>JAQPPZ010004311.1:0-1276081 GCA_028583015.1 Wollemia nobilis | reverse complement strand
AAGCGCTTCACAACGCTAAGTGAGAGGAATAGAGTTTGAATCCTAAAAAGTTGTGAAGGCACATTATTTTTGGCAAGGCATTAACAATTTCAAATATGGTGAAGGCACATTAATTTTGGTAAAGGCATTTCTTAAAAAGGTATTTATCTCTAGCGCATGGTAATATTTGATATTGCCAAAGTTTTGATGCATTGAAAATCATTTCCATTATAACTAGGGAGTTATAAGGTATTTAGTAGAAATAAATGATTGTTGTATGTGCTTAGGGAGTTATAAGGTGTGAAGTTAAATATTTGTGATTGTTGTATGTGGAGTTATAAGGTGTGAAATTAAAAATAAAAAGCATAGGTTTTTGTTGTATGTATTAATAAAATTAGGGAGTCATAAGGTTGGAAAGTGTCAAACTTGTTATATGTTCTAGTGCATGATTTAATTATGAAATTAAACTAGGAACTTGAGACCTAGTTAATTACTACCTTGAGTTAGAAGACATGCACAGGAGTTAGGGTTTGAAATTGAATACAGTTTGCTTGATTATGTGCCTTGGATATTAAGAAGAAGTGGATGGATTAGAAAATCAAATTTTTGGATAAAATTGATGCTTGAGTTCATTATTGCTTTAGTGGAGTTCATTGAGAGTAATGCTATTATTGAGGAGGTTTTTCCCATTGCTTGAGGATATTGTTTCTGGTTACTTGTTGAGTACATTTCCACTATTTGAGACCATTGAGGAGATCATTTGCTAGTCACTTGTGGATACATTTGTCTTTCATTTGAGGATATAATTGTTGGCTATTTGACAGATCTTTTCTTGAGGGAGTTATGCTTGTTTCTTGAGATCTTATTGACATTGCATGAGGAAGATATTATTGAGAACCTATTGCTATCACTTGTAGATATTGTCCTCGGTTTTTTGAAGTTCTCATTGTTATTTCTTGGAGAGGTTTTCATTAGAGAGCTCATTTGCCATATATTTGAGAGTTCATTGTTGAGCATTGTTATCATCCATTTGAGAGAGTATTTGTCATACATGGTTGAGTTAATTGTTGAGCATTATTATCATCCATTTGAGAGAGTATTTTTCATACATTGTTGAGCATTGTTATCATCCATTTGAGAGAGTATTTTTCATACATTTTTGAGCATTGTTATCATCCATTTGAGAGAGTATTTGTCATACATTTTTGAGATCATTGTGGATCATTGTTGTCATCCATTGAAGAGTACATTGCCATTCATTATTGAGTTCATAATTGAGCCTTACCTTCATTAATTTGTGGATGAGATTTGAGTGCTACTTGAGCATGATTGATTGAGCATTTTAGAAGGATTTTGGGACATAATTTTTGGATGAGATTTGAGTGCAACATGAGCATTATTGAGTGAGCCTTTGAGAAGGCTTTTGGGATAGAATTTCTAGACAGATTTGAGGCAGATTTTTTGCATGATTGAGTGAGACTTTGAGAAGGCTTTTGGGACATATTTGTGGATAGATTTGGGATAGAATTTGAGTAGAATTGTTTGAGCCTTGTGAGAAGGAATTGAGGCAAATATATGAGCAGTGAAAGAGATAGAATAGATGAGCAGATCAGTGAAGAGCCCAACTGAGTAGATCATGATTGTCTAGCTAAGAATATTAGTGGATTTCCTAGCTGAGCAGATCAGTGGATAGCCTAGCTGACAATATCAATGGATTGCCTAGCTGAGCAGATCAATGGATTTCCTAGCTGAGCATATTAGTGGATAGCCTAGCTGAGCAGATCAATGGATAGCCTATATGAGCAGATCAATGGATAGCCTATCTAAGTAGATCAGTGGAGCCCACCAGAGTAGATCAGGACAACCTAGCCTTGAGAAGATCAAAGTAATCATTTGTATTGGGATAAGGATCCCTATTTCTTTGTGAAATATTATAAGGAAATTATCTTGTGGACTACCCCACATTGGGGGAACCACATTAAATATTGTGTCTCAATTGTGTGTGGTGATTTGTGCACTTGCTTTCTATTTCTATCTATGTCATTAATGCACATTGCTACATTGCTTGTGTATCGTGATTTGTGCACTTGCTTACTATTACTTGTGTGTGGTGATTTGTGCACTTGCTTACTATTGCAATTAAAGATACTAATTGATATTGGTTTGGAAAGAAAGTAAAAAGTGGGTGTTATACTATTCACCCCCCTCTTAGTATAAGCTTGTGTTCTTCAATGTTTTCTTTATAAGTTTTGAGTGGATGTATTATTTCTATTCATTTTTAGAAAATATAATGAATTCTTAAATTCTGCCTCTATTAATATTATCATGTTAGGACTTCATGCATCAATGCCTAACCTAGTAGATAAAACTTCACCCACTAACATGACAAAAATGGAGAGTAGGAGTCAAGTTCCTTCCCAAATTTTGTTGGTGTCGCATCCTACTATACCAAATCTAGAAGAACTTCTACAAGGTATATCTAGTTTCCCTACCTCATAACACATGGGGACAAATCCTCATAACACATGGGGACAAATCCTCATAACATCATTCCAAATATTTCATCTAATTCTCATTAATGATAATAGTCTATAAATTTAATCCTAACCCATAATCCTTTACCTTTTATATTATGCTTATCTAAATTACTTTTGGGTTAAGCATGAAACCACTTTCTAATCTAAGAATCCCTCAACATACATCTAATCAAGTGAATTATTTAATCTAGGGTATTTTAGGTACTTCTTATTTAATTCCAACTTTGGGATAATAAATTCAAGTGACCCAATAATAACCATAAGTTTAATATCACCAATTACCCTCTATTTCATGAAAAATATATCCTCATTTCATCTACCACATCCTAATAAAGAATCCATATAGTTTCAATCTCTAACAACTTAGTTAGAGCAATTAAATCAATAGATAGCCATTATCCAATAATCATCCTCTAGGAAAAAGTAATCTTATGATGATATTTGTAACCAACCATTATATCCAATTGTAGCCAATAGAATATTTCCTCCAAAATTCAAAATGTAAAATATTCCATTTTATAAGAGGAAGAACCCCATCAACCATATCATGTTATTTAGGACTACTTGCACTGACATTACATATGATGAGACATTGACCCTAAATTTTTTTCCTCAAATATTAAGTAGCCTAACTTTAGAATGGTGTTATTAGACATCAAGATACTCATTTAAGAGTTTTAAGGGCCTAGTATAAAGGTTTCTTCAATAATTTTTAGTGTACATTGATGATAAGGTCACCATTAATGACATGTACCAAGTTAAGCAATCCAAAGATGAAAATATGACCAATTTATTAGGAATATGGAAAGCCTTGGTGGGTAGACTACAATACATAACCCATTTAAGGATTTACTTAACATCTTAATTTCCAACCTTCATGAGAAACAAGCCTTCTACATAGAAACAACTAATATTTTTTGTTTTGAGGATGTAATAGACATGGCCAAAATAATAAGTGTAACAGCCCACTTTACCAACCAAACATGAGATATAAATGTTTTTTTGTACATGTCTATCATGTTAAGTTACAACCAAGTATGCTTGAATCAACACCATGCAAGGAAGGAAGTAACTAAGAGAATTATGACATGGTCAGTATCAACTCTCATGATAGGAGTGACCAAATCCCATCCATACTTTCATCCCATAATTATATATATGATCCCTTGGTTTAACTATTTCTACCTCTTCTTTATTAGGAGTTTTAGTTACATAATCAATTGATTGTTATGTCAATCCATCCTCCTAATTTCATTAATTGCAGTGGAATATCATGCATGTATCATCTAAACAACACATGAATATTACTTTATTCATATCAAGACTTTCACTTGATTTCAAATATAAACCATTCCATAAAAATAAAATAATTATTCCATCATAATGAAGGATCCAATCATTGAAAAACACATAGGTATCATATCTTATAGTCATTAACCATAGAACATTGCTTGTTAACAAAATATTACATCATACAACATTCTAATAATCATATTATATGAATGTAAAAGCATCATCTCATTATAAAGCAAATAACATTTACTTCTCTCATCATATGCAATATCCATGATCTATCTAGATACCATCTTACTAGAAAGTAAATACAACATCCATGCTTAACAACAATTTGCAAACCACAAATAGAAATACACAACATATACCCTGGGAACCCTCATGGAGAATAAACCCAACCTCGAAAATATGTTTCTCCTATCATTTCATAAACTTAAATTGTCATAAATACAAATATAGAAAAGGCATCCTACAGATCATTTTATAAATCATTATGCAATAAAAGGAACCAACTTGTTCCATGTTTTAAATATGATGAAATTAAGGAAATGCCACATTTCCTTTCTCTAAGCCATCAAAAAATAAGAATCTCAAAAATTCTTATATCTACATGTTTATGAAAGATAATTGGTTACATATTAAGGAGAAATTTAATCAGTTGCCAAATGGAATCCCATAATTCCCTTGAGAATGAATCCCACTTTCATTCTCCAACATAAATGTCAATATAGTATGAAAGTTGTCTAAAGTTTCACCTCATATAGAGAGATCCCATACTCTCTCCAAGACTATATCTATATCTAATATTCCACATCACATTTCACACTTAGAAACCTTCCACAAGATCCTATTATAATTCTCATCACTCATTAACAGGATCATTCATATGGTTATGCTAGAGTCCCTACAAATTTTTCTTTTTTAATCTATCGATACAAATCAACCTTACAATCTATCTCATAGATTACGAATCCACCTTGTAATCTATCACACAATATTACACCATTAACATAAATCAACCTTGTAATATATCACATATAATTACACTCTTATACATAAATCAACCTTGTAATCAGATCACAAAACATCTTTGCAACTTGACCCTTATGTTTCCATTTATATATATATATATCAAATTTATTCCCTTAAATTTGATAGATTAGTTTGATCCCTCCTTTGTTATCAAATACTCCTAACAATTTAGATCTAGGATTATATCCTTTATAATTAATTTTTAACACCTTTAGAGGGCTCATTAGCCAAAGCACAACTTACCATATTTAGGCTATGGTAAGGGTTCAACTTAATCAATCCCTATGGTCCACATTTTGACTAATCATAGGAGGTTTTATAGTGTAAGAGGATTCAAACTCCCCTTATTTTCTCTACTTCTTACAATATTAGTTCCATTGCAATTGATAAATATAGAATCTTCCTTTTAGCTCAAATAGGTAATTCCTTTAACTCATTATCCAACCAAGGACATTCAAACATTCATCCTACCAAATTTTTAAGAAAAATATTTTCAAAATGTAAAAGGGACTAACTTCATATTTATTGGGTCCTCCCAAATTATAAGTTAATTCCCTTAGTATTTACCCAAGGGCCTTATTACTTATTTATTCAACTCATGGATGAATTAGTACTTCTCTTTCAATTCATCAATCCAATGGTCACTATGCTTCACTTTGTAACCCAATTCCCCCTTAATGTGCACTATCCTAACTATAGAAAAAAACAAGAGAATATCCTCATTCTATAGTTAGGATTCACTATTTGGAGAAAGGCATAGTGCACATGATAATTCTAACATTCCCCCTTAATGTGCACTATCCTAACTATAGAAAAAAACAAGTCAAAATTAGGTAACATTCCCCCTTAATGTTGACTTCTCTAAAAGAAACCTATCATCCTCATTTATTACATGATTTGGTCTAGGCTCATGCTCTTTGCGCTTGGATCTCCAACTGTGAATAATTCTAGATCAATGATGTATACATCTCAATTTGTTACCTCAAGGTCAGCTACTTCCTTGGATATGTTTGTTAGAGTTTAACCTACATGGTCGGCAAGGGGATGGTCGAAAAGGAGTAGTCGACAAGCGATGATAGAGAGAGGAGTCAAATTTTAATTTTTCCTCTCCTCCCCTTTCTTCTCTCTCCTCCTTTCTCATTAGCAGTTAGCTTTTCTAAACTATTTAAGCATGTAAATTCATTTTATAAATTTAATCGAACTATTTCAATTGTCAATTTGGTATCAGAGTGCAATGTTAGGGGTTAGGGTTATTAGGCATCTGACTGGCGAGGAGGAGCCCCTGCAAGTGCGCATCTCGAGAAGGAGGAGCAAACCTATTGGCATGCATCCCGAGGAGGAGCAGCCCTCCTGGCACAGAACCCGAGGAGCGCTGAATTACGTGGCTTTCAATCTGGCCTTAGCATGGAACCCAAAGCATTGACGTGGAGCAGGCCCGTAGCCCAAGGCATTGACGTGGATCTGGACTACGGCTCGAGTTGCTGATGTGGCATCAAAATTATGGCATCGACACGTGGCGCGTGAAGAAACTCTCCATCCTGCGGCAAAAGGAGCTTCCCGATTGCTCATAGGCAATCGAGAATACTAGGGTGGATTCATGCTTTTAAAGTGTGGAACATTGCCCACACGGGCAATGTGGGACAATTGTCCCGAATTTGTTTTTTAAATTGAAGCGCTGAAGCGCTTCATATAGCACCCGACACCCTATGCTATTCAAATCAGCCACAGAGGCCGACTGGCAATTGTCGCCAGTCTAAGGCCCCGACTCGCGAGAGGTCACGAGTTCGAAGCCCGACGGGGCTAAAACAAGCATTTTTTGCTTGTTCTTCTAAAAAAAAAATTCTTTTATATTATTTTTTGTGATTTTATTTTTATTTTTTAATCTTATTTTATTTTTAATCTAATATATTATTGAATAAATTAAAGTTTTAAAATTTAAAAACTTTTTTGTTCATAATATATTTTATTATTATATAAATTTGATTAAAATTATTAAAATTTTGCATTAAAATATTTTAAAAAAAGAGAAGAACATTTCCTAAGAGGAAATTATTGTAATCACCTGAGAGGCTTTAAGGGGAAATATTTTTTGCATCTTAAAAGGAAGGGAAAATATTTTTTGCATCTTAAAAGGAAGGACATTTCCTAAGAGGAAATTATTGTAATAGCCTAAGAGGCAATTTTTTGTAAGTGATTTGCACAATTGCCTAAGAGGCAATCTTTGTAACAAGTGTTGATTTTCTGTCTGTGGAAGCCTTCCGGAACACCCGTTTAACACTTAAATTTTTTTTTAGAACCCCTTGGAACCTCGTTCAGGGGCCTAAATTTGATTTTTGATTGGAGGTCTGTGTTGAGAAGGGGATAATTTTTGCATCTAAGGGGAATATTTCTGCAATCATTCATGATAAGGTCAACCGGATGCTATCATGCCCTTTGTTCTCTTTTAGTAAGAGAAAACCCCAAATCCTTTGATGAAAAAGTTCGAATGTATGGATTGAATATTGTATTCAATCAACTACAAAATGTTGTAATAGCCCAACAAAGAGCACCAGATGCAGGATATGATGCTGATTTAGAAGACAATTCCTTTGGTAGTAGATTTGAGGAGTCAAAATTTGTAGGAGTTGCACCATAGGAGCCAAAAAATCCTCATCTCGATGATAATGAATCAGTTGAAATACTTGGAGCCGAGAACCATATTCACTCGAAATCATTCTTATCAGTGATGATGGTGATTAAGTTGTTGACAACTTTGTCAATCCAGTGATAGGAGAACCTCAGTAGGTAGAACAGGCTATAAGAGAGAGAGTAGATCAAGTTAGATTTGATTTAAATCTATAACTTTTTTCTTTGAAAAGTAGAGTGCTTTGATTGTAATTGAGAAATAAAAGAGTGTTTTTTAGTTTATTTCCAATAGCTATGGCATCCAATAATAATCTACCCATTCTAGAATTTAATGGGTTCGATTATGAGTATTGGTCCATCAAGATGAGGACCTTACTCATATGCAAGGGACTATGGGACATAGTAGAAGAATGTTACACATAACCTATAGATTAGACTACGTTGAGTGCAGCCGATAAGAAGACAAAGAAAGAATCACAAAAGAGCAATTCCTCTACTCTCTATCATCTCCAAGCAGCATTGGAGAAAAGTATCTTCCCCAAAATTGCCTCTTATTTAACTACCCAAGATGCATGGAAATTCTTGAAAGAAGGTTTCCAAGGAAGCGATCAGGTGAATCAAGTAAGCCTTCAGACCTTGAAATGAGAATTTGAGGATATCAAAATGAATGAATATGAGAAAGTTGGAGACTACTGTGTAAGAGTCAAAGCAGTTGTTAACAAGATGCAAACTCTTGGCGAAGAATTCAAACCTGAAGTGGTTGTGAAGAAAGTGTTGAGAACACTTCTTCAAAAATGGAATCACATTGCTATAATAATTGAAGAATCAAAAGATCTTTCCACTCTAAATTTTGATGCATTAATCGGTTCATTAATGTCTCATGAAGAGAGATTACAGGGATCTCCTTCAACAAGCTATGGAGGTGATGATAAAGCCTTCTCATCCAATGAGGGTGCATGAAGAGGACAAGGAAGAGGCCAAGGCAAAGGACAAAGAAGAGGAAGAGGCAGAAGCAGCCCAAGAGGAGGAAATCCAAGCAGAGGTGCAATATAGAGGTAGAAATCAAGGTAGAGGTGGAAATAAAGTGTCGAAATGACAATCAAGGAAGAGGAGGTGACAAAAAGAAAGCTTGTTTCAATTGTGGCAAGCCCGATCATTTTGCTCGAGATTGTTGGTCCAAGACTTCTCAGGGAGGCAACGATCAATATGGCAATTATGGTGAAGAAGAAGGAACATCAAATCTGTTTCTTTCTTATGGAAAATCAGATCAAAATTTGAATGACACTTGGATTTTGGATACTGGTTGTTCTAACCATATGAGTGGCAAAGAAGAGCTCTTTTTGCTACAATGGATTCCACCTATAAATCTCGAATCAAGTTGGGAGATGATAAAGCTTTGCAATTTGAAGGCATTGGAGCCATGGAGGTTCCAACAAAAGAAGGCATCAAAAAGGGTAAAGGACATCTACTACACCCCAAAATCCAACATAACTTACTTAGTGTTGGACAAATGATGGAGAAAAATTACAAACTTGTTTTTGATGAAGGAAAATGAGTAATTTTTGATAAGAAAAATTGTAATAGAGTCATTACACAAGTACCTATGACCAAGAATAGGTTGGTTCCCCTTAATTTTTGGGAACCGGGGAGCTCAACTTGCAAGTATTGCTATAGCAAATCCAAGTGTGCTTTGGCACTTGAGATATGGTCACCTGAATTTTGTTAGATTGAAATTTTTAACTTCTCAAGCTATGGTGTGTGGACTTCCCAAAATTGATGAACACAAGGAGGTCTATGAAGGATGTGCTTTGGGAAAGCACTCCAGGTCTAAGTTTCCAAAAATACAAGCGTGGAGGGCTAGCTATCCACTTCAATTGGTGCATTCGAATATTTGTGGTCTAATGCAGACAAAAAACATAGGTAATAATTCCTATATTCTCACTTTTATAGATGATTTCTCTAGGATGTGTTAGATCTATTTATTGAAAACCAAAGATGAATCTTTTGATTGCTTCATAGATTTCAAGAATAATGTAGAGAAATAAAGTGAGTTCATTGTAAAATGTCTAAGGATAGATAGAGGAGGAGAGTACTCTTCAAAGGTATTTCTGAAATATTGTAAAGAATGTGGGATAAAGAGGCAATTCACCATTGCCTATACACCACAACGAGGATGGTGTGGCGGAAAGAAAGAACCGCACCATAGTAGAAATGGCAAGATCGATGCTTCAAACTAAGCATCTCAGTAACATGTATTGGGCCGATGTTGTTAGAACCAGTGTTTACATTCTAAATATAAGTCCTACTTCTAGTTTGGATGGGATCACTCCTTACGGAGGGTGGTATGGCAAAAATCCAAATGTAAAACACTTCAAGGTTTTTGGTTCTCTAGAATATGCCCACATTCCTAATGAAAAAAGAAGGAAACTTGACCCCAAGAGTCAAGCATGTATTTTTATAGGATATCTACCAAAGCATATAGGCTCTACAATCCAAAAACACATAAATTTTACTTTCTAGGGATGTGATTTTTGATGAAGGGGGGGAATGGGGTCATAAAAATGTTTTTGTTGATGATGAATCCCTTGATGCAAGTTCTTCTAAAGTACAACAAGTGCAGCAAATGCAGCCCAAAAATAGCAAAGGAACTCCTCCAAGCCCAAGCATGAGTACTACTTCGAATACATCAATAGGTACTCCAAGTCCTTCTCCACAAAGATCAATAAGTTCTTCACCTATGGATATTTATTCTCCATAAAGAGGTAAAATAACACTACAACATCATCCATATTTTCAAATGTTGGATAAGAATTTTCAAAAAAGATACACTAGAAGTCAGGCTAGTGAAATGAATGCAATTTTACAAAAACTTGAAAATCTGCATATGTATGGAGATGATGACTCCAATGATCCTAAGGGAGATGTAGTTAATTATGCTTTAATGACTAGTGCACAACTAGAGCCATCTAGCTATGAGAAAGCATGCACTCATAATGTATGGCAGCAAGTCATGGAAGAGGAAATTACCTCTATAAAAAAGAATAATATCTGGGAGCTAGTGAAGTTTCCAAAGGGAAAAAAATGTGTTGGATGTAAATGGGTCTACAAGACCAAATTCAATGCTGATGGGAGCATTGAAAGACACAAGGCAAGACTTGTAGCAAAAGGCTTCACTCAAAAATATGGCATTGATTATGAGGAGACCTTTTCTCCTATTGCTAGACATGAAACTATCAGATCAATACTTTCCTTGGCTACCCACAAAGGGTGGAAAATTTAGCACATGGATGTAAAAAGTGCCTTTCTCAATGGGTACTTAGATGAGGAGGTTTATGTTCAACAACCTCAAGGATTTAAAGAACAAGGTAAGGAGAACCTTGTTTACAAATTGAAAAAACCCTATATGGCCTCAAGCAAGCACCAAGAGCATGGTACTCTTGCATTGATGGCTATTTCAAGGAATATGGATTCACTCGAAGTAAAAGTGAACCCACTCTCTACTACCTAAATCAAGGTAAAGATATTCTCATAGTTTGTTTATATGTGGATGATCTCATATTTATGGGTAGTAATGATAAGATGAATATGGAGTTCAAACACTCCATGATGAAACAATTTGAGATGAAATATCTAGGCTTAATGCATTACTTCCTAGGCATGGAATTTCATAAGATAGATAGAGGGATCTTCATATGTCAACACAAATATGCTCAAGATATGATCAAGAAATTTGCCATGGAGCAATGCAAATCAGTTGCAACTCCAACGGGTCATGGGATCAAATTGAGCAAAGATGATGGAGCACCGAAGGTTGACATGACCACTTACAGAAGCATGGTTGGGAGTTTGATGTTTCTCACCAACACAAGACCTAATATTCAGTATGTTGTTTCTCTTGTTTCAAGGTTTATGGCTGATCCATCCGAGCTACATTTTCAAGAAACTAAAATTTTTATGAGATACCTAAAGGGTACATTGGATTTTGGAATCCATTACCACAAATATAATTCTTTTAAGTTAGTTGGCTTTAGTGATAGTGATTGGGGAAGCAATATAGATGATAGAAAATATACATCAAGAAATTGTTTTAGTCTAGGATCAGGACTAATTACATGGAGTTCCAAAAAGCAGACTATTGTAGCATTGTCATCTACTAAGGCTGAGTATATAGAAATCACATATGCTAGTACTCAAGCTCTATGGTTGAGAAAAGTCCTTGAAGAGATTGGAGAATGAAAAAGTGGTCCTACCATATTATATTGTGACAACATGAGTGCCATTCAATTGGTATATAATCCTATCCACCATAGCATATAAAAATACTTTGATATGAAGTATCACTTCATCCAAGACATGGTGGAGAAATAGGAATTTGAGCTTAAACATTACAGCACTTTGGACAACATGGCGGACATCTTCACCAAAAGCATGGCTAAAGCTCAATATATAAAGTTGAGAGACTATCTTGTTAGCCCTCTCAAATTTAAGGGGGAGAATGTTAGATTTTAACCTACGTGGTTGGCAAGGGGATGATTAGAAAGGGGTAGTCGATAAGAGGTGATAGAGAGAGGAGTCAAATTTTAATTTTTCCTCTCCTCCCCTTTCTTCTCTCTCCTCATTTCTCGTTAGAAGTTAGCTTCTCTAAACTATTTAAGCATGTAAATTCATTTTATAAATTTAATAAAACTATTTCAATTGTCACTGTTGCCACTGGGTCAGTCATCTCAATGCCTTAGGGTCAGCCACTTCCATAGGTCTGTTGTCTCTATAGGTCATCCTCTAGGTATGTTGCCTCTTGTAGGTCACTAACTAGATTCACCATGAATATCATCCTCCCTCATGGTGAACTCAATATAGAAGGTGTCGGTCTCTTCCGAAAATTTACCTTAATACAAAAAATATATGATCCATATAAGAGTGTCAGTCTCTACCAAAAATGTACTCAAAAAATATAATAAATTGAGCCATAGAATCCAAATATGGATGAGAAGAAGAAAGAAGACAATAGAATCTTCTAAAGTGTTTTTGTCTATAGTCTTGATAAGTTTTTCCAAAAATGTCTTCAGATAGAGTCTAGGGTGTCTATGTCTGTAGTCCACAGAATAGGTGTCCTTATGGTGACCTCCTCATCCTACCGGAATGCATGGGTAACCAACCATTGCATCCACTAGGTCCTATAGAAAAGGTGACTAGATATGAGGATCACATAAAAATTTCCTTAGGAGTGTCAGGTTCAATTGAGAGTGTTAAAAAACTTTAAGGCTAAAAAATACATATAGGACTACCTCAAATTACAATTTGACACCACTAACGTATCCATCATAAAAAAAACTTTCTCACGACTATAAATAATCCTATGTTTCATTCTCAATGGGGCCTTCATTTTATAGAAAAATAATAATCTTTAGATCAGGAATTTATAATATTCCTAGCATAAAATAATATTTCCCTAGAATATTCTTGGCATCGCACTCGTGGAATAAAAAACAATTTTAATTTTCCTCGCAGGGGAATTACATGGACCCTTTAAACCTTTCATGTTTGAATTTTTTGAAAATACAATATAAGGCCATGTATCCACTCTCCATGTGGAAATAAAACATTAAAACATGGCCAATAAGGCCCATTGGTCCCCTCCACTTCTTTTAAAAAAATATCCCCTTAATTTAAAACATATTTAAATCATCCCCTTACAATTTTATTTCCACTGTATAAAATATTCCCACTTGCATCAATTGAAATAAATGGGAATTTACTGACCCATGCGATCAAAGGGCTTTACGGACCTTGCAAATAGGGAAAAAAATCATAATTTTCAGTTTCAAACTCATACTTTCCATTAATCACAAATTGGTGTTAAAAAAAACATAGCGTTGTTTCAATCAACATGCTTCTCTAATTCATTTTGCAGTCTCGATAATTGTGGGTGAGCTTCATCTCAATCTCACTTTACATTGAAATATAACCCTCCTTACTCATTTTTCTAGTACGTGCAGCACCCAGTTCATAGGAGGCACCACCATAATCGGTGCCCCCTTAGCTGCATCATCATAGCACAGCGCTCATAGAGTGCACCACCAGCAAAACAATACCACTGTACATCAAAAAAATCACGTGTTTGACAACATCATCACATCATTACGATCCTTTATCATATATTTCAATGTCCCCACAGAGGACACAAAACAATTACACTCATTGCATCGATATTTTTGCAAATACAAATAGGCAAAAGTCCAATGCCCTTGATGTAGTGCTAGCTCCATCTATGGCACGCATGGGCCACATATTAAAAATGAGATAAAATATGCAGTCTGGCCAGTGGCTGATAAATAGCATGTTGCGGTTAAACTAATGGCAGATCTACAATGACTTTTAAACTATGATACTATTATTTCAACATTTCATGACATCGTCCTTGGCCTTTAGAGCCAAAGAAGTTGCTATCGTTACCAAGAAAAATATGGATATGAAATCCATGATGAACAATTCCCTCTATGAGTTTTAGTACATTTAAACATAGTAAAGAATCTCCAATACATCACGAAACCCATTTGCACCATTCTTAGTGCACCAACTTAACATTTAGTTTATCATTCATTACAAAATTTTGCTTCAAAAGAGAAACTCCCTGGATTCTCATCAACAACTAGTAGACCTTCGTAGCATATCGAACTCCATGGTAAAAAAAATAGATGCCTTATAACCTTTCATCGAGCACTGTGAAAATACTAGGGGTAAAATAATAGTTAGATAGAGAGAAAAGAAACACATTTGCATGGCTTTAGAAGTTGAAGAAGATGGAGATCCACGACTCTCACAAACAATAGAGAAAAATATTCTAGCACCAAATTTGAATCTGCTTCACCTCCACCACGCTTCCCACACTGTGATGGTGTTGCATTGTTCATCATGGCAATCACAACAATATCACTCAATCTTGGCCTGCAAGAAATTCCTATCCATTGCTACAACTGCACCGATGAGATCTTGAGCTCCTACAAGATATGTCAAAAGTTGTTACTTGATAAAAGTGGAAGTTAACGTCAGCCTTGAAAAATCTAGTCTACCCTAGAGGACTTTAGTCTTCAGTATTCTTCTTTTTCTTGGGTAGAGAATGAGTCTTTTGTGCAACTTATTAAAACAACTTCACGTCAGCCTTGAATTCGTAATAGAGTGAGGAACTACGGTTACTCCATGTTTTAATCAAAAAAATAGGTACGAGAAATGAACACCTACCTTGAAATTTTTAGTCCGCATCATGTGATCCCGCATAAATATTACAAATATCCAAAATATGCACCATCGTGCCATGATGCTCCTCTGTGTGAAATAAGATTTATTCTCCTTGGCACATAGAAGAGCTCATAGAGTGCGAACACATCACCGTGCACTGAATGACTTATTTATAGCCTAAAAAAAATAGAATAGGGTAGATTTTATTTTATGATCCACTCAATGAGTGGAGAGTATACGCCTTGATTCCATAGACTAGTCCCCACAGACGGATCTCACCGCTCTGATACTAGATGTTAGTATTCAAAGAGAAGATATATTATACAAGAAATGAGTTACAATATATAGGCATAAGACTATATGAAAATCATGACAAGTATCAAGAGAATATAACAAGTGTCAAGAAGGCATAATGCACATTATGATTCTATTTGCCACAATATTCACACCCTTGTTGATTTTTATTTTGAGGCCCTCTATTTGGATTATCCCCTTGAGGAGATCTTGTTTGCCTTACTGGCTACTAATTTTGCTACTGATTATATTGTTGTGTCTATTGTTGATGTGGCTACTATTGATTCTACTGACATGGCTATTTTTGGTACTGTTTATGTGGTTGTTGTGGGTATCTTTGATGTTGTCTACCTCTCTAATTCTGATTCTACTAATTTGGACCCTTGTTTTGTCTAGGTTGTAAGGATGCCTTGGTGGAAAAATCTACTGATGAGGCTTTAATATATTCATATTTGATTAGGGCTTGTTCATGTTTCTTAAGTAGAATTTCAATCTCCTCAAGTGTGGAATTTATTGTTTTGCCACTTAGATTTAACATGGTAGCATAGGAGCCAAATTTTTAAGTAAGGCCAAGCAACATTATAGGAATCAACTCATTATCATCAAGATTTTTTCCAAAAGCTAAGAAATCAATCCTAATAGACTTCATTGCCATAAATTAATTGGTAAGTGAGCCTTTCATACATAGATTGTGCAATTTTTGTTTCAACTACAAAATGTTATCCATATCCATGTAGGTGGTGTGATGTTCGGTTGGTGTGGAAGGCTCCATTTCTAGGATGGAGGTGTGAATGGATCTATGCATCACATCAAAATTCAAAGTGAATAATGTATCTGAGGATCCTACAGATAAATCAAAGTAGCTTATCTATATTGGGCTAGCGGGGTTAGCCATAGAAGTGACTAGGGAAGATGTGGGGCACTTCATGGATGAAGTGGGTTGGCTAGTAGATGCTTGAATCATGATTTTATCTTGTATTTGAATTGAAACCATAAGTTAATGAGCCAAATGGGGTAGTGAATGTGTGGTATGTACATGGAAAAATGCAATGACAATGAAAAGCACACAGAACCAAAAAAAAAATTGAATCATATGTCTTGCAACAATGTCTTTATTTTTTATTTTCTACTTTTTATGCAGTGTTTGTGTTTTGATGTGCAGACCTAACCCTAAAATACTATGCAAAATGGGTTCCTAAGGTGGATGGAAAATGAGAATATTTCTATCTATGAAATTTAGAAAAATTACTCATGGGTTGCTAAGGTGTCTATGGGGCAGTACAAAAAATGGAGATGAAACCCATCATCACTAGTATTGATCAATGGTTGGTGGTGAAGTCCAACTCACTAATGTTAAATGTAAAATGTGCAATTGTATGTGATTATTTTTAATTTTTTGTTATCTATGGTGTCCATAAAATGCCAACAAACTCTCTTCTACTCAACCAAATTGGTGGTCAAGAATACCAATATCAAGTCCCTCAAAAGAGACTAGGGTACACTGCTTAATATCCACACTAAATCATGAAGTGATTCCAACAGTGGAGGGTTCACCTAGCTCTTCCAATCTGAATCATCAGTGTGTTTCTAATAGTGAGAGAGACTTGAATACCAATGACTTTCTCTAGCTTATAAAAGTAAAAAGTGAGACTTTAGCCTAAAGTGCAGCTATTTATGCTTTTTCATATTATTGCAAACAACACTCAGAGTAAAAAGTAAAAACACCACAAAACAACAAAAACTTAAATTTAATGTGATGAATGTTCTAATGCAACTAACATGGATGCATAAATATAGATCTATCCTATGTGAAAACTATATGAAAAAATATTTGTAAATACCTAAGATGCAAAAATGTGGTGTTTAGATATTTTCTTTTCAATATCTCTTTAAAAACAAAAAAAATGGTGGGCTTTGATCAAGACGTATTAGTAAGCCTATGTATTTCTTTCCAACTTTCCTGGACATAGTGCAGAGTCTCTTGGACATGGTGAGGCATATCCAAGATGTGGTGGGGCATCCCTCAAACATTGTAGGAAGTCCATGCGACCACAAATCAAATTTTGTTGCTCCTAAAAACCCTAGTTTCATGATTTTTACACAATCAAATATTTGAAAACCTACAATAGAAATAGAATGCATAAATCAAAAATGTTGACAAGGTATGTTAAAATAAGAAACCCTTTGGGGTTCCCACCATGATCACCATTTTATAAAGTAAAAAGCAACAACACCAAGATAACAATACAAAAAACAACACAAAATATATTGCACAATGAAGAAAGAATATTGTATTAATATTGTGGGAGCCTTGATTTCCAATGTTACAATGTAATTTGTGTTGATACAATGATTACAAGTGAAGGGTTTAAAAACCCTTGTTTACAAAGAATATTTGGTGTCTTTTGCATCATCTTTTACTCCAAAAAAATTTGTGGGTGGGCTTGTGTATCCCTATGGGACCACCCTATCTACAACAGATGTCAATGTACAATGATCCATATAACCTACACACAAATAGATCAAAAAAGGTTTAGTAATACCTATAGGGTCTCCATAGTGTGAGACCCACTAAATCCAAAAGTAAGTAATATAAACCCTAACTAAAATATCGAATAGAATTTAGTGTAGATGTACTAAAAATATAAATAAATTAATAATTAATTATACCTTATCGATATTAAACCTGTTTTTCTAATCCTTGCTTCTATTTTTATGATTTGATAACACATAAATGCTTGGAAGCATTCGAGGGTTTAACAATGATAAATCAGTTGAGGGTAAATACCCTAGAGCATTCTGGAAGGGTTTTGAATTCCCTACAACATTATTGGAATGCTCAACAGTGTTTTGGGAATGATCAATAGTGTTCGAGGTTTTTTGGGAAGGGTACTATAGAACCAGATTTGGTTCACAGGGGTTTTGGTGAAAAAAATAGAATATGTGGCAGCGATGAGGATGGAAAGGGATAGCCAAATGCTAGATTTTGGATGAGGATGTATGCAAGGACTTTTATGATCTCTAACTTTCAAATTGACTGACCACTTAACTGCTTAATGACTTAACCAATTGCTTAACCCTCATTCACAAAATTGAATGATCTTTTATAACCTACCTTCAACATGTTAGGGTTTCATCGATACATGGGTGGTAAAGATTAAATAATGATGTTAGGATTATGTCTTTTATATGTGACACAGATCAAGTTAGATGGATGGTTGATATTAGATTGTGATGGGTGGTTGTGATTTATTCACATATATATACATATTTATATTAAATATATAAATATATAAAATATTAATATTTATATACATAAATATAAATATATATATATATATATATATATATATATATATATATATATATATATATATATAGATAATGGATAATTGTGATTGGCTGGTATGTGGAAGACAAGTGGCTAGGATTTTGTGTCTATAGTTTTAAAGGTACATCACAATTAAATATGAAGAAGAAAAGAGGAAATAAAAAATAGAAGAAATCACTCATGGAAGGTAAATAGAAGATCTCAATCCAAAGTCAAAGAAGAACCATATACTATACATTCAGGTATTGATCTAAAAGAAGTGAACTGAAGAAAAATCTCAAGCAAATATTTGAGAACGCTTGAATATTGAAGACAAAGACAAAGACCAAGATTTAAGACTAAAGTCTTCAATAACCAAAAAAATATAATAAAAGGGGGTGTTGAGGAATATTACATTATTTAGCACTTGCTAATGTACCCCTATTGTACGTTCATGGTTCATTTGTAAATATGTAATAGACTAGGGTTGAGTATTTAGTTTAAGTTGTGATTTATATTTCCTTTTTTATGTAAATGCCAATGTGCAGGAAATGAACAAGTTTCATGTAAGTGTAATGTGAATAACACAAGCTTATACTGAGAGGGGGGGGGTGAACAGTATAATATCACCTTTCACTTTTCTTTCACAGATAATATTAATCAATATAATCAATGGCAATATCAATAATAACCAAAGCAATGCACAAATCATCACACACAATAGAGACACCACAATTTACATGGTTCACCCAATGTGGGCTACTCCATGGAGAAAATATTTCACTAAAATTTTCTCGATCAATCTCTTGGGAATCCTTTCTCTATTACAATTTTATGGACCTCAGTCCAAAGGAGATGTTGATCCCCTAAATCAATTTCATGGATCTCTATCCATAGGAGAACTCCTTCTCCTCTTCTCTGGTTGGTGATCCTCTAGAAGACTACTGCCTCCACTACATTGGCTTGTGGATCTCTCTCCACTGAAGACTCTTGTCCCCACTCAGAAGACCTATCCTCACTGCCCTAGCTGATGGATCTCTATCCACTGGAGACCATTGTCCTCTTTGATCTATCACCTCCAAAGCTCTATCTCAAATCTGCACTAAACACAGTCCTTCGGTCTAGCACAAATATACTCAACAAGTCCACTCAGAACTTGCTTAAATATTCTCAAAAAATCCACTAAAAACTTGCTCAAATATTCTCAACAAGTCCACACATAACTTTCTCAAATATTCTCAAAAAGTCCACACAGAACTTGCTCAAATTTGCTCAACAAGTCCACACAGAACTTGCTCAAATTTTCTCAACAAGTCCACACAAAACTTGCTCAAATATGCTCAACAAGTCCACACAGAACTTTTCCAATCTCATAGAAACATAAAGAGAATTGTTAGAGACTCAATATGTTCTACACTCAATGCTCAATCACTTTCTCAACTCAAATCAAAATATAGAATAGTTTGTTTTATGGAACTTGAACAATCACTTCACACATCCACTTGACTAGGCTCAATCAACTCTACTCAACCAATCACTTGATGAAACACCCCTTTCTCATAAACCCTAGTCCAAGCATATAACCACCAACTCAAAATGTTTCCAACAATGCTCAACAACAAATCTCACATAACAATGATACTCATGTTCTTTTCAAACCCTAGTTCAAGTTCTTTGCACAACAACTCACTTCAACAACAATGCTTATAAATAATCTTCACATAACAATGATACTCATGTTCTTTTCAAAACCCTAACTCAAGTTCTTCACACAACCAATGGCTTCAACAACAATGCTTATAAAACAAGGTTTTAACAACTCTTTATTCCAAAAAACCTTGAAGCATTAACTCAAACACTCTCAAAAGGAAACCCTAATCAAGTCCTTTTCACTCCAAACTTATTTTCCAGAAAACCAATCAATCAACTCAACTATGGAAGAATGTGCTCATACCTTTTTCTTGATGGTGAAGGGATCTTGTAAATATGCCACAACCACAATCACTTCTATGCCAAACTTAAAGAGGTTAGAAGATAAATCTTTCTCACAATATAATGCAAAAACTCAATTACACCTTATCACTCCACCTTTCAAAAACAACCAACAACATACATAAAATATTTATCCAATAACACCTTATAAACTCCCAACTAAAATAATTTCAACTTCCACCAAAAATAACTCAAAACCTCTTTAATCAATTTTAATGGCAAAAAGAACTTTGGCAAGAATCAAATCCTTTTTCCTTAAAATAACATAAATCACTTCTCAATAAAATACTCTTTCAAAAACCTTTTAACTCCAAATGGCACAAAATAATTTCCAATAAAATAATTCTTCACAAACCCTTATAACTCCTAACAACACAAACAAAATTAATTCTCCACAAACCCTTATAACTCCTAACAATACCTTAGCAAAAACTTTGGGCAATATAAAAATTTAATCAAAAATTACCTTTGCCACTTAGTGGGATTCGAACCCACAATATTTTCCCCCGTGAGCGCTCTAGCCATGAACTTAGCCACCGTGTGTGCTAGATGCATGCTTAACACTCCACGAGAACCTCGTGCTCTTTATACCACACATGACACTCAAAACCAAACACGATCAAAAATTTCCTTGGCGCTCAAGTCAACCATGCCAATCATCCACGTGAATCGATCGTGGACTCCTCAACTCCCAACACCTTTGCAAAACATGTGCTGCCAATGGACCACCATGTCCTTTGTGATTTAACCAAAAATATCTTTCCCTTTTGTCTTTTACCTAGTGCTAAAGACAAGCGAATCCTTGTCTTCTTCCTCAACAATCATGATTTCACCAAAAATGTTTCAAACTTGTCGCATGCATTAATAATGTCAAGGGGTAAGTTTTGAATACCTCTTTGGCATTAATTTATACATGAACTCCCTTTGTTGTTTATACGTCGATGCTCCCACTTGTTTTATGATGTCGACACTTTCCAACCTTTATAATTTATAAATTATTTAAATTCTAAGGAATTTAAATTTTATAAATTATATTTTTAAACTTTAGCTTTAAGGAGATTAAAGCCTTCCTTGGGTTTAAACTTAAACCTTTAAATTTGTAAATAATTCTTCCATCATGGGTCTTTTTAAAATATTAACTGCCATCTCAATGTGTGAGGAGACTTTTATATCCTCATAATGAATTTAATAAAACCATTTAATCTTCCACCATGAGTTTACCATAAACCTTCATAAAACAATATTTTGCCAACTTTTTCTTCAACTCTTTGCATTGTTCCTGGTGCTATTGATGGTGTGCTCCATGAAATTAATGATGACTTTTCACCTTGACATCAATGACAACTAAATAAGCTCAAAATGTCCAACAATATCCCCCTTTGTCATTGATGGCAACCCAAATTATTTTAACTAAAAACTTGATCTTTCCTTTGTTTTGCTCCCCCTGGGACATTGCTCCCCCTGGCTCAATGCTCTCTCAAATATCAAATCTCTCCCCCTTACTCAAATATCTCCCCCTTTGAAATCAATGGCAAAGGGTCACCTTTGGGGCTTGGGGCTAAGAATGAGCCTCTTAGCTTAGCCCCTCCCCCACCTCCTCTTGAGGTGGTTAATTCTGGGGTGGGAGTATTTCTACTCCCAGAAAGCACTATTCTTTACCTTTATCCTCTTTCCTTCTTATATGATCCTTCTAATTTCTTTGACTATTTCCTTCCATGTCCATGTTCCTGTTCATATCCTTGTTCCTATTCCTGTTCATATCCATGTTCTTGTTCCTGTTCCTATTCCTGTTCATATCTTTGTTCGTATTCTTATTCATATTCATCTCCCTGTTCCTGTTCATACCTATTTCTAAAATGTCTGCTCTACACCACTTTGTTGTGTGACCATCATTATTGCACTTATAACACTTAATGTTATTATTCCTTGGAGGTGCAAATGCCTTAGGATTTCTCCTAGTGAAGCCATATCCTCTTCTATCATGAACCCCGCAATTCATTGCCTTGTGACCAAACTGATTACATGAGTAGCAATACCCATGAAAAAGTTATCTGTTCCCATATTCTTGTCTTTCTTGTGTCTTGCATTGTGAAGCCATGTGCCCAAACCTGAGACATGAAAAGCATCTTCCATTGAAGAAACCTTGCCTAGACCCCATTGGTCTCTTAGTCTCTTCTACCTATTTCCTGTTCCATATGTTCCTTACTTGTGCATTGTTCCTTTCCTTGTTGAACTTTCTATTGTCCAACTTATCCTTAGAAGTCTCACTCTCTCTTTTACTTACTTATTTTGACGCTTCTTATTTTTTGGTGTTTGAGCTTGACTCTCCTTTTCCTGCTTCCTGTTTCCCTTGTTCTTCTTTAGAACTAAGTCCTGTTATGGTGACTGATGACCTTTGTGCATTGATAATCCTGTCTAAAGTCTTTGAATTTTCCTCAAACTTGTGTAGCTTGTCCTTAGAACCTTTTACTTCCATCCTTAGTGAAACTATCTCATGTTCTAATCTTTCACACTCTAGATATTTTACCTTTAATTTTTTAGCCATACCTTCTTCAATCCTTCTTGCCTCTTCAACCTTGATTTTGAAGTTGGTGAGTTCCTGTAGAAACTTTGCTTTTGCTTTCTCATATTCTTGAGCTTGAACTCTTAATCTTGAGTTCTCCCTTTTTAATTCTTCAAGAGTAACCATAAGTCTTTCATATTCTATCTCTTTTACCTTTGACTTTTCAATCATACCTTCTTCAACTTTTCTTGCCTTTTCAACCTTATCTCTCAAGTCAGAGAGATCTTGTAGAAGCTTTGTCTTACATTTCTCATCTTCTTGTATTTGAGCCTTCAATTCTAAATTCTCTCTTTTCAATTCAACAAGTTCCTTAAGAGTGGCTTCCTCCTTTTCTTTTTCTGAATCTTCCTCTTCTTTCTTTCTTTGATCTTCTATAGGAGCATTTTCTTCTAATATTGAAAGTAGAGTTTTTTCTTCATACCTATTTTGATTGTCCCTATTATCCTTTCTTGAACCAACCTCTAGGATTTCATTTCCAAAAATATCATCTTCATCTTCACCGCTACTAAACCCATTGCAATAACCTGCATCATGGCCGAGTTGACCACAAACAAAACATTCTTCACCTTCTTGTGGACAATAAGTTGCATGGTGACCTGTATTCCTACATCTGGTACAAAACTTTATCAACCTGGTTATTTCTCCATTGCTTGATTCATCTCTTGAATCTATTTCCATTCTTCCTCCCAAAACAACAATATTGAATTCATCTTCCTTTTCTTTCATGACCATGTGTGTTCTTTTATTCTTGTGTCTCATGGTTCTACTTTTGCCTTTCTTTGCCATTTGTGTTCTTGTAAGATCTTCCTTCAAGTTGTTAAACCCTTTTCTAAGGAACCAGCTCTGATACCAATTGAAGAACACAAGCTTATACTGAGAGGGGGGTGAACAGTATAAGATCACTTTTTACTTTTCTTTCCCAAACAATATTAATCAATATAATCAATGGCAATATCAATAATAACCAAAGCAATGCATAAATCATCACACACAATAGAGACACCACAATTTATGTGGTTCACCCAATGTGGGCTACTCCACGGAGAAAATATTTCACTAAAATTTTCTCAATAAATATCTTGGGAATCCTTTCCCTATTACAATATTTATGGACCTCTGTCCAAAGGAGATGCTGATCCCCTAAATCAAGTTCATGGATCTCTATCCATAGGAGAACTCCTCCTCTACTCTGGTCGGTGATCCTCTAGAAGACTACTACCTCCACTGCATTGGCTTGTGGATCTCTCTCCACTGAAGACTCTTGTCCCCACTCAGAAGACCTATCCTCACTACCCTAGCTGATGGATCTCTATCCACTAGAGACCACTATCCTCTTTGCTTTGTCACCTCCAAAGCTCTATCTCAAATCTACACTAAACACAGTCCTTCGATCTAGCACAAATTTTCTCAACAAGTCCACTCAGAACTTGCTTAAATTTGCTCAACAAGTCCACTCAAAACTTGCTCAAATATTCTCAACAAGTCCACATAGAACTTGCTCAAATATTCTCAATAAGTCCCCGAACTTGCTCAAATTCTCAACAAGTCCACACAGAACTTGCTCAAATCTGCTCAACAAGTCCACACAAAACTTGCTCAAATCTGCTCAACAAGTCCACACAAAACTTGCTCAAATATGCTCAACAAGTCCACTCAACTTGTCCAATCTCATAGAAACATAAAGAGAATTGTTAGAGACTCAATATGTTCTACACTCAATGCTCAATCTCTTTCTCAACTCAAAACATAATATAGAATAGTTTGTTTTAAGGAACTTGAACAATCACTTCACACAACCACTTGACTAGGCTCAATCAACTCTACTCAACCAATCACTTGATGAAACACCCCTTTCTCATTAAACCCTAGTCCAAGCATATATCAACCAACTCAAAATATTTCCAACAATGCTCAACAACAAATCTCACATAACAATGATACTCATGTTCTTTTCAAACCCTAGTTCAAGTTCTTTGCACAACAACTCACTTCAACAACAATGCTTATAAATAATCTTCACATAACAATGATACTCATGTTCTTTTCAAAACCCTAACTCAAGTTCTTCACACAACCAATGGCTTCAACAACAATGCTTATAAAACAAGGTTTTAACAACAACTCTTTATTCTAGAAAACCTTGAAGCATTAACTCAAACACTCTCAAAAAGGAAACCCTAATCAAGTCCTTTTCACTCCAAACTTATTTTCTAGAAAACCAATCAATCAACTCAACTATGGAAGAATGTGCTCATACCTTTTTCTTGATGGTGAAGGGATCTTGTAAATATGCCACAACCACAATCACTTCTATGCCAAACTTAAAGAGGTTAGAAGATAAATATTTCTCACAATATAATGCAAAAACTCAATTACACCTTATCACTCCACCTTTCAAAAACAACCAACAACATACATAAAATATTTATCCAATAACACCTTATAAACTCCCAACTAAAATAATTTCAACTTCCACCAAAATAACTCAAAACCTCTTTAATCAATTTTAATGGCAAAAAGAACTTTGGCAAGAATCAAATCCTTTTTCCTTAAAATAACATAAATCACTTCTCAATAAAATACTCTTTCAAAAACCTTTTAACTCCAAATGGCACAAAATAATTTCCAATAAAATAATTCTTCACAAACCCTTATAACTCCTAACAACACAAATTAATTACCAAAATTAATTCTTCACCAAACCCTTATAACTCCAAACAATACCTTAGCAAAAACTTTGGGCAATATAAAAATTTAATCAAAAATTACCTTTGCCACTTAGTGGGATTCGAACCCACAATATCTGCCCCTACGAGTGCTCTAGCCATGGACTTAGCCACCGCGTGTGCTAGATGCACGCTTAACACTCCACGAGCACCTCGTGCTCCTTCTACCACACCTGGCGCTCAAAACCAAACACGATCAAAAATTTTCCTTGGCGCTCAAGTCAACCATGCCAATCATCCACGTGAATCGATCATGGACTCCTCAACTCCCAACGCCTTTGCAAAATGTGCTCTGCCAATGGACCACCGTGTCCTTTGTGATTTAACCAAAAATATCTTTCCCTTTTGTCTTTTACCTAGCGCTAAAGACAAGCGAATCCTTGTCTTCTTCCTCAACAATCACGATTTCACCAAAAATATTTCAAACTTGTCGCATGCATTAATAATGTCGAGGGGTAAGTTTTGAATGCCTCTTTGGCATTAATTTATACACGAACTCCCTTTGTTGTTTAGACGTCGGTGCTCCCACTTGTTTGATGATGTCGGCACTTTCCAACCTTTATAATTTATAAATTATTTAAATTCTAAGGAATTTAAATTTTATAAATTATATTTTTAAACTTTAGCTTTAAGGATATTAAAGCCTTCCTTGGGTTTAAACTTAAACCTTTAAATTTGTAAATAATTCTTCCACCGTGGGTCTTTTTAAAATCTTAACTACCATCTCAATGTGTGAGGAGACTTTTATATCCTCATAATGAATTTAATAAAACCATTTAATCTTCCACCATGAGTTTACCATAAACCTTCATAAAAAAATATTTTGCCAACTTTTTCTTCAACTCTTTGCATTGTTCCTGGTGCTATTGATGGTGTGCTCCATGACATTAATGACGACTTTTCACCTTGACATCAATGACAACTAAATAAGCTCAAAATATCCAACACAATGTGTAGGAAATACACAAGTGTCTTGTATGTAAGAGTGCAAATATGTAATGTGAGGATGTACACAAATATCCTATATTAGGAGTGCATGTAGGATTCCAAGAATCATGTAGATGTGTGTAAGTGTTGTAGATTCAAGTGTCCATCAAGTATGCAAGTGGCAAGTTGATAAGCCAAGAGTCATGAGACTTGACATATGGAGAGAAATAGTCAATTACTTGATGAGTTGCATTACTATTTCTATATTATGGAGACAATGCTCCGTATAAAATCAATTCAATCAAGAATCAAGTATTGATAATCAAAGTTGTAACTGGAAGAGGAGCAATAAAGCTTGTATATATTTTGAGCAACTATTATTGTAACTTTTATTCACACATTTTTTTTTTATTTGTGGAAAACATCCCAAAAGGGATGCCACTTTCGGGTAAGACCCAAGGAGGCAGGGGTATCCATTCCGCCAAAAACACCCAGGACTCGGACCTGGCCTACCACCTTTGACATACTCAAGGAGCAAACAAACACACAAAACCAATTTAAAAATAAGTAAATAACAACAAAAATAATAAAATAAAATAAAAAACATGCTCCTTGAGTGTGTCAAAAACAAAAGCACAACCAAACACGCACAATAAGATAAAAGAAACCACAACACAAACCACATAGAAAAACACAAGAACCACATAACAAAACACAAACAAGACAAAAACAACAGAACACTACAAAGACATAACCCAAAAAAAACATGAAAAATAAACACAACCAAAACCTAAAAAATAAAATAAATAAAATAAAAATAAAAATAAAAAACAACCAACAATAGACAATAAACAAAAACAAAAAACATAGAAAACACTCACACATAAAAACACGAAATAACACAAACAAAGAGAAACCCAAGAACAAGAACGAAAAAAACACAAGAACAATAACAAAAAACATAAAAAAAAAAAACAAAACAACAAAAACACAAGAACAACAAAAAACAACACAAAGAACACAAAAACAAAACAAAACAAAAGAACCCACCCACCTTAAAAAACTAAACAAAAAAAAACAAAGAAGAAAAAAAAAAATGAACAAAACAATGACCTATCTAGACCAGAAGACTATTAAGGCAAGAATCAACAGAGGAAACAAAATAAAGAATAGAATGAGCTAGGGAACTAAAAAAAACTGAATGAACCAAAGAGAAGCAAAAAAAAAAACAAGAAGAAACTAGGTACCTTCGAACTGGAGCCATCCAAAGAAATGATAGAAAGAAGAGCTTCCCTAATTTGAGAAGCCCACCATATAGGAGGGTGGCCATAACAAGTAAGATCACCTTTGTCCAAAGCCCAATTAGCTAAAGCATCAACACTCTTGTTTTGATCTCTCGACCACATGATTGTAATCAACTTTCAAAAATCCCATCTCGGATTAACTGAATCTTCTCAATAATTCTTTTTATTCTCCAATCCACCTTATGATTCTTAGAAGGAGTCTTCAAGAGATTAATCATAAGTTGAGAGTCAGACTCAACTAACACCTTTTCCCATCCAACCTTAGTAGCCTCCTGAAGGCCTCTGAGGATACCATACCCCTCAACAAGGTTATTGGAAAGAATACCCAAATTCTCAACAAAAGTAAAAACCAGGGAGCCATCTGAAAGTCTACCAATTCCTCCCACACTGGCTTTTCCAGGGTTCCCTCTAGAGGCTCCATCAGGATTGACTTTTCCAAAATCCTTAGGAGGAGGTTGCCAATTTCTAGTCCTATCCATCTTACTAATACTCACATTCCCTTTAAGTTGGTTGCCCTTAGAAGGTTTAATCTTCAATATTTGCATCACTTGATCCCATATTTGGTGGGAGTTTTGGGGGTGATTAAGGAGTTGATGGACTGATTCAACTAAGTTGGCTATGGTATTTTTCCAAATATAGTGAATATCCTTCCTATCTTGATTAAAAATTTGGTTGTTCCTTTCATTCCAAATATTCCAAAGAAGAATGGTAGAACCCATCCAAACTAACTACCTAATAAAATGATCAACACCCTCTTGATTAGGCCAATCCCTCCAAAGTTGTTCAAAAGTAAAAAAATTGGACCACTGTAAGCCAAGTAAAGTGGCCATTCTCCTCCATAGCTCAGAGGCTAAAGTACACTCAATAAAAATATGGTTGATATTTTCTACATTCTCTTCACACATTTCACATCTAAAAGGGCCATGAAAACCATGCTTCATAAGTTGCTCACCAGTAAGCACCCTACGATGCAATAAAAGCCAATTAAAGAACCTCACCTTAGGCCAGAGCTTTTGAGCCCACAATTGAGAAAATATGTCGAAGAATGGTTGGGATTATTATGGCATAAGGTCAAATAACCTTGAGCAACTGAATACTCACCCTTAGTAGTGTTGTTCCATCCAAAACAATCTTTTTCATGGGACCAAGAGAGGGATCTCATATGAAGGATGCCTTGGATATCTTGTCTTTGCCTTTCTAGGATTTGAATAGGCCAGTCCTCAATAGGGATCCAATATCTACCAACCTTTGAATTACCAGTATGGTACCGACAATAATTAGCCACCTTTATCCAATTAGCTCGGTGAAGCTCCTCCATCCAAGGCCTCCAATCGAGAAACTGAGTTATCAAAGGCTTGTGACCATCCCAAGAATCTATCCAAAAATTTGCATGTTGACCATTATGAATGATCCAAAATAATTTTTTCTTTATCAAATCCTCACCAGTCTTAAGAACTGCTAAAATGGGAGAACCTTTGGTAGGAAGTTGATAGCGAACAAGGTCTTCAGGACTTTTGTTCTCAGCATATTTAGCACGGAGATTATTGGCCCAAAGAGCATTGGGGTTATGCAACATCCTCCAATATAATTTAGCAGCTAAAGCTTTGTTGTTATTAATTGAAGACCGGAATCCTAACCCCTCTTCACTCTTAGGAAGACATAAAGTATCCCATTTCACCAAGGCCCATTTTCTTTTCTCCTTAGTACCACTCCAAAGGAAACGATGACTGATTTGATCCAATTCTCGAAGAACAGCCTTTGGGATATTCAAAATGGAAGAAACATAAATAGGAATAGCTTGAAGGACTGATTTTACCAAGGTGATTCTACCCCCAAAAGAAAGCCACTTGTTGGTCCACTTTCCAATTTTCTTCTTGACTTTGTCCAACAACCAATTCCAATATTTATTTTTCTGCCTTTGAATATTTATGGGAATACCTAAATAAGTGATTGGAAGAGAGGTCTTCTTATATCTTAATTTATCCAAGACCATGGATTCCCTGTCTAGCAGAGCAGATGAAAGAAAATAACTTTAGATTTGTCTTCATTGATCAACTGCCCAGAGCCTTAGAAAAACAGCTAATGATTTGCTTAATATTAGAAGCTTCCTTAACTCTAGCTTTACCTAAAAGAGTAGAGTCATCCACAAATTGAAGATGAGAGATAGGTCTAGCTCCATGAGCAATGGTAACTCCCTCAAGGGTTTTGTTTTCCCTCTTTTTGGTTATAGTCCTACCCAAGCATTCAACAAGAATGATGAATAAATAAGGGGATAGCGGGTCACCTTGCCTAATACCTCTGGAAGCTGGGAAAGACCGAGAAGGCCTGCCATTGATAAGAACTAAGTAGGAAACTCGAAGAGATACATCCCATAATCCAATCCATCCAATCCTTAGAGAAACCAAATTGCCTCAAAACTTTGATAAGGAAGTGCCAATCCACTCTGTCATAAGCTTTGGATAAGTCTAACCGAATGAACATAGAAGGAGAATTTTGCATATCCATGGAATGGATGGCTTCCTGAGCAAGAACTATCTCATCTACTATTTGACGTCCTTCCACATATCCCCCTTGCTCTAGGGAAATAATCTTATGCAAAAGAGGCTTCAACCTTTCTACCATGATTTTAGTAATGATTTTGAGAAGAACATTACATAAAGCAATAGGTCTAAAAGCTGAGATATGATCAACCTCTTGAGCTTTTGGAACAAGAGTAATATAAGTTTTATTGATAACCTTCAAAATTTCTTTGGCTTTCCTGGCTTCTTCCACCACCTCTAATAAATCAACATGAAGGATATCCCAGAACTCTTGGTAGAACTCAATAGGAAAACCATCAGAACCTGGGGTTTTCCCTTTTGCATTTTAAAAACTACTTGTTGAAGCTCATTGATAGTAACAGGAGCAATCAAAATAGAGTTCTCCTCAGAAGTGATAAGAGAAGGGATTGCTTGAAGAACATTTTGTTGTGAAGCTGATTCAAGAGGAGTAGCAGGAAAAATATTGGAAAAGTAATCAACAACAATAGAGTTCATGCCATCCCAAGTATAAACAACATCTCCATAATCTGATTTTAAGGAAGAAATAAAGTTGTGAGATCTTCGAGCTAGAAGAGATTTGTGGAAGAAATTTGTGTTTCGATCTCCTTCTTTGAGCCATTGAATTCTAGATTTTTGCTTCCATAAGATTTCTTCTCTTTTTTCCCATTCCTCTAACCGAGTTGTGAGTTTAATTTCATCTCGCACTTCTCTTCTCTCGTGAGGCCATCTAAATGGATTTTCTTATTCAAATTTTCAATATGAGCAATAACTTCATGTTTTTTTTTATGAACATCCCCAAACTCTTTCCAGCTCCAAGTCTTGATTTTGGATTTAATGTATTGCAGTATTTTGGCAAAATAGAACATCTTAGTCCCATGCCTAGGTTTACCTTCCTTCCACCATTGTTGCACACGAGGTCTGAAGGAAATGTCTCTAAGCCACATTAATTGAAAATGAAAAGGAGAGAAACTCACATTGGTTTTCCACATTTCCACCATGATCGGCCAATGATCCGAACCAACATTATTAAGAGTCTTCACTTTAGGAATGTGACCATGGATTAAGAAATTTTCAGAGAGCAAAAACCTATCCAATCTCTCCATTATACAAGCTAAGCCTTGCCTTCTATTAGACCAAGTCATAAGGCCATTATCTGGTTGGATATCCACAAGATGGAGGTTTGCAATATATTCGCTCATGAGGTCAGTGCTTTTGTCCAAATTTCTATTTCCCCCTCTTTTCTCATCCAGAGAGAGGATGGTATTGAAATCTCCTCCGATCAAGATCCAAGCTTTAGGAAAATGAGAGATAATATGAGTAATATCCTTCCACTGTCTTCTTTTTTCCTCCAAAGAAGTCGGGGCATAAACAGTAATGCAGAGCATAATCTGGTTGGAATGTCTACTTTGAATAGCTATAGCCAACAAACCCCAACTGCCAACCATATGGTGAATAACTACCTCTTTTGGGTCCCAAAGACAAGCAATGCCACCCGAAGTCCCTTGGGAACTGAGGGAAACCACTTTTCCAACTGGCCAAATTTTACTGGCAATTAAGTCCATATCCTCCATTGACATCTTTGTTTCTTGAAGGAAAACAAGATGTGGATGATTTATTCGAATCATTCTTCTAATTTCATTTTGTTTTGAAAGACTCCCTTTGAGTCCTCTAATATTCCAAGTGATGATCTTCATTAATACCAGGGCTAAAAAATGTTGGGAAGGGCATTAATATTACCTTCCTCTACAAGCTTTTCACCTTCTTTTACCATATGATATTGATTGGTCTTGCGACCTACTTTTTGATTAGAATCCATCTTCAATTTTTTTTCCCTATTTCTTGACTTATTCCAATTGAATCTGAGATGGCTTCTAACCTTGAAGAATGCTCATACACAACCAAAATTTTACTAGATGGTTCAATGGAGTCTATATTGGGACCTGCATTATTTGAAGTTTTGACATTTGAAATATTGTTTTTCTTGTGTAAATTTTCTCCTTTTTTTCTGTTGAAAACCTTTGATTTGTTGGTTTGTCTCTGAGTTCTTCCCTTCATATTTAAATTGTGTTTCTAAGATTTCAGTTTCCATTATTTCCTCTTCCTCACTTGGGACATCATTTGTGGAAAGGATTTCAAACATATTAGCAAATGACTTTGATTGATCCTTCATAACTGGTTTTTTCTGAGTGTTCTTCTTCTTAGGTATTTGGAAACCTGCTGAGTTTATATCTTCTTTCTTTTGATCGAGAATTTTATTTGGGCAAGCACTAGCCAAATGACCATATTCATGGCAAATTCTACAATGAAAAGGAATGTTCTCATAGTCCACTACTTGCTCCCAAGTGTCTTCCCCAAATTGTAATGTGATCTTTTTAGGTAGGGGTTTGTCAAAATCCATTAAAACACAAATCCGAGCATAAATAATATGTTCAAAATTTTGAGTACAATCAGCAGTCATCATAAAAGTTCCTAAAGAGTTTCCAATTGAAGAAAAAATAGTAGGATTCCAAAATTCAATAGGGAGGCCAAAGAGTCTAACCCACACGGGAGCTATAGAAGGCATCTCTTCTTCGACTTTAAATTTAGTATGCCAGGGCTTCATGAAAAGCCCTGCCCTTTCCAAAAACCAAGGACCCCCTTGAAAAGTTTTCTCTCTATCTTCATTATTAGCAAATAAAACAAGAAAATAACCATTTGGATAAATAGAGATTTGTAACTCACCTTTAGTTTTCCAGCTTTTTGCAGCCCAAACTTTGAAAGCAGATAGACTCGGACGAAAACCCACGAACCGATAAATTAGTCCTCTTTTTTCCAAATCTTCAATGCCAGTCTGAATGTTACCCATATCAAGCTTAACAATAGGAGTTCCATCAGCTGCTTTAAGACATCCTGACTCCATTTTCCTGGGATCAATCTTAGGCATTCTTAGAGGTTTATGGGAAGCCCTAATATTGATATTAGCATTGGGATGAGGTTGTCCACCACGAAGGGCATCCCTAAAATTCATTTTTGGGACTGAGTCTTCAAAATTCTTACCCTTGACAAGGGTTTTCATAGTAGAATTATTTTGTGGGTGCACCTTAGCACCAGATTCACTTGAGATATGAGCCATTTTTTGATCAACTACTTGAAACTTGTTTCGTGATCTCTTTAATCCTTGCCCTAGACGTCGTGGAAAGGTATGGTTTTCACTTTTTTTTGTGTAGCAAATTGGAAGCCGTTGTCACTCAAGTTCACAGTATGATCCATTGAAAGACAAATTTCTAACCCATATTGTATCCCCTACAACATTTCCTGCTAAAATATTGAGCATAAACCACAAAAATATTGGCCTCTAGGGCCCGAAGGCCCTAAAAACCAACCTCTGGAGCTGCTTGCACTCAACCCAGATGAAACCCTCGCATAGCCGCTTGCCAAATATATCATTCACACATAGGGATGTGCTAGGATCTGTGTTGCTCCAAATGATATGAAAATTGGTGGAGACATTCTAGGGTTTTTCAGGCATCTACCCTCAAAATTTCAGCTCAATCCGAGTTTGGATGAGTGAGATATGGCCAAAACGAGTTCGGCAGTTTGGGAAGTCACTTTTATTCACACATAGTACATGAATTATTCAAGCCATTTACATTCATATTTCAACATATTTATTATAAGTCTTGATATAAATATTAACTTGCTCATATATTTCTACTCATTATAATATTATATTTGACCTTTATTATTGTGGCTATTTTAAATTTGGGACCTATGTAATACTATATTATAACTTGTGATATTTTATGGTAGTAAGGCTTAAAAATCCAACATATAGCTCTTTTGCATGCTCTTTTACCATGACTATATCCAAATAAGGAATATTATTTTATTCCCTAAACTCATCCACCTATAGATATTTGGAGAAATCCATAGAAGGTTTGTCTAGGGGGTAAAGAGAAATATTCTTCAAATTCAATCCATTGGATATAGTTATATCACCTAAATGAAAATATATGAAAGCTATGGCCATAGCCAACCAAGATCATCCAAGGATCAATGGATAACCAGTCATATATTCCCTTGGTTGGAGAATCATGAAATGGATAGGATATTGCCATGATTATGTAGTTACTGCTACATTCTCTACTATTCCTTTAGGTTGAGAGGTAGATTGATCCACCAATTGAAGTATAGTATAGCTAGACAACATGTTTGTTAAAGATAATAGGTTCATCATTTCAATGGTCATGCCATCTATTTTTGCTCTCAATTCAACCAATACATTTAGTATTCTCATTGCACTAATAAAAACAATAATGACTAGGTTTCTAGGATCTTCATATTTTGGTACAATATGCTTTCTTACTGAGAGGTCGATTAGTTTTCCATCCATTTGTATAGTATTGGGGTAAGTTTTTTATTTCCTTCTAGGTTTATTAATACATATTTCTTGGATAACCTTGTTGAATATTGGTACATCCTTGATGGCTTGGAGCAAAGGGTTTGTTATCTTTAAGCATTTTAACAATACTAATAGATTGGATTCCTCATAATGCTCTTCCTTGGGTTATAATATTTTAGGATATGGTGCTTTACAAGTTTTTGGAGGTATAATTTTTAGAGGATTTTATTATTCTTTATTTGTTGGATCAATATTTAGTAGAGTTTTTTGCCTTTCCTCCTATAATTATTCTATTTTATGAGGCTTTAGGTGAGGCAATACTTTACTTGAGCGAATTTACACATTATCATAGTAAATAGAATTCATATTAAGTGTGTCATTTTGTTTTGTAATGTAGATATAAGTATTTCCTACCTATTATTATTTTGGTTGGCCACAATTTGGGCCTGTAGTAAAGGTTTCTTGGGTGATTGTGACTATACTGCTTGAGGATCACCACTAGGTGCTGACTGAATTACTTGTTATTGATTTTGAAACCATTGTTGTACTCCATAATATTTATTAGAGTGGTATGGTCCTGACCATTTCTAGTTTTGTTTTGGTCCATGACTAATTAGGCATTAGTTGTTTTCATGGTGGTTAAACCATCCTAGACTAGTCCACTCTAGATATGGAGACCAAGGGTACTAGCCTCATTGTTGTGGTGGGGGTATATTCCATGGAGCATTCCATGCATTTTATCCCGAAAACACTATTTTATTATAGGAAAAATTATTTCCTTGTCCCATATAATTGAGCTCTTTCACATTACGATAGGCTCTTCTAAGGGTAGCCTTGATTTTTGGTAAGAGATCACACTAATCTGTAGGGTGAATTTTCTCACACATGCTACAAATACTAGTTTTGTTGAGAAGGCATTCTTGTAAATGTATGTTTCTACCTACATATTGGATAATATATAGCTTATAGTTCATCTAGTATTGTGTTGAAGCATAGGAGAATATCAATTTAATGTTGGAAAATTCTTCTACTAATTATCCTATTTTCTTTCCACTCTTTCCTACTTGGTGTCTACAAGTTCCCTTCCTTATTCTAGAGTATTTTATATACAATTCCATTATATAAAAAATATCTAGATTATTCACATAACCTTTACCCATGAGGTTTAATATGTCCCTTGACTCATTTTGTATCCCTCATAAGAATATTATTTTGATAAGATCTAGGTCCATCCCTTCCCCATATATTTTCTAGATAAAAAGAAATCTATCTAGGTAATCTTCAAAAATCCCATCTTCAATTTTTTTAATCCCAAATAATTCTTCCTCCTGATCCCTGACACAACAATATTCTTGATATTTCTCTAAGAAGATATTTTACATCTTGGCCTAGCTATAGATGCATTCTAGGGCTAACCCCATAAAATTTAAATAGCTACATCCTTGAGCATGAAAGGAAAAAATTTAAGTTTATGATTGTAAGTTGTGTAATCCAGAGTTATGCATAAGGGGTTGGTTTTAAAACATATTTATAAAAATGGTGTGAATTAGTTTCAAAATCCAAAATTCTTTATAATTTCAAGGTGAAAAGGTCTCCCATTGTTAGGGGTAATATTGGAGATTTAAACTTAAAATGGTCCAATTATTATAAAATTGGGGTGAATCTACCCAAAAAAAAATTTACACCCAAAATTTTTGGGCTAATGGGCCCTAGTCAAGGGTCCCCAATATTAGCCAATTCCAAATTTCAAAAATCCAAATATTCGTTAATTAACAATGATTAGCCACTATGCATAACCCTGGTGTAATCATAGGTTTGGCATACAACTTTAAATTCAAATAAAAATATTTCTAAGTCTTTTGTTGTAGTCCCTCTAAATATAGGTAATTTTGATGGAGAAATGTTCTTCATAGGGTATTTTGTATTGGGGCCTAAATGAATAAGATATGTGAATATTTTTGTACCATTACTAGTTTCCCCATGATGTACATCACTTTGTCCATACCTAATGTTATTTTCTCCTTGCCTATCCCCGTTGTTGTGGTTTTCCCAATAAATGTTATAGACTTGTCTATATTATTCAAGGGTTTTAAATAGAATATATGGAACACTATCAAGTTATTCTAAGTCAAGAAATCCTCTAGATCCCAAAGTTGATGATGATCACCCACTAGGTGTGATTGTTGTGCTCCTAAGACTTGTTAGGGGTTAATTTTGATAAATCTCCCTTTGTTATCCCTAGGTATATTCATGCATTCTATATTATCAAAGAAATCATATTCTAATCAGCTCTACCTTTCCTTCTCAATACCACTAATTTTAATTAGTTTTAACAAACTAGTCTCATATTGGCTTAAGGTATAAATAAGGGCACTAGTTATCTTAAATCATAAGATCAGATTTTAATATGTCCTAGTGAAAAATTACATCAACAATATCCAATAAGGAGGTATACTATTTCTATGACCAATCACTTTTCTAACTACGTGAAAGTTTACAATGTTGGATGTTTAGCTAGTTTTTAAATAGTTCCTAGCTACACTGTATCCCTCATAGTGGTGCCAAAAAGTGATGGGTGTCATTAAACCACACTTTAATTATGTCACTTTTAATTTTTTAAATATAGGGTGGTGTTTGAAGGCTATATGTGCTTGGATTTGCTTTTATAGTAAGGTTTTTGGTAGGGGTTTCTATAGTTCAAACATGCTAAAGTTAAATGCTCACAAAGTTTTAAACTTGCAGAAATAGAAATGAATTCAAAAAGGAAGATATTGAAACCAAACCAATTAATTCTATCACACTCTTTATAAGAAATATAAAATTAAAGTTTAAACTAAATTCATATTTTTGAAAAAATAAAGGCACACATTATAATTAAAATTTAATTGCAATGATTATCACAATCTAATTAAACATTAGTCTTTTTCTCCTAGGAGTAATATTGTAAAAATAGAACAATATAAAATATTTCACAGAAATACATAGCTCACAACACAAAGGAAAATAACAACAAATAACAAACAATGCAATAAGAAAATTATACTATGGCATACCTACCAATTACAACAAAAAAAATCCTTTTCCTCCAAGTTGGAGTGGGCCCAAGCTTTGAAATGGTAGAAAAGGAGATTTAACTCAACACAAAAAACAAAATCTTAAAGCTCTTATTATTTTCAACAATAATATATATGAGTGTTTGCACATAAAGAAATCGAAAGACAAATAATATTTCAACTAATAATAAGAATTGTAAAATAAAATTACTATCAACTATTAGCCTTCTAAATGTCACATACACCTTTATTTATGATCAATACAAATTACAGGAGAGCTATTAGCTAATGGAGAATAAAAAAAAATATTCAAGTTTTTAGCTAGGGAGGATAATAAATATCATTTCAACCCTAGCCCAAACAAGGTTGGAGAATATTTACCCTTTTTTATTTGTACGTCTAAGAATGAGTGAATCATTACATTAGTTAACTATTTCTTATTACTATCTCTTGAAATCAAATGACCTTATAGATATAAGGGGAGTAGAATATCTAATTTTGGTGATGTAGATCTAAATTGTTGACACATATGTGTTTCCCCTTCATGAATTTAATAGCAACCAATATGTTAGGTAATTTTATCCATATCTCATCAGTGGTTACTTATGTTGGTACTTGTTCCCTAGTGCCAGCTCAACACATTGTATCCACTATGGGTCCCAATGTCAATGCTTGGTTTCTAGCATAGAATAATTGTCCTATACTCTACTTTATTTCATTGCCCGATGCTTTCGGGGTCCAAGGGATTTTGGCCAAAATTCTCTTGCTAATATCTTGCGAAATTCAATATACTTCCTAGACCAATAATTCAACAATTGAAGGAAAAACCATTCGAATTAAATCTTAAAAACACATACAATCATCCTATCTAATTTAGTACTATATTTTCCTTATTTACCATGCTCTCTAACATATTCAAGTAAAGTATGATGTTAGATAGCACAAAAAGAGATTCAAATCTACACAAAAAATTAGGCAATTTACCCCTCATTAGGATATATACTATCCCACAATGTCTTAGCTAGAATTTAGTTTGTAAAGGCTCTTTAATAATATAATAATGTAAACTTAGTTCTTTGCCTCAATACCCTATAATGGACAACATTTGTTTCAAGATGAGATATGCATTTGACAAGAAATATGAGGTATATTATTGTTCAAACAAATAGTGATTGCTACCATTAATTCACTCATCATTGGCAAAACCAACAAAAATAATGGAATGACTCTCTATTTGTACTATTTTCCCTTTGCTACTAGAACATAATTTTAGTATTCTTAAGGAAAGAGGGAACCTATATAGGTCCATAAAAGTCTGGTCATTTTTGAGTTTTAACAATTATTAATGAAAATAGATTTATTGTTATTTTCCATTAAATTTTATTTGTTAGAATTGTATTTATGCAAACCAAATCCAATATAACAATGATACAATACTAAGGGAATGAAGAATTAATGGATGTATTTGAAAATCAAAAGAGCTGGAAAGATGAGGATAAAGGCTAGCCTTTTGGATTTTAACTTCAATTACTTTTCAATATTTGAAGAGCTCAAGGTCAACAAGAATTTTGTAGGTTTGTCCTTTGTATTCATATTTTTGATGTAAGGTGAATGGAACACCATGCAACTCATGAATCCAAGGTATACCTAGAAGAATGTTGTAAGATAGATGACAAGACATCAAATAGAATAATGTATTGAGATATTGTAGTTGTATTTTGAGGGGTAAGACTATTGTACCAGTAGACACATGTTCATAATTATCAAAGGCCTTGTAGTGAATTCTCACTACACTCAAATGTTTCCTTAATAAAATATTGAGTGGAAGGGAAACAAGCAAGAAGCAAAAATTGGGCATTAGAAAAAGTGTGAACAAAAGTTTCAATAAAACAAAATCTAAGAATCAAAATGCAATAATCCACAAAATATAGAAGTAAGCAAAGCACCAAAAATTCAAAATTTATAAAAATTTTTACTGAAGCCACAAGGAAAAAATTTTTATGCCATAAGATCTGAGGTTAGAGAAAAATATTTGAGATTGGAAGATGATAAATACATTAGGGTCAGATGATAAAATTCTAAAGGCTGAAATCACCTATGCTCCAAAAGTTTAGGAAATCATTTTTTTATTTAGGGTATCTTACACCTGAACCCCTACATGGAGGGTTTTTGGCCCCCCATTCCCCCCAGTAAGGGTCATGATCCTAAACCCCACACATTGTGTTGAGGTGTATAATATTTTGAGATAAGTAATCATTTTCTTACAAAGAAGACATGGAAACCCAAGGGAACATTTGGCACATTAAAGGCAAAAGTGATGGGATCCATATTGAGAGAAAAATTTGAGCCAGTTGATATTAATTTCATGCGCTTAGACTTAAAGAATCCTAAAAAGGGGTAGATGGAAATAACATAGGAAATTGAACATCGAAGGATTCAAAAAACTCAACAGTAATGATCCAGGGTTTAGAGAAATTAGGACACAATGAATTCAATAAAGACATGACCCAACATCAAGAGCAACAATCATTTTGAAATCTCTACATGAGTTTTAGAGGGAAAATATCCTTGTTTTAATCTAGAAATAGTATTCATCTTAGCATTGTTAAGGATTGACAACTTTGTAATTGTAATATCTTCTAATATTTCATTTCATTTCATTTCTTTGTGTAGAGAAATTGGCCCCTAAGCAACTTGTGGGTTAATTGAACCCTAGCTCTAGGCACAATTTTTATAAATAATTGTTTGCATATATATATTGGAGGCCTACACATAAATTTTTAGACTAGCCATCTATGGTTCTCCCATTGACCTATCTCTGTATGTGTGTGTATGCTCTCAAAGTTTTACCTGTTTTTTGAGTTTTATCGTGCATGCATGTGTGTATGGGAGGCCTACGTGTTAATTTTTTGTTTATCCATTAGTGGTTCTCTACTATCCCATTTCTCTACATGTGTGCATGCTGGTAAATCTCATTTGTGATCATATTTATCAATGAGATGAAGTGTTAACCATTGGCACATAACACTTGGACTTGTTGTGCAAGGAGATCTAAGCGTATATTTGGCTCATTGCCATATTGGTAGCTTAGGTTTTCTTTTATTGAGTTGTTTTTATTTTTATCTCCTGCATCCTTTTTTCCTTGAGTTTAAGTGCACCTAAATATCATATCATAACAAGGATTTGGTCTTGTGAAAACTCCTAAATTCCCTCAATTGAGCCAAACCCTATAGTCTTGGTTGAGACCTTGATGTGTCACTCTATGCAAGGCATGATGTGTTGCTCTATGTGAGGCATCATTTTTTTCATCAACAAAATCAAAGAGGACAATAGGCCTAAATCACTAAGTCAAATTTCAATATTATTTTTGGATAGGTCAAAGTGGTTGATAGATTTTTAGATTGCATATGTTCATCTTAGAGTTATTATTAACTAAAATTTGCTTAATGAATTTATCATCAATTTGGCTTATGATGTACAAACATAGGTCTATAGCCAAGGATGATAGAGAAATATCATCCTTATAGAAATATATGTTGGTGTAATATATCTTGATGGATCTAATGAAAGACATGAATTCATTAGTATTTGAGTAATTGTAAATTCACTCATGATTCTAATGATAATGTAACAATGTGTGGGAGAATATTTGAGAAGTTCAAAGATGTAAATTTAATTGGAGTATTTTCAAGTTGATAAAGTAAATCATGAACAACCTTTTTTTTAGTTCTTGTTTAGTATTGGATAAACCTAAAGATATGTTTTAGGTTTAGTAGACTATTTGGATAAAAATACCAAAGGAGTTCTTGATGGTTGACTAAAGAGTAATATTTTAGGAAGTAGGTCCTTGCATTGCTACCCTGTGACAACATAGACATATGAGATATGATTAATGTAGCTATAAGGATCAAGATTATCAACCATACCTTGATTAGGAAGTGGGTTTTGAAATATTCCAAGATTTTAATTGGATGATTGTAACTCAGATCCACTAACAACAATACAAACATTATCAAGAAGGTCTTAGACCATATTCTTGATGCCCATACACCTACTGATGGGATGGCCATTGAAATAATGGAAGGATAATCTAGAACTTAGAATTTCTAGTTAATGAATATCATGAAAGGATGAAATTAAAAAATATTAGAGTATAACAAATCTGAACATAGATATGTAAGAAATATAATAGAATGCTTTTATTCCTTTTAAAATAGAATGCAATGCAAGCAATCTATAAGAATAGATGTGAGGATATAAAATTGCATCCATTACTCTTGTTTTTAAATAGTCAAGGGTAATTCACGTTCCATAAGATACAAAGTGTATATTAAATAAAAATTATATAAATGTTTTTGATGGCCTCTAGAGCATTTTTCCACAAAGTTGTTAGCAACTTGTCTATGATAAAGTTGCCTACTAAAATTTTTGTTCTTTCCCTTATATTTCCAATGCTTATTCAATGGATCTAAACAAATTCCTAAGCTTAAAGGTATGCCGTTAATAGTGTGGTTAGGATATGTAGTGAATTCTCACTACACTCAAATATTACCTTAAGTGGCAGAAGAGGAGTATATGAGAAGCAGATAGAAAGATAAAAAGAAAATATCGAACAAAGTGAAATAAAAATTCTTGATCAACAAGACCAAAGGATCAAAGGGTAGAAATTCCCAAAAGGTGCAAGAAAGCCAAGTGTGAAAAATTTAAACATTTATTAAAAGTTTGATTGAAGACAAAAATCAAACATCTTGATGCATAAAGTTCCTAGGTCATATGGAAAGAAAGGTCCCAAGGTCAAAATATGATAAAATATTTAATATCAAAAGTTTCAAAGGCTAAAACACCCATGCTCTAAAATTTTTGGACCCTACACATTGTGTTGAGGTATACAATATTCTAGGGAGTACAATCCTTCCCTACAAAATATCTTCACATATCTCCTAGAAAATGTGGATTGAATTTGTAAAGGTAGGAGCATCTAATTTGCAATGGGAACAACCCCAAATCTAGAGCATTAATTGTATAAATCCTTGCACCCATATTATAGAAATCTCCAAAAAATTAGATGAAAATAATGGTGCTAGCTACTCATCCAAAGAATCATAAGCATTTGGTATATATCATTCTATATCCAAAGACCTTGGAGAAACCAAAAAAATAAATGAAGATATGACCCAACACCTAGAGCAATAGTCATATTGAAATCTTTGCATGAGTTTTGGAGGGAAAGCCTCCTCCTTGTAATATATAAATAGTAGAAGTGTAGATATTGTAAAACATTGATGCATTGTCTAAATTTTCCTATCATTTTTGTTTGTATAGTAGGACGTGTATTTTTGGATGGTCTTGTGGGTAACCCAAATCCCCACTTTTGGCATAATATTTGTAATACTTGTGCTTGCATATATATTCTATAAGCCTACACATATATTTGGTTATCATGCCATCATCCATATCCTTTGTGTGTATGTTCTTGCATTTTAATTTGTTCTTATGTATGTCAAGGAGAAGTGTTCACACCACCACATTACGGTCAAAGTTGCTATGTAGGGAGATATTATTTGATCTTTGGTGCATTGTGTCACTACCCAGGTCTGCACACCTGGTTTCCAAATACACAGATTCAAAATTTTACCAATTACATACAAAAATGTCGTTCATTTACGTAGTTATTCCCAACTTTGTATTAGTACTTTGGCATAGGGGATCACACTTCAAGTATTTTCACCACTATAGTTGGTGACTTAAGTGCTCGAGACTGGCAAAATTCTCGCTATAGGTTACCATTATTATTAGATCCTTACCCCTTTTTGGGTTTATCTCGATCTTGGAATGGGGTTACCCTTCCAGGGCCCATAACACCTAGAAGGATGGACGCGCTAATTCCCCTGTTCCAAAACTTGTTGGACATGGATTCATAATACTAATTCTTGTCCTAGTGTAAATTCAATGTTTCATGTTTTGTAACTAGCATAACTATTATAGTGCCTAGTTATTGACCCTCTTTTAAGGTTTAACCAGGGTCTGCCATCACATGGCTTATGGATCAGATATCTCAGACCCAGTTCCGATTGATGGTAATGCTACCCATACCATCTACCGTTGGATCTTCCAACCCCATGGTCCAGCTCTCTGGTCATGAGTTTAGTTGGCGATTTCGTAATTGGAATAGGTTCGTGAGTATCCTCATGTACTACTCATATGTTATCCTAGAGCGATATCTCATACTGCCACTCTTTATTCTCAATAACTAAAGACCTTTGTCTTTTATTATCTGAAGAATAGATAACACTGATTCACGATAGTTTCCACCATAGCTATCAGAGTTGGGTGTACAACCCTACTCGGCATGTTCATGTCTTAGCCCTTACTCGGATTAAGCTCCTTTAGCCCTTACTCGTATCTTTAACTTCATATCCCATGATATTGATCTTACTTTTAAAATCCTTTAGGTATTGACATAAAACTAAATTTTATTTTAAGGTCCCATAGTTTTACTTTAGCACCATAAAAAAACAGGTATTTATGCCTCTTTCATTTTTTTTTATAGAAATATGAATTATATATTAACCATTTTACTTAAAATAGAGCTATCATTGCAAAATACAATGTTTTAAATGAAGTAAATCACTATCGCAAAAATTAAAGCTCTACTAGAATATAAAATAAAAAGCAACTTCCACACATTAATATAAAGTAAAGTCACCAGCCCTTTTAATTCAAATAAATTAACTATATAATATAAAATTTTCTTGGCTATCAATTTATTGAAAGAAAATATAGTCTCACATTTTAAATTACTTATTATTATAGTTAAATAAGCTTTAGAACTATACTATGTTATCCCTATACAAAAATTATAAATTCTCTCCTGTCTTAAAGAAATCTTTCCAAATTTAATTATAGCATGAAACAGACCCAATAAAATTACGTATACATATTTATATATAAAAAGAAACAAATAAATTTATCACTAGATGACTAAGAACCACGTGCTACACACTATAATTTATATACTTTGGCTTCTTCCCAAGTCATAACCAAATAAAATATTAATATTATATGAAATCAAATTATTCTTTATTTTTCTAAAAGACATAATAAATTCAGTTACTTATACACAGATTTACTTACACTCATAAGAAAACATAAAGTACAGATGAGCACAGTATTTTTTAAGGGTTCTACGGGAGGCTTCCATTGTCTAGGTTTACCTATACATTTCGCTATGCTAAGGTTGGTCCAATGAAACCATTACATATTTCAATTGCAAATTCCTTTTCCTGATACGATGCTTGTTCACTCTATGTCAAGCTAACAAGGTAAACTATATATATTTTAACATGATTTAGCAAAGCTATACTTAGAAGACATTTTTCTCCTATACTGCAAATGGATGAACAACTATAATATAAAGTAAATGAAAACCAATAGTTCGTATATCAATTTACCAATTCATAATAATCTAAACTTGTATCCTGTCTACACGAAGTTACACTATAATTACTACACAGTAATTTTTTAATAGAAATTCATCCATAACTATTTTATATTAAAAAAAATGCCTGTTGAGTTTGCTCCCGACCAAATTCTCATAAAAAAATAATGAATTTCGTCTATAAACTAAGTTCTTAATTAATGCCTTATTTGCTATCATTGTGTGTACGCATGCCAAAAATTTCAACCATCAGCCATTCCATTGCTATCGTGCCAGACATGGGTGCCTACTATGTTTTACATTCTTATACAATTCTAAATCCTAAAATTAGAAGTGCAAGGCAATTGATTTTACTATTGCGGCAATAAGTAATTTAACTAAATTCCTTTAATATTTGCTTTTAAAACAATAATATAATTACTTGATACTTCTCATCTACAACTATGATAGCTAATAGAATTCCAAGCATCTCTTACATAAAATAAAGAAAATTTCACGGCGTCCACTAAGCTAAATTTATGAAAGCAAAGACCAAGTTTTCTTATATATAGATTTTGAATAAACTGTCACAGGAAACATAATCACAGATAGTTTATATTTTAGGAGATAGTTATTTACAACTTAAGGTCATTAGCTAAACAAACCAGACCTCTAAAAATTTCAAGGAAATTCTAAATTCAAATTTTTCTTGCACATTTCCTTCGAATAAAATTTGTCCAACATCTTTCCACGCCTATAATCCTCTCTGTGTTCACTTCACCATGAACAAAATTGACTCCATTCCATTGGCATAAATAGGGAGGCATGTGGATTTTGGATCAATGTGAGTCAATGTAGTGCATACTAAATGAATACCATCAAACCCAGGCAAGTAAATCTCATCTTACGATATTAAAAACATAGCACACGTTCAATGTTCATACTTCTAAGGATTTATTCACAACATTAGTTTAGCATATTTTTTGTATCTTTCCTTAACACAATTTTCTTTTAAATTGATTCTCTTTGCCTTTAATCACCCAAGAAATCATCACACATACCATATTATCTCGTAGTCCTTATACACACAATCATACAACACTCATATACACAAAAAATAGACCTAAATTTTTGACGGAAAGCTTCCAGCGATAGTCTCTGGTTCCTTTATGAAATTCTCACCTGAACGCAATACACACCCGATAACATTGCTCAATAGCAAATTTTAACTTCCATTTTAAAGTTTTTTCCATATTCTTAATGCATGACACATAAGCCTTGTCTTATGGCCATATGTCCATATTCCGTAGTTCCAATTGGGGAGCGTCCGCACCTCTGAGTGGTGTCCTTCCTAGATGTAGAATTCTATTTAAATATTTACTTGTAGACACCAAAACAACACCAATCCGATTATGTGATTACAAGCACTGATCGCACCAACACACACAGCCCCTAGGGCAGCCCTCAGAGGTTAAACAGTGGTTCTAACCACTCACACAACAATTTTGCAAGTCAGAAACCAATTTGGCACCTTTTAGACACTTTATTGCTTATTCGTCCCACCCAGGGACGAGTGCAAATTTTACTCGTCCTATCCGGGAACGAGTGCTTGGTCGATACTCGTCTCACCCGGGGACGATTATAAGCGCTCGCTTCGGGGTGGGACGATTGTCAGGTTTGACCGGCAAAAAGTCAAATCTTGGCATATAAACAACTCAGAAGCGCCACTTAGCTCTTCCTGCATGACATAGGAGTGCGAGTGAGTTCTTTTGACAACTCATATCTGCCAATTGACTTTCCCTTCACTGCATGGGAATGAGAGTAAGCTTTTTAAGACAACTCAGAACTGCCACTTAGCTCTTCCTGCATGACATAGGAGTGCGAGTGAGTTCTTTTGACAACTCATATCTGCCAATTGATTTTCCCTTCACTGCATGGGAATGAGAGTAAGCTTTTTAAGACAACTCATATTTGCCACTTAGTTATCCCTTCATTGCATGGGAGTGCAAGTGAGCTTTTCTAAAACACACAAAGACATGCACAGAGGCAGTTAAGAAGCCCTTGATCAAGAAGAAGTCTTCTCTTCACAAACAAAAAGCATTCATGCAAAGAAACACTTTTGCATGTTAATTCAAAGAGACCCCTTGGGTCTATAAAATGGTGAGTTTCCTCACCCAAATGGAGACCGAGCAGGAGCATTCTGAGCAACGAAGTGCTGTTAATTCACTTGCGATTTGCGCCCAAACCCCAATCTTTTGACCATAATATTCTATCAATTTGACGACAACACATCACATCGAGGTTTCGGACCCATCTCAAGCGGATTGGTGTCGAAGCAAGGTTTTATCCGCGGGTGGTTTGCCTTCGGGCACCTCCCCGCTTTACTTCATTTATAGTATTTTAGCTAGTTTCATGTTTATGCATTTATCAAGTTTTTAGTGCATTTAGATTCATTTCAGCTATAGTTAGATTTATCTTTTATTTTTCATACACAGGTGCTACTGATTCTTTGTTTGTTTCTTTGAACATAGATTTCAGGTCTATTGAAGGAGCAGCGAGGAATCGACCTTTGTCAATGCAAGCGGCGACAACGTTTTGGTTCGCCCATTTTATATGTGGGCACGCGGAAGAAGGAATTTAGAGACAAGTTGTAGAGAACAATATCTAACGCTCCTATCCCCTAAAAAGGAAGGAGACGTATTGTAACACGAATTGAAAAGAATATCAATAAAAAAAAGGGCTACATTTCATATTGTTCTTATATCTTGTGTTCATTCATTTGTGTTCCTTCCTTTTAATACAATTTCGTTTAGTCTTTCCTTTTTGTTTTCGGAATCTCGTGTTTTCAATGGCGATCACGGTGGGACGACTGTCCTCTTTTTTTTTTTTTTTAGGTTAATTTACTGATCTAAAATTGCTTGTTTTTACAAGTACCTATTTTTTAACCTCGGACTGTTATTCGTCTCTGCACGTGACGATTATAGAATTGGTACTCGTCTCACCCCGGACGAATAAACTATTCGTTCCACCCTGGGACGATTACGGTCTGTTATTCGCTCCACCCTGGGACGATTATAATTTTGTGCAATTTTCAGAGCAAATCAGAGACATCCTGTTAGGCAGAGAAGAGGTAGGGGTTTTTACAGCTTCTGTCAAATTTTTGTTTTTCTGTTTTCTGGTTTTCAGTTTGTATGGCTTAGGGAAAGATTTCTTTTCGTTTGCCTGTTTCAATTTTGCACAATTAAAATGAACCCCACACATCATGAGGCATTTTAAACCAAGGCGTTGGTCGTAAAACCCCAACCCTTGAACAAGACCAAAGGTGGATTCCATTATCACTTTGGCTTGATATATTGCATCCATTACCTCGATCGCGACTGTTGCTAGACGTAAATCCTGACGAAAGCTGACCGAGTGTAGCTTGGGGTGATTCCCGACATGCGAGGATAAGTCTTCTATGGTAGGTGTCATAAACAGAGCGATTCCCCTTCCATACCACCTATGTTCCACGTATCATCTGCTCTCACGTACCTATAGTCTCCCTCACGTAAGGGCGGGTATATAGAGAGGTTGGTATATCGGTCCGACAATGGTATATTGAAGGGGCGACCATATTGGGAGTCATAAGAGCCTTCATACTTGCATTTAAACGTTTCACAAAAATCTTCAAAAACAAAACAAACAACAAAAACACACTAAACCAGATTTAGGGCACACTATTAATCTTTAAAAGAGATAATCATTGCTTGTGAGTGTGTATGCTATTTTCTATTTAGACCAAAAACATCATAAAAAGAAAATCACAAAAATAACTTTTGCATTTTTTAGGTTAGCATTATCATGGTGAATACTCGTAGCCAAGCCCAATCACGGGCAGAAGCTGCAGAACATGCACCAAGAGAGACAACTCGTCTCCGATATAGCATTGAAGACTTAGCCATTCCGCTTCACCGACGGGGTACAACAATTAGTTCACATCATGCAGAACATGGCTCTAGAGCCCCATCATTGAGGGGTACTCCAACCCATACAGTCATAGAACAAGGTTCTAGAGGTGCCTCAAGGAGTGGCTCTCCAAATCAGGCCTTCAACAGACGAGACTTTAGAACCCCTTCTATAAGGGGAACTCCTAAGCAACAAGAATCTTTTCAAGACAATAACTTATATATACCACCTGGTCAAAGCACGAAGCCTCCTTTTGAAGCTCATTATGGATGGCCTAGTGATGAAGCATTGTATAATGCTATGGAACAACAAAGGGTTCAAAAGGAAGGACCACATGATTTTGTGGTTCCTAATTTACCCCCAATTAATGTCGAAAATAGTAGACCATATCCAGAACGACAAGTCCTCCCAACAGGACAAGACAATTCTGCCCGCACTTTTTATGCATATCACAGAGAGAGAGAGGAGGATCACTACATTCCTCCAAGTCAGTTTCCAGTGCCAAAACGATGCACGTCTGCACCTGCATTATATCCAGATCCCTTATTGAGACCAGAGTTTCAAGTCAATGCGGCCAACCTCGATAGAGGGAAGCAACATATAGGAGTCTTAGAGTATTATGATCAAAACAGATATGTAGGAGAAGCATCTAGGCCTATCAAACAAGAGACAACAGAACAAAGTAACTTGGCATTTACACAACTAGCCGCCCACCAAGCACAAATCATGCGGCTTCAACAAGAACAACAGGAATTAGAACATTTGTGTCGCCTTGATCAAGAGCGCATTCAGTGTCAGACTGCTGAAAGGTTTTACAACTATGTGACTGAGAAAGCCCCAGTCCCTCGTGCACAACAATCTGAGATGTATGTGAGGCATAATCCCTTAGCGCGAGACAGGTCTCCGCGACGTCAGCAAACATTGCCTCTTAGACCTCCTAGACCTGAGCGGGAGGCCATTCCTCGTGACCATGACGGGCATCCTCCGCGGGCACCCATCCATGTTTATAGGCCTAGGCCAAACACTCCTCAAGAAGATTATGAGGATTATTACCAAGAAGAAGAGCGGGCTGAAACGCCTTATCTAGGCAGAAGGGATGCTAACCATTTAGTCATTCAAAGGCCTCAAGTTCCCCGCAACCCACAGCAGGAACAAAATAAGGAGGAAATTATATCCTCCGATGCCTACAAAGTGTTATTAGAACGCTTAGAGAATATGGAACTTAAGACTGGTGGGCCTCAAAAGCCTACCTTACGCCAACTTCGTAGTCATCCGATACATCCATCCGTGCCAGCACCTCCATACCCCGAACATTTCAAGCTGCCCCAGTTGGCACTCTTTAAAGGGGATGAAGATGCTCAAGAACATGTGACTCGATTTTTGAGTCAGTGCTTTGGTATACAAGACAATGATGCATTATTATTGAGAACATTCATAACCACATTCGCAGGATCTGCCTCGGATTGGTTTACCCATCTCCCGAAGCACAGCATCTACAACTTAGATCAACTAGTTGACACGTTCCTAGAACGTTTTGCTTTCAATACAAAGAAAAAGACGTCACTCAGTGATCTAGCTAGCCTCAAACAGTATGAGGAGGAGTCTATGGTCGCATATGGGAATCGGTGGAGGACAGTGCTTTCAAAGTTGTCTTACCTCCCTCCTATGTCCGATTTAACTCAAATGTTCGCAAAGAGCTGTTTGCGATCGATCTCTGTGCTATTGCAGCTACAACAATACACCACTTTGGAAGAAGCTCTGGCGCAAGCTAGACGTATCGAAGAAATCAAGATACAGGATGGCAAAATTGCCAAGCCTAAGAAAAAAGAGTGGAACAAGAATACCAAAACAGGGAATACGCAACAAAAACCCGCCGCGGTCAATCAAGTTGCTATTAATGCCCCTACGCCTGCCCAAGAAACACAACCTTCAAAAGCTAACTATCAGGCGGTGCCTCACAATAATTATGAGAAAGATAACAAGAAGCAAGATCAAAATCAGCAACGTCACCCAAAGCGACAGTTTACACCATACACTGAGTCTAGAGATTCCTTGTTTGACCGTTTGTCAGTGGCAAACTTGATTAATCTGCCAGATATTCCAACAATTGATCCTAATGTGCCAAAGCCTAAGGGCTACAGAGAGGATCTTTTCCGTAGATTCCATAGAAGGAAAGGGCATGACCTTAATTTTTGTTGGGCGTTTAAAGGTTTAGTGCAAGATCTCATTGACAATCACACATTGGTAGTGGATAATCCCATCGCACCCAACAACCAACATATGGGTGTTTTCAAAGATCCTTTACCCACACATGATGCACAAACAAAACCTCTACATGTCAATGAAGTGCAACAGAGTTACCCCATGGAAGGGTATGTTGGAATGATAAGTATTGTGACAAGAAACAAAAGACACCCGGGAGTTGTCCCCGTGACGACCACTAGGGAAGCCTCATCCACGTCACAACACCAACCAAATCCTACACGGTTGCCCTCGCCTAGACCAGTGGTCACGATTCGATCTAGACTTACTCAAAGTCTAAGGACCACATCGGCTAGGCTCTCCATTTATGAGCTTATTCAACAATCAGCGCCCCATCGGGAAGCTCTTATGGAGATATTAAAGGTGATTGAATTGCAACCCCATGAAGCGGATTCGTTCAACAATTTTGTGGGGCATGTCAAACAGTGTACTGAACCAGTCATTACCTTCAGAGAAGATGAGCTAAAAATGGTGACTGGCGATGTAACAGATCCACCCCTGCACGTTATTGCGCGGGTCAACGGGACTCCATACAAACGGGTGTTGATAGACACCTGGTTCGTCCAGTAACCTTATTACAACCGCTGCCACTGAAACATTTGAAACTACCAGCCTCTCACATTGCACCTTCTACTTATACCCTTCGAGCATTTAATGATACGATATGCTCGACAGTTGGCACAATTGTCTTGCCCATACAAGTGGGACAAAAGACCATTCATACGTTGTGCCACATTTTAGAAGGTGAGATGGCTTATAATATCTTACTTGGGCGGCCTTGGATCCGAGATATGAAATGTGTCCCTTCAATTGCTCATCAATGTTTGAAATATACATTTGAAGGACAAGTGCACGTGGTCCCCGTAGATTTGGAACCTTTTAAGTATTGCAACTCAGTGCAAATCATGCCACAGTCAACCCTTCCTTCAACGCACGTGGATTTCCAGTTAAATCCATCTAAACGGGGTTCGACTAAGCAAGAATCTTCATTGCCAACTCAATTACATTCCCAGGCGGGTTCATCTTCTTCATCCTGTCCTCCCACAACGACGCCACCTACGGTGGCCACACCAACGGACAAAGGAAAGAAGCCCCTAGAAGCAGAACCACCTCTCGTTTCCAACATCTCTACAGAAAAGATGCCTAATAGAATGGAAGCTGAGACACCTAGTTCACCCCACATGGAGTGGACTCAAGGAGAACTCCCATTTGACCCCTCTCAATCGCCAACGATTATTGTTGAGATGTCTAACATGGGCATGGGGGAGTATATAGTGCGCAATGTTGTTGCAACGCCCACACTTCAGTCTATGCAAGACATGGGAAGACCTCGACTCCCCATAGGCTCCGTGGTTCCTTTAGGCTACCCACTTAATCAGACAAACTTCATTTTTGGGGGCCTGGATCATGGCGTTGAACCTTCCCGACAAGAAGAGGAAGATGAAGATCCCTTTGTGGAAGATGTCAACTATCTGGCTAACCCAGACTTCGCATTAAGATATCTTAGCCAATGCAATTGGCATGGATACGGGTTAGGTCGGTATGAACAAGGAATGCGTGTTTTGTGTCAACCAAGATACCAAATGCCCTATGATAAGTCAGGAGTAGGGTTTAATCACCCTTTTCCCCTCGACATCTTGGTCGAAAACATGCAAGGCCTAGGGATAGGCAACAAGGATGGGTTGGCATCAAATCCATATGCTAATCCAAATACAACTTATACATTAGGGGATTATTTCCCATTGCAAACAAATAACCTTGTTGACCTCAACAACCCTTTCCCTACGGCTGAACAAGGAGAAACCTCATGGACTCACCCACAAGGGGAAGATGGACAAGACCGGGAAGGGTCTTCCGAAGATGAGTCGGAGGACGATCATTCGCATGACTATCAAATGAATGACGATCAGGAAAGCTTCCTGAGGATGTTCCCATTGAACGATCCTAGTGAGCATAGATTACAAGATCCTTTGGACATAGATGACAGGTTGGAACACTTACACATAGATCCGCGACCTAGGAGGCACTTCAACCTGGCGCAGTTATAGCAATTACTGCATCTGCCACCCCAGGAATACAACGGACATCTTCTACCTGGAGACCCTATCAACTCATCAGTGTCTAGGGCGGACCCTATTTGCAGGACCGCATATAGGGCTGATCCCTTTGTGCCAGTGCCTACAGAGCCAGATCGCGAGCACCTTCCACCCAGAGATATCATAGCACCATCAGTGCCGAAGGCAGACCTTGCCCTCCTATCCGTGCATAAGGCCGATCCATTCGTGCCAATTCCTACAGAGCCAGATCCGGTGCATAAAGATCATCACGCTGGGGGTACCTCTATTCCCTGAAGAGCCAGTGGGTTACACCAAACGCTCCAAAGGTGTCCATAAACCCTTTGGTCAAACCAAACGCTCCAAAGGTGTCCATAAACCCTTTGGTCAAACCAAAAGCTCCAAGGATTATCGCAATCTCTTGGTCACCCCAAAAGCTCCAAGGATTATCGCAATCTCTTGGTCACCCCAAAAGCTCCAAGGATTATCGTAATCTCTTGGTCATCCCAAAAGCTCCAAGGATTATCGCAATCGCTTGGTCATCCCAAAAAGCTCCAAAGATTATCGCAATCGCTTGGTCATCCCAAAAAGCTCCAAGGATTATCGCAATCTCTTGGTCATACCAAAAGCTCCAAGGATTATTGCAATCTCTTGGTCATCCCAAAAATCTCCAAGGATTATCGCAATCTCTTGGTCATCCCCAAAATCTCCAAGGATTATCGTAATCGCTTGGTCATCCCAAAAAGCTCCAAGGATTATCGCAATCGCTTGGTCATCCCAAAAAGCTCCAAAGGATTATTGCAATCGCTTGGTCATCCCAAAATCTCCAAGGATTATCGCAATCTCTTGGTCATACCAAAAGCTCCAAGGATTATCGCAATCTCTTGGTCATCCCAAAAAGCTCCAAGGATTATCGCAATCTCTTGGTCATCCCCAAAAGCTCCAAGGATTATCGCAATCGCTTGGTCATCCCAAAAAGCTCCAAGGATTATCACAATCGCTTGGTCATCCCAAAAAGCTCCAAGGATTATCGCAATCTCTTGGTCATCCCAAAAGCTCCAAGGATTATCGCAATCGCTTGGTCATCCCAAAAAGCTCCAAGGATTATCACAATATCTTGGTCATCCCCAAAAGCTGCAAGGATTATCGCAATCGCTTGGTCATCCCAAAAAGCTCCAAGGATTATCACAATCACTTGGTCACCCTAAAAGCTCCAAGGATTATCACAATCACTTGGTCACCCTAAAAGCTCCAGGGATTTTCATAATCGCTTGGTCAAACCCTAAATGCCCCAAAGGTATCTATAAACCCTTTGGTCAAGACAAAATCTCCAAGGATTACCACAATCGCTTGGTCAACCCAAAAGCTCCAAGAGTTACCATAACTGCTTGGTCAACATAAGTATTCAAAAATCAACAAAAACAACACAAAAATAAAAATCACAAAAACATTTGCATTTCAATTCCATGCATAACAATAACATCATCAAAAATTACAAAAACAATGGCATTTCAATTCCATGCATAACAATAAAATCATCAAAAATTACAAAAACAATTGCATTTCAATTCCATGCATACTCATAAAAAAAAAAAAAAAAACAAAAATCAAAATCACAAAAACAATTGCATTTCAATTACATGCATTCTCATAAAAAAAACAAAATCACAAAAACATTTGCATTTTCCATACATTCTCATAAAAAAAAAAAAATGAAATCACCAAAACATTTGCATGCATTTTCATAAAAATCAAAATACAAAAATATAGGTTGCATTAAACATTGCATCCATCCCTTGCATACTTCGATAGGTCATACAAGTCAAAAGCACCATAGGCTGTCATTACTTGACAAGACCATCATTTTCCACATCACATCCATGTGCATAAATGCATACATCCAGCATAACACCATGACCATTTTTAGCATAGTCAGTTGTCTCCTAATGTATATAGGGTTTTCGTCATTCAGATGTCTTTAAATTTCTAGCCAAAAACTGTACACAGTTAAACAGATTTTACACGGGAAAGTTTTACTTGGATCACACCTTGTTACGTCACGTCCCAACACAAATTAACACACATAAAAATTCCTAAGTTGTGTGAACGAAAGATGAAACCTGCACCGTAATCCAGGTCACCATAAGCGAAACGACTATCTTGCTTATCCCCCTGTGCGAATGACCCTAGGAATGCTGAGAGTTGGCAAAAGGACAAGCATCCTCCCTACCCAATTCCCCATGAATCCCAAGTTCTCAAAAGTTGCAAAACATCAAAAATTTGCAAATTGTCAACACACTAAAATTTGACATCCTACAGTGCACACATCAAAAGGCACAAACAATAGTGATTCTCGTCACTCCATATTCAAATCCCTTGCTCAAAAAAAAAAAAAAAAATACGAGTACTATCATAAAAATAAACAGTGATTTTATCACTACAAGAGAGCAAGTATCCCAATACAATTGAAGAAAAGAAGGGAGTCGAACTTGAATCCCTGGAACTCTCAGCATTTTGACAGGTCATGAGGCAAGCTTCAGTACCGGTTTGGTTGATAGCCTATCGGTCACCGGCGGTAAACCTCCCGCATGACGATATATCTGTCACATTAACTTGTGTGCAGATCAATGTTTGCATGTGGATGAGCTAGCTTATGGTATCCTAGATAACATCGCAGACAAATCTGACTAAATACAATAAAGGAGTTAGTGGAGCTAATTAGGTGATCCTCAGTACAGGTTCGGTTGAAAGCCCATCTGGCACTGGCGGTATCCTGACAAAATACCACATAAACGAACTCAATTGCACACACAGGGATGTGAAATAACTTGGTTACATTCAAGTCGGATTTAGACCTTGTTTAAGAAGTCTTGCGAGATAAATGTACAGTCTTGGCTAGTTAGTTAAAATATTTGCATCTCAGAAAAGCTTAACTACATTTTAAAAACAACTGTCACATTTTATTCCGTACATCACCATCAAAATATATGCAAAATACAAAAACAAAGTTTTCACATGCAAAGTCATTTCACAAAGTCATCCCATTAGTATAGCAAGTCAGTCAAATCTTGTATAGTCTATGGTGCATCGACACATCATCAACACCTCATTTCATTCATTCCCTATCCATACATCATACAAATTAGAAACATCACATTCATAATCGCCTCTGCATACATCAAACACATACATAAAAACACGCCACAAAAAAAAAAACAAAAAAAAACACAAACAAACACAACAAAACAACCAAAATATAAAAAAAAACAAACAAACACAACAAAACAACCAAACTATAAAAATGACAAATGCCAACAAAACCACTAAAAATTGCCAGACAAAAGTGCTCTTGCACTTAACCTCCTGGCATAAGAAAACTGATGTCGGGGTCTACCTTGTCGCTATCCTACTCCCCAAGAAGGCTACCATAGCCGGACCGCTCCACGGGAAGATGGATTTTTGCCAATGTTAACCCCAAATGGCATCCCAAAATGGGTTCACACCCACCAAAAATAGGTCAGAATGTTTGGAAACTACTTTCGCATTAAACGGAAAACATCTGAAGGCACCCTCACTTAAGTCATCTTGGGTCAAGTGACTCGTCGCTTTTCTCATGTCAGTCATTCCTTCATCGATTCATCGCTTGAGGGGGTAGTCACACTTAAGTCACCAATCAACAAACACACACCCAATCACGACAATAGCATGCATTCAAAGAATCATTGACAAAGACAATCACGCTCCTGCTTGGGGCAGCAAACAAGCAATAATCACAAAATTGATCAAACACTTGGCATTCCCGAAGCATGAACACAAGGTTCCCCCATGGATAAAAGGTTGCGCCCTTTGCCTATTCATGATTGATCAATGTCCAAGCTCAAGTCACACCTCACCAAAATAGGTTAATACTTGAAATCAAATTCCTTAGCTCATCAGAAGCAAGGATTCAAGAATGCATGCCCTTTCCATACTTGGGGCATCAAGAGTTGGTTAGGTTACTGAAAACTTGTTGGTCCAAAATCTGCCACAGGAAAGGATTTTACAAGTGCACCCTAGACCTAGCCAACATTGAAAGGCTGGAAGCAAGAAATGGCTCCCAGACCAATCTCTAGAGTGGGCTGGTTCCCTTCACTATTCTAAAATCTGGTTTTAAGATAAGGGTTGCGGGAAAGAAATTGAAAAAGTTGCAGAAAGGAATGGGAAATATGGCCGCAGGCCGAAGTGATAATGATCGGGATAACAACAACAGGAAACTTAAAGGACAACAACAGCAAGTAACAGAAAGCGTTAACTTAACTCTCGCACGATGCATGCAGAAAAAACCCTCCAAAACTACATTCCAGGAATCATACCTTAACAGCAGTATTTAAATCCAATTATGCAGAATTTAAATACAACAGCCATTAAAAATATAAATGCTATTAGAAATGCAAAAGGACAGAAAGGAAAATCATCCACACAACACTTGAGAAATTAGAAGCCAACACTTTTTATTCCTGCAAATGCGCTTCCAGTTTCTAGCAGAAAAACTCCCAACCTCTGTAAATGAAAATTACATTGGTTTTTATAGAGGTCCGTCCTCTTTGCAGCATTTAATATTTGAAACTGACCATATCGTGATCTACAATTATGCGAAGGAAACGAGGAACATGATCCCCTTAATCACAGCGTTAAAGAAGCAAAAATTAAATGCGATGAAACGTTCGCGGTCCTTCATTAAATTTGAGCTTTCGAACATGTGCATGAAAACCATTGAATTAATCCACGAACAGCAGCTTTGAATAAATAAAACTTTAATTTTGGTGGCCTGGGTGCTTCTTCGACCTTGAATACCTTGGAAATCTACGAATCATTAAATTCGGGTCAGTATTAAATACTCGAAAATCGAGAAAAAACCCCTCAGGCCGTTCATAGGTCGCGAAAACGCGAAAACGCGACGGGTCGCGAAATCGCGACATATTTTAACGCCGTACGCTTCGCTGCTAAAGACCCACGAAAATGGCACCTGTAGCGATATCGCTACGTCTTCGGCTTCAATGTCTCCATCGCTAGCTTGTTCCGCAAAAATGGAACATGTAGCGATTTCGCTACGTCTTTTGGTTCTTGGTTCTTCCTTGCGCTCTGCCCCACGAAAACGGAACATGTAGCGATATCGCTACATGTTTCGGGAACCTTGTACGGCTTCATGGATGGGTCGTGAAAATGGAACACTTCTTGCCTTTTGAAGCCAATCACCGCACGATTTCGGAACGTCAGTGAATCGATGCACTTTTGACTTAGACTCTTTTTCAACACATGCCTCCGCTCGAACACGCGGCGCGTCGTTGCAATTTTACCACTTGAGCCTTTTGAAACAACTGCATCGCGAAAATAAGACGTCAGCGCATCGCTGCAATTTTTGCACCTTAGTCCTCGAAGCTCCCGACGTCGCGATTCTGGAACATGTCACGATATCGCGACGGTTTCGCCCAACCTGCCTGCGTTGACCGTGATTTCGCGACATGTCAGCGAATCGCTGCAATTTTTAGACTTAGCCATTTTTCGCTCCTTTTTTGCTCAAAACCGCATCAAAACTGAAAATAGAGGTTAGATCTGCAATAATATAAGCATTAATATTTCAATCAAGATCAATGTGGCAAAAATGCCAACATTCTTGGCGGCTCGCGGGGTATACAGCTCGCTGTATGCAAGAATCTAGGCCTTAGTCCATTGGGCACAGAGTCATATCAAAACAGGAAGCTGGCCGCTGTGGTAGATCTCAGGGGACTGCTGCAAAACTTCTCGTCTGCTGGAAAGCTGAAACTGGAAGAACCTGCATATAACTGATTATGAAACGACTAATGGAAGGCGATGATGGAGTGAGCTCTTGCGATTGCACAAGTGGTGACTGCAATGGAATGATGAAATGAAAATGAACGAAGTTATGGAGTGGGAATAAAAGTATGAAAGCTATGAAATGAAATGAGCTGGACTGTGAAATAAATGCATAAAAGACTGAACTTAGAGGAAAGGGATAAGAAGGGACGGGGAAAAACAAAAAAAGGGAAAAGAAACAACAACCGTGGCTTATTTTTGTTTGAATGCAGAAGAAAAAAAAGAAGAAGGAAGAAGATGAAGAAAGGAAAGAGAGGAAACGGGGTAGGGAAAAGAAGAATTTTTTGAAAGCCACCCACTGCCGGGAAAGGAGGAGACAAAAGGAAAAAAAGCATCTACGGCTCGCAGGCAACAAGAGCCGAGATGAACAGTACTAACCATACCTCTTTTTTTCTCTTTTCTATTTTTTTTTTTTTTGTTTTTTTTTTTTTATACTATATACAATAGTTCACGACATGATTGGCATGTCGCCACCAGACATCCAATCTCAGAATGTTATCCGGTAAATCTGCAATGTCCCGACCAGATCCAATCATACTTGAGTCGGTTCTTGAAATTGGGCTGACTCCTTCCTGAAGTTCTCCATGGTGCGAATAGGATGCAATGCGGCAGATTATCCTTCTTACTAGTACCCACATGGAGGACTTCTTCAGGTACTGGATGTAGTGGCTGGAACCAACACCACCACTTTGAAGACTTTACTGGTTGTGGGCTGAGTACAGGCTCCTCTAACTCTTTGATGTGATCACAAGGCTTTTCAAGTGAGAAATCTGATTCTAGGATCTCCTCAGGTTTTGGAATTTGCACTTGTTCTTCTACTTGGCCCATATCTTGATGAAAACTGCAAGCAACCATATTGTTCATTGCTGGAAAAGTTCTTGCATGTTCCAATCCTTGACTTTGGACGAGATCTGTCCCTTGAACTCCACATGACTGCATCTCAGGTTTCTGCTCAGTATAAGGGATCTGGCATGAAAAGTACTGTGCAGGGTAGACAGGAGCAGCAACCACCGGAGAAGGTAATGGAGTTTCTCCCCATGGTAACTTTCTCGATAAGAGAAAAAGCTGTTTTGCTTGCACTGCTTCCTCAAAGATTTGTGGGAACCGTTGTTCACCTGACTGCAGCAAAATGAGGCCTATGTCAGAATGGAAAGCTCGAACATAGAAGAGGTGGGCTTGGGTGGGTGATGGACGGATCTTCTCTGGAATTCTCTTCCAACTTATCAAGAATCGGACATTGAAGTCCGTGATGCTTTCTTGAGGTGCTCTCTTGATGTACATGAAAAATTGGTAGAGATCCAAAGAACTGTAGAAAGGATATTCGTCAAATATTTTGATCAGTGCCCCCGCTAGATCGTCCCATGAGCTGATGCTTTGACGTTTGAGCAATCTGCACCACTGCAATGCTCTTCCTTCCAAAGACTGAACCAGAAGTCGGATCATGACATCTTCGTGTTCTATGACATGGATCATGGACAAAGTAGCAATATCTTCAACATGTGCCAGAGCCATGCCTTCGGTACCATCATATTTTTCCAGGTTCTTCAGGGCACCTTCGGGAATTTCATGCCGAACTTGGAGATTCAGAGGGCCAGGATCATCCCATCTAGAAAAAACCCTCACCTTTGTGGCAGTGGTCTGCGGAATCACGGCCATCGCCATTAAGTCAGAGTCGCCAGATGAACATTCTTTGAATTTTTTTTTTAACAAAAACAAGCATCCACGAACAGATCTTCAACTCAACAAAGTCGCCAAATGAACTTACAAATCTCCGCTATGTGGCCAAGACAACTCATCAAATCTTGAGACCTTCGGGTGTTAAAAGCGTGCCAAAAACTGTTGGCACCGGTGGGGTTATCACTTTGGAAAATTATGCGTATCCCACCGATTATGAATTCTTGGAGACAGAAACAGTCTGTCCCACCGGGCGTGCCAAAAACTGTTGGTCCAAAATCTACCACAGGAAAGGATTTTACAAGTGCACCCTAGACCTGGCCAACATTGAAAGGCTGGAAGCAAGAAATGGCTCCCAGACCAATCTCCGAGTGGGCTGGTTCCCTTCACTATTCTAAAATCTGGTTTTAAGATAAGGGTTGCGGGAAAGAAATTGAAAAAGTTGCAGAAAGGAATGGGAAATATGGCCGCAGGCCGAAGTGATAATGATCGGGATAACAACAGCAGGAAACTTAAAGGACAACAACAACAAGTAACAGAAAGCGTTAACTTAACTCTCGCACGATGCATGCAGAAAAAACCCTCCAAAACTACATTCCAGGAATCATACCTTAACAGCAGTATTTAAATCCAATTATGCAGAATTTAAATACAACAGCCATTAAAAATATAAATGCTATTAGAAATTCCAAAGGACAGAAAGGAAAATCATCCACACAACACTTGAGAAATTAGAAGCCAACACTTTTTATTCCTGCAAATGCGCTTCCAGTTTCTAGCAGAAAAACTCCCAACCTCTGTAAATGAGAATTACATTGGTTTTTATAGAGGTCCGTCCTCTTTGCAGCATTTAATGTTTGAAACTGACCATATCGTGATCTACAATTATGCGAAGGAAATGAGGAACATGATCCCCTTAATCACAGCGTTAAAGAAGCAAAAATTAAATGCGATGAAACGTTCGCGGTCCTTCATTAAATTTGATCTTTCGAACATGTGCATGAAAACCGTTGAATTAATCCACGAACAGCAGCTTTGAATAAATAAAACTTTAATTTTGGTGGCCTGGGTGCTTCTTCGACCTTGACTGCCTTGGAAATCCGTGAATCATTAAATTCGGGTCAGTATTAAATACTCGAAAATCGAGAAAAAACCCCTCGAGCCGTTCATACTACGTTTTGGCGGGAAACAGTCGCAGGTTGCGAAAACGCGACGGGTCACGAAATCGTGACATATTTTAATGCCATACACTTCGCTGCTGAAGACCCACGAAAATGGCACCTGTAGCGATATCGCTACGTCTTCGGCTTCAATGTCTCCATCGCTAGCTTGTTTCGCGAAAACGGAACATGTAGCGATTTCGCTACGTCTTTTGGTTCTTGGTTCTTCCTTGCGCTCTGCCCCGTGAAACGGAACATGTAGCGATATCGCTACATGTTTCGGGCACCTTGTACGGCTTCATGGATGGGTCACGAAAATGGAACACTTCTTGCCTTTTGAAGCCAATCACCGCGCGATTTCGGAACGTCAGCGAATCGCTGCACTTTTGAATTAGACTCTTTTTCAACACATGCCTCCGCTCGAACACGCGGCGCGTTGCTGCAATTTTACCACTTGAGCCTTTTGAAACAACTACATCGCGAAAATAAGACGTCAGCGCATCGCTGCAAGTTTTGCACCTTAGTCCTCGAAGCTCCCGACGTCGCGATTCTGGAACACGTCGTGATATCGCGACGGTTCCGCCCAACCTGCCTGCATTGACTGCGTTGACCGTGATTTCGCGACATGTCAACGAATCGCTGCAGTTTTTAGACATAGCCATTTTTCGCTCCTTTTTTGCTCAAAATCGCATCAAAACTGAAAATAGAGGTTAGATCTGCAATAATATAAGCATTAATATTTCAATCAAGATCAATGTGGCAAAAATGCCAACAAAACCTTAATCATTAGTGCTTTGGTTATATTTTTTGCTCAGCGCTGCGCCTTGCACAACGCTTCCCAAAAAGGGGCATCTATAGACACCAAAACAGCACCAATTCGATTATGTGATTACAAGCACTGATCGCACCAACACACACAGCCCCTAGGGCAGCCCTCAGAGGTTAAACAGTGGTTCTAACCACTCACACAACAATTTTGCAAGTCAGAAACCAATTTGGCACCTTTTAGACACTTTATTGCTTATTCGTCCCACCCAGGGACGAGTGCAAATTTTACTCGTCCTACCCAGGAACGAGTGCTGACTGATACTCGTCTCACCCATGGACGATTATAAGCGCTCGCTTCGGGGTGGGATGATTGTCAGGTTTGACCGGCAAAAAGTCAAATCTTGGCATATAAACAACTCAAAACTACCACTTAGCTCTTCCTGCATGACATAGGAGTGCGAGTGAGTTCTTTTGACAACTCATATCTGCCAATTGACTTTCCCTTCACTGCATGGGAATGAGAGTAAGCTTTTTAATACAACTCAGAACTGCCACTTAGCTCTTCCCCGCATGACATAGGAGTGCGAGTGAGTTCTTTTGACAACTCATATCTGCCAATTTATTTTCCCTTCACTGCATGGGAATGAGAGTAAGATTTTTAAGACAACTCAGATTTTCCACTTAGTTATCCCTTCATTGCATGGGAGTGCAAGTGAGCTTTTCTAAAACACACAAAGACATGCACAGAGGCAGTTAAGAAGCCCTTGATCAAGAAGAAGTCTTCTCTTCACAAACAAAAAGCATTCATGCAAAGAAAAACTTTTGCATGTTAATTCAAAGAGACCCCTTGGGTCTATAAAATGGTGAGTTTCCTCACCCAAATGGAGACCGAGCAGGAGCATTCTGAGCAACGAAGTGCTGTTAATTCACTTACTTGCGATTTGCACCCAAACCCCAATCTTTTGACCACAATATTCTATCAATTTGACGACAACACATCACATCAGGTTTCGGACCCATCTCAAGCGGATTGGTGTCGAAGCAAGGTTTTATCCGCGGGTGGTTTGCCTTCGGGCACCTCCCCGTTTTACTTCATTTATAGTATTTTAGCTAGTTTCATGTTTATGCATTTATCAAGTTTTTAGTGCATTTAGATTCATTTCAACTATAGTTAGATTTATCTTTTATTTTTCATACACAGGTGCTACTGATTCTTTGTTTGTTTCTTTGAACACAGATTTAAGGTCTATTGAAGGAGCAGCGAGGAATCGACCTTTGTTAATGCAAGCGGCGACAACGTTTTGGTTCACCCATTTTATATGTGGGCACGCAAAAGAAGGAATTCAGAGACAAGTTGTAGAGAACAATATCTAACGCTCCTATCCCCTAAAAAGGAAGGAGACGTATTGTAACACGAATTGAAAAGAATATCAATAAAAAAAAAGGGCTACATTTCATATTGTTCTTATATCTTGTGTTCATTCATTTGTGTTCCTTCCTTTTAATACGATTTCGTTTAGTCTTTCCTTTTTGTTTCCGGAATCTCGTGTTTTCATTACTATTATTATTTTATTTTTTAATTATATATATTTTAAAATGTTTCCCATGTTGGAAATGTTTTGTTTATTAATTAATATATATATATATGTATTTGAGATTATTTTCTACTTACTATAACAAATACATGACTAATTCATCTTCTAATATTTGTTATTATTTATATATTTATTAATTTAACTTATTATTTATTTTTATATTTTATTATTATATTTATTATTTTATATATATTATAAAAATATATCAATATAGATTATATAACCAATATTTATATATGACAATTAGTAGGCAACATGCATTTTTATGCAAGCAGTCATAATGCAAGACAGGTATTAATGACCTATATGAAGTTTTTATTAGTGGGCTTCAATGTACCCACGAGTCACTGTACCATCAACATGACATCATATCCCACCTTACTTGACATCTCTACCAATGTCTCTGCCAGGTGATGGGTAGTTTGCCTTGTCCATTCCCGCCAGCTACGGTGTGAAACTTGCACTTGTGAACACAAATACTCACAATAACATCAAATTATTCAAGAAAAAAAATAATCAAGCGTTGGGGTTTTTACATTCTTTCTCTCTAGAAATCAGCACAGTCCCTATGCGAGTTGGTTAATCTACAATAATGTTTTGAAATTACTCAAGAATATATCACAAATAATAATTTCTAGTTAAGCAAACTGTACATAATTTCTTCATATAATCTACAAATTAACAAGTTTCACTCTTTATCATCACAAATATATATATAAATAATAGTATTTGATTGTATTTGTTCATCATTCCTCAAACAAGAAAGAAAATTGGTTTTTCATGATAGTAACATCCTCCCAAGTGGTATTTTTATCGAAATAGTGGTTCCACTGGACCCTACACTGTTCCACTATTCTCTTCCCCAGCTATTTTGTTTTGTAGCCCAAACTTTTAACTGGTCAAACCTCATTGTGTTGTAGGTCTAACATCTGCAAATGAGATACATTCAGAATATAAGATGGGTCAGCTATATATATGCGAAGGAGGAACACATGGAAACATTATGGATTTTGGACATGTTTGGTGGTAGAGCGAGCTTGTAGGCAACAAGACTGATTTTGGCAACAATGTCAAAATGACCAACAAGTTTGGGGCTCAATTTGGTAGTCTTTGTGGGGCTTTTATCATTGAGGAAGACATTTATCATCAACATTAAGTTCTTAAGGTGTTCTTTAAATATTCACATAACTCTTCTTATGATCTTCGACTTCACAAAGTTGCTGGTAGTTTTCCTTTAATTGGACCTCCATATCAGGACCGATCACTTCTCGATCATCCAAATTATCCCACTTTAATGGTGTCTTGCACCTACATCCATTTAGGATTTTTATGCCCCTCATGGTAGATGTTTCACAACATAACAACTTTACATTTGACTGAACCTCTTAGGGTTTTAGAAAAGATCAAATATTGGTTAAGTATTTTGGTTGATTTAGATCCTCACTCGATCTGTCCACCATCTCATTGGACCCTCTATGTCCATGCATTAGGGTTAAGCTATAATAAATGCTTGTATCAAAATATATTAAGAAACGATTTGGACCCTAGTAGGCGTTGGTTGGTTTAGTAGGTTAGACTAGATCCTAACTCGAGCTACCACCTACTTTGGCACAATCTCAGGATTTCGACATTTCCCTCAGATATTAGTTAAAATAAAACTACTAGTTTTTGTTTTTTTATATCCAAAAATTTAGGTTTACCTATAGTAGAACAAATTCTGTGTGGGAATTCTTCAGTAGAATTCCTTCGGTCAACTCTATTTAGAAATTATCTTGCAAAGTGATCTAAATCTTCACATGCATAACATGTGTTTGGTATATTATTTTATTTATTTTCTTCCTTACCCTGATTACTATTTCCACCCTATTCTTGGTTGTTGTTCTTCTTTTCTTGGTAGTTTCTCCAATTTGGATGCCCTCTGTTGCTTTGGAATTTATCCCTATTATTGTTATCATTTCTATACCATCCAACATCTCTATGCTTCTTGTGCTCATCCATGTTCCTATTTTGCTCAGGGTATCTCCTTTTATCATATTTTTCTCTTTCAACTCTCCAATAATAAGCCTTTACCTCTTTATGGCTTACTTCCTCATATTGAGCAGCATCATAAGCAGTTGTTAATTTTCCAGGTATTTTATCCCCAATTTGTTGAAGGTTTTTTGGATGTATCCCCATTACAAATTTATGAGCTTTGAATTTTTCTTGACCTTCATATTTTGATGTGTACTTCAGAAGCTGCACAAACCTCTAGTAGTAATCAATTACAGTCATATTACCCTGATGTAAGTTAGTGAATTCTTTGTGCTTTTCAATATAAAATTGAGGTGTAAGGAAATTATTCTTTAATTCCCTTTCCAATTATTCCCATGAAATATATGTGACTTCTTTCTGAGTGATTTTCTTATATGTGGTCCACCAATCTCTTGCAGGACCCTCCAAATGTGCCACTGCCCAAGTTGTTTTGGACTCTGAGCAAAGAGGTTGAATTACAAAATATCCTTCGGCTTCACTTAGTCATTTGATGGCTATTTCACCATCTTCTTTACCATAAAATTTGAAGATATCCAGTTTCTTAATTACTTTTCTCAGTTCTTCTCCAACTTTCCTTCTTGAGGAACCTTTTGTAAATTCACTTATATTTTCAGTTTCCTTTCTCTTGTCCAAAATCTTAATGAATTTCTACTATTGGGTGATTATTTCCTATTTTTGGGCCATCTGCACCCTCTACTAATCCTTGTGCTCACACATTTGAGCCTTCTAGATATCCATTTGCTCGTGTTGCTAATTCAATTTTTCTTGCATCAGCTGAATAATTCAAGTCATATTCTCATCATTATGCGTAACCCTCGTAGCTTTAGACTCTTTTTCCTTCTTGACCACCCACCATGGTACATCAATAGCTTAAACCCTCTCAGAATCTCTTATGATTCACCTTGGTCCCTTTCTTGGGACTTCTACAATTTCCTCTTATAGGTTAACACTTGCTCTTTTCGAGGTCCCCGCCATTTCTAACGATAAAAGAATTATGTTAAAATAATTCATGCTTAATATTCTAGGGTTATGCAACCTAGGCTCTAATACCAACTGTCACAACCTAGGTCTACTCACCTGGTTTTCAAATACATAGATTCAAAATTTTATAAATTGCATACAAAATATCGTTCATTCACGTAGTTATTCCCAACTTTGTATTAGTACTTTGGCATAGGGGATCACACTTCAAGTATATTCACCACTGTAGTTGGTGACTTAAGTGCTCGGGACCGACCAAATTCCCACTATAGGTTACCATTATTATTAGATCCTTACCCCTTTCTAGGTTTCTCTCGATCTTGGCATGGGGTTGCCCTTCCAAGGCCCATAACACCTAGAAGGGTGGACACACTAATTCCCCTGTTCCAAAACTTGTTGGATGTGGATTCACAATCCTAATTCTTGTCCTAGTGTAAATTCAATGTTTCATGTTTTGGAACTAGCGTAACTATGCCAATGCCTAGTTATTGACCCTCTTCTAAGGTTTAACCAGGGTCTACCATCACATTGCTTATGGACCAGATATCTCAGACCCAGTTATGATTGATGGTAATGCTACCCATACCATATACCTCTGGATCTTCCAACCCTATGGTCCAAATCTCTGGTCATGAGTTCAGTTGGTGATTCCATGACCAAAGTAGGTTCATGAGTATCCTCACATACTACTCGTATGTTATCTTAGAGCAACATCCCATACCACCGCTATTTACTCTCAACAACTAAAGACCTTGGTCTTTTATTAGCCGGAGAACATTGATTCATGATAGATGCCACCATAGCTATCAGAGTTGGGTGTACAACCCTACTTGACATGTTCATGTCTTATCCCTTACTCGGATTCAGCCCTTTTAGCCCTTACTCGGGTCTTTAACTTCATAGCCCATGATATTGATCTTACTTTTAAAATCCTTTAGGTATTCACATAAAACTAAATTTTATTTTAACGTCCCATAGTTTTACTTTAGCACCATAAAAAAATAGGTATCTATACCTCTTTCATTTTGTTTATAGAAATATGAATTACATCTTAACCATTCTACTTAAAGTAGAGCTATCATTACCCAAGTGTTGTAGGTGATTTGGAGAGAAGAGGGTGATCCTCCAAGGGAGGTCCCAGGTTCGAATCTCCACCCTACCAAAAAGTTGAATTGGGTAGCCAAAATCCAATTGATAATGTTGGTGCAAGAAGGACCGAGTGCAACTAGGTGACTTTGACGGTGTAGAACCCCCTGGTCATGGTCTCTCAGACCAAGGCATCCCCACAATGGATTTTTTGCTTAAAAAAAAAAGTAGAGCTATCATTGCAAAATCCAATATTTTAAATGAAGTAAATCACTATTGCAAAAATTAAAGCTCTACAAGAATATAAAATAAAAAGTAACTTCGACACATAAATATAAAGTAAAGTCACCAGCCCTTTTAATTCAGTAAACTAACTATATAATATAAAATTTTCCTGGCTATCAATTTATTGAAAGAAAATATAGTATCACATTTTAAATTGCTTATTATTATAGTTAAATAAGCTTCATAACTATATTATATTATCCCTATATCAAAATTATAAATTATTTCCTGTCTTAAAGAAATCTTTCCAAATTTAATTATAGCATGAAACAAAGCCAATACAATTACGTATATACATTTATATATAAAAAGAAACAAACCAACTTATCACTAGCTGACTAAGGACCACGTGCTACACACTATAATTTATATACTTTGGCTTCTTCCCAAGTCATAACCAAATAAAAGCTTAATATTAAATGAAATCAAATTATTCTTTTTTTTTTCTAAAAGACATAATAAATTAAGTTACTTATACACAACTTTACTTACACTCATAAGGAAACACAAAGTAAAGATGAGTGCAATTTTTTAAGTGTTCTACGGGAGGCTTCCATTGTCCAGGTTTACCTATACATTTAGCTATGCTAGGGTTGGTCCAATGAAACCATTACACATTTCAATTGTAAATTCCTTTTCCTGAGATGACGCCTGTTCACTCTATGTAAAGCTAACAAGGTAAACTATATATATATATTAACATTATTTAGAAAAGGTATACGCAGAAGACGTTTTTCTCCTATACTGCAAGTGGATGAACAACTATAATATAAAGTAAATGAAAATCAATAATTCGTATATCAATTTACCAATTCATAGTAATCTGAACTTGTATCTTGTCTACATGAAGTTACATAATTAGTGAAGAAATTATGACAACATTCAAGAAGAGAATAGTGCGAAGCAATTAACATTGATTTGGAAATTGGATATATACAATGCTCCGAGGTGGTTTAGGTGGTTGAACCACCTCAAGTGGTTGGTTAACCACTTCATAACTAGAGAGCGCTCATGGAGCGCTATTTTAATATGCCAATGAATGTAATATACCCTTCACTAATATATCCTATGATATATATTATGCTAACATCCCCCTTTATTACATTATTGGCAAATACCAAGAGTATTGCGAAACAATTCAAATTTGACACGAGCAAGTGCCTTGGTGAAGATATCTGCAACTTGCATATCAGTGGGAATGTATTGGAGCTGTATGTTGTGCTTTGGAACTTCATCATGAATAAAATGACAACGAGTGTCAATGTGTTTGGTGTGATCATGAAAAATTGGATTCTTGACAAGATTCAAAACACCTTGATTGTCACAAAACAAATGCAGTGGAAGATTCACTGGAAGACCCATGTTTGTAAGAATGCGATGTAACCATATTATCTCATAGACTGCTCCACTAGCTACTTGATATTCTGCCTCTGTAGAAGAAATAGCGACCACCTATTGCTTCTTGCTATGCCAAGAGACAGGACCAGACCCAAGATGAAATATGTATCCAGAAGTTGATTTTCGATCATCAATGGATCCATCATAGTCGAAGTCCGTGTATCCTTGTAGATAGAACTTGTTATTCTTTTTGTATTCCAAGCCAAAATTTGTTGTACCACGGACATAATGTAGAACTCTTTTTGCTGCTTTCCAATGACTTACTTTGGGTTCCTGCATGAACCGTGAAAGATAACCCACAACAAAACTGAGATCAGGCCTGGTGTTGGTTAGATATAGGAGACTCCCAATCAGTTGATGATAGAGAGTACCATCTACCTATGGTGATGCATCATATCATGATAACTTAAGTCCTTGTTCCATTGGAGTTGCTTTAGACTTACAGTTAGTCATCCGATATTTTTCAACTAATGTCTTGGCATACTTCTTTTGTGTAACTCTGATATGGTGCTTTTTATGAGTTACTTCTAAACCAAGACAATAGTGAAGAAGTCCTAGATCTGTCATTTCAAAAGATTGTTTCAAATCATCTTTTACTGCATCAATCATTTTCTCTGAACTTCCTGTTATGATCAGATCATCTACATATAACACCAAGATCACTATATTAGAACCATTGTTCTTAATATAGAGATTTACATCTGAAGGACTTCTTTTGAATCCATGCTGCAGTAGGTGACTATCTATCTTGATATACCAAGCTCGAGGGGCTTGTTTGAGCCCATACAAGGATTTGATCAATTTGCATACTTTCTGCTCTTGCCCTTCAGCTACAAATCCTTCTGGTTGGGTCATGTATACTTCTTCTTGTAAGTCACCATTCAAGAAGGCACTTTTCACATCCATATGATGTAACTTCCATCCAAACTGAGCTGCCATGGCACAAATTACTCGAATGGTAGTCATATTTGCAGTAGGGGCAAAAGTCTCTTCATAGTCTATGCCTTCTTTCTGAGCATAGCCCTTTGCAAAAAGATGGGCCTTATGCTTATCAATAGTACCATCTACTTTATATTTTACTTTGAACACCCATTTGCAACCAATGGGCTTCTTTCTTGTAGGCAGATTGACTAGCTTCCATGTATTATTCTTCATGAGAGATGTGTATTTTGCTTCCATAGAAAACCTCCATTGAGGCTCTCTAAGTGCATCTTGAACTGTTACAGGCTCATTTTCATCCAATGTTGTCATATAAACCTATTCATTTTCCATTTCTGTGTCTCTATCTTCCTCTGCATCTACAGATAGATCATCAAACTGTTGGCAAAGCTCATCAACCTCTGAAGATGATATCTCTATTTTTTTTTGTTGTGTCATACTCCGAGTGCATGGTCGATCTTGAGTTAGATCTGGAAGTGTATTCAGTTTAGAATATCTCAATGTACTAGTATACCATTTCGAAACCTTCTTCTTTGGAGATGAGCTTTCTCTCTTAGGTTCTTCTTCTTCTTCAAGGTATACATTTGTAGATGTGATATCTGATGTGGAAGCTTCATCAAATACTACATCTCTACTTATATGTGTTTTCTTGGTTATAGGATCTATCAAGCGATATCCTTTTGAAAACTCATCATAGCCAAGAAAAATACATTGCAGTGTCTTCTCATCTAACTTCTTCCTTTTCTATTTTGGGATGTGCATAAATGCTTTACATCCAAAAACTTTTAGATGAGAAACAGAAGGTTTCTTTCCATTCCATGCTTCTTGTGGTATTTTTCCTTGTAGAGCTCTGGTGGGTGCTCTATTTAGGAGATATGATGTTGTGTTGACTGCTTCTGCCCAATACTGATCCTCAAGATGTGCGCCCTTTAGCATACATCGAACCATTTCCACAATGGAATGATTTCTTCTCTCTGCAACTCCATTTTGCTGAGGTGTATAGGTTGTAGTCAGTTGTCTTTTTATCCCATGTTCTTCCAAAAATGATGAAAATTCTTTAGAGGTGTATTCCCCCTCGATCTGAGCGGAGGGTTTGGATGAAACATCCTGATTCCTTCTCAACAAGTTTCTTGAATTGTTGAAAGTATGAAAAAGCCTCTGATTTCAACTGAAGAAAGAAAACCCACATCTTTCATGAGTAATCATCAACAAACAATTGAAAATACTTCTTTCCACCATAGCTAGTTGGCATAGGACCACACATATCGGTGTGTATCAACTCTAAAGGTTTCGTAGCTCTAGAAGAGCTAGCCTCAAAAGGTACTCGGTGTTGCTTCCCTACTAAGCAATCCGAGCAAACTGGTAAGACATAGGAGAGGTGAGGAAGTCCTCTTACCATGTCATATTTTTGCAATTCAAGCAAATATCCTAAACTTAGATGCCCATAACGTCTATGCCAGAGAGAAGTGGCCTCCTTTGTAGTTGTAGCTAGAGCAACATGAGGTGTGGAAAGAGCATCTAGAATGAACAAGCCATGCTTGTAGGATCCAGTGGCAACATGTTTACCTTTGTGGGTGATGAAACATCTCTTCTTGCCTCTCACAACTTGAAACTCAACCTCCATATCTCTATCCAACATTTGTGGAATAGACAATAGATTATTGGCTAATCCAGGAACATAGAGAACCTTCTCTATCTGACATTTACCATCAGGAAGAGAGACAGAAACATTCCCTTCACCCTTCACCTGGTAGACTTGATTGTCAGCAATGGTGACTGGCTTACCTTCTTTCTCCTCAAATATTTCAAACCATGATTTATCTCCAGTCATATGTTTACTAGCTCCTGAATCAATATACCATACAACATCTATCTGGGAAGATGAAGTATGGGTCATGAGCACCTTGTGTGCTCTTTCAGAGTCAAAATCTGATTTGGACCCAAGGGAATCTGAGTCTGAGTTGGAGTCAGCATAAGCAACATGTCCCTTAGGTTTCTTATGTTTCTTTTTATATTTATGTTTCTCTTTGCCTTTATTTTTAGAAGGTTGGTCATTTTGTTGCTTGTTTTTGAACCAACACCTATTGGTGTCATGGTTATTCATATCACAAATTTTGCAATATTTTTTATCCTTCTATTGATTTTGCTTCCCTTTGCCCTTGGAAGAAGAACCCCCTTTTTGAAACTGACCTTGCTTCTTACCACTTTGTTGTGTGGAAAGAGCATTATCTGGCACCTCATATTTCTGAACCTGATTTGCCTCCTCAGTCTGAAGTAAATTTACCAACTCCACAAATGATACTTGTCTACCAGAAACATTGAGGGAAGTGATCAACATCTTGTAGGAATCTGGCAATGCTCTCAAGATAACAAAATTCAAGAGATCATCATCCACTGGTTTTCCCATGGCATTCAACTTGGCTTTCAAGTCAGCCACTCTACAAAGAAATATATCAACTGTCTCCTTTCAAATTTGTCTTGCACATTTCCTTCGAATAAAAATCGTCCAACATCTTTCCATGCCTATAATCCTCTCTACGTTCAGTTCACCATGAAAAAACTCGACTCCATCCCATTGGAAGAAACAAGGAGGTATGTGGATTTTGGGTCAGAGTGACTCAATGTAGTGCATACTAAAAGAATACCATCAAACCCAGGCAAGCAAATCTCATATTACGATATTAAAAACACAACACACATTGAATTTTCACATTTCTAAGAATTTATTCACAACAATAGTTTAGCATATTTTTTTATCTTTCCTTAACACAATTTTATTTTAAATTGATTCTCTTTGCCTTTAATCACCCAAGCAATCATCATGCATACCATAGTGTCTCGCAGTCCTTATACACACAATCATACAACACTCATATACACATAAACTAGACCAAATTTTTACTGATGGAAGCTTCCAATGATAGTCTCTGGTTCCTTTATGAAATTCTCACCCAAATCCAATAGTTGTAGGTCATAGGATAGTCACATCCGAAATACACACCCAATAATATTGTTGAATAACAACTTTTAGCTTCCATTTTAAAGATTTTTCCATATTATTAAGGCATGATACATAAGCCTTGTCTTATGACCAGATTTCCATCTTCCATAGTTCCAATTAGGGAGCATCCTCATCTCTGAGTGGTGTCCTTCCCAAATGTAGAATTCTATTTAAATATTTACTGTTATTATTTTATTTTCTAATTATATATATTTTTTAAAATGTTTCCCATTTTGGAAATGTTTTTGTTTATTAATATATATATATATATATATATATATATATATATATATATATATATATATATATATATATATATATATATATATATATATATATATTGAGATTATTTTCTACTTTCCACTATAACAAATGCACGACTAATTCATCTTCTACTATTTGTTATTATTTTTATTTATTTATTTATTTAACTTATTATTTATTTTTATATTTTTATATTTTATTTTTTATTATTTATATATATTTTATATAAAAATATATCAATATAGATTATATAACCAATATTTATATATGACACACAACATGCAATATGTATTTTTATGCAAGCAGGCATAATGCAAGACATGCAATCATGACCTATATGAATTTTTTATTAGTGGGCTTCAATGTACCCATGAGTCACGGTGCCATCGACACGACATCATCTCCCACCTTACCTGACATCTCTACCATTGTCTCTGCCAAGGTTGGGCAGTTTGCTTTATCCGTTCTCATCAGATATTGTGTGAAACCTACACCTATGAACACAAATACTCACAATAGCATAAAATTCTTCAAGAATTAGATAGTCAAGCTTTGGGGTTGTTACATTCTTAGCCACTCTACAAAGAAATATATCAACTGTCTCCTTTCAAATTTTTCTTGCACATTTCCTTCGAATAAATTTTGTCCAACATCTTTCCATGCCTATAATCCTCTCTACGTTCGGTTCACATGAACAAACTCGACTCCATACCATTGGTAGAAATAGGGAGGTATGTGGATTTTGGGTTAGCGTGACTCAATGTAGTGCATACTAAATGAATACCATCAAACCCAAGCAAGAAAATCTCATCTTACGATATTAAAAACACAACACACGTTCAATTTTCACACTTCTAAGAATTTATTCACAGTAGTAGATTAGCATATTTTTTTATTTTTCCTTAACACAATTTTCTTTTAAATTGATTCTCTTTACCTTTAATCACCCAAGAAATAATCATGTATACCATAGTGTCTCACAATCCTTATACACACAATCATACAACACTCATATACACATAACATAGACCTAAATTTTTGTTGACGAAAAACTTCCAGAGATAGTCTCTGGTTCCTTTATGAAATTCTCACCCGAACGCAGTAGTTGTAGGTCATAGGATAGTCACATCTAGAATACACACCCAATAACATTGCTGAATAACAACTTTTAGCTTCCATTTTTTACGGGGACCAAAAAACACATGCATCATCAAACCCTACTTTTCATTAAGAAATCTGAAAAATTACATGCATACAGCCTGTAGGCTTACAATCACCGACCCTCGACTCGGTTTCCTCCACTACAACTTCTCTATGTATTAAATCTAAAATTTTTTACATCAAATAGCCCGCAGGCTTTACAATAGCTAGCTCTCGGCTTAGCTTTACACTTCTACTCCTGCGTGCATTCTCCGATCCACCGTCCCGACTAAAACATCAAACTAGGTTTTTATAGAGGCCCCAATCCTCTGAAGCATCAACTCCCGCGCAAATGGGTTCACCAACCCGATTAATTACATTCACACAAAAATTGGGACACCAACCCGATTAAATTCCCGCACTCCGCACGGTCCCTGCCACTGCTGACTCGGTCAGAATACCCTGCGCATCCATCCTTTTCGTCTTCCATGCTTCTTGGTATTTGTCCGCCATTTACTGCACCCTGGGTGCCACGTGTCATCTTTGAACGGTCCCCGAAAATTCTGTTTCTGCCATCGCTTTCTCCTCCCGCGCATTTTTCTCTCTCCGTCGTGATATCGCGACATGTCGCGATATCGCGACGTTCTGGCTTCTCTACGCCCTTTTTCATTTTTGTTCACGATATCGCGACATGTCGCGATATCGCGACCGTTCCGCCGCTCACACCCCTACTCTGAAAAATTGTCATGACATCGCGACGTCACGATATCGCGATGATGTCGCGATATCGCGACCGTTCCGCCGCTCACACCCCTACTCTGAAAAATTGTCGTGACATCGCGACGTCATGATATCGCGACGATATCACGACCGTTCTGCCTTCCAGCCTCCCGCTTCGATTTTTGTCATGATATCGCGACAGGTCGTGATATCGCGACCTTTGCCTTCGGCTGCCCTTCTTTCGCCTACGCTGGTCATGATTTCGCGACAGTCACGATTTCGTGACGTGTCACGAAATCGTGACACTTCTGCTGCTCTGCTCCAAATCCATCTTTACATCGTGATTTCGCTACACAAACCTTTGCCTTCACCTTCGCCCTTCTGACGTCACGATTTCACGACATCGCAAAATTACGACGTCACAGTTTTGCTACAACTTTTCTCCTCCGCTTTCGCCTCGCTGAGACGTTACGATTTCGCGACGTTGCGAAATCGTGATTTCATGACATGTCACGAAATCGCGGGTCACGATTTTGTGACATGTCATAAAATCGTGGCCCCTTCTCTTGCAATTTCTCTCTCCTACAAACTATCGCGATTTCGTGACGTAGCGAAATCGTGACAGTTTCTACTGTGAACTTCCTCCTTGCCTTCTGCTTTCTCTTCTTCTGACTCTTCAGCACTGAATTTCCCGAATCTTGATGCCTCTGCATCAGATGCTGCTGGATGCTCCTGCATCAGACACCCGGGGTAAGTGGAGAAGTGATCTTCACTTTTGCTTGGTCTGGTTGCTTCCTCCTGCAACACTCCCAGAATTTTCTCTGCCTCAGCAGACTGTCCCAACCCCGTCTCTTGGTCCACACAATTTTTGTCTTCTACCAGATAGATTTCTTCATTGCTGCAAACTTTTACTGCAGCCAGCTTCAACTCCTCCACTTGCACAGAAAAATCAGTGCCTTCTTTCGGGCAGTTCCCGGTACTGCTGCACTCTCCTGCAGCCTTCTTCACCTTTTCCTCTTTCCTCCTCTTTCTTTCTTCCTGCCTTCTTTGCTGCTCCTCTTGCTCTCGCAACTTTATTGCGAGCCATTACTTTTGCAGGGCTTTTAATTGTCGTTGCAAAGCTAATACTTCTTCCTCCAGCACCATATCCTCCTTGCTGTCTCGTCTTTTTCGGGAATGGATTTTTTTTCTTTCTTTTCTTTTCTTACAAATCTTTTAACGATCCGGTGTAGCTGCCTCATGTACGACGATCTGCTAACATGCCCAGGATCTGAACTCACTCTCTCTCAGAACCCTCCCGCAGGTCCTAGCACAAATTGCCTCACGACCGACGGTCTGTTTATGCACTCAGGATCTTCTGCTCTGATACCACTGATGGGGACCAAAAAACACACGCATCATCAAACCCTACTTTTCATTAAGAAATCTAAAAAATTACATGCATACAGCCCGCATGCTTACAATCATCGGCCCTTGGCTCGGTTTCCTCCACTGCAACTTCTCTACGTATTAAATCTAAATTTTTTTACGTCAAATAGCCTGCAGGATTTACAATAGCTAGCTCTCGGCTTAGCTTTCAGCTTCTACTCCTGCATGCATTCTTCGATCCACCGTCCCGACTAAAACATCAAACTGGGTTTTTATAGAGGCCCCGATCCTCTGAAGCATCAACTCCCGTGCAAATGGGTTCACCAACCTAATTAATTACATTCACACAAAAATTGGGACACCAACCCGATTAAATTCTCACACTTCGCATGGTCCCTGCCACTGCTGACTCGGTCAGAATACCCTGCATGTCCATCCTTTTCATCTTCCGTGCTTCTTGGTATTTGTCCGCCATTTACTGCACCCTGGGTGCCACGTGTCATCTTTGAACGGTCCCCAAAAATTTTGTTCTCGCCATCGCTTTCTCCTCCCGTGCCTTTTTCTCTCTTCGTCGTGATATCGCGACGTTCTGGCTTCTTTGCACCCTTTTTCATTTTTGTCGCGATATCGCGATTATTCCGCTGCTCACACCCCTGCTCTAAAAATTATCGTGACATCGTGACGTCGCGATATCGCGACGTCATGATATTACGACTATTCTGCCTTCCAGCCTCCCACTTCGGTTTCTATCGTGATATCATGACCTTTGCCTTTGGCTGCCCTTCTTCCTCCTACGCTGGTCTCGATTTCGCGATGTGTCACGAAATCATGACACTTCCGCTGCTCTGCTCCAACTCCGTCTTGACGTCATGATTTCACGACGTCGCAAAATCGTGATGTCACGATTTCGCTACACAAACCTCTGCCTTCACCTTCACCCTTCTGACGTCGCAATTTCGCGACGTCGCAAAATCGCGACGTCGCGATTTCGCTACACTTTTCTCCTCCGCTTTCGCTTCGTTGAGACGTTACAATTTTGCGACGTCACGAAATCACGATGTCACGATTTCGCTACTATTTTTTGCCCCCGCATTTGCCTTTGCTCTGTTGTCGTGATTTCGTGACATGTCGCAAAATCACGACCCCTTCTCTTGTAATTTCTCTCTCCTACAAACTGTCACGATTTTGCGATGCAGCAAAATCGTGACAGTTTCTACTGTGAACTTCCTCCTTGCCTTCTGCTTTCTCTTCTTCTGACTCTTCAGCACTGAATTTCCCGAATCTTGATGCCTCTGCATCAGATGCTACTGGATGCTCTTGCATCAGACACCCGGGGTAAGTGGAGAAGTGATCTTCACTTCTGCTTGGTCCGGTTGCTGCCTCCTGCAACACTCCTAGACTTTTCTCTGCCTCAACAGACTGTCCCAACCCCGTCTCCTGGTCCACACAACTTCTGTCTTCTACCGGACATATTTCCTCATTGCTGCAAACTTCTGCTGTAGCCAGCTTCAACTCCTCCACTTGCACAAAAAAATTTGTGCCTTCTTTCGAGAATTTCCCGGTACTACTGCACTCTCCTGCAGCCTTCTTCACCTTTTCCTTTTTCTTCCTCTTTCTTTCTTCCCGCCTTCTTTGTCGCTCCTCTTGCTCCCACAATTTTATTGCGAGCCATTCCTTTTGTAGGGCTTTTAATTGTCATTGCAAAGCTAAGACTTCTTCCTCCGGCACCATATCCTCCTTGCTATCCCATCTTCTTCGGGAATGCATTTTTTTTTTCTTTTCTTTTCTTACAAAGCTTTTAACGATCCGATGTAGCTACCTCACGTCCGACAATCTGCTAACACACTCGGGATCTGAACTCACTCTCTCTCAGAACCCTCCCATAGGTCCTGGCGCAAACTTCCTCATGGCCGGCGGTCTATTTACCCACTCAGGATCTTCTGCTCTGATACCACTTACGGGGACCAAAAAACACACGCATCATAAAACCCTACTTTTCATTAAAAAATCTAAAAAATTACATGCATACAGCCCGCAGGCTTACAATCACCGACCCTTGGCTCGGTTTCCTCCACTACAACTTCTCTACATATTAAATCTAAATTTTTTTACGTCAAACAGCCCGTAGGCTTTACAATAGCTAGCTCTCGGCTTAGATTTCAACTTCTACTCTTGCGTGCATTCTCCGATCCACCGTCTCGACTAAAACATCAAACTGGGTTTTTATAGAGGCCCCGATCCTCTGAAGCATCAACTCCTATGCAAATGGGTTCACCAACCCGATTAATTATATTCACACAAAAATTAGGACATCAACCCGATTAAATTCCTACACTCTGCATGGTCCCTGCCACTGCTGACTCGGTCAAAATACCCTGCGCATCCATCCTTTTTGTCTTCCGTGCTTCTTGGTATTTGTCCGCCATTTACTGCACCCTGGGTGCCACGTGTCATCTTTGAACGGTCCCCGAAAATGCCGTTCTCGCCATCGCTTTCTCCTCCCGCACCTTTTTCTCTCTCCGTCGTGATATCGTGATGTTCTGGCTTCTCTGCACCCTTTTTCATTTTTGGTTGCGATATCACGATATGTCGCGATATCACGACCGTTTCGTCACTCACACCCCTGCTCTGAAAATTATTGTGACATCGCGACGTCACGACATGGCGACATCGCGACGTCGCGACATCACGACCGTTCTGCCTTCCAACCTCCCGCTTCGATTTCTATCGTGATATCATGACAGGTCACGATATCGTGACCTTTGCCTTCGACTACCCTTCTTTCGCCTGCACTGGTCGTGATTTCGTGACGATCGCGATTTCGTGACTTGTCGCGATTTCACGACACTTTCACTGCTCTGCTCCAACTTCGTATTGACGTCGCGATTTCACGATGTCATGATTTCGCTACACAAACCTTCGTCTTCACCTTCGCCCTTCCGACATCGCGAAATCGCGACGTCACGATTTTGCTGCAACTTTTCTCCTCCGCTTTCGTCTCGCTGAGACGTTGCGATTTTGCGACGTCGCAAAATTACGACGTCACGATTTTGCTACTATTTTCTGCCCCCACCTCTGTCTTTGCTCTGCTGTCACGATTTCGTGACATGTCACGAAATCGCGGGTCGTGATTTCGTGACATGTCGCAAAATCGTGGCCCCTTCTCTTGCATTTTCTCTCTCCTACAAACTATCACGATTTTACGACGCAGCGAAATCGTGACAATTTCTGCTGTGAACTTTCTCCTTGCCTTCTGCTTTCTCTTCTTCTAAATCTTCAGCACTGACTTTCCCGAATCTTGATGCCTCTGCATCAGATGCTGTTGGATGCTCCTGCATCAGACACCCGAGGTAAGTGGAGAAGTGATCTTCACTTCTGCTTGGTCCGGTTGTTGCCTCCTGCAACACTCCCAGAATTTTCTCTGCCTCAGCAGACTGTCCAAACCCCGTCTCCTGGTCCACACAACTTCTGTCTTCTACTAGACAGATTTCCTCATTGCTGCAAACTTTTGCTGTAGCAAGCTTCAACTCCTCCACTTGCACAAAAAAATTTGTGCCTTCTTTCGGGCAGTTCTCGGTACTGCTGCACTCTCCTACAGCCTTCTTCACCTTTTCCTCTTTCTTCCTCTTTCTTTCTTCCCGCCTTCTTTGCCGCTCCTCTTGCTCCCGCAACTTTATTGCGAGCCATTCCTTTTGCAGGGCTTTTAATTGCCGTTGCAAAGCTAAGACTTCTTCCTCCGGCACCATATCCTCCTTGTTGTCCCGTCTTCTTCGGGAATGCATTTTTTTTCTTTCTTTTCTTTTCTTACAAAGCTTTTAACGATCCGGTGTAGCTGCCTCACGTCCGGCGATCTGCTAACATGCCCGGGATCTGAACTCACTCTCTCTCAGAACCCTCCCATAGGTCCTAGCATAAACTGCCTCACGATCGACGGTCTGTTTATACACTCAGGATCTTCTGCTCTGATACCACTGACGGGGACCGAAAAACACATGCATCATCAAACCCTACTTTTCATTAAGAAATCTAAAAAATTACATGCATACAACCCGCAGGCTTACAATCACCGGCCCTCGGCTCGGTTTCCTCCACTGCAACTTCTCTACGTATTAAATCTAAAATTTTTTACTTCAAACAGCTCGTAGGCTTTACAATAGCTAGCTCTCGGCTTAACTTTACACTTCTACTCCTGCATGCATTCTCCGATCCACCGTCCCGACTAAAACATCAAACTAGGTTTTTATAGAGGCCCCGATCCTCTGAAGCATCAACTCTCGTGCAAATGGGTTCACCAACCCGATTAATTACATTCACACAAAAATTAGGACACCAACCCGATTAAATTCCCGCACTCCGCATGGTCCCTGCCACTGCTGACTCGGTCAGAATACCCTGCGCGTCCATCCTTTTTGTCTTCCACGCTTCTTGGTATTTGTCCGCCATTTACTGCACCCTGGGTGCCACGTGTCATCTTTGAACGGTCCTTAAAAATGCCATTCTTGCCATCGCTTTCTCCTCCCGTGCCTTTTTCTCTCTTCGTCGTGATATCGCGACGTTCTAGCTTCTCTGCACCCTTTTTCATTTTTGGTCACGATATCGCGACATGTCGCGATATCGTGACCGTTCCGCTGCTCACACCCCTGCTCTAAAAATTGTCACGACATCGCAACGTCACGATATCATGACCGTTCTGCCTTCCAGCCTCCCGCTTTGGTTTCTATCATGATATCACGACAAGTCACGATATATATCCTTTGCCTTCGGTTGCCCTTCTCCCACCTGCGCTGGTCGCGATTTCGTGACAATCGCGATTTTGCGACGTGTCACGAAATCGTGACACTTTCGTTGCTCTGCTCCAACTCCGTCTTGACGTCACGATTTTGCGACGTCACAAAATCGTGACGTCACAATTTTGCTACACAAACCTCCGCCTTCACCTTCGCCCTTCTGATGTCGCGATTTCGCGACGTCGTGAAATCACGACGTCACGATTTTGTTGCAACTTTTCTCCTTCACTTCCACCTCGCTGAGATGTTGCGATTTCACGACGTCGCGAAATCGCGATGTCACGATTTCGCTACTATTTTACGCCCCCGCCTCTGCCTTTGCTCTGCTATCATGATTTCACGACAATCGCGATTTTGCGACATGTCGCAAAATCGTGGCCCCTTCTCTTGCAATTTCTCTCTCCTGCAAACTGTCGCGATTTCGCGACGCAGTGAAATCGCGACAGTTTCTGCTTGTGAACTTCCTCCTTGCCTTCTGCTTTCTCTTCTTTTGACTCTTCAGCACTGACTTTCCCGAATCTTGATGCCTCTGCATCAGATGCTATTGGATGCTCCTGCATCAATTTTAATTTTTTTTCCATATTCTTAAGGCATGATACATAAACCTTGTCTTATGACCAAATGTCCATATTCCATAGTTCCAATTGGGGAGCATCCTCACCTTTGAGTGGTGTCCTTCTCAGATGTAGAATTCTATTTAAATATTTACTATTATTATTTTATTTTCTAATTATATATATATTTTAAAATGTTTCCCATGTTGAAAATGTTTTTGTTTATATATATATATATATATATATATATTGAGATTATTTTCTACTTTCCACTATAACAAATGCACGACTAATTCATATTCTAATATTTGTTATTATTTATATATTTATTAATTTAAATTATTATTTATTTTTATATTTTATTATTATATTTATTATTTTTTTATATATATTTTTTATAAAAATATATCAATATAGATTATATAACCAATATTTATATATGACACACAACAGGCAACATGTATTTTTATGCAAGCAGGCATAATGCAAGATAGGCAATCATGACCTATATGAAGTTTTTATTAGTGGGCTTCAATGTACCCATGAGTCATGGTGCCATCGAAACGACATCATCTCCCACCTTACCTGACATCTCTACCATTGTCTCTACCAGGGGTGGGTAGTTTGCTTTATCCGTTCCCACCATCTATGGTGTGAAACCTGCACCTGTGAACACAAATAATCATAATAGCATAAAATTCTTCAAGAAAAAGATAGTCAAGATTTGGGGTTGTTACATTCTCCTCCTCTAGAAATCAGCACAATCCCTGTGCGAGTTAGTTAATCTATAATAATTTTTTGAAATTAATCAAGCATATATCACAAGTAATAATTTCTAGTTAAACAAATTGTACATAATTTCTTCATATAATCTACAAATTGATAAGTTTCACTCTTTATCATCACAAATATATATACAAATAATAGTATTTGATTGTCTTTGTTCATCATTCCTCAAACAAGAAAGAAATTTGGTTTTTCATGATAGTAACATCCTCCCAAATGGTATTTTTCTCAAAATAGTGGTTCCACTGGACCCTACACTATTTCATTGTTCTCTTCCTCGACTGTTTTGTTTTGTAGCCCAAAATTTTAACTAGTCAAACCTCATTGTGCTATGGGTCTGACATCTACAAATGACATACATTCAAAATATGAGATGGGTCAGCTATATAAATGCGAAGAAGGAACACATGGAAAACATTGTGGATTTTGGACATGTTTGGTGGTAAAGCGAGCTTGTAGGCAACAAGACTGATTTTGGCAACAATGCCAAAAGGACCAACAAGAGCTCAATTTGGTAGTATTTGTGGGGCTTTTGTCTTTGAGGAATACATTTATCATCAACATTAAATTCTCAAGGTGTTATTTAAATATTCACATAACTTTTATTACGATCTGTAGCTTCACAAAGTTGTTGGCAATTTTCCTTTAATTGGACCTCCATATAAGGACCGATCACTTCTCGATTGTCCAAATTATCCTACTTTAATGGTGTCTTGCACCTACACCCATTTAAAATTTTTATGCCCCTCATGGCAAATGTTTCACAAAACAGCAACTTTACATTTGACTGAACCTCTCAAGGTTTTAGAAAAGAGCAAATATCGATTAAGTATTCTGGTTGATTCAGATCCTTACTCAATTTGTCCACCATCTCATTGGACCCTCTATGTCCATACATCAGGGTTAAGCTATAATCAATGCTTGTATCAAAATATATAAAGAAATGATTTGGATCCTAGTAGGCATTGGTTGGCATAGTAGGTTAGACCAAATCCTAACTTGATCTGCCACCTACATTGTCACAATATCAGGATTTCGACATATCCCTCAAATATCAGTTAAAATAAAACTACTAATTGCTTTTTATATATATATCCAAAAAGGTAGGTTTACTTGTAGTAGAATAAATTTTTTGCGGGGCTTCTTCAGTGGAATTTATTCGGTCAGCTCTGTTTTGATATTGTCTTGTAAAGTGGTCTGAAGCTCCACATGCATAACATGCATTTGGTCCCATATTCTTTTATTTATCTTCTTTCTTACCCTGATTACTATTTCCACCTTTTTCTCGGTTGTTCTTATTTTCCTGGTAGTTTCTCCAATCTGATTGCCCTCTATTGCTTTGTAATTTATCCATTTTCTTGTTATCATTGTACCATCCAACATCTTTCTATACTTATTATGTTCATCTCTATTCCTATTTTTCTTAGGGTATCTCCTTTTATTGGATTTTTCTCTTTCAACTCGTTGATAATAAGCCTTTAACTCTTTTTGGCTTACTTCCTCATATCGAGCAACGTCATAAGTAGTTGTTAATGTTTCAGGTACTTTACCCCCAACTGGTTGACTATATTTTGGATGTAGCCCCATTACAAATTTATGAGCTTTAAATTTTTCTTGACCATCATATTCTAGGGTGTACTTCAGAAGTTGCACAAACCTCTGGTAGTACTCAATTACAGTCATATTACCCTGACATAAGTTAGTGAATTATCCATGCTGATCAATATAAAATTGAGGTGTAAGGAAGCGATCTTTGAATTCCCTTTCAAATTATTCCCATGGAATATCTACAACTTCCTTTTGAGTGATTTTCTTATATGTGGTCCACCAATCTCTTGTAGGACCCTCCAAATGTGCCACTGCCCAAGTTGTTTTGGACTCTAAGCAAAGAGGTTGAATTGCAAAATATCCTTCGACTTCACTTAGCTAGTTGATGGCTATTTCACCATCTCCTTTACCATCAAATTTTGAGATATCCAGTTTCTTAATTACTTTTCTTAGTTCTTTTCCAACTTTCCTTCTTGCGGAACCTTCTCAAAATTCGCTTATATTTTTGGTTTCCTTTCTCTTGACCAAAATCTCAATTAATTTCTACTATTGGATGATTATTTCTTACTTTTGGGCCATCTGCACCCTCTGCTGATCCTTGTTCTCACACATTTGAGCCTTTTAGATCTCCATTCACATGGTTGCTTTAGTTGTTCTTACATCAACTGAATCATTCAAACCATATTCTCATCATTATGCGTAACCTTCATAGCTATAGACTCTTTTTCCTTCCTGACCACCCGCCATGGTACATCAATATATTGCACCCTCTCATACTCTCTTATGAGTTGCCTTAGTCCCTTTCTTGGGACTTCTACAATTTCCTCTTGCAGGTTAAAAAATTACTCTTTTCGAGGTCCTCGCAATTCATGATGATAAAAGATTAATGTTAAAACAATTCATGCTTAATAGCCTATGGGTTTTGTAACCTAGGATCTGATACCAACTATCACAACCCAATTTTGCTCACCTAGTTTTCAAATACATAGATTTAAAATTTTGCTAATTACATACAAAAATATTGTTCATTCACATAGTTATTCCTAACTTTGTATTAATACTTTGGCATAGGGGATCACACTTCAAGTATTTTCACCACTGTAGTTGGTGACTTAAGTGATCGAGACCAGTAAACTTCCCACTATAGGTTTCCATTATTATTAGATCCTTACCCCTTTCTGGATTTCTCTCAATATTTGCATGGGGTTGCCCTTCTAAGGCTCATAACACCTAGAAGGGTGGACACACAAATTCCCTTGTTCCAAAACTTGTTGGACGTGGATTCGTAACCCTTATTCTTATCCTAGTGTAAATTCAATATTTCATGTTTTGGAACTAGCATAACTATGCCATTGCTTGGTTATTGACCCTCTTCTAAGGTTTAACCAAGGTCTGCCATCACATGGCTTATGGACCAGATATCACAGACCCAGTTCTAATTGATGGTAATGTTGTCCATACCATCTACCATTGGATCTTCCAACCCCATGGTCCAACTCTTTGGTCATGATTTCAGTTGGTTATTCCGCAATTAGAGTAGGTTCGTGAGTATCCTCATGTACTACTAGTATGTTATCCTAGAGTGACGTCCCATACCACCACTCTTTACTCTCAACATCTAAAGACCTTCGTCTTTTATTAGCCAGAGAACAGATAACACTAATTCACAATAGTTTCCACCGTAGCAATCAAATTTGGGTGTACAACCCTACTCGACATGTTCATGTCTTAGCCCTTACTCAGCTTAAGCTCTTTTAGCCCTTAATCGACTCTTTAACTTCATATCCCATTATATTGATCTTAATTTTAAAATCCTTTAGGTATTCACGTAAAACTAAATTTTATTTTAAGGTCCCATAGTTTTACTTTAGCACCATAAAAAAATAGGTATCTATGCCTATTTCATTTTGTTTATATAAATATGAATTACATATTAACCATTCTACTTAAAGTAGAGCTATCATTACCCAGGTGTTGTAGGTGAGTTGGAGAGGAGAGAGTAATCCTCCAAGGGAGGTCCCATGTTCGAATCTCCACCCTACCAAAAATTTGAATTGGGTACCCAAAATCCAATTGATAATGTTGGTGCGGGCAGGGTCGGGTGTGACTCCCGGGTGACTTTGATGGTGTAGAACCCCCTGGTCATGGTCTCTCAGACCAAGGCGGCCCCGCAAGGGGTTTTTTTCTTAAAAACAAAAAAGTAGAGCTATCATTACAAAATCCAATGTTTTAAATGAAGCAAATCACTATCACAAAAATTAAAGCTCTACTAGAATATAAAATAAAAAGCAACTTCCACACATAAATATAAAGTAAAGTCACCAGCCCTAAAAAGCTAGTAAACTAACTATATAATATAAATTTTTCCTGGCTATCAATTTATTGAAAGAAAATATAGTCTCATATTTTAATTTACTTATTATTACAGTTAAATAAGCTTCAGAACTATATTATGTTATCTCTATACGAAAATTATAAATTCTTTCCTGTCTTAAAGAAATCTTTCCAAATTTAATTACAGCATGAAACAAAGCCAATACAATTACGTATATGCATTTATATATAAAAAGAAACAAACCAACTTATCACTAGCTGAATAACAACCACGTGCTACACACTATAATTTATATACTTTGGCTTCTTCGTAAGTCATAACCTAATAAAAGCTTAATATTAAATGAAATCAAATTATTCTTTGTTTTTCTAAAAAACATAATAAATTCAGTTACTTCTACACAAATTTACTTACACTCATAATTTTAGATGAGGTCAGTTTTTTTTAAGGGTTCTACAGGAGGCTTCCATTGTCCAGGTTTACCTATACATTTTGCTATGCTAGGGTTGGTCCAATGAAACCATTACACCTATCAATTGCAAATTCCTTTTCCTGAGATGATGCCTGTTCACTCCATGTCAAGCTAACAAGGTAAACTATATATTTTAACATAATTTAGCAAAGCTATACGCATAAGACATTTTTCTCCTATACTGCAAGTGGATAAACAAATATAATATAAAGTAAACAAAAACCAATATTTCGTACATCGATTTACCAATTCATAATAATTTGAACTTGTATCTTGTCTACACGAAGTTACACTATAATTACTACACAGTAATTTATTTAATAGAAACTCATCCATAACTATTTTATATTAAAAAAACCGCCTGTTGAGTTTGCTCCCAACCAAATTCTCATAAAAAATAACAGGTTCCATCTATAAACTAAGTTCTTAATTAATACCTTATTGGCTATTATTGTGTTGTATGCATGCCGAATCTTTCAACCGTTGGCCATTCCATTGCTATCGTGCTAGACATGGGTGCCTACTATTTTTTACATTCTTATACAATTCTAAATCCTAAAATTAGAAGTGCAAGGCAATTGATTTTACTATTGCGGTAGTGAGTAATTTAACTAAATTCCTTTTAGATTTGCTTTTAAAACAATAATATAATTACTTGATACTTCTCATCTATAGCTATGATATCTAATAGAATTCCAAGAATCTCTTCCATAAAATAAATAAAATTTTACGGCATCCACTAGGCTAAATTTATGAAAGCAAAGACCAGGTATTCTTATATATGGATTCTGAATAAACTATCATAGAAAAAACAATCATAGATAGTTAATATTTTAGGAGATAGCTATCTACAACTTAAGGTCATTAGCTAAACCAACTAGACCTCTAAAAATTTCAAGGAAATTCTAAATTCAAATTTGTCTTGCACATTTCCTTCAAATAAAATCTGTCCAACATCTTTCCACACCTATAATCCTCTCTACATTCAATTCACATGAAAAAACTCGACTCCATCCCATTGGTAGAAATAGGGAGGTATGTGGATTTTGGGTTAGCATGACTCAATGTAGTGCATACTAAATGAATACCATCAAACCCAAGCAAGAAAATCTCATCTTACGATATTAAAAACATAGTACACGTTCAATTTTCACACTTATAAGTATTTATTCACAGTAGTAGTTTAGCATATTTTTTTTATCTTTCCTTAACACAATTTTCTTTTAAATTTATTCTCTTTACCTTTAATCACCCAAGAAATAATCACGTATACCATAGTGTCTCGCAGTACTTGTACACAATCATACAACACTCATATACATAGAAAATAGACCTGAATTTTTGCTGACGAAAAGCTTCCAGCGATAGTCTCTGGTTCCTTCATGAAATTCTCACCCGAACGCAGTAGTTGTAGGTCATAAGATAGTTAGGTCCAGAATACACACCTGATAACATTGCTCAATAACATCTTTTAGCTTCCATTTTAAAGTTTTTTCATATTCTTAAGGTAGGACACATAAGCCTTGTCTTATGGCCAGATGTCCATCTTCCATAGTTCCAATTGGGGAGTGTCTGCTCCTCTGAGTGGTGTCCTTCCCAGGTATAGAATTCTATTTAAATATTTATTGTTACTATTTTATTTTCTAATTATATATATTTTAAAATGTTTTCCATTTTGGCAATGTTTTAATATATATATATATATATATATATATATATATATATATATATATATATATATATATATATATTTATTGAGATTATTTTCTACTTTCCACTATAACAAATGCACGACTAATTCATCTTCTAATATTTGTTATTATTTATATATTTATTAATTTAACTTATTATTTATTTTTATATTATTATTATTATATTTATTATTATTTTTTATATATATTTTAATAAAAATATATCAATATATATTATATAACCAATATTTATATATGACACACAGTAGGCAATATGAATTTTTATGCAAGCAGGCATAACGCAAGACATGTGACCTATATGAAGTTTTTATTAGTGGGCTTCCATGTACTCATAATTCACAATGCCATCGACATGACATCATCTCCCACCTTACTTGACATCTTTACCACTGTCTTTGCTAGGGGATGGGTAGTTTGCCTTGTTCGTTCCCATCATCTACGGTGTGAAACCTGCACCTGTGAACACAAATGCTCACAGAAGCATCAAATTATTCAAGAAAAAGATAATCAAGCTTTGGGGTTGTTACACATTGCATCTTATTAGCTTAAATTTTTTTCTTTTCACTATCATTTTTGTTATCTTTGACTAACCCTTTTCCCCATCCTAAAATCACATCTTGTAAAGGAGTTACCCTTTGTCCAAATCTTAGAGACCCCCAACTGAGCCAAAGCACATGCTCTCAAGACCAACATTACTGTGTCACTCTGATAATAAGGATGATCATAGAGGATAATAGGATCATAAAAGGTTTTCTAGTAAATTTTAAACACAAAGCCATGTTCTAAAAAGATCAAATGCTAGAACATTTATCCCTTTGAGAAGAAATTATTTGGATCATGTCACTTTTTGAAATCATGTATAAAAACAAATTATCTAAATTTTTTTGAGCTATTCCCCTTGGTGACCAAATTGTCCTACCTTGGCCACTCTGTACATCTAAATGGACTATCTTCTAGTGGTGTTGGTTCATATGTCAACAATTGGATCCTTCTCCACTATTGCAAAGCTATGAAGATTTATTTCTTGAATGTCCAACTATTATATAACTATGAAAGTGTTCAATAGAGGTGGATATTAAATATTTGATGCAAACTAAGATAAAATGGAAGATTCAATTCAAAGGTATTTTCTTCCACCTTATTGGTGCTAGTGTATAGTCCATAACAAAGAGGTTGATCTTTCTAAGGTGTAACCATATCTCTCCAACTTGAATTAATGTAGGAATCCATGTTGGTCATGACCTTTTCTACTTTTTTTCCATGAAGTGAGTACTCCATGGGTTGCACATGAAGAGATACATCAATGGGTGTGAAGTGTTGGAACCCAATATAAACATGATGAGTTGTGTTTTGTAGAAATGTGTAGAGCTCAATTATACCCATGCTAAATGTAGGGGAGGATCTTATCCTATGTGTGTGGATGATTGAAATTGTACATTCAAAGAATATGTAAATCAATCAATTCATATTATCTGGCCATAAATATAAGGATGGGAAGCTATGGACATGGTCAACATGGTGTCCTTCATGCTCTATAGTATGGACAAAAAAATACCCATAATTTTTCCATCCTTATTAGATACAATGGAAATTGTTAAGTCAAAGTTGAGCCGCACATGACTAAAATAAATCTTAGTAGTCTCCTTAGCTAAAATGTATTTCTTACAAGAAATAATCATAGCCATTTTTTAGAAATAATTAACTACTATACAAATAAAATCTTTGCCATTATTAGGTATGGAAAATCCTAAGAATAAATCCATGAAGACAAATTTCCAAGGCTTGAATGATATTGGTAATAGTGTATATAGTCCCTACTCTTATTAATTGATTTGGAAATGGTGTAATGGCTACATGAATTGTACCTATTTATATAGTTCCACATATTTTTTCAATAGAAGTACATTGGAAGTACTACCAATTTTTTTTCTAGAAAATGACTTGCTACTTTGTTAAAGTTTCCTAAGTCATATTTGAGTTCTCACTAGCTAGTACATATATAAATTCCAAATGGTAAAGAAGGGTATATTATAGATAACAATTATAGAAATATTTAGCCACATGAAGATCTCAGTATACATTTGTAAAATTAGAACTACTTCATACAATATGGACCAATAGAAGTATCATGCCTATATGAATAAAGAATGTTGACAAATAACATGATTAGGGGTCAGCTAAAAAAATCTACTATTGAATTGGAACTCCCTTTCTTGTACTTGATTTTTTTTCACTTAGCTTACCTTTTGTCCAAATGAACTCCATAAGTCTATGGTCTATATGGATGAGGGTTTTGTCACCCATGCTATAATGGTTCCATTTTTACATGCTTAGACAATGGCATAGGGATATTTATCATATGTAGTGTATTTTGTAATTACTTCATTGAATTATTTACTATGATAAAAAATTAGATGCCCATGTTATGTGAGAAAATATCTTAATGCATACTATGATGCATTGGTAACTACCCTAAAAGGATGATAAATATCAAGTAGGAAAACTGTAGGAGATAAACATATTGGTCCTTAAACCTCTCAAATACCCTCTATTTTGTACCTCCCAAATCAAAAATTTTATTAGGAACCTTTTTTGGTCAATTGGTGTAGTGTCCAATCAATGTTTGAGAACCTTAATTCAAATATTTGATATAAACTAGAAAGACCCAAAAATTTGTGAAACTCTATTAGACTCTTTGGGTAGATCAATTTCTAATTTCCTAAATCTTCTCAAGATCAACATGGACTCCCTATTTGTCAAAAATATACCCAAGGTACTAAATCTTCATCATGCCAAATGAACACTTCTCTAAATTATCATATAATTTGTCTTTGATGAATTTTAAGTACCTATAAAACATGCCATAGATATTTCTCCCATGTCTAACTGTAGTTGAGATTGTCATCTAAGTAGATTACCACAAAGGAATCGGTATAAGGATATAGGATGTTATTCATCATCCTCATGAATATGGTAGGTTCATTGAACAATCAAAAAGGCATAATCATCCACTTAAATAAACCCTCCTTAGATTTGAATGTATTCTTCCATATGTATGTGGGATCTATGAGTATTTGATGATAGTCAAATTTGAGATCAATTTTACTAAAATTTACAACATAGAGTTGGTCCAACAAGTCCTCTATTCGGGGGAGTGGATAGCAGTTCCTCATAGTGATTTTATTCAAATATCTATAGTCAATATAGAGTCTCCATGTTCCATGATGATTTAGATCCAAGACAATTGGATTACCACATGGTGAAGAAATTGGTCTAATATACAAATTTTAAAATAAATTTGGACTCGCCTCCTAATTTCATATTTTTAAAGGACTTATATGTAATAAATATGTTTGCATTAGGAAAATGAGAACTAGGAAATGAATCAATAGAATTATTTACCTCACAATGAAGTGGAAACCCTATTGGTGTCTTGAATAAATCATAATATTCTTCTATAGTCTAATACATTTTCTTTTATTGTGGAGGGCCTATAATTGATGTAGAATAGTCCTCTTTCTACTTTACAACTTGATCATCAAAAATAATAAATTTATTTTTTATTACTGTCTCTTTGTTTTGTTTAGCATTAATTAAGAAAACAAACAAAGCACAAGATACCTTGGATATCATGTTATATTGACCTTCAATAGTTATGGACACTTTAGGGCCTAGCCACATAATCACCATGCCTATTCCACATAAATGGTTGGTCCAAAATAACATCATAAATATCCAAGGGTACAACATCAAACAAAACTTAGTCTTTGAAATATTTGATCGCATAAGAGAGGAGAAACTATTTAGTTATGTAAATGTCTCTCTTCTATTGTTACCATCCAATATTATATGTTTGGAGGTGTGGTGTGATAGGATGAATTCAAAATTTTCACCATCTAAGTATAAATCAAATTATTTTTATTCATTATCAATAATGTAATGTAATGCATTATCCTTAACTTACATTTATAAGTAAAACAAGAATTCTTCATCTTATGACTCTTCTTGTGACCTCTATTGTATCATATGTGGTGGAAATGGTCACATTTTGTTTATCCTCCATGATTCACATCCCTTTATATTCAATCTATGGATGTAGAGGTGATGGTGTAGTGGATGTATAGGGATGCAACTTAGTAGACATGACTAAATTTCTTGACACTCCTCCCCTGAATATCAAATGCTCCTATGATAGTCACACTATTTTCTAGTCTTGACATTTGTGTGATTCTTTTCTTGGAAGTCCTTTTTCTACTTCCAATTTTGATTTTGGGGTTGACCTCATTCAACCTAATTATTTGGAGAGCCACTGTTTCCTTTTTATTATTGGTACTTAATGTTTTAGTTTTTTTTATTTTCTCCTCCTTTTTCTATTTTTTTTTCATGTTTTTGCTCCAATTTGACATGTTTATATGAATTCCCTAATGTATTGAATTCAAAGAGGTCCATCTATTATTGAATGCACCATTACATCCTAATATGGTACTTGAGGATTTTATACCTCTTGGTATCTTGAATACCTAGTTTTGCCATAATGAAATGGAAAACATTAGTATAATCTTGAATAGATTGAACTTTACTTTTGTGCAATTGTTTTCATCATATGTATTGGTCTGTACAAGCTCCTATAAGATAATATTCTTCCTTGATAGCATCCATGAAATAATCCCATGTGAACATTACATTATATTTATTTTCTTCCATAACACTATAACAATATGCTCTCAATTATGCAAAAATAATTATCTTAGTATGGTGAATTTATTTATATATAAATATGAAGATAACTAATCCAACCAATTTTCTAGGGTACTATTATTAAATTTTCCTTTAAAATTAAGGATACCAAAATTCATTTACACCTTAAAAGGTGTGGGAGTCCTTAATGGTGATAGTTCAATGAGAGGTTGTATGAAGGAGGTTGAAAAAATTGCAATAGGATTACCTTGAAGAATTTAAGTAAACTAATCAATCATCTCATTCCCTTATTTCATGATAGATTCATTCAATATATTCTTGAAAGGATTGTATTGGAGTTGTTAATTTTGGTTCTCACCTAAGATTATTTGGAATAACAAGGGAATTAATCAAAATAAACTTATGTATGATACCCAAATTTTTCATATCCTAATCTCATATTTATGGACATACACTCAATAGACATGCTACTTTGATACCGTTGATCTAAAAATTAGAATTTTGAATCAAGGAATATCTTGAAAGATTGTAATTCATGTTGAAAAATGTGTAATAACAAGAAGTGCTTATGAGCACTATTAATGTAGCCTATGGGCATGTTTTTATATAAACCTATGAGATTTTATTATTTATATAAGCCTACAAAGACGATAATATAATCCTAAGGGCCCATTTCATATTTCACCCTTAGTGATATTGGTTAATCCACCTTTATGGATAACCTTGCTTAAAGGGTGTAATTTATTATTATTTTATTATAAGTTAACCTCAAGGTCAAGTCAATGTTGACTTGAGGTTAACCTCTCATTGGGGTTTTGGTATCACTATAAATAACCCTTAAATAACATTCATTTATATCATAGTAATAAATAAATATTATATATTGGTGTTCATATGGGAACCAACCTTCCATCTATTCTTGTAATCTCCATCCTATGTACTTCATTTATTAATGTTATATTTTGATTCACTTCTACGTTTTTTCTACATATATTATGGTGAATGCATGTTTTAGAATATTTCTAAAAATTATTGTGGATTTAAACATGGTATTAGAATGAGGTTCAAAGCTATTCCGATCATCAATAAAAGAGAATATGGTTTTGCTATCAAAGGCATCACATGAAAATCTAGGTTTATGCTTCCTTAAGAAAAAATTAAATTTCAAATTTCAAATTGCTTTTCCCATCCTTGCCTGCCAACAATGGATGTTACTTCATTTTTTGTGTATGCGGTATTCCTACCTTTGCTACTACATGTCCATAAATACTAAAACTACGATAATGTTCACACTAGTATGGATAGTATGATTTTAGTATTGCATGGGTTTTTTTTAGAGATATTGAGTTGGAAACCTTGCATATTTTTTGCTATCAAACTGTGTTGCTATTATATCCAACAAGTTTTGTGGGAACATCCTTCTTTATATTGTGTCAATGGGAGTGGTGCAATAGAAGATTCAATGTTTTTTTCACTAAATATCATAGGTTCAAATCCTTAGGACTCAATTACTATAGACAAATTTTCTAAATTGATTTATCCATATACATGTTGATAGGTTGGTCTTGCAAATTTGCTCCAAATAAGATGTAATGGTGTAGCAATTTGACCTCTCCTTTACTCAGATAATATTACTAGATTGAATACCAACAACCATTTTTGTAGGATATTATAAAAAGAGGGGCATTAAATGAAGTTTCCACTCTTAAATCATAGTTTAGTCTCCATGGTACAGTGGTTGAACAACTTCCTTCTAGCATTTAGGTCAATGATTTGATACCTATGAGTAACCCTTTTTAAGAATATCCTCTATCATTTTATGGATGGTATATGCACCATGGAGAAGAATATTTCACTTTTTCTCAACTTTTAATGTGACACAGTAGTTGAAAAATTTGTTTGTTGAGGATAGGTTCAAAGTTTTAAACTCACTATTGATATTTTTTGCTTACTCCAAGGTGTGATTGTTTCCTGCACAATATTCAAATTGATGTCCTTATCTACTTTGGTCAATGGTAATGCACATTGCACATTGGTCCACTCTTTCACTTACAAATAAAAAGTCTAGTATTCAAGCCCACCATATTCGTACTCATCAATTTTACATATATATCAAAAATATATAATATTTTACCAATCAGAATGTATCAAGTTGTAGAGTTCTGGTCAGTTTGAGGTGACAAGGTGGCACAAAACTAGTGGCTATCACCAATGAATGAGTAACCACCAAGTGGTATATTGAGATTCACTATTTTTTATAATTTTTAAGGTGTTAATTTTTACAATTGTGGGGTTATTAGGGAAAATTTTTTGGAGGCGATAACTTTTGCATACAAAACCTTTTTGAGCCTTTATTTTTTTAAATTATATGATTTTTCAATATCTATGCATTAGTGACATAATTTTATGGACTTATGCTAGTGTTAGGGGCTAAATTATGTGGAATTATACTCAAATCACATTGTCATTTTCTAATAGGGAAAATCTATCATATTTTATGTAATCAAAATATTTTATCTAAATTTATGGAAGATATATATGGATTTATGATAGTTGTAGTAGATTTTGTGTATCTTAGAGGATTATAGAAAAAGGTTCATTGTGTGCTCAAGTCAATCCTTATTCCTCTTATGGATGATTGATTTAGCTTATTCATGAAGATATTTTATTTCATTATCAATTTCTTCTTCTATTTCTTGTTCAACTACTCTTGGAATTTTGTTACAATTATTTCTTTAAGAAAGTTAATTCAAAACCTTTTTTGGTGATTGAAATCAAGTTGTTCAATGGTAAGAGAATATATTCAAATAGGGTGACGTATGATGTAGGACAAAATATTATACCTTAAAAATATAACTTATGCAACTATGGAAAATTGAAGGAGTCTATCGTTAAAGGAGGTGGTGATCTTAACTTCTCTTCATTTCAAGTCCTAGAAAAAGTATTTTTTGGATGTGTAGGAGTGTCTACTAATGACAATGGTGACTATGGTCTAGCCTAAGGGGACTCTTGTTCAAAAAATATTTTTACAACATATTTTATATGATGATGAGGATCTAGATGAGTCTAGCTCAAAATGTGAAGGCCCATTAGATCATCCATTATGAGGATATAATATTATTTCTAATTTCTTCTCTTCTTGGACCCTAATTTCAAATTATATGGGGGCATTACAATATGTATAATCTAATATTATTAGGAAAATACCAAAAGGATGAAGAAATGCTTATGATAACTATTAGTGTAGCCTATGGACATGTGCTTATGTAATCCTAAGGGTCCCTTTCATATTTCACCCTAATTGATATTGGTTAATCTATATTTATATATAACCTTACTTAATGAGTGCAATCTATTATTATTTTATTGTAAGTTAAACTCAAGATCAAGTCAATGTTATCTTGAGATTAACCTCTCATTAGGTTCTTGGCATTACTATAATATCCCCCCAATGAGCATTCATTTATATCATGAGGGTGAACAAAATGTGATATACTGGGGTGCCTACAACCAACCACATTCCATCTCTTATCATCTCCCTTCTTTTTACTTCATTTAACACTGCTATATTTTGATTTACTTCTACTTACTTTTTAATGTGATTGTGGTTAACACTTATTTTAGAAGATTTTTAGAAACAATTATGGATTTAAAAAAAATGTAAATAAAAAAGTATAAACAATAAAAACACAGGTATATAAGAAAAATAACTGATTGATTTTATTGCTTATAAAATGGATTACAATGTAAGCAATCTATAAAAAGAGATGAAGCTATATCATTGCATCTATTACACCTATTTTTTATAGTCAAGGGTGCATATCTCTTAATATAAGAATTTATGTATTGGAAATCCACCATATTGACTATGGAATATCACCCATATGGAAATGTGATGGTTCACTTTCCATAAGTTAGGTCACCTATTTGAAAATGTGATGATTAATCTTCCATTAGTTATAAATAAATGAAATAGTCTTGATAGGATCAATAGGCTTGATAGGATGTTAAATATAATATTTTCACATTGAGACATTGTTCTAGAATAATGGAGAGAGGTTTTTCTAACCTTGTGTGTCTCTCTTATCAAGTTGAATTCCCTAAGATGGTATTTTGGAGGTTCTAAGTAGCATTAACATTGTTAAATTTTTGTAAATAACTAACCCTATCAAATATTACATGTATATTCTTATATGGACCTTATGGTTTGAATAAAATAGCTTATCTTATTCATTATTAATTTTAGTCTTCAACTATCCTCACTTTAGAAGAGTAGTTCCTACTGTCACAGCCCACCCGTTGGATTTTCTAGAAGACATTAATTGATCCAAAGTATCAATTAATACTTGAATTTTAAACCTTGACCAAACCCTATTAATGCTGCTAAAATTTATAGAAAGGGGCTAATTAATAAAATTAAGGGATGGTAAAATTATTCCATAAAACAAACCCTAAATTAAAGCTAAATACACTCTACCAGGTTAAATTGGAAAGTTTCAATAAAATGGGATTTTGGTAAGATTTTGGAAAAATAAAATAAGGCTTTTGCAAAAAGGATTAATTTGAGAAAATTATCCTCCACAAAAGTGACTTATTAAAATATAACCTAATTTAAAGGTCCGAGGTGTAGACCAATTGGTTCATCCAAACCCCATAAGGGGGGCGAAGGTCCAAGGTTCAAATCTCGGGCCTCACCGGACTGAATGCTTGTCCCTTTCCTGGTGCTTTCAGCGGCGTAAAAGGTTTAAAATGATTGTGGCATGGTGGTTATAGGGGTGGACTGCGCGAAGATCTGTGTGGCGGCTTCTAGGGCATACATCGCAGAATACTATGGCAGCCAGAAAAGCTGGACATCCTGCCCAGATTATTGGCAGCTACCGATTCCACCATGTAAATTTTTAAAAATAAATAAATAAATATAACCTAATTTATTGTAATTAGGTGCACACCAAAATCTATCCAATTTTGAAAAGACCCAAAAAGGACAAAGTCATATTTTAATAAAAATAATATGTACATATTTGACTAGAGGATGAACCATTCACCAAGGTCATATTTAAATATTAAAAGTATGCATATTTGTCTAGTGGATGAACTATTCTCCATTCCACATGAATATAATATTGTAGGCATTGCAGGTGCTTGGGAGAAAAGAAAAGACCAAAAATGAGCAAAGTACTCCACCTTACCCTCTCTTGTATTGTCCCCAAATTTAAAATTAATAAAAATGAAATCCTACTATTTGGGTGAACTCCAAGAAGGTTCCTTCTAGTATTTAAATATTTTAATATTTTAATATTAAACTCACCACTTGCTCATGAGGGAAGAAGAGCTGGGAAAAATCTATAAAAGGGGAGACAAGCAATGGAGTAAGGGAGAGGAAATCTTGGGCTTAGGGAGTATGCTCTCTACCTTGGTAGATCAAAAACCAAAAAGCCTTGATAAAGTACTAATTGTTAATTAAAAACATTGGCCATAATGAGTAATCTAAAGAAGCGATTTTGGAAGGCAATCAAGAAAGAGGGAGCTTTGGAGGAAAATAATCATTGAATAATTCAGATATTCAAATACTGGATGATTTCAGGTTTGAATTTAACTCTTTTATGCACCTAAGATGCTCTTATTTACCTATGATTTCATAAATATTTTATAAAGCACTTTTCACCTATGCTTCTATGATTAACCTAGGTCTATATTTTTGAAATTAATATTTTAGACCTATGCTTCTAGAATAGACTAAGATAAGCATAGTTTGAATTAGTATATTTGGGTTGATTATCAATCCAATACAAATTCTAAATGTATGTGGTTTAATTATAGATCAATCCCAAACCCTTATTTTCATGTTCGATGTGACTTTATATTAAAGTCATGAATTTATATTAAAGCTATGACTTTATATTGAAGCTTTTGAAATTGTATACAAATTGATATGTTTGGAATGGTAATTATAGTAATTTAATCCTTGACCATATCAAACCATAGTAATTTATTGGGTTAGATATATTCAATTGGAATCATTATGTATCAGTTGCAAAAGAAACAAGGTTATGGTCCATTTGACCTTTGGTTTGTTGATGACCCAAAGCCATAACCATCACCATCAATGGGGACTTTGTGATCACAATTCGATGGTTACTTCTCTACTCATGTGTAGATAGCTTTAAATTTCTCATTGAATTGAATACCACAAATATGAGATAAAACCATACCAAGTAGTTTTTCCAACTGCGCAATAAGGGTATGTCCACCTTGAAGAAACACTACCTTCTAATTGCTCAAGGACAACTATTTTACTTTAATCCAAACCATGGATTCAGATCTTCCATGGCTAGGATTTGGGAGTCTTGATCATCCCAAATTCTATCTTGACCAATTCTATGTTTGGATCACATAGGATTGATGTCTATAGATATCGTCGGTCGATCTATTAGGATTTTTTGCAAGGTAATTTAGCTTTGAAATAAGTGTTGATCCTTTGAGGGATTGAGAAATTGCACCCACTATCACAAATACCCTTTGTATGATTGAAATATTTCACCCACAAACCCAAAGTAAGGGCAGTTCTGGTTAAAATCCTCTTGAAAATTCCTTGTTCGTCGACTGCTAGTCCAAGAATCACATCACAGTTAGGTAGAAAATAAATATTCATGCTTAACTCCTATGGTTGAATGATATTGTCAAGTAATGAAGATTGATTTAATTTTTATACATCTAATTTGATGATTGTTGTGCTTGATCAGATAAGCTTATCTAAGTATGGGTAAGTCATAAATATTTTGGGGTTTACAAACTATCTTTCTACCATCACTATGCATCCATCACATGTGACTCATTCTGGTTGTGCACATTAGCAGAAATCCTTAAAGGGAGAATACTTCTCATGTTAACTTTATAATTGGTGATGGTCAGTTTAGCTATGAAATCTAATCATAGCATGGATGGTTGGTGCTTTACTAAGCACTAGTGATTCATTCAACCTATGCATGGAATATCATTTTCCTCAAAAATTACCTCATGTCGTGTTTTGGGGATGGTTAGCTTCCATCAAGGAATCTACTCGATTTTTGGGTAGGGGCGAAATCAACTAGACCTCTCTTACGACTAAGTAGTGACCGTTAGGAGGTGAAGTGTTTGTAGATGACCATGGTGTAAATATACCCTCAAAGTGATGTATTGGGTTACAAAGTGAAGCATAGTGACCATTGGATTCATGAATTGAAAGAGAAGTACTAATTCATCCATGAGTTGAATAAATAAGTAATAAGGCCCTTGGGTAAATACTAAGGGAATTAACTTATAATTTGGGAGGACCCAATAAATATAAAGTTAGTCCCTTTTACATTTTGAAAATATTTTTCTTAAAAATTTGGTAGGATGAATGTTTGAATGTCCTTGGTTGGATAATGAGTTAAAGGAATTACCTATTTGAGCTAAAAGGAAGATTCTATATTTATCAATTGCAATGGATCTAATATTGTAAGAAGTAGAGAAAATAAGGGGAGTTTGAATCCTCTTACACTATAAAACCTCCTATGATTAGTCAAAATGTGGACCATAGGGATTGATTAAGTTGAACCCTTACCATAGCCTAAATATGGTAAGTTGTGCTTTGGCTAATGAGCCCTCTAAAGGTGTTAAAAATTAATTATAAAGGATATAATCCTAGATCTAAATTGTTAGGAGTATTTGATAACAAAGGAGGGATCAAACTAATCTATCAAATTTAAGGGAATAAATTTGATATATATATATATAAATGGAAACATAAGGGTCAAGTTGCAAAGATGTTTTGTGATCTGATTACAAGGTTGATTTATGTATAAGAGTGTAATTATATGTGATATATTACAAGGTTGATTTATGTTAATGGTGTAATATTGTGTGATAGATTACAAGGTGGATTCGTAATCTATGAGATAGATTGTAAGGTTGATTTGTATTGATAGATTAAAAAAGAAAAAATTGTAGGGACTCTAGCATAACCATATGAATGATCATATTAATGAGTGATGAGAATTATAATAGGATCTTGTGGAAGGTGTCTAAGTGTGAAATGTGATGTGGAAGATTAGATATAGATATAGTCTTGGAGAGAGTATGGGATCTCTCCATATGAGGTGAAACTTTAGACAACTTTCATACTATATTAACATTTAGGTTGGAGAATGAAAGTGGGATTCATTCTCAAGGGAATTATGGGATTCCCTTTGGCAACTGATTAAATTTCTCCTTAATATGTAACCAATTATCTTTCATAAACATGTAGATATAAGAATTTTTGAGATTCTTATTTGTTGATGGCTTAGAGAAAGGAAATGTGGCATTTCCTTAATTGCATCATATTTAAAACATGGAACAAGTTGGTTCCTTTTATTGCATAATGATTTATAAAATGATATGTAGAATGCCTTTTCTATATTTGTATTTATGACAATTTAAGTTTATGAAATGATAGGAGAAACATATTTTGGAGGCTGGGTTTATTCTCCATGAGGGTTCCCAGGGTATATGTTGTGTACTTCTATTTGTGATTTGCAAATTGTTGTTAAGCATGGATGTTGTATTTACTTTCTAGTAATATGGTATCTAGATAGATCATGGATATTGCATATGATGAAAGAAGTAAATTTTATTTACTTTCTAATGAGATGATGCTTTTACATTCATATAATATGATTATTAGAATGTTGTATGATGTAATATTTTGTTAACAAGCAATGTTCTATGGTTAATGATTATAATATATGATACCTATGTGTTTTTCAATGATTGGATCCTTCATTATGATGGAATAATTATTTTATTTTTATGGAATGGTTATATTTGAAATCAAGTGAAAGTCTTGATATGAATAAAGTTATATTCATGTGTTATTTAGATGATATATGCATGATATTCCACTTCAATTAATGAAATTAGGAGGATGGATTGACAAAAAAAATCAACTAATTATGTAACTAAAACTCCTAATAAAGAAGAGGTAGAAACAGTTAAACCAAGGGATCATACATATAATTATGGGATGAAAGTATGGATAGGATTTGGTCACTCCTATCATGAGAGTTGACACTGACCATGTCATAATTCTCTCAGTTACTTCCTTCCTTGCATGGTGTTGATTCAAGCATACTTGGTTGTAACTTAACATGATAGACATGTACAAAAAAATATTTCTATCTCATGTTTGGTTGGTAAAGTGGGCTGTTACACTTATTATTTTGGCCATGTCTATTACATCCTCAAAACAAAAAATATTAGTTGTTTCTAAGTAGAAGGCTTGTTTCTCATGAAGGTTGGAAATTAAGATGTTAAGTAAATCCTTAATTGGGTTATGTATTGTAGTCTACCCACCAAGGCTTTCCATATTCCTAATAAATTGGTCATATTTTCATCTTTGGATTGCTTAACTTGGTACATGTCATTAATGGTGACCTTATCATCAATGTACACTAAAAATTATTGAAGAAACCTTTATACTAGGCCCTTAAAACTCATAAATGAGTATCTTGATGTCTAATAACACCATTCTAAAGTTGGGTTACTTAATATTTGAGGAAAAACATTTAGGGTCAATGTCTCATCATATGTAATGTCAGTGCAAGTAGTCCTAAATAACTTGATATGGTTGATGGGGTTCTTCCTCTTATAAAATGGAATATTTTACATTTTGAATTTTGTAGGAAAGATTCTATTGGCTACAATTGGATATAATGGTTGGTTACAAATATCATCATAATATTAATGGCTATCTATTGATTTAATTGCTCTAACTAAGTTGTTAGAGATTGAAACTATATGGATTCTTTATTAGGATGTGGTAGATGAAATGAGGATATATTTTTCATGAAATAGAGGGTAATTGGTGATATTAAACTTATGGTTATTATTGGGTCACTTGAATTTATTATCCCAAAGCTGGCATTAAATAAGAAGTACCTAATATACCCTAGATTAAATAATTCACTTGATTAGATGTATGTTGAGGGATTCTTAGATTAGAAAGTGGTTTCATGCTTAACCCAAAAGTAATTTAGATAAGCATAATATAAAAGGTAAAGGATTATGGGTTAGGATTAAAGTTATAGACTATTATCATTAATTAGAATTAGATGAAATATTTGGAATGATGTTATGAGGATTTTTCCCCATGTGTTATGAGGTAGGGAAACTAGATATACCTTGTAGAAGTTCTTCTAGATTTGGTATAGTAGGATGTGACACCAACAAAATTTGGGAAGGAAATTGACTCCTACTCTCCATTTTTGTCATGTTAGTGGGTGAATTTTTATCTACTAGGTTAGGCATTGATGCATGAAGTCCTAACATGATAATATTAATAGAGGCAAAATTTAAGAATTCATTATATTTTCTAAAAATTAATAGAAATAATACATCCACTCAAAACTTATAAAGAAATCATTGAATAACACAAGATTATACTGAGAGGGGGGTGAACAGTATAACACCCACTTTTTACTTTCTTTCCAAACCAATATCAATTAGTATCTTTAATTGCAATAGTAAGCAAGTACACAAATCACCACACACAAGTAATAGTAAGCAAGTGCACAAATCACCACACACAAGTAATAGTAAGCAAGTGCACAAATCACCACACACAAGTAATGTAGCAATGTGCATTAATGACATAGACAGAAATAGCAAGCAAGTGCACAAATCACCACACACAATTGAGACACAATATTTAATGTGGTTCCCCCAATGTGGGGTAGTCCACAAGATAATCTCCTTATAATATTTCACAAATAAATAGGGATCCTTATCCCAATACAAATTATTACTTTGATCTGCTCAAGGCTAGGTTGTCCTAATCTACTCAGGTGGGCTCCATTGATCTAATTAGCTAGGCTATCCATTGATCTTCTCATATAGGCTATCCACTGATCTGCTCAGCTAGGCTATCCACTAATATGCTCAGCTAGGAAATCCATTGATCTGCTTAGCTAGGCAATCCATTGATATTGTCAGCTAGGCTATCCACTGATCTTCTCAGCTAAGAAATCCATTGATCTTCTTAGCTAGACAATCATGATCTACTTAGGTGGGCTCTTCACTAATTTGCTCAGCTAGGCAACTGGTGTTGTTATATTTTTCTTTTTCTATTCTATCTCTTTCACTGCTCATAAATTTACCTCAATTCCTTCTCACAAGGCTCAAACAATACTTCTCAAATGCTATCCCAAATCTATCCACAAATATGTCCCAAAAGCCTTCTCAAAGTCTCACTCAATCATGCAAAAAATCTGCCTCAAATCTGTCTAGAAATTCTATCCCAAAAGCCTTCTCAAAGGCTCACTCAATCATGCTCATGTTGCACTCAAATCTCATCCAAAAATTATGTCCCAAAATCCTTCTAAAATGCTCAATCAATCATGCTCAAGTAGCACTCAAATCTCATCCACAAATTAATGAAGGTAAGGCTCAATTATGAACTCAATAATGAATGGCAATGTACTCTTCAATGGATGACAACAATGATCCACAATGATCTCAAAAATGTATGACAAATACTCTCTCAAATGGATGATAACAATGCTCAAAAATGTATGAAAAATACTCTCTCAAATGGATGATAACAATGCTCAACAATGTATGAAAAATACTCTCTCAAATGGATGATAACAATGCTCAACAATTAACTCAACCATGTATGACAAATACTCTCTCAAATGGATGATAACAATGCTCAACAATGAACTCTCAAATATATGGCAAATGAGCTCTCTAATGAAAACCTCTCCAAGAAATAACAATGAGAACTTCAAAAAACCGAGGACAATATCTACAAGTGATAGCAATAGGTTCTCAATAATATCTTCCTCATGCAATGTCAATAAGATCTCAAGAAACAAGCATAACTCCCTCAAGAAAAGATCTCTCAAATAGCCAACAATTATATCCTCAAATGAAAGACAAATGTATCCACAAGTGACTAGAAAATGATCTCCTCAATGGTCTCAAATAGTGGAAATGTACTCAACAAGTAACCAGAAACAATATCCTCAAGCAATGGGAAAAACCTCCTCAATAATAGCATTACTCTCAATGAACTCCACTAAAGCAATAATGAACTCAAGCATCAATTTTATCCAAAAATTTGATTTTCTAATCCATCCACTTCTTCTTAATATCCAAGGCACATAATCAAGCAAACTGTATTCAATTTCAAACCCTAACTCCTGTGCATGTCTTCTAACTCAAGGTAGTAATTAACTAGGTCTCAAGTTCCTAGTTTAATTTCATAATTAAATCATGCACTAGAACATATAACAAGTTTGACACTTTCCAACCTTATGACTCCCTAATTTTATTAATACATACAACAAACACCTATGCTTTTTATTTTTAATTTCACACCTTATAACTCCACATACAACAATCACAAATATTTAACTTCACACCTTATAACTCCCTAAGCACATACAACAATCATTTATTTCTACTAAATACCTTATAACTCCCTAGTTATAATGTAAATGATTTTCAATGCATCAAAACTTTGGCAATATCAAATATTACCATGCGCTAGATATAAATACATTTTTATGAAATGCCTTTACCAAAATTGATGTGCCTTCACCATATTTGAAATCGTTAATGCCTTGCCAAAAACAATGTGCCTTCACACCTTTTTAGGAGTCAAACTCTATTCCTCTCACTTAGCGTTGTGAAGCGCTTACCACATGGGTGTCACCCCACATTGGGATTTAATCCCAAACATCCAACTTATCCTGTGCTCAAATCTGAAAACTCAAATTTCATTCCTTAGCAAAACACTTTGCACCTGTCGAGATTTGAACAACAAACCTACCATGTGCAAAGTTCGTGTGCTACCTGTTGGCAATTTTGGGTTTGAGATCCTAGCTTCTTGTCTATGAGTTGTCATTGATGTCAAAAGGAAATGGCATTAATGTTAAGAGGATGTGTTGGCTTCAAAGGTGGAAGATTCCAAGAGAATATTTTTAAGAGAATCCGGAGAGATTCCATTGGCAAGGGTTTTTCATTAAAACCAAACCGGTTTTTATTAAAACCAAGTTGGATAGGGTTTTTATTAAAACCAAGTTAAATGGTTTTTATTAAAACCAATGGAGGTTCTCTTTATTATTTATTTAATTATTATTTAAAACCCTTCAAGGTTTTAATTAATTAATTATTTAATTAATTAAGGGAGAAATTATTTTTAATTTATTAAAAATACTTAAAGGTTTTTAAACCTTTTTTTATTCTTAATTTATTAAAATTATTTAAGGGTTTTTAAACCCTTTTTGAAAAGACTTTTGATTAATTTCGAAATGGTCTTTATTTTCGCCGACGTCAAGGTGTCTTCGAAGAGACTATTTATTCTCCAACTCCTAAGGTTGGAAGGCTAATTAATTCGAAATTCCCCGAATGCAATTTGCGGTGTTTGTGCTCTGTATTCTCTGCGATCGAAGGAAGACTTAGAAGCACGTGCGGTTGAAAAGTCTTCGGGAGTTTTTTTTGAGGGTGAAGTGGAGGGAAGTTCACTTGTGAACTTCGTAGCCCGCATGGGCTAGTGGCAGCGAAGGTTGTTGTTGGGCGCTGCATTGGCGGAGGTCACCGTTTCGAGTCTCGCGGGGGTGCTTTGCTAGAGTAACACACGTTTTTATTAAAACGTCTTTATGCCATGAAATTCGGAGTTTCTTGGACAGCGATTTATAAGTTTGAGAGTTGTGTGTGGTGAGAGCTTGAAGGTTCAATTATCTTCTACTCCAATAAGGTATGGGCACATTCTTCTTATGAGTATGATTGGTGTATGTTTTCTGAAATAAGGTTGGAGTGAAAAGGTATTCTACTAGGTATCCTTTGGCTAGGTGTAAATCCTATTTTCTGGTTTGTTGAAGACTACTTATGCATTGTTATCCTTAAGGAGAGTTTTTGGTGAATGCATAATTTTTGGTTTGAGATAGTGGAAGCTTTGTGCACTAGGGTTTATATTTGTGAGTCTAGCTACTTGCATTGAGTTGGTGGAACCCTTGGTTGGCTGTTTTGAGTTTGATGGTTGAGTTGCTTCCATAGAGGTTGTTTGATCAAGTTATTGCTTTACTTGATTCATGATATTGGGCTTACTCCATTGAGTTGATTTGAGCAAGTTATTCTTTGCATTTGGTGATATTGTGTTGGTGGTTATTTTGTTCAAATATCTTTGGAGGGAAAAGGATTTCTACTTGTTTCCTTTTCTTGTGATGATTGGTTGAATGCTTCAAGGTTGATGTTGAGTTGAATGGTGTTGGTTGACTAAACCTTGTTTGATGAGCATTGTTGTTGAAACCCTAATTGATGGTGAAAAGAACATGAGTATCATTGTTATGTGATTCTTTGCATAGTTGGCAATTGTTGGGGTTTCATGTTCTTGAAAGAAAACATTCTATCCTATCCATTTCAGATATTGAGTTGAGTTTTCAGATTTGAGATTGAGATTGAGCTGAGTTGATTTGAGTTGAGTTTTGAGATTGGGATTTGAGTATAGAACATATTGAGTCTCTAACAATTCTCTTTATGCTTCTATGAGTTTGACAAATCACATTGGGTCTCTAACAATTCACTTTGTGATTTCCTACTAAGAAAGTTTTTCTTGGTGAGCTTGCTGAGTTTTTGGACAAGTTCTAGTGGGGACTTGTGAGTCTTGGATAGGTTCGGTGGGGACTTGTGAGAGTTTTGGACAGGTTTCGATGGGGACTTGTGAGCAGTTTTGGACAGGTTCCGGTGGGGACTTGTGAGCAGATTTGGACAGGTCCTAGCAGAGGACTTGTGAGCTGAGTTTGATAGTTCTATCAGAGAACTTGAGGACAGAGGTGCATTGGTTCTATGAGAAGAACCTGAGGACAATTGGCAAGTCTTTGAGAAGGCTTGTATGCAGAGGATTGATTTGTTCAAGAGTTGGATAGATCTGACAGACAGAGGAAGACTTGTACTAGACCGACTGACTGTGTTTGGTACAGGTTGTTGAGCTACTGTGGACGTGATCATAGAAGGCAGAGGTCTCTTAGGCTAAGCATTGAGGACAGGAGGTCTTCGGTGGAAAGGAGTTCCACGTGCTGGCAAGAGGTAGAGGCAATTGATCTTCTGAGGGATCATTTCCAGAGTAGAGGGGAAGGTATCTCCTTTGGGCCGAGGCTCATAAACATTGTAATTGGGAAGGATTCCCAAAGAACTTTGAGATAACTTTTAGAGAAAAGTTTTTGTGGACGTAGCCCAACCATTTTGGGTGAACCACGTTAAAAATGGGTCTTCAATGTGTGATGCTTTCTGTCTTGATTAATGTTGTGTTGATGCCACTGCTATCTAAAGTTAAAATTATTAATTGGTTAAGTCTTATACTGTTCACCCCCCCTCTCAGTATAAGTCCATGTTCTTCAATTGGTATCAGAGTCGGTCTCTCCAGAAAGAGCCTAACAGCTTGGAGAAGGATCTATCAGAGGAACATACAGATTCAGAAAGAGATGAAGAGGTTGAGTTCGATCTCAAAGGTGAATTCTTCTTGGCTTTAAGAAAGCTTGAGAAATTTAGGGAAGAGAATTCTGTTCTCAAGCATCAATGTCAGGAAGAAGAGATAGCAAGATCAGAATTGTCTCAAAGTGTTATAGACTTCAAAATTCTAGCTGAAGAAGGGAAGAAGGTTGAACAGGTTCTGACAGAGGCTCTCAAAGGAAAGGAAGCTGATTGCGAGAAACTAGAAGAAGAGGTTATGTCTCTTAGAGTGAAGTTGGAACAGTTGGCTCTCAGACAGAATACTCCGTGTGAAAAGCAAAAGAAGGATTGTATCACCATTCATGAAACAGGGTCTTCGAGCAAGATCAATCTTCATCCTGAAGAGCGGTGGATTCCAGTTGGTCACAAGAAGAACAATCATCCAAGGCATCAAAACAGGTTACATAATACTTTCCATGGCTATTGTTTTTCCTGCAAGAAATTTGGTCACAAAGCTATGCATTGCAATAAGTCTTTGAATAGCCATAGTAAGGAAAATGTTAACTCTTTTGCACCTCTTATGAATAAAAATGTCATGTGTTACAAGTGCAAGAATTTTGGGCATATAGCAAGGATGTGCAGTTTGGATAGATCTAGCCTTGAGTTCACTAAAAAGAGAAATGAGATCAAATCTAAGTCAATGATAGTTCAAACTGCTTTTCATGCTCAAGACAAAGTAGAAAAATGGTATCTTGATAGTGGTTGTTCAAAACATATGACTGGTGAAAAGGAAAAGTTTTTGGTCTTAAAAGAAACAAACAGAGGAACAATCAGTTTTGGAGATAACAGGTCAGCTAAAATCTGTGGTAAAGGGACTCTTAGTTTGGATGGGAAATCCAAAATAGAAAATGTGCTTTATGTAGAAGGCCTAAGACATAATCTTCTAAGTGTGAGTCAACTTTGTGATCAAGGGCACATAGTATCTTTCTTTTCGGATAGATGTGAGATAAGTAAAGAAAAAAATGGAAAACTCATTGCTAGTGCTACAAGGACTCCAAACAATCTTTACATGCTAAGTGAGATAAAAAAGGAAAAGTGTTTTCTAACTCAAGAAGATGAGAGTTGGTTATGGCATAAAATATTGGGGCATTTGAGCTTTGATAATCTTGTCAATATTAGTAACAAGGAAGCGATTAGAGACTTGCCCAAAATAAAAAGGCCCCATAACATCATTTGCGGTCCTTGTCAACATGGAAAACAGACCTAGAACCAGTTTCAAATCAAAAGGGTATACTTATTCAAAACCATTGGATATTATTCATACCGATTTATGTGGCCCTACTTGAACTCGGAGCATTCAGGGAGAAAGCTACTTCATGTTGTTTATAGATGATTATTCTAGAATGACTTGGGTTACTTTTCTCAAAGAAAAATCTGAAGCTTTTGAAAAATTTAAAGCTTTCAAAGAAATGATTGAAAATGAGACTGACAAGAGAATCAAATGCTTAAGATCAGATAGAGGAGGAGAGTTCACTTCAAATGAATTTGTGGAATACTATGAGCAACAAGGAATCAAAAGAGAATATTCAAGAAGCAAGAACTCCTCAACAAAATGGAGTAGTTGAAAGGAAAAATAGAACTATTGAAAATATGGCTAGAGCTATGTTAAATGAGTCAAAACTTTTAGATGGTTTTTGGAAAGAGGCAGTCAGTACGACAGTCTACATTATCACCAGGGCCCAACTTAGAGTCAATCATCATAAAACTCCTTATGAGTTGTGGAAAGGAAGACCAACTACAGTAAAATACTTCAAAGTGTTTGGGAGTAAGTGCTTCATCCGAAGGGAAGATCAGAATTTGGGTAAGTTTGATCCTAGGTGTGATGAGGGAATCTTTCTTGGATATTCCAGTAGGAGAAAGGCCTACAGATGCTTCAACAAAAGAACTCATACAGTTGTAGAGAGCATAAATGTAACAATTGATGAAAAGACAGGGATAAGAGAACCAGTCAAGGAACTCAGTGATGAAATTTGTCAAGAAGAATTCAGAGAGGTTTCGGATGAAGAAGAGGAAAGACAACAACTGCTTCCCAAAACTCCTTCACGATATGTTCAGAAACATCATCCCAAATATTTGATCATTGGTGATCCAAATAGCAGGCAAACAAGAAGAAGAGTCATTCCTTCACATGATTCTACAAATGTTTCATTATTATCTCGGATTGAGCCAAAAGATTTCAGTGAAGCATGTGCAGATAAGTTTTGGGTAAAAGCAATGGATGAAGAGCTAAATCAAATAGAGAAAAGTGAAACTTGGGAATTGGTTCCAAGACCTAAGGACAAGAATGTCATTGGCACAAAATGGATATTCAGAAATAAACTCAATGAGGATGGAAAGATTGTCGAAACAAAGCTAGGTTAGTCTGCAAAGGTTATGCTCAAGTAGAAGGTGTTGATTTCGAAGAGACGTTTGCTCCTGTTGCTCGTCTTGAAGCTATCAAAATATTTTTGGCCCTTTCAAGCTTCAAATCATTCAAGGTATATCAAATGGATGTAAAGTCAGCTTTTCTAAATGGGGTGTTGGTAGAAGAAGTCTACATAGAACAGCCATAAGGAGTGTCTCTCTCGGAACAGTCAGACTATGTGTGTAAACTGAAAAAGGCCTTGTATGGGTTAAAGCAAGCACCTAGGGCTTGGTACTCAAGACTTGATAGGTATCTTCATGAGCAAGGCTTCAGGAAAGGCGTGGCAGATAGCAATTTGTATATTAAGAATGAAAATGATGATATGTTGATTATGGTTGTCTATGTTGATGATATTATTTTTGGGGGAAATAATACTCAGATGTGCAAAGTTTTTGCTAACACCATGCAGAAGGAATTTGAGATGTCTATGATTGGAGAGCTGTCATTCTTTTTAGGTCTTCAGATTGCTCAATCAAAGGATGGTATATTTCTCTCTCAAGGAAAGTATATCAAAGAAATGTTGAAGAAATTTGGGATGATGGACAACAAACCAATGTGTACTCCAATGATTACAGGGTGCAAGATGAGTAAAGATGATGAATCTCCAGTGGCAGATCAGAGGTTGTACAGATCTATGATTGGCAGTTTATTATATATTACAGCTACCAGACCAGATATCATGCAGGTAGTTGGGTTAGTAGCAAGATTTTAGGCAGCTCCAAAATATTCTCATGTTATAGCAGTTAAGAGGATATTCAGATATCTGAAGGGCACTATGGACTTTGGGCTTTGGTATCCCAAAGGTGATGATTTCACCCTCACAGCTTATACGAGATGCAGATTGGGCAGGCAGTATTGATGACAGGAAAAGCACTAGTGGTGGAGCATTCTTTCTGGGAAAGAGTTTGGTTTCTTGGCTAAGTAAGAAACAACCTTCAGTTTCCTTATCTAAAGCAGAGGCTGAATACATAGCAAGCAGTGGCCGGGTGTACACAGGTTTTATGGATGAAAACCACCTTGGAGGATTTCAAAGTCAAGCATGAACAACCCATCTCCATACTTTGTGATAATACAAGTGCCATAAGTATTTCCAAAAATCCGGTAATGCACTCAAGGACAAAGCATATTTCCATCAAGTATCACTTTCTAAGGGAGAAAGTGCAAGACAAGCATGTCAAGGTAGAGTATGTGTCTACTAAAGAGCAGATTGCAGATATCTTCACCAAACCTCTTCCAAGAGATACGTTTGAGTATCTAAGGGAGAAATTGGGAGTTGTACTCCCACCCCAGAATTAATCACCTCATCGAGAGGTGGGGGAGGGACTAAGCTAAGAGGCTCATTCTTAGTCCCGAGCCCCAAAGGTGACCCTTTGCCATTGATGACAAAGGGGGAGAGATATGAGTAAGGGGGAGAGCTTCAAAGTGAAGAGGAAAGCCTCAAGACAGGGGGAGCTATTTATGTTGAGTTTCTGTGTTGTTGAGAAGCATGGTTTGCCATCAATGACAAAGGGGGAGATTGTTGGCAATTTTGGGTTTGAGATCCTAGCTTCTTGTCTATGAGTTGTCATTGATGTCAAAAGGAAATGGCATTAATGTTAAGAGGATGTGTTGGCTTCAAAGGTGGAAGATTCCAAGAGAATATTTTTAAGAGAATCCGAAGAGATTCCATTGGCAAGGGTTTTTCATTAAAACCAAACCGGTTTTTATTAAAACCAAGTTGGATAGGGTTTTTATTAAAACCAAGTTAAATGGTTTTTATTAAAACCAATGGAGGTTCTCTTTATTATTTATTTAATTATTATTTAAAACCCTTCAAGGTTTTAATTAATTAATTATTTAATTAATTAAGGGAGAAATTATTTTTAATTTATTAAAAATACTTAAAGGTTTTTAAACCTTTTTTTATTCTTAATTTATTAAAATTATTTAAGGGTTTTTAAACCCTTTTTGAAAAGACTTTTGATTAATTTCGAAATGGTCTTTATTTTCACCGACGTCAAGGTGTCTTCGAAGAGACTATTTATTCTCCAACTCCTAAGGTTGGAAGGCTAATTAATTCGAAATTCCCCGAATGCAATTTGCGGTGTTTGTGCTCTGTATTCGCTGCGATCGAAGGAAGACTTAGAAGCACGTGCGGTTGAAAAGTCTTCGAGAGTTTTTTTTGAGGGTGAAGTGGAGGGAAGTTCACTTGTGAACTTCGTAGCCCGCATGGGCTAGTGGCAGCGAAGGCTGCTGTTGGGCGCTGCATTGGCGGAGGTCACCGTTTCGAGTCTCGCGGGGGTGCTTTGCTAGAGTAACACACGTTTTTATTAAAACGTCTTTATGCCATGAAATTCGGAGTTTCTTGGACAACGATTTATAAGTTTGAGAGTTGTGTGTGGTGACAGCTTGAAGGTTCAATTATCTTCTACTCCAATAAGGTATGGGCACATTCTTCTTATGAGTATGATTGGTGTATGTTTTCTGAAATAAGGTTGGAGTGAAAAGGTATTCTACTAGGTATCCTTTGGCTAGGTGTAAATCCTATTTTCTGGTTTGTTGAAGACTACTTATGCATTGTTATCCTTAAGGAGAGTTTTTGGTGAATGCATAATTTTTGGTTTGAGATAGTGGAAGCTTTGTGCACTAGGGTTTATATTTGTGAGTCTAGCTACTTGCATTGAGTTGGTGGAACCCTTGGTTGGCTGTTTTGAGTTTGATGGTTGAGTTGCTTCCATAGAGGTTGTTTGATCAAGTTATTGCTTTACTTGATTCATGATATTGGGCTTACTCCATTGAGTTGATTTGAGCAAGTTATTCTTTGCATTTGGTGATATTGTGTTGGTGGCTATGTTTTGTTCAAATATCTTTGGAGGGAAAAGGATTTCTACTTGTTTCCTTTTCTTGTGATGATTGGTTGAATGCTTCAAGGTTGATGTTGAGTTGAATGGTGTTGGTTGACTAAACCTTGTTTGATGAGCATTGTTGTTGAAACCCTAATTGATGGTGAAAAGAACATGAGTATCATTGTTATGTGATTCTTTGCATAGTTGGCAATTGTTGGGGTTTCATGTTCTTGAAAGAAAACATTCTATCCTATCCATTTCAGATATTGAGTTGAGTTTTCAGATTTGAGATTGAGATTGAGCTGAGTTGATTTGAGTTGAGTTTTGAGATTGGGATTTGAGTATAGAACATATTGAGTCTCTAACAATTCTCTTTATGCTTCTATGAGTTTGACAAATCACATTGGGTCTCTAACAATTCACTTTGTGATTTCCTACTAAGAAAGTTTTTCTTGGTGAGCTTGCTTGAGTTTTTGGACAGGTTCCAGTGGGGACTTGTGAGGTTTGGAAGGTGTGGGGACTTGTGAGCGTTTTGGACAGGTTTCGGTGGGGACTTGTGAGCAATTTTGGATAGGTTTCGGTGGGGACTTGTGAGCAGATTTGGACAGGTCCTAGCAGAGGACTTGTGAGCTGAGTTTGATAGTTCTATCAGAGAACTTGAGGACAGAGGTGCATTGGTTCTATGAGAAGAACCTGAGGATAGTTGGCAAGTCTTTGAGAAGGCTTGTATGCAGAGGATTGATTTGTTCAAGAGTTGGACAGATCTGACAGACAGAGGAAGACTTGTACTAGACCGACTGATTGTGTTTGGTACAGGTTGTTGAGCTACTGTGGACGTGATCATAGAAGGCAGAGGTCTCTTAGGCTAAGCATTGAGGATAGGAGGTCTTCGGTGGAAAGGAGTTCCACGTGCTGGCAAGAGGTAGAGGCAATTGATCTTCTGAGGGATCATTTCCAGAGCAGAGGGGAAGGTATCTCCTTTGGGCCGAGGCTCATAAACATTGTAATTGGGAAGGATTCCCAAAGAACTTTGAGATAACTTTTAGAGAAAAGTTTTTGTGGACGTAGCCCAACCATTTTGGGTGAACCACGTTAAAAATGGGTCTTCAATGTGTGATGCTTTCTGTCTTGATTAATGTTGTGTTGATGCCACTGCTATCTAAAGTTAAAATTATTAATTGGTTAAGTCTTATACTGTTCACCCCCCTCTCAGTATAAGTCCATGTTCTTCACTACCAACTGCGCTATAGGCTCCTACATGACGTCACTTTCGCACGTTGTCTCCTTAACCTTGCTCTCAAAAAAAATTAATTTTCTTTATTTCTTCGATGCTTCCCTTTCGACGATTATCACTCATGCGCAATATTCCCAATCTCCTATAAACAAATGTTTTACCTTTTATTTATATGCACCTCCATGCCTTCAAATTACATCAACATATTTTATTAATCTCTCCAACCATTGCACATCGACGAATAATAAAATTCATCTTTAGAACTTATAATTATTAAATAAGAATTTAATAATTCACCTCTTAACTTTGAATTGGGATATCTCCTTCATTATTTTAAAATTTTCCATGAAACTTTTTGCACCTAGGTTTTAATTGAAAAATATTTTCATACATCATTATTTGGAGAAGTCTTAGCATAGTGGTTTTAATGAAAAACCCTTTCCAATGATTTCAATAAAAAACATTTCCATTGGTTTAAATAAAAACATTTACCATTGGTTTTAATAAAAACCCTTGCCATTGGTTTTAATAAAAACCTTTACCATTGGTTTTAATAAAAAAACATTAATATAATATTTATAAATTAAATATTATATGCCTCTTGTGCCACAAAACCCTGTATACATCCATGCTCTCAAAAATATTATAAATTATTATTTATGAAGTGATTTTTCCACCAAAACTCAATGTGATCCATGTGACATCAATGACAACACAAAATAACTCAAATTACCAATAATCTTTGCCTTTTTCATTGATGGCAATACCTCTAATGCAAATCACCATAATCACTGTAAAAGAAACATCTATGAGAATCAAATGTGCTCCCCTAACTCAATAATCTCTATGGAGGCTACACCCCCTATATTAATGCTCTCTTTGGAGGCTGCTCCCCCTAACTCAATGCTCTCCCCCTTACTCAAATCTCTCCCCCTTTGACATCAATGGCAAAAGGGACACCTATGGGGCTAAAAGATATGACTCTTAAACTTAGCCCCCCCACCACCTTCTCTCTTGAGGTGATTAATTTTGAGGTGGGAGTACATTTACTCCCATCTTACATTTTTCCTTTCCTTTGCCAACTTCCTTCCACATATTTCTTATATCCTTTTCTTGATGAGTTACTTGATCTTCTTGTCTTGAACCTGTTTGGAATTGAGTCCTACGCCATTTTTCAATATGTCCAAAATTATTGCAATTAAAACACTTGATATTGTAGCCTTTGGATGGTTCCCGTATCCTAAATTATTTATTGAAATAATTTCCATATCCATTCCTTTCCTAAACCCTGTATTATGAAGTTATGTTTTCATAATAATTATGACCATGACTTTTGAATTGTGTAGCTCTAAAACCAAAACCATGTTGCTCATTTATTTGCACCGAGAAGCTCCATGACCAATCATGTTGCATAAGAAGCAATTTCCCTGAAAACCATACCTTATTCCTTTGAAGTTACTTCTAGAAAAATCAAACTTCTTTGAATCATAGACCCTACAGTGTATGGCCATGTGTCCAAATCCATTACAAGAAAAACAATATCCTTGAAAAACCCTTTGTTCATGCCTTGGTTCCTCATACCTTTCTTGACCATTATCCTTGTGATCGTCTTTGACTTGTGCATTGTATCATTGATCCTTCTTTGTAGTATCTAAATCCTCTTCCTTAATTTCTCCCTTGCTTTCCTTTTCAAAAATGTCTTTTCCTCTTGAACTTGACTCATCTATCTCAAAACAAGATCCAAACTGGATGTTTGGAGCCATAGGAACTTTGGAAATTTCTTCATGAATCTTAAGTGCTTCCTTGCTTTCATATTTTAGAACTTCCTTTCCTTTTGAGTGTGATTCCCAAAACCTAAAATATGAGACCTTTGGTGCTTTGGAACCTTTCTCTTCTTTCTCTTCATTTGTGTCAAATAGCAAATTGACATCCATATCTATTGTATCTGAAATACATGTTTCCTTATCAGTAAAAATATCTTGACCTTTTGAGTCATGTGATGGATCAAACTTCTCAAGTATAGAACATCTCAATTCTTTTATATTCTCCTTAACCACTTGTAGTTGCTCATGGATATCATTGAAGTCTTCTTTTATATCAAATGAGACATCTATCTTTCTTACAATATTCTCTTGTTTAAATTCTTCTGTTTGGAGTGAGTGTTCTTCTTCTACTTCTTTTATCCCATAGAAAAAACCTTCTTCATCTTCACTATCACTAATATCATTATAATCTTCTATAGCAAACAAACTCTCATGATTTCTTTGACCATGTCTGTTTCCTTGATGTGTCATTTCATATTCACTATCATTGAATCCATTGTAATATCCTGATTTGTGATCTCTTTTACCACACACAAAGCACTATTCTCTTTCACCTTAGATGTTATTACTTTTCATCATCTGACTTGTCTCTATCGTTGTGACATGAGCTATCACTTGCTTCTTCAATGTAGAAAGTTTCCTGTGTCTTACGAAAACTTTTCTTCTTCTCATACTTGCTTTTCTTGTACCTATTATCTTTGTCATGCTTATGATTTCCATCTTCTTTTCTTCTATGATCCTATTTTTCATCATCACTATTTTCTTCATGTGGACACTTGTTTGCATAGTGACCATAATTACCATACTTGTAGAATTTGACTTTCTTCATATCCCTGTAATTTATTAAGTCCTTTTTTCTTTTGATGAAGTTAGATTCCTCATAATTATATATCTCTAAAACTTTCCCTTTATTTTTAACTAAAGCCTTAAATGCAATTTCTTTTATTGGAACTTGATGCTTACTTATCCTCATCTTATAAGTTGTGAGAGTTCCTTGTAGTTCTTCCATTGTTAGCTTGTCGATATCCATTGTTTCTTCTATTGTTGAAACCTTTGCATCATACTTCATGGGAAGTGATCTCAAAACCTTTTGAATAACATCTGATTCTTTCATCTCAAATCCTAGACCTCTCATGGTGTTAGCAATATCATCAAATTGAAGTAAAAACTTTACAATATATTTATAATCTTCCACTTTCAATTCCTCAAATATTTTTATATGAGTTTGTAGTTTTTCCAACTTTACCTTGGAATATCCTTCATAGGTATTCTGCAACTTGGTCCACATTGCATTAGTTGAATTACATACCATGACTTTTGCAAAATGTATCTCACGTAGCCCACTCAAAATGCAATTCATTACCTTTGCATTGATCTCAACAAATTTCCTGATATTATTATCTATCTCAGGATCACCTTCAACCTTATACTCTTTTGCAAACATCTGCCATACCTCATATTCTTGTGATATCAAGTAGTTCTTCATTCTCATGCTCTAGAAAGCATAATTTTTACCGTCAAACAGTGGAGCCTTACTTATAGATGATCCATTCTATGAAGCCATCTATGTTCTTGTAAAATCTACCCTCAATCTATTAGCCTTTTTGAAGGAACCTGCTCTGATACCAATTGAATAACATTAGATTATATTGAGAGGGGGGTGAACAGTATAGCGCCCAATTTTTACTTTCTTTCCAAACCAATATTAATTAGCATCCTTAATTGCAATGACCAAATATAGCAGTATGCATTAATGACATAGATAGCAATAGTAAGCAAGTGCACAAATCACCATACATAATTGAGACACAAGATTTAACGTGGTTCCCCAAATGTGGGGTAGTCCACAAGATAATATCCTTATAATATTTCACAAAAAAATAGGGATCCTTATCTCAATACAAATGATTACTTTGATTTGCTCAAAGCTAGGATGTCTTGATCTGCTCAGGTGGGCTCCACTGATCTACTCAACTAGGCTATCCATTGATTTGCTCAGCTAGGCTATCCACTGATCTGCTCAACTAGGCTATCCATTGATCTGATTAGCTAGGCAATCCACTGATCTTCTTAGCTAGGCTATCCATTTTTTAGATAAACTAGGCTATCCACTGATCTAATCAACTATGAAATCCACTAATTTGCTCAGCTAGGCAATCCTAATTTGCTCAAGTGGGCTCTTCATTGATCTGCTCAGCTAGGAAACTAGTGTTGATATGTTTTTCTATTTCTATTCTATCTATTTCACTACTCAAAAATCTACCTCAATGCCTTCTCATAAGGATCAAACAATGCTACTCAAATACTATCCCAAATCTATCCACAAATCTATCCTAAAAGCCTTCTCAAAGGCTCACTCAATAATTCATAAAAGCTGCCTCAAATTTGTCCAAAATTTTTATCCAAAAAGCCTTCTCAAAGGCTCACTCAATCATGCTCAAGTAGCACTCAAATATCATCCAAAAATTCTATCCCAAAATCCTTCTCAAAGGCTCAATCAATCATGCTCAAGTAGCACTCAAATCTCATCCAAAAATCAACAAAGGTAAGGCTCAATGATGAACTCAACAATGAATGGAAATGTACTCTTCAATGGATGACAACAATGATCCACAATGACCTCAAAAATGTATGACAAATACTATCTCAAATGGATGATAAAAATGCTCAAAAATGAACTCAACCATGTATGAAAAATACTCTCTCAAATGGATGATAAAAATGCTCAACAATGAACTCTCAAATATATGGCAAATGAGCTCTCTAATGAAAACCTCTCCAAGCAATAACAATGAGGACTTCAACCAACCAAGGACAATCTCCACAAGTGATAGCAATAGGTTCTCAATAATATATTCTTCATGCAATATCAATAAGCTCTCAAGAAACAAGCACAACTCCCTCAAGCAAAGAGCTCTCAAATAGCCAACAATGATCTCCTCAAATGAAAGACAAATGTATCCACAAGTGACTAGAAAAAGATCTCCTTAGTGGTATCAAATAGTTGAAATATACTCAACAAGTAACCAACAATAATCTCCTCAACCAATGGAAAAAACCTCCTCAATAATGCCAATACTCTCAATGAACTCCACTAAAGCAATAATGAACTCAAGCATCAATTTTATCCACAAATTTGATTTTCTAATCCATCCACTTCTTCTTAATATCCAAGGCACATAATCAAGCAATTTATCTTCAACTTCAAACCCTAACTCATGTGCATGTCTTCTAACTCAAGGTAGCAATTAACTAGGTCTCAAGTTCCTAGTTTAATTTCATAATTTAATCATGCACTAGAACATATAACAAGTTCAACACTTTCCAACCTTATGACTCCCTAATTTTATTAATACATACAACAAACATCTATGCTTTTTATTTTTAACTTCACACCTTATAACTCCCTAAGCACATACGACAATAATTTATTTTTACTAAATACCTTATAACTCCCTTGTTATAATAGAAATGATTTTCAATGCACCAAAACTTTGGTAATATCAAATATTACCATGCACTAGAGATAAATACCTTTTTATGAAATGCCTTTGCCAAAATTAATGTGCCTTCACCATATTTAAAATCGTTAATGTCTTGCCAAAAACAATGCGCCTTCAACCTTTGCGGGAGTCCAAATTTGTTCCTCTCACTTAGCATTGTAAAACGCTTACCACATGGGCATCATCCCATGTTGGGATTTAATCCCAAACACCCAACTTTGCCTGTGTTCAAATCTGAAAACTCAAATTTCCTTCCTTAGCAAAAAACTTTGTGCCTCTCGGGATTCGAACAACGAACCTACCTTGTACAAAGTGCATGCACTAACAACTGTGCTATAGGCTCCTGGGTGATGTCACTTTCCAGTGCTATCTCCTTGACCTTGCTCTCAAACAAAATTTTTTTTTCTTTATTTCTTTGCTGTTCCCCTTTCGACGATTCTCACTCATGCGCAATATTCCCAATCTCTTATAAACAAATGTTTTACCTTTTATTTATATGCACCTCCATGTCTTCGAATGAAATCGGTGGATTTTATTAATCTCCCCAACCATTGCACATCGGCGAATAATAAAATTCAACTTTAGACCTTAGAATTATTAAATAAAAATTTAATAATTCACCTATTAACTTTGAATTGGGATATCTCCTTAATTATTTTGAATTTTGCCATGAAACGTTTTGCACCTAGGTTTTATTTGAAAAAAAAATTCATCCATCATTATTTGGAGAAGTCTTAGCATAGTGGTTTTAATGAAAAACCCTTTCCAATGGTTTTAATAAAAACCCTTTCCATTGGTTTTAATAAAAACCCTTGCCATTGGTTTTAATAAAAACCTTTATCATTTGTTTTAATAAAAACCATTAGTATAATATTTTAAATTTTAAATTGTATATGCCTCTTGTGCCACAAAACCCTATATACATCCATGCTCTCCAAAATATCATAAATTATTATTTATGAAGTGCTTTTGCCACCAAAACGCAATGTGATCCATGTGACATCAATTATCCATGTGACATCAATAACAACACAAAATAACTCAAATTGCCAACAAACATAAATAAGGACAAAAAATAGAGAGATGATGGCCACCTATAGGCACCATAAATAATCACTATATCCATATATAATATTCCACAAAACTTTGATAATGAAATGAGGAATGGTGGGGGGTATGTATACCAATACTAAAAGACTAATTGCATTTAATATTTTAATGTAAGTTGAGATAACAAGAGGTATTCAGCTTAATTATAGGTCATAAATAGGGTTTAACAATAGCCCTTAGGTATTGTATAGTAATTAATATATTTTACAATTAAATGTGCTTATACCAATCCAATACATTGCACAATGTCAACTCTTAGCCATGAATCAGATTACAATTTCAAAATCCCTATAATCTAAACTGAGATGCCAAGGAGAGGAGATATTCGTAACAATAATATCACCCACCTATAGACAAAAAAAGACCACATACTAGGACAATTTTTTAAATTTAGCTAAGTGTTGAGAAAAACCTTGAAAACAATGATAAATTATGCTAAGGTGCAAAATATACAATAAAATTGGTCAAAGGGTGGCTAGTGGAAATCATAGGAGCATAATTTAGAAGTGTGACTTTAGCTTGAGGTTAGTTTTTGCGTTTAAAGGCCACAAACATAGCAAATTTAGTAAAATTGGCTAAGTGTTGAAAAGAAAATCAAAGGCAATGTTAAAATCCATCGGAGTACAAAATCTATGGTCAGTGCAGTCAAACAATGCCTAGCAAAAATTGGAAGAGAAGATTTTGAATATGGAAGAGGTGATGCAGTGTTAAAGTCCATTGAGAACCAACACAATATCAAATTTCCATAGTCAACATGGTCAAACGGTACCCAAAAAAAATCATAGGAGCATATTGCAATAAAATACTATGAAATACAAGGTAAAGTCTTCCAGATGTTACAAAATCCATTCAGGTAATACACAATGTTGAAATCTATGGTCAAACCGGTCAAAACCTAAACCAATAGAATTCAAAGGAGTGGATTTTGAAACTAAGGATTATGCAACCAACTGGAGTGGAATATAAAGAGTGTAAGAAAAACAAACCTGGGAAGATATGTTGGAAATAATATCTATTTCATCATTTGAGTTATGTAAATGTATCCTTCAAGATACATATCTAGATTACTTTATGTAAAAGTTATCTAGTTACTTGAGAAACAAGTAGCATATGCACAAGTGGCAATATGCATGTGTGCAAGGTACAACTATATGGAGTGTTGAACAAGAAACCCTTCTTCCTATATGAAGGGGGTCATGGCTCACCTCATTTTGTATCACTTCTATTTCATTTAATAATATGTCCTATTGATTTGATCTCTATATTGTATTGTAATGCTTCTAAAGCTATCAGTGGTATCAAAGCTATGGTCAATCCTAAGGAAGAATAAGGAAAGTCATTGCTATAGGATTTTGTAAAATAGATGTGCCTTTGGACCCACCACTTGCAAATTCCATTGCTTTGAGATTGTACAAAGAGCTTAGGAAGAATAAGGAGATCAGAGTAGTTTCTGATAAATAGAATATTTGGGACAATTGTTGCCATCCGACAACAAACCCAAATAGAAGAAGGTAGAAGACCATGAGGAGATCTACCAAGTCTTTGGAAGAGTAGAAGGAGGCAAGAAGTATCAAAGAAGATAAAAAATAGGAAAGGAAGCTACATAACTCTCAAAAGGTACACAATTCCTGGTGCAAATAGATATGTTAATTAGATTTATTAAAGCACCTTATTTTCTGGATTAAAGCACCCTATTATCTTAAAAAAGGAAGACTAAGTCCTACAACATTGAGTGTAGTGAAATTGTAGAATAATTCCTAAAGGTTCATTTTAGGTTATTATTGATTACTTGCAGTAGATTATTAGTGCATATATTTGAGAGTTTATTGGAGTGATAATGTGTAATATTAGTGTATTAAAAGTAAAGAACTTGTACTATTATACAACTCTCGAAAATAAAAATTAGGTTTGTGTTTATTGAAAGGCACAAAACCTGATTTGTATCAAGTGTCTAAGACACTATTGAAGCACAAAATCTGCAACTTGATGTGGCCAATAGAAGCCACAAATAGGGGTTAAAATAATCTATATTTGGAGAAGAATATAACTAACCAAAAAAATATATAGAAGCTTATGAACGTGAGACTTGGTGAGTCTCAAAATCAAAAGCATTACAAGTAAATGCAAAAGAAAAAATGCAAAAAATTTGCATCATTTAAAAAAAATTCCATATACTGTTATTGAAGCTTGGACTTGTTATCAAAATTTTCCAAGTAAAAATGGAAAGGTGTGTCTATTATTAAAGAAAACCTCAAACCCTTGTATTGCAAGAAATTTGCCACAAAAGCAGAATTTAAAAATCTAGAAATAGAGTGCAAAAGAAGGTATATTAAAAGCCTTATTGTACAAAATATAATACATTATATTGCACTATTCTAATCTGGTCTTTGACAGCATAAGTGCAGATTTAAAAGTGCCATATTAGGGTAAATTTTCCTACAGGTAAAATAACAACCAATAAATACTAAACGTCAGCATTCTTCCTCCCAAGCTAGAAGGAGCCATTCAAGGGCTCATATTGGATGTACCTACCTATAGAATCAAACCTCATTTTAGATCATCCATGAGCTACATTTACATAGACAAGTGAGTGCAAATCAATCTAAAAAGGGATGTCAAAATAGCAATAGGAAAAAGAATGCATTTGCATGCATGAAATAAAGGGATAAAGGTGTTACATTCATGGTATCAATCTTAGAGAAGACCACTCACCAAAGAAAGCATCAAACTACTATCCAATATTCGTAGCACATCGTCCATCCACCTGCAAAAAACAAAGCTTTCTTGTTGCCCAAGAAAATTTTCAAAGCAATAAAGCTATGGAGTTATAACCTCCATATTTGAAGGCATTACAAGAATGGTATCCATGCAAAAATGATAATTTGCATTTGGGTCATCATTACTATCAACATTCTAGATACTTCTATGAATTAGTTACAACCAAAGATGTGCCACTTGGTATTCTTCACCAAGTTCACACATAGCACCCATACATTATCAAATTTCTCCAAGAAGTATTGAATAAAAGTTTTTGAAGTGTTATGTAAAGAAATGGAGCACTCACAGACATGAAACTTGTCACAATGTCTATGATTAATAGTGGTTAAGTCCAATATCATTATTCAATATTGAAGAACAATCAAGAAATTCGAAGGAGGAACATAGCACAGTCAAGGTGTGAGATAAATAGCAGAAACATTCAAACTACAACATGGAAGACAAAGGGGAAGGAGCATTAAAAGCTCTTAATTTTTGAAATTTTAACATTCATCGCCTACGTACAAAATTCATGTCTAGCATTCCATAAAATATCCATTAAATTGAGTGCTCAAGGTACATTTTAGACTCTATTATATTCATCCATGGAAAGCACCAAACATAAAGGAGATATTGCATATAAGGTAATGTCTAAATCCCATTAATTATTGCTTTCATAAGTTGGAGTTATAAGGATTATAAAATAAGATTAAAACTTAGGTTTTTGAAATCTAAAAGGGTGACTTATCTTATTATTTTAATATTTGTAATCTTACTTAGGAGGAATAAGGAATTTAACTTGGATTAAACTATATTACAAATATTATTATCATTTCTCTAATTTTCCAAAATTTGGAGTCATAAGGGTTACTCCATAAAATTTATTTTATTTAGAAATTAGAAATAATCCAAGGGATATAAAAGAGGTTATTAAGGGATTTTATTAAGGATGGATAAATTTATTTTTACTTGTCTCAAATTTCTAAAAAGGGATAGAAGAATTCCAACATCAAAACTTCTTCAAAACTAAAAAGTGCCTAGTTCAAACTAAGTGTTAAGAAGTTATCTTTTTTATCTCTACAAAAACATGTTCAAATTCAACCAAAAATATAGCACTATATTATGGAGTATTGGCATATATATTCAAGTGCAAGAAAGACTATTATAGGAAATATACTTTCGTTTAAATATTTAAGGAAAATAAATGAAAAAGCAGTTTTAGTAGTAGACAACAAAACCTATGAAGTGAAAGGAATAGGGAATATTCCAATGAATCTTAAAGATGGAAAAGGAATAATAAAAAATATATTGTATATTCTAGGATTAACCACCAATCTCATTTATGTCTCTCAACTTATGGATCATGACTTGACTTTTGAGTTTATATTTCTTACTGGGAGAAAATAATGACACATCTCAAGGAAGGTAAACTTTTTTAGTTAATGCTTCAGAACTTTGGCACAAAATATTAGGACATAATAGAGAGACATAAATGAAGGAATTATTAAAATATCAAATGGTGGAAGGATTACCTAGCCTATCATCATAAACTACTATATGTGCAAAGTTTTTAGAATGAAAACAACACAAAACTCCTTTTGAACTACGTCAACACAAAGCTCAACAACATTTAAAGATAGTATATACATACTTATGTGGGCCCATTATGGTTGAAAGTGTAGGAGGACATAAATATTTTCACTTGTTTATTGATAATCACATCATAAAGATATGGGTATACTTCATGAAATACAAGTTAGATGCATTTGGTTATTTCAAACAATTCAAACTCAAAGTAGACAAAGAATTATGAAATACTATAAAAACACTTCACTCAAATAGAGGAGGTAAATTTATTTCTAAATATTTTGATTCATTTTTAGAAGAAAATAGAATTATAATACAACTCACTAGAGGCACTAAATGATCCACACTGGAAAGCAGCAATGCAATCTAAGTTTTTGCCACTTCAGAAGAATAAAACATGGAATCTAGTAGAACTACCTCATAGAAAAAAGGTAGGATGTAAATGGATCTACAAGATCAAATATAAAGCATATAGAATACTAAACAAATACAAGGCTTGATTAGTGGCATAAGGATATACTCATACAAAAGGAATAGACTATGAAGAAACATTTGCACCAACAACAAGGATGACTACTATTAGAATAGTTTACGCTCTAACAACACTTTAGGGATGGAAATTTCATTAAATAGATGTAAAAAGTGCCAATGGTGACTTAGAATAATGAGTCTACATGTCACAACCAGAAGGCTTCATCACTCAAGGATAAGAAGACAAGCTATGCAAACATTAATTTTTTAATAAGGTTTAAAGAAAGATCCTAGAGAATGGAATATAAAGATCAACAATCATTTACTACAATATAACTTTAAAATAAACTAATATGATCTCAGTTTATATACTAAGAAAATTGGAAGTGATATCTTGATTCTTATAGTATATGTTGATGATATTGTGATCACCGAAAGCTCAAACAAACTGGTAAGAGATATAAAAAAGGATCTAGAAAAGGGATTTGAAATAAAAGATCTAGGATTGATGATCTACTATCTTGGTCTAGAAATTTATCAAGGAGAGGATAAAATTATAATCACTCAATAAAAATATGCCAAAAATCTACTAGAAAAATATAGAATGACATAGTGCAAGCCCAAATATACACCAATAGAACAAGGAATCCAACTATCTAAAAATTATGAAACATCATTAGTTTCAGCAACATTATATCGATACCTAATTGTAATTCTTCTATACCTCACAAATAGTTGATCAGATATTGCTTTTATAGGAAATTATCTATCACGGTTCATGCAAGAACCAAGAGAAAGTCATTGGAAAACTACAAAAAGGATACTACAATATATAAAGAAGACTACAGATTATGGACTAACATATTTAAAATATGTCAAAATTTTGTGTCTATAGGATTACTTAGATTTAGATTATGCCAGATCCATTGATGATAGAAATTCTACCTTAGGATATGTCTTTTATCTCGAATCAAGACCCATATCTTGGCACAATAAGAAACAAAATACGATGGCACAATCATCAACTAAAGTAGAATATTGAGCAATAAGAGATACCACCTATAAAGTACTTTGGCTACAATACATACTAGATGACATGGGAATTAAACGAACTCCAACCATGATATTCTATGACAATCAAGGAGTACTAAACCTAATCAAGAATCCTATCAGACATGAAAGAACAAAGCATATAGAAGTACAATTTCATTTTATCAGGGAACATTTTTAGAATAAACACATAATCATCAAGTATGTACCTATAGAATATTAGACAACATATATCTTTACAAAGGTACTTATAAAGATCAAATTTCAAAAATTTAGAGATAAGCTATGCAATTCAAAGGAACCTTCAATACCCAAATAATATAATACAAGGGGTGTTGGAAATAATGTCTATTCCATAATTTGTATTATGTAAATGTATCCTTCAAGATACATATATAGATTACTTATTTTGTAAGTTATTTAGTTACTTGAGGAACAAGCAGCATATGCACAAGTGTCAATATGCATGTGTGCAAGGTACAACTAGATGGAGTTTTGAAAAAGGAATCCTTCCTCCTATATAAAGGGGGTCATGGCTCACCTCATTTTTTATCACTTCTATTTCATTCAATAGTATATTCTATTGCTTTTATCTTTGTCTCGTATTATTATGTTGCTTAATCTATCAAGATCAAGCGTCACTAGAATCAAGATTCATCTCAGTTTTCAGTTATCGATCTACATACTAAAATCCTCATAAAGAACATGGGAAGGCCTAGATCAATAAAAAACCAATGCAACCATCATATTCTAGGGAGTATTGAGCAACTTGCAAAGCTTAGAGTTGCAGAGTTTCATGGAGCGCAACTCCTTTCTTTCTTCTTGTAAGCAAATAAGAGGCCTCCACCTCAAAATCCTACTAATCTGGCATGAAAATCCTTGTAATTTTTCCATTATTTTTACTATTATTGTAAAATATATATAGATAGGTCAAGCCCTTAGTTCTAAGGATCGGATCTAGAGTGTTTACCTATCATATTACTCTATTTTTTTTGAGAAATCAATAGAAGGAGTATTACTTGGATGTTTGCCTCAGGCTCGAGTCTTCATATTTTATGATTTTATTTTGTGAATTCATTTATGCTACTGATGTTATGGTTAGTCAATTATAATAATATCAGATTACTAACTTGGGGAAAATTAGAATACTTCATGCTTAAAAAAATGTTATAGAGAGCTTATTTTTCTATTAGTCTGAAGGTTAATCTAATTCTGCTATTTGGATTATTAATGTTTTATATGTTTGAAATAGTTCTCCAAGTGTTTTATTATTCTTTAATGATCAATATTACTGGATTTGGATGATGTTAGTCTTAAGTGTGACATATTGTAAATGTGATTAATCATAGGATTCTTTATATTTTTCAATATTGTTAACTTTATCTGGTCATTATTCATTCAATTTTTTCTAACCCTTACTCCATCTCTATCCCAAGCCTTATACTTTAAATTGAGCTTAATTGATTCAACACCAATTATTTGATAAGGTATATCAACCTACTATGGAGGTTGGAGTGAAGCAATATTTAATTCATCCAATGTTGGGGTTTGAGCTATGATTAGTAGGTGTGTGCCTCCTAGAAATTCATGGATTCATAGTCACAGTTCAATATTTCCTTGATTTCAATTCAGACCCCAACAATTTTGGTATGCCTGGTGGGACCCTAAAGATATATTATCTTTCTACCTACCCATTTATTTTTGATAATTCATAGAGGAATCAATATTTTGAGTCATCTTTACCTCATTCAATGATGAAAGTAAATTCACTTGGTGACTCCCTCAAAGTAAGAACCCAAAAAGGCCACCCTAGTAGATCATATTTTTCATTAATACTAGGTCATCTATTAAAAATAGCCAAGAATATGTTATATTTTATGAGCTACCATTAAAAGGGTCCAATATCATAAGAATTTTATTCTTAGACTCACAATTGGAATAGGTCTTAGTTGAAGTACCTCCTACGGTACCTCCAAGACTAGTCCCCTTAAAAACACCACCTGCAATGGCTCAAAATATGAATGTCAATCAGAATGCCAATCAAAACCAACCCCCACAAAATTATTTTAGCTAGAATACTTCCATTACTCTTGGGATTACTAATATGCATGATATCCCTCAGGCTATTACAAAATCCATACCCACATTTGATGGAACAATAAATAATGCATATGAGCATTACTAGGACTTACTAAATTTAGCAACTATTCACAATATCAAGAACCAAGATGTTATAGTCAGGATTCTAGCACTTTATTTTAGAGGAAATATCCTTCACTGGTTTAGAACCTTAGGGTACAAGACCATCACCTCATGGGATGAGTTAGCAAGCCATTTTTATAATAATTCAATGAATCATCTAACCCCTTTCCTTTCTAAATTAGTTCACAACTATGCAAAAACACCAACATGAGCTAGTATCTGATTTTAACTTGAGTAGAACTTGGAAGAGGATTGTTCTTGAAGATATACCAAACACATATATAGCATATATGTATTATATCAGAGCCCTTGAGTCAAACCTGGGGCTAAAAACTTAGTAATCAGGCATAAACACCTTCCCATAGGTTTACCAAGCAACTATCCAAGTAGAAAATGTATTAATTATTGTAGGAAGATTTTTGCCAAAGATGGTAATACCTTATTGCTCTGATATTCCTCAATTCCCACCCAAGGTAGCCACTCCTTCATATATGGATCCTCCACCAACTCCATAAGAGACTCCACCATTTCCTCCTAAAATTATCCCTACTATTCCTTTTCCTCCTCTCCCATATCAAATTTTCCAAGAAATATATGTATTATTGGACATCTAGAGCACTCTAAAAATGCTCAATAACAAGGTCAATGCAATTAAAAAAAGATAAATAGAGATATTTAAACCAAGGATATTCCCCTACATTAATAAAGATCATATTCTGAGTACAAGTGGTAATACAGGACCTAGAGTTCATGCAAATCAAGCAGAGCAAGAATATGCACCTAAAACCATCTTGGTCAATGTTTGGTGCTTAGTTTACAATGATCCATATGACTCTAAAACATGTTTATTATTTACCAAAATCATGTATAACAAGATATGTAAATGGTAAAGAGGAATCAGAATGGGAGAGTTAACATGTGGCAAGATGATCAAGTTATGACTAGACAAAATTTTCCATAGGAATAACAAGTCTCTATTATGACTAGGTCTGGAAAGAAGCCTTTGAAAGTAGACTTGCAAAAAATGGGTGGTTTCCATGTGCCTTCTCAGAAGAAAAGAGAGCCATAACCACAAAGCAATGACAAGTTTCCCATTCTTGATGTGGTTCCTAGAAGACAAGAAGGGGAGGTGAAAGCTCCAGGAGAAGGTGAAAATAAAAAGAGCAAAGAACAAAAAAGTGCTAAGAGCGAAGCCCAAGAAAAATTGAGGTTCCCCTCCATTACGAAGATTCAGAGAATAGAGGTAACTCATTAGTACAGAAGAAAGTATGGGGAACCAAAAAAAAGGTATGAAATAACTCCACTACTTTAGTCTGAATATAATATTATGGATGAATTGAAGAGTTAAATCTAGAGCAAGTCTGTATAATACACTTTTTCTCTCTGGTCAAATAGATTTGTTGAAAGCTTCTCTGCATAAAAAGTCCCAAGGAAAATAAACCACCACAATGTTCAATTTATCACAAGATAAAGAAAATATGTCTCCCACCACCCTAAATAAAAAAACTCCTCCATTCTATATCTCTCTTAGGATGTAAGGATGGATAGATTACAATTGTATGATAGACTCAAGGGATTCAACAACTATTATGCCAAAATTAGCCTACAATGAGATGGGTATGGAGTACACATGGTCATGTCATGGGGTATTGCAACTCAATAGTACCAAAATAAATATTTTAGGAGTTATAAAGGATGTATTGATGAGATTGCATAGAGATCCAAAGGTTACCATTGTCCAATAAATCATGGTGGTTGATCTTGAACCTTATTTTGGCATATGCCTTTCAAGATAACTTACTACTAATATGGGAGGATATATGTATTTAGACTACTCTACTATGATAGTTTCCTATAAAGGAAAAATAATAAGGATAACCTTGGACAATCCAGTATCTTTCCATATTGAAAAAATTGAAGAAGATTTGTATAATCATTCAGTAATGGAAAAGCCATAGTTAGTAGAAATTCTAGAAGATTTAGAAATTGAAGATGAATTTCCCTTCAAGGATTATTATAGCCTATAAAAAATAGGGTTGGGTACATGCAATATTTATTTATAGGTAGAGAAGAATATCCTTGCCATATCTAACCAGTTACTCAGGTACTTAGAAATTTGGACAATGTATTTTGATGGAGTGAGGTGCAAAAATGGAGTCGAAGCCGATGTAGTGTTGAGGCCTCCTTTAGAAGGGGTGAATATTTTTACTTTTAGAATAACTTGGGCTTGTACAAATAATGCTACTAAATATAAAGCTTTGTGCTTGGGATTGATGCAAGCTAAAAATGGGAAGCTTATATTATGGAGTGTCCATTTCCTCCATAGCTACTATTGTAATATTTTTTGTCATTTATATTTATAGCATATTTCAGTCATCTTATAGATTTAATTTATTTATTTTTGCATCTTGTGAGTGTTATCTCTCATTGTATGTGGTATCAAAAGATAGCAGTGGTATTATATCTATGGTATATCAAGCCATAGTAGGTCTATAGGGAAACCACCATTATTATTAGTTATTGTCAAAATTTCTTAGAAGAGTCAAGGTGGTAGAATTAGGGAGAGTTACAAGTGAGTACTAAAATCTCAATTTCATAAATACTAATATTGCATAGGGCTAGAGTATTTCCATAGAATTTAAGGAAAACTTATGAAAACTAGGACTCAACATTTGATCCACTAGGTTGATGAATCAACCAGTGAAGCTCAAATATTTGGAAATACTTACTTGAAAGTTTATTTTATTGTAGGTAATTAATACTCATATGATTGGGACACCTCCTACAATAGAAATCTAGGAGATCTCAACTTCATTACCCAAAGGTCAGAGTACCTTCATAGTGCAGAGATTAGTTGTTGTAGAGAGGAGAATACTTTAGAATAATCTTCTAGAAAATAATTGTGGTGAAGTCTAGAGATAAGAGATCTCCATTGATAGATTGAATAACTTCACAATAATAAAAGGCCATAGAAGCCTTGATATAGAATAAAATGTTGTAGAAGCCTTGATCTAGAATAAAAGGCCATAGAAGCTTTGACCTAGATGAAAAGGCCATAGAAGCCTTGATCTAGAAGAAAATGCCATAGAAGCCTTGATCCAGAATAAATGGCCATAGAAGCCTTGATATTTAAGAATAGGCCATAGAAGCCTTGATATTGAATAACAGGCCACATAAGCCTTGATACTAAAATAGGCTATAGATGCATTTTATCCTAAAGAATATTTTAGAGAAGAGGATCTAATTTAGAAGTAGGTTTTAGTACTAATATTTTTTTTGTGTAGGTAAATGATATCTAGTAAGTTAGGAAAGCTTATTACAAGAAAGTTAGGAAGAAAAGCCTCTTCATAATCAATCCAGTACCTGAAGCAAAAGATATCAGGAGGAGATCTCATTGAAGAAATTCCTATCTAGGAAGAAGAAGGACTAGGAGAGTCTTACTCAAATACAAAAGTAGAAAAATTAGAGATCTAGGAGAATATCTCAACACCAAAACTTCTATAAGTAGAAGGTTGAAGATAATATCTCTAGGAAGACAAGAAGAATCTACAAGATCAAAGACCTTGACAAGGTCTTGATGAGCATCCAGTAAAAGGTTAGGAGAGCCTTGTTGAATAAATCATCAAAGGAGAACTCATTGGAGAAATCCACTACAAAGGAGAAGGTCTTGATAGTGAAGGACTTGGTACAATTGTCACCATATGAAAACAAGCCCAAGAGAAGGATAATTTGATAAGGAGTTCCAAATCTGAGTAGAAGAAAAATCCAGTGAAGACCTCAAGATATTTAGAATCTTGAGAAGAAGATCATGCTTGAAGTCAAAATTTTACAAGAATATTTGAAGGTAGAAGAAGCTTATCAAATCCAAGATATTTGAAGATTACATCCTATAGAAAGAGGTTACTGCTTCATAGATACTAAATTCTTCAAATCTACAATAGAAGGAGGATATTATAAGAGGATATCAAAGTCACTAAACCATGGGCTTGTGAAAGAAATTTTGAGACCATCAATTTGGTGAAGAATGAGTTGTTTAAAATAGTCTACAAAGATCTGCAATATTCTACTCAAGGCAACAACTTGGTGATCTTAGGCACCAATATCTACAATCTCTATAGAAGTAGAAAATGAGATACAAAAGCATTCAGAAAAAGGTAAGCAACTATTGGTGCAAGTAGATTCATTAGTTGGATTACTTATCAGATTTACTAAAGCACCTTCATCTTGATTAAAGTTACAAAAATGATATTTTTATTAAATTATTCAAGTATGTAAAATAAAGGTTATTTTTAATGTTCATTTGCACATTAGGAGTTGATTAGATTTTATAATTTTAGTAATCTATCAACTAGCTTATTATCTACTTTGGAAAGCAAAAGAAGACTATCTCCTAATATCTTGCTTATAAGAAATTTACAGAATAAATATTGAATGTTCATTTTAGATTATTCTTGATTAGTTGCAGTGAATTTATTAAGTGCATTTCTTGAGAGTATAATGGAGTGATAAGGTGTAATTTGTTAGTGCAAAAAAAATAGAATTTGTTAGATTCTTTTGCACTATTATTACTCTCAAAAGAAATTTGTTTTGTGATTTGAAATGAAGGCTACAAAATCTAGTTTGGATCAATTGTATAAAGACACTCTTAAAGAACAAAAACCTACAACTCATAGTGGAAAATAGAAGCCACCAAAATTTTTTAGTACAAGCAAAGAAAAGATAACAAAAAAAGCTTCAAATATTGAGACTTGGTGAGTCTCAAATCCAAAGCACTTAGGGTTAATGCAACTAAAAGAAAGTTTTTTTTCTACAAAATTTACAAGGCTTGGATTCACCATCAATCATATAAGAAAAATGGTAAAGAGTCTAGCCAAAGAGACATCCTTAAAACTCTTATTTTACACTCATTAATCTACTACAAAAATAAGAATTTCAGACCTACAAAAGAGTGCAAGAAAAGGTGCAATAAAAAGGTTCTATATACATGTAAAGGTTACATGGTTTTGCACTTCTACAATACATAAAATGTAGGGAAAGGATCATATTTAAAGGTGCCATAATAGGTACAACAGGCACAGGGAAAAGGTAACCAAATTAAGGACCAAAGGATCGAGCGTTCTACAACACCAAAAGGGTATTCTCTCCAAGATTGCGCCTACAGATAAGGGAATCTTTTACGCAAATAACAAGTCTACCAAGGTTATTTATGTAAGACAAATAAAATATATCAAAAATATTTATGTAAACCATATCAAGGAGAAGAAGCTATTTATGTAAAAAAAGGATAGATCACATCCAAAATTTAGATGCGTCATGCTTCATCTCTATCAACATGAACAAGTAGCATAAAAAAGGTATAAACATAAAGAAGAAAAGTGTATGCTACATTGGGAATAGAATCAGCAAATGGTAGCAAGAGAGCTACCTAATCCTCATCTGAAGCTCCAAGGTGGCTCACGAATCACCTATAAAAGAAAATACATTACTTGCTATTCAAGAAACCAAATCAAGCTAAGGAGGAAGATAATAAAAGGAGTTATAATCTCCTTCTTGGAGGTGCTATGTAGAAAATACCATGCAAGAGGGCTGAGTACCACTTGACATATTATTCTCTAATGAATACCATATATCTAACTCTCAAGAGACGAACATTGAGAGTGCTCAAAGTAAGGTGAATATGTTACAAAGAAGTAATGATTGTAGCAGTGTTACAAGAAGAAGTGATAGCATTCCCAATGAATTCAAGTGCTACATATCCATAAATGACTGCAATTATATGCAACATATAGAGAGTGAAAGGATAGCATTCATGTTCGACATCCACAGTGTGAATTGGAGATCAAAACATAGTCCAGTTATTTATTTCTAAGTGTAGTGTGGAATAAGGAGAGCATAGGAGAAGGTCATCATCTAATCTCCAAGCATTGAAGAAGAAGCCTGAAAGCCATATCACACTTGGTCATACAAACTCATCAAGTCAAGTGCTACAAAAAGAGGTACATAAAGGACTATTTTATTTCAATCAAAACTAGTGCTATTCAAGTGTGAAGTTAAGGGGCTAAGGTAAGAAAAATATCTCATAAATATTGCTTTCAAACATAGGAGATATAAGGTTATAATTTTAATGATTAATTTTAAGGTTGAGAAAGCAAAAGACATAGGAGATAACTTACCAAAAATTAAAATACTATTTGTAAACTAACCTAGGAGATATAAGGCCTTCTACTTAGGTTGAACTATTTAATACTTTGCAAATATTATTATATTTTCTAATTTTCCAAATTTTGGAGTCATAAGGTCTACTACTACAAATTTATTTATTGGAAATTAGAAAAATTAAAATTAAATCTCAAAGGGTCATTATAAGACGTTTATCAAAAACATATAAAGGTTAGAAATTATAATACTTGTCCTAAATCTTCTCAAATAGAGACAAAAGATCCAACATTAAAACCTCTTGAAATCTAAAAAATGTGCTTACTTCAATAGGAGAAATAATGACAAAATAAGTTGATTTTAGCATTTTAAAAACTTTATAAAATCAACCAATATTAAACTATAACTTTAAAAAGCACTTTATATCTTGTCCAAAACATACTAGGGAGTCATAAGACATTCTACAAAAATTGGTAATATCAGAATCTATTGTTTATCAAGTTGCAAATCCATTAGCAATATATAAGCTATCTACAAAACCTAAAAATCCTTATGAGTACTTATTCTCATTACTAGGGAGACATAAGGAAGTCTACAAGAATCAAGAATTTATATAGGTTTTATCAAATCAAGATTATATACTTCTATTAGGTATCATATCTATCATGGATAATATCTTGAGAAATACCTTCAATAATGAAGAATTATTTCATGAAGTAGAATACTACTCTCAAAACTTAGTAGATACTCTAGAAGGATACGAGTATCTATCCTCTAGTGACAAAGAAAAGTTCTCCATGTTTCTTAAATAAGCTAAAGAAGGTATATTTACAACATTGATCAACTATATTCATGATATCCTCTTCAAAAAATGGTGGAATTCACAAGGATTGGTTATATTCTCACTATAATAATGTATGATGGTGTATCTATCTCTAATTGTGTTTGTACTTAATCAACCCAATAAATAAGATAACAATAAAAAAGAATGTTATTATTGTGATGATATACTAACTTGTCATGAAGCAAAAAATCCATTAGCACAATTGCAAAATCATAAAAGAAGAAGAAGAAAGAAAATAAAGAAAAGGCATATTAAAAGAAAACATGTCATCATGAAGACATAACCAAGATACTTTCAAGGATACCAATGAAGGAGGAATACAGTGCAAGGTGAACTAAAAGAAATATCTACAGCTTCATCCTATTTTTGCATCATTTGAAGACTAAAGCAACCATTGAAGAAGAAAAAAATCATTTTGAAGAAGAACATCCAATTCAAAGTCATCAAATGGAAGAAGATCCTATCCTCACTCAAAAGACCTATCCTGACGACCCTAGCTAATGGATCCCTATCCACTGGAGACTATCGTCCTCTATACTCTATCACTTCCAAAGCTTGCTCTTACCTCTGTATCAAATATATACTAAACACAATCCTTCGATCTAGCACAAATATTTTCAATCTCTATCTCTGGTCTAGCACAAATATATCCTCAAATCTGCACCAAAATCTATCCTCAAATATGCACTAAAAATAGTTTTTTGATCTAGAACAAATCTATCCAACTCTATATTTGGTTTAGCACAAATCTATCCTCAAATTTGCACCAAAATCTATCCTAAAATCTGCACTAAACACATTCCTTCGATCTAGCACAAATATATCCTCAATCTCTATCTTCAAGCCTTAAAACAAAGCTTGACTTAATTACAAATCAACTATATTAGATCTACCCCAAATCTTAACCCAAGGTTTGAACAAATCAATCAACTCTACTCACAAGTCTTCTCAAAGACTTATCTCAAATCTGCCTTGTAAGATTCCACAAAAGCTCACACTAATCTATCCACAAGTCCTCTCTAGAACTTTTCCAATATGCTCAACAATATCTATCCTCAAATTTTTATTGTAAGCTTCCACAAAATCTCACACCAATATTTCCACAAGTATTCTCTAAGACTTACCTCAAATATTCTCAACAAGTCCTTACTATAACTTGTTCAATCTCATAGAAACATATAGAGAATTGTTAGAGACTCAATATGCTTCACATTCACAATAATTCTCAATCACTTTCAATCTCTCTTTTTACCATAGAAACATATAGATAATTATTAGAGACTCAATATATTTCACACTCACAAACACTCAACCTCTTTCTCCAATCAATTTAGAATATGGAACAATTTGTTTCACAAAACTTGAACTATAACTTCAACACATCCACTTGACTAGGCTCTATTGAGCAAAGTGCAGCAAACAGTATTGTCATTGTTGTCAACACAGTTAGACAGATTTATTGATGCAATGGACAAGAGTTTATTGAACAACAAGGTGCAGCCAAAGTACAATGGATAGGAGTTCAGTGTTGAGCAAGGTGTTGCAGGAGGATTGTCATTGTTGTCAATACAATCAATTAGATCTAATGATGCAATGGACAGGCAGTTCAGAAGTCACTCAGATGCAGAGGATAAAGTTTAAAATTTAGTCAGATCATGAGTCCTTAAATGATAGATGCACAGAAATAGAAAACATAATTCATAATGAGAAGAAGAAGTCTTCAGATCCTGAGATGTCAAGAAGCGAAAAGGTTTTTTGTGAAAACCAAGGCAGTCAGAATAAAAAGTTTTATTTAAAACCATGGATAACAGATTTGAAATGGGTTTTTCTTAAAACCCAAGTTGGCTCTTCGTTTCGTTGAAAAAGATGCCCCGTGATAAAGATATTTAATTTTAAATATTTAGTTTAAATTTTAAAGGTTTTTTGTGAAAACCAAGGCAGTCAAAATAAAAAGTTTTATTTAAAACCATGGATAACATATTTGAAATGGGTTTTTCTTAAAACCCAAGTTGGCTCTTCGTTTCGTTGAAAAAGATGCCCCGGTGATGAAGATATTTAATTTTAAATATTTAGTTTAAATTTTATTTTATTTAAAATTTAAATTAAAATATTAAATTAAATTAAAAGGGCCGACATGTTACTATTTCGCGGCAATAAGCTACAGGAAAGTGACGAAGGTGGAAGAAGTGTTTGAGGCCGACAAAGTTAAATCTGGGCCGATGGATTTTAGGGTTTGGCAGCTGACAAATTCTAGGGTTTCTCAACCGACGTTCTTTTAGGGTTTGTTCCTAAAACTTCTTCTATAAAAGCAAGGGTACTTCGAGTTTGAAAATGGGGGTGTAAAGATAAAGTGCGAATGCGAGCATAGTGTTTGTGAAAGTGAAGTTCGTGTTGAGCAGAGAGCAGAATGTGAAACGACACAGAGTGTGCGAAGCGTGTGCGCAGAGAAAGCAGAGTGTGCAGAGAAGCGCGAAGGGCAAAGTTGATTGCAAAGTCTGGCTGTAGCAGTGCAGCAAACTATGTGAAGTGATTGTGCAAGAGAGAGCAGAGTGCACAGAGATTGCAAAGGTGATGTAGACCACTTAGAGTCTTGCAATAACAAAGGTATATGTCAAACATTTTTTTTATTCAATATTGAAGTCCAGATTGGTGCCGGAAAATTAAGGGGTTGGTGCCTCTTTCCAGCTTGGTGTCTGGTAAACAATTTGTCCAGTTGGTGCCGGCAAATTAAGGGGTTGGTGCCTCTTTCCAAGAGGGTGCCGGTAAAATAGGAGTTGGTGCTCCATTCTATTGAAGCAGATAAAGTTAAGGGGTTGGTGCTCCTTCCAGCTTGGTGCCGGTAAAGGATTATGTAAAGTTGTAGCTTTGCATTGACTCGGATTTGGATGGTAGTCCAAGCAGCATTTTTGAGGAGTAGCCACATTGGTGAACCTCGTTAAAATGTCGTGTTATGTGTGATGCTTTCTTAATGCATTTAGTATCTCTTTTATCTGCTTTAAACTGCTGCTAGTTTTATAATCTAATTGTTTTAGAAGTTTTTAAAGAACACACTGATTCACCCCCCCTCTCAGTGTCATTGTGATTACAACAATTGGTATCAGAGCCAAGTTCCTTCGGAAAGTTTAACAGCTTGAAGGAAGATCTTACAAGAACACAAATGGCAAGGAAAGGCAAAAGCAAAACCATAAGACACAAGAAGAAGAAATCTCACAAGGGCACAAAAGAAAATGAAGATGATCTCAATGTTGCCGCTTTGGGAATGAAAATAGATTCAAGAGATGAATCAAACAAAGGAGAACAAGCCGCATTAATAAAGTTTTGCACCAGATGTGGGAAGACCGGTCACTTTGTAGCCGATTGCTCACAAGGTTTAGAATGTTTTGTTTGTGGTCAACTCGGGCATAATGGACGCCAATGCCATGGGTTTAGTAGCAGTGAAGATGAAGATGATCCGTTCAAAATTGATAAAGAAACAGATTCGTAACAAGAGTGTGATGAAGAAGGAAGTGATGCATAAGCAAATTGGGAACAGAAACTGATTTCAGACTTGAGTAAAAAGGTTGAGGATGCAGAAGATATAATCACCAACTTGAAAATTCAAGTAGAAGATTACAAGAAAATTTTTGAAGATCTTGAAATGCAATCTTCTAAGAAAACAGAGTATTGCAGCAAGCTAGAAAAAGAAATTGACGGTTTAAGAATGCAGATAAAAGAAATGAGTAATAAAGTTGGTATATACAGCAAACATGAAGAGGAATCTAACAAAGTTGTTAACAATCTGGAGCTGAAAATAGAAGAGTTCAAAAAGAGTGAAGAAACTCTCATGTATCAAATCAATGAGAAAGAGACTCGTATGTCGCCAACAAGAAGAAGAGATTGTTTCATTGAAGAAACAACTAAAAGAGGCCAATATAAATCTCAAATTTGAGAAGAGCACAGAGTTGCTAGATACAATGATAAATCAACAAAGAAGCTCCACAACTAAGTTTGGTCTTGGATATGAAGCTGAACAACCTTCATCCTCCAAATATGCAGAGAAGAAGAAGTCCTCGGTTGAAGGATTGAAACAAGAAAAGTCTGAAGCCGAATCCTCAAAAGGAAGAAAATATCAAAGAAGATCTACAGCAAAGCAACCACAGGAAAAGAGGTTCTCTCACTCTCACTCTTTTAATAATAATGCTTTTTATGGCTATTGTTCTAAATGCAACCACTTTGGTCACAAGGCAATTTATTGTGGACTGAACAATAGATCAAAGAGTTATGCCGGATAAAAATACTTCTATTTTTTTGAGTGAACACCCCGTGCAATGTTTTAAATGTAATGGCCATGGGCACATAGCAAGGTTTTGTTCAAGCACTTCTGTATCCAATCTAAGGCAATACCATAGATTTCATCATACACATAGAATGCAATACAGACAGGGAATAAAACATGTGCAATGTTTTAAATGCAACGGTCAAGGGCACATAGCAAGGTTCCGTCCAAGCACTTCTATATCTAATCTAAGGCAAAACCCTAGATTTCATCAGACACAAAGAGGACAACACCGACAAGGAACATATCATGTGCATAAAAGAAAAGAAAATAATCATCCATCAAGAATGCACAAGAGACAACCCCACAAGAGAAATGTTCAAGTTCACGAACAGGAGCAAAATAGGGATGTTGTTGAAAAACCCAAGCCCAAGTTCAGGAAAGTCGGGAGAAAGACAGAAGAAAGGAAATTGTGTCTCCTTGGACCGAAGGAGGCTACTCCGCCATTGCTCTAAGCAACTCCGGTGGCACATCCTCGGGAGGAGCAATATTAAAGTTTTATTTTAATGCTCCTATGTATTTGTCTAGGTATCTGAGGATGAAAGGTAAGCAATCGGGTTAATGTTGTATAGTTGTTAAAGTGTGTTTTTCAGTTTATATAGTGGTTTGTGGAAATGCCGTGAAGTGTGGTGTTTAATTTGAGAGCCGTCACCATTGGTAGTTTTGAGATATGTCACTGTTGTACTGTTGATGATTCTTAATACCACTGTTCAAAATTACGAATCATAATAGTCCAGGTAATTTGCTCAACGAAAGAATGCTTGCCCTAGATGTGTATTTGTGTTTCGAGCAACATGTATTTGTTTTTACTCTTTGATGTGAAGATTGCCAGATCTTTCATGACACCTTGGTGAATATATTTAATTCACAGATAGCTTTGTTTTAACTATTGATTTAATGCCACTCCAAGGATAAGAAGCTTGAGGCCGAGTAAGGTGCACTACGGTTGGCCATAAAGTGTTTGACAAAATGTCTTCTTCCGACATGCATAGTTGAAAGTAAGAGTTGGCAATGAAATTGCAAGTGGTCGGACAAAAATTGGTACAGATGTGAGTCACTTGTCAATTCTGTTGACAAAAGTGAAATCAGCATGTTGAATGGGAAGATTGAAGAAAAAGTTTTTTAATGAGCAACCAGATGATTTCCAGCCTGGTGATGAATAGTTGAGTTGCTTTCATAGTGGTTGTTTTGATCAAGTTAATGCTTTTCTTGATACATGATTTGGGCTTACTCCATTGAGTTTGATTTGAGCAAGTTATTCTTTGCCTTGGTGATTTATGTTGGTGGTCGTCTTTTTCAAATACCTTTGGAAGGAAAAGGATGTCTACTAGTTTCCTTTTCATGTAGTGATTGGTTGAATGCTTCAAGGTTAATCTTGAGTTGAATGATGTTGGTTAAACCTTGTCTATAAGCATTGTTGCTAAAGCCCTAATTGGTTGAGAAAAGATGTTGGTTGTGCCGTGGTACAGTTTTTGGTACTTGCACAGAGTTGAAAGTGGATTGAGGTAGCCTGCTGGATTCTCACTGCAGAGAGAGACAAATAGTTGTCATTAGGTTCAAGCTTGTTGAGAATATATCCAAGATGCATGGTGAAGTTGTATGCAGATGTTGCTGGCATTGCAGAACAAAAAGTCTGGCTATATAAGATTATTGTATGCCTTCACTAAAAGTGGACAAGTTTGAGTTTGCAAGGTAACAGAGGGTAGTTGCACTGAAGACTAGTGGTTCAGCCATGTTCTTACACATGTTATATTGGTGAAGTTGATGGTGATGGTGTCATTCACTGGTTATTGCCGCTATTCACATTGTTGATTTTATTGATGCCTATTATGCTTATCATGATGTTGTCAATCACTGAAATGAAGTGGTCTTGGACTCATGGGGAGCATTTGTGTATTTGTTTTTCTTCTTGTTCATGCTTGGAATATTTGCTAATTGTAATAATTTGTGTCTAAGAATATTGTGCATAGACTCAGGGGGAGTCTGCAGCAACCCTTTGGTATTATTGTCAAAGGGGGAGAAGATTTACAGGAAAATTGCACATGTGTTGCCAACAATTCCAAAGGGGGAGATTGTTGAGCAAAGTGCAACAAACAGTATTGTCATTGTTGTCAACACAGTTAGACAGATTTATTGATGCAATGGACAAGAGTTTATTGAACAACAAGGTGCAGCCAAAGTACAATGGATAGGAGTTCAGTGTTGAGCAAGGTGTTGCAGGAGGATTGTCATTGTTGTCAATACAGTCAGTTAGATCTAATGATGCAATGGACAGGTAGTTCAGAAGTCACTCAGATGCAGAGGATAAAGTTTAAAATTTAGTCAGATCATGAGTCCTTAAATGATAGATGCACAGAAATAGAAAACATAATTCAGAATGAGAAGAAGAAGTCTTCAGATCCTGAGATGTCAAGAAGCGAAAAGGTTTTTTGTGAAAACCAAGGCAATCAGAATAAAAAGTTTTATTTAAAACCATGGATAATAGATTTGAAATGGGTTTTTCTTAAAACCCAAGTTGGCTCTTCGTTTCGTTGAAAAAGATGCCCCGGTGATAAAGATATTTAATTTTAAATATTTAGTTTAAATTTTAAAGGTTTTTTGTGAAAACCAAGGCAATCAAAATAAAAAGTTTTATTTAAAACCATGGATAACAGATTTGAAATGGGTTTTTCTTAAAACCCAAGTTGGCTCTTCGTTTCGTTGAAAAAGATGCCCCTGTGATGAAGATATTTAATTTTAAATATTTAGTTTAAATTTTATTTTATTTAAAATTTAAATTAAAATATTAAATTAAATTAAAAGGGCCGACATGTTACTATTTCGCGGCAATAAGCTACAGGAAAGTGACGAAGGTGGAAGAAGTGTTTGAGGCCGACAAAGCTAAATCTGGGCCGACGGATTTTAGGGTTTGGCAACCGACAAATTCTAGGGTTTCTCAACCGACGTTCTTTTAGGGTTTGTTCCTAAAACTTCTTCTATAAAAGCAAGGGTACTTCGAGTTTGAAAAGTGGGGTGTAAAGATAAAGTGCGAATGCGAGCATAGTGTTTGTGAAAGTGAAGTTCGTGTTGAGCAGAGAGCAGAATGTGAAACGACACAGAGTGTGCGAAGCGTGTGCGCAGAGAAAGCAGAGTGTGCAGAGAAGCGCGAAGGGCAAAGTTGATTGCAAAGTCTGGCTGTAGCAAGGCAAGCAAACTGTGTGAAGTGATTGTGCAAGAGAGAGCAGAGTGCACAGAGATTGCAAAGGTGATGTAGACCAGTTAGAATCTTGCAATAACAAAGGTATATGTCAAACATTTTTTTTTTTCAATATTGAAGTCCAGCTTAGTGCTGGCAAATTAAGGGGTTGGTGCCTCTTTCCAGCTTGGTGTCGGTAAACAATTTGTCCAGCTTGGTGCTGGAAAATTAAGGGGTTGGTGCCTCTTTCCAGTAGGGTGCCGGTAAAATAGGAGTTGGTGCTCCATTCTGTTGAAGCATATAAAGTTAAGGGGTTGGTGCTCCTTCCAGCTTGGTGCCGGTAAAGGATTATGTAAAGTTGTAGCTTTGCATTGACTGGATTTGGATGGTAGTCCAAGCAAGTCTTTTGAGGAGTAGCCACATTGGTGAACCTCGTTAAAATGTCGTGTTATGTGTGATGCTTTCTTGATGCATTTAGTATCTCTTTTATCTGCTTTAAACTGCTGCTGGTTTTATAATCTAATTGTTTTAGAAGTTTTTAAAGAACACACTGATTCACCCCCCCTCTCAGTGTCATTGTGATTACAAAAGGCTCAACCAACTCCACTCAATCAATCACTCAATTAAATAATCCTTGATCACAAATCCTAGTCTAATCATATGAACACTCACTCGTTTATTTCCAATAATTCTTATCAAAAAATATCACATAACAATGATACTCATGATCTTTCACAAACCCAAGTTCAAGATAGTTCACAACTTCACATAACAATTATACTCATGATCTTTCCCAAACCCTAGTTCAATCATATGAAATATTTACTCAATATTTCCAATAATGCTCATCAAACAAGTTTTTAATCATCAACTCTCACTTAGAAAAATATTCAACAATTAAACTCAACAATGCTTATCAAACAATCCTTTTCACTCCAACTTAACATTCACAACATCCAAAAATCACACACTAGGAAGATGTGCCCATAAATTTTTTTTTGATGAAGAAAATGACCTCAAAACTTTATCTAGTTACTTCATGCAATGTAATAAATGCACAAGTATCAATGTGGAAGTTATAATGTACAAGGTGTCAAATTGTACAACTAGATAGAGTGTTAGCTAAGGAACTCATCTTTTGATATAATGGCCTTAGATATGGAGAAGTCATAGTATCCTAATAAATTTGTGGTAGATAGGCAGTAGCATAGTGTGTTTGTGAGCTATAAGCTTAGAGCTCATTCATGGAGTAGTAGCTTATATTATGGAGTGTCCATTTCCTCCATAACTACTATTGTAATATTTTTTGTCATTTCTATTTATAGCATATTTCAGTCATCTCGCAGATTTACTTTATTTCTTTTTGCATCTTGTGATTGGTATCTCACATTGTATATGGCATCAAAAGCTAATACATTTATGGTGACTTAGAGCTAGTGGTCAACCAAGTTACAAAGAGGTGCAACAGTAAACATCACTATCTGAAAATATACAAGAATAGAGTATGAGACTTGATGGAATCATTTGATGCTCTAAATGTCCACTATGTCCCTAGAAAATAGAATATACTCATTGATGCTTTGGTAGTTAAGAGTTTAAATTTTAGTCCTTCCTTAGACCTTGGATCGACTGCAAATAAAATATTCAAGTTAGTCTTCAGATCTACAGTTCTGGATATACAAATATTTAGGCAAGTTTTTGAGAATGATAATCAGATAATTGACTTTCTAGAGAATCTTATTTAGCTAATGTGTAGAAAGAGTTGTCTCAAGAAATCAATCAGCAAGATATCATTCAGTTGAAGAATAATCACATTCCTAAAGGCTTGATCACATTGGAAATCTTGTTTGATAACTAGGATGGGAAGAAGTTAAGGACTATGAAAGTAGATGATAAAATCTCCAGTGAGATTGAAATAGAAGAGAAAAATAAGATTAATGTTGGAATAAGGTGTTCCCCAAAATAAATTGAGGGAGTCAAGGCAATTTGCTTTAAAAACTTATACATCATTTCCTGGTCATATGAGGACCTCAAGGTATATGATAAAAATATCATTCAACATACCATTGAGCTAGAGCCTAATGCAAAACATTTCAGACAGAGACAAAGCCCAGTGAATCCTAAAATTGAATCCATAATGAGGAAGGAATTGCTTAATTTTATTAAAGAGAAGATCATTTATCCAATCAAGCATTCCACATGGGTTTCTAACTTGGTCCTAGTGAGAAATAAGAATGGAGATATTTATCTATATGTGGATTTTAGGAACCTGAATAGAGCATCGCTAAAAGACCATTATCTACTCCCAAAAATTGATTAGATTTTACAGATGGTAACAGGGTAATAAAGGTACTCCTTACTGGATGGTTTCTCTAGATATAACCAAATCTGGTTCAAGGATGAAGATCAGTTAAAAATAGCCTTCACCACTAAGTGGGGCACATTTTCTTATCAGATAATGCCATTTGGCCTATCCAATGCAGGAGATATATTCCAAAGGGCCATGGACTATGCTTTTGGTGAGCTGATCTACAAAATTATTTTGATTTATCTTGATGATATGACTATATTTTCATATAGAAATGAATCACATCTTGAGCATATCGATAAAGTTTTCCATATGTGGAGAGAGTTTAGTATCTCCCTTAACCCAAATAAATCATTCTTTGCCATCCATGAAGGCAATTTATTGGGGCATGTAGTCTCAAAATAAGGAATGGCAATAGACCTTGATAGAATAAATTCAATTTTATCTCTTCCTATCCCCATGAATAAGAAAGGCCTACAGTCATTCTTTGGGTAAATTAACTTTTTAAGGAAGTTCATCTCAAATCTTTTTCAAGTAGTCAGGTCGATATTTGAATTACTAAAAAAGAACATGGAGTTCAGATAGAAAGAGAAAAGAAAGCAAACATTCAAGGCCTTAAAGCGAGTAATTGCAACTACACTAGTATTGATAAACCCTGATTTCAGTGAAGACTTTACTTTATACACCTATATAGCTAAGGAAAGCCATGCATCAGTGCTCACACAAAAGGATGAGAATGAGAAGGAACACCCCATATTAGGTAGTACTTGGTTCAAATCAAGAATCTTGTCTATGTGGTACACCTATATATAAGAAAATTTATCCTTCAAGGAGACTAGATGATAAAAGAGCTGGTTGGATTACTAAAATATAGGAGTACGATGTAGAGATCCATCCTGTTTGACATTTTGAGTCCCTAAGTCAAAGTTGTCATTGATGTCACCATTGATGCCACCATAAGGATTCATCATTAATTACAAAGAATTCAGTAGGAAATAAAGGTGACAAATATGGTCATTTGATATTCAACAAGAAGGCAAAAGTTTGAGTGAAACAATGCAAAAGATAGAAGTTAAAAAGGAGTGATAATATTTATTTTATAAATTATTTAAATTCAGGATGAATTTAAATTTTATAAATAAATATTAGAAGGAAATTTATTAAAGGTGAAATATTATAATGGTTAGAAGTGCCATGGTGAAAACCCAAATAAAATATTTGTAATTTTCATTACAATATTTTATATTGCAAAAGTGGGTTTACAAAGTCTAAAAATATTTTAATAAACCCAAAGGTTGGGTTAAAGGTTGAAGACCAAAGCATATTTTAAACAAATCCAAAGTTTGAATTTAAACAAGGCAAAGCTTATTTCTATTGATGTCGTAGAAGACAAGGGAAGCACCGATATTTTTAATATAATGGGAATGCATATTAATACCATGCCAAAGTTAAGTTTTGAATTACCCTTACTCGATTTGAAAGAGAAGCGCATCAAATTTAATGCAGAGCTCATGATAGTATTGTGTGAATTTCATGGGTTTACTTGACGATGAAAGGGACAAAAGCAAGCACATTGATTTTTTGGAAGTCAACAAGGCACTTTGGCCTAGTGGCAAGTGGGCTACAAGCATACATTTTGGTGTGTATGGTGGTTAGTGTTTGAATCCTACGGAAGCTTTTGGTGGACGCGTTGAAGGCGTCAATAAATAGGTGCATACATTTTTGCAAGGCTAGGAAGGACTCTTGAAGCACGTGGTGCTTCTTCCCTCCCAATGAGCTTGTAAGCTCGTGTAGTGTTTGCACTGTGGGCAAGACATTCTGAGGGTTGCATTGAGAGTTTGAAACTCTCCAAAGGCAAAGGTACATTTTTAATGTTTTATTTTATTAATTCCTAAGTTGGAGGTATAAGGTATTTGGTGGTTGAAGTCTTTGCATTGTGATAAAGGTTGATAGTTGAGAAATATCATTTGGAGGTATAAGGAGAATTCAGTTTTTATTTTCAATTCTTAAGTTTTGCTATTGTGGAATATTGAAAGGTTAAGACTTTGTGAGTTGTGTGTTATTTCTAATAAAGGGTTTTGTGATTATTGTGAGGATATTTCTTATTTTTTAAGTTGGAGTGATAAGGTGTAATTGTGATATTTTTTTTGTAATATAAAAATTATCCTCTAAACCTTATTGATTTTTTCAAATAAGTAATTGCGAGTGTGGCATATTTGTAAGGACAACTACTCTTCAAGAAAAGGTATGGGCAAAATTATTCTTTATTGAGTTAGATGGTTGGCTTGATTGAAAATTAAGTTTGGAGTGAAAAGGATTTGATTAGGGTTTCATTTTCAAAAGTGGTTGAGTTAATGCTTCAATATTTTCTGGATTGTGAGTTGTGCTTAAACCTTGTTTAATAAGCATTGTTGTTTAGACCATTGGTTGAGTGAAGTACTTTGAGTTTATGCTTCAATGTTTTCTAAATTGAGAGTTGTTATTAAAACCTTGTCTTATTAGCATTGTTGTTGAAGACTATGGGTTATGCAAAGAAATTGAACTTAAGTTAGAAAAGAACATGAGTATCATTGTTATGTGAGATTTGTTGTTGAGCATTGTTGGAAATATTTTGAGTTGGATGATACATGCTTGGACTAGGGTTTGTGAGAAAGGGTTGTTCCTTGATGTGATTGGTTGAGTAGAGTTGATTAAGCCTAGTCAAGTGAATGCATGAAGTGGTTGTTCAAGTTCCATGAAACAAAATATTCTATATTTTGATTGAGTTGATATTGAGCATTGAGTATAGAACATATTGAGTCTCTAAATATTCTCTTTATGCTTCTATGAGATTGATTTGAGTTGAGATTGAGCTTTGAGAATAGAACATATTGAGTCTCTAACAATTCTCTTTATGCTTCTATGAGATTGATTTGAGTTGAGATTGAGCTTTGAGAATAGAACATATTGAGTCTCTAAAAATTATCTTTATGCTTCTATGATATTGAGTTGAGAAAATGATTGAGCATTGAGTATAGGAAATATTGAGTCTCTAACAATTCTCTTTATGATTCTATGAGATTGAACAAGTTCTATGTGGAATTGTTAAGCTGATTTGAGGTAAGTCTTTAAGAAGGCTTGTGGACTGATTTTGTGTGAGATTTTGTGGAAGCTTGTAATGGAGATTTGATCAAGTTATAGAGAGGACTTATTGAGCATATTTGGACAAGTTCTAAGTGCGCTTGTTGAGCAGATTTGGAAAAGTTATGAGTGAGCTTATTGAGCAGATTTAGACAAGTTTTGAGTGAGCTTGTTGAGTAGATTTAGACAAGTTCTGAGTGAGCTTATTGAAAAATTTTGAACAAGTTCTGAGTGAGCTTGTTGATCATATTTAGAAAAAATTTGAGTGAGCTTGTTGAGTAGATTTAGACAGGTTCTGAGTGGACCTGTTGAGTAGATTTGAGCAGGTTCTAAGTGGACCTGTTGAGCAGATTTGAGCAGGTTCTAAGTAGACCTGTTGAGCTGATTTGAGCAGGTTCTGAGTGGACCTGTTGAAAATATTTGAGCAAGTTCTGAGTGGACCTATTGAGCATATTTGAGTAGGTTATGAGTGGACATGTTGAGCATATTTGAGAAGGTTCTGAGTGAACCTATTGAGCAGAGCTTTGAAGGTGATAGAGTAAAGAGGACAGAGAATCTAGTGGATAGATATCCATCAGCTAGGACATTGAGGATAGGTCTTCTGAGTGAGGACAAGAGTCTTCAAGTGGAGAGAGATCCATAGTTAGTGTAGTGGAGGCAGTCTTCTAGAGGATCACTATCTAGAGCTTAGGATAAGGAGTTCTCCTATGGATAGAGATCCACAAACTAGATTTAGGGGATCAACATATCCTTTGGAAAGAGGTCCATAAACATTATAATTGGGAAGGATTCCAAAAATATTATTTGAGAAATATTTAGAAGAAATATTTTCTCTGTGGAGGTAGCCCACATTGGGTGAACCATGTTAAAATCTATGTCTCTATTGTGTATGGTGTTTTGTGCATTGATTTGATTACTACTATTGATATTGCTATCTATACACTACATAATATTGATTTGAAAAGAAAAGTAAAAAGCGGTCTTATATTGTTCACCCCCCTCTTAGTATAATCTTGTGTTCTTCACATCCCACCAAGTTGGCTAGAGGAAGGGTATTGTACCAGGAACTTACAGGTAAAGTGGATTCATAATATATAGGAGCCTATTAGGTAGTATAGGATGATAATAGTGACTATCTTCTAGAAATTTTAGATTGGGTAGATAAATTGATGGCCTACTTCCAAATGGGAGTATGTCCTCAAGGTCTCAGTCCTTCACAGAGGATAATATTCAGACTATAAGCTTTGAAGTATGCATTGCTTCCTTAAGGATTATACAAAAAGAACTTGGATGGAGTACTTCTAAGATGTCTAGGAGATAATAAAAAATAAAAGGTCATTGAATAATTTGATGGAGGTCTGTTAGGAGGTCACTTTTTAGGAAAATTAACTTCTATGAAAATAATAAGGGCAGGATACTACTGTCCCACTATCTTTGCAGACATTTTTAAAGAAACTAGGCCATGTGATAAGTGCTAGAGATATGTGGGAAGGACCAAGAATGCAACATTTCCACTCAAACCAATTCAAGTGGAGGAGCCTTTTTAGCAATGGGGGATTGAATTTTTTGGAATAATTGACCCAAATTCATCGATAGGTCATAAGTTCATTCTTACTACCATTGATTACTTCACAAAATGGGTTGAGGCTATACCAACCAATAAGTCATATCAAGAAGTAGTGATTGAATTTATGGAAAATATGATCACAATATTTGGAATTCTAAAGGCACTAGTAAGTGACAATGGTCCAAATTTCATAGGTATGAAATACATTGGATTTGCAAGCATGCCATAAATATAAATATTTTTTCTAATTATTACCCTAAGGTAAATGTATTGGTGGAGTCCACAAATAAAAACTTGCTTAGAATTCTAAAGAGGGCACTCGAAGAGAACAAAAGGAGTTGGCATATTTTGTTAGATCATGTTTTGTGGGAAGATAGAATCACTATCTAGAGGTCCATTAATACATCCCCTTATGCATTAGTTTATGGTAAGGAAGTTTTTTTTCCTACCCATATTGAAATACTAGCCTTAAAATAGGCTAGCAAAGATCAAGATCTAGATCAGAATCCACTAGCATCCAAGTTGATGCACCTTATGTAGTTGGAAGAACAAAGGACCTAGCCATATGATAATTTATAATAATACTCCATGAATACAAAATAGTGTTTTGATTAGAAATCAAAAACCAAGCAACCATCAAAAATTTAATTCCTTTTGGGAGGGACCCTTCAAGTTTATTGAAGTAAAAAATAACAATACCTTTCAGCTTCAAGATGAGGAGGGAAATATACAACTCATTCTAGTCAATGGGTATCATATCAAACTATATTTTAGTTAGAGAATCCTTTATGTTGTAATATATGTACATATTTTGAATTATATCTTCTTTGTTGTATTCTAAAAAACAAAAATAAATGGGAGAAAAGTATTATTTTCTACTTTTAAAGTGAGACTGTGCTATATTCCACAAGGAAGTAATGCAATGAAAATCTCCATGGTCAAAAGAGTCAAACTAGCTCTAGTGAAAATCCAACCAAAGGAATTTGAACCTGATGGAATTTTCCAAAGAGAACATGACTCCTGATGGTACCTAATATAAAAGCAGGTTCAAAATTCATTGTCTTGTTGAGCAAGGTGCAACAACGGTATTGTCATTGTTGTCAACACAGTCAGATAGATCGGTTGATGCAGTGGACAGGAGTTCAGAGGTTATTCAGAGTATGTACAGTGAAGTTAAATGCTTATGAGGATGTTTTTGATGTTTGGGTGAAGTTGTTACAGGTTGTCCAAGAAGACCGAAGTGGCCCATATGCTAAAGATAAAAGAGAAGCGAAAAAGCAAAAAAAAAAAAGTGTCGCGATATCGCGACATGTTGCATTTTCACGGCCAAAAGAGAAGAGAAAATGCAAGGAGAAAAAGTGTCGCGATATCGCGACATGTTGCATTTTCATGGCCAAAAGAGAAGAGAAAATGCAAAGGGAAAAAGTGTCGCGATATCGCGACATGTTGCATTTTCGCGGCCTAAAGAGAAGCGAAAAATCAAGGAGGAAAAAGTGTCGCGATATCGCGACATGTTGCATTTTCGCGGCCAAAGGAGAAGAAAAAAGGAAAAAGTGTCGCGATATCACGACATGTTGTATTTTTGCGGGCCAAAGCAAAGAGAAAGTACAAGGAGGAAAAAGTGTCGCGATATCACGACATGTTGTATTTTCGTGGGCCAAAGCTAAGAGAAAAGACAAGGAGGAAAAAGTGTCGCGATATCGCGACATGTAGCATTTTTGCAGTCCAAAGCAAAGAGAAAGAGCAGAGAGAAAAAAGTGTCACGATATCGCGACATGTTGCATTTTCACGGTCCAAAGCGAAGAGAAAATGCAAGGAGGAAAAAGTGTCACGATATCGCGACATGTAGCATTTTCACGGTCCAAAGCGAAGAGAAAGAGAAAGAAAGAAAAAGTGTCGCGATATCGTGACATGTCGCATTTTCGTGACTCGAAAAGGGAAGGAAGGAAGAGAAGCAAAAGTGTCACGATATCGTGACATGTCACATTTTCGCGACTCGAAAAGGGTAGGAAGGCAGAGAAGAAAAGTGTCATGATATCGCGACATGTCACATTTTTGTGACTCAAAAAGGGTAGGTAGAAAGAGAAACAAAAGTGTCACGATATCGCGACATGTCGCATTTTCGTGACTCAAAAAGGGCAAGTAGGCAAAGAAATAAAAGTGTCACGATATCGTGACATGTCATATTTTTCGTGACTCAAAAGGGTAGGTAGGTAGAGTAACAAAAGTGTCATGATATCATGACATGTCGTATTTTTGTGACTCAAGAAAAGCCTCAAAATAGAAATGAACAATAATGAAGGAGAAAATGAACAATCATCGAAGGAGAAAAAAATGCATGCACAAGGGAAAAGAAAATGAATAGTCAGACATGCAAAGAGAAAATGAACAAACATGCAAAGAGAAAATGAACAGTCATGACCAAGAAAATGAATAGTCATGGTAGGAGAATATGGTGTCAATTATTTGCATGTGACGTGTTTGATGAAATGCCTTCTCTATATATACAAAAGGAGTTACATAAGAGTTATAGTTGGAGAGAGGAGTTACAACTGGAGTTACAAAGAGAAAGGATGGTTATAAAAGGAGTGTTGCTTGGAGAATTTATTAAGCACGGGGGATTAGAGTGTGGATTTTATCTTGTGAAGAGAGCGAGAGGAGAGCGAGAGGTGCGTGACAGGTGAGCGAGAAGGGTGTGTGTTGTGTGAATTGTGGGCGATGTTGAGTAAGCAATAGACTAGTCAGGGTCTTGTAAAAGTGAAGGCATTTATATGTCAATCTTCTAGTTTCAAAATTGAAGTCCAAGTTGGTGCTTGGCATCAGGGGTTGGTGCTCCTTCTAGTTGGTGCTGGTAAATCAGGGGTTGGTGCTCCTTTCTGTTGGTGTAGATAAATCAGGGGTTGGTGCTCCTTCCAATTGGTGCTGGTAAATCAGGGGTTGGTGCTCCTTTCTGTTGGTGCAGATAAATCAGGGGTTGGTGCTCCTTTCTATTGGTGTAGATAAATCAGGGGTTGGTGCTCCTTGGTGTATTGGGGTTGGTGCTCCTTTTGTTGGTGTAGATAAATTAGGGGTTGGTGCTCCTTCTAGTTGGTGCTGGTAAATCAGGGGTTGGTGCTCCTTCTAGTTGGTGCTGGTAAATCAGGGGTTGGTGCTCCTTTCTATTGGTGTAGATAAATCAGGGGTTGGTGCTCCTTTCTGTTGGTGCAGATAAATCAGGGGTTGGTGCTCCTTCTAGTGGGTGTTGGTAAATTGATTGTAAAGTTGTTGCTTTGCAAAGGCTAGATTTGGATGGGAGTCCAAACAGTCAATTTTTGAGGAGTAGCCAAATCGGTGAACCTCGGTACATCTTGTGTTGTGTGATGCTCTCTTGTTATATTTGCTTTATTTGGTTTTAAGTTCTCATTGTTTTGGCTTTAAGAGTTGAAGATTTAAGTTTTAAAGAGCTACACTGATTCACCCCCCTCTCAGTGTCATTGTGAGACTAACAATTGGTATCAGAGCCAGTTTCCCTTGTCAGGCTAAATCAGCTAGGGTTGATCTTGGATTAGTATGCAATGGGTAAGAAGAATAGATCCTCCTCAAATAAGGCATCTCAGTCAGTTTCAGTTCCTATGGAAGAGAAAATTGAACTAGAAAAGATAGAAGGAGTGAATTCTGAAGTATGTGATGAAAACCTTGAGGGTGAAGTATATCTAGAAGGTGAGTTGATCGCTGCACTTGAAGAGTTGGGTATAGAAAGGAAAAAGAACAAAAGACTATCCAAGAAGTTGGAAGAATATGGGGATAATATTGAAGATCTCTTCTTACAAATTCATAAAGCCAAGAAAATAGAAGAAGCCTTGAAGTCACACCTGGATGATAAAGGCGATGTATGTAGCAAACGTGAAGAGGAATCTAACAAAGTTATTAATGATCTAAAGCTGCAAGTAGAAGAGTCCAAAAGGATTGAAGAAACTCTCAGGTCACAGATCAATGAGAAAGAGATTGTTTGCTGCAAACAAGAAGAGGAGATTGTTTTATTGAGGAAACAACTAGAAGAGGCCAATACAAATCTCAAATTTGAGAAGAGCACAGAGTTGCTAGATAAAATGATAAGGCAACAAAGAAGCCCCATGTGTAAGCTTGGTCTTGGATGTGAAGCTGAACAACCTTCATCTTCTAAATCTATAGAGAAGAAGAAGTCCACTGCTGAAGGATCAAAGCAAGAAAAGCTTGAAGCTGAATCTTCAAAAGGAAGAAAATCTCAAAGGAGATCTACGACAAAGCAACCACAACAAAAGAGGTTCTATCACTCTCACTTTATTCATAATAATGCTTTTAATGGCTATTGTTTTAGATGCAACCATTATGGTCACAAGGCAATTTATTGTGGATTGAATAATAGATCAAAGAATTATGTTGGTAGAAATACATCTGTTATTCCGGTTGAACACCATGTGCAATGTTTTAAATGTAATGGTCATGGGCACATAGCAAGGTTTTGTCCAAGAACTTTTGTATCTAATCTAAGGCAAGACAGTAGATTTCATCAGACGCAAAGAATGCAACACAGACAGGGAAGAAATCATGTGCATCAAAGAAAGGAAAATAATCATCCATCAAGGATGCACAAGAGACAACCACCCAGTAGAAATGTTTTTTCACCTTTGATGGATTATGCAGTAGAATGTTATAACTGTCATAATTTTGGGCACATTGCAAGAAATTGTCGAAGTACATTTGCATCAAATCAATTTTAGGGAAGAAAATTTCAACCAAATGGAATGAGACAAAATAGAAAATTTCTCAAAAAACATGCACAAGCTACTAAAAAAGAAAAGTCAAAACAAGAGCCCAAAACTGTAATCAAACCAGAGTGGAGAAAGAAAGAAGAGAGGAAATCGTGTCTCCTTGGACTGAAGGAGACTACTCCTCTATTGCACTAAGCAGCTCCAGGTAGCACATCCTCAGGGGAGCAATCTTAAAGTTTTATTTTAATGCTCCTATGTTGTTTGGTTATCTGAGGATGAAAGGCAAGTAGTCAGGGGGAGTTGTCGTATAGTTGTCAAAATGTGTTTCAGTTCATGTAGTTGTTTGTGGAGGTAATAAGCAGGAGCATGAGACGTTGGCTTGACAGAGCCATCTTTTTATTATTGTAAAATCTCTCTGGTGATGGCGGTTACAATAGCAGATAGTGTCAAACTGATGTGCTTCAGCAGAACAACATGGTGAACAACTAGGTTTTCGATGCAACAACTGATAGGCATTATCTGAGATAGAACATGCAGCACAGGTCATCGTGTCATGGAAGCATAAGCTGGAAGGTGCTAGTTTTGAAGCCTGTAACATTCCCAATCTGTAGATAAAATAGAATCCATGTTGTGAGTACGTCTCAATTCATCTACCAATATCGAGGGAGGACTATGGTAAAGCTCTTCATGATCGTTATGAAAATTACTGCCAACGTGTAGGTGGGAAGGCGTGCGTTTCTTAACCAAAAATACAACACATCATTTGGTATAAGAGAGCATTAATTTTCTCTAAAGAAGTAGCCATTATCAAAGAGATGCCAGAGTCAAAGCAAACAGTGGCACTAGCACCCAGTTCGTCAAGAGTGCCAAGTGGCACATGCAAGGCAGAGACGTTGAGAGAATAGCGCCCAGGTGGTGAAGCGCCAAGGAGGACAAGATGCCCATGCACCTAAGAAAGTCTTGCATTATTTGAGAAATGCGAGATATTGCCCAAGGAATCCCTTGATCGCAGCGAGGAGAAATGCTCCCTGGAATCACGTGAAGAACGTTCGCCTAAGACATTGAGTAGCCCTGACATATGCCCTAGCAAGAAGCAGAATACCGAGTGTTGATGACTACGCGTAGATTGAGGTTCCAATGCTAGATGTAACGGTCCACTGTCAATACCTATGCAGACGATGAAAACATTCATGGCAGTCATTAGAAACCAGAGACATTGAGCTGCACAACGGATGCGAGGCAAAGTCATCAGTCACGGAGGAGGTGGCAGTCAAAAGGCTAAAGAAATTACGCATAGGCTGCTTGGAGAGTCGATCACTTTTGATTTGGGAGTAACTTTTGCGTAGCTGAGAGTTGCGTGTTGATCAAACTATACTAAATAAGTAAAAGCAAGGTACAACAGGAATTATAATATGATGAGCAGAGATTAGAGTGCTTATCCAAGAAGACTTTATGATAGAAAGAGTACCAGTGGAGGTGCATTCTATCTTGGAGATAGGTTGGTCACGTGGCACAGTAAGAAACCAGAGTCAGTCTCCTTATCCACAGCAGAGGCAGAATATATTGCAGCGACAACGTGTTGTACGCAGGAGAAAGTTGCGGAAGGTGAGGTTAAGTTGGATTTTGTTCCAACAACAGAGCAAGTAGCGGATATCTTCACAAAATAGTTGCCCAAGAAAGTCTTTGAGTACCTTCGCAATAAATTGGGAGTGGTCACGTTTCCCAAGAATTGACTAGCTATCGGGATCACATTCTCAGGGGGAGCATTTGTGTATTTGTTTATCTTTTTGCTCATGTTTGTGATTTTTGCTAAGTGTAATAATTTTTGCCTGAGAATGTTGTGCATGGACTCAGGGGGAGTTTACAGAAGCCCTTTTGGTATTGTTGTCAAAGGGGGAGAAGAGTTACAAGAAATTGCACGTGTGTTGCCAACAATTCCAAAGGGGGAGATTGTTGAGCAAGGTGCAGCGACGGTATTGTCATTGTTGTCAACACAGTCAGATAGATCGGTTGATGCAGTGGACAGGAGTTCAGAGGTTATTCAGAGTATGTACAGTGATGTTAAATGCTTATGAGGATGTTTTTGATGTTTGGGTGAAGTTGTTACAGGTTGTCCAAGAAGACCGAAGTGGCCCATATGCTAAAGATAAAAGAGAAGCAAAGAAAAAAAAAAGTGTCACGATATCGCGACATGTTGCATTTTCACGGCCAAAAGAGAAGAGAAAATGCAAGGAGAAAAAGTGTCGCGATATCGCGACATGTTGCATTTTCGTGGCCAAAAGAGAAGAGAAAATGCAAAGGGAAAAAGTGTCACGATATCGCGACATGTTGCATTTTCACGGCCAAAGAGAAGAGAAAATGCAAGGAGGAAAAAGTGTCGCGATATCGCGACATGTTGCATTTTCACGGCCGAAAAAGCAAAAAGGAAAAAGTGTCACGATATCGCGACATGTTGCATTTTCAGGCCAAATCAAAAAGAAAGGACAAGGAGGAAAAAGTGTCACGATATCGCGACATGTAGCATTTTCGCGGTCCAAAGCGAAGAGAAAATGCAAGGAGGAAAAAGTGTCGCGATATCGCGACATGTAGCATTTTCGCGGTCCAAAGCGAAGAGAAAGAGCAGAGAGAAAAAAGTGTCACGATATCGCGACATGTTGCATTTTCGCGGTCCAAAGCGAAGAGAAAATGCAAGGAGGAAAAAGTGTCGCGATATCGCGACATGTTGCATTTTCATGATCCAAAGCGAAGAGAAAGAGCAAGAAGGAAAAAGTGTCACGATATCGTGACATGTCACATTTTCGCGACTCAAAAAGGTAGGAAGGCAGAGAAGCAAAAGTGTCATGATATCGTGACATGTCACATTTTCGTGACTCAAAAAGGGTAGGAAGGTAGAGAAGCAAAAGTGTCACGATATCGTGACATGTCGCATTTTTGTGACTCAAAAAGGGCAAGCAGGCAGAGAAAGAAAAGTGTCGCGATATCATGACATGTCATATTTTCGTGACTCGAAAAGGGTAGGTAGGAAGAGAAACAAAAGTGTCACGATATCGCGACATGTCACATTTTTGTGACTCAAAAAGCAGGCAGGCAAAGTAACAAAAGTGTCATGATATCGCGACATGTCGCATTTTTGCAACTCAAGAAAAGCCTCAAAATAGAAACGAACAGTAATGAAGGAGAAAATGAACAATCATCGAAGGAGAAAACAAATGCATGCACAAGGGAAAATAAAATGAATAGTCATGCAAAGAGAAAACGAACAGTCATGACCGAGAAAATGAACAGTCATGGTAGGAGAATATGGTGTCAATTATTTGCATGTGACGTGTTTGACGAAATGCCTTCTCTATATATACAAAAGGAGTTACATAAATAAGGCGTTACAATTGAAGTGGAGGAGTTACAACTGGAGTTACAAAGAGAAAGGATGGTTATAAAAGGAGTGTTGCTTGGAGAATTTATTAAGCGTAGGGGATTAAAGTGTGGATTTTATCTTGCGAAGAGAGCGAGAGGAGAGCGAGAGGTGAGCGAGAAGGGTGTGTGTTGTGTGAATTGTGGGTGATGTTGAGTAAGCAATAGACTAGTCAAGGTCTTGTAAAAGTGAAGGCATTTATATGTCAATCTTCTAGTTTTAGAATTGAAGTCCAAGTTGGTGCTTGGCATCAGGGGTTGGTGCTCCTTCTAGTTGGTGCTGGTAAATTAGGGGTTGGTGCTCCTTTTTGTTGGTGTAGATAAATCAGGGGTTGGTGCTCCTTCTAGTTGGTGCTGGTAAATCATGGGTTGGTGCTCCTTTCTATTGGTGCAGATAAATCATGGGTTGGTGCTCCTTTCTGTTGGTGCAGATAAATCAGGGGTTGGTGCTCCTTCCAGTTGGTGTTGGTAAATCAGGGGTTGGTGCTCCTTTCTATTGGTGTAGATAAATCAGGGGTTGGTGCTCCTTTCTGTTGGTGCAGATAAATCAGGGGTTGGTGCTCCTTCTAGTTGGTGCTGGTAAATCAGGGGTTGGTGCTCCTTTCTGTTGGTGCAGATAAATCAGGGGTTGGTGCTCCTTTCTATTGGTGCAGATAAATTAGGGGTTGGTGCTCCTTCCAGTGGGTGCTGGTAAATTGATTGTAAAGTTGTTGCTTTGCAAAGGCTGGATTTGGATGGGAGTCCAAACAGTCAATTTTTGAGGAGTAGCCAAATCGGTGAACCTCGGTACATCTTGTGTTGTGTGATGCTCTCTTGTTATATTTGCTTTATTTGGTTTTAAGTTCTCATTGTTTCGGCTTTAAGAGTTTAAGATTTAAGTTTTAAAGAGCTACACTGATTCACCCCCCCTCTCAGTGTCATTGTGAGACTAACATGTCTAACTAGTCAAACAATGCCCAATGGAAATTGAAGGGGTAAAATTTAGGGGGGCAAATTCAACTTAAGTTGAGTTTTTGCACTACAAGTTTTATAGTGTTAAAATCCATCAAAATGCAGAATCCATGATCAACACGATCAAACAAGTCTTAGTGGAAATTGAAGGAGAAAAATTTTGAGTCCAGCAAAATTTTCAAAATAGAGTGAACTCATAGATAGTTCCTAAAATAAATGTAATTTTGAAACATGTGGTTAACTTGGTCAAATTTCCATCGTGGAAATGCAACTAGTAGAATTTCAAGGGAAACACTCGAAAGGAACATGCAACTCTTAAAGAATGAAATTGGGGAAACCAGAGCATAGTGTTAAAATTTGTTGAGTACTAGATTCCACCATAAAAATATTGAGATAAATGCACCTTAATAAGTGTGCCAATAGATATTTTACCACCATGTGCTATGAATTATATCCAATTAGTGATGTGGAATTTACTAACAAGCAAAACTTCACAACATTTGATTCGCTCATTTGAAACCATGAGAAGTAACTACCCGTTCATCTTCACTAATGGTGGAGGAGTGCCTAAAGATCTATTTAAATGAGGAAATTCAAAAATAAATTATTTTTGAACAAGTTCAACTAAATAACTAGAGTGTTGTTGAGTAAATTTTTTTTTAGATTCCAGAGAGCAATTTGCAAAGAAAGGCCACCCAAAATCTGAAATGGCATCCACCATAGCAAGTCAAACTGGGAAATCAAGCAATATCAAAAGACCAAATTAAAATAACAAGAAGGTAGGGATAGTGGACACAAAAAATATGTACGTAACCAGATATCACCTTAGGAGGGGGTATGAACTCATGTTCTTCAAGGGTGAGCCTCTCCTAGATCAAGGTATTGGTGTTATGTACTCTTTGATCTCTTATTACATTTATGATGCAATCCATCCTTACCTAGAGCTAATTTTTGCTATAACCAAGGTTTACGACCCTACAACTAGGTCAGTGAGGATGTACCATGGCAAGGTCTTGTTCCACATAACTGAGTAAACATGTCAAGACCTATTTGCAATGGGAAATCAACCCCCTGTATCTCCCAAAGAATTAATGCCAGAGCAACAAGCCAAGTCCTATACCCTAAAGAACCATAGTCAAAATGGAAGCCATTTTAGGTCCTAGGTATACAATCAATTTATATCCATAAATTCTAGAGAAACCCTAATAACAACTCCAATTCCCATCAAGTAATTTGAATTTTTTGAATTTTTATCTATGTTAGCCATGGTAGCTGGCCTAGAGTCTGATATGGAAGTAAGGTACTGGTAGCTGAACACTGCATATTATATTTTGAATACCAAAATGTACACAAAATCAATAGGGGATGGCGATAATACCCCAATTTACTTCAATTGGCCTACATTCCTTACTAAGATAATGCATGAACAATTGGTAGCCATGAAAAGTGAAGAAGAGAATATAGTATTCAGGAATTGTTCCAATATGGTTTGGATGTTTCTTAGTGCTACCAAAAATGACAACCCCTAGATATCAGTTGTGGAAAAATATGCAAAATGACATTCATTTATGATCTAATATTGGACTAGGTTCTAAGTAGGTTAGAATATTACTACACTTTCAACATGGAGTTCCTTGGACTGGCTTTGCAAATTATATATGGTAATTACTCTAGAATAGCTCCAAAAATAGAAAATAAATAAGGACCAAAGAGGCTAAAAAAGGAGACTGGTGCCTCTTGATAGAGGGTATGGTCATCAGAATATATGGTTTCCCAGAGAAGTTGTTCCTTTTACCTCATTATGTCACCCATCGTATATTCGTACTAGAATATTGCAGGCGGGTAGACTATATAAATTGTAAGTTTGGATTCAAAAAAAAAAGAAAGGTGATGATAACTTATGGTTTCAAGGAATGTGATATCACTGTATGGATAAGAGGACAATATGAACATATTAATGCAATCCTTGAAAGGATGGGTCTTTTCCAACTCCCTCAAATATAGGGATATGACCTAGATGATTTATTTGTAGAAAGGATTAAGGATTTACATGGATAAAAGTAGCTAAATTTATAAAATCAAAGCACCCACATGTGGAAAAGCACAAAATTAATAGATAATAGTATCCCCTCCAATGGAATGTGAATGCCATGGAAATTCTTCCACCCTGGAGAGATTACTATGAGCATGTACAAGATTATGACCCAACCAAAAGTTCTCATCAGCTTGGTTACACCCAAATCAAAGAGATGGAAGAGACTTATAAATGGTTAGAGGGAAAAATATTGGAATGGTGGAATATGAGGGTAGAAAGGAATGCAATGAAATCCAAATATCCTAAGCCAATCGATATTGAGTTTGAAGAGAGGTATGATAAGTACTTTGCAACTTGTAAGGGTAATGACAAGAATATCTTTATCAAGTATTGGAAAGGTAAAAACAAGTAGATTCAAAAAGATCAAAGCTAAAAGCAATAAGTATGAAGTAGGTAATAAGTATTAAGGGTTAACACCACCATAATCTACACCTTCACTCACTCAGTAAAAGGAGGACATCAAATTTTTTGCATCCACCACAAAGAAAATGGGTGCAGTGAAAAATACCCCAAGGATGAGAAGGTTTGAGCGTAAAGTTTTTGAAGTAAATACCCCTTCAAATGTGGAAAGAAAAAAAAGGTTAAATTTGTAGACCTCACTACTACAACCTCCTTTGAAAATAAATATAAACTAGTCCTTGTTATGGAATCTGTAATATCACTTCCTCAACAACAACTAGAGAAAACTATAATATTTAAGATGAAAGTAGAAGGTGTAGTCTGGAAAATTGACACCTTATTTTCTAAGAATTTTTTTTGAGTGAAGCAGAAGTAGTGACACAAGTTTCTAATACATCAAGGGAGTAAAATTTTTAGCAAAAGTAGTGGAAGAGTGCTGATGAAGTATTTATACAGTCCACTTTTATAGGCTTAGGTATGATTTCTAGTCCCTCTCCTTATTCTTCTCCTTCTTATTCGCCAAAGAAATCCCCATCCCCTTATAAAGTTCAAGAGGTATCATAAATATCATAACCTATGCATAATACCCCATAACCATCTCCACCCCATTCACATTCATCTCCTCATAGATATTCCTCTCCATTTCACACAGTTGAGAGTCCTAAACCGTCATCCCATCTCATTCACCACAAATTCCAGTATCATCTTCATCTCCAACTTCCATAAATCCATATCCTACATTATCACTATCCACATCAACGATGGTAATAACACTACCATTAACTCCCCATAATTTGTAGCTATTAGTTTCATTACAACTACTACTCCTATTGTGAACATAGAGTCCACCATCATCACCACAACTACCCTACCAACCATGGTGGTCCATTTTTTCCCTTCACATTTCACTCCATCCACCCACATGGATCATCCTACGATAACATCCCTACAAAAGGTCAAAATTACTTTGTTGAGAGCATAAAATTTCTAGAGCAAGAAATTGTCTCAGTCGTCAAAGGGGGCTACCAAGGTGAGAAAAGCAGTAATGGTTGACCCTGTGTCTAGACAAAGAATAAAATTCAATATGATCCCTTCGGTTGAAAAACCAAAAGAAGATATGATAGTGGAAGATTATCGGTTAGAGAAGAAGACTAAGGACATCTCTCAACTAGTCATGGAATATGATTTTGTTACAACCAAAGCTAGGCTGGAAACCATGTTTGTCAAGAATGACATCTACATAGAGCAATTTTATAAAATGGAAGAAAAGGTTTCCAAGACCAAAATAAAGAAATGAAATCTTTGGATAATGAGGCTAAAAAATCATAAATTAGATTTGAGAAGATGGTCAATTTCAAAGAGCAAGTTCAACAATTGCAAGAGCAAAATTAAGGATATGCGAAGCAGATACAGGCTTTACAATAATAGCTCCAAGTTGAGAGTACTAAGGTTGTAGGATTCTCCAAAAGTAAAGTGAAACAAGTCAGAAATAAATTATGTCTAACATCTTGGATAAGTGCTCTGAGATCCAACCCATCATTGATTTCATGGATGAGTCTAGCCATGTATTGCAAAATACCAAAGAGGATATAAAGACCATCACCAACCAATAGCCCTGTAGGCCAGTAAACTCCTCAATTTGTCAGAGGCTAAGTGTAATCATCTGGGCAATCCCATACCCAACAAGGACTGGAGAACCTCAAGGATCACAACCAAAATTATCCTCAAGAAGAATAGTTTGCTTTAGAAGGGGTGGCTATTGATTGACAAATTTTATGGTAAGCTTCAAAAAATTATATGAACCAATGGGGAAATGGTTCAATATGGCTTTAGTAGATTTTGGGATGACAAAAATCTGATGGTATCAAAATAATATCTCTAGAACAACATGCAAGCAATGATTAAATATGAATCAGAGGTAGATGCATGGCAAGAATAGATTGACCAGGATAAATTAATGTAGCCAATAAAAGACTTAACTATATTGAAAGACTTAATGGGAGATATAGTGGATTGGGGGACTTCGGTCTCATATGATAGGTCGGAAAAATTGTGTTACATCCATTGGAAACTATTGGATATAAAAATCCTTCTCAAGCATATTGGAACAAGGCCATGAATACCTTGAACCATGCTACTTAGATCTTAAAGGAATATGTAGAACAAAAGGAAGCTAAAGATGATGAATAACAGGATGATACTAAGGAAGATCCAGAGGAAGAGATGTAGGAAGAAGAACAAGAAGATGAAGAAAATGAAGAAGAGGTACACCATGAAGATGAAGGGAATGAAGAGGAGGTACACCAAGAAGGTGAAGGAAATGAAGAGGAGGTACATACAAAATAAGGAAAATAATATGGTGAGAAATAAGAGAAATATGTAGAGGATACTGTAAATTTCCAAGATGGACATGAGCAAGACCAATAGTAAAGGCATGATAGTACCAAAATTTTATTTTAAAATAGTAAAAATTTAAATAATATAGTCGATGGAATACCCGTAAGGGCACTTTTGTAAGCATTTTTGAGTCTAAAAATGTCAAGAGGCAGCAAAATAAGCATGAACCTATCAATAAAGGTAAAATATATGAGGTAAATTTTTGTGAAAAGAGAATTTGTTCGGCCAAGCCTATAAAGGAGCACATATGCAAGCACTTCTAGAGAATATTGATGACTGCTTCTAGGATGGCCTCCATATGAACCTTTAATATTTGAGTCCTTCTCGAGTATCTTAAAAGAGTTAGATTTATAGGAAATTTTTTCCTTGAGGCATCTTCTCCATCCAACTAGAGAAGATTCCACCAGCTCAAGAGGAGGCTAATGGTGGATTGTTGTCGTTCATTCCATGGTTGTGGTACATTCTCCTCTATTTCTCTAGTGTCCAAAGGATAAGGATATGAGTTAATAAGCCTTGCTAGAAATTCTCCCTAGGAGGTACCATAATGTAGGCCAAAAAAGGCCACATACTAGGCCAATTTTGTAAAATTTGGCTAAGTGTTGAGAAAAACCTCAAAAGCAGTGATAAATTCAGCTAAGGTACAAAATCCACGGTAAAATTGGTAAAACGGTACCCAAAATAAATTGAATAAGTAGAATTTAGAAGGGTGACTTCAGCTTGAGGTTAGTTTGAACATTGGAAGGCCACACACATAGCAAATTTGGTAAAATTGGTTAAGTTTTGAAAAGAAAATCAAAGGCAATGTTAAAATCCACTAGAGTACAAAATCCATGGTCAACACAATCAAATAGTACCTAGAAAAAATTGGAGGAGCATATTTTGAATATGGAAGAGGTAATGCAATGTTAAAGTTCACCGAGAACCAATGCAATATCAAAATTCTATGATCAACATGCTCAAATGGTGCCCAAAAAATATTGGAGGAGCAAATTACGACAAAATAGTATGAAATATAAGGTAAAGTCCATCAGATGTTACAAAAACCACTCAAGTAATATGTAATGTTGAAATTTATGGTCAAACTAGTCAAAACCTGACCCAATGAAATTTAAAGGAATGGATTCTAATACTAAGGAGTATGTATCCAGCTAGAGCGAAAAGAACATGGGAAGATCAAGTGTGACCAGAATCAAGATCCATCTGAGTTTTCGATTATAGATCTATGTACTAAAAGCCTCATCAAGAAAAGGGGATGGACCAGATAAATCGATAACCAGTGCAACTGCCAGATTTTGAGGAGGATCGAGCAACTTTTGGAGCTTAGAGTTGTAGATTTTCATGGAGCACAACTCCTCTCTTTCTTCTTACAAGAAAATAAGAGGCTGCCACCTCAACATCTTACTTATCTAGCATGAAAATCCTTGTAATGTTTCCATTATTTTTGCTATTACTGTAAAATCTATATAAAGAGGTCAAGCCCTGAGTTCTAAGGGTCATATATTGAGTTCTTTCCTATCATATTACTATAATTTTTCTGAGAAATCAATAGAAGGACCAGTACTTGGATGTTTACCTCAAGCTTGAGTCTTCATATTTTGTGAGTTTATTATGTGAATTCATTTTTACTACTATTGTTATGGTTAGTCAATTCTCCTGATATTGGATTGCTAAATTGGGGCAATTTGGAATTCTTATGCTTAAACAAATGTTGTAGAGAGCTTATTTTTATGTTAGTGTGAAGGTTGATCTAATTTTTCTATTTATATTATTAACATTTTAGATGTTTGAAATAGTTCTACAAGTGTTTTATTATTCTTTAATGATGAAGATTATTGTTTTTTAATGTTGTTAGTCTTAAGTATGGCATACTAAAAATGTGATTAATCAGAGGATTCTTGATATTTTTCAATTTTGTTAACTTTATCCGACCATTATTCATTCAATTATTTCTAACCCTTACTCCATTTCTATCCCTAGTCTTATACTTTAAACTAAGCTTACTTGAGTCAACACCAATTAGTTGACAAGGTATACCAGACTACTCTAGAGGTTGGATTGAAGTAATCTTTAATCCATCCAATGTTAGGGTTTGTGCTATTATTAGTGGGTGTGCACCTCCCATAAAGTCATAGATTCATAGTCACGGTTCAATATTTCCTTTATGTCAATTCATACCCCAACACCACCCATAATGGATGCTCTAGTGGGACTTCACATTTTGGATTAGATTCATCTAACTTTCCCTATAATATAAAATATACTATAAATATATTTTTTGCACAAAAATCTCCTTAGGTTGGACTATATGTAGTCACCACTACCATTATTAGACACTCTTGTACATAGCCATAAATTGTTTTTGGTAGGAATTAAAATGACAAAGAAAAGCTAGAATCACCACCTCCTCTAAGGATAATCTCTTTCAATATTATATTATTGCATAAGGTATGTCTTAAAGGTAAATTTTTCCATTCACAACATACATCACCCTATTTGAAGACTTCCTCTTACCCATGGGACACTTAATTTTTTTGGAAATATGAGCAAGATTTGTTGTCATTGATGTCAAGAGTCAGTTTCAGTGAGCAGTGCAAAAGGAAGGATGTCAAGAGTCAGTTTTAGTAATCAGTGCAAGAGAAATATTGCTTCTAGGCCTAAGGAAAAATAATATTATAATATTCAAGGTGGTCAGATGAGGTCTAAAGAGCAATAGGAAGGCCCAAGAAAAATAATATTATAATCTTGTATTATAATATTAAAGGTCTAAGGTTAAGACCTAAAGATTTAAATTAATTATAAATTAATTATAATAATTTCATTATAAATTAATTTATAACTTAATTTAATTAACTTTAAAGTTATTAAATTAATTATAATAAATTATAAATTAGTTTATGATTTAATTTAATTAAATAACCCTAAGGTTAGGGTTACAAGGGCAAGCGACTAAGTTAAATGGCATCGACGTCGACTAATATTCTCATCCGTCGATGTGCCAAGGAGGACAACACATTGGTATAAATACCATGTGCTTTGGAAAACCCAAAGTCACCTTCGATCGAATCTTTGAGAGTGCATGCAAAAATTTATGAACTATGTGGAAGAAGAGGATAAAGTTTTGCTTACGTGGTGGTCATCGAAGGCATAAGAGGGAGGAGGCTTGGAGCCTCATAGCCAACCATGGTGGTTGGGCTAGTGGCAGGTGGTTGTGTGCTTAGGGCGCTAACATGTGGGAGGTCCTATGATCAAACCCCGATGGCAATGTTTTGGTGGAAGATTCGTATTTTGGTTTTGGTGCCAAGGCATAGCAATAAAGCGTACGAGGTGCTTTTTGCTTCTAAGGTGAGCACCTAGCTCACGTGGCACGTGGGCCATGGCTAGGGCGTTGTGGAGGCGCAAGTGGGAGTTTGAATCCCGTCGAAGGCAAAGGTATTTAATTTTTGAAAATTAAATTGCTTCTAAGGTTTAAGGTGGCATGATTAATTTTTGTTAGAGGGGAGTTATAAGGTTTTTGAAAGTTAAATATTTTATTGTGATATTTGATAAATTAAATTGAGATAGGAGTTATAAGGTTGAAAATAAAATTATATTTTAATTTTTGGGATAAGCTATGATGTATTAAATATTTTGAGAAAAGACATAAGGGTTTTAAAGAAGATTATTGTGATTCTTTTCTTTAAACAAATTGTTGGCTTATATTTTGAAGTGTGGAGATTATAAGGTGTAATAGAGATTTATTGCTATGTATGGTGAAATATTTTGAGGGATCATTTGAGTGAATTTTTGAGAAGATATTGCTACCTAACCTTTGAGATTGGCAAAGAGTTGATTGTGATTGAGATAGGTGTTTGAGGTCAAATCTTCTTCAAACAAAAGGTATGGGCACATCTTCCTTGTGAGTGATTGTTGGATGTTGTGAATGCTAAGTTGGAGTGAAAAGGATTGTTTGATAAGCATTGTTGAGTTTGGTTTTGAGATATTCAATATTGATTGATGTGGGTTTTCTGGAATGAAAGTTGATACTAGAAATCTTTTTTGATAAGCATTGTTGGAAATATTGAGTAAGCTTTCATATGCTTGATTAGGGTTTGTGAAATATCATGAGTATCATTGTTATGTGAAGTTGAGAACAATATTGAACTAGGTTTTGTGAAATATCATGAGTATCATTGTTATGTGAGGTTTGTTTGATAAGCATTGTTGACTAAGCTTTCATTGAGTGATTGGTTGAGTGGAGTTGATTGAGCTTAGTTGATTGGAAGTGTTGGAGTGATAGTTCAAGTTTTGTGAAACAAATTGTTTTTATAATTTGAGAAAAAGATTGAGTTGATTTTTGTATGAAAGTTTTACAATTAACTTAAACAACTTTTGTGAAAGCTTGTGAGCTAATTTGAGTAAGATTTTGTAGAAGACTTAAGGATAAATTTGTGTGAGATTTTGTGGAAGCTTAAAAGTAGGTTTGAGGTAAGTCTTGGTGAAGACTTGTGGATAGATTTGAGGATAATTCTTGGTGAAGAATTGTTGAGAAGATAGACAAGTTCTAGAGAGAACTTGTTGAGAAAATTGAGATAGAGATTGAGTATATTTGTGCAGGGTAGAGGATAGTGTTTAGTATAGATTTGAGATAGAGAAGAGTAAGAGTAGATTTTGGAGGTGATAGAGCAGAGGATAGTAGTCTCTAGTGGATAGATATCCATTAGCTAGGGTAGTGAGGATAAAGATCTTCTAAGTGAGGACAGGAGTCTTCAGTGGAGAGAGATCCACAAGCTAGTGTAGTGGAGGTAGTAGTCTTCTAAGAGGATCACCATCCATAGTAGAGGATAAGGAGTTCTCCTATGGATAGAGATCCATAAACTAGTTAAGAGGATTGGTGTCTCCTTTGGATAGAGGTCCATAAACATTGTAATAGGGAAAGGATTCCCAAGATGAATTTATTGAGAAAATTTTATAAGGAATATTTTCTCCATGGAGTAGCCCACATTGGGTGAACCACGTTAAATCATGTCTCTCATGTGTGTGATGCTTTGTGTAATGTTTACTACTTTAATATTGTTGATGTTATCATATGGATTGAAAAGAAAAAAGTTTTATCTTATACTGTTCACTCCCCTCTCAGTATAAGCACATGTTCTTCAATTGGTATCAGAGCGGGTCTCTCCATGAAAAGACTAACATCTTGGAGGAAGATCCATCAGAAACACACATGACTTCAGAGAGTGAAGAAGAGACCATGTTTGACATAAAGGAGAGGAATTCTTTGCTGCTCTCAGGAATCTTGAAAAGGTTAGAAATAAGAACTCAAGTTTGAAGGATCAAATTCAAGAGGATGAAGAAGCAAGGATAGAACTTCTACAGAGTCTCACAGAACTCAAGATAAAGGTAGAAGAGGGAAAGAAAATTGAATAGGATATGACAGATCTATTAAGAGCAAGAGAAACAAAATGTGAAATATTGGAAGCAAAAATTGTTTATCTAAGGAATGAAGTTGAAAAGACCAAGGTACTACAAGATATAAAGTTTGGGAAATAGAAAGAGGAGTCAAGCCTTCAAGAAGTAGAGACTTCAAACAAAGATAAGCAAGTGACTTATACTCTGAAAGGAAAAGACATCAGGAAAGAAGAAAGCAAAGAAGAACCATGGACAAAGGTTAATTACAACAAAAGGAGGAGCACTCGACCATATTTTCCAAGGCATTCAAACATGTTACATACTCTCTTCCATGGCTATTGCTTTTCATGTAACAAATATGGTCATAGAGTTGTACATTGCACTGGTTATGTTAAAAAGGATGTAAATAGAAATTTCAATTCTTTTGCACCTCTTATGGATAGTGATGTTATATGTTATAAGTACAATAATCTTGGGCACAAGGCTAGATGGTGCAAAATGGTATTTCCTAAGTCAAGTAAAAATAATACAACTTCAACAATTAGGAAAGAAAGAAAAGGGGATGAAAAAGCTAGATCAATGTTAGTTCAAACAACTCTTCATGCTCAGGATAAAGAAGAACAATGGTTTCTTGATAGTGGTTGCTCTAGACACATGACAGGAGACAAAGACAAATTTCTTGTACTCAAAGAAACTAATAGAGGATCAGTAAGTTTTGGTGATAATGGATCAAAAAAATTTTGTGGAAAAGGAACTCTGAGTTTAGATAATGGGAAAACAAGAACAAAAAATGTACTATATGTCAAAGGGTTAAGACACAATCTTCTAAGTGTAAGCCAACTTTGTGATCAAGGTCATATGGTTACATTTCACCCAGATAGATGTGAGATAAGAAAGTCAGAAACTGGAAAGGTCATTGCAAATGCAAGTAGAACTCCAAACAACCTCTATATGCTTAGTGAGATTAAAGGAGAAAAGTGTTTTCTATCACAAGAAGATGAGAGTTGGTTGTGGCATAGAAGAATGGGTCATTTGAATTTTGACAACATAGTCAACATAAGCAATAAACAGGCTATCAGAGATTTACCCAAGCTAAAAAGGCCACAAAACACAATTTGTGCACCTTGTCAACATGGAAAGCAAACTAGAACAAGTTTCAAATCAAAGGGATATATGTCATCTGAGCCATTGAAACTAATACATACTGATCTATGTGGTCCTACTAGAACACAGAGTATTCAAGGTGAAAGTTACTTCATATTGTTTATAGATGATTACTCCATAATGATTTGGGTAGCCTTCCTAAAAGATAAGTCAGAAGCATTTGGTAAATTCAAGGTATTTAAAGAATGAGTTGAAAATGAAATAGGTAAGAGGATTAAGTGTTTGAGATCAGATAGAGGAGGAGAGTTTACCTCAAATGAATTTGTAGATTTTTGTGAACAACATGGAATCAAGAGAGAATACTCAGCTACAAGAACTCCTCAACAAAATGGAGTAGTTGAAAGGAAGAATAGGATTATTGAGAATATGGCTAGAGCTATGTTAAATGAATCCAAGATTTCAGATGGCTTTTGGAGGGATGCAGTCAACACAATAGTTTATATCATCAATAGAGCTCAAATAAGAGTAAACCATCACAAGACTCCATATGAGCTTTGGAAGGGAAGACCAGCCACTGTGAAACACTTCAAAGTTTTTGGAAGCAAGTGTTACATAATATGGGAAGAGCAAAACTTGGGCAAGTTTGACCCAAGATGTGATGAGGGTATTTTTCTTGGTTATTCTACTAAGAGCAAAGCCTATAGATGCTACAACAAAAGGACACACACTATTGTAGAAAGTATAAATGTAACAATTGATGAGAAGATAGGATTAAGAGAACCAGTTCAAGAAATTGTGTATCAGGAAGATGGAAGTTGTCAAGAGGAGTTTCATGAGGAATCAAGAAGAAGAGGAAGAAACACAAAGACTTCTTCCTAAGACTCCATCCAGGTATGTACAGAAACATCATCCAAGAGAGCTAATCATTGGGAATCCAGATGAGATATAGACAAGGAGAAGGGTAATAACATCAACTCAACAAGCAAATTTTTCTTTATTATCTAAAATTGAGCCAAAAGACTTCAATGAGGCAAGTGAAGATAAGTTCTGGATTAAGGCAATGGATGAGGAATTAGATCAGATAGAGAAAAGTAAGACTTGGGAACTTGTTCCATGACCAAAAGATAAAAATGTGATTGGCACTAAATGGGTATTCAGAAACAAGTTAAATGAAGATGGTCATGTGGTCAGAAATAAAGCAAGGTTAGTGTGCAAAGGTTATGCACAAGTAGAGGGAATTGAATTTGATGAGACATTTGCTCCAGTTGCATGACTTGAAGCTATCAGAATATTCTTAGCCTTTTCAAGCTTCAAAAACTTCAAAGTATATCAGATGGATGTTAAATCAGCCTTTCTAAATGGTGTTTTAGAAGAAGAGGTTTACATTGAGCAACCATAAGGTTTCAACTTGATTGATAAATCAGACTATGTATGCAGATTGAAGAAAGCACTTTATGGACTAAAGCAAGCTCCTAGAGCTTGGTATTCAATATTGGATAAGTACCTACAGGAATAGGGTTTTAGGAAAGGAATAGTGGACAGTAACTTATACATCAAAAATGAAGGGAATGACTTACTAATTATGGTTGTTTATGTTGATGATATCATTTTTGGAGGAAACAATGATAAGATGTGTCAAAAATTTGCAAAGAGCATGCAGAATGAATTTGAGATGTCTATGCTTGGTGAGTTGTCCTTCTTTCTTGGACTTCAGATTTCACAATCAGAGAAAGGGGTGTTCCTTTCACAAACCAAGTATATAAAAGAGATGCTAAAGAAATTCAAGTTAGAAGATTGCAAACTAGTAAGTACTCCCATGGTTATAGGATGTAAGTTAAGTAAAGATGATGAATCTCTAGAGGTAAATCAGAAATTATATAGATCTATGATTGGCAGCTTATTGTATGTCACAACTACTAGACTAGATATCATGCAAGCAGTGGGATTAGTGGTAAGGTTTTAGGCAACACCCAAGGAGACACATGTAGCAGTAGTAAAAAGGATTCTCAGGTATCTAAAAGGGACTATGGATTTTGGGCTCTAGTATCCCAAAAGTGATAGTTTCACTCTCACAACTTATACATATGCAGATTGGGCTGGCAATATTGATGATAAAAAAAGCACAAGTGGAGGAGCATTCTTTCTTGGAGACTGTTTGGTCTCTTGGCTAAGTAAGAAACATGCATCAATATCCCTATCTATAGCAGAGGTAGAGTATATTGCAGTAGTTGCTAGTTGTACATAGGTATTATGGATGAAGCGAACTCTAGAGGATTTCAAGATAAAACATGATCATCCTATTCCCATATTATGTGATAATACAAGTGCTATAAATATCTCAAAGAATCTAGTGATGCACTCTAGGACAAAGCACATTTCGATCAAGTATCACTTTCTGAGAGAACAGGTGATAGATAAGCAAGTCAGGTTGGAATATGTTACTACAAAGGAGCAGATTGCAGATATTTTCACTAAGCCACTTTCGAAAGAGACTTTTGAGTACCTTCAAGAAAATTTGGGAGTAGTTCTACTCCCACCCCAGAATTAACCACCTCAAGAGGAGGTGGGGGAGGGGCTAAGCTAAGAGTCTCATTCTTAGCCCCGAGCCCCAAAGGTGACCCTTTGCCATTGATGTCAAAGGGGAGAGATTTGAGTTAGGGGAGGAGCATTCAATCAGGGGGAGTAGTTTCTCAGGGGAGAAGAACATAAAAAGGTAAAGGAAATGGTAAAAGGTAAATGGGTTGCCATCAATGACAAAGGGGGAGATTGTTGGAAATATGAGCAAGATTTGTTGTCATTGATGTCAAGAGTCAGTTTTAGTAATTAGTGCAAGAGAAATATTGCTTCTAGGCCTAAGGAAAAATAATATTATAATATTCCTATTATAATATTCAAGGTGGTCATATGAGGTCTAAAGAGCAATAGGAAGGCCCAAGAAAAATAATATTATAATCTTGTATTATAATATTAAAGGTCTAAGGTTAAGACCTAAAGATTTAAATTAATTATAATAATTTCATTATAAATTAATTTATAACTTAATTTAATTAACTTTAAATTAATTATAATAAATTATAAATTAGTTTATGATTTAATTTAATTAAATAACCCTAAGGTTAGGGTTACAAGGGCAAGCGACTAAGTTAAATGGTGTCGACATCGACTAATATTCTCATCCGCTGACGTGCCAAGGAGGATAGCACATTGGTATAAATACCATGTGCTTTGGAAAACCCAAAGTCACCTTCGATCGAATCTTTGTGAGTGCATGCAAAAATTTGTGAACTACATGGAAGAAGAGGACAAGGTTTTTTCTTACGTGGTAGTCATCGAAGGCATAAGAGGAAGGAGGCTTGGAGCCTCATAGCCAACCATGGTGGTTGGGCTAGCGGCAAGTGGCTATGTGCTTAGGGTGCTAATAGGTGGGAGGTCCCATGATCAAACCCGATGGTCGCTTTTGGTGGAGGATTCACATTTTTTGGTTTTGGTGCCAAGGCTTAGTAATAAAGTGCATGAGGCGCTTCTTGCTTCTAAGGTGAGCACCTAGCTCATGTGGCATGTGGGCCATGGCTAGGGTGCTATGGAGGTGCAAGCGGGGGAGTTCGAATCCCATCGAAGGCAAAGGTATTTAATTTTTTGAAATTAAATTGCTTCTAAGGTTTAAGGTGGCATGATTAATTTTTGCTAGGAGGGAGTTATAAGGTTTTTGAAAGATTAATATTTTATTGTGATTTTTGATAAATTGAATTGAGATAGGAGTTATAAGGTTGAAAAGAAAATTATATTTTAATTATTGGGATAAGCTATGATGTATTAAATATTTTGAGAAAAGACATAGAGTGTTTTAAAGAAGATTATTGTGACTATTTTCTTTAAACAAATTGTTGGCTTATATTTTGAAGTGTGGAGATTATAAGGTGTGATTGAGATTTAATGCTATGTAATGGTGAAATATTTTGAGGGATCATTTGAGTGAATTTTTGAGAAGATATTGCTACCTAACCTTTGAGATTGGCAAAGAGTTGATTGTGATTGAGACAGGTGTTTGAGGTCAAATCTTCTTCAAACAAAAGGTATGGGCACATTATTCTTTGTGAGTGATTGTTGGATGTTGTGAATGCTAAGTTGGAGTGAAAAGGATTGTTTGATAAGAATTGTTGAGTTTGGTTTTGAGATATCCAATGTTGATTGATGTGGGTTTTTTGGAATGAAAGTTGATACTAGAAACCTTGTTTGATAAGCATTGTTGGAAATATTGAGTAAGCTTTCATATGCTTGATTAGGGTTTGTGAAAGATCATGAGTATCATTGTTATGTGAAGTTGAGAATAATCTTGAACTAGGGTTTGTGAAATATCATGAGTATCATTGTTATGTGAGGTTTGTTTGATAAGCATTGTTGACTAAGCTTTCATTGAGTGATTGGTTGAGTGGAGTTGATTGAGCTTAGTTGATTGGAAGTGTTGGAGTGATAGTTCAAGTTTTGTGAAACAAATTGTTCTTTCTAATTTGAAAAAATATTGAGTTGATTTTTGTATGCAAGTTTTACAATTGATTTAAACAACTTTTGTGAAAGCTTGTGAGCTAAGTTGAGTAAGCTTTTGTAAAAGCTTAAGGACAGATTTGTGTGAGATTTTGTGGAAGCTTACAAGTAGGTTTGAGGTAAGTCTTGGTGAAGACTTGTGGACATATTTGAGGTAAGTCTTAGTGAAGACTTGTTGAGCATATAGACAAGTTCTAGAGAGAACTTGTTGAGCAGATTTGAGATAGATATTGAGCAGATTTGTGCTAGACCGATGGATAGTGTTTAGTGCAAATTTGAGACAGATTTTCTATACAAATTTGAGATAGAGAACATGACAGAGTAACAGTAGACTTTGGAGGTGACAGAGCAGAGGATAGTAGTCTCTAGTGGATAGAGATCCATTAGCCAGGGCAGTGAGGACATAGATCTTCTGAGTGAGGACAAAGATCTTCTAGTGGAGAGAGATCCACAAGCCAGTGAAGTGGAGGCAGTAGTCTTCTAGAGGATCACCAGCCAGAGCAGAGGAGAAGGAGTTCTCCTATGGATAGAGATCCATGAACTTGATCAGGGGATTGGTGTCTCCTTTGGATAGAGGTCCATAAACATTGTAATAGGGAAAGGATTCCCAAGAGAATTTATTGAGAAAATTTTATAAGGAATATTTTCTCCGTGGAGTAGCCCACATTGGGTGAACCACGTTAAATCATGTCTCTCATGTGTGTGATGCTTTGTGTGATGTTTACTACTTTAATATTGCTGATGTTATCATATGGATTGAAAAGCAAAAGGTTTTATCTTATACTGTTCACCCCCCTCTCAGTATAAGCACATGTTCTTCAATTTTAACCACTAAAGAAGTATTTTCATGAACCTGCTTAAAATATAAGTTGTAACAAACTTATAAAAATAAGTGGATAAATACTAGAAATAAGAGATCATGAAATATTATATCTTCACAAATATGCTAAATCAATCACCTAAATGAGGAAGAGATATTGACTAAAGCACATCCTAAATATTTTTCTTACAAGCCTTTAAAAGACTCAAAATCTACTACAACTATCATAAATCCTTCTTTATCTCCCCAAAATCCAAGCCAAATATTTACATTACCTAGAAAATTTAAACTTACCCTTTCAAATTAGGGTAATATGGATTAAAGACTATTCCACATGATTTGACCCCAAACACTAGAATAGGTCCATAAAGTAACAATGTCAATGCATAAAACTTGAAAATTTGTGTAATTTGAAAACAAAAGGGCTCAAAATGATTTCATATGCAAAAGTTATGGCTTTCAAAAAAATCCTAAATAGACCTTAGAAAGAAAGAGTTAAGCTTCAAACCTTAGAAAAACAATGGTGAATCCCATTATACCACTTTGAAAACATTCATCTACTAGTGATAGCTATTGATTGTATGTCATCTAGTTATCTCTATTTAATTGAAACTATATCACTTGTCATAGTTTGATTGGTTGAGTTGGTATAAGTATTGAAAAAAATATTGATATGGCAAGAATGATCACCATATTAGTTTCCATGTCATCCTCATAACTACGTTGCTTTATAAAATAATTAAGGATAATTGGAGGGACTCAAACTTGAATCTATTTTAAGCTAGAAACATCACAACAATAAAGGAAAAATAACCCCCTTTCACATGGTTCTTCACTCTACATAAAAAAGACAAGTGCACATGATTTTCTAATGTGTAAACTATCTTGTGTAAGAAAAACCCATTGAGTGACATTCCATCCCATGTTGGTGTGATTGAGATGCCAATGCTTCCATAGAAACACTTCTAATTGGTATTCTATAGTAGAAAAAAAAAGTTTGAAAGATTAATATCCATGTTCCTTTGTCTAAAAACCATAGTGGATATTGCCTTACCACAAAAAAGAACAAGAAGGGAATGAAATATTTAGATATTTGGATTTTCCTCTCAAATATATGAATTTAAAAAAACCAAATTTTGTAGAATTTGAGCAATAGGAAGATTTTGAAGAACATGTGCTTATACTGAGAGGGGGGTGAACAGTATACAATAAAACTTTTTGCCTTTTAATCCAAATAATATCATCGACAATATTAAAGTAGTAAACATCACACAAAGCATCACACACATGAGAGACATGATTTTACGTGGTTCACCCAATGCGGGCTACTCCACGGAGAAAATATTCCTTATAATTTTTTCTCAAATAAATTCTCTTGGGAATCCTTTCCCTACAATGTTTATGGACCTCTATCCAAAGGAGATGTTGATCCCCTAAATCAAGTTCGTGGATCTCTATCCATAGGAGAACTTCTCCTCTGCTCTGGCTGGTGATCCTCTAGAAGACTACTGCCTCCACTACACTGGCTTGTGGATCTCTCTCCACTGAAGACTCTTGTCCCCACTCAGAAGACCTATCCTCACTACCCTGGCTGATGGATCTCTATCCATTGGAGACTACTGTCCTCTCTGCTCTATCACCTCCAAAGCTCTATCTCAAATCTTCTCAATAGGTCCACTCAGAACCTGCTCAAATCTGCTCAATAGGTCCACTCAGAACCTTCTCAAATATGCTCAATAGGTCCACTCAAAACCTGCTCAAATCTGCTCAATAGGTCCACTCAGAACCTGCTCAAATCTTCTCAATAGGTCCACTCAGAACCTGCTCAAATTCTCAACAGGTCCACTCAGAACCTGCTCAATCTGCTCAACAGGTCCACTCGAACCTTCCAAATCTGCTCAACAAGTCCACTCATAACTTGCCCAAATCTGCTCAACAAGTCCACATAGAACTTGTCCAAATCTGCTCAATAAGCTCACATAACTTATCCAATCTCATAGAAACATAAAGAGAATTGTTAGAGACTCAATATGTTTCAACTCAATGCTCAAACACTTTCTCAACTCAAATCAGAATATAGAATAGTTTGTTTTATGGAACTTGAACAATCACTTCATACATCCACTTGACTAGGCTCAACCAACTCTACTCAACCAATCACTCAAGAAACAACCCTTTCTCACAAACCCTAGTCCAAGCATATAAACACCAACTCAAAATATTTCCAACAATGCTCAACAACAAATCTCACATAACAATGATACTCATGTTCTTTTCAAACCCTAGTTCAAGTTCTTTGCACAACTCACTTCAACAATAATGCTTATAAATCAATCTTCACATAACAATGATACTCATGTTCTTTTCAAAACCCTAACTCAAGTTCTTCACACAACCAATGGCTTCAACAACAATGCTTATAAAACAAGGTTTTAATCACAACACTTAATTCCAAAAAACCTTGAAGCATTAACTCAAACACTTTCAAAAAGGAAACCCTAATCAAATCCTTTTCACTCCAAACTTTATTTTCTAGAAATTCAATCAATCAACTCAACTAAGGAAGAATTTGCCCATACCTTTTTGCTTGACAAGGAGTTGATCTCACAAATCTGCCACACTCACAATTACTTCTTTTCCAATCTCAATAAGGGTTAGAAGATAATAATTTCCTCAATAAAACACAATACAAAATGATATCAAAATTACACCTTATCACTCCAACTTTAAAATAATATTCAACACCTTCATAATAATATTCTTTAACACAAAAACCCCTTATTAAAATTAAAACAATACTCTTAAAGTCTTAATCCTCCAATATGCAAATATAATAATTTAAGACTTTATTAAAAATTAAAATCAAAAACTCCTTATAACTCCTAATTTACAATTTTCAATTAACACCAATTTCCAATTAGCAACCCTTCTAAACAATTCCAACTAACAACCCTTTTAACTCCCAACTTTAGGCAAATAATAAAAATTTAATGCAAAAATATTTACCTCACCTTTGGAGGGATTCGAACCCTCAACAATTCCCATGACAAACACCTTAGCCATGGCTTCAACCATCGCATGAGCTACGTGCTCGTTTGAGACTTAAGAAGCACCACGTGCTTCAAATCGTGCCTCCCTTCTTGCCCTTTGCAAAAATGTGCACCTTTGGCACCTTCAACCAACACGACTGCCAAGCACACTATCGCATTTTGAACGTTGGCTCTCTTGCCAAAAACACTTTCACACTTGCCCACTTGCCACTAGGCCAAGCTGCCCAGTTGGCTTTCGAATGATCGATGCTTTCTATTTTGAACTATTCGTCGCACATGAAATTCATAAACTTTCTCATGAGCTCTTCTTTCCAATTCACATGCAATATTAATCAATCGAGCAAGGATAAATTTTAATGCCCTTTGGGCATAGGTATATATATTAATTTCCTCCATGCTTGTAAAACATCGATGCTTCGAATGCTTTCACCACCATGTAACGTCGGTGAAGGTTAGGACCTTTATAAAGGTGCTTTGAATATTTTTAACTCCAAACCCATCTTTGGGTATTGTAAAATATTATAATTAATATTATAAATATTTTACTTTGGGATTTTAACCATATCACTTAATATTATAATAATAAATATTATAATATTATATCCTTTTGAGTTTATTACTTCCTTCTCATTGCATACCATGGTGTAAATAATATTTATTTATAAAATTTAAATTCTCATTGAATTTAAATAATTTATAAAATAAATATTATATCTCCTTTTTAACTTTGCACTGATTCTCTTGACCTTTGGCCTTCTTCCTGGATATCAAATGACAACTTTGACAACTTTGTTTCTTGACGAAGTCCTTGACATTAATGATGACTTCATCTGGTGACATCAATGACAACTTTGACTTAGGGACTCAAAATGTCCAACAATCTCCCCCTTTGTCATTGATGGCAACCCAAATTCTTTTTACCAAAAACTTGACTTCTTCTTCTCCCCCTGGGACATTGCTCCCCCTGGCTCAATGCTCTCTTCAAATATCAAGTCTCTCCCCCTTACTCAAATCTCTCTCCCCTTTGACATCAATGGCAAAGGGTCACCTTTGGGGCTCGGGGCTAAGAATGAGCCTCTTAGCTTAGCCCCTCCCCCACCTTCTTTTGAGGTGGTTAATTCCGGGGTGGGAGTCTCACTCCCAATTTTCCTCGAAGATACTCAAAAGTTTCCTTTGAAAGTGGCTTAGTGAAAATATCTGCTATCTGTTCCTTTGTAGTGACATATTCCAATCTGACCTATTTATCTGTCACCTGTTCTCTCAAAAAATGATACTTAATCGGAATGTGCTTTGTCCTGGAGTGCATCACTGGATTTTTTGAGATACTTATGGCACTTGTATTATCACATAGTATAGGAATGGGATGATCATGCTTTATCTTGAAGTCTTCTAGAGTTCTCTTCATCCATAACACCTGTGTACAACTGGCTACTACTGCAATGTATTCTGCCTCTATTGTAGATAAAGATATTGAAACCTGCTTCTTACTTAACCAAGAGACTAGACATTCTCCAAGAAAGAATGCTCCTCCACTTGTGCTTTTTCTATCATCAATGTTGTCAGCCCAATCTGCATCTGTATATGTTGTTAGTGTGAAACTGTCACTTTTGGGATACCAAAGCCCAAAATCCATAGTCCCTTTTAGATATCTAAAAATTCTTTTTACTGCTACCACATGTGTTTCCTTAGGTGTTGCTTGAAACCTTACCACTAATCCCACTGATTGTACTATGTCTGGTCTTGTAGCTGTAACATATAATAAGCTACCAATCATAGATCTGTATAATCTCTGATCTACCTCTAGAGATTCATCATCCTTACTCAACTTGCATCCTGTGACCATGGGAGTACTTACCGGTTTACAATCTTCTAACCTGAATTTCTTTAACATTTCCTTTATATACTTGGCTTGTGAGAGAAACACTCCCCTTTCTGATTGTGAAATCTGAAGTCCAAGAAAGAAGGATAATTCACCAAGCATAGACATCTCAAATTCATTTTGCATGTTCTTAGAAAATTCCTTACACATCTTATCATTGTTTCCCCCAAAAATTATGTCATCAACATAAACAACTACTATTAGAAGATCACTCCCTTCATTTTTGATATATAAATTATTATCTGCTATTCCTTTTCTGAATCCCTATTCCTGAAGATACTTATCCAATCTTGAGTACCATGCTCTAGGAGCCTACTTTAAACCATACAATGCCTTTTTCAATCTGCATACCTGATCTGGTTTATCTGCTAGTATGAATCCCTCTGGTTGTTCAATATAAACCTCTTCTTCTAGAACCCCATTTAGAAATGTTGACTTGACATCCATCTGATATACCTTGAAGTTCTTGAAACTTGAGAAGGCTAAAAACATCCTTATAGCTTCAAGTCGTGCAACTGGAGCAAAAGTTTCATCAAATTCAATTCCTTCTACCTGTGCATAACCTTTGCATACTAACCTTGCTTTATTTCTGACCACTTGTCCATCTTCATTTAATTTATTTCTGAATACCCATTTTGTGCCAATCACATTTTTGTCCTTTGGTCATGGAACAAGTTCCCAAGTTTTTCTCTTCTCTATCTGATCCAATTCCTCATTCATTGCCTTAACCCAAAATTCATCCTCACTTGCCTGAGTGAAGTCTTTTGGCTCAATCTTAGATAGCAAAGAAAAATTTGCTTGTTGAGATGGTTTTATTATTCTTCTCCTTGTCTGTCTTTCATCTGGATTCTCGATGATCTGTTCTTTTGGATGATGTTTCTGTACATACCTGGATGGAGTTTTGGGAAGAAGTCTTTGTGTTTCTTCTTCTTCTTTATCTGATTCCTCACAAAATTCTTCTTGACAACATCCATCTTCTTGATACACAATTTGTTGAACTGGTTCTCTTGAATCTATCTTCTCATCAATTGTTACATTTATACTTTCCACCATAGTGCATGAGTTCTTTTGTTGAAGCATCTGTAGGCTTTACTCTTTGTGGAATAACCAAGAAAAATTCCCTCATCACATCTTGGATCAAACTTGCCCAAGTTTTGATCTTCCCGTCTTATGTAACATTTGCTTCCAAAATTTTTGAAGTGTTTTACAGTGGTAGGTCTTCCTTTCCAAAGCTCATATGGAGTCTTGTGATGATTTACCCTCAATTGAGCCCTAGTGATTATGTATATTGTTGTGTTTACAACTTCTTTCCAAAAACCATCTGATAACTTAGATTCATTTAACATAGCTCTAGCCATGTTTTCAACAGTCCTGTTTTTCCTTTCAACTACCCCATTTTGTTGAGGAGTTCTTGCTGCTGAGTACTCTCTCTTGATTCCATGTTGTTCACAAAATTCTACAAATTCATTTGAAGTAAATTCTCCTCCTCTATCAGATCTTAGACACTTAATCCTTTTGCCTATTTCATTTTCAACCAATTCCTTGAATGCTTTGAATTTTTCAAAGGCCTCTGACTTCTCTTTTAGGAAGGTTACCCAAACCATTTTGGAATAATCATCTATAAACAACATAAAGTAACTCTCACCCTGAATGCTTTGTGTTCTGGTAGGACCACACAAATCAGTATGTATTAGGCTCAATGGCTCAGATGACATATAACCTTTTGGCTTAAAGGTTGTCCTAGTTTGCTTTCCATGTTGACAGGGTGCACAAATTGTGTTTTGAGGTCTTCTTATTTTGGGTAAATCTCTAACTGCCTATTTATTGCTTATATTGACTATGTTGTCAAAATTCAAGTGACCCAATATTCTATGCCACAACCAAATCTCATCTTCTTGTGATAGAAAGCACTTTTCCCCTTTGATCTCATTGAGCATGTATAAGTTGTTTGGGGTTCTTCTTGCATTGACAATGATTTTTCCAGTTTCTGATTTCCTTATCTCACATCTATCTGGATGGAAGGTGACCATGTATCCTTGATCACAAAGTTGACTTATACTCAGCAGATTGTGTTTTAACCCTTTAACATACAAAACATTCTCTATTTTTGTTTTTCCATTGTCTAAACTTAGAGTTCCTCTTCCACCAATCCTTGTTGATCCATTATCACCAAAACTTATTGATCCTCTATTTGTTTCTTTTAGTACAATGAATTTGTCTTTGTCTCCTATCATGTGACTAGAGCAACCACTATCAAGATACCATTGTTCTTCTTTATCCTGAGCATGAAGGGTTGTTTGCACTAACATTGATCTAGCCTTAACATTTTTCTTTTCATCTTTCCTAGTTGTTGAAATTGTTTTTCTAGACTCAGGAAGTATCATTTTACACCATCTAGCCTTGTGCCCAAAATTATTGCATTTGTAACATATAACATCATCATCCATGAGAGGTGCAAAGGAATTGAAATTTCTATTGTATCTTGCATAATGAATACAATGTGCAACTCTATGACCATATTTATTGCAAGAAAAGCAATGACCATGGAAGAAATTATGTAACCTATTTGGATGTCTTGGAATTTGTGGAGAAGTCATATTTCTCTTGTGATTAACTCTTATCCAGGGTTCTCCTTTGCTTTCTTCCTTTCTGATATCCTTTGCTTGCTTATCCTTGTTTGAAGTTTCTACTTTCTAAAGACTTGATTCCTCTTTCTATTTCTCATATTCTGTATCTTGTAGTACCTTGGTCCTTTCAACTTTATTCCTTAGGAGAACAATTTCTACTTCCAATTTTTCACATTCTATTTCCCTGGCTCTCAATAGATCTATCATATCTTGCTCAATATTCTTTCCTTCTTCCACCCTAATCTTGAGTTCTATGAGATTTTGTATAAGTTCCATCCTTGCTTCTTCATCTTCTTGAACTTGTTCCTTCAAGCTTGAATTTTTCTCTCTAAGTCTTTCCAATTTTTTGAGAGCAGCAAAGAATTCTTCTTTTATGTCAAACATAGTCTCTTCTTCACTTTCTGAAGTCATGTGTGCTACTGATGGATCCTCTTCCAAGTTGTTAGTCTTTTCATGGAGAGACCCGCTCTGATACCAATTGAAGAACATGTGCTTATACTGAGAGGGGGGTGAACAGTATACAATAAAAATTTTTGCCTTTTAATCCAAATAATATCATCGACAATATTAAAGTAGTAAACATCACACAAAGCATCACACACATGAGAGACATGATTTTACATGGTTCACCCAATGCGGGCTACTCCACGAAGAAAATATTCCTTATAATTTTTTCTCAAATAAATTCTCTTGGGAATCCTTTCCCTACAATGTTTATGGACCTCTGTCCAAAGGAGATGTTGATCCCCTAAATCAAGTTTATGGATCTCTATCCATAGGAGAACTTCTTCTCCTCTGCTCTTGTTGGTGATCCTCTAGAAGACTACTGCCTCCACTACACTGGCTTGTGGATCTCTCTCCACTGAAGACTCTTGTCCCCACTCAGAAGACCTATCCTCACTACCCTGGCTGATGGATCTCTATCCACTGGAGACTACTATCCTCTCTTCTCTGTCACCTCCAAAGATCTATCTCAAATCTTCTCAATAGGTCCACTCATAACCTGCTCAAATATGCTCAATAGGTCCACTCAAAACCTGCTCAAATATTCTCAATAGGTCCACTCAAAACTTACTCAAATATTCTCAATAGGTCCACTCATAACCTGCTCAAATCTGCTCAATAGGTCCACTTAGAACTTGCTCAAATCTGCTCAATAGGTCCACTTATAACTTGTCCAAATTTGCTCAACAAGTCCACACATAACTTGTCCAAATCTGCTCAACAAGTCCACATAGAACTTGTCCAAATCTTCTCAATAAGCTCACACATAACTTATCCAATCTCATAGAAACATAAAGTGAATTGTTAGAGACTCAATATGTTTCACACTCAATGCTCAAACACTTTCTCAACTCAAATCAGAATATAGAATAGTTTGTTTTATGGAACTTGAACAATCACTTCATACATCCACTTGACTAGGCTCAATCAACTCTACTCAACCAATCACTCAAGAAACAACCCTTGCTCACAAACCCTAGTCCAAGCATGTAAACACCAACTCAAAATATTTCCAACAATGCTCAACAACAAATCTCACATAACAATGATACTCATGTTCTTTTCAAACCCTAGTTCAAGTTCTTTGCACAAAAACTCACTTCAACAACAATTCTCATAAAATAATATTCTTTGCAAAACCCTAACTCAAGTTCTTCACACAACCAATGGCTTCAACAACAATGCTTATAAAACAAGGTTTTAATCACAACACTTAATTCCAGAAAACCTTGAAGCATTAACTCAAACACTTTCGAAAAGGAAACCCTAATCAAATCCTTTTCACTCCAAACTTTATTTTCTAGAAATCCAATCAATCAACTCAACCAAGGAAGAATTTGCCCATACCTTTTTCTTGACAAGGAGTTGATCTCACAAATCTACCACACTCACACTCACTTCTTTTCCAATCTCAATAAGGGTTAGAAGATAATAATTTCCTCAATAAAACACAATACAAAATGATATCAAAAATTACACCTTATCACTCCAACTTTAAAATAATATTCAACACCTTCATAATAATCTTCTTTAACACAAAACCCCTTATAAAAATTAAAACAATACTCTTAAAGTCTTACTCCTCCAATATGCCAATATAATAATTTAAGACTTTATTAAAAATTAAAATCAAAACCTCCTTATAACTCCAATTGATAATTTTCAACAACCACCACTATCCAATAAGCAACCCTTCTAAACAAATCCAACTAACAACCCTTTTACCTCCCAACTTAGGCAAATAATAAAAATTTTAATGCAAAAATATTTACCTCACCTTCGGAGGGATTCGAACCCTCAACAATACCCATGACGAACACCTTAGTCGTGGCTTCAACCGCCACATGAGCTACGCGCTCATTTGAGACTAACGAAGCACCACGTGCTTCAAGTCGTGCCTCCCTTCTTGCCCTTTGCAAAAATGTGCACCTTTGGCACCTTCAACCAACACGACTGCCAAGCACACTACCGCGTTTCGAACGCTGGCTCTCTTGCCAAAAAATGCTTTCACACCTGCCCACTCGCCACTAGGCCAAGCTGCCCAGTTGGCCTTCGAACGATCTATGCTTTCTATTTTGAACTGTTCACCACACATGAAATTCATAAAATTCTCACGAGCTCTTCTTTCACTTCACATGCAAATAATAATCAATCGAGCAAGGATAAAGTTTAATGCCCTTTGGGCATAGGTATATATATTAATTTCCTCCATGCTTGTAAAACGTCGGCGCTTCGAATGCTTTCACCACCATGTAACGTCGATGAAGGTTAGGACCTTGATAAAGGCGCTTTGAATATTTTTAACTCCAAACCCATCTTTGGGTATTGTAAAATATTATAATGAATATTATAAATATTTTACTTTGGGATTTTAACCATATCACTTAATATTATAATAAAAATATTATAATATTATATCCTTTTGAGTTTATTACTTCATTCTCATTGCATACCATGGTGTAAATAATATTTATTTATAAAATTTAAATTCTCATTGAATTTAAATAATTTATAAAATAAATATTATATCTCCTTTTTAACTTTGCACATGATTCTCTTGACCTTTGGCCTTCTTCCTGGATATCAAATGACAACTTTGACAACTTTGTTTCTTGACGAAGTCCTTGACATTAATGATGACTTCATCTCGTGACATCAATGACAACTTTGACTTAGGGACTCAAAATGTCCAACGATTCAAGCCTATATTTTAGGATAAAATGCCTTGAGGGTGATTTCCTACCCACAATGCTACCTGTGTTTTTTTGGTAGTTTGTACTAAAAAATGGGTTTTTAAAGGGCCCCAAAAGTTTTTTATAAATAAGAAAGGGGAAACCAGGTCAACAAACCAACCAACAAGATAAAAGGTGGGCCTTTTATTTTTTTAAATAAAAGTGCACAGGAAGATGGTATTGGAGGGACCATCTTCAGACCTTACAAACTAGGATGTGGGATCATCCCATATAGAAAATAATTAAAAAAAACCTGCTGAATGGGCCTAAGATTTAAAATGGTGAATCCTACCTAGGGGCAATTTTTTTTTTTTTAAATAGAGATCCCACCCAAGGGAAAAATCAGAACTATATTTCTCACCCAAGAGAAATAGGAAGTCAAAATATCTTGGAAAAGATAAACTCATCAAATGGTAGCTTGGGAAAAAGTAGCAAGAATAGAGTAATCCTGTCAGAGAAGAAAGAAATAGGTAAATCTTAAAGCAACTGCAACAAAATATAATCCCATATAGGAAGGCACGAGACCATAATAGACTAGTCCAACAAAGAGAATCCCATCCAGAAAGGCATAGGAAAACCATAGTATGGTCCAGAAAAGAGAAACCCATCCAAGAAAGCACAAGAAAACCACATACCTACCCAACATGGTCCAAGAAGTAGGGCCTTGAGTAAAACATCCATACCACTCAATATTAGAATGAGATTACCCACTAGAATAAGCAATGTTTTCCAATCATGATATCAGGTAAATCTGAAACCCTAGATGCAGTAAGAAGAATCCCACAAAAAGCTAAAATGAAAAAATAGGCTACAAATTAGATCAGTAGATACTAGAGATCTCAAAAGGCCACAAGATCTCCCTATGAAGAAGTTTGAATACACAAGCTATAGGGAGAAATTCCAGAGACACCATCCACCATGATGATCCATGATTGGAGCAAAACTGGACATAGATATTTTCAATAGAGGCCCAAAAACTACAACAAAAAATGAAGCACAAGGTCCTCACCTTAAGACCTTAAAAAATTGTAGGGCCAAAAAAACATACAACCATCTGTATCAAAAAAGCACATAATCCCACCAAATACATTGAGGGATGAAACCTCGAAAACTAAAGCCATATATAGCTGCACGAAGAAGCATAGGGTCCCTTCCCAAGATAAAAAATATAGACTGTAGTAAGAGGCTCCACCAAAAACCCTGAAGTGAATAAATATTTTATCTCCAAATAGATCCCATAGGCACTACAAAACCTGATCTGTAGCTAAAAAGGATGACCATCTATGGATGTTAATGCGGGGCTACCCTGAAGCCAAGAAAAATATAGGCAAGGATTCTGAGCACCAAAACTAAAAAAATGCCAAACCCTCTTCCAGAAGCCACAACCCCTCAAATGGACTAGCTAGAATCCAACCAAAAAAAGGCATATATGACAAGGTCTTAGGGATGGTGCACATAGCTACAGAGAGTTAGTCTAACACTAGAAATCCAACTTGGAAAGTTCCAAGTGGATCCTAAGAGCCTGGAAGTGGAGCAGGGGGGCAGGCAAATGGAACGGGGCCATCCTTCTAGAGTGGGAGTCTCCTACCTCCCCTCTAGAATACTACCTATCTTGATTGTGTGAAGGGCACACCCTCACACAATGCTACCTATGAGGGTGTGCCAATTTTTTTGAAGAAGAGAAAACACACCTCTAGTTGGGATAATGCCATGATAGAGTAAGAACAATGCATCAAATTCAAAAATTTGAATTTGAATTTTGTGCATGCACTTTCAAGAACCACCAAAATGCCTTTCTTCACTCTTGTGCATTGCAAGGATCCCTTTTGATGATATGAATAACAAAGTAGGCTATTATTTCTCTAATTTTTTAGAAAGGATGGAAAAAAATAAAAATCATCTTCATCTCATGAAAAAATTGCTCATGATACTTTCAAGAAAAATCATCCTATAAATTAGAGAAAAATTAGCTTTTATTTGATGCAGGTTGATTTCCTAAGTTTTTGATGTTTGTATGGCATGGGAGGATGCATGTTTGTAATGTCTATATTTCTCTTAGAAGCATTTGGGCTTGTCTTCTTGTATTAGTTTGGTAAAAGGTTTTGGGAACCTTTTAAAACCCCTTCTTCTACCTTAATAAAAAAAACATCATCCTATAAATTAGAGGATATAAACAATATTTTTGTGTGAATAACTGAGGTAGCTCCATACCCACTCTAATACCATATTATTTTTAAAAAATAAACAAAAGTGATCCATCCACTAAAATCTTATATAGAAATCATAAAGGACAAAAAGTAGAAATATATGATGGGAACTTGTAGGAACCATAAATAATCACTATATACATAGATAAAACTACACAAAAATTTGATAATAAAATGAGCATTAGTGGGGGTATTTATACCAATAGCAAATCCCTAATTACATGATAGATTTTCATATAAGATGACATAATAAGAGGGAATAAAAGCTAATTACAAGTCATAAATAGGTTTTAACCATATCAAGGTTAACAATAGTCCATATGGTTTACATAATAAAATATTATAAAATAATTAATAAATTGTACAATGAAATACCCTTAGACATATTTAATACATCACACAATGTTGGCTGTTGGTCATTAATCAAATTACACTTTCAACACCTCCCATAATTTGAATTAAAGGGATAAGGAGAGGATACATAAGCAACAATAATATCACCCCCATACTAGATGCTCTAGTGGGCCTCCATAATTTGAGGTAGATTCATCTATACCTGTCCATCATCTAAAAATTGCTATTGTAAAATTATTTTCTATGAAAAAGTCTCCTTAGGTTGGGCCATAGTGTAGACACCTAAAACATGTCATATTGAGGAGACTACAAATATCGACCCTTTTAGGCCATATGACCCACCTTGGGAAACCATAAGTATCAATAGTGGTTTTCACCACTCAGACAGAAGAATTTACCTTTACATCCAAGACCATCCCACCAAATAATGGCCTCCATATATCATCTTACCATGAGACGACCTCTAGTTAAGGTCGTATCACACCAAGACGATCGTGCCATAAGCAAATTTAAATATCACACCATGGTTAAAGTGGTTGCACAAGCCATATAATATAAAAACATACACAATCAGTTGTAGGGAATCTTCAAGAATGGGTAGTTACATTTCTTGGATCTAACCGCTTCTTGGCTTCCCATGCAAGATTGGACTCCCTTTTGGAAGTCTATATAATGGAACCCAACCTTCATACATTTATCAAGGAGAGTTTTTATTTTTAAACCACGAAGCTTCCAAACCTTTTTGTATTCTTTTCTCCATAGAAAATATGCTAATGGACCGCTTTGAAGGTTGAAGATCGTATATGTGTTCTTTGTGCAATCTAACATCCTTGTTTCAGTATTGAATTCTTCCCTCCAAGTTATTCTCTATGAACACACCAATTTATCGACCAATCCATAGATCTAATCCAGCATCACCTTGCATCATCCATAATAGTATCAATCATATGTTAGAAGTCATCTCTATCAGAGATGACCCGTAGGTACAACCATATTTCCCAAAGATGACCCATAGGTACGACCATCCTGTATAGAGATGACATCCTAGGCAGAGATTTGTTTCTTGATTTCCTACTTTTTTAAGCTTTAACAACATTTCTATTTGAAGTAGGAAAAAATGGTGCACCTAATTATGATGAACAATGTATGTACCCATATAATACTGCTTAAGAGCATCAAATGAAAGCATGCAAGTAAAATGGAAGAGATACCAAATAGCAAGAAATGAAGAAAAATAGAATTTATTTCTTATTAATCTGGTCGATAAAATCCAAGGTTATATATATGTACCCTTGAGGGCTCAAATATGATACAATTTTTACAAATTGGGTTCCCAAGGATCAAAATCCTTCATGTAACTCAGGTGCACATCTAGTGTCTTTCCTCATACCCACAATCGAGGTGGGCGGGCTATTGTTGTCACCGCTTGTGTCTTTGATATTAAGGTATTGTGCTCCTTCCTAATGCACTATAAAAACCTACACCTGCACACAAGGAAACCAAAAAAGTCAAATAGCAAGTGCGTATGATGAAAAATATGCAATCCCCACAGGCATCAAAATACTAGTAATGATAATATGCATGTATCTTATCTCAAATAAACTCCAAATGACTTGAAATTATAGAGGAATGTAAAGTAAAAGTTTTTGGGTAGATATCACTAAAAATAGATCCAAAATTGGGTCCGATGGTGTGATGTAATCGTGATGACCATTCTCAACCTGCAAGACCCAAAGCAAGCAATTTCTAAACCAAAAAACATTCAAATAAAATGAAACTTGGTAAGTATACCTAAAAAATGACTCTAAAAGAACCCATATGTTCAGATTTTAAATATGAATAATAATTTTAGATGTTTCTCCAGATGACCACTATAGACCTGCATGAGACCCTGCAAAAAACTAAAAATGTGATATCTCACTCAATATAGCTCCAAAATACCTAAAATTTGGACAGAAGAATAATATGACAATATAGAATCTAAAAAAAAATATCAATAAAGAAATAATGCATAAATAAGCTACCATACCTAGGTGGTACAGTTGGGATTGTCACAAACTGGGGACCATCCTGGGGTGGGACGACCACCAGTTATGCCCTTATTTTATCACTAATTCCTTTGTGAATAAGTTAGGGATCACCTAAATAGTGTTTTTGTTGAATTTGGTGGTAAAAATCACTCAGATGGTTCGGTTTTGGGATCATATTGTGTCTCCTAGTTCACTCACAAACCTCCTTTGTTAGGTAGATATTCTGAGGGAATGTGGGTATAAAATGGTGAGGGAAAATCTTGGTAGAACTCCATCGCTATGTCTCAAAAATCCTCTCTATTTTTTGTGTGGAAAATGAATCCACTTTATAGCCAAAGTAAGCCTTTGGGAAAAAAGGCATGCGAAGACAAGAGGTGCCACTTGTTCACAACTCATCATGCATTGGAGGGGGAAGGCATCTCCATTTGAGGAGTAAAACATACAACATGTCATAATATTCCTGCACCCTCAGACTTGCATGAGAGAATATATGGGCTAAATGGTAGTCCTTGGGCACCATTTGGCCATATTTTGACTTTTTGAGGGTCAAAGGCCCTGGTCGTCCCACCTAGGGATGGCTGCATGTGACCATCCCTAGGTGGGACAACCATGAACTGTGACCATCCCAAGGTGGGACGATCATGCCTATGTGGCCCAAAAGTCCCCAAAAGTGGAGTTTAGCCTTCCATGAGTGGTTAGGACCACTAGTAAACCTCTAAGGGTTGCCCAAGGGGGGCATATGGTGTCATTTAACTAGTGCTTGTAATTGCCTAATTGGATTAGCCAAATTTTAGTGTCTACAGATGCCCCTTTTTGAGATGTGTTATGTGCAACACAACACTGAGCAAAAATAGATGACTAAAATGCTAAATTATTAAGTTTGTTTGATAACCTAACCAACTTTAGTTGCCTCAATCCTCGAAAGAGCATGCGTTCTTAAATCATTTCTTTGGACAAGCTAAGGAACTTGCTTGAGCTTGGATATTGTTCTATCATGAAAATGTGAGGCCTATGATTCCATGATGCCAATAATTTCAAGTGATTTAATTGATCTTTTGTGCTTTATTTCTGCCCCAAGAAGGAGCATGATTGTCTTTGTCAAAGATTCGTTGAACGGATGCAATTTGCATGATTGAGTGTGTGAGTGTTGATTGTGATTGTGCCTATGCTAAGTATGACTACCCCCTCAAGTGACAAGTCGATTATGGAGTGACCAGTGATAAAAGTGATGAGTCACTTGACACATATGACTTTGTTGGGGTTTCCTCTTGGTTTTACTCATTGAAAAATGGAGTATTTTTTAGAGGATTTTAGTGATTCTATTGATGTTGTATGGAAGAAGGGAGCTAAAAACTTCATTCCCGTGGGGTGGTTTAACCAAAATGGAAATATTAGGGTATGAAGTAGATACTTTTCCACTTCTCCATGAAAATTTTATATTTCTCATTATCCTATGTGAATTTTGACCAAATTTGAGCTATTTTTTATTTGTTTTGGACCCTTTTTGGTGCATTTTAAGTTGTTTTTGTGAAATTTTTCTATGGCCATCAAAGGCTGATATGGTGGTATGGTTTATTATTTTCCTAGGGTGGGATGGCCAGCCAATAAGCCACTTGGATCACCCCAATATGGTCAAGGCCCTAGGAAGGTTATTTAAGCCAAAAATGGGTCATTTGGGATCATTTATGCATTTGCAACTTTGCAGCTTGAGAGGTGAGGAGGAGGAAAAATATTATAAGTAGTGGAGCACTAGAGAAATCCTTCTACAGTCACCATGATCTAGCCTATAGACTCATCTAGCCTTGGAGCCCGTGCGAGGTGGGTAAGAAGTGGATTTCTTACTGCACTATGCTTGAAATTGAGATGGAAGTTAGGGCTTATTGTTGCTTTTTGCTAGGGCACACTAAATTATTAGTAATTAAACCTTATTAAGGATACCCTATAATTTTTTATGCTTGTTTTTGTGTTTTCATGTGTTTTTATTGCTTTTTAGGGCTTTAATTTTGCTATTTTTGCCTATTTTTGAGGGCCTGGAAGGTCCAATTTTACCCATTTTGGGGGCTATCCTGGGGTGGGACGACCAGCCTGAGCTATTTAGGGGTCATCCCTAGGTGGGATGGTCACAAATTTAGGGGCCGTACCAGGGTGGAATGGCCACAAACTGGCCTAAAAATACCTTTTTTGTCTTTTTTTGAATGTTTTTGGGGCATTTTGAAGCCTACTTGGATCCTTTTTTTGACCGAATTGCTTCTACCAAGTGGTGAAGAGTCAATGTTGAGTTCCATATCTGTTTGACACCATGCGAGAGTTATTGAATGACACATACTGGGAGTGGGTTTATGCCATTGGCCTCAAGCAAGTGATGCGGTTAGAGCTTGTGGTGGGCGACCGTGCTTACTTGATGATGCTTATTGACCTATGGGACCCACACACCAACACCTTCCACCTGCTGACAAGGGCGATGATGATGATGTTGGAGGATGTCTACTAGATAATATGCATTATGATAGAGAGATGACCAATTGATTCTACTCATCGGGACTGAAGAGACGCAATTATGGAGAGGTACTTTGGTGGGTTCATAGAGGAGGCGATATGGGGATCTTCCAACGGTGGTATACTTGTGGCACGTTGGTATGAGGCCAAGGTATTGGGTATGAGGTATGCTCTACTAATGATATTGATTTCTAATATGCTTCTACCAGACTCATTAGATGCCATGTTTCCCTAGAAACTTTTGGAGTTAGTGTTTACTCTAGTAGGATGTACTGCAAAGAGGCCACTAGTGATGGCATGGGGGACAACTCTATTGGCACAGTTGTATGATAAGTTATACAATATTTGATCCCAAGGGTGGAAGGGATTGGGGTGTAGCTTTCTACTATAGGTTTGGGGATGGTAGCATATAGTAGTGGATAGACCACAAGGACTACCATGGATGACATAGGTGGAGCTTGAGGACCGGGAGATTGGCTATGGGATCCTATGGCAGTAGGCATGGGAGGTAGGATGGAGTCAATTCTGGGTGGGTGATGTGGCTTATTATACCTAGTATTTTGTAGGACTCAACATAGCTGATGTGTTATAGAGATCCAGGGATTTCCCAGCCTAGGCTGATACTGATGTGCAACTTCATCGAGTGAGGCAAGGGAGATGACTGGTAGGCTGACATGGGATAGAGTGGGAGTTATTTCCCTATGATTAGGTTATACGGTAGCTCAGTCTATGATAGGTGTTTCCTAGTGAACTAGTTGTTTATCGATGTCATAGGGTTGAGAGGATACTAAGGTGGTCGATGGTGGAGGTGGTGGCATGGGATGTGGATCCTGTAGTAGACATTCCATATTTTGATAATGCTAGGACTCTGAAGAAGTATGACTCTTGGTGGGTTATGCACTAGTGTCAAGGATATGGACCACTAGGGGGAAGCAATGGGGGAGGCTTATAGGGAGGCTCCCGATTAGGACCAGGTCAATGTAGATGAGTGGCATGGGAATGGATATTGGTATATGAGTAGGGAGACCTCTTGGATTTAGGAGATCGAGGTGACTTTGGGGATGGTGATACTGAGGATGAGGAGGTTAAGGTACAATAGGTGGCACATGGTGACATAGATACTAAGCTACAAGATGAGCTGATCAAGGTTAGGCAAGAGAGATATCTCCTATAGGCACAAGTATAGGATGCCTAGGTAGAGATAGCAGCTCATTAAGCATAGGTATAGGGGGCTCAGGCTAAGATAGCAACTCTATAGGTACAGTTGCAATCTTAGAGATCTTGACTAAAGGGTTTCAGTAGTGAGGATGTGGCTATGTTGTAGGCAGAGGTGACATGACTCCATTCCATAGTGGATACCTATAAATCATGGTGTCGATGCAGGAAGACCTATACTCATGAGTTGGATAATGAGATAGTGCACCTTGGAGGACACCTACCAAATGACACAACTGCTAGTGGGTAATACCAGAGTCACAGGAGTGGGACAGGACAATCCTCCTCTAGGATGGAGGCATTAGGATCTAGATGGAGGACTAACAAGGTAGGTGGTAGCAGGTATGGGAGTTTGCAATAGACTTCGATGGTATGTGAGAGTGTGAGTCGTAGTACCAGTCCTGTGTGACCATGGTCGAGGCTCTTGTGACTCTATTTTTGGATTTTTGGATGTGTTGGCAGTGTGAAGTCTGAGGACTCACTTTATTGTATCTTATGAGCAGCATGATGTATATTTTTATCCCATACATATACACAAATATATATGAGATTTTTATGTGGTTTATCATCATGTGTTTATTGCTTTATGAGATGTATGCAATGTGTTTATTTGCTTTATGATATGTATGCAATGTGTTTATTTGCTTTATGATATGATGATGGATGTCTATCATGTATGCATATGGATGCTTTTGTGATATGGTGGCATATTGATGGATGGTTATCATGTATGCATATGTTGCTATAATTTGATTTGATATTATCTATATGCATGGATGCACAATGAGATGGATGAATTGAGTGCTTTGATATGATGAATTGTGACTAATGATTTGACACACTATGTGTAACATTGTAAAAGGCTAACACCTAATGTTGTAATGGTTGTAAATCATACGAAAATGAGCATTCATACACAAATTGACAAGAAATAACACATAACAAGAAATGTATCTTCCATTAATTTGAATCAATCCATGTTACAAATCCATCCCTCTTAGGGATACCCATTCGATACAACAATTACAGTAGGAAAGATCCCTCGCAAGGGTAGGTGTCTTTCAATACCTTCTACAATGACACGAACTGCTCCAAGGTGTAGATGACCTTCTTCTCCATGATTAGAGGCATTTGTTGCCTTGCATGTCAAAACCCTGTTAGTCCTGCATGCAATAAACAACAAGAGGCATATCAGTAATAAAGGAGGCCTCTCTTGATGAGGCTTTTGGAGGAAGATTGTACAAAAGATGTCATAGCAACATGAAATCAAGAAAGTGCAAGAAACATATTAAACCTACATTAAACATGATAATTCTACCATTAAGAATGTAAAGGAAACATTAATCAATCTATCTAATGCCTCAATTATGAATTTGAAAGCATGAAAGCATGGAAAAGATCATTAGTATCTTGATTGCAATATTGAAAGCAAGACTACTAAACAAACTAATTCTATCGGTCAGAAGTCTCTATTAAAGCAAATAAACATGAAATATGCTTAATCTAATGAAGTTAAAAGATCCTACGGCTAGAAAACAAGGAAATCAGAGATAATACCCTAATCGTGGCTCTATGGTGTGGTGAGCACTATTAGCCATGGTGACGATTGTGGTTGAGCCTGAAGATATGTTTGCCCTCCAATTCAGGGGTTGAATCTCTGAATCTCCTTGCCAAATTGATGGTCAAGGGTCACCTCTGTGTCCTCTGACTAGTTTGGTGGTTGGATTGCTCAGATTGCACGTGAAGTTGGCGTAATTGAGTTTCTTGGCTCTCCTAGCCTCCTAGGACCTCCATGGCTTGAATTGCCATTTTGATCTCTCAATTAGGGGTAAGAAAGCAATATCTCAATGCAATTAGGTGAGTAATGAACTCGATAGGGCTTCGCTGCTCAAATTCTCCTATGCATCTCTCTCTATCTCCCATTTTGGATGGGGTTCTTATAGCACCTAGGAGGGCTATGTCTTAGCTTCTTGAGGAAGCCAAGATCAAGAATGGATAGCTGGAGCAGTTGGAGGGAAACTTCTAGATCTTTCCACCCCTAAACCGCTCGGATCTACAACCAATTGGCTGTTGCAACCAATTTTGGATCGGCCAAGGTCCAACTGATTTTTGATGCTAGTCACGGCTCTGAGGTGCAACTAGCACTACTAATCATGGGTGTCAACCGTGGCTAACACTGATTAGGCCAAACTACCTAATTGAGTGGTTAGAACCACTGCTATACCTTGGTATTTGTCCAAGGTCTTCCATATGGTCTTCTAGCATGTCCCATATGAGTAGTCACCTCGACATGACATATTTTAGGTGTCTACAGATGCCCCTTTTGAGATGCGTTGTGAGATCGAACAATGCTGAGAAAAAATAGACCTCCTAAAATGATGTCGTAGGTTGGATGATGATCATTAGTCTGATCAACATTAGATGCTCAGGGTCTAGCAAAAGGATGCACATCCTAGAATCATTGCTTCCAACTGGATGGAAGGCTTAAATTTGCAAAGCTTTGGCAAGCTCCAATGGTGATCGGGTAGCTTCAGTGCTACTATAGGCTTCTATGCCATATAGATCCGAAAGGAGGAGAGCTACTAACTTAACTATCATATTTGCTTTTTGCCCTAGCAAAGGGTAAGCTTATGATAGTCGTTGGCAATGATTCGTAAGATGAACACAATTTTGACAAGATCAAGGGATCTACGATCAAGGGATCTTCTGTTGACTTTGATTATGATTATGATATTATGACTACCCCCTCAAGCGATGAGTCGATGAGGGTAATGACAATTAAATGAAGCGACGAGTCGCTTGACCACTATGAATGACTTTGAACAAAATAAGATTTAGCATTTGATAATTGATTAGGCCTAATCAGCTATGATTGCAACTATTAAGAGTAATTGTACATCTCTATCCCATGGAGCGGTCCAACCTCAATGGCCTTCTTAGGGAATCAAGATGATAGCAATTCCAATTAGGCATGTGTTGAATCATATTGTTTGATGATCTACTAAAAGTGTCATAGAAGAAGTGATATGATTGCTTCATTCCCATGGAGCAGTCCGACCGTCTGGGCCTTCTTAAGGATTGAAATGAAGCATATCAATTCCACGATGATGAATTTACCCCAAATGTCCTTATGGTAATTTACTCATCTTGTCAGATTGCATGGAGCACAAGTCACTGCAACCGCCAAGTGTATAGGGTAAATTACTAGGTACAAGGCACATTTGGCTTTTTAGTTTATCTGATTTTTTTGTTATTTTTAATGTTTTTGGCAATTCTGGTCAAATGGGTATTTTTAATTTAGCATTTTTTAGCTCCTCATGGTGGGATTTTTGAGCATTTATTACGGTTTGCTAGCCATGTTTGTCAACAACAACTAGATTTTCAAAATTTTCTAGCCATAGCTGACATCCATGATCGACAAACCCTAGTTCTGTGCCCACGGGTGTCAACCACGGTTAGAAAAAAATAAGAAATATTTAAAAAAATTTCTATCATTTTTGATATCATTTTCAACTTGATAACTTGCAAATCTTGAGTGCTCTGAGAGGTGATTAGACAATTCTGATGTGAAGCGCTATTGCAACTCGACCTCACCACCAATCGCATTGATGGCAGCCCAACCTAGAGGAGCCGATGCTACTAAGGTAGAAGCACACAAAACCCTTGACCATTATTTATTTTTACCGGTTTTAAAATTAACCTCATTAATTAATGGGTCAAATGAACATCATTAAACTATCGGTAATGAACCTCACCCTAGTTAGGTTTAGCTTAGGTTAGCTTAAGGGGAGGGTTAAAATTAATTTGTTTTTGTTTTTTTGTTTGTTTTATTATTTTTTATTTTTTTGGGGTCTCGGGATGAGGAAGGACCTTGAAAAGGCCTTCCCTCTGAGCCGTGGTTGGCAGGCGCGGTCCCCAATTGGAAAATTGGGGGCGCGGTTGTCAGCTACGATAGGATTTAAATCCCAATGATCATAAAATTGATCACCTCCCCGATCGTGGGTCTGAGCTGCGGTTCACAAACCTTTAGAATTTTTTTATTCTTATCAAATTTAATTAGTTTTTTTTAAGTGCATTTTTTTATTTTTATGTGTTTTTATGATTTTATGATTTTGTTTGTCATTTTTAAGTACTTATTTTTTTATTTTTATGGTTGATTTTTATTTATTTTTGCCTTATTATTCTACTTTCTATCAGACCCTGACTGCTAGGGTGAGGGAATCAGAGATCCTTCACAACCTACGTGATGCCCTAACTTAGGTGGAGCAAGATTGGTTTGGGGCTATGGGATTTGGCTATGTCTTGTGCCTCCCCACCATTAGGGCTGATCAGGCCTATATGACTACATTGGCCCAATATTGGGATGCATAGACCAATACCTTTCACCTATCGATAGGTGAGATGACTATTACTTTGGAGGATGTCTACCACATCTTCCGACTCCCTCTAGATGGTGAGGCCATCACATCTTCATCGATGGATGTGAAGGATGTAGTATTATGATGATATTTTGTGGTCATCATAGCGAGGTAGCATAATGACACTCGGACCATGGAGGGGTCCACATTGAGCATTGGTACACAGAATGGGTCTTCTCTAAGTGAGCAACCATCTTTATGCACCTGATTATGCAGATTGTCTTACTTAACTCTTCTAGAGTGAGGTTCCCTTGGAACCTCCTAGCTAGGATGCAAGATGTCTTAGTGAGCAGCACTGATCATCCTTTGATCCTATCTTAGGGGAGTGCCCTACTAGCGTAGCTCTATAATGAGTTGTATCAGATTACATAGAGGAGTAGATTAGGCATCGATTGTAGCTTATTACTTCAGATCTAGGGGTGGTAGCACATTAATATTGAGCACCCCATTGGTCTACCACTCGATATTGGCACCATTGAGGAGGTGCACTAGTGCTATGCAACATGCTGGCCTCATGAGTAGGAGGGCTTCTGGAGTAGGTCTCATGTAGGGGACCTAGCTCACTACATTGGATAGTTCTCATGACTATAGGTGGACGAGGTGGACTGGTACCCATACCTAGACTACCCTCCATGGATGGAGGTTGATGACCGACTACATCGGACATGCAGAGATAGATGGCTCCTCGGATGCAAGTTTGAGGTATAAGAGTTCTTTTACTTCTCTCATGTCACTAGATAGTTTAGGATTAGGTAGGACATTCTAGAGCTGCCTACCATCTACCATCACCTCACTCTAGAGAGGGACTTGGCATGGCCTAGGGTGACTCCACTAGGTGATGAGGATGATGAATTTTAGGAGTCAGGGTTGATAGATGTAGGGACTACTCCTGATTATGACACTTGGTGGACACTCAGGGTATGGTAAGGCTTCAAGGGCCCCTTAGGTAGGATAGTATATGATGCAGTCGAGGGTATAGAGGGAGTAAAGGTAGACCCTCATGATCATCGAGTCTATCAAAGGATTGAGGGTGGATGGGGTGAGGGAGGAGCTATAGAGGATGCACCTCTAGTTGAGGAGGAGGGTGACACTCTCGAGGAGGGTGAGGCCCCATCTAACAGTGAGGTTGGATAGCTCAGGGCCCAGGTTGCTAGCCTATAGACTCAGGTAGGCTCTCTATAGACACAACTTCTACATCGGGACACCACCATTGCCACCTTATAGGAAAAGGTGGGGGATCTACAGTATTGAATCACAATAGGGTAGTCTTAGTGGTGTGGCTATGAGGAGGAGAAGACCACTCTATAGGCTAAGATTACCTTAGTAGATATAGAGATACAATGGGTTACAAGCTAGTGCATCCTCATCCAGTCTCAGCTAGATGCTCTTAGGGCACAATATGATGCACTATGGTTGAGAGGGAGATCCCTCTTCTTCATAGGTTGCTCTAGCACCTCCAGCTGCTCCAGTAGCTTAGGTAGTATAGGGATTAGCAGGGCTGGATTAGGGGGCAGATATCAGGAGACTCCGGGCTCTAGTGTAGCAGCACATCGATGATAGAGCATGAGATTTTGCCTACATCACTTCCTTGAGAGGATCGATTGAGCTAGGGGGGGGAGACAGCTTCAAGGTCTCAGAGGACTCACACTCAAGAGACAGGCCAGTCTTCATCTCGCTCTAGCCATAGGAGTCACAGATCAGAGAGGACCTCGGGTGCCAGCTCTAGATGTAGGGATGGTGGAGGCGAGGGTGGAGCCTCTTAGACTAGGGGTGGAGGCCTACTTAGTATAGATCTTATAGATGCTATTGTACCATTTTTGTGTGTAAGGTCGAGGACCTACACAGTTGTAGCCTATGGGTATTTTTGACATATGTCGATGTACTACTTATTATATTTTTTGATACACACACAGACATATATATATATATGATCTGACATTGAGACTTATTATATGTGCAGTTTATTATTTTTATTATTTTTATATTTTATGAGATGCATATGGATGCAATGCTTAGATGTGATGTTTATTTTATGCTATATGATGTGATGTATGGATGACATGCACTAGATAGATGATGGATGTATGATTTTAAATGCAATGATATATGTGTAGATGGACTACTTATGATGAATGTATATGAATGCAATGTTTGTTGTTAAATGCATGTGTGATTTACTGTACTTGTATGCATTTAATTTATGTTGTTATGACATAATCTATGCCATGTATGTATTGCATATATACTTTTTTTTTCCTTGATAATGTTTTTTGTAAAATGGACATGTATGCTTTAATCACTTAAAACATAATGTATGAATGCAATATGAGTTTAAAAATCTAATGGATGACACCACAGAATGTATAACAATCATGAAATGTAATTGCTATATCTTTTTATGAAAATTGATAAATTGTGCACCCATATGTGAGATGCAATTATATATGGTTTCTATTCATAAGCTTTTGTAAATTAAAATAATATGTATAATATAGTCAGTGGCCATTTAAATATCATTTCTGACATCCATCCGGTATCTATCCTATATTATAAATAATTCTAATAAACAAACTCTCATAAAAGAAATTGATTTTTGATGATTGCATTGAAAATTGGTTGTTGCTATTTGGGAATTTTTGAGGTTTTCCATGAGACTCAAACACCCTAGTTGACTTATCAAAAGTTGTATACTGACCATACTAGACTTCTAAAATATAAGGCTTTCACTAATCCCTGTGTGTGCAAATGAGTATATTAGATAAGGCATAAGCATACCCCGATGTCAGGCGGGATTCTTTCAGCCCATTGCTAAGATTGGGGATCCTCAAATGTCTATCCAATCCTAGGTTTAGATTTTAGTTGGACTAGACCACTAGGCGATATAGGACACCTGAAGCTAGCTCTTCCACATTCAAACATTGGTCTACACAAAAGCGAAATGCTAATGTATCAGACATATCATCATGCGTAAGGTATGGTAGTGCTGACAATTCCAGGGATTCAAGCTCACCCCCTTCTTTTCTTTAATTTATCGGGATACTTGCTCATGTAAAGTGATAAGAATCACTATTTATTTTGTACTTTTATTTTAGTGATAAAAACCACTATTTATTTTGTACTTTTCTTTTTTTATATATATTTTTTTTCTTTGAGCAAGGGATTTGATACTGATGGGATTTCACTTTGAATTTGATCTTGATTTGATTTGATTTCTGAGGATTTAACTTTGGAATTTCACTCGAGGATTTCATTCTAGGATTTTGCTCCTTCATTTGTAAGCAAGGGATTTATTCGGGTAGGGGGTAAGCTTGTCCTTTTTCCAATTACCAACATTTCTCACACCGTCTGCATAGGGGGATAAGCAAGATAAAATTTTCACCTCAGGATACCTGGTCCCACTTCGTAGCATTCATCTTTCCCTAGTCCTAATTAGGATTGTTTAGTTTGGATATTAGTGATAGGATTCTGATATGCTAAGGGCTATCAAAACTAGACCTCATCTACAAAAGCAAAGCAAGCTTTCTACCAAACTCTTGAGAAGACCACTAGGTATGGTTGAGTGACCAAAAAACCTTAGTATATTCTTCATAGCAATAAGAAGGGTTGTGTTGAAAAACACAATTACTCACAAGGGTGATGAATGATGATGATAGTGCAAAGATGCATGATTGAAATACAAATGTGGTGTCATTTGTAATATTGTAAATACAAACTATCCTAATGCAAGTGCGATGGATGGATATGCCTAATGCAATGCAACATGAAATGCATGTGGTAACTAGAATGTGATGATGCAAATGAAATGTAATGCAATATTTTTTGAAATTTTGATATTTTCCAATTTTTTAAGATTTTATTACTTTTTAATTTGACCAAAGGGCTTACATATGCCTTTGGAGCCTTTTGATGGTTTTAGGTATAAAATGCTTTAAGGTGAAGGATGTTGAGAGGTTCAGGCTCTTCAACCCCTTCCAACGATGTCAAGCGATATGTCCTAGGTCCAATCTTCTCAGAGATGATATAAGGACCTAACCAATTAGCCATAAATTTGTCTCACATTTTTGGTGGTAGATTTGAGTTCTGTTGGTTCTCTTTCAGCACAAGATCACCAACCTCAAAGTCTCTCAGATGGACTTTGTCATTGTAAGCTCATTTTAAGTGCTCTTGATAAACACGAAGATGCTCAAGGGCATTCACACGATGTTCATCAAGTAGCATCAATTGATCTAGGTGAGCTTGTCACGTGGTGTCATCATCGATGAACTCTTTCAATGTGATGCACAATATTGGAATTTCCAACTCTAAGGGCATAATGGCCTCAATGCCATATACTAGTGAAAATGGAGTTGCCCTAGTGGGTGTCCAAATACTAGTCCTGTAAGCCCATAATGCAAGGGGTAGTTGGATGTGCCAATATTTATGATGTTCTTGTACCATATTTTTCAATATGGATACCACTATCTTGTTTGAAGCTTCAACCTACCCATTTGCCTATGGATAATATGGAGTCACAAAACTATGTTTGATCTTGTACTTGAACGTCAAAGCTCTCACAGTTTTGTTTTTGAATGACGTTCCATTATCTAAAATTATCTTGGATGGTATCCCAAAATGACTTATGATATTGGTGAGTATGAACTCAGCAATACGTGCTCTAGTTGTCATTGTTAATGGGATTGCTTCCACCCACTTAGTAAAGTACTCAGTAGCCATAATAATGAATGTATGTCAGCCCGATGATGGAGGAGAGATCTTACCGATGAGATCCAAACCCCACTGAGAAAATGGCCAAGCCGCTTGAATGGGTTGTAAGGCCTATGATGGTAGGTGCATAAGATTAGCATGATGCTGGCATTTAATGCATTTCCTAACATACACATTGCAATCCTTCTCCATAGTGGGCCAATAATAACCCATGTAAAGGATGCACTTGATGATAGCCATGCCACTGAAATGGCCATCACATGTACCATCATGAGCTTGCAAAATTGCCCAAGATGATTCTTGGGGCTCAAGACAATGAAGGAGAACTCCATCATAGCTTCGATGATACAAAATATCTCCTAACAAGACATACTTTGTCACTTTCTATTTAAATGTGCGCTTCATGGCACGTGATAATCCTTGAGGGATTACACCAAGCTTAAGGAAGTCATATATCTATGACATCCAGTTCTGATAGCTCTCAGCCTCAACTGACAAGACAACATGTTCCCCCTATGGTTTAACATTCATAAATGCAGATTGGGAAACAACCTTATGGTGGATGGTAGTACCACTCCCCGTAGGATCCTATGAGATCAAAGACCCCCAGGATGCTCCCTTGAGAAAATCTCTGGCTCTGTAGAACCACTCATGGTTTGGTTCTACCTGAATCATGTTGATTGACTCTTTGTTATCCAAAGCTTCACATTGCACAATAGAGTGTGACAATATTTTTACATGGATGGTAGTAAAATCAGTAGATAGATTCTAAGGGATTAAGGATCCCAAAGATGCCATAGTGTCTATGAATCTGTTTGATGAATGAGGGATTGCCTCGATGTCATACCATTCCAACTGAGCTAAATATGTATCAACAAGATCTTTGTAAGACTTCAGGATAGGACATCGACACTAAAAAAGTCCCTTCACTTGGTTAACAATGAGAAGGGAATCACCAAAGATATTTAACCTTTTAATCTTCATGGCGATAGCTGTTTGGAGGCCCAAAATTAGGGCTTCGTATTCAGCATTATTGTTAGTGCAAGGAAAGTCCAACTTAAATGACAAGGGCATAGGAGCACCTTGCGGCGTGAACAACACTATTCCTGCACCACCCCCTTGCTCACACTTCGAACCATCGAAGAACAAGGTCATATCAGCTTTGTTATCTAGTTCTTCAGGTTTGGGTGCTTCTGATAAGGCAAAAACTACATCATCAGGAAGCTCAATGGTGAGGGGCCTACTATTTTCAAGAGGCACCTCAGCTAATTGATCAGCTATGACCTATCCCTTAATGGAATTTTGGCTAATGAATTCTAAATCAAATTCTATCAATAGCATGATCCACTTTGTAGTACATGTATTATGATACGTCTTGCTCATCATATACTACAAAGGATTTTGTTTTGATATGACATACGTCGTATGACTTAACATATAATGTCACAATTTCTTTGTAGCGAACACTACTTCTAAACATAGTTTTTCCACATATGCATATCCTATCTCGTAACTCACCAAGGTTCGGCTAATGTAATATATGGCTTGCTCTTTGTCTTGCACATTCTTTTGGGCTAACATGGTCCCTAATGCAAAGTCAGTTGCCGATATATATAGCAGAAAAGGCTCATCTGGTCTTGGTGGAGCTAGCACTGGCGGCGTTGCTAGGTATTGCTTAATCTCAGCAAAGGCTGCTTGATAGTCCTCATCCCAATTGAATGGGACCCCCTTGTGTAGCATTCGATTCATGGGTCAACATTTATCCGATAACTATGCGATAAATCACTTTATGGATGCTACTTTACCCTGTAGGCTTCTTAATTCCTTGATATTCATGGGAGGATGCATTTCTAAAATTACCTTGACCTTCACTGGATCAACTTCGATGCCTCACTTTGAAATGATGAATCCCAAGAGTTTTCCTGAAGTTACACCAAATACGCACTTCTTAGGATTCAACCTGACATTATGCTCTATCAGGTGATCGAAGACCTTTCTCAGGACCTCAACATGCTCTGAATGCAGCAATGACTTCACCAATAAGTCATCGATGTAATCTTCCAAGATCTTATGCATATAGTCATGAAAGATATATGTCATAGCCCATTGATATGTGGCACCAACATTTTTAAGACCGAATGGCATAACCTTATAACAAAATGTCCCCCATGGCATTATGAACGTGGTTTTATGTTGGTCTTCGGGCTTAATCCAAATTTGGTTGTAACCAGAAAAACCATCCATTAGGGAGAGCATTTCATGACCCACAGTTGCATCTACGAGAGCATCTATGTTCGGCAATGGGAATGAATCCTTTGGTGTTGCCTTATTGAGGTCTCTGAAATCCATACAAATATGGATCCTTCCATCAGGTTTTCCTACAAGCACCATGTTTGATACCCATTCTGGATAGTCGATGGAAATGACAAACTCTACATCCAATAGCTTCTACAATTCATATTTAACCATTAAGGCTACTTTCGGATGCATCTTCCTAAGTTTCTTCTTGACTGGCTTCTTTGATAGATCTAGCGAAAGGTTATGAGTAACCAATTTTGGATCTAGACCTGGCATGTCCTTATAAGTCCAAGCAAAGAGATCAGGTCTCTCTTTCAATAGAGGGATGAGGTTGGCATACTCATCAGGAGATAAAATTTCTCCAAATTTAACCTTCCTTGGATTGGTGGGATCATTACTGATATCCACTTCAAAGGTTTCCTCTATTGACATGTGGGATCCCTCCTCAAGCTGATGAGGCATAGGGATCAAGTGGATGTCATCTACTGGGTTTATGGGTTCCACATTGGAAGCATCCTCAACATGATAAACATCATGTGCACAACCTAGTGCAAAATGAAAAGGTTGCAACATTTCTTCATTAGGGAAGAAATCTTCAGGCTCTAGTGGTGAGTCAACATGATCCCAATCAATAGCATCTACATTCAGACACAATGGCTTGGAAGGATCAGTTGGATTGTGAAGTGGAGTGGTCAAATCAATGGAGATCATATTGATGGAATGGATCATATCTCTAGGACCACGTGCATGTGACTCTACATTTGTATAACTTCCATCCTCGAGATGTGGTTCTAGGGGTATGGGGATCTCTGGATCCGGTCTATGGATAGACTCGAACATAGGATCGCTAGGCTCAAGGAGCTCTCTGAATGTTGGTGGATCAGGGAAGACCATATGATAAATCCTATCCAAATTAGGTGGTCTTCCTCTGAGGTGAGGATGAAGATTGATATCTCTATACATATCCTCTATAGTGTACGGTGCATTACGATGATGCAAGTAAGGAGGTCCCAAATAGGCTCTCTCTATTTCATCTTCATCATCACTATCATAATGAAAGCCTTCATCACTACCTATTGGTACTAGGGAATTAGGGATATGGGGCCCTATGTAAGCCCACACTCGGTACTCATCATCATCGATAGAGGATTGCTCATCCTCGATGACTGTCTCCAAAGGAATTAGATGACGTAAGTTAAGAGGGCCTAAATAAGCTAGCCTAGTGTCATCCTCAGATCACTCATTGTTTGAGGACTCACCATCATCATCAATGTCATACATGTAGCTAGGTCCCCCTCTCTCAGATATGGACTCTACTATGTCCTCGTCAGAATGATATTCTGACTCGAAGTCTTCTGCTATGCCAACATTGTGAACTTGTAGGCCTGTGTCATCAGCTGCTACATAGATTTGTTCATCCAAGTTATCTCTTGGGATATGCTCTGGACTAGTCTCCACCAAGATATCTTCGTGATATGTCTCAGGTGGTTCTATAGTGACATAAGACACTATCCGGTTGTCCCAATGAAATATGGAAGGATTGGGGTGATAAGGATTAATATCGACTTCCTCCCCTAGACTGAGGTACAGGTGGTCCAAATATGTCATGAGGAGTTCATCCTATCCTCTAATATGATATCCTAACCTGAACCTATCTATAGGCAACTGATATTGTGGTTCATAAGGCCTCCTACGCCCCTGCTCAGATAATCTAAGACCGTAACCATGCCAATGGTAGCATTCAAAATATCGTAAGGTATACTCTAGGTTAGAGAGATAATGAACATTCATAATGAATGGCTCATCATCATCTTCATCCATGGAGTGCGAGATGCAATCTGGTCGAGCCCTCCATAGATGAAATTGGTTTGGTTAGGGGGCACCCCCAATGGTACCACCATCCCTATGGGAAGGTGATGGGCTCATGGTCGGCCCATATCCTATGCAGTCTCGATGATCGGTGTAAACATCACATTCTACATGATATACTCCCCCAATCTAGGATTAACCAAATGAACTATCACCTATGGTGCAGATGACCCTACTGAAGATGTAGGTGAAGCAGGCTGAGGTGCCTCTTCGACTTCTCCTTGAGCATCCTCTACTTCCATGGGAATAGGGACCTCGATAACCACTAGTTTAGGTGCTCACTTTATCTCTTTTTCACCCATTTTTACTTTTAGCTTCCCATCATCTCGATGCATTATAGATGCAGACGGTCTGGTAGAAGTAGTTATTGTGTGCTCCGATCATTGAGATGCGGATATTGTAGGTTTGGCACACACTTCCTTCATTTTACCTCCTGGCTCTTTGATCGGTGACACTGGTCGTATGTCTAGGTGCATTGAGGGGAGCATAAAATCCCTTAACAAATCTTCTAGATTCATGTATTTGAATGGTTCCTCATCTGAAGGTACCACGTGAACCTATCCCTCATGCATGTATTTGATACATTGATGGAGAATAGAGGGGACACAACACATTTCTCTTATCCAAGGCCATCCTAGAAGTATATTATATTGCATAGCACCTTCAATCACATGACACATCATGGGGATGGTCTTCAGCCCCACCTGAATAGGTAAGACTATCGTGCCGATAGTTGAGCATAATGCATCATTAAAAGCTCTCAACGTGAAGGTAGAAGGTATGATATGCATCTTTGGTAACTTCAGGTATGTTAATGCCTTGGTCATGATAATATTGATTGATGATCCTGTATCAATCAAAACCTATTTGAAGGGTATGTGATTCACACATGCAATGATGTGGAGCGGCGGGTCCACCATGATAGTGGAAACCATCTTGATTTCATGATCATAAAACTGTATGATCGACTCCTGACACTACTGCACGTGTCCCATGAAGTGTGTGAATGCTTCAAGATCCTGGGACTACACTTCTATGGACCTTAGAATATCCATAAGCATCTCCCTGTGCTTGGGAGACTGCTAAATCACCTCATAAATTGACAACTTTATTGGAGTTATCTGTAGGTTTTGGACTAACCTACTCTTGATTGTCACCACCGGTCTAGTTGGTGGGCCTGGTACATGTTGGGTTGGCCTTGGAGGAGGTACAACATGGACTCTAATAGGATTTGGAGGTTGATTTGGTCTCTCATACCTCACATGTCTTGTGATGACATTGACCATTCTGATGAACCCATGGGTTGGTGGTTCGATTCATACTTGATTGACTTGGCCAACATTGTTCCTTGGTACCTCATGGTTGGGTAGAGGATTCTTGTAAATCCCCATATTCTGATTATCTGGTGCTTGTGGATTATCCACAAGAAGCGTACCTCTTTCAATCATGTTCTACACTAAATGTTTGAAAGACCAACATACCTCTATGTCATGACCTTTCATTCGATGAAATATGCAATATTGATCATCCTTATACCCCTTAGGCTTGGGTTAATTAGGGTCTATCATTTTGACTTCTGGTAAGTTTATTGCCTTTGCCTCACATAGCTGATGGAAAATCATTGTCAACGATTTTGATAATTGTGTGAATATGCGAGGAGGGCATCTTTCTTTGTCCTTACCCCTCTGGTTGTTGCACTGCTCATATTGCATAGGGGGAGGTTGGGCTTGATAATTTCATTGTTGCTACCCCTTATCTCCTTTCTGAAGGTTTAGAACCACCTGATTGATATGAGTTGGCTTGGCCTATTGTTTCTCGATGCTTTTCTTGTTCCATTCCTTCTTATTTCTGAGTTTCAAGTTACCCTCCTGTAACTTGATATCCTCAATCACTTTGGCTTGCACCAAAGCCTCTTCGAATGTTTGATATTGCTGTAACTATAATAATAATGAAATGTGCTTTGCATAACTTTTCATAAACATCCGAGTTAATTCAGTAGTAGGGATGGAAAATGGTAGCTTTACCATCATCTTTCTCCATCATTTCCCATAATCCATAATTGGCTCATCATCATGTTGCATTAAAGCATCCAGCTCGGATAAGTTCACCTTCTTCTTGATGCCAAAGGAGAAGCGTTCAAGAAATGCATCGACTAGTTGCTCAAAATTGGTGATATTGTACCTCTTGAGTTGATTAAACCACTCTCGGGCTGGGCCTGAGAGGGTCATGATGAAATTCCATAGGAGTAGGGCATCATTGCTTCCAATATGAAAGCACATGTCTAAAAATCTCATGACATGCTCCTGAGCATCCTCCTCTCCTCTAAAATTTTCTAGCTTAGGCATTTCAAAATGCTCGGGATAAGCTAGAATAGGCACTGATGGGCATAAAGGTTCATTATGAATTTTATTCAAGGTTGGCTTTTGATAAGTTGTTCCTTGCTTTTCTATAGCTTTGACCTTTTCTGCCAAGACTTTATAAGCCTACGAAGATAAGAACTCCTCTTCTATGGATTGCCTTGGAGGCACCTTTGGAGGCACGTTCCTCTTCGATCGAGGTGAAGGAATAGGCTCATCCTCCTCCTCGACTTGGGAGATTTTAGGATATTCTTGATCTAATTCATCTCCCACTTCTTCTTCGTACTGCCTATGCCCATGATGCTCGAGTGGAGGGCGCCCATCTCTATGTTGGGTCATGTAGCGAGTATGGGTATCTATATACTCAGGGTGCAAATCAGGTTGTGAAGCAACTCATCTATCAATGCGCTCCCTATGCTCACTACGGGGATGTAAACCGACACTAGCTAATCGATCCTCCCTCTCAACATACTCCTTTTGATCAAGGATGCATTGTTCATGCATGCATTGTTCATATAAATATTGTCTTATGAACCTTTGCCTCTGAGTGTTCTCATTTTTGAGGTATTCTTGCTCTACATGAACATCCTCCAATTGGTCTTGGAGGATCTGACATCTCTGCTCTAACACCAACTTGTGAGATCTATCTATGTGATCAGTCGTATGAGGCCTCTAGTGTGTGCACTCTATTCGAGTAACTTTGTGGGTGTGTCCCCCAATGGACTGATCTACTATGCTCTTGCCCTTGTCTATGAAGATGACATTCACATCTAGCTATTGCCTAAAATCTGTGCCTGCATGAGATGTAGGGGCATACATATCTCAAGAATACTTGGAGCACTCTCTAGGTTCTCTGATAGTCCTAATAGTACTACCGCTATGCACACTCATAGAGCGAGAAGGCGTAGGAGTAGGCTTGTAACCTAGTTGCCCTAGAACCTTACCCAAACCATCCAACTATCTGCTATGCCATGGCTCATGAGGTGGCATACCATTGGCTCCCACTTTAGATACGTCTATGGTGATCCTACAAGGCTCACCTTTGTTGGGAGTTTGAGTGGGCCTACGCTCGAAAGTGGCCCTATCTATTTGCCCCTGGATGGGTGGATCCTGAACTCATCTATACTCAGATGTTGGGGGCCTCAAGCCTCCCTTAGCTATAGGATGAAGGGGTACCAATCTGGATCCCTCAATGACAAACTCTTCAGTAGATCCCATGGATGCACGTGGAATGCGGTCATGGTAAATACTAACATGTTTGGAACCCCCATGTTGGGAAGCTCCATGCTCTGATCTATGTCTCGAGGAGTGTCTAGTAGCTCCTCATATCAGGGTATTCTCAACAAGATCCCCATGCATAGAATTGTCCCCTCTAATACTCATCGAATGATGTTCGAGAGGATTCTGTGATTGAGGGTGTTGCACGTCTTGTTGTGCATTGGGTGGAGCTTCGGCCTCGACCTCGGATCTACGCCTGGGTCGGCCTCTCCGTGTAACCACCATAGTGCGTATCCTATGTCTAGATTCAAATTTTATTAGCACACAAAGAATACAATGGTGATTATCTCTTTTAAAGCTTTAATGTGAACCCTAAACTATTTGATGTGTTTTGCAATTTGTTGTATCAATAAGTAACTCTCATCATGTTTTCAATATGTTGATGATATACTCAATTGTTAAAGGGCTTTCACTTGTATACTCATAGCTCGACAACCTGGCTATGAACTCTAGGTCACGTAATCCCCCCAAAATGTGGAGATGAAACCCACACCTGGGCAAGGAGCACAGGTCCTATCGATCCTCACCCCAAAACCATGTGCACAATGATACACCCCTTCGAAGAGGAATACATGCTATTTTGCATGGTTAGGATGGATCTTGGAGTCGGTATTGGTCTAGTAACAAAAGGTTCGAGGGAGTTGGGCCAATGGATGGAAATCACTGCCACCATCATTGAACCCTACTAGTGGTTGGATGTGACTTCCAACTCACTAGCATTTAAATGTGTCATGGTGTGTGGGGTTCCTTTTATTTTGCATGAAAATTAAATGCATAAAACAACACTCAAATGATTCTTCTATATGCTATGCAAAAAGGAACATTTAATTTCAGAAAGTATGCATGATTAAACTACATGACTTTCAAATAAAATGCACACTAACGATGATGACGAGATGGCCACTAGATTGGGCCTCACACAAGCAAACCAACACACAAAAAGGGCCTAGACCACTGGAGACTAGGGCGGACTGCACTCAGAGGTCCGTTGTTCCTAGCAACGACTAGTGGAACCTAAGAAAAAGGACCTAGGGACTCAATGCATTTTATCTTTTTTGTTGCATTCCCTAATTATGCTAGCATTTTACACATTCTAGAAAAACATAGATAGATAACATAGGAAAACCAGTGAGATATGGGTCCTACCTCAGATCCACATCCGATTAAGATTTTGTTCTCTATTGTATGACCTATCTGATGCTGACCATGGCTCTATGGCATGACTATGATTGTTGCCCATGGGTTTGTGCCATGACTACAACTATTGACCATGGCTATCAACAACGGCTAGCACCTGACATCACAAAACATAAAAATTAGTGATCTATGGCATTTAATGTAGATTTCCCATCGTGATCACCTTCTGTAACATTGTAAAAGGCTAACACCTAATGTTGTAATGGTTGTAAATCATATAAAAATGAGCATTCATACACAAATTGATAAGAAATAACACATAACAAGAAATGTATCTTCCATTAATTTGAATCAATCCATGTTACAAATCCATCCCTCTTAGGGATACCCATTCGATACAACAATTATAGTAGGAAAGATCCCTCGCAAGGGTAGGTGTCTTTCAGTGCCTTCTATAATGACATGAACTGCTCCAAGGTGTAGATGACCTTCTTCTCCATGATTAGAGGCATTTGTTGCCTTGCATGTCAAAACCTTGTTAGTCCTGCATGCAATAAACAACAAGAGGCATATCAGTAATAAAGGAGGCCTCTCTTGATGAGGCTTTTGGAGGAAGATTGTACAAAATATGTCTTAGTAACATGTGAATCAAGAAAGTGCAAGAAATATGTTAAAGTACATTAAACATGATAATTCTACCATTAATTTTGTAAAGGAAAACATCAATCAATCTATCTAATGCCTCAATTATGAATTTGAAAGCATGAAAGCATGGAAAATACCATTAGTATCTTGATTGCAAGAATGAAAGAAAGATGACTAAAAACCCTAATTCTATCAGTCAGAAGTCTCTATTAAAGCAAATAAACATGAAATATGCTTAATCTAATGAAATTAAAAAGATCCTACGGCTAGAAAACAAGGAAATCAGAGATAATACCCTAATCATGGCTCTATGGCACGGTGAGCACTGTTAGCCATGACTAACAACCGTGGTTGAGCCTGAAATATGCTTGCCCTCCAATTCAAGGGTTGAATCTCTGAATCTCTCTACCAAATTGATGGTCAAGGGTCACCTCTGTGTCCTCTGACTAGTTTGGTGGTTGGATTGCTCAGATTGCACGTGAAGTTGGCGTAATTGAGTTTCTTGGCTCTCCTAGCCTCCTAGGACCTCCATGGCTTGAATTGCCATTTTGATCTCTCAATTTGGGGTAAGAAAGCAATATCACAATGCAATTAGGTGAGTGTTGAATTCGACAGGGCTTCACTGCTCAAATTCTCCTATGCATCTCTCTCTATCTCCCATTTTGGATGGGGTTCTTATAGCACCTAGGAGGGCTATGTCCTAGCTTCTTGAGGAAGCCAAGATCAAGAATGGACAGCTGGAGCAGTTGGAGGGAAACTTCTAGATCTTTCCACCCCTAAACCGCTCGGATCTGCAACCAATTGGCCATTGCAACCGATTTTGGATCGGCCAAGGTCCAACTGATTTTTGATGCTAGCCACGGCTCTGAGGCGTGGTCAACATTACTAACCGTGGGTGTCAACCATGGCTAACACTGATTAGGCCAAACTACCTAATTGAGTGGTTAGAACCACTGCTATACCTTGGTATTTGTCCAAGGTCTTCCATATGGTCTTCTAGCATGTCCCATATGAGTAGTCACCTCGACATGACGTGTTTTAGGTGTCTATAGATGCCCCTTTTAAGATGCGTTGTGAGATCAAACAATTTTGAGCAAAAATAAACCTCCTAAAATGATGTCGTAGGTTAGATGATGATCATTGGTCTGATCAATATTAGATGTTCAAGGTCCAGCAAAAGGATGTGCATCCTAGAATCATTGCTTACAACTGCATGAAAGGTTAAATTTACAAAGCTTTGGAAAGCTCCAATGATGATCGGGTAGCTCAGGGCTACTATAGGCATCCACACCATATAGATTCGAAAAGAGGAGAGCTACTAACTTAACTGTCATATTTTATTTTTACCCCAGCAAAGGGTAGGATTATTATAGTTGCTGGCAATGATTCATAAGACGAACGCAATTTTGAAAATATCAAGAGATCTACAATCAAGGGATCTTCTATTGACTTTGATTATGATTATGATATTATGAATACCCCCTCAAGCAATGATTCGATGAGGATAGGAAAATTAAATGAAGGGTAGTGTGCTTGTCCTCCAATTCAAGGACTAAATCTCTCAATCCTCTTACCAAATTGATGTTCAAGGGTCACCTCTATGTCCTCTGATAGATTTGGTCGTTGAATTGCTCTGATTGTGTGTGTAATTGGTGTAATTGTATTTCTCAGCTCTCCTAACCTCCGAGGACCTCCATGGATTGAATTGCCATTTTAATATCTCAATTAAGGGTAAGAAAGTAATGTCACAATATAATTAGGTGAGTGTTGAATTCGATAGGGCTTCACTACTCAAACTGGCCTATGCATCTCTCTTTCTATCCCATTTGGATGAGGGCCTTATAAAACCTTGGAGGGATATGTCCTAGCTTCATGGAGAAGCCAAGATCAAGAATGGGTAGTTGGAGCAGTTGGAAGGAAACTTCTCGATCATTCTGCCCCCAAACCATTCGTATCTACAACCAATTGACCGTTTGGAACCAAATTTAAATCGGTCAAAGGACAACTAATTTTTGTTGCTAGTCATGGCTCTGAGGTGTGGTCAGCACTGCTAACCATGAGTTTCAACCATGACTAACCCTAATTAGGTCAAACTACCTAATTGAGTGGTTAAAACCACTGCTATACCTTGGTATTTGTCCAAGGTATTCCATATGGTCTTATAGCATGTCCCATATGAGTAGTTGCCTTGAAATGACGCTTTTTAGGTGTCTACACTATGTTAGTACCATAGACTGTATAAAATACATTAATTCCTTTTTCTATTTTTTTTATACTATTTATGTATAATGGATATATGGAAATGTACTATTGCAATGTGATAGAATGGAATAGATGAAATGAGATGTTAGATAATGTATATGAGGTTTTCATGAGACTCAAACACTCTAGCTAATATAATCAAAGGTTGTATACTTACTATGTAATAATTGTCTGACAAGGTATGAATCTGCTAGGATGACCAAGATACTTCATATCCCTGTGTGTGCAAGTGAGTTCATTCCTATGAGATGCATAAAGATACCGCCATTGCCAGATAGGCTATCCACCAAACCTAGAATGAGGATCACCCTATGAATGTCATGATCCTAGGTTTTATACTTAGTAGTATTAGACCACTAGGTAGTATAGGCTACCAAAAGCTAGCTCATCCACATGCAAACATTGGTCTGCACACACACAAAATGCTAATGTTGATAGACATATCATCATGCGTAAGGATACCACCATTGCCAAGTAGGCTGTCCACCAAACCTGGAATGAGCATAACCTTATGGTTTTTCGAATGCTGAGAATTCCAAGGATTCTTTTCTTCAATTTTATTGGGATACTTGTTCATATGTAGTGATGAAAATCACTGTTTATTTATTTTTTTTTTGAGCAAGGGGTTTGGGGAAGTGGTGATAACCACTGTTTATTTTGAATTTGATTTTTGATTTTGATTTTTGGGATTTTTATTTTTGAGATTTGCTTCGTGGGATTTTGAATTTTGGGATTTTGTGGGATAGTGGTGAAAACCATTGTTTATCTTGGGGAATTGGGTAGGTAAGAGCTTGTCCTTTTTCCAATTCTCAATATTCTTAAAAAATTTGCATAGGGGGATGAGCAGGATAACCTTTTTGCTTAAAGTAACCTAGACCACTTTGTAGGTTTCATCTTTCTTTACACAAAAAATGGATTTATTAGTGTGTAAATGCGATGGAATTTGATGTATACAAGGTATAATCTAAGAAAGACTCTACCTCCTAAAAACCATGATAGATTTCTACAAAATATGAAAATAAAACTAGAGATGGCTGAGTGACCAAAAAACCTAGTGAAATTCTAGAAAAAATGGCTAGGTGAACGGAATAGACACAAATGTAGGTGGAAAATTAACTGTAAAATATGAAATAATGTGAATGACGACTCAAGCAACATTAATTTTGGATGATGAATAGTGTACAGTCTCAGTGTTAGACATGTATGAGAAACTCTAAAATGCAAAGTGCAATGCTTATTATACCGAATGTGAGCTATAATGAAATGCAATGGTATGCAACTTGATGAAATGTAATATTTTTGTATTCTTGATATTTTGATGATGTTTTTGAATTTTTGATTGATATATGTATGTACATGTCACCAACGAGCTTATTGAGGGCCATCGGGGCATTTGGGGTGACTAAAGAGATTATGTATGCCTTTGAGGCTTTTGGGGTGACCTAGATGGTCATAGACCACCTAGGAGCATTTTGGGTTGACCAAGCAGGGTATAGACACCCTTGGAGCATTTTAGGATGACCTATATGGTCATAGATCACCTAGGAGTATTTTGGATTGACCAAGCGGGTTGTAGATACCGTTGGAGCATTTTGGAGTGACCTCTATAATCATAGACTGCCTAGGAGAATTTTGGGTTGACCAAGAGGGTTGTAGAAACCCTTAGAGAATTTTGGGGTGACCTAGATGGTCATAGATAGCCTAGGAGCATTTTGGGTTGACCAAGTGGGTTGTAGACACCCTTGGAGAATTTTCTAGGAGCATTTTGGGTTGACCAAGCGGGTTTTAGACACCCTTGGAGCATTTTGGGGTGACCTAGATGATCATAGACTTCCTAGGAGTGTTTTGGGTTGATCAAGCAAGTTTTAGACACCCTTGGAGTATTTTGGGGTGGCCTAGACAGTCATAGACCACCTATGAGCATTTTGGGTTGACCAAGCGGGTTGTAGATACCCTTGGAGCATTTTAGGGTGACCTAGACAGTCATAGACCACCTAGGAGAATTTATAGTTGACCAATCAGGTTTTAGACACCCTTGGAGCATTTTGGGGTGACCTAGATGGTCATAGACCACCTAGGGGCATTTTGGGTTGACCAAGTGGGTTGTAGACACCCTTGGAGAATTTTAGGGTGACCTAGATGGTCACTGCCTAGGATCATTTTGGGTTGACCAAGTAGTTTGTAGACACACTTGGACCATTTTTGGGTGATCTAGATGATCATAGACCACCTAGGATCATTTTGGGTTGGGCCATTACACTCTAGGTATGGAAGGGCCACAAATGAAGGATGTTCAAAGATTCAAGATCCTCAACACCTTCAAGGGAAGCTAGGTGATAAGTTCCAGGTATGATCTGACTAGTGATGACAAAGGGACCTAACCAATTTACTACAAACTTGTCCCATAGATGGGGCAACAAATTAGAATTTTGTTGGTTATCTTTCAGAATGAGATCACTAATCTAAAAGTCTCTAAGATGGACTTTCATATTGTAGGCTTTGTAGACACCTAAAACATGTCATGTTTAGGAGAACTACTCATGTGGGCATTCATAGACCATGTGACTAAACCTTGGGACCTTCCAAGTGCCAAAAGTGGTTTTCACCACTCATTTTGGGTAGTTTTAGCCCATCCAAGCCTGGCCGCTATGAACTAGAGTCTAGATTCTGGCCACTGAAGCTCAGAGCGGCCAGCCCTAGCCACTATAGATGACAATGACTAAGCCCTAAATAGCAACTTACCATCAAACTAGCCTAATATCAGGTGGAAGTGGTAGTTTGCATGCAATAAAGCCGAGCGGGGATAACTTTGCATTCCTCCTCACAGCCAGTCTACATGAGAGACTCAAGTCCAGGTTTAGACATCAGTTTAACTGGCCTTCAAACACAGAAAAAGACAAAACTTCTCATGCTAACATCTAGTGTGCATGCAGAATTCAGTCCTAGGGTTTGGACATTGACCTAGGGCTTCAAAGACATTATAAGGTGCAAACCTAAGAGCACCAAGGGGGAATTGGGAGAGCTTTTGGGAGACATTTTGTAGAGATACAACAGGAGAGATTTTTGAGACTTGGAGAGCTTTTCTTGTAGCGAAGCCCTATCGGATCGGAGAGCAAATTGGAGCGCCTTTTAGGAGCAATGAAGTGCTGTGATTTGAGAGTTCATCATCTATAGGATATTCAACACATCGGGCATAAACGACAACCATTTCAACTTCAGCAACAATCCTAGATCCATAGCCTTGGAGCAATAGAGACAGGTTTTCATCATTGTCTTGGATAGTGGCCTGTAGGCCTAGTCTAGGGTTCTTAGCATTAGTTTCTTTCATTTAGCTTATTACATGTTTTTATGCCATTAGCATAGATCTGATTTATTACATTTACTTGCATTCATAGCATTAGTTTCTATTGTCATTGAGCATATTTCTGTTTATCATTAGGGTTATTGCTAACAACCTCATCCAGGGAGGCAATCTCGAAAAGCTGAGCATTTGCTATTGTTTTCATGCTTGCAGGACTACAGGTTCACTAGATAGGTTATCAACATATGAAAGCAAAAGGATCCCTCTAGGAGCTAGGAGAGAAGGAGGCATCTGTAAGCCCTCATACAGTTCCATGTGTGTCATCGGGAAGCCTGTGAGAGTGCATCACCCCTTGCAAGGGGATATCATACATCTGCTACCCTATTTTGTAAAATCTGTATCAAATGAAGGGAATCCCTTAGAGGGATCTATATGTAACCGAACTTGAGAAAAAGCAATAAAGAGAATTATTCATTCATTTCTTTGTATTTCGGTTGCATCTGTTTTCACATATTTCATTTAATGCATGATTAAGTATAAATAAATCAAATAATATTCGCAAATAGAGTAGTGGATGGTGTGCCGCTTCCTCGGGGTCGCTACAGATGGTGATCATGGTGGGACCCCACCAAGTTTTTATTTTCTTCGATTTACTGAGTCGGGTTTTTGTGTGCAGGTTTAGCCGCTCTGGTCTACAGTGGCCCACAGACTTAGCCGCTCCTACTAACAATGGCCAAAAATCAGCCGCTCTGGTCAACAATGACCGGAACTGGAGTGCAGCAGAGGATAGAATCTCTGTTCTCTGAGCTGGATTAGAGGTTGGTATAGTTTTTTGATGTTTTATGATTCTTTGTCTGCTTCTATTTTCCTAAAATAGTGAAAATTAAGACACATTTTGATTTGGAAACTAAGGAATGGAAAGGAAAGAACTTGCATCTTGCATATTTTAGGGTTTTTCTTAGATTTCCACTAGGCGTTGCTAGGAACAATGGCTTATGCTTGTAAAGTCCACCCTAGAATCCAGCGTGCTAGAAATCATGTGTTGGTTTGCTTGCTTTGAGGCCCTACTAAAGGCCATATCTGCACAAAATAGAGTGCATCCATGAAACTCATATTAGTTTATGCATCTTTCTGAAAACTGAAATGTCATTTGTATTAGGCATATAGGAAAGATGCATTTCTGTTGTATGATGCATTTTATTTTATGCAAATTTAAAATGAACCCCACACACACACACATATTTTAAACATTGGGGAGTTGGATTTCATCACCAACCCTCAATTCAGTCTGGTGACGTTGGCATTCATCTCCTTCCATCGGCTTGCCCCCTAGATTTTCCTAGAATGGAATAAGGCACTTATTTATAGTGGTACTAAGTTACTCATGTTCAAACTGTCTCCCACTATTGGAACAATCATTGGTTCAGAGTGGAAGAGCTAGGTGAACCCCCCACTAGGACTTTAAGTGGTGTACCCTAGTCTCTTTTTGGGGAAAATCATGTTTGGCATGAGTGTTCTTGATTCCCACTATGGATGAGTCTCCTCATTCTAAATCCAAAACAAGAGCAAGAAAATAAGAACAACAACACATCAAAATGCAGCAAATAGTTTAGGGCACACATAAATTGGTAATCAAGATAAACACTTGCTTGATATTGTTTGTCTATCTTTAATTGCAACACAAAATATTAATTCACAAACACAATGGTTAAAACCAGAAGTAAGCATCCTCGATCCAATACCGAGGTAGAATCTGAAACAACACACACCCATAGGTGAAGTCATAGTAACATTGAACCACCTACTCATAAGATCGTGGGATGCAGTTTCATGAGCCTAAGGGGTGATAACTCAACCCTTGGGGGTTCTCCTCGAGAAACCCCAATTAGGGAATCACATCATGGAACTAAGTCACAAAAACACAAAGAGGCTTCATGGCCATCATCATCAAGGAGACATGAGGAGGCCTCAAGGCCCTCCTCTAAACACATAGAAACTTCTCAAAGACATGAGGAGGCTTCAAGGGCTTCCTCCCCGCATGGACATAAGAGGGGCTCTAGACCCCATTCTTCACATAGGGATGATGAGGTCTCCCCACCTCCATCCTCATGAAGGAATAGTGGGGCCACAAAGCCTTCATCACCAAAAAGACACATAAGAGTCACAACATCTCAAACTTCACATGAGACACTTAGAATAGATCTACCCACTGAGGGGTATGAAACTAGAGTTACATCCAGTCATAGGCACCAAACAGAAGATACCCTTCACACAAGAGGAAGGGTTCCAATATATTATGACCTCATTGGAGTAAATGGCACCCCATGGGATCAGCCATGGAAAATAAGATAGTTAGATGAGTTGGATCAGTTTTATTCGAGGCCAACTCCCAGAACCATAGCCACAAAAAATTTTGCATCTGGAAGTTCACAAAGTGTTACTTCTAAATGCACCACCCAACCTGGGGAAGCTTCAAAGTGACCCCTATAGTACACATATAGAGTCTGATCATAGAGGCACTTATCAACACACTGAACAAGTTACATTAGCTAGCAAGAGCAAAGAAATAGTAGAAACCTCTTCGAGGAATCTATGAATCAGAACCACAAGAACAGAATCAGACAAACATGAGTCTTCTTTAACAATGCAATCTGACCATGTGCGATGGTTAGAAAATGCATTGCACAAAGAGTGAGAGCTAGTTGAAGCTCTCGAGCATGACAAACAAAGAGAAAGGCTCTTGCACCAACATGAGCAACATTTAAGAGAACAAGTTGAGCAGCTAGCTCGTATCAATTTACAAGCAAATGGTGATGATCACCAAAGAGATAAATGCATTGACTCACCAAAATAAGGGTGCATTAGGCAAGAAGACAGCCCACAATGAAACCACCACTCAAATCATGAACAAAATCAAACTAGTGGGGAAAGGGTAAACATGGTAAATCAGGATCAAACACATCCTGAATCCCCTCATAGGAGGGAAGAGAATAGAACAAGTCAAGTGGATAAAGGGTTACCTCCATTACCACCATGAGTGGGCCTGCAAGAAGAGGAACTCCTCGCCTCAAAGGCATTCCAGGCACTCACTAAAAATATGAAGTCCTTTGAGAAGCAAGATACGGCTGGGAACCAACCAACATTGAGTAAAATACACAACCAACCATTGTGCCCATCAGTTCCTAGCCTTACATATCCTAAGCACTTTGAGATGCCTAGGTTAGAAAAATTCAAGGGTGAAGAGGATGCACAAGAGCATGTTACCAATTTCATCAATGCATGTTTTCATCTTGAAGACAATGATGCTCTTATACTGAGAACTTTCATTATGACATTTTTAGGGGCTGCCACCCAATGGTTCAACCAACTTCCCAAGCACAACATATCCACTTTTGAACAACTAGTAAACACTTTCCTAAAATGTTTCTCCTTTGGTGCTAAGAATAAGGTGAACCTTTCAGACCTGGCCAACTTAAAACATTATGATGATGAGCCAGTAATGGATTATGGGGATAGATGGAGAAAATTCATGGTAAAGTTATCATTCTCCATCCCCATAGAAGAAATCATCCACATGTTCACCAAGAGTTGTTCTAAACACATCTCCCTCTTGTTACAACTTCAACAATATCCTTCATTTGAGGAAGCCTTGGCATAGGCCAAACTCATTGAGGACATAAAAGTAGATGAGGGAACCATCAAGCTCTGAACCAAGAAGGAGTGGAACAAAAATGGCAAGAATGACAAATATAAGTAGAAGTAGGCAAACCCTACTCTAGTTAATCAAGTAGTATTGGTTGCACCTAAATATGGGGCTGTATAGCAACCCTAAAATTATCAAGCATAGCCCCCACCAGCCAATTATGATCAAAAGAACAATCAGGGGTGAAATAGAGAATGCAAGCCACCTCACTATTTTACACCTCTATCAGAGTCAATGCAATCAATTTTCAACTAGTTGAGCGAGGCTGGGAAGATCAAATTTCTTGATATACCTCTTTTAGATCCCAACCATCCTAAGCCAAAAGGATATAGGGAAGATCAGTTTTTCCCTTATCATAGAATACCGGGGCATGACATTGAAGTGTGCATTGGTTTCAAGAACCAGGTGCAAAATATGATTGAAGCGGGAGAACTTAAAGTTGACAACCCATTGGCTCCCGATAATAGAGATATGGGCATATACAAAAACCTACTGCCAAACCATGAGGTCCCTAGAGGGCAAGGTGCCCAAGTCAATCAGGTTTGAATCGATACACCTACCCATGGATGCATTGGGATGGTTGAAATTGTCAACATAGCAACTAGGAGTAGATGATATGGTCAACCATAGCCTCCTGTGGCTCCCATTAATGTCCCAACTACACCTAGGTAGAGGTAGGGGTAAAACAACCTTCCAGGTCCACCAACTCGACCTATGGTAACTGTTTGGAGTAGACTAGAACAAAACTTACAAATGACTCCGGCCAAGCTATCTATCTATGAGCTCATACAATAGTCCCCAAAGCACAGGGAGACTTTGATGGAGATTTTGAGATCAATTGAGCTCCAACCACAAGATTCAAATGCATTCACTCATTTTGTGGGACAAGTACAACAATGCCAAGAACCTATAATTTGATTTTATGATCATGAGATTAAGATAGTACCTACTACCTTACTAGACCCTCCACTACACATTGTTGCATCAGTCAATGATTTACCTTTTAAGTGGGTCTTGATCGATATAGGTTCATCAATCAACATCATCACAACAACAACAATAGGGCACCTTAAGATCCCCAAATCCAATATCATTCCAGGAGCCTACACGTTAAGAGCTTTCAATGATGCTTTATGCTCTACTATGGGAATGATAGTCCTACCCATTAAGGTGGGGCATAAGACCATCCCTATGATGTGTCATGTCTTGGAAGGGGCCATGCAATACAACATCCTCCTAGGACATCCCTGGATAAGAGATATGAAGTGTGTGCCTTCGATTTTACACCAATGTGTCAAGTATGTGCATGATGACAAAGTCTATGTAGTTCTGGCTGATGAAGAGCCATTCAAATATGTCCATCAGGTGGATCTTCCAAGATATTTTGTGATTCCTTCCACCCACCTGTATGTAGGACCTTCATCTCCAACTATACAACTAGATGATAGAGACAAAGGGGTACGAAAAGACCCATCCACATCGACACCTCCTCTTGCACCCAAAACAACTGACGCTTCTAAGAGACCATCAATGTCTAAACCTAAAGATAATCAGAAGCTAAAGGTACCCTTAATCAAGGAAGAAAATCCCAAGGAATTGCTAACTATAGCCATTGCAGAAATCCCAAGTCCCATGGAAGAAGAAGATCTCCAGGATCAAGCCGAGGAAATACTAGAACCCACTTCGCTAGTGTCATCTGTAGGGTCATCCACATCACATGCGATAATACACTTGGCAAGTATAGGGATAGGAGAGTACCTTGTGTAGAACATAACATTCATGCCCATCATTGAGTCTGCACAAGACATGGGATGACCAAAAGACCTAAGACCACCAGTGGGAATAATGGTTCCACTTGGAATCCCTCCCAACTAGACCAACTTTATCTATGCTGGCCTAGACTGCACCCATGAGTCTTCAAATATAGAAGAGGATAATGATGAACTATTCACTATTAATGTTCATTACCTCTCTAATCTCAAGTTTTCTCTAAGCTACTTTGAACATTACCATTGGCATGGCTACGGTCTTGGTATATATGAGCAGGGGCATAGGCGGCCATGCGAGCCACAATACCAACTTCCCATTAACAATTTTGGGTTAGGCTACCACATCAGAGGTCAAGATGACTCTCTAGCAGCATCCTTGGATAGATTAAGCTTGGGGTTAGGAGAAGACATCAATTTTATTCCTTATCACCCACCAAGTACAAGACATCTGATCAACAGACAAGTGGTCATAGTAAACATACCACCACCAGATATTTATCATCCAAACTTCTCAATTGATGCCACCCCTATAGGTTGCATCTTGTGGGATGAAGAGTGAGAAGAAAATGGATATGTGGCAAGTGATGATGAAGTACATGTAAGCTTAGCCTATCATGGGCCTCACTATTTACAAAGCCTTGCCTGGTCCAGCCACAATGAGAGTGGATACATATCGAATGAAAGTGGCTATGAGTCAGAGGACTCAATAGAAAGAGCCTACCTAGGGCCAAGGTAGTGGTCCCATAGCTTGGGGTAAGAAACTAATGCAAATAGCATCTTCATAAGTGATGAAGAATATGAGGATGAGATAGATATGGCCTACTTGGGGCCAAGACATGTGCCCCTTGTCTTAGGGCCACATACCAATGCCAATGGTTTTTGGATAAGTGATGATGACTATGAAGATGAGACTGAGATGGCTTATCTTGGGCCTCACCACTTGTGGCAAGTCAACATGCTGGTAGAAAGAGAAGCGGCACTTCATGCCATAGACCCTGGCTTGCAGTTTTTGGGAAGACCTATCGACTTAGATGCCATTTACCATGCAATCAATCCCCCTCTACCTACATTCAGAGAGCTCTTGGAACCCAATGATCCTATTATCCAGCCTACTCATGGGCCAGATCTAGAGATTCCTTTTCCTCTAGAGCCTCAATGCGAGTATGGAGGGAAAACCTCTGAGACAAGATTTCACCCATGTGGTCCTGGAGATTTCATTCCATCCATCAACACAATCTCCATTGATTTGACCACTCCACTTCATAACCCAACAGATCCTACTAAACCATTGTATCTTGATATAGATGCTATTGATTGGGATCATGTTGATTCCCCTGTAGAGCCTAAGGATATTTTCCCTAATGAAGAGATGTTACAACCATTTCATTTTGCACCAGGCTATGCGTATGATGTATTCCATGCTAGTTTGGATCCCGAGTCAGTAGGACCTATAAATCTCATTGATGACATTCATTTGATACCCATGCCTCACCAGCTAGAGGATGGGTCACATATGGCTATAGAAGTGACTTTCGAGGTGGACATCAGTGATGATCCTACTCAACCAAAGAAATTCAAGTTCAGAGAAATTCTATCTCTAGAGGAACAAGCCATTATAATCCCTCTACTTAAGGAGAGGCCTAATATTTTTTCTTGGACCTACAAAGACATGCCAGGGCTTGATCCAAAGTTAGTTGTACACAACCTTTCATTGGATCCCATGAAGAATTCGATCAAGCAAAATCTGAGGAAAATGCATCCAACCATCACTTTGATGGTGAAGAACGAGTTGCAAAAACTGTTGGATGTGATTTTTATCATTCCTATCGACTATCTTGAATGGGTATCAAACATGGTGCCCATGGGAAAGTCGGATGGAAGAATCCACATTTGTACGGACTTCAGAGACTTGAATAGGGCAACTCCAAAGGATTCATTCTCATTGCCTAACATAGATGCTCTTGTAGATGCCACCGTAGGTCATGAGATGCTCTCCCTAATGGATGGTTTTTTTGGTTACAATCAAATCAGAATTAAACTTGAAGACCAACACAAAACCACTTTTATTACTCCATGGGGAATGTTCTGTTACAAGGTGATGCCATTCAGCCTTAAAAATGTTGGTGCCACATATCAGCGGGCCATGACATACATCTTTCATGACTATATGCATAAAATATTAGAGGACTACATTGATGACTTGCTGGCCAAGTCTGTATTGCGGCAAGAGCATGCTGAAATCCTTAAGAAAGTCTTCGATCACCTCATTGAGCACAACGTCAGATTGAATCCTAAGAAGTGCATGTTTGGCGTAACTTCTGGTAAGCTCTTGGGGTTCATCATTTCTAAGTGAGGCATTGAATTCGATCCTACAAAGGTAAAGGCTATATTGGAAATGGCCACCCCTACCAACATTAGGGAGTTAAGAAGCCTACAAGGCAAGGTAGCATCCATCAAATGATTCATTGCTCAATTATCAGATAAATGTCGACCCATGAATCAGCTTCTATACAAAGGAGTCCCTTTTCATTGGGATGAAGAATGCCAACAAGCCTTTGTAGAGATCAAAACTTACCTAGCAACACCACCAGTATTAGCTCCACCAAGGCCAGATGTACCATTTTTACTATACATATCAGCTACTGATTTCACTTTGGGCACCATGTTGGCCCAAAAGAATGCACAAGATAAAGAGCAAGCCATATATTACATCAGTCGCACCTTGGTGAGTTATGAGCTAGGATATGCGTATGTAGAAAAGTTGTGTTTGGTAGTGGTCTTTACGACCAAAAAGTTGTGACACTACATGTTGAGCCATACGACCTACGTTATATCCAAACAAAATCCTTTGTAGTACATGATGAACAAGACCTATCACAATACACGTACTACAAAATGGATCATGCTATTGATAGAATTTGACCTAGAATTCATAAGCCAAAATTCCATCAAGGGACAAGTCATAGCTGATCAATTAGTAGAGGCACCTCTTCAGGATAGCAAGCCTCTCACCATAGAATTTCTTGATGATGCAGTCTTTGCATTATCAGATCCACCAAAACTCGAAGAACCTGAGAAAGAAAGAGATATGGCATTGTTCTTCGATGGTTCGAAGTGTGAGCAAGGGGCGGAGTAGGGATTGTCTTTATCACACTGTAGGGTGCTCCATTGCCCTTATCATTCAAACTAGACTTCCCTTGCATAAACAATAACACCGAGTATGAGACCCTGATCTTAGGACTTCAAACAACCACCACAATGGGTATTAAAATATTGAATATCTTTGGTGACTCCTTGCTCATAGTTAATCAAGTCAAGGGTTTGTTCCAATGTCGATGCCCAATCCTAAAATCATACAAGGAACTTGTTGACACCTACCTAGCCTCGTCTGGAATGGTATGACATCGAGGCAATCCCTCATACATCAAATAGATTTATGGACACCATGGCATCCTTGGGATATTTAATCCCTCAGAATCTATCTATGGATTTCACAACCATTCATGTTAAAGTGCTCTCGCACTCTACGATACAACATGAGGCTTTTGATAATCGAGAATCAATCAACATGGTCAATATCGAACCAAATCTGGATTGGTCCTTCAGAGCTAGATATTTCTTGCAAATGACACCTTGGGGGTCATTGATCTCTCAAGGTCTTGAGGAGTGTGGCACAACCATTCACCATAGGGTTGTTTCTCAATATGTATTCACAAGCTCCAGAATGTAGGAGGAACATGCCATATTTTCTATAGAAGTTGTGGCTTATCAGGATTGGCTTTCCTAGTTACTGGGACTTCCTAAAGCTTGGAATGGTACCACAAGGCCTATCACATGTTGAAATATGAACATTTAAATAGAAGGCAACAAGGTACATCTTATTGGGAGAGATCCTTTATAGATGAGGTTATGATGGAATGCTCCTCCATTGCCTTGAGCCGTAGGAAGCATCTTGGGCAATTTTGTAGGCTCACGATGGTACGTGTGGTGGTCACTTTAGTGGCATGGCCATCGTTAAGTGCATCTTGAGAATGGGTTACTATTGGCCCACTATGGAAAAATATTGTTGCGAGTATGTCAAGAAATGCGTTAAATGCCAGCATCATGCAAACCTCACACACTTGCCATCCCAAGCCTTGCAACCCATCCAGGCAGCATGGCCCTTCTCATAGTGGGGACTAGACTTAGTTGGGAAGATCTCACCCCCATCCTCAGGCTGACACACATTCATCATTATGGCCACTGAGTATTTCACCAAATGGGTCGAAGCGATCCCCTTGACATCGACAACTAGACCAAGGATTGTGGAGTTTATACTCCACAATATCATAAGTCATTTTGGGGTCCCTTCAAAAATAATATTGGATAATGGGCCATATTTCAAGAACAAAAATGTGCATGCTTTGATGAAAAAATACCATATTCAGCATAATTTTTCAACACCCTATTATCCACAAGAAAATGGGCAAGCAGAAGCCTCAAACAAAATAATAGTCTCCATCTTGAGGAAGATGGTGAAAGATAATCATAAGGATTGGCATCTACAATTACCTCTTGCATTATGGGCATACAGGACTAGTGTGCGGATGCCCACTAGGGCAACACCATTTTCACTTGTATATGGCATTGAGGCCATCATGCCCCTAGAGTTAGAAATTCCAACCCTATGCATAGCATTGAAGGACTTCATAGATGATGACACCGTGCGACAAGGCCACCTTGATCAATTAACGCTTCTTGATGAATGTCGAGTCAATGCCTTGGAGCATCTCTGTGTTTATCAGGATCACCTTGCATGAGCTTACAATAGTAAAGTCCACTTAAGAGAATTCAAATTTGGGGATCTTGTGCTCAAAGAAAACCAACAAAACTCAAATCTGTCATCGCACCTACGAGACAAATTTATGGTAAATTGGATAGGCCCATACATAATCTCGAAAAGGGTTGGGCTTGGAGCATATCACCTCACATCATTGGATGGTGTTGAAGAGCCTGAGCCTCTCAATATCATTCACTTGAAGGTATTTTATACATAAAATACAAAAACATTCAAATATGTCATAAATTACAAAAACAATACAAAGCATCAAAATTACAAACAAATCATAAAAACATAAAATATTCAAAAACAAAAAATGCTCCAAGGGTATCTTTATGCCGCTTGGTCAAGATTCTAATTCAAAAATGCTCCAAGGGTATCTTTATGCCGCTTGGTCAAGATTCTGAATCAAAAATGCTCCAAGGGTATCTTTAAGTCGCTTGGTCAAAATCAATAAAAAATGCTCCAAGGGTATCTTCATGTCGCTTGGTCACCTCAATCAAAAATGCTCCAAGGGTATCCAAGCCGCTTGGTCAAATTCAATCAAAAATGCTCCAAGGGTATCTTCTTGCCGCTTGGTCAAACCCTAAAATCCCCAAAGGCACAATAAGCCCTTTGGTCAAAATAATCAAAAATACAAAAACAAAAAAAAATAATCAAAAATACAAAAACAATGCAAAAATCAAAAATACAAAAATATTTGCATCTTACACCTGCATCCATATAGTTGCATTGCATTGAACATCCCCATCCATTGCATTTGCATTATGATAGGTTATGATCACAATCTTGCAAATGATGCCACAGTTTGTATCGCAACCACACATACTCAAATCCATCTTCACCCATTCATCCATGTGTGTAACTATGTTTTTCAACACAACCGCTTCTTGTTGCTATAAGGAATAGGCTAAGGTTTTTCGGTCATTCAACCATATCTAGTGGTCTTATCAGATTTTGTAGAAAGCCATATTGATTAGTAGAGGGTGAGGTCTAGTGGTGATAGTGCCTAGCATACTTCAGAATCCCATCACTAATTAAAAACACTAAAATCCTAGTTGGTACAAGGGAAAGATAAAAACTACAAAAGTGGTCTAGGTTGCCTTAAGTGAAAAGGGTCTTCCTTGCTTATCCCCCGTGCGACCGGTTCAAAGGTATTGAGAATTGGCAAAAGGACAAGTTCCGCCCTACCTAGTTAAATCCCTTGCTTTTACCAAAATAAGCAAAAATCCTAGAATCAAGCAAAATTCAAAATCAAAACAAACAAGTGATTATCATCACTACATAAATCCCTTGCTCAAGAGAAAAACAAAAAAAAAAATCAATAAAAAATAAATAGTGATTTTCATCACTAAGCATGAGCAAGTATCCCAAATAAAATGAAGAAAAGAAGGGAATGGAGCTTGAATCCTTGGAATTCTTAGCATTGTACAAACCGGAAGGTGATCCCCATTACAAGTTTGGTGTACAACCATCTTGGCAATGGTGGTGTCCTTACGCATGATGATATGTCTATCACAATAGCATCTTGCATTTGTGTAGACCAATGTTTGCATGTGGATGAGCTAGCTTTGGGTAACCCAATACTGCCTAGTGGTATAGTCCAACTAAGTCCAACATAGGATCAGATGAACACTTGAGGATCCCCGATCTTAGCAATGGGCTGAAAGAATCCCGCCTGACATCGAAGGAAATGCTTGAGTTCTATCTAAATATATTCATTTGCACACACAGGGATAATGAATATCTAGGTCCATGATGAAAGCCTTGCTTTTCAAAAGTCTTGTATGGTCAGTACACAACTGTTGATAGGGTAACTAGAGTGTTTGAGTCTCGGGAAAAACCTCAAAACTTCCTACATAGCAACAAATCATATCATCGATCACATCATCAATTTTTCTTTATGAGGTTTGGTGAATTAAAGGGTGTTAACAAAGTAGGTTAGATACCGGATAGATGTCAAAAATGATATTTACATGACCACTGACTATTTTGAATATTTTAAATTACAGAAGCTTATCAAGAAAATACATACATTCCATGCCATTACATTTCACATATGGATGCTCAAATAATTAATTCTTGTGATAAGAGTGATTATTTACATTCATGACTAATATACTTTCTGTGGTGTCACCCATTAGATTGTTAAACTCATATCATATGCATTCCTTATGATTGAAGCATATAGGTTCATGTACATTAGACCAAAAACCATGTAGATAATGCATTACACACATTGCATTTACCATATCATAACATAAATTAAATGCATACAACTAAAAGAAAAAATTAAACATGCATTTAACAATAACATTGCATCCATAAATACATAGATCATAAATCATCCATTTACATCTAAGATCACAATCATAAATCCATCACTAAGTCAACTCATGATACATCACATCATGACACAATAATCAGATCATATAAGCATCTACATAAGCATCCATCCAAATATCCACATCATCATAAATATCACCTATCATCTAAAACATACATCAACCCATCATAACACCATAATCACATCACATAAATAAAACATAAACATAAGCAATAAATGATACACATAATGAATCATAATCCAAAATATCTCATATATAAATGTGTGAATCAAGTACATAGATGTACAAAATGCCCATGGGCTATAGTCATGTAGGTCATCTGACCTCAAAAATAAAAGCTAAAGTACATCATGAATCAAACCGAGCCTACACCCCCTGGGTCACCACCCCCTATGGATGGATCTCGAGTAGAATGGTGTGAAGCCATTGGTCTCTCTACATGGGCCTGAGTCCTCTAGCTCGGCCTGACTAAATACTACCCTGAGGTAGAGCACCTACTAACCTGTGATCCACCTACACCTATCCTCTCCCTAGGAGTGGCTCCTAGCCTCTTGATCTATATAGAAGAGTGGCAATGTAGGCTGCATCATCAAATATCTATGCATCACACTCATCCAATAAGCTCTATAGATGCCTAGTATCTACCCTTGATCCACCCCTGTAGGACCCTATGGTATAGGAGGAACAACAACAATCTGCATCCTAGTAGCACTACTCTTGATAGTAGCCTACAATTATTGTATCTATGTTGTGAGTTGTGCTATAGTGGCATCTCACTATTGTACCTAGATCTTGGTTGACTGGAGCTTAACCTCTATAGAAGGAACAACAACAATCTACATCCTAGTAGCACCACTCCTGATAGTAGACTACAATACATGTATCTATGTCATGAGCTATGCTATAGTGGCATCTCATTGTGCTATAGTGGCATCTCATTGTTGTACCTAGATCTTGGTCGACTAGAGCTCGACCTCTACCTCATGCAGCTATACCCTAAGAGGAGAATCTCTCTCCTCGGGATCCAACTCCTCCTCCTCCTTAGGAGCCTCCTGCTCCTCTGCTACCACCTACTCTATCGATTGGCCCCATCCCTCAGTCCTAGATTGGACTCTTTACCCTACTGGATCTGTGCCTCCATCATCATCATCATCCTCATGGCCTAGGCTACCATCACCATGCCATAATTGATCCCCCCACCACTATGTGAAAGCATCTGTGACTCCCCCATCAACACCTACATCAACTTTTGGGGCATCCTCCTCATCGGTAAGCTCTGTGATGTGTGGTGGATGAAGGTCTCTCTCTACTATGATGCACCTATATAGGATTGGGACAAGTGGCACATCCTACTGTAATCCATACTGATGAAGGATATGAGAGTAGAAGAAATACTCTCTGATGCCACCCTTGTGGCCAATGATCCACCACTTGCATCGTATCCTAGCTATAAATTTGGCTAGATCATCCCAGGTCGGGTAGTCATGATATGGGTACCATATGATATCTTGGGCCTATATCCTAGTAAAAGAAGCAATGTAATGGGGGAGTTTCCCCATATGAGGGTGGCTCTTGCACTCCTCATGCTCTCGAGCCCATCTGGTGGTATAGCACTACATCGAATCATCAATCTCTATGATCTCTATGGGAAGCCCTCTGGGATGATCTACATGGATATGCTCCCATCCCCATATCTATAGGAGCAAGCTGCAAGTGATGCTGGCATGACCCCACCGATGGATGTGATACAACTCATCATAGCACTACGCTAGCAAAGTGCTCCCCCATGCATAGATGATAGGGTCCTCACTATCCACCAAATCTTGAACCATCGCAAGGAGGTTCCAAGGGAACCTCAAACTTGAGCAGTCTAGGAGAAGCATGTTGTTGATGACCATCAGCAACACCGCATGCCTCTCAGAAAAGACCCTCTCCCTGTACCATCATAGAATAGATACACCACTAGATTTGGTGTCCTTGAAGGTAGCCACAACATGCCCCCTGAACACCCGAGCAAAGACTACCTCGTGGTCCTTAGTGGCCAAAGAAATGATGGCCACTCCATCAAAAGGAATCTAGAAAATCTTGTATACATCCTCCGGTGTGATAGTCATCTCACCGGTAGGAAGGTGGAAGGTATTAGTCCTGGGATCCCATCGGTGAGCCAGGGCCATGAGGTAGGCCTGATCTGACATAATCTGGGGTAGCCTGGTCACATACTATAATCCATGGGCATTAAACCATGCCCAGTCCACATCATCCATATGTGGTAGGAGGTCATGTAAGAGCTTCGGGTCCCGAGCCCAAGCAGAAAGAATCTAAGGACAAAAATCAAGGTATAACTATAGTGCATCTAAGGCATAAAATGCAATAAAACATGTAAAATGGTGCAAATAATGATAGACTATCCTAAGTCTAAGTGAAAGAGGAATAAACGCACCTAATCATGCAACAAAAAAAAAAATCAATTAATCATCTCAAAAATACAAAAAAATCAAAAAAATTGCCTAAGGTTTCTTGGTCGCTTTCATCTACAGAGCTCGAGGCTAGCAGTGGCCAAATCCCAATGGTCATAATTTTGACCATTGAGTTTTGAACTAGCTATTGCCATCGATAGCGGCCAAGCCACGGGCCAAAATGGCCACTCTGTGCGGCAGCGGCCGATGGGCGACGTGACAAACACGTATGCCCTAGGCCAAAAACAAAAAAAAATTGCAAACAACAAAAAAAGGGGCAAGCCCACCAAAACAAATCCTAAACTAAGCCTATCTATGGGTTTGGTTCATTGCCAACAAGTTTAATGAGGTTCGTTCACCGATTACTTAGTGTGGTTCATTTTTACTAAAAAATGAGTAAGGTTAGGGTTTCAAAGAGTACCCAAGAAGCTCCGGCTCCTCCACTCGTAGATGCCTCACCTCGCACAACCATGGTCCTCATCGATAAGCTCTCCAAGTTGTAAGAAGTCACTTTCTCTCCAGAGCTCAAAAAGCAAATTGATAGATAGAGAAGAGTGAAAATTCAAAACCCTAGGCTACTTTTATATTTCCCAAGTTATGCCTCTCGCTGCTATCATCAGCGGCCCACACTTCTTGGCCGCTGAGGTCGAGAGCGACCACAAACAGGCATTTGGGGGTCACTGGATCTGACAGCGGCTAGCAGCACAAGAAAATACAGAAAAATTCCTTCCAATAGGAATAGCAAAAAAATCAAATAAGCACATTTTGATGATTCATAAACATCATAATGATCAAAATAACAAAAAAATCACATAAAAATAAAATCTCAAGTAAGCCTCGTATCCAGTTACTTACTCTATCAACTCAGTGGTTGCAGCGATTTGCACTCCATGCAATTCGGTGAGATGAGTGAGTTACCATAGGGCTACTTGGGGTAAATTAATAATTTTGGAATTGTGATGTGCCCCCTCAATCTCGAAGAAGACCAAGATGGTCGGACTGCTCCATGGGTGCGATGGAATCATCTTAATTCCTTTATGACATTACAACACTGAGCCAAGTGATTCAACACAAGCCTAAATAGAATCACTCATCCTAACTCCCTAAGAAGGCTATTTATGGTTGGACCACCCCCGGGATAGGGATGAATGATTATCAAAAATAGTGAAGTCACACTTGGATGGGGGATTGCCCATTAAAAATACAAACACTAGAAAGGAGCCAAACTAGGCATATTGGTCAAGCGACTTGTCACTTCATTCATTGCCCTTCCCTCATCAATTCGTTGTGTGAGGGGGTAGTTCAAATCTTCAAATAATCATAATCAAATTCAACCAAAGATCACTCAATCATATCAAGATCACATTCATCCTATGAATCATTGCAAGCAACTATCATAGAACTTCCCCCATTTTCTGGGATCATAAGCAAAACATAACATGCCAATTTGTAGCTCTCCTCTGGTCGGTTCTATTGTAGTGACATAAGCTACCCGATTGCATTTGAGGAATGAGTGCAAGTAAACATGTGCAAGCTTCTTGCAGAATTAAACCTTCAATCAGGTTGAAGCAATGATTCAGGGATGCATGCCATCTTGCATGGTTGGGCCATCCAGTGTTGATCAGACCAATGATCATCATACACCCTACAAACATAGCAGTCTACATTTTTTCTCCATATTGTGTCTTTTCCACATAGTGCATCCCAAAAAGGGGTATCTGTAGACACCTAAAACATGCCATGTTTAGGAGAACTACTCATGTGGGCATTCATAGACCATGTGACTAAACCTTGGGACCTTCCAAGTGCCAAAAGTGGTTTTCACCACTCATTTTGGGGTAGTTTTAGCCCATCCAAGCCTGGCCGCTATGAACTAGAGTGGCTAGATTCTAGCCATTGAAGCTCAGAGCGGCCAGCCCTAGCCACTACAGATGATAGTGACTAAGTCCTAAATAGCAACTTGCCATCAAACTAGCCTAATATCGGGTGGAAGTGGTAGTTTACATGCAATAAATCTAAGCGAGGATAACTTTGCATTCCTCCTCATAGCCAGTCTACATGAGAGACTCAAGTCTAGGTTTAGACATCAGTTTAATTGGCCTTCAAACATAGAAAAAGATAAAACTTCTCATGCTAACATCTAGTGTGCATGCAGAATTTAGTCCTAGGGTTTGGACATTGACCTAGGGCTTCAAAGACATTATAAGGTGCAAACCTAAGAGCACCAAGGGGGACTTGGGAGAGCTTTTGGGAGACCTTTTGCAGAGATACAAGGAGAGCTTTTTGAGACTTGGAGAGCTTTTCTTGTAGCGAAGCCCTGTCGGATCGGAGAGCATATGGAGCCCTCTTAGGAGCACCGTTTTAGGAGCAACGAAGTGCTGGCCGATTGAGAGTTCATCATCTACAGGATATTCAACACATCGGGCATAAATGACAACCATTTCAACTTCAGCAATAATCCTAGATCCATAGCCTTGGAGCAATAGAGACAGGTTTTCATCTTAGCGGCCATTGTCTTGGACAGTGGCCCACGGGCCTAGTCTAGGGTTCTTAGCATTAGTTTCTTTCATTTAGCTTGTTACATGTTTTCACACTGTTGTGGGCCAAACAAGGTTAACTTCTTTCCTACTTTTGTCACATGCTTGTGCATTTAATTTATCAACTCAAGGAGCTTTGTAAACTTGCAAAGGGTCTTGAACAAGATTTCTTACAATACCACTTGATATGAGTCCGCTAGTTCTACTATTGGGGGGTGTTTCAATGGTCGTCAATCATTCATACACTCCTCAATAATTTACGTAAAAACAATTAAATCTATGTAAAGGAAATATTCATGCATTCCTAGAAATAAACCTATTGCAATACTAGAAATAACAATGTGATAAAAAATCTTATAAAAGCGGTAAACTAATCTAGAAAAAATAGGAAAAATAGGGGAAGAAATACTGGCTTGGAGTGGGCCCAGGCTCCAGCAGCTTCCTCCCAGCTGAACACTCACTTAGAAACTCTTAGAACTGTATTATAATTATCAAAGTATTACAATGCTTCTTTTGTATATCTCTCTACATTTACTATCAAAATATTCTATATATCCTTAGAGAGGTCTGCGTGTGTTTATATAGCACACCCACAGATATTCTGTTACAAAGAAGTTATAACAATCGATTCATTCTAGACTAAACTAAGACAATCTGGTAAATGTGATCGATGTCTGCTAAAATTGGCATTCATTTCTAATGGTGGCATGTTCATTGATTGGTTTGTGCTTCATCTGGAATTGGTAGGATGTTCTCATACGTTGGTGCAATCCCCAATTTAACTCTACATGACGTAGAGTTGGAACTACACTAGTCTCTGTTGTCCACGTCGTGCTTGTCTGGTCAATGGGAGAACAATAGGGTCACCTTCCCTATGAGGAAGGTGCCTAAGTATGTCGGGTGCCTTCTCTATGTGAAAGGCACCTTACTACCATTGGCACCTTCCTGGAAGAGGAAGGTGCTTATCTTCTATTGGTGCCTTCCTGTGAGAGGAAGGTGCTTGCATTCTAGTGGCACCTTCCTATTGGTACCTTCCTTATGAGAGGAAGGTGCTTGCCTTCTAGTGGCGCCTTCCTGTCGATGCCTTCCTATGAGAGGAAGACACTTATTTTCCTTTGGCACCTTCTTGGAAGAGGAAGGTGCTAGCCTTCTATTGGCGCCTTCCTGGAAGAGGAAGGTGCTTGTATTTCCTTGGTGCCTTCTTGGAAGAGGAAGGCGCCTACTTACGCTTAGTGCATTCCTGGAAGAGGAAGGCGCCTACCTTCTCTGCATTGATTCCAAAAGAAAAAAAGTGCCAGGTTCATGAAAATACCTCGACTGATCCAAATATGACTAAATCAACTACAATTCCACAAAAACACACTAAAAACACACGAATTAGATAACACGCATAATTTCATCAAATAATTATATAATCATTCATAAACATATGCAATCCTTATTATACAACCACATAATAATCAAGAAAATGTATACAAAATATGAGCATTTCTGATGCTCATCATCCCCCCACGCCTAACATATGCCATGCCATCATGGAATTAAAATTGCAGGTAACCCTATTGACCCCTCATCATTTTCATTTCTTGGTGGATCCTACTATACCTGCGACCCATGTCTGCCTCTTCTGTGCACTGGAATCTAGAGGTGTGGCTCCTCTTTTTCTATGCGGGGCTGTGGGTGCTACTGTTGACTTTGCTTTCCTTGTCCTGGCCGCTATCGAAGATGATCTAGCGAGCGTCGTCTCTGCTGCCTAAAATGCAGCTTATGCAACTTGCCATACGTCAACATCCGAAGGTCTGACCACTATAAGAGGGATATATGAATTATCCCTCTTGAGATGAACTACTTGGTCTTTGTACAATCGAGCTGCTTCAGGAGTAAGCCCTGCATTCTCCTTTGCAATGGCAATGGCTTCCAATTCAGGGTCATATACCCCCCATCGTTCAAAATAACTTCTTATCTTGGAGGGTTGTCCCTGGGATGACCTGTAAATCTTCCAGAACTGGTTGTCCTATGTCAGATTGACACAGATACCAAAGTCCCCCTACATCCTCGAGGTTTCCTTCTTGGTATCCTTAGCTGCTGTCATCTCTTTGAGAAGTCGTTCAAATTATTTTTTCCTCTTTGTGAATGGCTGCATATCCCACTCATATTATGGATCGGAGAAGGTCACCTTCACCTTCTTTCAAGCTGTCCTGGGACCTTTTCCTTTGGCCTCTATAGAAAATGTGGTGGCTCGAACAGGGGTTTCTATTTCTCCCTGGTAAACATCTTCTCACTTTGAGGGGATTGCTTTGCGGTCCCTAGAGTGTTCTCTTCACTCTAGGGGACCTGTGCTACCTCCCTAGGGGTGCTTATTTGCCCCCTGTCTATCCTATGCTGACCCCTCAGGTTCTTTTCTTTCTTCCTTAGGTTTGGGGAGTTCTTCCTTATACCTCGGTCCTATCTGCTACTGTTGGTCCTCATCCTGCTCTGTATCACTCAGATCGATGACAAGGGGTGTTGTGGGACTTCTTTCCCCTTCACTCCCAAAAATAGAGGAATTATCCCCTGCCTCTGGGCTACTCTATCAGGCGTCTGATTGAAATTATCCTAAAGAGAATACTCGTTCTATAGATATGGGAGAATTCGTCGGGACCTCTATTGCCCAGTAAGTTTGGGTCAATGCGTCCCTTCTTTCTGTTCCCCTATGCTGGAGTTGTTGGTTCTCCTCTCACAACTGCTAGACCAGTTGCTCAAGTTGGGTGATTAATCTTTCTCGTTCTTCCAATTCCCCTCTATGCTCATTCTGGTAGTCCTCCAAAATTTTTTGGGTCATCCAGCAATTGGTCTACCACTCCAGTGCTTCCTCCAAGGCTACGTTGACCTAATCATTACTCTCAGAAGTCCTTGCATCTTGTGGGATTTGGTTTTTCAATTCCCAAAGGGTTTGGGCTGTAATGTTGAATTTTAGGTTGTTCTCTTCTTCTTCTACTGAGAGGAGGAGTCACCACAGGTGTTTCCTCCTAGGGACTAGTTCTGGCGATCGAAACTCAACCTCGCTGCTAATAAGTGATGCTCCTTCCTCTTCATACTTGAGCACTGGGGAATGCCCTCTTTCCTTTGTGAATTTGGACACTAGTGAATGCCCTCTTTCTTCCATAAAATCAAGCAATGCCAATTACCCGATACTTGCCATCTCCTCTATAGGGCTTCCCTCTTATTGCCCTATTTCGAAAACAGCATCATGTTGCCTTTCTTGGCTGCCATCTCCCTATGTGTCAGGGTTCTGCCTCTGTGCTTCTACATGGTGGATCAGTGCTGATATCAGCCCATGGTAGGCCAAGGCGGACGGTGCTCCTTTCTGGTACCTAGTTGCTTCTTCCTTCAGGGAATTTTCTAGGTATAAGGGCACGTTCAACTTCCTTCCATGCACCAGGTGATTCAAAAATTGCACATGGTTAGTGTGCAAATGGGTATACTTCCCGGTGCATGTAAATAATCGAGAAACCTTCTCGAATATCTTCCACAGATTCATGGGAAGGCTAATTTTGGGTAGCCCTTCCTTATCTATCTACACATTTTATCCAGGTAGTAGCACTTTGGCATACGACTTCAGCAGTCTGCATTTGCATATGCATTCACCTGTGAGGGGTAATCTAGTCGTCTACGAGATGTATTTGGGGGTGACCAAAATTTCTACCCCTAGAACCTGAGATACGTCACCCCTCAAGGAGGTAGTAAATTCCTTGGATGCCTCCATATCCTGTCCCTGACTGACTAGGTTATAGTATTTGAACCATCCCTCAGCGTCGAACTATGTTTTTACCATCCCCCTGATTCCTTTCGTATCACTCAAATCATTATTTTTCACTGCATGATTCTTCGACCTTCCTCCCATGGCACCTTCCCTTACTGCTGTGATTTTTTTTTTGTCCTTACTTATTTAGGAAGACACCTTATTATATGGAAGGCACCTAACCTTAGCATTTAATCCTAGGGTACACCTTTCGAGCCATATCATTGGCACGTGGTTTTGGCCATGGGGGTGTATGATTTTTATGATGGAAATATTTTTTTGGTATTGCATAATTTATGAATAATTATATAAATATTTGAGTTAGTATGCGCGTATCTTATTTGGTGTTTCATGCATTGTGAAGAGCATTGATTCACTAATTTGTGACATGAGGGAGGTGTATTTCGTTTGTGCGGATTATGCTGGACTTTGGTGCTGAGTTGTTTGATGGTTGGTGCTGAAGATAGACTCCCAATTTGCTCAAAAAACTATTTATCCATTATCTTTGGAATGTACGTGCTGATATTGCCCCATAATTCTCCAAGAGGTTTTTGATTGGGGTAGATTTCCATCACATGGGAAATGGTGGTAATATGATGCTGCTCGTTCGTGTGGTGATTTCATTTCGATCGAGGCATCCATGAGACTTAAGTGTTGGCTATATATGGAAGGTATTCTTTGGTACCTTTCGAATGTGGAAGGCACTTATGTGGTGCCTTCCTGATGTGGAAGGTGCTTATATGGTGCCTTATTGATGTTTTTGATGCTTTTTGAATGGATGCGCATTTCGATGGTGGAAGGTGCCCTTTTGATGATGGTGCCTTCTTGCTATGGAAGGTGCTTCTGAATGGGTGCACCTTTCTGATGTGAAAGGCACTGCTGAATACCTGCACCTTCCTGGGGTGGAAGGCACCGATGTATACCTGCACCTTATTAGGGTGGAAGGTGCCTCGGTCTGTATGTGCCTTCCTGATGTGGAAGGTGCCTTGGGATATTTTTTTTTGTGTGGTGCCTTCCCGCCATGGAAGGCGCCTATTTTTTTTTTTTTATTTATGTGGTGCCTTCTCGATGTGGAAGGTGCCTACTTTTTTTTTTTTTTTGTGTGCCTTATTTATAAGGAAGGTGCCTTATTCTGGTAGGGTGCCTTCTTCATAAGGAAGGCACCTTATTTTGGTGGGGCGCCTTCTTCATAAGGAAGGCACCTTATTCTGGTGGGGTGCCTTCTTCATAAGTAAGGCACCTTATTCTGGCGGGGTTCCTTCTTCATAAGGAAGGTGCCTTATTCTGGCTGGGCACCTTCTTCATATGGAATGTGCCTTATTCTATGCTTTCTCGATGTGGAAGGCACCTTATTATTGGAAATCATGTTGCAATTGACTAGGAAAGGGTGATCAAGCCTTCTCAGTCTTGCTTCACACTACCTTAGCTTCTACCTACAAGTGTCGGTGTCGAAATGCTAAGTCGAATCAGGCCTGGTTTCCCAGATACCTATTCCTTGTGTTGTCAGGTCCTCCACCTACAAAAAGTAGATGAAAAGAATGAAAAATAAAGGCAGTTAGATACATTTTGTGCTTGTTAGGCCCTAGATTAGGATGACTGTAGCTTGCATGTAGGCATCGTACCTGCAAAACACACTGTAAGAAAAAAAACTAAATTAACTGATTTTGGTGAGCACCTTCATTCCTACCATTTTTCCTGTTAAGAGTTTGGTTCGGATCTAACAAGATGGGGTCTCCCCCATGTCTATTATGGATTCCACTTTTAAGGTTTTGGATGTGTTATAGGGGTGCAATCGGTGGCCATTGACCATTAACACGGTGTTGCTACTGTCAATTGTTCTTACGTGCACTACCTCATTATTGATGAGCTCTACCACCTCATATGGTCCCATCCATATTTGCATTAATTTACCTTTTCTTTCCTGGAACCGAGAATTGTATAATAGCACGCATTCTCCTTCTTGGAACTACTTCAGTTTAATGTGGTGATCATGCCACCACTTTCTTTGCTTTTGTATGATTTTCATTCTCTGCAAAGCGTCCATTCAGATTTCATCCAGTTGATCTAGCTATTGAATCCTTTCTTTTTGAGTGTCATCCAAGCTCAAGTTCAATTCTGAAGCCGTCCTCAATGTTTTTATTTCAAATTCAATGGGCATCATCACACTCTTCCCATAGATCAGTTGGAAGGGTGTGAATCCTGTGGTGGATTTCCACGTGGTATTATATGCCCAGACTGCCTCTGACAACTGTGTATCCCAATATTTTTTGTGTTGTTGCACGGTCTTCGTTAGGATGTTCTCTATTTCTCTGTTCGTCACTTCCACTTGCCCATTTCTTGCGGATGGTAGGGTGTAGTTTTATTGTGCCAAAATTTGTATTGCTCCATCAGCTCCTTGATCAACTTGGAGATAAATTGATGCCCTTGGTCTATTTTTATCTCTCTAGGGACCCCAAATCATGTAAAAATATGGGTAAATAAGAAATCGATGACTGTTCTTTATTTTAAATCTCTCAACACTTGAACTTCAACCCATTTGGTGACATAATATGTATAGACAAAAATAAACCTCCTCCCTATTGAAGGTGGATTAATTGGTCCCATGAATTACATGCCCCACTTATCGAAGGGTTCTAGGTGTACCTGAGGTTAGAGGGGCATTTTGTCTTGATGGGTTGGTCTGCCCATTCTTTGGCATTCATCGCACTTGCTGGCATACGCAACCACATCCTTGAACAGAGTGGGCCAAAGTACCTAGCCTGTAGGATTTTGTAAGTAGTTCATTTCCCTACAAAGTTTCCTCCGCATGGTTCGTCATGACACGCTTTGAGTACTTCTAAGAACTCCTATTTTTCTATGCATCTCCTTATAATCTAGTCACATCCTATTTTGAACAGGAGGCCATCAATCCATAGGAACGATGCACTTTTCTCTATGATCGCCTGCTTTTCTCGGAAAGAGAGAGCAGGTGAGGTTCTTCCGGTGGCCAAGTAATTGGCTATATCTGTGTACCACGAGATTTGCTCACTAATGGTGAATAAATGTTCATTCAAAAACTGGTCTTCTACTGTTGTATGTTCTGCTGGTATCAATCTCGATAGAAAATCTACTACGATGTTGTATTTTCTTGGTTTGTTGGCTATTGTGATGTCGAATTCCTATAGTAACAAGATCCACCTGATAATTCTTCCACCAATGGCTGACTTTCTCATCAAGTATCTAATGGCCACATGGTTCATGTGGACAAATACATTATACCTGGTGATATAATGGTGGAATTTTTTTATGGCATGCACAACTGCAAGGAACTCCTTCTCTGTCACCGTGTAGTTGAGCTTGGCTCCTGCCAAGTTTTTGTTGACATAGTAAATGGCATAAAATTATTCGCCATCCTTATGTTTGAGGACTATTCCAATCACATTATTAGATGCATCACAATAGATATGGAATGGTATGGCCCAATTTGGTCCTCTTAAAACCGGTGCAGATATTAGTTTCTCTTTAAGCAACTAAAATTCTTCTTTACAGTCTTCCATCCAATTGAAATCCACATCTTTAGATAATAGAATGTGCAGTGGTTTTGCAATTTTGCTGAATTCGGTGATAAATCATCGGTAGTACCCGACTAATCCAAGAAAACTCCTCACCTCTCTCTATGTTTTAGGGCTGGGTAGGTCTCTAATGACCTCAATTTTTCTTTTATCAACCTTTATTCCTTCTACAAAGAGGTGGTGTCCTAGTACGATGCCTTCTTACATCATCATAAAGCATTTCTCGTTGCTTAGGGACAAATTGTTTTCCTTGCTTCTTTTGAGCACTCTTTCCAATTTCATCATTACTTCATCAAAGGTTTCTCCATAGACAGTGAATTCATCCATGTATACTTCGACTGTGTCTCCCATCATGTCTAACAATATGCTAAGCACCGCCATTTGAAATTTGGTAGGTGCATTGCATAATTCAAAAGGTAATACCCGATAGGAAAACGTTCCCCATGGGCAGGTGAACATTGTCTTATCCTGATCCTCTTCTCCTATCTAAATCTGGTTGTATCCACTAAATCCATCTAGGAAGGAGAAATACTTCCTCCTGGAGAGTGTATCCAAGACTTGATCAATGAACGAGAGCGGGAAGTGGTCCTTCTTGGTCGCTTTGTTTAATGCTCTATAGTCCACATAGATTTGCCACTTCCCATTCTTTTTAGGGACTACCACTAATGGTGATACCCACTCGCTATCAAAAATTAGATAGATGAATCTAGTAGTCAAGATTTTTTGCAGTTCTTCCTTGACGTCTTTCATTGACGAATTCATTATTCTATATGGTTTCCTACTTGGATTTGCTTTATCATCGAGGTATATACGATGGGTATAGATATCTGGGTTGATACCCTCAATATCTAAGTAATCCCATGCAAATGCCTATTGGTGTCTAACCAGGAGCTCTTCTACTTTCATCAATTGTGTGGGAGTCAACCCACTGCTGACATTCAATGTTCTTCCTAGCCCGACATGTATCTGCTGAATGTGGTGATCTTGGGCACTAGCCAATGACGATCCAAGTGCAGATATGGAGGACTCCCCATGGAAGAAATCCACAATAGCACCATCTTCATCTTCTTCTGCCTACTCATCCAATGTCATCACTGGGTGGATCATGGATAGCTCAAGATTTTCATGCTCGATCAACATGGGTTCTCCTAATGAGTTGACGGACTGTGCTAGGGGTGAAATAGTCAACCTTTTAACATTTTATCCATCGAAGATGGTCATCAACCCATCCCAACAGCTGATGTAAGCGTTAGCTATTTCCAGCCATGGCCTTCCCAAGATGAGTGGGTAACCACCCAACCTAGTTTTAGATTGCAAGACTAAAAAGTTGGTTGGGTATTCCCATGTGTTGATTGTCACTATTACGTCTTCCAACATTCCTTTTGATGCCATGGTCGATCAATCAGCCAACTTTAGAACTATTGTAGTGGGTTTTAGGTTCATGAGTTGTAGCCTCTACATGGTCTCCTGAGGCATTACATTGATGGTTGCTCCGAGATCGACCAACATATTGGACAGGGAATGTCCCTCAATTTTTATAGTCAACATCGGGCTTCTCGGGTATGCATACTTAGGATGGCATGTTTTGCCCATCATAAAATCTTCTAGTTTACCCATGACATTGATAGTATGGGTTGCTCTTCATCCTGGATTCCTTAGACACATCTCTCTTATCGCCTTGGTATATATCGAAACATCTCGGATGGCTTGAAATAATGGAATTTTCATGATGAGGTTCTTCAAGCTAGACAAGATATCGAACTCCGGCTGCGTTACTTTCCTTTGTTCTTGCAATCGATTGGGAAATGGAGCCTTTGCTCTCTCAGGCATTTCTTCTATCACCTCTTCTATAAGAGGTGTTTCTCCTACCTCTTCCTCCTCTTCTACCAATGGAGGCATTCCTAATCCTAGCTATCTAGTAGACCTAAGCTGAATATAGTACATCGAATACATCTCACCTTCCATGTTGTATGCTAGCTGGTTCACCCTATTATTAGGATTTTCCATCGATTGTGCGGGTAGCTACATAGGTCTCACTATTGGTAACACCAATAAATTATGTTGGGGGTGAGCTGGTGCTACATTATGTGGAGCTTGATTCCATGCAATGTGGTCTCTCCACTGCTGCCCAGGATATGGATATGGCATCCTTGGCTGTTGGTTTAGGAATGTTGCTGGGGGTTCATTGGACCAAGGTGATGGCCCCCACCACCCCATGTTAGGTGTTTGAGGTGGGCCTTGGGACATGTATGGTCCTCCCCCATAATACGACATTCTGGTTGGCATATTCTTCACAAGGGGTTGTGGCCAACTCTTTTGATTTCCTATGAACTAGGCATCCACACTTTCAGCATCCTCCTGATTACTGGGTAGTTGTAGGAACAATCGAGTTTTATGGTTCAGCCTACAAACTACACATAATCTGACTTTGTTCTTCGGGTATGCATTCTTTGCATGCTTCCCTCTACATTTTGGATATAAATAAGCCAATGTTGCTTTGTTTTCTTACTTATTTTTACCTAATAGTAGTGTATCCATCTGCAATCCTAGAGATGAGAGCATTTCGCTCTTTAAATCTTCCAGCATGTTACCTATTTCTATCTTCGTGACTGAAGCAATCACTTTCATGGTTCTAGAAGTGGTCTTGCCTCTCCTTCTTGAGTACTTTTGGTATAATTGTTGGATATATTCCATAGCGTGCTGGTAGACATCACCTCCAGAAATCATGTTAAGAGCCTCCAGTGATTCATTGGTAAGTCCTCTCAAAAACATGCTTTTGAGGGACTTATCAGATAGTTTCGTGTGAGGAGATCATTGAAGATTGAATTTGAATCTCTCTTAGTATTCCTCGAGAGACTCATATTCTTTCTGCATCATGCTTAGGACCTCTTCTCTGGAGTCTCTTGCTCTCCTAAAATATTGGTATTGCTCTAAAAAGAGCTTCTTTATTTGATCCCAAGTGGCAATGTTTTTGTCTCCCAAATCAATGAACCACCATAGAGCTGCATCGTCCAATGTGGAAGGAAAGAGTTTCAGCTTTTGCGCATCATATTTGTAGTCCACAGACCTGCATAAGACATCAAACTTAAAGAAAAATAGGTCAGGGTCCTCGATTGGGTATCCTATGAAGGTCGGAAGGTGAGTAGGGGATATGTTTTTCATTTTGGTATCTCCTCCTCCTTCATCAATCGAGAAACTAAATCCAGATGATACTTCTTTGTTGTCAACCATTTTTTTAGGAAATGCGGTCTCTAATGCAGTATTTATGGCCTTACGATCATTTAAGACTTTTTGAGTCAAGGCTCTAAGGTTGTCTGGTGTTATCATCCGATCTTCTATAGATTTCCACAACAAGGCTTCCTTTAAGGGTATCGTATTAAACATGTGATTTATGATGATTCGTTCTTCCCCAAGTTGATGGGATTAGGATGCACTTTGCACAAAGTGTGAATCCTCACTCCAATGGATTGCTGGAGGTGGGTTGCGTGAGTCTAATTCAAATTTAGAATGTTCGACTGACTCAAGTTCTAGTGGATTGGTTTTTATAAACTGCTCATCAGGTCCTCTTCTTCTCAAAGAACTCATACAAAGTCAGATGGAAGGTTTCCAGGTATTGTAAATAATCTAGTTGAGATGCTTCCCCGAAAATGGTGCCAAAATGTTGTGGGCCAAACAAGGTTAACTTCTTTCCTACTTTTTTCACATGCCCGTGCATTTAATTTATCAACCCAGGGAGCTTCGTAAACTTGCGAAGGGTCTTGAAAAATATTGCTTACAATACCACTTGAGATGAATTCACTATTTCTACTATTGGTGGGTGTTTCAATGGTCATCAATCATTCATACACTCCTCAATAATTTACGTAAAAAAAATTAAATCTACAAAAAGGAAATATTCACGCATTCCTGGAAATAAACCTATTGCAATACTAGAAATAATAATGCGATAAGCAATCTTATAAAAGAGGTAAAATAATCTAGAAAAGATAGGAAAAATAGGTGAAGAAATACTGGCTTGGAGTGGACCCAGGCTCCAACAACTTCCTCCTAGCTGAAAATGCACTTAGAAACTCTTAGAACTGTATTATAATTATGAAAGTATTACAATGCTTCTTTTGTATATCTCTCTACATTTACTATCAAAATATTCCATATATCCTCAGAGAGGTCTACGTGTGTTTATATAGCACACCCACAGATCTTCTGTTACAAAGAAGTTATAACAGTCAATTCATTCCAGACTAAACTAAGATAGTCTGGTAAATGTGATCGACATCTGCTAAAATTGGCATCCGTTTCTAATGGTGGTGTGTTCATTGATTGGTTTGTGTTTCACCTGGCATTGGTAGGACATTCTCATACATCGGTGCAATCCCTAATTTAACTCTACATGATGTAGAGTTGGAACTGCACTAGTCTCTATTGTCCATGTCGTGCTTGTCTAGTCAACGAACGAATAATAGGGGCACCTTCCCTATGAGGAAGGTGCCTAAGTATGTTAAACGCCTTCTCTATGCGAAATGTGCTTTACTGCCATTGGCACCTTCCTGGAAGAGGAAGTTGCTTATCTTCTATTGGTGCCTTCCTATGAGAGGAAGGCGCTTGCCTTCTAGTGGTGCCTTCCTATCGGTGCCTTCCTTATGAGAGGAAGGCGCTTGCCTTCTAGTGGCACCTTCCTGTTGGTGCCTTCCTGTGAGAGGAAGGCGCTTATTTTCCTTTGGTGCCTTCCTGGAAGAGGAAGGCACTGGCCTTCTATTGGCGCATTCCTGGGAGAGGAAGGCACTTGTCTTTCCTTGGTGCCTTCCTGGAAGAGGAAGGTGCCTACTTACGCTTGGTGCCTTCCTGGAAGAGGAAGGAACATAATTACGCTTGGTGCCTTCCTGGAAGAGGAATGCGCCTAACTTCTCTGCATTGATTTTGAAAGAAACAAATTTCCAGGTCCATGAAAAGACCTCTATTGATCCAAATCTAACTAAATCAACTACAATTCCACAAAAACACATGAAAACACACAAATTAGATAACATGCATAATTTCATCAAATAATTATATAATCATTCATAATCATATGCAATCCTTACTATACAACCACATAATAATCAAGAAAATGTATACAAAATATGAGCATTTCTAATGCTCATGACACACCATTAGCATAGATCTGATTTATTACATTTACTTGCATTCATAACATTAGTTTATATTTTCATTGAGCATATTTATGTTTATCACTAGATTTATTGCTAATAACATCATCCAGGGAGGCAATCTCAGATAGCTGAGTGTTTCCTATTGTTTTCATGCTTGTAGAACTACAGGTTCACTAGACAGGTTATCAACATACAAAAGCAAAAGGATCCCTCTAGGAGCAAGAGCTAGAGAATGAGGCATATGTAAGCCCTCATACAGTTCTGTGTGTGTCACCGGGAAGCCTGCGAGAGTGCATCACCCCTTGTGAGGGGATATCATATATTTGCTACCCTATTTTGTAAAAAATTGTATCAAATGAAGGGAATCCCTTAGAGGGATCTACATGTAACCAAACTTAATAAAAAGCAATAAAGAGCATCATTTATTAATTTCTTTGTATTTTTGTTGCATCTGTTTTCACAATACATGATTAAGTATAAATAAATCAAATAATATTCGCAAATAGAGTAGTGGACAGTGCACCACTTCCCTAGGGTCACTACAAGATCTCTTTAGTCGCTCTTGATAAACATGTAGGTTCTCAAGAGCATTAAAATGACATTGATCAAGTAATGTAAGTTGATCTAGGTGAGCCTACTATGCGGTTTCATCATAAATTAACTCCTGCAAGGATATGCGTAATGATGGTATTTCTAGCTCTAAAGGCATGACTGCCTCGGTTCCATACATGAGCAAAAATGGAGTAGCCCCAGTGGGCATCTAAATGCTAGTGTGATAGGCCCACAGAGCAAGGGGAATTTGTGTGTGTCAATCGGTGTGATTCTCTTTGAAAATTTTCTTGAGGATGGCAATCAATGTTTTGTTAGAAGCCTCTACTTGCCCATGTTCTTGTGAACAGGAGGGCATCAAAAATCTATGTTGGATATTATAATTTTCTATCAAAGAATGCACATATTTATTCTTAAACGATGTCCCATTATCTGAAATGATCTTGGACGGAATACTAAAATGACAAATGATATTATGCAATATGAACTCCGCTATCCAGGGTCCTGTCGTAGTGGTAAGGGAAATTGCTTCCACCCATTTTGTAAAATATTTGATAACCGTAATGATAAATGTGTGATGGCCCAAGGAAGTAGGTGATATTTTACCGATTAAATCTAACCCCCATTGTGATAATGGCCAAGATGATTGGATTGGTTGCAAGGCCTGAGAAGGTATGTGTGTCAAGTTAGCATGGTATTGAAACTTCATGCACTTCTTAACATATGCAAAACAATATTGCTCTAAAGTTGGCCAAAAGTAGCCCATGCAAAGAATGCACTTTGTGATGGCCATACCGATGAAATGGCCTCCACATGTACCATCATGTGCTTGGGCGATTGCCCAAGCTGACTCTTGATACTCTAAGCAATGAAGGAGGATCCCTTTGTAGCTTCGACGATATAGAATATCTCCTCGCAAGACATATTTTGTCTCCTTCCATTTAAATGTTCTTTTAGTGGTGTGCAACAATCCAAGAAGGATACTAACAAGCTTTAGATACTCCTTGATTTGCATGGACCAGTCCTGTTGTGAGGAAGACACGATTGAATGAATTACTTGTCCCTCTTAAAATTCCTCTTGAGCAAATGTTGATTGGAAAAGTTCTTGTAAGAATAGCATTGTGCTACTATCAAAAGAGGTTTTAGGGAAAAAAGTCCCCCAAGTGGCATGATTCAAGCACTCATGAAGGTGCGATAATATCTCTTGATGAGGTTGAATTTCAATCAAGTGGACCTTTGACATGGCTTGAGTGCTCTCGCACTCAACTATAGATTGTAATAGAATTTTGACCTGAATGGTTGTCATCTCATCAAAAATGTTATACAGGATCAAGGACCCTAGGGAGGCCATTATATTTGTAAAATGATTAGATGATCAAGGAAGTGCCTCAATCTCATACCATTCAACTTTGCTAGGAATTTATCTGTAAGGGCTTTGTAGGCTTGCAGAACTGGGCACTTGCATTGGTAGATCCCTTTGACTTGGTTGAAAATGAGCAAGGAATCACTAAAAATATTAAGCTTAGTTATTTTCATGGTGATAGTCATTTGAAGACCTATGAGCAAGGCTTCATACTCGGTGTTGTTGTTGGTGCATGGGAAATCGAGTTTAAATGATAGGGGCATGGAAGCCCCATGCGATGTGAAAAACATGATCCCTATGCCACCCCATTTCTTGCATTTGGAGCCATAGAAGAATAGAGTCATATCTTCCTGTGACTCAGGATCATAAAAATCAGGTAATTCTGGTATTTGGAAGACTTCGTCATTGGGGAGCTCCATGCTAAGAGGTTGATCATCCTGTAGAGGAGCCTCTACGAGTTTATTGATGATGACCTAACCCTTAATTGATTTTTATTCGATAAATTCTAGGTTGAAATCCGTAAACAACATGATCCATCTCACCGTGTGACTATTATTATAAGTGCAGTTCATCATGTATCACAATGGATTCTCTTTAGACACAACATACGTGGTATGGCTAAGCATGTAATGTCATAGCTTTTTTGTGGTGAAAACCACTGTTAGGCATAACTTCTCTACGTATGTGTACTTGATATCATAGCTAACTAGGATGTCGCTAAGATAGTAAGTAGCCTCTTCCTTATACATTTCATTATTCTGGGCTAACATGGCACCCGATGCAATCTTAGTGGCTGAGATGTATAAGCAGAATGACACTCCTGGTCTAGGTGGAGCCAAAACTGGTAGTGAAGCTAGGTACTATTTGATTGTGTCAAAGGCATCCTAAAACTTGTCATCCTAATGGAATGCAACCCCCTTGTACAACAATTTATTCATGGGTTGAAACTTGTTCAACAATTGCATTATGAAGCACTTGATGGATGCGATATTACCCTATAGACTTTGGAGCTTCTTGATGGTGGTTGGGGGAGGCATCTCAAGGATTTTCTTGACCTTGTTGGGGTCCACTTTGATGCCTCATTTAGAGACTATAAATACCAAGAGCTTTTTGAAAGTGACACCAAAGATGCACTTCTTGGGGTTCAGTCTCATGTTGTGCTTAATAAGGTGATCAAGGACTTTGTGCAAGACATCGAGATGCTCATGACGTAAGAAATATTTATCTAGTAATTAATCCATGTAATCTTCCAAAATATTATGCATGTAGTCATGGAAGATGTATGTCATGACACGTTGGTAAGTAGAACCAACATTTTTAAGGCCAATGGGCATGACCTTATAGAAAAATGTTTCCCAAAGCATTATGAACACCGTTTTGAGCTGGTCCTCCGAATTGATAGGAATATGATTGTACCTAGAGAAAACATCCATAAGGGATAACATTTCGTGGCCCACTATGACATCTACTAGAGCATCGATGCTCGGCAAAGAAAAATATTCCTTAGGACTTGTTGGCATTTTTGCCACATTGTTTTTGTTGTTACTATTCATGTAAAAGAATGCACAGATTGTAGAGATACTAATTCTTCTGTTTGTCCCTCCAAGCCCTTTGAAAGGGAAAATGTAAAAATCTCTACAAGTTTTGTGTTAGAATGCAAAAATCAGCTAAGTACAAAAAAACGTCGCGATATCGCGACATGTCGCATTTTCGTGGTCAAAATAGTCAACGGTAGCAAGGAGGTAAAACTGTCGCGATATCGCGACATGTCGGAGTTTCGTGACTTGTTGCGGTGAGGGAGAACTTATTGAAAAGTTGTCACGATATCGTGACATGTCGATGCGATATCGCAACATGTCGTGTTTTTGCGACTTGCGATGGCCAAGGAGCAGAATGATGGAAAATGTCGCGATATCGCGACATAAATTAGCCAAGGGCAATGTCAATGAAAAGTGTCATGATATCACGACAGAAAAGCAAGAAAGGAGCAGATGGTAAGAAATTGTCGCGATATCGCGACATGTCGCGTTATCATGGAAGGGACTAAAGATAAACACAAGGCATGAAAGATGTCGTGATTTCATGACATTTTTGAGGATGAAGCCAAGCAAGAGGGACTTGTCGCGATATCATGACAGAAAGCGGCAATGAAGGCGAAGACAAGAAATTGTCACGATTTCATGACATATTGGGCGGAAGGACCAAGTGTGAAGAATTGTCACGATTTCGTGACATGTCACGTTTTCACGAGGATGAAGCAAGGAGGCAGCCAGATTGTACGGAATGTCACGATTTCATGACATGTCACGTTTTCGTGGCCTAAAAGCATCAAAGTGAAAGAAGATAGAAAATGTCACGATTTCATGACATATTTTGGAGATCAAGCCAAATGGAGAAACATGTCACGATTTCGTGACTTGTTGAAGATAAAAGAGCCAAATGAAAAACGTCGCGATATCGCGACATGTCGCATTTTCACGATGCAGGAGCCAGAAGGACAATGCCAAGTATGAAATGTCACGATTTCGTGACATGTCTTGTTTTCGTGATGCGAAAGCACGAACGGAGCAAAATGGTATGGATTGTCATGATTTCGTGACATGTCCCATTTTCGCTACTTGCAGGAAGATGAAGGCCAAGGAAGAGAAAGATGTCACGATTTCGTGACATGGTGAGTTTTCGCGACTTGGAGTAGTGAAGAAAGCCATACAAAGGAGAATGTCATGATTTCGTGACATGTCATGAGGACAAAGCTGAACAAGAAGAAGACGTCACGATATCGTGACATGTCACATTTTTATGACCTGGTGGCAGAAAAGAAGGCAGTATGGTAAAAGTGTCACGATTTCGTGACATGTCGCATTTTTTTGACTTGTGTCATTTTTGCGACAGAGGCAATAACAAAGGCCCGATACAGTTCTGTTTGCATTTTCCTTCAGAATTGCATAGGAGAACGTGCGAAGAAGATAAGATCAAACGCAGTAATGTTTTAATAGTTCTCCAATGGATTTTGAGATCGTGGTCAAAGAAGCTCAAGGATTAAATGTTGTTGATTACCGATGTGCGCTAGATAGAAGAACCTGAAGCAGTTTTTGAAGCCACCAGAATTAAAGACGCCTCCAGCATTCAAGGCTCCTGTTCGTGATCTTTTAACAACTCCCGGCTTGCTCCAATAATGGTCATTAAATGAAGAAATATGGTCCCTTGTTTCTGTTTATCTTCAGTTGTAATTCATTTAAGATAGGGACTGTCATTTCTCCGAGGCAGATTAAGGGGATCGTTTCTTCAAAACCTGTTTCATGTTTTAAATGTTGTAATACGAAAGAAAGAGGCAGGCACCTCTATAAATACCAATGTAAAATCTCAAGCAAAGGAGGAAGACCTTTTTGCAAAAATTGAAGCAGAAATCCTAGATGCAGTCTCGCTCTATTCTTAGCGTCTTTTGAGTTTGAGATCCATACTATTGTTTATGTTTTGTTTTCTGTCTGATCTACTTCTGTTTCGTCCAGTGTTAATATAAGTTGAATTCTGCTGTCCTGAATTTAGCTGTATTTTTTTTGAATGTTTGAAGTATAATTGAAGACGAATCTACGGCTAGTTTCGATCCGATTTCCGTATACGCTTAAGAATCTGTTGCTGCTTAAGTTTTAGGATCTGGTTTAAGAATATTTGCTATCTAAGGTTGTTCCCCATTAACTATCGGCTTCGGCCATATTTCTATTCCTTTCTGTTATTTCCCTCTCTTTCAACATTTTTCCATTTCTTTCCTGCATCTTTATCTCCAAAACCAGTTTAGAGTAGTTTGGGAGCCAGCCCTCTCTGGAGATTGGCCCAGGAGACTTCTCTTTCTCTCGGCCTTTCAATGTTGGCCAAGTCTAGGGCGCATATATGTATAAAATCCTTTCCTGTGGTAGATTTGTGACCAATAATTTTTGGCACGCCCGGTGGGATAGACTGTTTCTGTCTCCCAAAGACCCATAATCGGTGAGACTGACTGTTCCATTGTTTAACACCCGGAGGAATCAAGATATTGATGAACTGTCTTGACCTCAAAAGCGGTGATTATAAGTTCATCTGGTGACTCTGCTGAAGGCGATTCTTAAGTACCCAAAAATCCTAATCCTGAAGCTGGTGAGAATCTTCACTTCATGATCATGAGATCAAGTGCCAAAGAATCAGAAGATCCAGTCGAATTCTTCGAGATTGATGTTCAAAACTGGAGGGAGCGCTCAAGAGTGGTAAGACCTATGAACCCATTGTTTGTTGTTTCTTCATAGGTAGTAGGTCAGTTTGTGCCATCTCCGACTCCTCCCAGTACTGCTACGAGCTTGCGAGTAGATCCAAATCCTACGGTTCAAATGGCTGGTCAACAACCTCCTCCATGGTGAGTTCCTGCTTGGAACTATTCGGGAGCGTTGGATCTGCCTTTTCAGAATCCAGTTCCTACTGCAGCAATAAAAGCCTTGCCTACATACGATGGGACTGGAAAGACAATGTACGAGCATGTGTCAGATGTGGCAACCTTGGCTTCAATTCATAACATCACAGACGAAGATGTCATGATCAAATTGCTCGTCCTGTCACTCCGAGGTAAGTTTTTGTGCTGGTATAGATCCTTGCCTCCCAACTCCATAACTTCATGGGATCAATTAGCAGAGATGTTAATCCAAGGGTTCAATGAGCAAGCAGATCCATTTTCTTTAGTGCATCAATTTAATAATATCAAGAGGCATCCTCAAGAGGAGATAGTGGATTTCAATGTTAGGTTTGCTCGAACTTGGCAGAGAGTTCCTGAGGGTCTTCGTCCTACTCATGAACAAGCAACATTATACTTTCTTAGGGCTTTTCATTCCGATATAGGTATGAATATCAGGATGTCTGGTGTTCAAACCTTTCCTGCACTATATGCTCAGGCACAGAAGGCTGAGGCTGATCTGATTGCCATTGGGAAGTTGCCTCCAAAAATAACTATGCCTATTTTTCTCGAGCTTCCACAATACCAGCATACAGGTGCAGTTCCTACATCTTACACTGCTCCATCCATATATCCTTCATCTTCCTAGAATCCTCCCATACCTTCAGTACCTATGATTCCCATTCCACAGATAACCTCTCCACTTCCAACTCCTGCATTACCTTCTCCACCAGTTCCATTACCTTTACCTGCCCCGCCTGTGTCCACAAGCTCAGATCCTCAATTGGCTGTTTTGCAAGAAATGCAGTCGGCCATGAGAGCTCTCACCAACAAGATGACATCTATGGAGCGGAGAGAGGCGGAAAGGAACTATCAGCCATGAAGATTTGTTTCGGCGGTAACCAGAGAGCAAGTTACTCCTGGCAAGGCTATAGAGAAGGTACCTGAGAGGAACTCAACGATCCTGGTAAGTGAAGAGGCTGGCCCTTCTGAAGTTACACATGAGCTATCATACTGGTGTTCTTCATGCAACGACCCACATGACGAGTCCACTTGCATGGTTCACCAAAATTATTTGCAAGTTCTTACGGGAAGCCGTGTAAACATGATTCGAGAGGTGGATCAGAGTTTCATGGAGTCTCCTGAGGAATACATGGTGGTTTTGACACGCAGCGGCAAGAAACCAATGTTGGTAGATCCGGCTAAGATGGAGCCATTGAAAGTGCCTCCTATGCAAGCAACAAAGCAGCAAATACCTGTAAAGACTCATGATTCTCCAGCTCCACAACAACCACCTATTTTGCCGAAGGATCCACTTCCACCACAAGCAAAAGAGAAGGAACAAGCTTCTATCTCTCAGCCGCAAACAGAAACAAAAGAACAAGCTAGAGCGACGTTGCGGTATCCGTCATTGACTAAACGACAACGAGTGGAGGCCACCCAGCAGTATAGAAGCAGATTTGAATCTGCCAGTGGAGGGAGAGAGCTGATCTCGTCGGAGTACAACATCGTTGAGGAACTCAAAAGGATACCAGCTAAGGTAAGTCTGTATGACACTTTGCAGCTGCCTGGATAGGTAAATCTCTTACAAGAATCCTTGAAGAGCACACAAAGTAAGGGGAAGGCTCCAGCCTAGGTAGTTCTATCTCAAACTCTGACTTCTTCAGTTTCAAGGAAAAATAGGCCACCACCTTTTTATCTTTCATTGAGAATGGAGGGACATGTGGTGCATAATTGTCTTATTGACTCAGGAGCAGCTACTACTGTCATGCCAAAGGCAGTATGTGATGTCATAGGCATGGAATATACAAGAACTAGCATGGGAGTTTTGCAGCTAGATGGTACCTCGATAAAAATAGTGGGCGTGATTAAGGATGTTCCTATCTCCCTGCACGCCATGCCCCAGATTACTGTGATCCAGGAGATCATAGTGGTGGACCTGGAGCCATGCTTTGGTATGTGTCTCTCCCGAGAATTCATGGCTAAACTCGGGGGTTACCTTTCTTTGGATTTTACTCATTTGGAGGTACTCCATAAAGGGAAAAAGGTGAAGATTTTCAATGAAAAGCCTTCCACATTTCATGTGGAGAGAATAGATGAAGTGGACAGATTAGCAAATTCAGTGCACATGATGTCTGAAGAATTTGGCGAGCTTGACTTAATGGAAGAAGCTTTGGAAGAGCTCCGCCCAGAAAATGAATTTTCTATGGCCAATTTCAACGCCATGATGGAAACTGACTTGGGATGTTATTCCATTCTTAAGCCAGAAAAGGCTCAAGAGAAGAATGATGGAAGTCAAGATCAGCTCTGGAAACTCTATTTTGATGGAGCACGATGCAGAAATGGTGCTGGAGCTGGGATTGTTTTAATATTACCTTCTGGGATTCAACGATCCTATTCATATCGTTTGACTTGGAGCTGCACAAATAATGCAGCAGAATACGAGGCTTTATGCCTAGGTCTCAAGAAGGCTGAAAAACTTGGAGCGAAATAGTTGCAAATTTTTGGTGACTCCGAGTTAATTGTCAATCAAGTGACCAATAAGTGTGTGTCCAAGCACCATTATCTCAAGAACTATCGCAACAAGGTCTGGGACTTGTTTGAATCATTCTCTGCTCTCAGCATACGTTCCATTCCACGAGAACAAAATAAATATGCTGACCTGCTGGCTTCCATGGGAGCAAATTTTTCACCAACTGAGCAGGTGGTCAGAAGGCCAAAAATAGTGAGAATGGTGTATAGGCCCTCTGTTCCAGATAAGGACACCTTTTGGCAAGTCTTTGATAGCGATGAGCAAATTGTTAATTTTTTGGTTCGAGAAGCTGCTACCATCAAGGGAAGGACCTTGGAGCATGAAGAAACTGAAGGGTTGATTCACTTGCGAAATAACCACATTCCTAGAGGTCTCATTACTCTAGAAAGCTTGTTTGATCAGAATGATCGGTCCAAGAAGCATCAGATCGAAGTTGATAAAAAAGAATACATGGAGCTTCAGTTGGAGGCTGATAAGGTCATTAAGATTGGAACTGATTCCACTCCTACTGAATTGCAAGAGATCAGACAATTGTGTCAGGAGTTTTCTGACATTGTGGCCTGGAGCTATGAAGATCTGAGGGGATACGATAAAGAGATCATTCAGCACACTATCGAGCTGGAGGATGGAGTTAAACCTTTCAGGCAAAAGCAAAGATCGGTGAATCCAAAGATTGAAGCCCTCATGAAGGCAGAACTTGCAAAGATGTTGCAGGCCCAGATTATATATCCGATCAAGCACTCGACTTGGGTTGCTAATTTGGTTCCAGTTCGTAAGAAGAACGAAGATATACGGCTGTGTGTAGATTTTCAAAACTTGAACCGAGCATCCTTGAAAGATCACTACCCATTGCCTCGCATTGATCAGATCCTTCATGTTGTTGCTGGAGCTCAACATTTTTCATTGCTAGATGGATTCTCTGGGTATAATCAAATTTGGGTCAGGGATGAGGATCAACACAAAACTGCATTCACAACTAAGTGGGGTACCTTTGCCTATCAGCGCATGCCCTTCGGATTGTCCAATGCTGGGGCTACGTTTCAAAGGGCCATGGACATCGCGTTTGGGGAGCTCTTAAACAAGATTATTGTCATCTATCTCGATGATATGACTATCTTTTCGCACAAACGAGAAGAACACTATTTTCATTTGAGGCAGATATTTGAGAAATGTCGAGAGTTTGGCGTTTCTATCAACCCGAAGAAATCCATTTTTGTAGTAAAGGAAGGTAAGCTATTGGGACATGTTATCTCAGAGAATGGTTTGGCAATTGATCCATCGAGAGCTGAAGCTTTGAAGAAACTATCACTCCCTGCCAATAAGAAAGAGTTGCAATCTTTCTTTGGGCAAATCAATTTTGTCAAAAAATTTGTTTTCGACTTTGCCCGAGTAGTTAAGCCTATGACTGAGCTATTAAAGAAAGATGCGGAGTTCAAGTGGACAACTCAGAGGAAGAACGCATTTCAGGAGATTAAAGATAGAATTGTAAAAGCCCCTGTGTTGATCAATCCGGATTATTCTAAGGACTTCATTCTATATGCAGTTGGGGAGGATGAAAGTTATGCTGCAGTACTTACATAGGAAGGAGACGATGGGGATGAAAGACCCATTGCTTTCCTTAGCCAGGTTATCTTACCCCATGAAGAGAGATACAATTTCATTGAGAAGCAGGTCTATGCTGTCATGAAGTCTCTAAAAAAATTCAAGCATTTTGTATCCCAGAGCAAGACGATCATCTATGTCGTTCACCCCGATGTAAGGAATTTTATCATTCAGGGTGAGATGGGTGATAAGCGTGCTGGTTGGGTCACTAAAATTCAAGAGTTCGATTGTGAGATCCATCCAACCAAGTTGGTGCGGGGTAGAGCCTTATGTCAGCAATTAGCAAAAACTGCGGCCTCTGAGATAGTTGATTATCAAGTGAGCGATCCTGTTGAAGAAAGGAATCTAAGGAATACCTTTTCACAAGGCCAAGGTTGGGTAGAAGACCTTGTGGATTACTTTTCAACCGGTAGATGTCCCCCATAATTAAGTGCTTCACAAAGGAGAAGGTTTCGCTTACAAGCTCTTAGGTATGTATTGTTGCCCGAGGGATTGTTCTTCAAAAATATTGATGGAGTTCTCCTAAGGTGTGTGAAGGAACCTGAGAAGGTTAGACTCCTGGAGGAATTTCATTCTGGCATGTCGGGAGGACATTACGCTGGTAGGCCCATGGCCTTAAAGATTATTCGGGCTGGTTACTATTGGTCAACTTTGTTCGCGGATACCTTCAAGATTGCTCAAGCTTGCGATAAATGCCAAAGGTATACGGGACGGATCAGAAATGCATCATTGCCCCTACATCCGATTCAAGTTGAAGCACCTTTCCAGCAATGGGGGTTGGACTTTATTGGGATCATTGATCCTAACTCTTCAGCAGGACACAGGTATATCCTGACGGCTACTGATTACTTTACAAGATGGTCTGAGGCTATTCCAACCAAGGCTGCGAATCAGGAAGTGGTAATTACTTTCATTGAAGGACTGATTACGCGTTTTGGCATTCCTGATGCCATTATCATAGACAATGGAACTCCATTCATCGAAGCCAAGTTAGGTGAATTTGCAAACAAATATGGTATTTTTTTGAAGACATCCTCCAATTATTACCCTCAGGGTAATGGCTTGGCAGAGTCCACAAACAAGAACTTGTTGAAGATTTTAAAGAGGTCATTGGGTGATAATAAGAAGTCCTGGCACTTGCTGCTGAACCAGGCATTGTGGGCAGATAGAATTTCAATCAAGAAGTCTATCAAGACTTCACCATATGCCCTGGTATATGGGAAAGAGGCAAGATTGCCTGTTCATTTAGAATTACCTGCATTGCAGCAATTGAAGGAATTCTCGGACGATGAGGAAAATATGGATCCCATGAGCATACGATTGGCTCAGTTGTTGCAGCTGGAAGAGCAACGTTCCTTGGCCTATGATGAGTTTGCTAAGCATTCACAGGTAGTATCAAAATGGTTTCATAAAGGTTCTACTGACCGCACATTCAAAATAGGTGACTTAGTCTTAAAGTGGAACGAGAGGAAGGCCAAGCCAGGGATGCACCAGAAATTTGATGCTCTGTGGGAGGGACCATTCCAGATTGTCCATGCAGGATCAACAAATTCATTTTATCTAGATGACTTGGATGGTAATTCACTTCCCATTTTAGTGAACGACTTTCATTTGAAAGCCTACATTTCTTGATGGAAGAAGACAAAAAAAAAAATCTTGTGAACTTCGGCTCCTTTTGCATGCGAGCCCGTAGGTATGTTTATTTCTTTTTTCTCTTCCTTCCCAGTAGCTAGTGGCTTTTCCTCTACTTCTTCCTTCCACTTCCTTACTTCATTCCCTTCCTCTCCTATTCCTTCTTCTTCTGCAATTACTCAAGCCACTACTGTTGTTTCTACTCCCCTCTCTAATATTCCCGTTTCTTCTTTCCCCATTCTTCTAATTCTTTGATTTTAAACACTTTTTTCACAGTTCACACCACCTTCTCCAGTCCATCCACTTCCATTTCACTTTCTATTTTACAGCAGCTGGTAGCACAGTAGCACCCTGTTGTTGTATCTACCCCTTCTACTCCTCCATTTTCCACCATTCCATTATTCACCATTTCCATTCCACGGCCTGCGCATCCGCTGGTCATCATTCCATTCATTTCCATTTTTGCAACTCAGGTGCTTTTCACTACCACCATGGAGATCCTTGCACAGCACCTGGTGATTTCCCAGCTCAACCGAGCTAGGCAAAATGCAGTCATTCAAGAAATAAAGGAAGTTCTGCTCTTCTATAAATTTCTGTTGCAGGTCCTGTTCTGAGTGTCGAGTGCCAGCAAAAGCTTGTTGCAGCTGCCTGTAGAGACGTCCAACACTTACTTCTTCTATCCCTCCAGCTTCTTGACTCTGTTGCCCAATGGATAAAGGCCTGAGGTTCATGCATACAGCAGAACTGTATACCCCGAGAGCCGCCAAGAATGTTGGCATTTTTGCCACATTGTTTTTGTTGTTACTATTCATGTAAAAGAATGCATAGATTGTAGAGATACTAATTCTTCTGTTTGTCCCTCCAAGCCCTTTGAAAGGGAAAATGTAAAAATCTCTGCAAGTTTTGTGTTAGAGAAAAAAGGAAATGAAAACTATCATGCGATATCGCGACATGTTGCATTTTCACGCGTCAAATGGAAAACGACTAAGTGGTAAAATGTCATGATATCGCGACATGTCGCATTTTCGTGACTTGTTGCGGTAAGGGAGAACTAACTAAAAAGTTGTCGTGATATCGCGACATGTCGTGGAGGGAGGGGAGAATTATTGGAAAGTTGTCGCGATATCGCGACATGTCACGTTTTCGTGACTTGCGATGGCCATAGAGCAGAGTGATGGAAAATGTCGCGATATCGTGACATAAAGCAGCAAGGAGCAATGTCAATGAAAAGTGTCACGATATCATGATAGAAAAGCAAGCAAGGAGAAAAATGTAAGAAGTTGTCGTGATATCGCGACATGTCACGTTATCGTGGAAGGGACTAAAGATAAACACAAGGCATTAAAGATGTCACGATTTCATGACATTTTTGAGGATGAAGCCAAGCAAGAGGGACTTGTCATGATATCATGAAAGAAAGTGGCAATGAAGGCAGAGACAAGAAAGTGTCACGATTTCATGACACATTGGGGAAGGATGGAGAATGTCGCGATATCGCGACATGTCAGTTTTACGAGGAGGAAGCAAGGAGGCAATTGTACGAAATGTCATGATTTCGTGACATGTCAAATTTTCATGGCCTAAAAGCATCAAAGTGAAGAAGATAGAAAATGTCACGATTTCGCGACATATTGTGGAGATCAAGCCAAATGGAGAAACATGTCACGATTTCGTGACTTGTTGAAGATGAAAAGAGCCAAATGAAAACTGTCATGATATCGTGACATGTCACATTTTTGTGATGATAGGAGCTAGAAGAAGCAAGAAGACGAAAATGTCACGATTTCATGACATGTCTTGTTTTCGCGATGAAAGAGCGAGAAGAAGAAAATGGTAGGATGTCATGATTTCGTGACATGTCCCATTTTTGCTACTTGTAGGAAGATGAAGGCCAAGGAAGAGAAAGATGTCATGATTTCATGACATGGTGAGTCTTCGTGACTTGGAGTAGCGAAGAAGAAGACGTCGTGATATCGTGACATGTCACATTTTTGTGACTGGTGGCAAAAAGAAGGTAGTATGGTAAAAGTGTCACGATTTCGCGACATGTCGCATTTTCATGATAGAGGCAATAACAAAGGCCCGATACAGTTCTGTTTGCATTTTCCTTCAGAATTGCATAGTAGAACGTGCGAAGAAGATAAGATCAAACGCAGTAATGTTTTAATAGTTCTCCAATGGATTTTTGAGATCGTGGTCAAAGAAGCTCAAGGATTAAATGTTGCTGATTACCGATGTGCGCTAGATAGAAGAACCTGAAGCAGTTTTTGAAGCCACCAAAATTAAAGACGCCTCCAGCATTCAAGGCTCCTATTCATGATCTTTTAACAACTCCTGGCTTGCTCCAATAACGGTCATTAAATGAAGAAATATGGTCCCTTGTTTTCGTTTATCTTCAGTTGTAATTCATTTAAGACAGGGACTGTCATTTCTCCGAGGCAGATTAAGGGGATCATTTCTTCAAAACCTGTTTCATGTTTTAAATGTTGTAATATGAAAGAAAGAGGCAGGCACCTCTATAAATACCAATGTAAAATCTCAAGCAAAGGAGGAAGACCTTTTTGCAAAAATTGAAGCAAAAATCCTAGATGCAGTCTCGCTCTATTCTTAGCGTCTTTTGAGTTTGAGATCCATACTATTGTTTATGTTTTGTTTTTTGTCTGATCTACTTCTGTTTCATCCAGTGTTAATATAAGTTGAATTCTGCTGTCCTGAATTTAGCTGTATTTTTTTTGAATGTTTGAAGTATAATTGAAGACGAATCTACGGCTAGTTTCGATCTGATTTCCGTATACGCTTAAGAATCTGTTGCTGCTTGAGTTTCAGGATCTGGTTTAAGAATATTTGCTATCTAAGGTTGTTCCCCATTAACTATCGGCTTCGGCCATATTTCCATTCCTTTCTATTATTTCCCTCTCTTTCAGCATTTGTCCATTTCTTTCCTGCATCCTTATCTCCAAAACCAGTTTAGAGTAGTTTGGGAGCCAGCCCTCTCTGGAGATTGGCCCGGGAGACTTCTCTTTCTCTCGGCCTTTCAATGTTGGCCAAGTCTAGGGCGCATATATGTATAAAATCCTTTCCTGTGGCAGATTTGTGACCAACATGACTCACTTTGTTTAGGTCTCAAAAATTAGTGCAAATGTGAATCCTCTCGTCAGGCTTCTTGACGAGAACCATTTTGGACAACCATGGTGGATAATATATAGAAATGAAAAAATTGGCATCCTGTAGCACCCTAAAATTGGCGCAGTAAAATTGGAATAATTACATTCACCTTAGTAAATAAATTTAAATTCAAATTTAACCTCCCAAACCGCCCGTTAACCGCCGAGAAACCCGTTTCCTCTTTTTCCGTGCCATTTTTAGCAGTTGTTTTGACCGTTTGACGATATCGTCTCCGATCGTACGATATCGCCCCAGATTTGACGATTTCGTCTGGACTAGAACGTCCGGACGATTTTGTCGCAAAACTGAATTTGCATAGTTGGAATCCGTTCCAACGGGTCTCCAATCCGGGCGAAGCGTGTCCGCGCCGTTGGGACCCTTCCCCCGTTGGAGATCTCCCAAATTGGGATGATCTCCAACCTCCCAACAACTATCCTATGCCTATTTAACTCTAAAACTTTTCCTTCCCCAACCCCCGGCTGAATTTTTATGTAAATCAACTCCCTATGCGCTAAAACACTTCAAATTTGCTCTTGCACTAGTCCTATATTAATTTTATTGCAGGTACACCACTGGTTTTCAGCCGAAGCCAGCATCTATCGCAGCCGACGTAACCTGTCAAGATCGGAGGCGATCTCATCAAATTCGGGACGATCTCGTTCTGATGCGAGACGATTTCGACCTGCAGCACACATCGAGGCAATCGCGTGCTCGGAGTTTGCTCTTCTTTCTCTTTTCTCTGTCATTTTATGCTATAAATTAGATTGTCTATTCAGCTTTTATACTATATTGCATCCGGAGTTCACCCATTTTGTCTAGTTTGCATATTAAGATCATATTCTCGCTATCTAAACACAATGATTTGCATTTACTTTTGTTCTTGTATATTGTTCAATACTCATATTACTTTTTCATATAGTTTGCCCCTGTTTACAAAATAGAATTTCTTGTATTTCGTATCTCGTTTGTCGTTTTGTAGGTCTCTCGATGAATTCGTCCGACGAATTCGTCGATTGCAGACGATCCTGTCGCTCTTAGATGATTTTATCAAATTGAAGGCGATCCTCGTTGAATTGCAGATGATCCAGATCGCTACAAGTAATCAGAAACTTCATCGACTTCCGGATCGTAATCTTCATTGGCCTCCTACAAATTCTCTCGTTTCGCTTTCTTTTCTGTTTGTCGTATTCATTTAAATTGCATTTTCATGTAGTTTAAGTTAGAATCATTCGGCCAAACCTAGGATGAATGTTTAAAAATAAAACGAACTCATCAAAACTCATTCCCAAAACCTAGGCGTGGAAACTGCCGCCAAATGTTTCCTGGTGAACCCACCATCCATCGAAAAATCACCAAAATGCACCTCCCTTGAGAGGCGGGACCTTCGCGAAGTCCTCTCGTCCGAGGTACCGCACCATCCTTTTCCCATCCTCCTTCCGGGCGCGGATCCAATAGCCCGAAGGTAGGGATGCGAAAAATTTGGAGCGATACATTTTGGTGAACCCGACGTGAATGCATCATAACCTTTTGAAAAGAAAAAACAAAAAATATATATATATATGTATACAAGAAAAACAAAAACAAAATCATCATTTCAAGTTTGTATGTTTTTAGATTCAATTCTAAATAGTAGATGCTAAATATTACTTTTAGAAGTACTAAAGAAACCATGAGTTTTTACTCAAATCAATATGAGCCCATCAGTAATGTTGGAAGAATTCAGCCAAATACATTTGTTGATTATGACCAACCTTATCCCTATTCAACACCACCTCCATCACACTCTTCTTATTTTTCATCCATAACCCAACAAAACAATCCCTTTGCCAATCCTCTTCATAATGATATTATCTATTCTCCCATATATCCATATTATGTCTATCAACCCACATATAATCCTCCACCACCTTTTCAATACTCTTCTTTCAATACAACACATCCATTTCAACAAGAAAATACTTATTCTTCCAATTCTACCATGCACTCACCTCCTACATCGCAATCTTCCTATCATCATTCTACCCATAATAAAGAAAGTAGAGGTGAGAAACCATTAGGTCCTTTTATGACGAAATTCCTAAGGCATTTATCAAAAACCTCTCAAAAACCTTCATCACGTAAATTTACTAAGCTTAATCAACCAATGGATATAATTCTCAAGTATTTACTTGACACAAATATTATTGAACTTCCTTCCATAAGACAACCTGATACCACATCATATTGGTTTAAACCTGAGCTACATTGTGAATATCATAGAGTAGATGGACATATGACACAAAATTGTAAAGATTTAAGATGTGCAATTCAAGATTTGATTGATAAGGGTCTTTTTAATATAAAGGAATTACAATCTACAACTCGATTATAAATCTCCAAGTAAACTATCAAACTCCTACACAACAAATACCAATAATCAATCAAGACATGGGGATCTCCCAAGAACCCCTATTCAATTATCAACAACAAGAAACCAATCAAATATTGCATGTTAATGTGTCCCATCATGATGATATTATTAATATTGTAACAAAAACTACAAATGAGCAACCTCAAGTTCAATCAACTCAATCTGATATTCAAGATATGGATTCCTCATTTGACCAACCTTCAAAACTATCTTTGGCTCTAGAGAATGATCCAAAATGGAATGTAAGCATAGAAAGCTCATCTTTAGAATCAAAATCTCAATCTGAAATCCACTTTGATAACCAACAACAAGTGATTAATCCTCAAGCAAAGATATCCCTTTTAGAAGTATTACAAATTTATCATAAGGAAATTTTGTTCAAAATACCTAGCCAACAATTTGTTCCTCATCATATTTTCTCTAAGAACATAATTAATGGTGTAAACCCTCTTGAGGTTAACCATATTTCATTCTATGATGAGGATATTCCTTCCTCTACTCCACAAGAAGACTCCTATCTTTACATTATCGGATCTAGTAAAGAAACACTTGTTAGAACTATCATGGTAGATAATGACTCCTCTCTTAATTTATGCACTTATCAATTATTCCAAAAACTCAAATTAAAGGAAGAAGATATTAATGAATCAAATGTTATTATAAAATCTTTTAACAATGAAATTCAAGAAGCTCAAGGTACTATAATTCTTCCCCTTAATATTGGATCCAAGATCCTGGATACTTTATTCTATGTAGGATATTGTCCTTCACCTTACAACCTACTTCTCCAAAGTCCTTGGATTCATACGATGAGGGTTTTCCCTTCCACTCTTCACCAATGTTTGAAGTTTGAAATTGCAAATAAAATTGTTACCATACATGGTGACCCAACACCATTTGAAGAATATTTAACGATTGAAACATCAAGTTCTATACATTCTCTATTATCACAATTATCTTCTATCCATCACTTTTCTTCATCCATATATGATCATCCTTGTTTACCAAATAACATCCATGCATATCTTTCACATATACTTTCTCCATCTTATCAAGACTTGGAATATAATAATAAGAATGAAGAACTTTCTTATCCTTCTGACATTTTATTTTGTAATATGATCAATTTTCCACATATAAAAGTCAAATCTTTTTCTACATTATTCTACATTATAACAAAGCTTTTGTTATCACTACCTTTTATTCATCACCTTCTATTCTTACCTTCACCTCAACCAGATTATCCTTCAAAACCTCCTTTGATTTTGAAGCAACCTTAGACATGCTATACTCAAATAAACCTTGTATAGTGTATATAGATCATCTTGTATATACCACCAATTTCAATTCATAAATTAAAATCAAAATACAAAAAAATCAAAATCCTCAAAATCTTCAAAAAAAATACAAATGCAACTAAAGAACTTAAAGGTAAATTTGAGCCCAACTGGCTCGGACCATACATCATTACTGCAAAATTTGAATCAGAGCATATAAATTATCTACCTTAGATGGTAAAGAACTTAAAGAACCCATGAATATTTTACATCTCAAACGTTATTATGCATAAATTTGATCATTTCATCCATGTATATATTTGTTCAAAATCATTATCTTGTATTTCTTTCAATTTATTCAAAAACCTCAAAAACATTCATAAAATCTCCAAAAATCTTCAAAAATATTTATTGCATTTATTTAAAGCACTTGTAAAGTTCCTTTTGCTCCAAAACAAAAATCAACATAAAAATCCAAAAACAGCTATATGCTTGACTCTTTCGAAACCAAAACAATATACAGAATAAAGAGAGAGTCAACATTCTCAAAACTTTCTCAAAATCATTATTTTCTTACAATTATTGCAATTATATGTTTCAACTTATTTTGGATAAAACTAGCATTTATTTGGCATCCCTCACTTGCACACTCACACAATAAATATCTTGATTTTATCTGGCATGATTACTAATCTCTCTTATATCAAAGTTCACAAAATTCAATTAAATAAAGTTTGAGCATAGAGAATTGATCTTGTTATTTACTTAAACCAAGCACATCTTTTCACAATAAAATGATTATATTTGTAATTTCCATGTTTTGCTACATAGTAGAACTGATTTCTTGAGTGAAAAGTTTCCCTTGCTATCCTATCATGCACATGGTCTAGAATCTTTGAGAATTGGCAAAAGGACAAGCTCACCCCTACCTAGAATAAAAATCCCTTGCTCTACAAACCTAATCCGAGCAAGTATCCCTAGAAAAAGAAAAAGAAAAGAAAAATTCAAGAAAAAGAGAAAAGAAAAATGTTATGTCAAGCAATGTTCCAAGCATTATCAAGCAAAAGAAATACAAAAAGAAAAATAAGCAAAGTTCAAAAGAAAGCAAGAAAAGCAATAAAATCCCTTTCCCTACCCTTTGAAAAGAAAAGAAGGGTGAATGAGCTTGAATCCCTGGAATTCTCAATTATTCGAAAATTGTGAGGTAAGCCCCATAACAGGTGGTTTGTGCCCAACCCGCTTGGCCTTGGGTAACTCCTAGCGTGGCGATATGTCCGTCACATTAGCGACCTTCTTTTGTACAGACCTATGTCAGCTTATGGATTAGCTAGCTCTTGATAATCCGATCTACATAGTAGCCTAGTATGGTTATATGCATCTACATCATGGTTAATGAACACTTATTTGGTTTCTTCAAATCACTTGTATCATAGTATCTTGCTCAAAACTCGGTAAATGAACAATGCAATTGCACACACATTTGTATTTGAGAGATTTTGTCTATCATTATGATAAATCAAGATTGGCAATGAATTCACTTATGCACATGGGATTCCTTATAAATCTAACTTTTTGTCTTCAAAAATACTTTGAAATATTATTTTTGCAAACTTGTTTGGAATAAACCAAGTACAATTATTTACCACAAAGATAACTATATAATAGAAAAAATCAAAAATTTCAATCAAAACATATCATATATATCTTATCGACTTTCGCAACGATGGTATAGTTTCAAAACCAAAATGGGAATTTTATGCTTAGCGCAAGTCCTCATTATCATATTTTCTGTTCATCAAAAATTAATCATGCAATAAAACTATCCTTTCTTTGATCTTCGCGATGATGGTATAAGTCTATACCTACATATTCTATGCCTAGCGCAAACCATTGTAACAATTTTATTTCCCGATTTATCAAAGATCATACAAAACATATGACTTCATTTTACACAAATTATGCTTTTGCAAAAGCAAACACATTTTTATTATTTCATATCATTATGTCAACCTTTGCATTTTGCAATGATGGTATAATTCTTAAGGAATTATTCAACAAATTTTATCACACTTAAGAATTTATGCCTAGCAAAAATCATTTCACAATATTTCATGCATAATATTTTCATGGAAATCTGAAAGCAAACCATCATCATCATCATTTGCATCATCACAACAAAGTCTTAAGACAGTCTCTTAAGCACTCTTTTCTTTTAACAATATTTCTATCCTGGGACTAGCTTGACGACCGAGTGAGCAACGACTCCATGAAATGGTCTATAATAGCGACAATGTCCTTTGAAATTATTGTTAGAAATCTCTTTTTATTTTTATCACATTTCATTACAACCAATCAATTTGTTACATCAGATTATTTCATTTAAAATATTTAAAGCATGACATCCAAGTTATAATATTTTCCAAAACGACATAATTACATGAATCATCAATAAAATCATTACATCAATCAACTCAATCAATCAATCAAACATAAAAAGCATCATAAGCATCACATAAGACAAGTCATATGATCAAAAATATCTCATCTATATATATCAACATAATATATACATCATCAAAACTGGATTGGTATGCCACAATCTGTACCTCGGCATACTCAATCCTCTATCAATACAAGTATAATACAATATCACTGGCAGTATCCCGCCCTCTAGCCTCGAGAGCCTCTAGAGCTCTCGGCCTCATCTCCTCCCCTGCCCTACGGAGGACGAGGTGGTCCCATCGCAGTATGTGTGGTACTCGCGAGTCCTCATCGTCGATCGGGATGAGCTCCTCGTCGACCCCCGTCCCGATAGGATCCGCTATGGCAGGTGGCACCCGTATCCTCTCGGCCCTCCGGCACCGCCTCGGTAGTATAGCGCCCGATAGAATGCGGTCCGAGAAACCGACCGCATCAGCTCCCCGAGTGCTCACCCCTCCGCCTCGTGCCCTGAGACAAGCATTCTCATCTCGTAGCTGCGACACCTCAGCCTGGTGCTATGCAGCTGCATCCTGTAACGTCTGCACCTGAGCTCGTAGATGATCTCTCTCTCGCCCGAAGAGTAGCCATCTCGCTACTCTCTCCAATGTCCACACCCTTGCCCTTATCATGCGATGGTGGCCTCTGTGGAGATGGGGGTCTCGCCTCCCTCCTCTCCCTCTCCCTCTCGCCGCGGCCTCTCCCGTGCCTCGTGGCCTCCTCTCGCTCTCCTCTCGCCGTGACCCCGGGCTGCCTCTACCACCGCCCGGCACCGCCTCCCTATCCGATGCACAACCACGTGGATCGGTCCCCGAGCCCTCGTCATCCGAGGAGGGCGGATGCCCGCGTACTGCATCGTAGCCATCGGCTACCCTCGCGTCGTCCCCATCCACCGGCTGAATGGGGGCATCGTCCACGTCCCGACTCCAGAATCACCGCATATCCGGAGCCCCGCTAACCGTGGTGTTATCCCGGACAGCTCCGAGAAAACTCATAATCCCTGAGAGATGGGATCCCTTGCTGTAGACCGAACTATCACAACACTCGGTCGTAGCGGTGGAGCTCCACCTCTCCCCTCTCCATCCGCAGCCAGCAGACTCGCCTGATGCGAGCCAGCCTCCCCGTGCATCCTCTCGCCCACCCCCGGATGCTGCCTCCACGGCCTCCAGGTGATCTGGTCTGGGACCAAGTCATCCAGAGAGTCTCCGGGACACCGACAGGTCGATCCGTCGCTGTGCCCCTCTCCGGAGCCACCAGTAGAAGACTCGGGGCCTCTCCCCGTCAACCCCTGTCAGTGGAAGCCCTACCGGCCTCCGCACCGCAATGTGCTCCCAACACCAAACCTGTAGGAGCGATGTCATGACCAGACATCGCCCGCCCTTGTACACGACCCCGTAAAGGATCCTGTACAACCGGCATAGAACAAAGCCGCCCCAAGAAAATCTGTATCCATGGTCACGCATGTCGCAGATCACATCTCGCCCAAGATCCATGGTACCCCTGCATCCGCTCTGGTGGCACAGCAGAAGTCCACCAACCACCCCACCCAAAACTCGTGTCGTTGTAGATGCCCCAGCATCTGGCGCAGTGCCTCGATGTTCACTCCGCCCTTCTCCAGGGCGAAGCTCGGGTCACCGCAGAGTCGTCCCATCGCGTGGCCCTCGATTGGCCGTAGGTATGATCATCCTCCCTTGTATGGGGATTCTAAGAATCCTCCATACATCCTCTAGTGTGGGAGTCATCTCCCCTGTCGGTAACCGAAAGCATGAAGAGCCCGAGTACCACCTCTCCCGCTAGGGCCGTCAATAGCCCCATGTCAGGAGAAACCCGCGGCATCTCTCGCCACATGCCGCAAGCCGGCCTCGTGCCAGCAGATCCCGCTCCGCCCGGGTGAGAGCGGCCAAGTCGTCTCTCAACCCGCCGTATTTCCACTCTCTCGCTCTTTAGTAATCCTCTCTCGCAAGCATAAACAATCAAAACAACAAACAATCATTAATAACAATTTTAGCAATCAATAATGCAACTTAAAGATCAAATTTTTGCAATTGATGATATCGCCCACTATTGGCCGATATCGTCCGAAATTTGAGCAAAATCGTCTCCGATTTCGCGTGTCGAAATCGTCTCTAATTTGACGAAATCGTCCCTTTTTCGCCGATTTCGCCCTTGGGCGAAATTGACGAACTTGAGACGATTTCGTCGAACTAGGGACGATTTCGTCCGGACGACGTCGATGGCCAAAAACGGCCGCGATGCTCAAAATTCATCCTAAAATTCATTTACAAAGCATGTAAATTCAAATTAAATCAATCTAAACTAAGTTTAAACCCCTACCCGTAGACCGCGGCGGACCTCTGCAGATCTGTGCGCTGTCTCTACCATTTTTGCTCCAGAGCTCTAAAAACAGTAAAATGAACAGTAAAAATGAATTAGGGTTTTACCCTATTTTTCTTAATTTTATTCAAAATAATTCACAAATAATTTTTGCTTTTCGCGTTTTTACCTCAAACGTTCGATTTGGGTAAAAACACTGGAGGGGGCACCATAGTAAGTCGTCGTACGATTCGACCAAGAATCGTCGCCTAAAAATGGGAATAATTTTTTGCTTTCTCGTAGATCGAGAAGAACTCATCTTTAACGCATTTTCTTCGGAAAATTCGCTAAAGAGGGGGCAAAATGTAGCACCCTAAAATTGGCGCAGAAAATTGGAATAATTACATTCACCTTAGTAAATAAATTTAAATTCAAATTTAACCTCCCAAACCGCCCGTTAACCGCCGAGAAACCCGTTTCCTCTTTTTTCGTGCCATTTTTAGCAGCTTGTTTTGACCGCTTGACGATATCGTCTCCGATCGTACGATATCGCCCTGCATTTGACGATTTCGTCTGGACTAGAACGTCCGGACGATTTTGTCGCAAAACTGAATTTGCATAGTTGGAATCCGTTCCAACGGGTCTCCAATCCGGCGTAAGCGTGTCCGCGCCGTTGGGACCCTTCCCCCGTTGGAGATCTCCCAAATTGGGATGATCTCCAACCTCCCAACAACTATCCTATGCCTATTTAACTCTAAAACTTTTCCTTCCCCAACCCCTGGCTGAATTTTTATGTAAATCAACTCCCTATGCGCTAAAACACTTCAAATTTGCTCTTGCACTAGTCCTATATTAATTTTATTGCAGGTACACCACTGGTTTTCAGCCGGAGCCAGCATCTATCGCAGCCGACTTAACCCGTCAAGATCGGAGGCGATCTCATCAAATTCGGGACGATCTCGTTCCGATGCGAGACGATTTCGACCGCAAGCACACATCGAGGCAATCAGTGCTCGGAGTTTGCTCTTCTTTCTCTTTTCTCTGTCATTTTATGCTATAAATTAGATTGTCTATTCAGTTTTTATACTATATTGCATCTTGGAGTTCACCCATTTTGTCTAGTTTGCATATTAAGATCATATTCTCGCTATCTAAACACAATGATTTGCATTTACTTTTGTTCTTGTATATTGTTCAATACTCATATTACTTTTTCATATAGTTTTCCCCCTGTTTACAAAATAGAATTTCTTGTATTTCGCATCTGTTTGCCGTTTTGCAGTGTCTCTCGATGAATTCGTCCGACGAATTCGTCGATTGCGTACGATCCCGTCGGCTTAGACGATTTTATCAAATTGAAGGCGATCCTGTTGAATTGCGGACGATCCAGATCGCTACAAGTAATCGAAAACTTCATCGACTTTCGGATCGTAATCTTCATTGGCCTCCCGCAAATTCTCTGTTTTTGCTTTCTTTTCTGTTTGTTGTATTCATTTAAATTGCATTTTCATGTAGTTTAAGTTAGAATCATTCGGCCAAACCTAGGATGAATGTTTAAAAATAAAACGAACTCATCAAAACTCATTCCCAAAACCTAGGCGTGGAAACTGCCGCCAAATGTTTCCCCGGTGAACCCACCATCCGTCGAAAAATCACCAAAATGCACCTCCCTTGAGAGGCGGGACCTTCGCGAAGTCCTCTCGTCCGAGGTACCGCACCATCCTTTTCCCATCCTCCTTCCGGGCGCGGATCCAATAGCCTGAAGGTAGGGATGCGAAAAATTTGGAGCGATACACATCCAACAACTTATATACCTCATATTTAACCATTAAGGCTACTGTGGGATGCATCTTTCTCAGCTTTTGATTTTTAGGCTTGGCCTTGGGGTCAAGCGTCAGATTATGGGTGACTAGATTTGGATCTAGTCCCAACATGTCTTTGTAAGACCATGCAAAAGCTACCTTCTATTCTGTGAGGACTATGTAATTGACTTGATCTTGGGGGGACAAAATTTCCCCCATCTTGATACACTATATATTCTTGGGATCTGAGCTGATATTTTTGTCAATCAAATGAATCAAATGAATATCATCATCTTGGATTAGATCATAAATGGGAACCTCGGGTTCCTCCTCAGTGTGGAAGACATCATGAGTTGGCCCTAGAAAGAAATAAAATAGTTGTAGCATCTCATCACAAGGATAGTACTCAAAGGGCAACGGGGTGAATCTCCACAATAAAATTCAATTACCCCCAAGTTGAGGTGCAATGGCTTCAACGGGTTATTTGGATATTGCAGGGGCTCAAATAGATCTATGGAAATCATATTTATGGATGGATGATTTCCCTTATGTGGATGGTGGTGCTCATGGACATCAAGATGTTGCAAGATCTCTAGAGGTGGTTGCAAAGGTGGTGGAATGATCGAAGGTGGTCGATGTGGCTACGAGTGAGCTTGTTCCTCTAAAGGGAGAAGTTATCGCTAGATGGGATGGTGTAATGGAAACATGCATAGATAGAAATCATCCTCATCATACATAGGGATGAACTATGGGCCTTCTTTGTCTGAGCTATCATAGTCAATGGGTGCTACCTCATAATATGACTCATAATCAATGGTCCACTCATAAGGGGGCCCATGATCTTCTTCCTCACTATCATGGGGAAGCATGCATGAACCTTCACCTCTCTCGTAAGAGTGAACATCATCGTGAGGTGGGTCATCATATCCTAAGGGAATAGGGAATCCCCTAGTGAGTAGACATGATTGGGGTTGGCAAAAGGATATCGTGCAAGCTCATACCAAAATTCAAGCATCATACACTCCAAGATATCTGTGAGGATGTTGAGGGGCAAAGGCCTGTTGTGTCCCAACCCATAATTGTCATAAGGTATTTGATACTACAGTGTATAAGGAACTCTGGTGCCTTGCTCATACAGGACCAAACCATAACCATACCAATTACAGAGGTGAAGGTACTTCATGAAGAGTTCAGGGTTGGACATGTAGTTGATATCCTCAAAAAAGGGTTCTTCATCCTCCTACTATTGGTAAGGCTCAATTCCATAGTCAAGTCCCCCATAGATGAAATTCATTTGATTAGGAGGGAGACCAAGAGGTATGATAGTACCTATGGGAAGATGGGGTTGATCCATATCATGCATCGACTCTATAGAAGGGGTAGTTGTAACATTCCTAACCATGTACTCCCCTAATATAGTGGTAGCTAGGTGCACTATGACCTAAGGCTATGGGTAGAAAAGGGATGAGAGTGAGACCTGATCTGACTCATTGTTTATCTCATGTGGTAGCTCCTCATAAAATTGGATAGGGATCTCCTTTATGGAGATGGTGGAAATGGTTGGCTGGACCTCATAAATATACCGCTTTCTTGGGTTCCTAGGCAAAGGATCCACAAGTGCCATGGGCATCTAGGGAGGTGCGAATGATGTGGAAGGTATGGAATGAGACAATGATGGATTGCTTGATAGTGATGGTGATGGAGTCAAACCTTATCTAGATTTATTCGGTTTAAAATCTAGATGGGTTGATGGCAAGGTTGAATCAGGGAGCTATTGCACCATATTGCATACTTGAAAGGCTCTAGGTTAGTAGAGATGACATGAACTTGTCCCTCATGAGTGTACTTGAGGCACTGGTGAGTGATGGAAGGGATACACTTCATGTCCCTAATCCATGGTTTACCTAATAGGATATTGTTCATCATCTCACCCTCTAGGATGTGGCACAATGTCGAGATGGTATTTTCTCCCACCTAGATAGGTAGGATGATTGTGCCAACCATTGATCATATGACATTATTGAATGCTCAAAGGGTATAAGTAGATGCAACAATATGGGATGCTAGGAGCTTCAGATTCTTGAAAGCTATCATAGTGATGATGTTTCTAGAAGACTCGGTGTCTATCATCAATCTCTTGTATGGTTTCCCATTTACACATGTAACGATATTCAAGGGAGGACCCACCATATCATTTGGAACTAGTTTAAGTTCATCTTCTTGAAAGGTAATCACCAGTTGCATGCATTATCACAAATGCCCCACAAAATTGTTGAAGGAGTTAGACTCCAGGGGCTGAATCTCTATTGCCTTAAGGATCTCCATCAAGATTTCTCTATGAGGTGGTGATTGTTTAATAAGCTTATCTATGGAGAGCCAAGAAGATGTCATTCTTAAGCTTTGAGTGAGCTTTCTCTTAGTTATGACCACATGCCTAGGTGGGAGGCTCAATACAGGAGGCGGTGATGGTTATAACATCGAAGTAACATTGCTCTAAGCTACAGGTGGTGTGACTGGACTTGGGTACCACCTATTTCTTATGAAAATTTTGATCATACTGATATACCCTTGCTTATGGGGGCATGGTGTACCTTATTCACCTGGGGCATAATCTTGGCCTGCTCCACATGGGTAAGAAAAGGGTCTTTAAAGACCTCCATCTATTGGTTGTTTGGTGCAATAGGGTTGTCCAACTGAAGGGCATTCCTTTCGATCATGTCTTGCACCAAATTTTTGAGCTTATAGCACATTTGCACATCATACCCATTTTTCCTATGAAACTTGCAATATAGGTCTTATCTATATCCTTTGGGTTTTTATGCATTTGGGTCGATAGGTTGACTCTCAGGTAGATGGATTGCATTGGCCGCTAAGAGGCACTCAAAAAATGAGTCCATAGACTCTACAATGGGTGTGAACTATCACTTGGGGTGATGCTATTGATTTTGCCCTTGATTATTTTGGTTTTCCTTGGCATAGTTACCAAGGGTGGCCTGATAATTGGGATTTTGAGGTGGAACAGCTTGTGCTGGCCCTGGGACACTAATGGCAACCTGATTCACTACTATTGGATTAGGCTGTACTAGGGTATGCTTAGAATTCTTGTTCCACTCCTTCTTGTGAGGCTTCATAATTTCTCCCTCTTGAATCTTAATGTCTTCAATGATCCTAGCTTGTGCTAGGGCATCTTCAAGATTTGAATACTATTGTAGCTGCAATAGCAAGGATATCGGCTTCAAGTAGCTCTTGGTGAACATCTAAGTTAAATCCAAAATGGGGGGTAGATAAGGTAGCTTGACAAGAAATGCTCACCACCTATTGCCATAATTTACTATTAACTCATCATCATACTATTTCAACCTAACGAGATCAGCCAACGTCACCTTCCTCTTGGTGTTAAAGGCAAAGCATTCTACGAACGCGTCTACAAGTTGATCCAAATTGTGTATGATATGCTTCAGGAGTTGGGTAAACCACTTTGAGGTTGGGCCAAAGAGGGTAGTCATAAATATCTACAAAAGCAAAGCATCATTATCCTAAATGCCAAAGCATTGACTCAGGAATTTAGTGACATGTTCCTGTGCATATTCCTCTCCCTTAAAGGTATCCAACTAAGGTAGCTTAAATTGCTCTAGATAGGGAGGGGCAGGAACCAAAGGATGAAGGGGCTGACTACGTAACTAACACAAAGTGGAATTTTGAGATCCAAAACTAGAGGTATTATTCTCTACTGAATGTAGGTTCTCTAGCAACCCTCTATATGCATCTGAGGATTTAATCTCCTCATCCTTACTCTTGTCTTATGGTGGACATCAAGGATCCTCCAATCTATTACGGGGTGGTGACATGTCACCCCCCTTGCATTAATAAGGCATATCTAAGTACTCTACCTCCAGCTCATGCTCAGTGTGGGCCCCATAGGGCATCTCTTGAGCTGGTCTATAAAGAGGGGTATCTGACCACTGTGGGTGCCCTATGTTTGGCCTGGGAGGCAATTCTTGATCTGGCCTAGGAGGTCACAAAGGAAACATTGGATAAGGTCTAGGATACCTATATTGAATGAGTGTAGGTTCACTCAGGTGGAATTCCTAACTATGTGTCTTAGGGGTAGGAAACCTCTCTCGTAAAGTCTTCTAGAATAGCTCATTGGTCTGCCATTCGATTCTTTCTTTCTCAAGCTGATGTAAACGGTCAAGTTGTTCATTGTCTTGACAAAGTTATTTGAACTAAGCTTGGTGTTCCGCATATCTTGCAACTACCTATTTGACTTGTTCCACAATGTGAGGTCTAGGAGGCCTAGAAGTCTCACCTTGAGTCTGACCTCATTCAAGATAATATGTGATACCTATCACACACTTCCCTTGATCGAGGGCCACTACATTGACTTGAGGTTTGGGCCTGAGCATATGCTCATTGTACTTAGCATATATAGAGGTACATCGATCATACACAAAATACTACTATTGAGGATAATAAAGGATTTCCTCATACCTTCCCTCCTGAATGAGGAAGGGAAGGGTAGAGTTATCTCACCTTGAGTGATTAGTGTCATACCCATCAGGCTGCCTAGGCTGATTGACCTTATCAGGGTGACGTAGAGGTAAATTTGGATCAACCTCCTTTGTCCAATGTGTGAAGTCATGCTTGGCCTATGAATAGGTGTGTCAGACCTAACAGGTACATGGATTCATGGCACCACTCTATCTACTAGCACCTCAATACACTATTCTCTCTCCTCAAAGAAGGCATGTGATGTGTTTAAGTACCAAGAAAATTCTCCCCAGTAAGTTCCATCACCTATAGGGGTGTCCTACATAGGGCTCCCTTGTAAGTGTGGTTCTCGTCCTATTATTCAGGGACTAGGGTGAGTAGAGGCTCACTATGGAGGTATGACCAATTCCCTAGGGCTATAGCAGATATGAATCATATCTCCTAGTCCACTCTTCATAGCTTCCACTCGTGATTGGGCTTGGTTGTGAGTGCACACCATTGTAACTCTCTACCAAACCCTAGATGATTATCTCTTTTACAAATTATTAATGAAATAGCAAACAAGAAAAGGAAACACTCAATAAGACATATTATTATCTCTTTTAATTTTTATATGTGAATCCCTAAACTATTTTGTGTGTTTCAAATGTGTTTTTTGTAAAAGAGGACCTTGTGTCACGTGTTTGAAATCTTGTTGAATGATAATCTTGTGTTTAATTGGATTTCACTTGTATACTCACATATTGACAACCTAGCTATGAACTCCAGGTCATGTTATCCTACCTATAATGTGTGGTGATGAGGTCCACACATGGCCAGGGAGCACATGTCCTACCAGTTCCTCACCCAGTTCACCCACAGTATGTGATATACCTCTCCGAAGAGAGATACATGCTATAACCCATGGGCTATGACATATATTGTAACTAACCTTGGCAAAGAACAAGGTTCATGGGATTTGAGACAATGGATGGAGATGAAAGCCACCTTGTTGAACTCTACTAGTGGATGGTGATGAAATCCACCTCATTAGCATTTAAGTGAATCATGGTGTGTGGGGTTCTTTTTGATCCAAAGAAGTAAACAAATTAAGAATCCGATGATCATTCACTAAATGCATGCAAAAGGTGTGTTTTACTTTTAGAAATCTAGGATAAAAGGAACCTACAAATGTAACTTATAAATGCAAACCCTAAATGCTAACCTACCCATTGGGTAGGCTACAAGCAATCAAACCATAGAGATGCATTGCTACTTTGATTTTATTTGATTTTTATTATTTTTTTCTTGTTATTTTGTGTTATGAGAAAATTAAATCTAACTTTTAACCTTTCTAGGAAAACAAATTATGTAAGAAAAACCAAACTTTAGCATATTCTGACTGTGTAAATAGAAAACCAGAGGTTTAAGTACTTACCTTATCACCTAGGAAACCCGTTGTTTCTGGCATCTAAGTAGAAAATGCTCTATTTTGTGGCCATCCCGGGGTGGGATGGCTACAAGATTTATGGCCATCCCAGGGTGGGATGGTTGTGTGGTCGTCCTAGGGTGAGTTAAGGAGCAGTTCAGGGGCCATTACAGGCCAGGATGGCCAGTACCTGCAACAAAATCCAAGCAAAATCCAATGTCAAAACTTCAAAAAACCAATAGGTATGAGGTCCCAACATGATCACAAATAAAGTAGAGAAAAAAGGTGCACCTAATGATGATGAAAAACGTATGTACCTATCTCCTACTGCTTAAGAGCATCAAACGAAAGCATGCAAGTAAAATGGAAGAGATACCAAATAACAAGAAATGAAGCAAAAGAGAGTTTATTTCTTATTAATATGGTGGATCAAATCCAAGGTTACATAGATGTACCATTGAGGGCTCAAATATGATAAAATTGTTACAAATTGGGTGCCCAAGGATCAAAATCCTTCATGTAACTCGGGTGCACATCCAATGTCTTTCCTCATACCCACAATCGAGGTGGGTGGGCTACTACTACCACCACTTGTGTATTTGATCTTGATATTGAGGATACTTAGGGTTATCCACTTAATAATAAGTACACATTTTATTATTTATTATAATTATATGCATTTCCTATTTCTTGCACTTTGTATTCACGTGAGGCATAATATGCCCATGTTAGAAATAGGTTGTTAAGTGGTTTGGGTGTTAGTTAATTGTTAGATATATTGCAATTTGTTGTCATCCATAGTTATCATTGGGTTAGATATTAGTTAATTGTTTGGCCATGTTTGGCAGATTGTTGCAACCACTTAACCTACATGAGATTCTTATGTATTTCCTATATATTCTTGCATTGGAATAAATAATTCAGCTTCATATTGAGATATATACATAATTTGAGGTCTTGTGCTCATTTATAATGCACTATATAAACCTGCATCTGCACACAAGGAAACCAGAAATATCAAATAGCAAGTTTGTATGATGAAAAATATGCAATCCCCACAGGCATCAAAAGACTAGTAATGAGAATATGCATGGATATTATATCAAATAAACTCCAAATGACTTGAAATTATATAGGGATGTAAAATGAAAGTTTTTGGGTAGATATCACTAAAAATAGAGCCAAAATTAGGTCCTCTAGCATGCCGTAATCATGATGACCGTTCTCAACCTGCAATACCCAAAGCAAGCAATTTATGAACCAAATCACGTCCAAATAAAATGAAACTTGGTGAGTATACATAAAAAATGACTCTAAGAGAACCCATATGGTCATATTTTCAAAATGAATAATATTTTTAGGTGTTTCTCTAGATGATCACCATGGACCTGCATGAGACCCTATAAAACACTAAAAATATGATATCTCGCTTAATATAGCTCTAAAATACCTAAAATTTAGATAGAAGAATCATATGACAATATAAAATCTAAAAAAAAATAATAATAAAGAAATCATGCACATATAAGCCAATGTCCATGGGTGGGATGGTTGGGATGGTTAGGACTATCACAAACTAGGGACCATCTTGGGGCGGGACGACCACCAGTTATGCCCTTATTTTATCACAAATTACTCTATGAATCATTTAGGGACCTTATAAATAGTTTTTTCATTTAATTTTGTGGTAAAATCGCTTATATGATTTGGTTTTGGGATCATATTTCACCTCCTATTTCACTCGCAAATCTCCTTTGCTAGGTAGAGATTTCGAGAATGTGGGCACAAAATGGTGAGGGGAAATTTTGGCTGCACTACATCGCTATGTATTAAAACTCCTCTCTATATTTTGTGTGGAAAATGAATCCAATTTATAGCCAAAGGAAGCCTTTGGTCAAAAAGGCATGCGAGGGAAGCCTTTGGTAAAAAAAGCATGCGAGGGCATGTAGGGCAAGAGGTGCCACTTGTCCACAAATCATCATGCATTGGAGGGGGAAGGCATCTCCATTTTAGGAGTCAAACATGTAGTATGTCATAATATTCTTGTACCCTCAGACTTGCATGAGAGAATAGACAAACTAAATAGCAGTCCTTGGGCACCATTTGGCCATATTTTTACTTTTTGAGGGTCAAAGGCCCTCGCTATGCCACCTAAGGATGACTGCATGTGATCATCCCTGGGTGGGATGACCATGAACTGTGACCATCCCAGGGTGGTACGGTCATGCCTATGTGGTACAAAAGTTCCCAAAAGTGGATTTTAGCCTTCCAGGAGTGGTTAGGACCACTATTAAACCTTTGAGGGTTTCCTAAGGGGGCCATATGGTGTTAATTAACTAGTGCTTCTAATTGCCTAATTGTATTGACCATATTTTAGTGTCTACACTAGTTATTATTTAGCTTAGGTAGATTTTATTTTCACACATGTATTCATATTTTTTTAGTTTCTTTGTCATTTTCCTTGCTATTAATACAAAACTTATCTTGAAAGGCTCTACATATGCTTTTAATGTTGTTTAATATTTTTTCATGTATATCATAGGTATCTATAACGAAGTAAGAGCATAAAAATTCACATATCATCATCATCCATTTTGACAGTCCTAAAAACCTATCCCAAATTTGTGGATGCTAAAATATCCTGCATAGTACATTCAAATTATTTCATTTGTAACTCATTGTATCAATATTGGTAGCAATCCCTCAAAGGGGGTATTATTTGTAACCTTCTTGAAAAATAACAAGATATATATATATATATATATATATATATATATATATATATATATATATATATATATATATTTTTTATTTGTGGAAAACATCCCAAAAGGGATGCCACTTTCGGGTAAGACCCAAGGAGGCAGGGGTATCCATTCCGCCAAAAATGCCCAGGACTCGGACCTGGCCTACCACCTTTGACATACTCAAGGAGCAAACAAACACACAAAACCAAATTAAAAATAAGTAAATAACAACAAAAATAATAAAATAAAATAAAAAACATGCTCCTTGAGTGTGTCAAAACCAAAAGCACAACCAAACACGCACAATAAGATAAAAGAAACCACAACACAAACCACATAGAAAAACACAAGAACCACATAACAAAACACAAACAAGACAAAAACAACAGAACACTACAAAGACATAACCCAAAAAAACATGAAAAATAAACACAACCAAAACCTAAAAAATAAAATAAAAATAAAAACAACCAACAACAGACAATAAACAAAAATAAAAAACATAGAAAACACTCACACATAAAAAAATGAAATAACACAAACAAAGAGAAACCCAAGAACAAGAACGAAAAAAACACAAGAACAATAACAAAAAACATAAAAAAAAACAAAACAACAAAAACACAAGAACAACAAAAAACAACACAAAGAACACAAAAACAAAACAAAACAAAAGAACCCACCCACCTTAAAAAACTAAACAAAAGAAGACAAAAGAAAAAAAAATGAACAAAACAATGACCTATCTAGACCAGAAGACTATTAATGCAAGAATCAACAGAGGAAACAAAATAAAGAATAGAATGAGCTAGGGAACTAAAAAAACTGAATGAACCAAAGAGAAACAAAAAAAAAACAAGAAGAAACTAGGTACCTTCGAACCGGAGCCATCCAAAGAAATGATAGAAAGAAGAGCTTCCCTAATTTGAGAAGCCCACCATATAGGAGGGTGGCCATAACAAGTAAGATCACCTTTGTCCAAAGCCCAATTAGCTAAAGCATCAACACTCTTGTTTTGATCTCTCGACCACATGATTGTAATCAACTTTCAAAAATCCCATCTGGATTAACCGAATCTTCTCAATAATTCTTTTTATTCTCCAATCCACCTTATGATTCTTAGAAGGAGTCTTCAAGAGATTAATCATAAGTTGAGAGTCAGACTCAACTAACACCTTTTCCCATCCAACCTTAGTAGCCTCCTGAAGGCCTCTAAGGATACCATACCCCTCAACAAGGTTATTGGAAAGAATACCCAAATTCTCAGCAAAAGTAAAAACCAGGGAGCCATCTGAAAGTCTACCAATTCCTCCCACACTGGCTTTTCCAGGGTTCCCTCTAGAGGCTCCATCAGTATTGACTTTTCCAAAATCCTTAGGAGGAGGTTGCCAATTTCTAGTCCTATCCATCTTACTAATACTCACATTCCCTTTAAGTTGGTTGCCCTTAGAAGGTTTAATCTTCAATCTTTGCATCACTTGATCCCATCTTTGGTGGGAGTTTTGGGGGTGATTAAGGAGTTGATGGACTCGATTCAACTAAGTTGGCTATGGTCTTTTGCCAAATATAGTGAATATCCTTCCTATCTTGATTAAAAATTTGGTTGTTCCTTTCATTCCAAATATTCCAAAGAAGAATGGTAGAACCCATCCAAACTACTCGCCTAATAAAATGATCAACACCCTCTTGATTAGGCCAATCCCTCCAAAGTTGTTCAAAAGTGAAAAAATTGGACCACTGTAAGCCAAGTAAAGTTGCCATTCTCCTCCATAGCTCAGAGGCTAAAGTACACTCAATAAAAATATGGTTGATATTTTCTACATTCTCTTCACACATTTCACATCTAAAAGGGCCATGAAAACCACGCTTCATAAGTTGCTCACCAATAAGCACCCTACGATGCAATAAAATCCAATTAAAGAACCTCACCTTAGGCCAGAGCTTTTGAGCCCACAATTGAGAAAATATGTCGAAGAATGGTTGGGATTATTATGGCATAAGGTCAAATAACCTTGAGCAACCGAATACTCACCCTTAGTAGTGTTGTTCCATCCAAAACAATCTTTTTCATGGGACCAAGAGAGGGATCTCATATGAAGGATGCCTTGGATATCTTGTCTTTGCCTTTCTGGGATTTGAATAGGCCAGTCCTCAATAGGGATCCAATATCTACCAACCTTTGAATTACCAATATGGTACCGACAGTAATTAGCCACCTTTATCCAATTAGCTCGATGAAGCTCCTCCATCCAAGGCCTCCAATCGGGAAACCGAGTTATCAAAGGCTTGTGACCATCCCAAGAATCTGTCCAAAAATTTGCATGTTGACCATTATGAATGATCCAAAATAATTTTTTCTTTATCAAATCCTCACCAGTCTTAAGAACTCGCTAAAATGGGAGAACCTTTGGTAGGAAGTTGATAGCGAACAAGGTCTTCAGGACTTTTGTTCTCAACATATTTAGCACGGAGATTATTGGCCCAAAGAGCATTGGGGTTATGCAACATCCTCCAATATAATTTAGCAGCTAAAGCTTTGTTGTTATTAATTGAAGACCAGAATCCTAACCCCCCTTCACTCTTAGGAAGACATAAAGTATCCCATTTCACCAAGGCCCATTTTCTTTTCTCCTTAGTACCACTCCAAAGGAAACGATGACTGATTTGATCCAATTCTCGAAGAACAGCCTTTGGGATATTCAAAATGAAAGAAACATAAATAGGAATAGCTTGAAGGACTGATTTTACCAAGGTGATTCTACCCCTAGAAGAAAGCCACTTGTTGGTCCACTTTCCAATTTTCTTCTTGACTTTGTCCAACAACCAATTCCAATCTTTATTTTTCTGCCTTTTAATATTTATGGGAATACCTAAATAAGTGATTGGAAGAGAGGTCTTCTTATATCTTAATTTATCCAAGACCATGGATTCCTCGTCTAGCAGAGCAGATGAAAGAAAATAACTTTAGATTTGTCTTCATTGATCAACTCGCCCAAGAGCCTTAGAAAAATAGCTAATGATTTGCTTAATATTAGAAGCTTCCTTAACTCGTAGCTTTACCTAAAAGGGTAGAGTCATCCACAAATTGAAGATGAGAGATAGGTCTAGCTCCATGAGCAATGGTAACTCCCTCAAGGGTTTTGTTTTCCCTCTTTTTGGTTATAGTCCTACCCAAGCATTCAACAAGAATGATGAATAAATAAGGGGATAGCGGGTCACCTTGCCTAATACCTCCGGAAGTCGGGAAAGACCGAGAAGGCCTACCATTGATAAGAACTAAGTAGGAAACTAAAGAGATACATCCCATAATCCAATCCATCCAATCCTTAGAGAAACCAAATTGCCTCAAAACTTTGATAAGGAAGTGCCAATCCACTCGTCATAAGCTTTGGATAAGTCTAACCGGATGAACATAGAAGGAGAATTTTGCATATCCATGGAATGGATGGCTTCCTGAGCAAGAACTATCTCATCTACTATTTGACGTCCTTCCACATATCCCCCTTGCTCTGGGGAAATAATCTTATGCAAAAGAGGCTTCAACCTTTCTGCCATGATTTTAGTAATAATTTTGAGAAGAACATTACATAAAGCAATAGGTCTAAAAGCCGAGATATGATCAACCTCTTGAGCTTTTGGAACAAGAGTAATATAAGTTTTATTGATAACCTTCAAAATTTCTTTGGATTTCCTGGCTTCTTCCACCACCTCTAATAAATCAACATGAAGGATATCCCAGAACTCTTGGTAGAACTCAATAGGAAAATCATCAAGACCTGGGTTTTCCCTTTTTGCATTTTAAAAACTACTTGTTGAAGCTCATTGATAGTAACAGGAGCAGTCAAAATAGAGTTCTCCTCAGAAGTGATAAGAGAAGGGATTGCTTGAAGAACATTTTGTTGTGAAGCCGAGTCAAGAGGAGTAGCAATAAAAATATTGGAAAAGTAATCAACAACAATAGAGTTCATGCCATCCCAAGTATAAACAACATCTCCAGAATCTGATTTTAAGGAAGAAATAAAGTTGTGAGATCTTCGAGCTAGAAGAGATTTGTGGAAGAAATTTGTGTTTCGATCTCCTTCTTTGAGCCATTGAATTCTAGATTTTTGCTTCCATAAGATTTCTTCTCTTTTTCCCATTCCTCTAACCGAGTTGTGAGTTTAATTTCATCTCGCACTTCTCTTCTCTCGTGAGGCCATCTAAACGGATTTTCTTATTCAAATTTTCAAGATGAGCAATAACTTCATGTTTTTTTTTATGAACATCCCCAAACTCTTTCCAGCTCCAAGTCTTGATTTTGGATTTAATGTATTGCAGCCTTTTGGCAAAACAGAACATCTTAGTCCCATGCCTAGGTTTACCTTCCTTCCACCATTGTTGCACATGAGGTCTCGAAGGAAATGTCTCTAAGCCACATTAATTGAAAATGAAAAGGAGAGAAACTCACATTGGTTTTCCACATTTCCACCATGATCGGCCAATGATCCGAACCAGCATTATTAAGAGTCTTCACTTTAGGAATGTGACCATGGATTAAGAAATTTTCAGAGAGCAAAAACCTATCCAATCTCTCCATTATACAAGCTAAGCCTTGCCTTCTGTTAGACCAAGTCATAAGGCCATTATCCAGTTGGATATCCACAAGATGGAGGTTTGCAATATATTCGCTCATGAGGTCAGTACTTTTGTCCAAATTTCTATTTCCCCCCTTTTCTCATCCAGAGAGAGGATGGTATTGAAATCTCCTCCGATCAAGATCCAAGCTTTAGGAAAATGAGAGATAATATGAGTAATATCCTTCCACTGTCTTCTTTTTTCCTCCAAAGAAGTCGGGGCATAAACAAGTAATGCAGAGCATAATCTGGTTGGAATGTCTACTTTGAATAGCTATAGCCAACAAACCCCAACCGCCAACCATATGGTGAATAACTACCTCTTTTGGGTCCCAAAGACAAGCAATGCCACCCGAAGTCCCTTGGGAACCGAGGGAAACCACTTTTCCACTGGCCAAATTTTACCGGCAATTAAGTCCATATCCTCCATTGACATCTTTGTTTCTTGAAGGAAAACAAGATGTGGATGATTTATCCGAATCATTCTTCTAATTTCATTTTGTTTTGAAAGACTCCCTTTGAGTCCTCTAATATTCCAAGTGATGATCTTCATTAATACCAGGGCTAAAAATGTTGGGAAGGGCATTAATCTTACCTTCCTCTACAAGCTTTTCACCTTCTTTTACCATATGATATTGATTGGTCTTGCGACCTACTTTTTGATTAGAATCCATCTTCAATTTTTTTTCCCTTGTTTCTTGACTTATTCCAATTGAATCTGAGATGGCTTCTAACCTTGAAGAATGCTCATACACAACCAAAATTTTACTAGATGGTTCAATGGAGTCTATATTGGGACCTGCATTATTTGAAGTTTTGACATTTGAAATATTGTTTTTCTTGTGTAAATTTTCTCCTTTTTTTTTCTGTTGAAAACCTTTGATTTGTTGGTTTGTCTCTTGAGTTCTTTCCTTCATATTTAAATTGTGTTTCTAAGATTTTAGTTTCCATTATTTCCTCTTCCTCACTTGGGACATCATTTGTGGAAAGGATTTCAAACATATTAGCAAATGACTTTGATTGATCCTTCATTACTGGTTTTTTCTGAGTGTTCTTCTTCTTAGGTATTTGGAAACCTGCTGAGTTTATATCTTCTTTCTTTTGATCATGAATTTTATTTGGGCAAGCACTGGCCAAATGACCATATTCATGGCAAATTCTACAACGAAAAGGAATGTTCTCATAGTCCACTACTTGCTCCCAAGTGTCTTCCCCAAATTGTAATGTGATATTTTTAGGTAGGGGTTTGTCAAAATCCATTAAAACACAAATTCGAGCATAAATAATATGTTCAAAATTTTGAGTACAATCAGCAGTCATCATAAAAGTTCCTAAAGAGTTTCCAATTGAAGAAAAAATAGTAGGATTCCAAAATTCAATAGGGAGGCCAAAGAGTCTAACCCACACGGGAGCTATAGAAGGCATCTCTTCTTCGGCTTTAAATTTAGTATGCCAGGGCTTCATGAAAAGCCCCGCCCTTCCAAAAAACCAAGGACCCCCTTGAAAATTTTTCTCTCTATCTTCATTATTAGCAAATAAAACAAGAAAATAACCATTTGGATAAATAGAGATTTGTAACTCACCTTTAGTTTTCCAGCTTTTTGCAGCCCAGACTTTGAAAGCAGATAGACTCGAACGAAAACCCACGAACCGACAAATTAGTCCTCTTTTTTCCAAATCTTCAATGCCACTCTGAATGTTACCCATATCAAGCTTAACAATAGGAGTTCCATCAGCCGCTTTAAGACATCCCGACTCCATTTTCCTGGGATCAATATTAGGCATTCTTAGAGGTTTATGAGAAGCCCTAATATTGATATTAGCATTGGGCTGAGGTCTGTCCACCATGAAGGGCATCCCTAAAATTCATTTTTGGGACCGAGTCTTCAAAATTCTTACCCTTGATAGGGGTTTTCACAGTAGAATTATTTTGTGGGTGCACCTTAGCACCAGATTCACTTGAGATATGAGCCATTTTTTGATCAACTACTTGAAACTTATTTCGTGGTCTCTTTAATCCTTGCCCTAGACGCCGTGGAAAGGTATGGTTTTCACTTTTCTTTTGTGCAGCAAATTGGAAGCCGTTGTCACTCAAGTTCACAGTATGATCTATTGAAAGACAAATTTCTAACCCATATTGTATCCCCTGCAACATTTCCTGCTAAAATATTGAGCATAAACCACAAAAATATTGGCCGCTAGGGCCCGAAGGCCCTAAAAACCAACCTCTGGAGCTGCTTGCACTCAACCCGGATGAAACCCTCGCATAGCCGCTTGCCAAATATATCGTTCACACATAGGGATGCGCTAGGATCTGTGTTGCTCCAAATGATATGAAAATTGGTGGAGACGTTCTAGGGTTTTTCAGGCATCTACCCTCAAAATTTCAGCTCAATCCGAGTTCGGATGAGTGAGATATGGCCGAAACGAGTTCGGCAGTTTGGGCAGTCCTGCGAAAAACGTCTCCTACCCTTAGTATTCGAGATTCAAGATTTTCACAAGACCATATTGATTTCATTATTTATATTTATGGTTGCATATTGATTTGCTACATTTTGATCTTGTATTTTATTTCATGGATGTATGATATTTTTTATCATTTTAGTGGTGATCACGGTCAGGCCTAGTCTACATCTTAATAATTACTATTTGTTTTTGGTGTTTGTGAGTTGCTGGTATGACCATCCATTATCGATATGGCCAACATGTGCAACTATTCCTTAGAAAGATGGTCTTAGATCAAAAAGTAATATCTACATAAGACATAGGCTATCACAGTAAGTCATTTTATATTTTATTTTCTACTCTCAGTAAATAAAAGTAAAATTTTCATGTTTAAGTGAAGGAATTTTAGAAACTCTCTATCTGTGACCATCCCTAGGTCATGCAACTTTGTCTGTGGCTCTTTTTTTCCCATATGACCCCTTTTTATGACCATTTTTATATCAAACGATCTCTATTTATAGTCATCCCTATGCAATATGGCCTCTATATAACTATTTTTATGGTTTGCATGTTGTTGCCTATTCAAAGGTTGGTCTCATTGTAGGGTTCTACATTTTAGAAGTTCTGATTATTTTAGGATTTTTGAAAATCAAACATTAATTTTTGCATTAGTGAAAATCATTGTGTGCTTCATGATTTATTTACTTTTGCATAATAAAAGGAACCCCACACACCACAATTCATTTAAACATCAATGAGTTGGATTTCATCACCAACCGTTGATCAAGACCAGTGATGATGGGCTTCATCTCCATCCGTTGGCTCGCACCCTAGAAAATTAGTTACCAAAAGTGAGTGGCTTTTTGAACTTCATAATTGAAAGGTCCTCTACTTTTGGGTGCACTCAGAGTGGGAAGTTTAGCAGAGCTCTTTTACCATAGGTATCTTTAAAATAATCAATGGATGCAGTTGTTGTTATTGTCCATGCCTTAAATGTGAGGGTTAAGGGAAAGCAAGGCTTTTCTAGTACTAGAACATTATACAACATGACCCATTCAAAGGGGTAATTTATTCCCTTAAGGTTACCTTGAGTCAATATCCAATAGGAATCCACTTTTTTCCATTTGAGTCACATCCATCGATAGGGGGGTGTGCTTGAATTACCTTCTAGTAGTTTTCTATTTTGTTTACCCTTAATTTCATAGGAATAACAGGTTTCAACATCAAAGTGCACTAAACAGTATAGGGAATCATTATTAAAACTTAAATGAGATAATCACATTATCTGATTATTTTTTCTTTACTATTTTCTTAATCAACATCATGGTAACAACATGCAACTGAGCTCATTCATGAGCTGATATTGTTGAAAATTTATGAGGTACAAAACATATCCAATTCAGTCCCAAGGACATGGTCATTCCTAAATGGTGTCCTCGTATCTTGGTGTTTGTCGTAATGCTAACATAACTTGTAGGTAATTTTATCTTTACGATATCCCTATCCAGGATGCATATATGGGTCCTCAATATGATCAAGAAGATGAGCTTCTTGGTCAAAACCAATCCTATACTACTATTAGACATAATAGGCCCAATAAGGGCCCTAGTATGGGAGTGTCATGGATTCGAATATCAACTCAATATATCCACCAATATGAGCAAGAGCAAGATTATGCACCATCACCTAGCCTGGATGAGTGAGCCACTCTGCTTGATTATCCATAGATGAGCTAAAAATTTTCTTAGCAAGATAGGTATGACCCTCACCGTCCTAATAGGATAACCTCGTCCACTCACATCTATATTGAATATTAGGAAGAGGAATATCCAGGTCATCCTATTTCTCCTCGTAGAGAGTGGTCCATCCAAGCACGTTGTGCCTCTGTTCCATCCAATTATGTAGAATTCACCTTCAATATTGAGCACCAAGTCAATGCATCTTCTCTCGATCATGGAAAATGGGTAGCCAATCCTGTTGGTTCCATAGAGCAAGCTAAGTGCCTTCATATTAATACAAGGGATCATCAAACTCACATACTTGATCAAGTAAATCAAACACCTAGGCAAAAAACAAGTAAAATAGAGTAGCTACACCAACTACGATTGGATAAGTTGTAAATGGATTAATAACACCTAGAATGAAGTTGATTAGAACAACAAATAGTGCACCAAAAAAGGTTGCATCAGAAAAAATTGCACTAAGAATGATTAAAAAAATCAACGCATGAGGATGTCCTCACACCTATTACCTAGAGGCAGTAAACCCATCAAATGTGCATTGTATATTACCATGACCCTCATAGACCAATAAAAATCATCCTCCTTGTGTGCCCATACATCACCATAGGTCTCAACAACATCAACCAAAAAATCATCAACCAAAATATGAGGTCTATGAGGATCTAGAGTTAGAGTATCATGACCAAGGATATCCTAAACTACTCTATGAGGATATGTTTGATGATTATATTCAACCACATCATCCTAATAGAAATTTAGTGCCTCCCCCTCCTCGAGGACCAATGCAAGAAGATGAGGTAATATCATCACAAGCTTACAAGGTGCTCACAAATCGCATCAAATAATTGGAGAAGCAAGGAGCAAGTTATCAAAATCCCACATTGCATCAACCATGTAATCAACCACTCCATCCTTCGGTCCCATGTCCTACATATTTTAAATATTTTTCAATGCTGAAATTGGATAAATTTAAAGGAGACGATGATGCACAAAAACACATAACCAATTTTATGAAACTTTGTTTCCAATGCTAGGATGATGACATATTGTTACTTAGTACCTTCTTGATAATGCTCTCTAGCCCAGCCTTAGAGTGGTATAACCATATATCAAGTCATAGCATCTATATCTTTGAACAACTTGCAAACACATTCCTGGAACACTTCTCATTTGGTGTAAGAAAGAAAGTAAACTTTACTGAATTGTCTAACCTTCAAAAATTTTATGATGAGCATATCATATAATATGGCAATAGATGGAGAAATATTATGTTAAAAATACCTTTCACCTTACCCATCATAGAACTTACTCGAATGTTCACTAGGAGTTGTTCAAAGGAAATCTCACTTTTCTTACAACTACAATAATACCAAAAATTTGAGGAGGCTTTGGCATAGGCCAAGGTCATCGAGGATATCATGGTCTAGGAGGGGGACATCAAACTTGGAATTAAATAATGGAACAAGAACCCTAGATGTAATTATACACATCAAAAACCACCTTTGGTCAATCAAGTTGTCATGAGTGTTACAATTCCTAAGAAACAAACAACATCCCAAAAACCCAACTATCAGGCTCAATGTCCCCATACACAAAACCATGACCAACCTCAATGAAATTAGGCATAAAATCAACTACACCATCCACCTCACAATTATACATCATTGACTAAATTTTTGGCATCACATTTTAATCGAATGAGTGAGATTAAGGCTATCACATTACCTAAAATTTACCCCATGGATCCAAATCACCTAAAATATAAGAGGCATAGAGAGGACCTATACTATCTCTATCATCAACAAAATGGTCATGATATCCAAGTATGCTATACATTTAAGAACATAGTACATGATATACTCGAGAGAAATCAACTACAAATTAATAATCCTTTTATTACCAATAATCAACATATGGGTATATTGAAGGATCCCTTACCTATGCATGAGGTTAAGGAATATCAGATAATATAGGTCAATGAAGTCCACACGGTCCCATCCAATTAGGGGTTTTTTGGGATGATCAATATTGTGACAAGGAATGGGATATATTCTAAAAAAATTGTACCACCTTTAGTTTCAACCAATATTCCTTCTATGTCATAGCCCTTACCATAATCAAATCTTGTCCAAGGTCTACCACCCCAAATGGTGGTGAGGATCAGAAGTAGACTTATCCAAAGTCTATGAACGACATCGGCCAAAATATCCATATATGAGTTGATACAACAATCACCATGACATAGAGAAGATTTGATGGAGATTCTAAAATCTATTGAATTGCAACCCCAAGATCCCAATGCTTTTACCAATTTTGTGGGGCATGTTAAAAAATGTAAAGAACTAATCATAAATTTCTATGATCATGAGATCAAGCCAGTACCCACTAACAAAGTCGATCCTCCATTGCACATCATTGCTTGTGTAAATAAGATCCCCTATAAATGAGTGTTGATTGACATAGGTTATTCTATCAACATAATCACCACTACCACACTAGAACATCTCAATATTCCAACATCACATATTGTAGCATCCACTTTCACTCTTTGAGCATTTAACGATGCTCTATGCTCTACAGTTGGCACAATAGTCCTTCCTATCTAGGTTGGACTAAAGATGATTCCTACATTGTGCCACATTTTGGAAGGTGCAATGCAATATAACATATTGCTTGGTTGACCTTGGATTAGAGATATGAAGTGCATCTTGTCTATACTATACCAAGGCATTAAGTATGTCCATGAATGGAAACTTCATATGGTTCATACCAATCTAGAGCCTTTCAAGTATTGTAATATGGTGCATCACCTGTAAGAGTATATCCTACCATCCATGCATCTAGACATTAGATCTAATGATCCCATTAAGAAATTTGATCCAGAACCATAATTAGCCATGGAGCCATCTTCATCTTTGCCATTGCCATCCATTTATCCTGATATCCCTTCTTCATATTTGGATCCTCTGAGTGAGAAAAAGTTGAAAGAGCCAATTGAGGAGATACCCCAATCCATTTCCACCATTTTAGCAAAGGATATTCCAACTTCTATGGATGAGGAAGAATCATCTATTAACATGGATGAGTTAGATCAAACCACATCCTCATCATCCTCATCCACCTCATCGTAGGTCATAGTTCATTTGGTTAATCCTAAAATTGATGAGTATATAGTGTAAAATTTAATATTCACATCTATCATCAAGTCAGTCAAAGATCTAGGTCACCCTATTGTCAAGATGCTACCTATCAGTATCGTTCATGATTTATTACCTAAACATGGGGGACAAGTAGAGCACCCTAGGTAGGTTAATGATGTATACATGACTTCTCCAAATGAAGGGTTTGTTGGAATGATCACTGTGGTGAAAAAAAACAAGAGTTCTAAGGTTCCATATAGCATTCCTCCAATGTTGCAATTACTTTTCCAACCCCTTCCTGTCGATAGCTACAAACCACCTCAAATTGGTCTCCAACGCATCTTGGATTGGCTAGCTAACATTGAGCTTCAAATGAGTCATCAACACAATACTCTATAAAAAATCATGAATCAACTTACAAACTTTGAGCTGTAGTTGAGCCATCACTAACCTCCTTATACACAACCTCAAAAACCTCTGAATCCACCTCAACAAGCCACAATTTAGGCCATACCATATCTCCTGCAACCTCAAGATCAACCACAACTAGAAAAGTGCAACAAGCTACCTCATCATTACCCATCACTTCCAATGCCTTCTTTAGTCATATTTCAAAGGCTCTATGAGGTGCAAGAAATCCTATTACCAAAAATATAGCTAATGGATCCAAATAGGCCTAAACCGAGGTCTCACAATAAAAATTGCTACTATTTTTACCATAGACAAAAGGGAAATGACATTCAAACTTGCTAATCATTCAAGAATCTTGTGCAAGTCATGGTAGAACAAAATGAGCTCCAAATAGATGGTTTGCTCATTACATATCATTAGAACATTGACATTGTACATAATTCATTACCACAATGGAGGGGTTGAATTTTATCACTCCTCCCAATCAAGTCAATTACATCACATCAAGCACAGTGCATAGTGGGAGTGCTCAAGGTGTCACACCTTTCCCATCAACCACATCACAACCAATGAAGCAATTTGAGGGTTCTGAAGGTATTGCACCTTCCCCACATTCACCAATCACCACACACTTTGGGGGTGCTTAAGGTATCATACCTTCCCCCTCAAAAATTAAAAAAATAAAAACAAAACCACAAAAACTACAAAAAAATTAGAATATTGCAAAAATACAAAAACATTGTATTTTCACTTGCATTTCAAAACATCATGCATTTCATGTACTTACATTTGTTAACTTGCATTAGTAATATACTTTCATTTGTATTACCATTAGGACTAGTTTAGTTCTTACATAATAGAATCTAGCACCACACCTGTATAGTTTCCATATTTCTTAATCAACCTTATCCATCATCAACATTTACAGTTTTTATTATGGGTTTTTGCTTATTAAGGGGTCCTTGTAAAATAGGGTGGATACCAGATGAATATTAGAAATTAAGTTTATATGACCATTGACTATTTTACACATACCTTTTAGTTTACAAAATATCACAGGGAAAACCCTTATATTCCACATACCACTACCATTCACATTCCTCTTTGTGAGTTTTTCAACACTACCAATAAGATGCTATAGGGTGTTCACTATGGTTTTTGGTCATTTAGCCATCCCTAGTTTTCCTTTCAAATTTTGTAAAAAGATATGTTGGATTTTAGAAGGTAGTGTCTTGCTTTGAAAGTACCTTGCATATGTCAAAACCCCAAACACAAATTCACATATTAAAATCTAAGTTTGAACAAGGAAGGATGATTATACAACGTAGTCCTTACCACCTTAAGCGAAAGGTATCCCTGGATCATCCTATTATATGAATGGTCGAGAATGCTGAGAATTGAAAAAAGGACAAGCTCCCAACTACCCATGCAATCCCCTTGGTCTTCCATAAAATGAGCAAGTATTAAAAAAAATGGTTTTCGCCACTAAGCAAATAAAATACCCTTGGTCCTAAAAAATGAGCAACTATCCCAAGAAATTAAAAGAAAATAAGGGGGTAATTAGTTTGAATCCCTGGAATCCTCAGTTATTCAAAATCCATTGGGTAATCTTGATTACAACTTTGGATTGAATGAAACCTTCTTGGAAATAGATAAGTCTTACACAAGGTGATATATCTTTCACATTAGCGACCTTAGACCAATGTTAGCTTATGGATGAGCTAGATTTTGGTGGATTGTATTACCTAGTAGTCTAGTCCAACTACATCAAAAATTAGGATAAGGATAACCATAGGATGATCCTCATTACAAAAATGGGTTGAATAAAACCCTCCTGGAAATGGAGTAGTCTTATGCATCATAATGAACATCACATGCACACATAGGGATATTGAATATATGGGTCTTCCTAGTAGATATTTATCTTATAGAGTTAGGTATAGTCAATAAACAATTTTTGATTGGTCAACTAGGGTGTTTGAGTCTCATGAAAAATTCTTATGATTCCTCATAGCACCTAACGGTTTCACATCCATCAATTCATCTAAAAAATGTATGACTTTTGATAAAAGGTTAAAACATTTTGATTAATGGATTTTATACATTATATGGTGCTTACATATAGGTTATTTTACATCCTAGATTCATTCCTTATGATTTCACATATAAATATAAAAATCAAATTTTGCAACATCATGAAATTAGTACAACATCTACATGCATACATCTAGGCATACATCTACGCATACATACTACAATGTCTAGGTATACATCCATATCCATAATTGCATCCATAAAGTGCATCCACACATAAAAAAAAAAATGCAATAAACACATGATAGGCCATAATCAAAATCATATCATATATCTATATATATGGTAAAGTCATGAATGACCTCATAAATCAAAATAAAAAATTGTGAAAATTGCAAAAAAAGAGCTCCAAAGATACCCAAGATCTTTTGGTCAAAATTATCTCAAGTGATCCTCATATCTAGTGATTTACCCTACACACTTGGTGGTTGCAATGACTAATTATCCATACAATCTGGTTATATGGGTAGATTACCATAAGGCCGCTTGAAAAAAAAAACAATTATCAATAATGATCAAAAGCAAAGTTGTAACGAGATCTTCCTCCCTTCAAATTTTTAAAAGGTCCTAAAAAACCCAAAAAAGTCATATTGGTCAAGTGACTCGTCACTTTCATCACTTTCCATTTCCTCTATAGACTCGTCACTTGAGGGGGTAGTCATATAATTGTAAAGTTTATAATCGAAGTCAATAATCAAACACTCAATCAAAGAAAATTGCATTTATTCAAGAAGTATTACCAAAAACTATCATGCACTTCCCTATTTTTTGGATCAAAAGAAAAAATTTCAACAAACACTTGGTAAGTTTAAAACCCAAAACATAGAAAATCTACTCGAAATGTTTAAGAGTGCCAAGATCAGGTATGCCTAAAGTCGTTTGACGTAGAAAATCTACCCTCAATTGAAAATTTTACCTAAAATCAAGTCCATAAAAGTGTTGGAAGTAATGATTCAAAAATGTATGCTCTTTCCATGATTGGGGCATCTAACATTGATCAGATCAATGAACACCACCAACCCTCAATTTGACTATAGGTCATCTATTTTTTCTCTATGTTGTGCTTTCACACAATGCATACCAAAAAAGGGTATTTTTAGACACCTAAAACACATCATGTTGAGGAAACTACCTAGATGGACCCCTTTAGGCCATATGACCCACATTGGATAGCCATAGGTCTAAACAATGGTTTTCACCACTTATATAGGGAGGAATTTCCCTTTATATATAGGACTATACCACCAAAGTATAGCCTCTAAAGACCATATTACCATGAGACAACCTCCATTCAAGATCATATTACCCTAATATGGTTGAACTATAAGCAAATTCAAATCCTAGCTAAGCATAACGACATACATAGTCAGTTGTGGGGAACAGGGTTATGCATAGTGATGAATATTCGCCAATTGGATGAATATTAGGATTTTCAAAATTGAAAATTGGCAAATATTAGGACCCTCGATGTTAGCCCATTCGCCTAAAATTTTTAGGATAAAGTTTTTCTTAGGGTCAATTCACCACAATATATATCCAAACATATGTATATTTGTACTCGTTAGAAAGCTCTTTTCAAGCCCAATCTAATGGTGGTATTTTTATGAAGTTATAAGATTATTTAATAGGTCAAAAGTGGTCCCAAATATGAACTTAATTTTTAGGGATTCAAATAGTCCAAATTTTGGTATGAATATGCTTGATTTGATTTACTTAGGATTATCCATGATTCACCTTGATTTTGATTAGGATTCACCATTTTTTTACAAGTACATTTTGAGTCCAACCCCTTATGCATAACCCCGGTGGGGAAGCTTCAAGAATGGGCAGTTACCTTTCTTGGATCTAATTGGTTATTGGATTCCCATGCAATATTGGAATCCCTTTTGGAAGTCTATATAATGGCACCCAACCTTCATACATTTATCAAGGAGAGTTTTCATTTTCAAGCAATGAAGTGTTGCCAAATTTCAACCATGAAGCTTCCAACCCTTTTTTCATTCTTTTATCCATAGAAATCATGTCAATGGATCACTTTGAAGGTTGAAAATTGCATCCATGCTATTTTTGCAATCTAAAATCCTTGTTTTGATATTGAATTCTACCCCCCAAGTTGATATCCACAAACACACTAATTTGTTGACAAATTTGCAGATTGAATCTAGCATCACCTTGCATCGACCACAAGAGAATCAATCGTAGGTTAGTGGTCATATCTATCAAAGATATGACCATAGGTATGACCATATTTCTTAGATATTACTCGTAGGTACAACTATCCTGTACAGAGATGACCTCCTGGACAAAGATTTATTTCTTGTTTTCCTTCTTTTGTTAAGATTTAGCAGCATGTCTAGTTACTGTTTACCTTAGATAGATTTCATTTCATGCATGTATTCATATTATTTTATTTTGTTTTTTTTTTCTTGATATTAATATGGGTCTTATCTTGAAAGGCTCTTCATATGATTTTTAATATTTTTTAATATTTTTGTGTGCAGATCATAGGTATCTATGAGGAAGCAAGAGCATAAATATTCACATATCATCACCATCCATTGCGATAGTCCCAAAAACCTATCCCAAATTAGTTTGTGGATACTAAAATATCTTGCATAGTACATTTGAATTGTTTCATTTGTAACTCATTGTATCAATATTGGTAGAAATCCCTCAAAGGGGATCTTATTTGTAACCTTATTACAAAAGAACAAGATATTATTAATATAAAGCGCACCATCCATCATTTTCTTTTATTTTATTCTTTATCTTTATGGTTGCATCTTGATTTTCTACATTTCGATCTTGTATTTTATTTCATGGATGTATGATCTTTTTTAGCATTTTCACATAGTCATGCTATAAAATAATCAATTTTCTCATAGGATATTATGTTTAAATTTTTATATACATCCAACAATAACATTGACATTAGCTCACTAGAAATATTATTGATAAATATATCTACTTAAGCAATGTAATACAATATAACATAAAGCTTATTCGATAATCTATTACAATGCTTTGTTTTTAATGCATACAAATTTTATATGAGACTCTTCATAAACACAAGACTCTTGATCTTTGTGCTTTCCACAAACTATTCATATCCTCAAACACAGGATATCTAGCACTTCATATTTCTCATGGGAGAAATACCACATAATAATAAATTTATTATTGACTCCACATATCCACACAAGGATAACAACTCTAATGATTTCATATACTAAATGGTAGTCTTACATAATTCCATACTTACATGACACCTTACTTGCATAAATCCTCGCTTATAAAACTCCACACTTACTTACATGACATTTACTATATACTTAAATATTTATAACACTAAACTAAACTATTTACATGGTAATTGCAATATTCTTGCAAGTTATAAAATAATGTAATACTTCCAACACCCCCTTTTATTACATTAGTTGGTATGAATATCCTTTGCTTTTATGTGTTTTAAATCCTTCATTTTGGTCTTGGTCTTTCAACTCAAGTTCTTGTAATCCTTCATGTTTGGGAACTAAATCTATCCTTCTAGGTTGTTACATATACATGTCAAACTTTTGAGCATGCCATCACAATAATATAACTCATCACTAATATCAATGTTTTCCATATTTTTATCTTTTAGGATGACATCATCAACACTACTAAATTATTATTGTCATATATATTATTGGTATCTCAACTACCATATTGAATATTAGTCCAGTTGAGTGGTGATTTTACCCAATTGCAAAACCACACTCACCTTTAGGAGTTTGATCATAAAACCCTCTCTTGCAAAGAAGTTAAAACAAAACAACTTCTCCAAGCTTCCGCTTTATAAGCATTGCACATGTGTATTAGTAATCTCAATGTAGATATATCAATTAAATGCTAGGAACACATTAGTAATTGCAAGTAACTATTAACAAGGGGTATGTGTTGGTTTATTTTACCATGCTATATTAATGATTGTTCATAAAACTTAAAGAAATATAGATGTGAATTGGCCCTCATATGACCACGATGTAAAGTTTTAATTCCTTTTATCTTGAATGATTTTAGATAGATTTTATCTTCTTTAGATTAAGTAGATTTTAAACAAGTTTTTATCTTGCATTAAATCCTACTTTAAGCATGAAATAGAAGATTAAAACCTATCTCTAAGCATGAATTTCAAATGATGAAAGAATTATTTTTAACCCTCAATATTTTAACCCTCAATATGGGATACTTTGGATGACTAAATTTGTATCTATAGCAGTCTTTGATATAATAAATAAATTATCCTTCTTTGATGAAATTAATTTTCATAAAGAGAACAATTTATTGCTTCAAAATAATGGCCTTAAAATTTCATTATTAATTATCCCTCTTTAACGAAATCATAATTTCATAAATAATAAATAATATAATGCTTTAAAACAATAGATTTTGATGTAATGTATACGTTACCTCTCTTTAATGAAATCAGAATTTTCATAAAGAAAGGCGAATTTATTTCTTCGAAAATGATAGCTTATGGAATGCCATTAAAATTTACCCCCCTTTAATGAAATTGAAATTTTCATAAAGAGAAGTTCATTTATGCTCGCAAATAAAAATGTAAAAAAAAACTGATTTGCTTTCAAACTGTGAAAAAAAAAATCAAAATCATAAAAATCTGCATAAAACAACAATTTTAAATAATTTTAATGAAAACGTAAATGTGCAAGATGAAACTTTAAAGTTCATTCTATGCAGACGCACAATTATTTTTGGATTTTAATTTTTTTTTTTTTTAATCTCTAAAAATTAAAAAAAATATACAAAAGAAAAGTTCGAAAAATAAAAAAATAAAAAAATGAAATAACAAAAATGTTGCAACCTCGAATTTCTCTAAAAATCCTAAAAGCATGAATATTTTACATAAAAACCAGCATTAGTGTTACCCGAATTCACGTAGTCAAACAACTAATGCGGTGCAAGCTTCTAAGGAAAGAGTGCAATATGTCGAAAATAAGACAAATCAACCATAAAAATACATTAAAATCTGACATATCTCTATTATATTGCAAAAAAAAAAAGGTATTCAATGTTCAACATGTGTGTAAAACATCTCAGCCCCAAAATAGGCATCATGTCATGAAAAATACCCAATAGTTTGTCAAAAAATATTCAGTATCTGGCCTCCAACATGGTCTAACCATGTCCTAAAAGATCCAATCCTTTGCTTGATTTCAATCTGCATATTTAAAAATTTACAATCGACTCTTCATTTCCCTGTTTGGCTTCATTTGAACTTTTCATTTCAAAACACACCACATGCATCCATTCGGATTCGCTTCATTTTGTAACATGTATCCACACTCATTCGACTCATAACGTATCCATTTGTTCTATTTTCCCTTGAATGGAGCGGTTATAAAACATAAGACAATATAAGCCTTTATGCAATTGACCACATCCTTTATTTTATTCATATGTTCTTTTGTTTTATTCATTATTTTTATTTACCTCTATCTTCGACACGAATCTTGTAATATGTTGACAAAACGATCATCAATCTGCTGTGAAATGACTACTGGATTATCATCGATAAATTACATATTATTCGATCCTCGAATATGCCCAATATTCTACCTTGATCACCTATTTGCAAATCTAAACCATGATTTCTCCTCGTTGTTGTGCATGATATCCAAGAAAGTGATATCTATCCAACTGATGTTTGATCCAGTAAAATTATCATCAATGGCATGTCATCTATGAGTATACCTCGATCTTAATCACCCTATGGACCATCATTCTCATCTCTAACTTGGCATCTATCTAGTAATCCCAGTCCAAGTCTAGTTGACATTATTCTATCCTCAAAAACACAAGACTCTTGATCTTTGTGCTTTCCACAAACTATTCATATCCTCAAACACAGGATATCTAGCACTTCATATTTCTCATGGGAGAAATACCACATAATAATAAATTTATTATTGACTCCACATATCCACACAAGGATAACAACTCTAATGATTTCATATACTAAATGGTAGTCTTACATAATTCCATACTTAAATGACACCTTACTTGCATAAATCCTCGCTTATAAAACTCCACACTTACTTACATGACACTTACTATATACTTAAATATTTATAACACTAAACTAAACTATTTACATGGTAATTGCAATATTCTTGCAAGTTATAAAATAATGTAATACTTCCAACACCCCCTTTTATTACATTAGTTGGTATGAATATCCTTTGCTTTTATGTGTTTTAAATCCTTCATTTTGGTCTTGGTATTTCAACTCAAGTTCTTGTAATCCTTCATGTTTGGTCACTAAATCTATCCTTCTAGGTTGTTAAATATACATGTCAAACTTTTGAGCATGTCATCACAATAATATAACTCATCACTAATATCAATGTTTTCCATATTTTTATCTTTTAGGATGACATCATCAATACTACTAAATTATTATTGTCATATATATTATTGGTATCTCAACTACCATATTGAATATTAGTCCTGTTGAGTGGTGATTTTACCCAATTGCAAAACCACACTCACCTTTAGGAGTTTGATCATAAAACCCTCTCTTGCAAAGAAGTTAAAACAAAACAACTTCTCCAAGCTTCTGCTTTATAAGCATTGCACATGTGTATTAGTAATCTCAATGTAGATATATCAATTAAATGCTAGGAACACCTTAGTAATTGCAAGTAACTATTAACAAGGGGTATGTGTTGGTTTATTTTACCATGCTATATTAATGATTGTTCATAAAACTTAAAGAAATATAGATGTGAATTGGACCTCATATGACCACGATGTAAAGTTTTAATTCCTTTTATCTTGAATTATTTTAGATAGATTTTATCTACTTTAGATTAAGTAGATTTTAAATTATTTTTTATCTTGCATTAAATCCTAATTTAAGCATTAAATAGAATATTAAAACCTATCTCTAAGCATGAATTTCAAATGATGAAAGAATTATTTTTAACCCTCAATATTTTAACCCTCAATATGGAATACTTTGGATGACTAAATTTGTAGCTATAGTAGTCTTTGATATAATAAATAAATTATCCTTCTTTGATGAAATTAATTTTCATAAAGAGAACAATTTATTGCTTTAAAATAATGGCCTTAAAATTTCATTATTAATTATCCCTCTTTAACGAAATCATAATTTCATAAATAAGAAATAATATAATGCTTTAAAACAATAGATTTTGATGTAATGTATACGTTACCTCTCTTTGATGAAATCAGAATTTTCATAAAGAAAGGCGAATTTATTTCTCCGAAAATGATAGCTTATGGAATGCCATTAAAATTTACCCCCCTTTATTGAAATTGAAATTTTCATAGAGAGAAGTTCATTTATGCCTGCAAATACAAATGTAAAAAAAAACTGATTTGCTTTCAAACTGTGAAAAAAAAAATCAAAATCATAAAAATCTGCATAAAACAACAATTTTAAATAATTTTAATGAAAACGTAAATGTGCAAGATGAAACTTTAAAGTTCATTCTATGTAGACGCACAATTATTTTTGGATTTTTAATTTTTTTTTTTTTTAATCTCTAAAAATTAAAAAAAATATACAAAAGAAAAGTTTGAAAAATAAAAAAATAAAAAAATGAAATAACAGAAATGTTGCAACCTCGAATTTCTCTAAAAATCCTGAAAGCATGAATATTTTACATAAAAACCAGCATTAGTGTTACCCAAATTCACGTAGTCAAAAAACTAATGCGGTGCAAGCTTCTAAGGAAAGAGTGCAATATGTCGAAAATAAGACAAATCAACCATAAAAATACATTAAAATCTAACATATCTCTATTATATTGCAAAAAAAAAAAGGTATTCAATGTTCAACATGTGTGTAAAACATCTCAGCCCCAAAATAGGCATCATGTCATGAAAAATACCCAATAGTTTGTCAAAAAATATTCAGTTTCTGGCCTCCAACATGGTCTAACCATGTCCTAAAAGATCCAGTCCTTTGCTTGATTTCAATCCACATATTTAAAAATTTACAATCGACTCTTCATTTCCCTGTTTGGCTTCATTTGAACTTTTCATTTCAAAACACACCACATGCATCCATTCGGATTCGCTTCATTTTGTAACGTTTATCCACACTCATTCGACTCATAACGTATCCATTTGTTCTATTTTCCCTTGAATGGAGCGGTTATAAAACATAAGACAATATAAGCCTTTATGCAATTGACCACATCCTTTATTTTATTCATATGTTCTTTTGTTTTATTCATTATTTTTATTTACCTCTATCTTCGACACGAATCTTGTAATATGTTGACAAAACGATCATCAATCTGCTGTGAAATGACTACTGGATTATCATCGATAAATTTTACATATTATTCGATCCTCGAATATGCCCAATATTCTACCTTGATCACCTATTTGCAAATCTAAACCATGATTTCTCCTCGTCGTTGTGAATGGTATCCAAGTAAGCGATATCTATCCAACTGATGTTTGATCCAGTAAAATTATCATCAATGGCATGTCATCTATGAGTATACCTCGATCTTAATCACCCTATGGACCATCATTCTCATCTCTAACTTGGCATCCATCTAGTAATCCCAGTCCAAGTCTAGTTGACATTATTCTATCCTCAAAAACACAAGACTCTTGATCTTTGTGCTTTCCACAAACTATTCATATCCTCAAACACAGGATATCTAGCACTTCATATTTCTCATGGGAGAAATACCACATAATAATAAATTTATTATTGACTCCACATATCCACACAAGGATAACAACTCTAATGATTTCATATACTAAATGGTAGTCTTACATAATTCCATACTTACATGACACCTTACTTGCATAAATCCTCGCTTATAAAACTCCACACTTACTTACATGACACTTACTATATACTTAAATATTTATAACACTAAACTAAACTATTTACATGGTAATTGCAATATTCTTGCAAGTTATAAAATAATGTAATACTTCCAACACCCCCTTTTATTACATTAGTTGGTATGAATATCCTTTGCTTTTATGTGTTTTAAATCCTTCATTTTGGTCTTGGTCTTTCAACTCAAGTTCTTGTAATCCTTCATGTTTGGGCACTAAATCTATCCATCTAGGTTGTTACATATACATGTCAAACTTTTGAGCATGTCATCACAATAATATAACTCATCACTAATATCAATGTTTTCCATATTTTTATCTTTTAGGATGACATCATCAATACTACTAAATTATTATTGTCATATATATTATTGGTATCTCAACTACCATATTGAATATTAGTCCTGTTGAGTGGTGATTTTACCCAATTGCAAAACCACACTCACATTTAGGAGTTTGATCATAAAACCCTCTCTTGCAAATAAGTTAAAACAAAACAACTTCTCCAAGCTTCCGCTTTATAAGCATTGCACATGTTTATTAGTAATCTCAATGTAGATATATCAATTAAATGCTAGGAACACCTTAGTAATTGCAAGTAACTATTAACAAGGGGTATGTGTTGGTTTATTTTACCATGCTATATTAATTATTGTTCATAAAACTTAAAGAAATATAGATGTGAATTGGACCTCATATGTCCACGATGTAAAGTTTTAATTCCTTTTATCTTGAATGATTTTAGATAGATTTTATCTTCTTTAGATTAAGTAGATTTTAAACAAGTTTTTATCTTGCATTAAATCCTACTTTAAGCATGAAATAGAAGATTAAAACCTATCTCTAAGCATGAATTTCAAATGATGAAAGAATTATTTTTAACCCTCAATATTTTAACCCTCAATATGGAATACTTTGGATGACTAAATTTGTAGCTATAGTAGTCTTTGATATAATAAATAAATTATCCTTCTTTGATGAAATTAATTTTCATAAAGAGAACAATTTATTTCTTTAAAATAATGGCCTTAAAATTTCATTATTAATTATCCCTCTTTAACGAAATCATAATTTCATAAATAAGAAATAATATAATGCTTTAAAACAATAGATTTTGATGTAATGTATACGTTACCTCTCTTTGATGAAATCAGAATTTTCATAAAGAAAGGCGAATTTATTTCTCCGAAAATGATAGCTTATGGAATGCCATTAAAATTTACTCCCCTTTATTGAAATTGAAATTTTCATAGAGAGAAGTTCATTTATGCCTCCAAATAAAAATGTAAAAAAAAACAAATTTGCTTTCAAACTGTGAAAAAAAAAATCAAAATCATAAAAATCTGCATAAAATAACAATTTTAAATAATTTTAATGAAAACATAAATGTGCAAGATGAAACTTTAAAGTTCATTCTATGCAGACGCACAATTATTTTTGGATTTTAATTTTTTTTTTTTTTTAAATCTCTAAAAATTAAAAAAAATATACAAAAGAAAAGTTCGAAAAATAAAAAAATAAAAAAATAAAATAACAAAAATGTTGCAACCTCGAATTTCTCTAAAAATCCTAAAAGCATGAATATTTTACATAAAAACCAGCATTAGTGTTACCCAAATTCACGTAGTCAAACAACTAATGTGGTGCAAGCTTCTAAGGAAAGAGTGCAATATGTCGAAAATAAGACAAATCAACCATAAAAATACATTAAAATCTGGCATATATCTATTATATTGCAAAAAAAAAAAGGTATTCAATGTTCAACATGTGTGTAAAACATCTCAGCCCCAAAATAGGCATCATGTCATGAAAAATACCCAATAGTTTGTCAAAAAATATTCAGTATCTGGCTTTCAACATGGTCTAACCATGTCCTAAAAGATCCAGTCCTTTGCTTGATTTCAATCTGCATATTTAAAAATTTACAATCGACTCTTCATTTCCCTGTTTGGCTTCATTTGAACTTTTCATTTCAAAACACACCACATGCATCCATTCGGATTCACTTCATTTTGTAACGTTTATCCACACTCATTCGACTCATAACATATCCATTTGTTCTATTTTCCCTTGAATGGAGCGGTTATTAAACATAAGACAATATAAGCCTTTATGCAATTGACCACATCCTTTATTTTATTCATATGTTCTTTTGTTTTATTCATTATTTTTATTTACCTCTATCTTCGACACGAATCTTGTAATATGTTGACAAAAAGATCATCAATCTACTGTGAAATGACTACTGGATTATCGTTGATAAATTTTACATATTATTCGATCCTCGAATATGCCCAATATTCTACCTTGATCACCTATTTGCAAATCTAAACCATGATTTCTCCTCGTCGTTGTGCATGGTATCCAAGCAAGTGATATCTATCCAACTGATGTTTGATCCAGTAAACCTCGATCTATGGCATGGCATCTATGAGTATACCTCGATATTAATCACCCTATGGACCATCATTCTCATCTCTAACTTGGCATCCATCTAGTAATCCTAGTCCGAGTCTAATTGACATTATTCTATCCCCATGATGGTGTTGTAAGTTCATAGGCACACCTACCATCATTACTATTAAGTTATTGTTTCCCTATTTTAGTTGCCCAACCATCCGTCTATTTTGAATACTCTAGTGACACGGTAATATCCTTCAAATCATAGCCACACTGCCTTCACTATGTACTTGTCTTTACGATATTAGCCTGTAACTTGTATGCATCAATCATCGTCCATCACATAGAATATACTTATACTTGCAACCATATGAAGATGCTCTTATCCAGTGTTCCATCATAGGGATGATTCATCCCCTCTATGAATTGATGATCTATACCCATCATGATGCCACTTTCAAGCTACTATTGGTGTCACTTTAAAAACCTAGCCTTGGCCAGATGGACTCAAAATGGACTTGCAAATATTCTATCTGTGATAATAGTTATTTAACCTCCAGTGCATGACTTCACCATCCATAATATCTATGTTTCAAATATTTGCTCTGGCATCGAAGGGTCTTTAGAGTAGGATTTAAATCCCTCTAGTGGTTGCTTAGAAATGATATTGTCCTAATCACGACGTAAGCAAAATCATCTCCTTTGTTCCTTCATTCCTCGGTGCGCCTGAATCACTTACAATAGACGATACTCGATGTCTCCTTTTATGGTCTCAAAATTTACATATTTCATTGTATTTGGTGGTCTAGCTAGACCTCTGAGCATTCCACTTTATCCATGTTGTACACATCCATCGCCATCCATCGATAAGATCAGTTATCTCATCGCATATTGATACTACCTCCCCTTCATTAAGGTCGATATCCATCACATGTAAAAAATGCACTGGCTTCACGTAGACTGAATTATAACTCCTTTTCCACTTCGCTTCTAAATATCCACCACTCCAATGATACCAAATACGCCTTCCATGCGGTCCACAATGATGTTCGCCTATCATCTTCCAATATCTTTCACCATGTTGACATGACTTCTTTACATGATTATCTGGTGATATACATACTTTCCTACTGGGCTATGATCATGTCAACATGAATCATCTCCCAAAATTTTGCTTTGTTTACCCACTACTTACATGTTATTATTTAGCTTTGTATGTAGACTTGAACCTTCCAAGAAGACCTCAAATATTGTCATCCCATTCGATTTGATTGCACCATGTTGTGCTAAATTTGTCACGTTGCTCATCTACTTGTTGGCACTGTCAATATATGATTCCCCATCAATATTTCGAATAATTTTTATATTTTTATTTGCATGGTATAGGTTGGCTGTGAATGCAATTAGATTTACCACATAGGATTTTGTGATGGCCCATGTCCAAAAACCAATGAACTCAAAAACTACCTCCTTGGTCTATAATTCATGCTTTGGAACATCAAACTGCATCTGCGTGATAGTCCATGGTGTTTCCTTTTGATTCAACGTCCATCACATGAATCGCGATGGCACCTAGCTCTCGAAACCTCTTCTACATCAGATTCTTCGGTAGTGGAGACCACGTCGACACCAAAAATCCTCATCATAATGAAGTTAATAGGTTGTTCCACTAACGTCGGTCCCATGTATGCGTTTGGCTTAAAATTTACCACTTCGTTCACCCAATAGCCTAGCCAAGTCCAAACTTGGGACCCCTCATCATGCTTCTACCTACCTTGTCACCAATAATATCCACTTTGGTTCATCAATTTGTCTAGATGGACTACCTAGAGCATCTTGTTTTACCTCCACATAGAATTCATCCTGATCAAGACACCCTTGATTAGCCCACATCATCAACTTGGTTTTGTCACATTGTATACTTCATCAGCGCACTTTTTAAAATATTGTATTGTGGCCCCATCAACAACTATGTGTTCTCTCATTCCTCCATACTTTCACAACCAGAGTTTGATAATCCCTCTATGTTGATATCTGGGATTCATCCACTGATTGGCCTAACTCTTCATCATCAAAATGGCATCCTATGTGGATGTGGCTATGTGGCTAATGACCAATCGATTGGGTCTACCATATCCACCTTATCTCCACCTTACCTCTCTATGTTGGGCAATGGGTCCATGTATCGCAGTCTTAGGAGCTATGGTGGGCCCGTCACCTCAATCTGTGCTGGCCTCCATGTAATATACCGCAACTATGTTCGTGTAACCACAAATTCGCTCTGCTGAGATGTAGTTCTCCTACAACATCACAATAAAACAATTCCAAATGTTAAAATATAAAAATAAAAGTTTACCTAAAAACACAAACTAAAGCTAAATATTAACTATCATATATATATATATATATATATATATATATATAAAGATATGTATATACATGGTGTGATTGCTAGTTTTATTTTTCATTTCTTTATTGTTTATTATTATTATTATTATTTATATATATATATATATATATATATATTTTTTAAACAAAAAATTTAATTTATCTTAAACTTGATTGATTGATTTATTTATATATATAAATAACTATATATATATATATATTATTTTTTCTTAAAAATCATTTATTGATTCAATCAATTTGAAAAGTTTAAATTAATCTAATCTAAACATTAAAATTGACCAACCAAAATGAACAATGAAGATTTAACCAATAAGACAAGACAACCTACTAGAGATGCACAAACTAAAACTCAAGGAACACAAACACTCTCCAAACAAATCCAAAATGCAAGACATTGAAATTATGATTCCAATCAAACTCAAAAGATGAACTTATTTCAAGAAGAAAATACTTCCCAAATTGAGGAACCTCATAGAACGCATGGTAAACTCATGACTAGGGTCCTATCAAGTATGATCTCTCAAAGACAACCACAATCGCTGAAAAACCAAAAATAAAATGTGGGTCCCCAATTTTGGGGTACGTTGTGAAGCAGCCACAACAAATGGTGACTCTGCTAGGAAATGCTCCTGAGCATTTCGGGTGAAGAACCCAATCTGAAATGAGAACACACAAGATCAACGAAATATAAATTATTTAGCAATGTCCCGAGAAGGTGGGGGTAAACAACTTCGAATAAAAATAATTAATCCATCTGCCTTTGCTCAGTGTGTGAAAAAGTGATTCATTATTGCATCTCTGAAAATCCTCCAGATTCCATCATCCCTTTTTGCATTAGGCTATGAAGTACAACTCATAAAATAAAAACTTTTACAGATAGAGCCCCACTGCTAGTCAGGCATCTATAGCCCCGATGGGGTTTATCTAACTCACCCTTGTGTTCGCTTAATGCTTTGCAAAGCCTTTCCTTTTACCCGAGCTGTGTCTAGACAGAGCCCTACTGTCGATCAGGCGTCCATAGCCCCGGTAGAGTTTATCTAGATCTTGTGACTGATTTGATCAAGCTTTTCAATGCTCATTTTCCTCTTTTTTTTTCTTCTTTTTTTCAAAAGAAAAACTTTGCAAAGCTTCAAGCATCACTAGGGTTAGGAAGCCTACAAGTGGAGCATGTTGGATTTTTGCCTAGGGTTGCAAATCAAGATAACTTCATCCTTCATAATTTCCAGAAATACCCTTTAATATATGTGAGTTACATGTGGAGCTCTAGCGAAATATTTCATTGTTCCACTCTCCACCATTTTAGTCCCAAAATCTGAGCATGATCACAAAATAATTCATCCCCCTTTTCTCAGGTTCACCTGCTTTCAGATTAGGTATTCCAACCTACTTAACAAAGGAACACAAAAATGGGCCAAAGACCATAAGTTAGCGACCACGAAACATCACCTCAAAACAAGGGAACAACCCAAAACACAAAAATTGCAAATCAAACTTAAGGACAAAACACAAAAAACAACACAAAAAAAAAAATACAAAAACCAAAACTATATACAAATGTACAATATGGTACAAGATGGTGCAAAGTTTGAGCTATCACTTCCCTGGATCCCAAACATGATTAGCGCATTTCAAAAGACATATAACATGATACGCATGCCAAGTTTTATAGAAATCCAACAAAAACAAGATTAGGCCAAACAATACAACAATTTTCATCTTGCCTCTCTCACCCCACCAATTTGATTTAGTTCCATTAATAATCCCATAGGTGAGCTTCAAATCATTAAATTGATTAGACAATAATTGATCTTCAATTCTATCTTGTCTATTCCTTAAGATGTAAATTTCACAATTCAATTCATGATTTAGAATTAAGCTTTCCTTTTCAAATATGAGATCTTGCAAACAAGAGCCTATTTCTAAAAACTTTAAAGCCAAATCATTTTCCATATTTTTAGGCCAATCAAATTTATGCAACCACTTGCAAGCATCTAGGATATTTATTAAATGAGGATCATCATAAGTTTGTATCCTAGATTCAATAATTAATTGATTATGAACTTGATTTAACACTTCAAGCATATCAATTTCTTTTTCATTCAACAAAGCATTCTTATTAGTGGTGTGAGGAGAAATTAACTCAAATTCTTTATCAACCACAAATGGCATTTCATCATTGATAGTATTTGAATCCAAAAATCCATTAGATAAACCTTCACCTAGATTTTGAATGGTGGAACCCAAAAGGTGAGATTTTACCTTTGGTACACTTTCATTTACCAATACTTGGTGAGTCATTGTGATTTCTTCCTTTTCTTCATGGTCTTCATCATCATCATCATGTAGCACTTCTTCTTTGTCCATGACCTGTTTATCAAAGACACCAAAATTAGGCACCCAATTAAAAACATGTCCATCCTTTTCAAACCATGAGTCTTGTCTATCTAGGGATGTGTCAACTAACACATCTCCATGATCAATCACTTGGGTTGTTTCAGATAACGTGACATTTTCAATTGGATCATCGATGATATCAAACCCAAACCATTCAGGTTCTAGAATTTCCTCATTTTGAGATGGCATAGACATTGTAGAGCCAATAGGTGGATCAAGATTTTTAATTCCATGCCCCTCAAAGGGGACCAAAGTAAGTGGTTCTCCTTCTTTATCCATGGTAGTAGCATCATTATCACTTTCCAATACTTGATGAGATTCGAACCCTTCTTCCAAAACTTTTTCAAATTGTACAGGACTTGTAATATCCTCATGTGAGGAAGCAATTGTATTATCCTGCATATCGATTGACACAAAAAGTTCATTAGAAGGTTTGGAGTGAGCATATTCTTCCCATTTCTTGTTAACCATCCATACTATTTCTTCCTCAAAATCTTCAAGAAATTCTTCTTCAAATTTTTCCTTGTCATCATCTCGAGGATGTTGAAGGCTTTGATCATCAAACTTAATCACCTCATCCAAATTTATGGAAGGTCCTGATTCATCACATGTTTCAAAACCAGTCCACTCTAGGATCCCTCCATTGTCCAAAAGAATATCACTTTTAGTATCTTTGACCTTTGTCTCATGAGGATGATTTGGAGCATCATCGAGATATGCATCTTGAGGCCTTTGTTCTTGTAGTTGAGAGATGTTTCCTTTAAGTTGTAGAACTAGCCTTTGCAACTTGTCCTGCATATCAGGTGAAGCGAGTGCTTCATTAGAAAGAGTGGCAAAGTTCTCCCATTTATTCCACCAACAATGATCATCTTCTAAAATTGGGGTGTGATGCTCAACCATACCTTCACATTCTTCAAATTCATCAATGGGTTGATCCTCAAACTCACCTTCACCTTCCTTAGATGGTTCAATTATTTCCAAAAGTGGGTTACTCTTTGTATTCAAGTTTGCAAGATCATAATCCACATTTGTAACCCAAAATTCAATTTTATCACAATTTGGAAGGTGTGGGTTTTCTTGGCCATCAGTTTCAACTATCTCATCCAAAGTGTCTTCCAAGAACAAGTGGTGAAATTCTATTATATCTTCAAATTCATTTATTGATTTTCTTTCAACCTCATTTTCAACCACTTTTGATGGCTTAGGGGTTTCTATAATGGGATCATACCAATCCTCACTTGTAAACCAAAACTTTGAGTCATTCATCTCAAACTCATCACAACTAGACTCATGTTGGCTTTCTTGATCTTTACAATGATCATCTTCTAAAAACAATTGATGAGATTCCACCATGTCTTCAAATTCATCTCTTGACTCCTCAAATTCACTCTCAACCATCTTTGGTGAGTCAAGGGTTTCTTCAATAAGATCAACTCTTGTATTTTTCTCCCAATGGTTGTCCCAATCTTCCTTTGTGAGTAAACATGAACCAATCTCCATATCTTGATGGGTTTGTTCATCCCAATCCTCATTAATGGACCTTGGCTTTGAGACTTGCACATCCTCTTGGATGAAATCTAAGGTGGTTGTAATATTTGGACATTCAACTTCATCCCATTGATTGTTCACCCTAGGGTTAAGCAATGATGGTTGATCCACCTTTTCTCTTTCTGAAATAGCCCATTGTTCTAATGTTATCGTGGTCTCATAGACTCCATGCAAATATGGGTCATCAAGATTTTCCCTTAAAAATGTAGCAACTATGGGGTGTATGGCTCCCATGTATATTTCAATAGCTCTCTCTTCTAAAATGATGAAATGGGGTACCACTTCGGTATACAACTTATGAAACCTATCATTGAATTCACTCATGGACTCATTAGGTTCCTTAGAGATAGAGACAAATTGATTTAACATCAAAATGAGGTCAACTTGTTTTCCAAAATGGCTAGTAAATGTTGCTTCTAGTTGAGCCCAAGAAGTGATGGAATCTACAGGTAGGTATAGGTACCACTCATACGCAACCTCATCCAATGTGTATGAAAATAATCTACAAGGAACATCTCCATTCCACATTTGCAAATGCCTTAAGATGTCCTTGTATCTTTGAATATGTTCCTCAATCGAGGTCACATCATGCTTAAACATGGGTAAATGATTTTCTACACCTTGAGGAATTTGATGAGTAGGCATGTCTAAGTGACTATAATAGCCAGCTATCCACAATGAAATTCCTACCCTAGCTGGAAAAACCGATGCCATTAGTGAAACTCAAAGAATAACTTCAGAACCAATTTGTTAGTCAAATAAATATTTCTTACAAAGAAGCATGAAATGACTAACCAATCTCAAATGTTTAACATATGAATCATCATGTTAGCATTAACCAAAAGATATACATCAATTAAACCATGACATTGAAGAACATTCTCAAATTTGCAATAGGTTAGCATTAATGCATCATCAAAATAGAGAATGTTAGAATCAATGAAAGTAATCAACAAAATCTCATTAGTCAAGACCAATGTCTTTAAATAAATATTTCAAGTAAAATGAATAATTTAGCATCTAAATAGCAATAAAATAAATCAATTCAGGCCCTCCTAGCTCCCAAAGTGTTGAGTGCTAAAGGAGGCCAAAGATGCTAATCAAATGGACTTGAAATATTTAGCAATTTAAAACTCTCAAAGTTACACCAAAATCATATTATTCATTGCATGAACAATTCAAAAGCATTTAAAACAACAATGAACAATTTAGCATAAATAAAATAACACCAATTCATGCCCTCCTTCTAGCGCCAAAATGTTGAGTGGTAATTTTACCCAATTGCAAAACCACACTCACCTTAGGATTTTGATCACAAAACCCTCTCTTGCAAAGAAGTTAAAACAAAAACAACTTCTCCAAGGTTCCGCTATATAAGCATTGCACATGTGTATTAGTAATCTCAATGAAGATATATCAATTAAATGCTAGGAACACCTTAGTGATTGCAAGTAACTATTAACAAGGGGCATGTGTTGGTTTATTTTACCATGCTATATTAATGATTGTTCATAAAACTTAAAGAAATATAAATGTGAATTGGCCCTCATATGACCACGATGTGAAGCCTTAATTCCTTTTATCTTGAATGATTTTAGGTAGATTTTATCTTCCTTTATTAAGTAGATTTTAAACAAGTTTTATCTTGCATTAAATCCTACTTTAAGCATGAAGTAGAAGATTAAAACCTATCTCTAAATATGAATTTCAAATGATGAAATAATTTATTTTTAACCCTCAAGATGGAATAATTTGGATGACCCACTTTGTAGCTATAGTAGCCTTTGATATAATAAATAAATTATCCCTCTTTGATGAAATTAATTTTCATAAAGAGAACAATTTATTGCTTTAAATGATCTTGAAATGTCATTATTAATTATCCCTCTTTAATGAAATCATAATTTTCATAAAGAAGAAATAATTTAATGCTTTAAAACAATAGCCTTTGATGTAATGTATAAATTACCTCTCTTTGATGAAATCAGAATTTTCATAAAGAAAGGTGAATTTATTTCTCTAAAAATGATAGCTTATGGAATGCCATTAAAATTTACCCCCCTTTAATGAAATTGAAATTTTCATAAAGGGAAGTTCATTTATGCTTGCAAATAAAAATGTAAAGCTGAAAAAATCTGATTTGCCTTCAAAATGTGAAAAAATAAAATTTCGAAATTATAAAAATCTGCATAAAACAACAATTTTAAATAATTTTTATAAAATCGAAATGGCTTCGGAATGAAAACGTAAATGTGCAAAATGAAACTTTGAAGTTCATTCTACACAGCCATGTAATTATTTTTGGATTTTAATTTTTTTGATTTTTATTTTAATCTCTGAAAATTAAAAAAAAATCTGCAAAAGAAAAGTTAGAAAAATAAAAAATTAAAAAAATGAAATAACAGAAATGTTGCAACCCCGAATTTCTCCACAAACCCTGCAAGCATGAATATTCTGCACAAAAACCAGCATTAGTGTTACCCGAATTCACGCAGTCAAACAACTAATGCGGTGCAAGCTTCTAAGGAAAGGGTGCAATATGCCGAAAATAAGACAAATTAACCATAAAAATGCATTAAAATCTGACATATCTCCATTATATTGCAAAAAAAAAGGTATTCAATGTTCAACATGTGTGCAGAAAATCTCAGCCCCAAAATAGGCATCATGTGATGAAAAACAGCCCAATGGTTTGGCAAAAAACATTCAGTATCTGGCCTCCAACATGGTCCAGCCAGGTCCTAAAAGATCCAACCCTTTGCTCGGTTTCAATCTGCATATTTAAAAATTTCCAATCGACTCTTTATTTTCCTATTTGGCTTCATTTGAACTTTTCATTTCAAAATGCACCACAGCATCCATTCGGATTCACTTCATTTCGTAACGTTTCTCCACACCCATTCGACTCATAACGTATCCATTTGTTCTATTTTCCATTGAACGGAGTGGTTATAAAACATAAGCCAATATAAGCCTTTATGCAGTTGACCATGTCCTTTATCTGATTCATATGTTCTTTTGTTTTATTCACTATTTTTATTTACCTCTATCTTCGACACGAATCTTGTAATATGTTGACAAAACAACCACCAATATGCTGTGAAACGACTGTTGGGTTACCGTCGATAAATTTTGCACATTATTCCACCCTCTAATACACCTATTATTCTACCTTGATGACCTATTTGCAAAGCTAAACCATGACTTCTCCTCGTTGTTGTGCATGGTATCCAAACAAGTGATATCTGTCCAATCGATGCTTGACCCGACGACATTATCGTCCATGATGTCTACGAGTATACCTCAATCTTAATCACTCCATGGATCATCATTCTCGTCTTTGACTTGGCATCCATCTAGTAATTCCTGATCTGAGTCTAGTTGGCATTATTCTATCCCCGTGATGGTGTTGTAAGTTCATAGGCACACCTGCCATCGTTACCATTAAGCCATTGTTTCCCTATTTTAGTTTCCTATCCATCCATCTATTTTGAATACTCCAATGACACGATAATCTCCTTCAAATTGCAGTTGCGTTGCTTCTACTATGTACTTGTATTCACAATATTAGCCTGTAACTTGTATACATCAATCATAGTCCATCACATAGAACATACTTATACTTGCAACCATATGAAGATGCCCTTATCCAATGCTCCATCATAGGGATGATTCATCCCCCGTACGAATTGACGATCTATGCCCATCATGATACCACTTTCAAGCTACTATTGGTATCACTTTTAAAACCTAGCCTTGGCCAGATGGGCTCAAAATGGGCTTGTAAATACTCTATCCATGACAGTAGCTGTTTATTCTCCAGTACCTGACTTCACCATCCACAATATATGTGTTTCAAATGTCCACTCCGACATCGAAGGATCTTCAAAGTAGCATCTAAATCCCTCTAGCAGTTGCTTAGAAACAACATTCTCCTAATCACTGCACAAGAAAAGTCATATCCTCAGTTACTTCATTCTTCAGTGCACCTAAATCATTGATAATAGACGATACTCAATGTATCCTTTGTCGGTCTAAAAATCCATGCATTCCATGATATCTAGTGGTCTAGCTAGGCCTTCGAGCATTCCACTTTATCCACATTGTATACATCCATCACCATCCACCGAAAAGAGCAGTTATCTTGTTGCGTATTGACACTACCTCCCCCTTCATCAAGTTCGATATCCATCATGTGTAGAAAATACATTGGATTCACATATACTAAGTTGCAACTCCTTTCTGACTTCGCTTCTAAATGTCTATCTCTCCAGTGATGCTGAAGACGCCTTCCATGCGGTCCATAGCGATGTTCATCCATCAACTTCCAACATCTTCCGCCACATCCACATGGCTTCTCTGCATGATTATCTGGTGATAATACCTACTTCCCTACCGGGCTGTGACCATGTCAACATGAATCATATCCCCACATTTTGATTCGTTTACCCACTGCTTACATGTTATTATTTAGCTTCGTATGTAGAACCAAACCTTCTAAGAAGATTCCAAATCTTTCCACCCCATCTGACTTGATCACACCATGTTGTGCCAAATTTGTCATGCCACTCATTTTCCAATTGGGACCATCGATATGTGATCCCTCATCAATCTTCTGAATAATTTTTATATTTTTATTTGCATGGTATAGGTCAACTGTGAATGCGGTTGGATTTACTACGTATGATTTTTTGATGGCCCATGTCCAACGATCGATAAACTCAACATCTACCTCCCTGGTCTGCCATTCATGCTCCAAAACATCAAACTGTATCTGCATGATAGTACATGGTGTTTCCTTCCTATTTGGCCTCCATTGCATGAATCTCAATGGTACTGAGCCCTGGAAACCTCTTACGCATCAAATTATTCAGTAGTGGAGACCACGTCGATGCCAAAAATCCTCATCACAATAAATTTGCTAGGTTATTCCACTAACGCTAGTCCAATGTCTACGTTCGACTTGAATTTTACCACTTCGTCCATCCAACAGCCTAGCCAAGTCCAAACTTGGGACCCCTCATCATGCTTCTACCTGCATTGTCACCAACAATTTCTACTTCGGTTCATAGATTTGTCTTGATGGATTGCCTAGGGCCTCTTGTTCAGTCTCTATGTAGACTTCATCCTGACTGAGACACCCTTGATTAGCCCACGTCATCAACTTGGCTTTGTCACACTGTCTGCTTCATTAGTACGCTCTATCAAATCCTACACTATGGCCCCATCAACAACTACGCGTTCTCTCATTCCTCCATGTTGTCGCAACTAGAGTCTGATAATCCCTCTACGTTGATGTTCGAGATTTATCCGTTGATTGACCCAACTCTTTGTCGTCAACATGACATCCTCCATTGCTATGGCTATGTGGCTAACGACCAATCAAGCGGGTCCACCGTGTCCACCTTATGTCCACCTTACCTCTCTATGCTAGGTGATGGGTCCATGCATCATAGTCTTAGGAGCTATGGTGGGTCCGTTGCCTCGATCACCACTGTGTTTGTGTAACCACAAATCTGCTCTACCAAGATGTCGTTCTCTTGCAACATCACAATAAAACAATTCCAAATGTTAAAATATAAAAATAATTATTTACCTGAAAACACAAACTAAAGCTAAATATTAACTACCATATATATATATATATATATATATATATAAAGATATGTGTATACATGGTGTGATTGCAACTTTTATTTTTCATTTCTTTATTATTTATTATATATAAATATATATAACTATCTTTTCTTAAAAATCATTTATTGATTCAATAAATTTTAAAAGTTTAAATTAATCTAATCTAAACATTAAATTTGACCAACCAAAATGAACAAGATTTAACCAATAAGACCAGACAACCTACTGGAGATGCACAAACTAAGACTCAAGGAACACAAACACTCTCCAAATGAATCTGAAATGCAAGACACTGAAATTATGATTCCAATCAAACTCAAAAAATGAACTTCTTTCAAGAAGACAAGAAGACTTCCCAAATTGAGGAACCTCGAAGAATGCATGGTGAGCTCATGACTAGGGTCCTATCAAAGATGATCTCTCAAAGATAACCAAAATCACTAAAAAACCAAAAGCAAAAGATGGGTCCCCAATTTTGGGGTACGTTGTGGAGCAGCCACAACAAGTCCCTTGAAGATTATATGCACCTTTATTTTGTAGTGTATCAAAGAACATATTTTCAACTTATCTATCATCCTTTCAAGTTTATTTGTTGATGTCCTATCTTGTTCTTTTACCATGAGAATTTTATATTCAATTAAACAACTCTTTTGATATTTTTCTTTTGGTAGAAGCTAATCCAATTGTTTTTGTGCAAGTGTTAAATCGTCTAAAGCAAATATACCACTTTCACATAACCCAAGAGATTTTATTTTGTTTAGTCTTTTGATAAGAAATTTATTACTACCATTGATGATTCTGAATTCTACAATTCTTCCTCTATCCAATAATTGCAACACTAAAATTAGATTGTTTTTTATTCATGTAACCTAAAGCAAATTCTCCAATGTACATTCTAAGTAAGGTAGATTAAGTGTAACAATATTTTTTCCTTGTACTTAGTATAATTTTCATCATCTATCTTAATAGATGTAATTTGTTTTACTTGAACAAAATTAAAACAACATAGATTGTAAGTCAAATGATTGTTGGCTCCTAAATCAATATACCAAGAATTATCTTCACACCCAATTTTTGGTCCTGTTTGATTTTTTGGTGATTTATTGTATCTTAGAATATGTTTGTGGCATTATTTTTTAGCTTTCAAAAATATCTCTTCATGACTATAACAACCCTCCTTGGAAGAAATATTTATGGACAATGAACTATATTTTGGTGCAAATATTTAATGGCATAAATTCATTTTATGATGTCTTTATGATGGGATGATTTTATTCATTTGAGCTTGGAACTTGGTACTACTGACATTTTTGTGGGTGCAGGACTAGGTACACTCACGAGTGGGGTCATATGGGTGAACCACATAAATTAAGAGATATTAAGGGAAATTATGGTGATGACTTGCTCATCGACAAATCAGGATAAAAAATACCATTCATGTAGATGCATTTGTATTTTACTTGTTTTTATATTCACACCATTGGATCAGGAAGTTGCTTGTGCAATGAGTCTTCTTAATAGGTTGGTTATAGCATTAGACTATATTAAAGGAGACTGCCTACTTAGAGATAAAACAATGGTGTGTAATATTGTTTGTCTGAATCTATGTTTGTTCATGGTATGCATATATTTTGTTCATTGGTTGGATTAAGTTTTACATAAAGCCAAAAATAATGTGTTTGTTTCTTAAAAGGAAAGAGTATTAATGTATCTCTTAGTTTAGATAATATTAATATTAGGATTAATAATTGATACTAACCTTTGATATTAATATAAGTTGCCATTATTTAATTAAATGATTAGTGTAGTTTAAAAGAACTTTTTTTCTAAGTGCCTTGGAGGTGTTTTATTCAAGAAGGCAAAGGTGGCACTTTAATTAAAGAGCATTAAGGGCGGCACTCTCTTGAATTTTTCACACATTATATTCCTCCAAGCAAGAGAAGGTGTGGATGCTTATTTAAATCCTTGGAATGTGTTGGGTGAAGGATTAATTTTTTTGGAAAGCAAGGATCAAAATCTTGGAGAATAGGAAGTCCTTTGGGAAGTGTGACATTAATTTGAGAGATGTTGGAAACTTAGAACAAAGGTGCATGGTTTTTTGCTATAGTGTTTTACTTATATAGATTTATTTACTCCCTACTTGCATAACTACTTTATTATCATGCTTTGGTTATAATTGAACATTTTTATATATTTTATTTCTATTTATGAAAGCTTATATGTTTTTGGTAAGCTTCCTAAATGTTGTCCAATACTCAACGATAGTCCTCATTAATGCTTTGAGTTTGGACCTCATTGGATATATTTTACTGTTGTGTGCCTTGTTTATGAGTTTCATAAACCTACCCCTTGGGTCATGCCAGACCCCTTGGGTCATGCCAGACTGAATTGCTATCAAACTACATGTTCCTTATTTTTTAATCTATGGAAAGCTTATATTTTTGTACCTGTGTTTTGTTATAGCATAGAATATCAAGTATTGTAATGGGCATTAATCGTAACTTACGTATAGCTTAATGGATTTCCTAATGTTGATAACATCAAGTTTCAGTTTTCATTATGAGGCTTGTGCTAGCTAAGCTTCTTATTGGATTAATATTTGGTTTTAGTAGTGTAGACACCTAAAACATGTCATGTGTAGGGGACTACTCATATGGGGCATGCTAATAAACCATATGAATGATATTGGATAGTTCTAAGGCAAAAGCAGTGGTTCTAACAACTCAATTTGGGTATTTTGGCCTATCTAGCCTTAGCCGCTTGTGTCACCCATGACTAGGATTCTTAGCCGCTTGTGTCACCTACGATTAGCATTCTGGTCATGTTTAAGACCCATGACTAGCCCTGTAACAAACTCGGGTGACCAAAGCTAAGTAAAACTAGTTGTAATGGCCATTTACGATGGTTTCAAAAGCGATTCAGGCTTGGAAGCATGTAGAAGCTTCCTCCCAACTGCCAAATCTTGTTCTTGGTTTCTCCATGAATCTAGAGCAAGGATTTTTGGAGTCTACTTAAGACCCCAATTTTAGAGAGCAACCCATCTGGAGAATTTTTAAATTGCATGCAACGAAGCCCTATTGGATTGGAGAGCAATTCCATATCCCCTTGATGAGTAACGAAGTGTTGTCCAATTGACCAATGACAACTTTACATGCATCAATGGAGATCTCAAGATCTTGAGTAGCAAGCTTGATAATTGATACACTTTCATTACCAATTCTAGTGAATTCAACCACCAATATATTCCAGAACACTGAGGCGACCCTTGATCATCAATTCCTTGGAGGGTTTGAGAGTTTTTGGCCTTGATTTCAAGATAAAGGACACTTTCACCTTAGCTATGGCTATCAGCCCAACTAACAGTGCTAACTGTGCCTCAAACCCATGACTAGGGTTTTATACTCTCTTTCCTCCATTTTAGAAGTATATTACCCTTTTTAGTTATGCAAATAGCTTAGTCTAGCATAGATTAACATTTTTAGAAGACATTTGGCCGATTAATTCTAGGATTTAGAGTTAGATTTGCTTCCATTTTCCTTGCATTTATCAATTTAGCATTGCCTTGTTATTTCATGCAATTAAAGTTTTGTAATGGTTAATTAGGCTTCCTAATTGCTAGATCTATGTTTCTTTATATGCTTTATTACAATTTCCTCATTTATTGCATAGATTGATATTTTTACATGCTTTATTGATCTTATGTCATTTATTATGCAAGATTTCTCTAAAGGCCTCATCAAGATAGGCTACATTTCTTTCTTGTTGTTTTTTGAATGCAAGATTAACAAGGTTGTGCCATTCAATGCAGGAAATACCTCTAATCGTGGAGAAGAAGGTCATCGACACCTTGGAGCAATTCGTGTCATTCTAAAAGGCATGTAGATTACACTTACCCTTGTGAGGGATTTCTCATGATTGTAACATTGTATCACATTGAGTATCCCTAAGAGGGATGGATTTGTAATCTTGAATTTATGAAAATTTAATAATAGAGACCCTTATTTATGGTTTATTTCAATTTTTTCAATTCGTGTATGCTTTATGTGATTTATCATTGTTACTAGATTAGGGTGTATGCTTTTTAGGATCGTACAAAAGGCGATCACAGTAAAAACTCCAAAAATTTCATGATCACTGATATTTTTATTTGTGTTTTTGTTGCAGGTGCTAACCGCGGTTGACAACCATGATTAATAGTTGTTGCCATGGCTGACACCCAAGGGCAATAGTCGCAGTCACACCTAACATACGCAGTTAATAGAGAACAAAAAAAACACCATCAATAGACTTGGACCTGAGGTAGGGTCATTTTTTCCTCTCTATATTTTTATGTCTGTGTTTTTATAGAAGTAGAATGTAATAGATGGATGCTAATTAGAAAACATAGCAAAAAGTAAAATGGCTAAATTCTAGATGTTTTTTTAGTTTTCTACTAGTCACTGCTAGGAATAGTGGATCTCTGATTGCAATCCACCCTAGTCTCTAGCGGTCTAGGACATTGCTTGTTTATATTTTGCATGTATGAGGCCCAATCAGTGGCCATTTTCATCATAGATAGTTGCATTCTATGAATATCATCTAGTGTAATATTGCATTCTCTTAAAGTGAAACGTTCTTTTTCAAAGCATGTAGGAAAATCATGTGAATGTTGTTTTATGCATTTTTATTTTATGTAAATTAAAAAGAACCAAACAGACCATGACACATTTAAACGCTAGCGAGTTGGAAGTCACATCCAACTACTAGTAGGGTTTCAATGATAGTGGAGGTTATTTCTATCCATTGGACCAACTCCTTCGAACCTTTGTTACTAGACCAATACCGGATCCGAGAACCTTTTATAGCCTAGAAAATTTGCATATACTCGTCTTCGGAGGGTATGACCTTGATTGGGTGAAAACGGGTGAGGATCTGGGAGGACCTTGTTGAGGTGTGATTTTTTCCAATCCTAAAGCCACCCAAAAAACTCAGAATTATGATTCTCTCTTGAAAAGAATATTATATATCTCCAAGGTTCTTATGTTATATCTAACGTTTCATATGTATATACATCAATGAGTACTTGAATAACTCATTGATTTGTGAACTACTGTTTACAAGGGGCCTGAAATTAGGTAAATGATTTCAATTTTATCATGTATAACATGCTTTGATATCAATTCAACAAAATAAAATTCATTTTATGATCTTAGGTTAAATTATACCAAATTTTATTTCCTCTCTTCAATTTAATGTCTCAAAATGCTTTAAATGAAATTAGCATAAAAATAATCTAGCATTTTATATTAAATTTTAATTTAACTTTAATAAAATTCAAAGTAAATGAAATTTTATAAACTTGATAAACCTTTGGAACATAATAGATTTATAATCAATTCACTTTCCAAATGTTTATTTGATAAAGCAACCATTTATTCAAACTCCATTATGAAATTATAAATCAAACCTAGAAGAGGTGAATAAATGAAATAATGTCTTGCCCAATTTAGAAGGTTCCAAAACCTTGTCAATGATAAAATATTAGGGCTTAATATGAAACTAATCTATAAACTTTGGATTTTATGATAAAATAAAGTTTATAAATTAGATTTTCTTATAATATTTATATTTTGAAATATTTATGAAATTAAATATTCAAAAGATTAAATGTGATCTCTGGTTTGAAATTTGGATTTTTGAAATAGATAAAACTATGTTATAAATCAAATCCAAATTGAATTTTAGAGATATCAATCCGAGTTCCTCAACCTTATGAAATTAAGGTGAGGAATAGAATATTCATTTATCCCTTCTTAAATTTATTAATTTAAATATTAATTAATGTAATATCCGAATTATAAATTTAATTATAACTTAGTCATATAATTTTACTTTATAAAATTATACTAAGTTATAATATATAGTTTTCAGAATGAAAATAAAATAATAAAAGATTTAAGCTTTAGAAATTAAACTAATGTCTTGGACAAATTCAACAAAACAAATTTCCATTTACAAAATTCTAAAACCAATCCAATGTTCACCAGTATTCACACAGTGAAATCAAATAAATTGATGCAATCTTCTAAGGTATACAAACTATTAAGAAATTGCAATAGAGCCACCCCGGAAGGACACCCAACATAAAAAAAGAAAGAGAGGGAAGAAAATACGGAAGAGAACAACCACAAAAAAAAAGCCAATGAAGCGCTCCCCTAAGGTATACAAACTATTAAGAAATTGCAATAAACACTTTATTAATTCCAAATACAGTCTGTGCACAAATCTGGATCCAAAATGCTTAAAACAATTTATAAAATCTTACAATAATTTCCATTGTTCTACAAATGGACTTATCTATTTTCATCCAACGAATGTGTAGCTTTTATTCTTCCAATCATTCCTCTCCTTCTCTGCATCAAATTTCTAACCCTTTCCATGAATCTCAATGATTTATTTATAATTTGAAAAGTTTAGTTATTCAGTTTCATCATCGGGAATGGATTTTATAACGATCCTCTTCAAACCCTAGCCCTTGTATTACCTGTATAACAAACAATAATCATAATATCAAAACAAAACCAAACTTTACTTTCTCGTAACTTTCAATTTTTTCAAAAGTATTTCAAAGTTTCACTATTTTTTTTGGTGAAATTGAAATCTAGAATCTTGCAAGTTTGGTATCATTAGAAAGAGAAAATCCATATCTTTTTACCAAGTTTTGAATGAGATCAAACGGAGTTCTCTGCCTCAAGATATGTTCATTTCAATTTTGCACTAATTTTAGGGTTAACCCTAAAATGAAATTTAATTATTTAAATGAAAATTAATCATTTAAACCTTTGAAAATGATTTTAATCAAATTATTTCATTTAAACCTTTGAAAATAATTTTAATAAAATTATTTGATTTGAAATAATGCAATTAATATGCAAATAATCAAAATATTCAGTTTTGAAGCATTGCAACTACATTCAAACCTTCAAAATGCAAATATGTCAACAATTCCAAAGTGAAAGCAAATTTTCCAAGACCTTGATGCGAGCAAAATTAGATAAACAAAAATTTCCCAAAATCACAAAATTTAAGGTGGGTCCCCAATTTTGGGGTCGTTGTGAAGGACGTCACAACATTGGTGACTCTACTGGTAAATGTCCCTAGACATTTCTGACTAAAAACCAAACTCTGAAAACACACAAAACATGAATATTAGAATCACAAGCATTGATAAGCATCCAGAGAATGAGAATAGACCAATACAAATATGAATTACTGGAATCATATATGATTTATGCAGAATGTGATTTATTACTGGTTGGGATCATGTGATATGTATTAATGATCATTTTCAATATAAATCTTTGCTTTGGCCATGCTTGTCATCGTACTTTCATCAGGGACCCTAAAAATGACCTTTCATGACCAATAAGATGATATGGAAAATAATATGATATGATCTAAAAGAATGTATTGAAATGAACCGTCTGTCTTATAGAGACTCAAACATTCTAGTACAACAAACAAACACACTAAAACTTGTCTAACCCTCTTAGGACCAATGTGTGTGCCATGAATTCCTTTACCAGATCAAGAGCTCAGTTATGACCTTACTATCATCCAAAACTAGTGTGTGCGCAAGTGAGTTCATTACCTCATTTTGACCAAAATGGTTAAACCTGTTATGAAAGAAATACAAGGCTAGCCTCCCCATTTGAAATAAACATAGGTCTCACTTTTCAATGAGACATATCGCTACGCATGAGTGTACTCCACTACCAGTCAAACATCTATAGCCTTGGTGGAGGTTAACCCCATAGTCCATGAATTTGGCTTTAGATTGCTTGAATATTGGGGACAACTACCCATCCATCTGAGGGACAAGTAGTACGAATCCTTATGACCCAATAGTCAGTGGCATGTTCGACTTTTGATTTGCTTGAATCTTGGGGATGAGTATCCATCCATCTAAAGGACAAGTAGTACAAATCCTTACAACCCAATAGTCAGTGGTGTGTGATGCAAGTAGACTCAAAGCTTTGGGGAATCAAATTCTCAACTGAAGTATGATGATAATTTGACCCTATCCTTACTACTCTAATTTTAGAATTTCAAGTATTTGGGTAATAATGAGTTTTATGGACTATGTTGCATGATGGGACTGACAAGGATGCCCCTTTTCGCCTCACATTTTATTCCAAAGATGGTTTTGACCATTTTACCCAAAATATTTTTAATATGTGTAAATTGTGCTTGGTTCCAAATAATTTCAACATCAGTTCTTGATCTCAAGATCTTTTTAGTGTATATTGTGCAATGATCCTAAGAAAATATGACATGCTTTTCGACGGTTGCCTACTACACTAGAAATGGCCGAGTGACTAAAAATATTTAGGGATTTGGAAACTATGGTGTGTAAATATGAAGCTTTGTTTTATAGTTTTGTACAAAATGCCTTTGTGAAAGTGCCCCCGATTAAAGCAAGATGACATTTGCTAAAACCAATTAAAACTTTTGAATTTGATAAATGATATTTCTATGGGATGTGAAATGTGTAATGCGAGGGTGATGTATGCAATGTTATGAAATGTGTTATGAAATGCAAGTGTATGCAAGTGTATTTTTCATACTTGTGGAATTTTTGCAATATAATTCCAATTTTTCATATTTGCCTTATCTTAGTTCACATTCATGAGGACATAAACCAATATCTCGCTTTTCCTTTTCTCCAGGTTTCACAAGTTTTCAAACCAGGTAATTTCATCCTATGTGGTCCAGGATCAAAAACCAAACACAACCATCAAATGACCAATATCTCAATCATAACTACCTTACTTTTGAAAAACCCACTTTGAAATTATATCAACTTGAATCACACATCAAAATCATGAAGCTCCAAAACTAGAAAAGTTAATTTATCGTTGTACTCAACAAAACACAACAAAATGTGACAACACTTAACAAAAAAACAATAAAATATCAACAACATCACACATTAACACATCAACAAAATAACTAACTAACAAACTCACAAAACAACCAACTAAACAAAACATAAAAACAACAAAAACAAAATCCAAAAGACTATTTACAAAAATATACATTATGTACAAGACACTGCAAAATTTTGCCATCGTTTCCCAGGATCCCAAACATGATAGGCACACCTTAAATACATATATCATTATATACATGCCAAAATTTACATAGTTTTAACCAAATGAGGATTAGGCCAAACCATATAACAAATTTCATTTTACCTTTCACACGTCACTGATTTGCTTCAAACTTATAAACAATTCCATGTTTAAAATTTAATTCCTCTATGATCTTATGCTTATTCAACAAGATGGAAATTTCAAACCTTGATTCATAACTTTGACCTATAATCTCATTTTCACAAGCATATAGTATTTCTCTCAAATAAAAAGCTATTTCTAAAAGTTTTAACGTAAGATCATCATCTATGTTTTTAGGCCAATCATATTCAAATAACAATTTACAAAAATATAGGATATTTACAAAATAAGAATCATTATAGTTTTGTATCCTATATTGAATTGTTAATTGTTGTTGAACTTGGTTCAATGATTCAAGCATGTTTTCTTTTTTATTTAGCAATACAGTACTTTTGGTGGTGGGAATAAGAATCTCTTCTATTTTTTCATCAACCTCTAATGACATATCATCATAAATAACAGTGGAAACCAATAAATAATTATGCAAAAATTTACCTGATTCTTAAATGTTTGAATACAAAGGATAAGAGTCTACCTTTTGTGCACTTTCATTTACCACTATTTGATGAGACCTTATAGTATTTTCTTTTTCTCCATGATCTCTATCATCACCACCATCATTTCGTATTCCTTCATCAATAACCTACTTTTCAGAAGCATCAAAATTTGGCATCCAATCAAGAATGTGTCCATCTATTCCACACCATAGTTTCTTTAGGATGAGTAGGAACTTCTAATTCTTTGCTAGCCATACATGAAGTTTCTTCATTTGAGTATTCAATAGAATCCTGAAAATTTTCACTCAAACCTTCAACATTCAAGAATGAAATAAAATAATTTACCTCTTCTTCATCTTAAATAGATGAATCATATAAAGGTTTTACCATTTCTTCCCTTTCTACTGTAGAATAATGTTATACAAACTCATGTTCAGAATGCTCAACTCTTGGAACCTGTTCTATTTATGAAATTGGCATATCACTTTCTGATTGCATTAGGAATTACAAAACCTTATTTTTAACTAGAAGTTTTAACATCCTACATAGCAAGTGAAACCAAAAATTTATCATTAGGAGTGTGAGAAAACAATGATTCACCATACATACCCCATCCATTGTAATAATTATCTTCAAAATCTAAAGGGTAAGATTCAACCATATCTTCACATTTTTTAAATTTAACAATCGAATGCTCTTCAAATTCACTTTCTTCACCTTCGAAAAACCTATCCTCAATAAGAAACTCATATTCATCAAGTAATAAAATTTTATGATCGATCATAATGAAACTGCCTCTAGAATATTTTAATTCTAGAGCTTCAATTGTTTCATTCAACTCTATGGAAGATTATATTCTATCATATGTTTCAAAGCTAGTTAAATCTAAAACTCCTCCAATATCTGAAGACTCATGCATTTTTGCATTTTGATAAACTTGATTACTACAATCCTCATCAATGGATATTGGCTTTGAAACTTTCACTTCCTCTTGGATAACATCGAAAGTGGTTGAAAAACTAGGACATTCAATTTTGTTCAATGGTGTTGAGAAATGCATATCATGACTCATAGGTGATACTTGATTTGAAACCTTAGGGTGATGTAATGATAATCTACCCACATCTATTCCTCTTGAAATCAGCCATTGCTCTATAGCTACTACACCACCATACACGCTAGATAAGGATAAATCCTTAGGAAAAAATTCTAAACACTTAACCGTAAAAGGATCTAAAGCTTCCAAATAAATTTGAACTTCTTCTTTTGAAATGATAAAGTGTATATCCATTTCCGTATACAACTTATGAAACCTATCATTAAATTGATTCATGGATTCATTAGGCCTTTTATGAATAGAGGCAAATTGATTTGATAACAAATCTGTGTCAACCAATTTTCTATAGTGTTCAAGGAACATTGTTTCAAGTTGATTCCAAGAAGCAGTAGAACCTGTAGGTAAATTGATAAACCAATCTTTAGCAACTTCATCTAATGTGTATGGAAACATTCTACAGAAAACATATTCATGCATAATTTGAAAACTAAGCATAATATTTTTATATGCCTAAATATGTTCTTCTGGTGTAATCGTTCCATCATGTTTATAAAATGGTAAATTATTTTCTACCATTGAACCAACTTTAATATGCAAGGCTATGTATGAAAATTCACAAAAATTGCATCATAACCTAATTTTTGAATTTATGATAGATTAACGTTAATACAGCATAAATTGAAAATTTCAAACAATTTTATTTATTTTTATAACAAATTACACATGCTAAAATTAAAATCATTACCTTTTATGCCCTCCTTCTAGCACCAATTTTTTGAGGTGTGATTTTGTCCAGTCACAAAGCCACCCGAGAAACTCATAATTATGATTATCTCTTGAAAATAATATTATATATCTCCAAGGTTCTTATGTTATATCTAACATTTCATATGTATATACATCAATAAGTACATGAATAACTCTTGGATTTGTGAACTACTATTTACAAGGGGCCTGGAATTAGGTAAATGATTTCAATTTTATCATGTATAACATGCTTTGATATCAATTCAACAAAATAAAATTCATTTTATGATCTTAGGTTAAAGTATACCAAATTTTATTTCCTCTCTTCAATTTAATGTCTCAAAATGCTTTAAATGAAATTAGCATAAAAAGAATCTAGCATTTTATATTAAATTTCAATTTAACTTTAATACAAATCAAAGTAAATGAAATTTTATAAACTTGATAAACCTTTGGAACATAATAGATTTATAATCAATTCACTTCCCAAATGTTTATTTGATAAAACAATCATTTATTCAAACTGCCTTATGAAATTATAAATCAAACCCAGAAGAGGTGAATAAATGAAATAACGTCTTGCCCAATTTATAAGATTCCAAAACCTTGTCAATGATAAAATATTAGGGCTTAATATGAAACTAATCTATAAAATTTGCATTTTATGATAAAATAAAGTTTATAAATTAGATTTGCTTATAATATTTATCTTTTGAAATATTTATGAAATTAAATATTCAAAAGATTAAATGTGATCTCTGGTTTGAAATTTGGATTTTTGAAATAGATAAAACTATATTATAAATCAAATCCAAATTGAATTTTAGAGATATCAATCCGAGTTTCTCAACCTTATGAAATTAAGGTGAGGAATAAAATATTCATTTATCCCTTCTTAAATTTATTAATTTGAATATTAATTAATGTAATATCCAAATTATAAATTTAATTATAACTTAGTCATATAATTTTACTTTATAAAATTATACTAAGTTATAATATATAGTTTTCAGAATGAAAATAAAATAATAAAAGATTTAAACTTTAGAAATTAAACTAATGTCTCGGACAAATTCAAAAAAACAAATTTCCATTTACAAAATTCTAAAACCAATCCAATGTTCACCAATATTCACACAGTGAAATCAAATAAATTGATGCAATCTTCTAAGGTATACAAACTATTAATAAATTGCAATAAACACTTTATTAATTCCAAATACAGTCTGTGCACAAATCTGGATTCAAAATGCTTAAAATAATTTATAAAATCTTACAATAATTTCCATTGTTCTGAAATGGCCTTCTCTGTTTTCCTCCAATGAATGTGTAGCTTTGCTCCTTCCAATAGTTCCTCTCCTTCTCTGCATCAAATTTCTGACCCTTTCCATGAATCTCAATGATTTATTTATAATTTGAAAAGTTTAGTTATTCAGTTTCATCATCGGGAACGGATTTTATAATGATCTTCTTCAAAACCTTGCCCTTGTATTACATGTATAATGAAACAACAATAATAATATCAAAACAAAACCAAACTTTAATTTCCCATAACTTTCCTTTTTTTCAAAAGTATTTCAAAGTTCTGCTATTTTTTGGTGAAATTGACATCTAGAATCTTGCAAGTTTGGTATCATTAGAAAGAGAAAATCCATATCTTTTTACCAAGTTTTGAATGAGATCAAACGGAGTTCTTTGCCTCAAGATATGTTCATTTCAATTTTGCACTAATTTTAGGGTTAACCCTAAAATAAAATTTAATTATTTAAATGAAAATTAATTATTTAAACCTTTGAAAATGATTTTAATCAAATTATTTCATTTAAACCTTTGAAAATGATTTTAATCAAATTATTTGATTTGAAATAATGCAATTAATATGCAAATAATAAAAAATATTCAGTTTTGAAGCATTGCAACTACATTCAAACCTTCAAAATGCAAATATGTCAACAATTCCAAAGTGAAAGCAAATTTTCCAAGACCTTGATGCGAGCAAAATCAGATAAACAAAAATTTCTTGAAATCACAAAATTTAAGGTGGGTCCCCAATTTTGGGGTCATTGTGAAGGACGTCACAATAGACCTATGCTCCCTGACCATGTGTGGACTTCATTACCACACATTATAGGTTGTATTACATGGCCTGGAGTTCATCACCATGTTGTCGAGCTACGAGTATATATGTGAAACTCTTAAACTATTGAGCATTACATCAACAATTTCAAACATGATGAGAGTCGTTTAAGTTTTCAACAAATCTCAAATACACTAAACCAATTTTAGGACATATATCTAATCCTTAAAAGAGAATCATATTGTCTACTTTGTGTGTTTCGTTATTGTTAGGGCAATCAACATAATATCCTTGATATAGGGCCAAACCCTAACCCTAATAATAATAGTTTAACTATTAATATACTTTTTAATTCTACATCCAATGGTTCAAAAATCATGTGAATCGGAGCTATAACGAAAAAGTTATTTTGGTTTTATGATTACTCTATTTTCGAAGCCGAAAATTGAGAAAAACTGCACTAAAATGGTCTAGACAACTCCAAAAATTGCCAAATTTATTTTTTTGTCTTAGTTTAGCCATTGTGCACCTATTACAAAAATTTTGAGTCCTAAATCTTCATGGTTCAAAATTTCCCAAAAAATCCTAAAAGTGGTCATTTTCCCACGAGCCCTGGTTGGCCAAATATTCCAAAAATACAAAATTTTGACCCGAAATCATATTTTTGAGTTATAGATCATTGTGATCAAATCTTCGCACAGATCGTTTTGATATATAACACTTACAAATTTTTTCGGAAGTCAAAATTCATAAGGTCATGGTCAATGCACGGGGACATCCTCGATCTAAGACTAAGGTTGCACCCAATGCACCACAGGGTTTGGATCACCCTATAGGTAGCACACCTATCAAAAATATACCTAAATGCACTTTAGGTAGTATTAGCTGAGACAACACCACTCACAATGGATCTCATCAAGGAACCTCACTCAGGAGAATTAACAGTAGATCTTCTCATGACTTAAACGAGAATACCTCTAGACCTACCACATCTCGTTACACTGAGAGTTCAAATCAACCCAATGAAGGGTGAGATAGAGGTAATACAACCATTTGTATGCCTATTATAATGCCAAATCCTTCTAAACATGGAGGTTGTCATTTGTCTTACCATAGTGTTGGTGAGGAAGGTACTCCTCTTGCCCAACCTTGGAAGTCCCATCACCTTGACTTCTTAGATCAAGGTTCTGGAAGATCCCACCATGGGACGTTTGAGCATGGGAGCATATGTCATGATCATACCCCTCATGGACATGTTGGATATACTAAATAGTACATCATGGATGAAGGAACTATCACACAGTTGCGTCCTATCCGTACCCATAGTGAGTGTTCCCAGTGAACGTGTGAAACCCTCGCAACGTCCTTGCATGAGGATTGCAGCCCAAGGGAAGAACATAATATCAGTGCAATCTTGACTCATCGAGGAAAAAGAGTTGCCAACCTTGTTGTGCAGTTTGAAGCAAACAATAACCCTCACAAGGAGTTGCAGAGTTATAGACCTAGTACAAAAAATTGATCAAATCAGTCACATAGGTCAGATGTGATTCAAAGAGAACAAATGCTCCAAAGCCAATTGTAGGATTTGTGTATTGAGCATGAGTGTTTAGAAAATATAGAATGATAAAGTGTAAAACAACAATGGTTGCACCTACAACGACTATATGAACACCTCTTAGAGGAAGGATACCTCCTTGATCTAAAGAATCAAGAAAAACAATCAAATAAATTGTCTCGATCTGAATTACCTCCTCGTAGTGAGTACATGCAACAACACAATGAGAGATGTGCTATTTCACACCTTGAGCTACATAATAAGAGAGTAGATGATTATGTTTACCATACTTTACAATATGCTTCTCGACCATGAGAACATTTAGTGCCAAACAAGCATGAGCATAGGCAGTATGAAATATTAGAGTCAGATGACCAAGATCAACAATATCTTGAATCGTCTTCTGTAGACGTGGCCGATGAATAAAATAGACCACCTTGTACTCAAAGGAACTTACATCTACTTTCACCTCAAATATCCATACAAGGTGCTTACCGAGAGAGTCAAATATCTCGAGAAACAAGATGTGGCTGGTCAAAAGCCCACTTTAATAAAGATACACAATCAACCATTTTGTCCATCAGTGTCAAGCCCTGCTTACCCTAAGCATTTTGAAATACCTAAATGAGATAAGTTTGAATGTGATGAAGATGCACAAGAGCATATAACAGGTTTCATGAATGCATGTTTCTAGCTACAACATGATGATGCCTTGATGTTAAGAACTTTTGTTATGACCCTTGCAGGTGCAACCGGTGAATGGTTTAATCAATTACCTAGGCACAACATCACCAAATTTAAAAAATTAGCAAATGCTTTCCTTGAGCACTTCTCATTTAACACCAGAAAGAAATCTAATCTATATGACTTGGCAAATCTATGTCAAAATGATGATGAGCCAGTCATGGATTATGGAAATAGGTAGCAAAAAATTAATAGCAAAGTTACCATTCTCTATTCCCTCTATTGAACTTACCCGAATGTTTACCAAAAGTTGTGCCAAGCACATATCATTGTTGTTCCAATTGCAAAAATATACAACATTCAAAGAGGTTTTGGCACAATCCAAGGTTATTGAAGATATCAAGCTAGAGGAAGGAGACCTAAATATCCGTAGTGAGAAAGAATGGAACAAGAGCATGTGATATCAACCACAGTAGGCTGAGCCTGCGCATGTCAACCAGATCATGTTAAACATTCCAAAAGAATCATAGAGCCAACAATAAGAGAAATATCAAGCTCAAACTTCTCTTGTGCATCACAACCAATGCAACAGGGATCAAAGCAAGGACAAATAGAGATGCCCACCTCGTAAATATACGACACTGCTTGAATCTTTGGAATCAATTTTAAATCACCTTTATGAGGCTAAGGCCCTAATATTGCCTGAATTACACAACCTGGATCCTAATCGCCTCAAATATAAATGGTATAGAGAAGATCTCTATTGTGTTTATCATTGGAAAAATGGCCATGATATCCAGGATTGTGTTGCATTCAAGAATGTAGTGCATACTATGTTGGATAAGAACAAATTGCAAATATATAGCCCTTTAGCTATTGATAATAAAAACATCAACATTTTTGAAAACCCTCAACACAACCATGAGGTCAACAACAATCAAGTTGAGCATGTCAATGAAGTGCACATAGCCCTGCCTAATGAGGTTTTTATCGGTATGATCAATATTATAGCAGAAAGTAAGAGATCCCTTGATCAGCCCAACATACCAAAAAATTCAACTAAAGTTGATAATCTATCATGGTCCACACCAATAGTGAATTTAATTCACTCACTAAATGACCCTATGATTACCTTTCGTAGACAGGAGATTAAGCCAATCTCTAAGGATGAACCTGATCCTCTGCTACATATCATAGCAAGCATCAATCAGACCCTGCACAAGAGAGTCTTGATTGACAGCGGGTCATCTATAAACATCATCACAGCTGCAGCTTTGAATCATTTAAATTTGTTGCCTTCGCACATTAAGGACTCAAAATTCATATTAAGAGCCTTCAATGATGTCGCATCCCCAATAATCAGTACAATAGTCCTACCTATACAGGTTGGGATAAATACAATTACTATGTTGTGCCATATCCTAGGGTGTGAGAGGCAGTATAGCATATTTCTAGGTAGACCATGGATGAGGGATATGGAATGTGTGCCTTCCATAGTGCACCAAAACCTTAAATTCATACACCAAGGACAAGTGTATGTGGTCCCCCATGATTTGGAGCCATTCAAATATTACAAGAAATTTGATGAGCTACAATAAACTCTAGTGGCATGCGAGCCTCAAAATATTCATTTGAATAAAATCATCAAACATTCGACTAGGGCTTGCATCAAGTAATCACTACCTTCTCCATCACCAAAAATCATGGTATCATATTACTTGATGAGGAGAAGAAAACATTAGTTAGCATGACTGATACAGAAGCACCTCGACCAGTTGATAATTTACACACAACTGATCTAAAAGCCAAAGCACCTTATCACGAGTTCATGGGAATGGTTAACATTCAGACAGAGGATTGAGTGACTTCGAAATAAATAAAACAAGAGATGAGACAATCGAATGTTACTTCCACATCAAAGGGGTTATAACTCTTGAAATTAGTCACTTCTAACTCATTTTTTATAACACCTTTTCAAGAACAAGAACAAGTATGTTTCCTATATCAAACTGGGAATACTAAAGCTGACATAGTTCAACACAACAAAGTGAAACAAAAAAATGAACTGAGTCATGAGCCTGAGCATGTGGATGACACTAGCAAAGTGAATCATCAAGAAGCAACCACATCAGCTCAAAGGAAGGAAATTGGTGATGTGCACTTATCTGGTGGATCTTTAGCAGCCACTCTTTCACCTTCTTCAGTAGACAAGGGTATTTCAAACCAATCATTGGAAATATGCATGAATTCTTTGTCAGTATTGCAATCCATGTTGGCAATTTTGGGTTTGAGATCCTAGCTTCTTGTCTATGAGTTGTCATTGATGTCAAAAGGAAATGGCATTAATGTTAAGAGGATGTTTTGGCTTCAAAGGTGAAAGATTCCAAGAGAATATTTTTAAGAGAATCCGAAGAGATTCCATTGGCAAGGGTTTTTCATAAAAACCAAACAGGTTTTTATTAAAACCGAGTTGGATAGGGTTTTTATTAAAACCAAGTTAAATGGTTTTTATTAAAACCAATGGAGGTTCTCTTTATTATTTATTTAATTATTATTTAAAACCCTTCAAGGTTTTAATTAATTAATTATTTAATTAATTAAGGGTTTTTAAACCCTTTTTGAAAAGACTTTTGATTAATTTCGAAATGGTCTTTATTTCCGTCGACGTCAAGGTGTCTTCGAAGAGACTATTTATTCTCCAACTCCTAAGGTTGGAAGGCTAATTAATTCAAAATTCCTCGAATGCAATTTGTGGTGTTTGTGCTCTGTATTCGCTACGATCGAAGGAAGACATAGAAGCACGTGTGGTTGAAAAGTCTTTGGGAGTTTTTTCGAGGGTGAAGTGGAGGGAAGTTCACTTGTGAACTTTGTAGCCCGTGTGGGCTAGTGGCAGCGAAGGCTGCTGTTGGACGTTGCATTGGCGGAGGTCACCGTTTCGAGTCTCACAGGGGTGCTTTGCTAGATTAACACATGTTTTTATTAAAACGTCTTTATGCCACGAAATTCGGAGTTTCTTGGACAGCGATTTATAAGGTGTGATTAAATTTTATGAGTTTTGGCTTTTGTGATTAGCATTGAATAAAAGCTTAGGAGAAATAAGGGCATATTTCTTTGGATGTATTTTTAAGATTATTCTTTGCTATGCTAAAATTAAAAATGGAGGTATAAGGTGTGAGTCCGTGATTGTTGATTTATTGGCATGTTATGGTGGTTGTGTTTAAATAAGTGGAGCTAAAAGGTGTAATAAAGGAAGTTTATATTATTGCTCATTTCTTTTTATTCTAACCCTAACTTGGTTGGAAGTTTGAGAGTTGTGTGTGGTGACAGCTTGAAGGTTCAATTATCTTCTACTCCAATAAGGTATGGGCACATTCTTCTTATGAGTATGATTGGTGTATGTTTTTTGAAATAATGTTGGAGTGAAAAGGTATTCTACTAGGTATCCTTTGGCTAGGTGTAAATCCTATTTTTTGGTTTGTTGAAGACTACTCATGCATTGTTATCCTTAAAGAGAGTTTTTGGTGAATGCATAATTTTTGTTTTGAGATAGTGGAAGCTTTGTGCACTAGGGTTTATGTTTGTGAGTCTAGCTACTTGCATTGAGTTGGTGGAACCCTTGGTTGGCTGTTTTGAGTTTGATGGTTGAGTTGATTCCATAGAGGTTGTTTGATCAAGTTATTGCTTTACTTGATTCATGATATTGGGCTTACTCCATTGAGTTGATTTGAGCAAGTTATTCTTTGCATTTGGTGATATTGTGTTGGTGGTTGTTTTGTTCAAATATCTTTGGAGGGAAAAGGATTTCTACTTGTCTCCTTTTCTTGTGATGATTGGTTGAATGCTTCAAGGTTGATGTTGAGTTGAATGGTGTTGGTTGACTAAACCTTGTTTGATGAGCATTTTTGTTGAAACCCTAATTGATGGTGAAAATAACATGAGTATCATTGTTATGTGATTCTTTGCATAGTTGGCAATTGTTGGGGTTTCATGTTCTTGAAAGAAAACATTCTATCTTATCCATTTTAGATATTGAGTTGAGTTTTCAGATTTGAGATTGAGATTGAGCTGAGTTGATTTGAGTTGAGTTTTGAGATTGGGATTTGAGTATAGAACATATTGAGTCTCTAACAATTCTCTTTATGCTTCTATGATTTTTACAAATCACATTGGGTCTCTAACAATTCACTTTGTGATTTCCTACTAAGAAAGTTGTTCTTGGTGAGCTTGCTGAGTTTTTGGACAGGTTCCAGTGGGGACTTGTGAGCAATTTTTGGACAGGTTCCGGTGGGGACTTGTGAGCAGTTTTTGGACAGGTTCCAGTGGGGACTTGTGAGCAGTTTTTGGACAGGTTCTAGTGGGGACTTGTGAGCAATTTTTGGACAGGTTTCGGTGGGGACTTGTGAGCAATTTTGGACAGGTTTCTATGGGGACTTGTGAGCAGATTTGGACAGGTCCTAGTAGAGGACTTGTGAGTTGAGTTTGATAGTTCTATCAAAGAACTTGAGGACAGAGGTGCATTGGTTCGATGAGAAGAACCTAAGGACAGTTGGAAAGTCTTTGAGAAGGCTTGTATGTAGAGGATTGATTCGTTCAAGAGTTGGACAGATCTGATAGATAGAGGAAGACTTGTACTAGACCGAATGACTATGTTTGGTACAGGTTGCTGAGCTACTATGGACATGATCATAGAAGGCAGAGGTCTCTTAGGCTAAGAATTGAGGACAAGAGGTCTTCGGTGGAAAGGATTTCCACATGCTGGTAAGAGGTAGAGGCAGTTGATCTTCGAGGGATCATTTCCAGAGCAGAGGGGAAGGTATCTCCTTTGAGTAGAGGCTCATAAATTCTGATTGGGGGAAGGTATCTCCTTTGAGCAGAGGCTCATAAATTCTAATTGGGGGAAGGTATATCCTTTGGGCCGAGGCTCATAAACATTGTAATTGGGAAGGATTACCAAAGAACTTTGAGATAACTTTTAGAGAAAATTTTTGTGGACGTAGCCCAACCATTCTGGGTGAACCACATTAAAATTGGTGTCACTTTGTGGATGATATTGTGCATTGCTTTAATATTGCTTTGGGTATATTGCTTTACTGTTTTGAAGTATAAATGAAAAAGTAAAAAGAGATCTTATATTGTTCACCCCCCCTCTCAGTATAAGCTTGTGTTCTTCAATTGGTATCAGAGCGAGGTGCCTTCAAAAAGTTTAACAACTTGAAGGAAAAGCTAGTAAAGAACACAATAGATCATTCAAGTGGCAATGTAGCACCTATTCTTGATGGGTCAGATTTTGGTCTTTGGAGTGCAAGGATGAAGGTTCATTTAATGGCACTTGGGAATGAGGTTTGGGAAGTGATTGAATATGAGTACACTATTCCTGAACATGGTCCTAATACTAAAGAAGAAAGGCTCCTACATCACAACAATTCAAAGGCAATGAATGCAATCCTAAAAGGCTTATAGAAAGCAGATCTCACCAAAGTGATTCACTGCAAGACAGCTAGTGAAATGTGGAATCAGTTGAAGGTGGTTCATACAGGTGATACAAATGTCAGAAAGGCTAAGTTGAGACACTTCAAAGGTATGTTTGAACAACTCAAGATGAATGATGATGAAAATATTAGTGACTACATGCTTCGTATGGATGAGGTTGTTAACTCCATGAAAGACTTAGGTCTTGAGCTTGCTTAAAATGATGTTTGTGATAAGATTTTAAGATCTCTTCCTAATAGATTTAGTGAAAATATTTCTGCTATTGAGGAAGCTAAAGATTTGGATAAGTTGAAAAAGGATGAGCTCCATAGTATACTTGCAGACATTTGAGTTGAGAACTCAAGTGAAGGTTGATATCAAGAAAGAGGCAGCTTTCAAGGCTACCAAGAAATCCAAGGGTAAACAACTTCAAGATAGTGATGAGTCTTCTAGTGATGAAGAGGCATATTACATCAAGAAAGGCAAGTTCTCTAGAAAGCACAAAAGTATCAAAAATGTAATATGTTTCAATTGTGGAAAGTTTGGTCATTATGCTACTGACTGTATTGTTCCCAAGAATGAAAGTGATGAAGATAAACAGGATTCTAAGAGCAAGGATTCTGAAAAGCACAAGCATCACAAGAAAAACAAAGATGAGCACATCAATCAAGGAAAGAGGTATTCTCTCAAGCACAAGAAGATTTTCTACCTAGACAAAGCAAGTAAGTGTTCTAGTAGTGATAGTGAAATTTCTTCAAGTGATAATGAAAATGAGATGTTGTTCATATCAGAAAAAGAGGAAGAATCGAAACATAGATTCATTATCATGAAATGTCTTAGATGTGGAAATTTTGGTCACCTTGAGGATGATTGCACAAATAATGATTTTGTTTCTAGTATGTATGAGGATGCTTCAAAAAACTATAATGAAGATGCATGTATGGTTTTTGAAAAGGGTAGCACCTCTAGTGATAAGAAATCTGAAAAAGGCCTTGATGATTCAAAAAGCAAACAAATAGAGGAAGATATAGAGGAAGGTGAAGTAGATCTTAAAGGTGAACTTATTAGTGCTCTTAGTGCTTTGAAAAAGGAAATAAAGAAGAATGCTAGACTCAATGGTAAGTTAGATGAATGTTGTATGGAGAGAGATGATCTTATAGAAAGTCTTGACTTCTCTATAGCTAAGACACAAGAACTCAAGGATGAGTTAGAGTTTAAGGTTCTTGAGTATAGTGAGTTAGAATATAAAATGGCTTCTTTGAAAGAGGAAACTAAAGAGTACAAGGATAAGCTTTACAGGTTTCAAGATAGCTCCAAAAAGGTTAAGTCACTCATCAAAGGTCAAAGAAAGACAACAGATAAAATAGGCCTTGGTTTTGTTAAGCCACACAAGGAACAAGTTGGAGAGTCTAGTAAGAGACTACAAAAGGAAGAGAGTTCTGATGAGGAAAGTATTTCAGAAAAGGAGTCCTTGAATGATAGATGCACCGAAATAGAAAATAGAATTCAGAATGAGAAGTAGTTTTCAGAACCTAAGAGGTCAATTAAAGGAAAGTTTCAAGGTAGATGTTTTGCTTGTCACAGGTTTGGTCACATGGCTTCACATTGCATGGCTCAAGTGAAGGAGGTAAATGACAGTTTTAGAAGTGCTAGTTACTTTCAAGGGTATTGCTACTCTTGTCAATAGTTTGGGCACAAGGCAATTTATTGCAAGGCAAATAATAGGAACAGGTTTGGTCAGAATAGGTTTGGCCAGAACAGATTTGGTCAGAACAGGTTTGGCCAGAACAGGTTTGGTCAAAACAGGTTTGGTCAGAACTGGTGGATTCAAAGATCAGGTTTACCTCAGAGAAACAACATCGTCAAGTGTTTCAAATGCAACAATGAAGGTCACACAATCAGACAGTGTAGAGCTGAAATTCTAGAATACAAGAAAAGGAATAGTGGCATGATCAGGTCCAAGGATCAAGGCATGGACAAGAACAAGGATGAGAACAAGAACAAGAATAGTGACATAAATAGGAATATGGACAAAGAGTTCAAGAGAAGGCCTAGCAAGGAAGTTATAGACGCTGATGATGATCAGTGCCTAATGGGAGTTTTACTCCCACCCAAGAATTAATCACCTCATCAGGAGGTGGGGGAGGGACTAAGCTAAGAGGCTCATTCTTAGTCCCGAGCCCCAAAGGTGACCCTTTGCCATTGATGATAAAGGGGGAGAGATTTGAGTAAGGGGGAGAGCCTCAAGACAGGGGGAGCTGTTTATGTTGAGTTTCTATGTTTTTGAGAAGCATGGTTTGCCATCAATGATAAAGGGGGAGATTGTTGGCAATTTTGGGTTTGAGATCTTAGCTTCTTGTCTATGAGTTTTCATTGATGTCAAAAGGAAATGACATTAATGTTAAGAGGATGTGTTGGCTTCAAAGGTGGAAGATTCCAAGAGAATATTTTAAGATAATTCGAAGAGATTCCATTGGCAAGGGTTTTTCATTAAAACCAAACCGATTTTTATTAAAACCGAGTTGGATAGGGTTTTTATTAAAACCAAGTTAAATGGTTTTTATTAAAACCAATGGAGGTTCTCTTTATTATTTATTTAATTATTATTTAAAACCCTTCAAGGTTTTAATTAATTAATTATTTAATTAATTAAGGGTTTTTAAACCCTTTTTGAAAAGACTTTTGATTAATTTCGAAATGGTCTTTATTTTCGCCGACGTCAAGGTGTCTTTGAAGAGACTATTTATTCTCCAACTCCTAAGGTTGGAAGGCTAATTAATTCAAAATTCCTCGAATGCAATTTTTGATGTTTGTGCTCTGTATTCGTTGTGATCGAAGGAAGACTTAGAAGCACGTGTGGTTGAAAAGTCTTCGGGAGTTTTTTCGAGGGTGAAGTGGAGGGATGTTCACTTGTGAACTTCGTAGCCCGCGTGGGCTAGTGGTAGAAAAGGTTGCTGTTGGGCGCTGCATTGGCGGAGGTCACCGTTTCGAGTCTCATGGGGGTGCTTTGCTAGAGTAATACACATTTTTATTAAAACATCTTTATGCCGCAAAATTCGGAGTTTCTTGGACAGCGATATATAAGGTGTGATTAAATTTTTTGAGTTTTGGCTTTTGTGATTAGCATTGAATAAAAGCTTAGGAGAAATAAGGGCATATTTCTTTGGATGTATTTTAAGATTATTCTTTGCTATGCTAAAATTAAAAATGGAGGTATAAGGTGTGAGTCTGTGATTGTTGATTTATTGGCATGTTATGGTGGTTGTGTTTAAAGAAGTGGAGCTAAAAGGTGTAATAAAGGAAGTTTATATTATTGCTCATTTCTTTTTATTCTAACCCTAACTTGGTTGGAAGTTTGAGAGTTGTGTGTGGTGACAGCTTGAAGGTTCAATTATCTTCTACTCCAATAAGGTATGGGCACATTCTTCTTATGAGTATGATTGGTGTATGTTTTTTGAAATAAGGTTGGAGTGAAAAGGTATTCTACTAGGTATCCTTTGGCTAGGTGTAAATCCTATTTTCTGGTTTGTTGAAGACTACTTATGCATTGTTATCCTTAAAGAGAGTTTTTGGTGCATGCATAATTTCTGGTTTAAGATAGTGGAAGCTTTGTGCACTAGGGTTTATATTTGTGAGTCTAGCTACTTGCATTGAGTTGGTGGAACCCTTGGTTGGATGTTTTGAGTTTGATGGTTGAGTTGCTTCCATAGAGGTTGTTTGATCAAGATATTGCTTTACTTGATTCATGATATTGGGCTTACTCCATTGAGTTGATTTGAGCAAGTTATTCTTTGCATTTGGTGATATTGTGTTGGTGGCTGTTTTGTTCAAATATCTTTGGAGGGAAAAGGATTTCTACTTGTCTCCTTTTCTTGTGATGATTGGTTGAATGCTTCAAGGTTGATGTTGAGTTGAATGGTGTTGGTTGACTAAACCTTGTTTGATGAGCATTGTTGTTGAAACCCTAATTGATGGTGAAAATAACATGAGTATCATTTTTATGTGATCCTTTGCATAGTTGGAAATTGTTGGGGTTTCATGTTCTTGAAAGAAAACATTCTATCCTATCCATTTCAGATATTGAGTTGAGTTTTCAGATTTGAGATTGAGATTGAGTTGAGTTGATTTGAGTTGAGTTTTGAGATTGGGATTTGAGTATAGAACATATTGAGTCTCTAACAATTATCTTTATGCTTCTATGAGTTTGACAAATCACATTGGGTCTCTAAAAATTCACTTTGTTATTTCCTATTAAGAAAGTTGTTCTTGGTGAGCTTGCTAAGTTTTTGGACAGGTTCCAGTGGGGACTTGTGAGTAGTTTTTGGACAGGTTCTAGTGGGGACTTGTGAGCAGTTCTTGGACAAGTTCCAGTGAGGACTTGTGAGCAATTTTTGGACAAGTTCCAATAGGGATTTATGAGCAGTTTTTGGACAGGTTCTAGTGGGGACTTGTGAGCAGTTTTGGACAGGTTCGGTGGGGACTTGTGAGCAGATTTGGATAGGTCCTAGTAGAGGACTTGTGAGCTGAGTTTGATAGTTCTATCAGAGAACTTGAGGATAGAGGTGCATTGGTTCTATGAGAAGAACCCGAGGATAGTTGGCAAGTCTTTGAGAAGGCTTGTATGTAGAGGATTGATTCGTTCAAGAGTTGGACAAATCTGACAGATAAAGGAAGACTTGTACTAGACCGACTGACTGTGTTTGGTACAGGTTGCTGAGCTGTTGTGGACGTGATCATAGAAGGCAGAGGTATCTTAGGCTAAGCATTGAGGACAGGAGGTCTTCGGTGGAAAGGAGTTCCACATGCTTGGCAAGAGGTAGAGGCGATTGATCTTCCGAGGGATCATTTCCAGAGCAGAGGGTAAGGTATCTCCTTTGAGCAGAGGCTCATAAATTTTGAATGGGGGAAGGTATCTCCTTTGAGCAGAGGCTCATAATTATGATTGGGGGAAGGTATATCCTTTGGGCCGAGGCTCATAAACATTGTAATTGGGAAGGATTCCCAAAGAACTTTGAGATAACTTTTAGAGAAAATTTTTGTGGACATAGCCCAGCCATTCTGGGTGAACCACGTTAAAACTGGTGTCACTTTATGGATGATATTGTGCATTGCTTTGATATTGCTTTGGGTATATTGATTTACTATTTTGAAGTATAAAGGAAAAAGTAAAAAGAGGTCTTATATTGTTCACCCCCCCTCTCAGTATAAGCTTGTGTTCTTCAATCCATTCTAATCCTTATAGATAGAATGGAGCATCAAATGGATGAGCAAGATAATGCATTGCATGTTATCATGAACAAGCTTGAAAACCTATAATTACAAAGGCAAACCACATCTAAGGCTAACTCATCTCCTATGCAAGCACATGAAAAACCTCAGCAAGAGCAAGAGCCGATTCAGCCAACCCAATCATCGAGTGATCAAAATGAACCAATGTGGGTTAGGCACCCAAGACAGTCACAACGTATTTGGACTCCTTTAAGTGAGTCTATTTTTGACATTCTTCAAAAGCTACAATAGGCTAAGGTCATCACCTTACCTGACATCAAACCTATAGAGCCAAATAGAGTTAAACCTAAGGGTTACAAGGAGGATCATTACTTTCTCTATCATAGAATAGAGGGCTATGCCATTTAGGATTGCTATGGATTTAAGCATGTGGTTCAAAACCTCATAGATAGTGGGGTTTATCCCATATATGGTTCACCCATAGTGTCTCAACCAAATAAAGTAGAGATCTCATCTTCTCATGTGCAACCCCAAAGTCATCAGTTGCCTCATAGGCCCACCAAGCCACCTCAATGAGTATTTTCATTTCAAATAACTGTTGCAGTTTTATTTCAAAAATTGTACGAGGCAAGGGCATTTGTATTGCCTAAGGTTGGGCAAAAAGAATCCAAATGTGGACCCATTGATGGAATTTTATTTTGTAGATATCATCGTATACATGGGCATAGCATTTATGGGTGTCAGTCATTTAGGAAAGTGGTTCAAAACTTGGTGGAACGAAACGAGCTCCGTGAATATGGTTCACTTGTTCACCCCCACCAAGACATAAGCACTCCATAGAGGCCCATTCCTCAATTGGGAGAGTTGATTTTTGTCACTCTTCCCAAGCAAGATGATTAGATTTTAGTGGATAACATGCACATCGGGGGTCTGCAAGGTATCATACCTTCCCCACCATCCATACCAAATTCAATGAGGCAAAGTGAGGATCCTAGAGGTAGCACACCTCCTTCACTTTTATTGAGGGGCACACACATTGGGGGTACCTAAGGTAGCATATCCTCCACAAAGGCTCCAAAGGCATCTGTAAGCAATTTGGTCATCTAGAAAAAGCTCCAAAGGCATCTATAAGCCCTTTGGTCATTCAAAAAAGGCTCCAAGGATTTCTCAAAACCACTTGGTCAATTCCAAAAGGCTCCAAGGGTTTCTTAAAACTTCTTGGTAAATCCCAAAAGGCTCCAAGGGTCCCTAAAATTGCTTGGTCATGTCATTTAAAATGCCCCAAGGGTTTTTCAAAACTACTTGGTCATCCTAGAAAGCCCCAAAGGTGCTCATAAGTCCTTTGGTTAAACCTAAGGCTCAGAAGGTTTTCTTAAAATTTCTTGGTCATCCCAAAATGCCCCAAGGGTTTTTCAAAACTACTTAGTCACCCCAAAAGCTCCAAGGGTTTTTTGAAAAACTGCTTGGTCAACCTCAAAGGCCCCAAAGATGCTTATAAGCCCTTTGGTAAATCCAAAAGGCTCCAAAGGCATCTGTAAGCCTTTTGGTCAACCCTAAAGGCTCCAAAGGTATCTATAAGCCCTTTGGTCATTCAAAAAAGGCTCCAAGGGTTTCTCAAAATCGCTTGGTCAATCCCAAAAGGCTCCAAGGGTTTCTCAAAATTGCTTGGTCACCCCTAAAAGGCTCTAAAGGTGTCTGCAAGCTCTTTGGTTAAACCAAATGTTAAAATCCATAAAAAAATTAGAAAATATCAAAAATGAAAAAATTTTGCATTTCATTTGCATCATTACATTACATATTACATCATGCATTGCATTTTCCACATGCATTTTCATCTTTGCATTGCATTAGGCATATTCATCTGTCGCTCTCGCATTAGAATGAATTGTGTTTACACTCTTACAAACAACACCACATTTGTGTTTCAATCACACATCTATGCACTATATTTTTCATCTATTTATCACCCTTGTGAGTAATTGTATTTTTTAACACAACCTCAATTGTTGCTATGAAGAATATACTACGATTTTTCAGTCATTCAACCATATCTAGAGGTCTTCTCAAGAGTTGATAGAAAGCTTGATTTTATTTTGTAGTTGAGTTCTAGTTAGTATAGCCCTTAGCATATCAAAATTCTATCACTAATCAAAAAATTAAACAATTCTAATAGGAACTAGGGGAAGATGAAAGCGACGAAGCAGGACTAGGTATCCTGAGGTGAAAAGTTTATTCTTGCTTATCCCCCTGTGCAGACGGTATGGGAAATATTGGTAATTGGTAAAAGGACAAGTTTATTTCCTACCCAGAATCCCTTGCTTATGTTAAAATGAGCAATATCCCATAGTGATATCCCATATCAATCCAATATATTTATACCCTATATCGACTCATAGATCGACATCCCAGATTGATATCCCATATTGATATCATGAGATTGATATCCTAGTCCGATATCCCAGAAATAGTTTCCCAAAGTAAAATCCCCGAAGGAAGTTTCTGAAGCAAATTATCAAATGTAAATTCTAGAAATTCAAGTCAAATGAAGATCAAAATTGTAAAAAGAAAGAAAAATCAATATAAAATTCCTTGCTCAAGAGAAAGAAAGAAATAAAAAGAAAGGAAAGTAAAAAATAAACAGTGATTCTTATCACTTTATATGAGAAAGTATATCAAAAAATTGAAGAAAATAATGGAGTGAACTTGAATCCCTAGAATTGTCAGCACTATTGTACCTTACACATGATGATATGTCTGATACATTTGTACTTCGCTTTTGTGCAGACCAATTTTTGAATGTGGAAGATCTAGCTTCAGGTGTCCTATATTGCCTAGTGGTCTAGTCCAACTGAAATCTAAACCTAGTATTGGATAGACAGATGAAGACCCCCAATCTTAGCAATGGGCTGAAAGAATCTCGCATGACATCGAGGTATTCTTATGCCTTATCAAATATATTCACTTGCACACATAGGGGTAATGAACAGTTAGGGCCTATCCTAGAGAAAGCCTTATGTTTCAGAAATCTAGTATGGTTAGTATACAAATTATGATAAGTCAACTAGGGTGTTTGAGTCTCATGGAAAACCTCAAAAATTCCCAAATAGCAACAACCAATTTTCAATGCAATCATCGAAACATCAATTTATTTTATGAGAATTTGTTTATTAGAATTATTTGTAATATAGGTTAGATACCGTATGGATGTCAAAATTGATATTTAAATGACCACTGACTATGTTATCCATATTCTTTTAATTTACAAAATCCTATGAATAGAAACAATATATAATTGCATCTCACATATGGGTGTACTATATTTCATAAAAATATAAAGCAACTACAATCCATGATTGTTATACATTCGGTGGTATCATCCATTAGATTTTCAAACTCATCTTGCATTCATACATTATGTTTTAAGTGATTAAAGCATACATGTCCATTTCATAAACACATTATCAAAGAAACAAAGAAAAGTATGAAATACATACATGGCATAGATTATGTTATAACAACATAAATTAAATGCATACAAGTGAAGCAAAGTATACATGCATTTAGCATCAAAATATTGCATTTATATATAGTCATCATAAGTAGTATACCTACACATGTATATCATGGTATTTTAAAATCATACAATCATCTAGCTAGTGCATGTCATCCATACATCACATCATATAGCATCAAATAAATATAAGCATTGCATCCACATGCATATCAAAAATGTAAAAATAACAAAAAAAATAAATAACTTAAAAGCCAAATGTACCTCATACCTAGTTATTTACACTATACACTTTACGGTTGCAGCGACTTGCGATCCATGCAATCCGGCAAGATGAGTAAATTACCATAAAGAAATTTGGGGCAAATTCATCATCGTGGAATTGATATGCTTCTTTTTAATCCCTAAGAAGGTCCATATGGTTGGATTGCTCCAAGGGAATGAGATATTCATCGCAATTCTCCTATGATATTTTCAGCATATCATCAACAATATGATTCAACACATGCCTAATAAGGATTTCTTTCATTTTGATTCCCTAATAAGGCCTTCATGGCTGGACCACTCCATGGGATAGAAATAGGTAATTACTATTAACAGTTGCAATCATAGCTGATTAGGCCTTGCCAAGTATTCAAATGCTAAATATTAATTTGTTCAAATATTTCATAAGTGGTCAAGCGACCTCATTTCTTCATTTAATTATCATTACCCTCATTGACTTGTCTCTTGAGAGGGTAGTAATAATATCATAATCATAATAAAAGTCAACAGAAGATCCCTTGTTCATAGATACCTAGATCTTGTCAAAATTGCGTTCGTATTACGAATCATTACCAACAATTATCATAAGCTTATCCTTTGTTGGGGCAAAAAGAAAAAATGATGAGTTAAGCCTTTGTCACTCCGTCTATCGGTCCTATCCGATTATACCAAAAAAATCCAAAGCATCAAATGTAAGCCTTCCATCTAGTTGGAAGCAAATTTAAGCCTTCCATCCAGTTGGAAGTAAATTTAAGCCTTTAACCCAGTTGAAAGCAATGATTCTAGGATGCACATCCTTTTGCAAGACCTGGGGCATCTAATGTTGATTAGACTAATGATCATCATGCAACCTATGGCATCATTTTAGGAGGTCTATTTTTTCTCACGCATTGTGCAAATTCACAATGCATCATAAAAGGGGTATATGTAGACACCTAAAACGTGTCATGTGTAGGGGACTACTCATATGGGGCATGCTAACAAACCATATGAATGATATTGGAAAACTCCAAGGTAAAAATAGTGGTTCTAACCACTCAATTTGGGAATTTTGGCCTATCTATCCTTAGCTGCTTGTGTCACCCATGGCTAGGATTCTTAGCCGCTTGTGTCACCCGCAGTTTGTATTATGGCTGCATTTAAGACCCGCGACTAGCCCTGTAACAAAATCGAGAGACCAGAGTCCAGTAAAAATAGTTGCAATGGCAATTTGTGATAGTTTAAAAAGTGGTTCGAGCTTGGAAGAATCCATAAGCTTCCTCCCAATTACCAAATCTTGTTCTTGGCTTCTCCATGAAGCTAGAGCAAGGATTTTAGGAGTCTACTTAAGACCCCAATTTTAGAGAGAAACCCATTTGTAGAATTGTTAAATCACATGCAACAGAGCCCTATCGGATTGGAGAGAAATTTCATATCCCCTTGAGGAGTAACGAAGTGTTGTCCAATTGACCAATGACAACTGTACATGCATCAATGGAGATCTCAAGAGCTTGAGGAGCAAGCTTGACAATTGATACACTTCCATTGCCAATTCTAGTGAATTCAACCGCCAATCTATTCCAAAACACCGAGGTAACCCTTGATCATCAATTCCTTAGAGGATTTGAGAGTTTTTGGCCCTAATTTTGAGAGAAAGTACACTTTCACCTTAGCCACAACTATTAGCCATGGCTAAAAGTGCTAACTGCACCTCAGACCCGTGGCTAGGGTTTGATGCTTTCTTTACTCCATTTTAGAAGTAGATTTTCCTTTTCAGTTATGCAAATAGCTTAGTCTAGCATAGATTAACATTTTTAGCAGATATTTGGCTAGTTAATTCTAGGATTTAGAGGTAGATTTGCTTCCATTTTCCTTACATTTATCAATTTAGCATAGTCTTGTTATTTCATGCAATTAAATTTTTGTAATGGTTAATTAGGCTTCCTAATTGCTAGATCTATATTTCTTTATATGCTTTATTGCAATTTCCTCATTTCTTGCATAGATTGATAGTTTTACATGATTTATTGATATTATGTCATTCATTATGCAAGATTTCTCTAAAGGCCTCATCAAGAGAGGCTACATTTGCTTTTAATATTTCTTGTTGCTTCTTGAATGTAATATTAATAGGGTCGTGACATTCAACACAACAAATGCCTCTAATCGTGGAGAAGAAGGTCATCAACACCTTAGAGCAGTTCGTGTCATTCTAAAATGCCTACGGATTACACCTACCCTTGCGAGGGATTTCTCATGATTGTAACATTGTATCACATTGAGTATCCCTAAGAGGGACAAATTTGTAATCTTGAATTGATGGAAATTTAATAATAGAGACCCTTCTTTATGGTTTATTTCAATTTTGTCAATTTTTGTATGCTTTATGTGATTTATCATTGTTACTAGATTAGGGTGTATGCTTTATAGGATCGTACAAGTAGGAAAATTTTGGATAAGTAAATTATTAAATTGTGATGAATTTATTGAATGAATCCCTTTGATTTATGTAAAAGTTATTTTGGAGATGCCTCTTTAATTGTGGTAGTTATAGATGTTGTGTGAAATCTATATGGAAGAAATTTGGGTGGTTAAGGTTTTGAAAAGGGGAACTCTTAAGGGAGGATGATATTGTTAGAATGAGAAATCTCTTAGTATTATTGCTTTGTAAACATTTCTATGTGTGGTGATTCTTTATGAATTATATAAAGTGAATTGAATCTTTTGCTATGGAAAGATTAGATATGATCATTACAATGGTTCCTGAGACTTGTATGAGTAAAGGGATCTGATGGCTCGACTTTCATGTACACCCTGTGAAGAGTAAATAAAAAACACAAGTAACACATAAATAGGAATAAATTCCCTCTCACTTTAGGATCTTGTTGGTTATCCAAGGTGTGAGTTACAGGGTTGGGTCGAACATCTTCGCTCTTTTCCACTTTTGGATAGCCTATGTGACCATCTGTTTTACCTACAAGAGGATTCAACCTTTGTTTATTGTTTTTTGATGATGGTTTGTGTTGTTCATTTATCATATTTGCATTTATAAATACATCAAGATCTTTGAGTTTCAACAGATTGAGTGAATAAAAAATCTTAAAGAACATAAAAATGGATCACTTCAAAATAAAAATAGAGAGATAGTAGGGTAGATAATAAAATAGCTGATATCTAATCTAATTGTAAATTATAACTATTAAAATTAATTAAACTGCTTAACTTCACAACAAAACAAAATCATATGAATAAAATGTCCAACTTTCTAAGATCACCTTCCACTTTGACAATGGGACAAAAACAACACGGGACATAAAGAAAATTACAAACAAAAAGGAGGTCAACATTAATTGGTGTTTCTTACCAGTAGTCAAGCTCGCTCAGTAAGAATAGAGCAAATAAAACATAGACTTGAACCTTGTCTTTAATTTACTTAAGCACACAATAAGCAGAATGAAGCTCAATAACACAGCACAATTTCAATAATCACATATCTACGATTAAATTAAATTAACCCTAAGTGATGCAAAAATAAAAAATAGTGCATTTATCATAACCTAGAAAATATTAGGCTCTTAGTCATGTTGTTTAAGAAAATGACCACACACCAACCTTAGGTATAGAATAAAGCATTTAAAACAAATTTGCCAAATATTGCAAGAAGTCTTTATTTCCAAGTTTTTGCATCCTTGTGAAAGACTCAAAAATCACTCTTATAGACAAGAGCTTTTCTTGGCCATCCACTTTTACACGTAGATTAATTATTACTATGAGATATTTTTACATAAATTTTCCTCTACCATATTTAATATTTTATAGGATTTTTACACATTAATGAATCTAGATATCTCATAAAGGAGGATATTTAAATCATTTTAAAATAAAAAAATGTGATATATTTTCACTAAAAATAGTCCTCATCATCAAAAAAAATTTAGAAGCAAGCACCGCTTGGACTGAGAGTAGGTAGCGCATTAATTGAGCACAAACACCGCTCTACTTACAAATTTATTGAAATTAGATTTCCCACCATATTGCAGTCATGCTTCCATTTAGCGCACACTATTTTGGCAATGTCTCATAAAGACTTTGTCTATAGTGAGCCTTTACAAAATCTAGGTTTATTATTAATTCTCCATATTCCATATTGCATGGTTGTACTTTGCCTAGACTACATTTTCTAGGCAATATTTAATATGACCACTAGAATTTTTTTTGCAAAAAAATAAAAAGGCAAAGGTTATAAAATTACTATTATAATTATTTTAATTAATTATTTTATTAAATTTTCTAAGGTTTTCAGCATTAGAGACATCACATCATTCTCAAGAATTTCGATCATGCTTTTATGACAATATCATTTCTCATCGCTAGGGAATCAATCCAGGTGGTCTTCAATCAATGAGATCAAATTCTACGTACCGAATCAAAATTACCAAGGCCAGACTTCATTTTCTCATTGATGAAGTTTTTAAGTTTCTTCATTGATGCAATCCTCCTCCAAATTCTAGCAATTTTGATATTTAGCAAAATTTCCAATCCATTTGAAAGTTGTCGGGTGAAAAAAATTTGGTACCTCTCCGGAATGCGACATAGTACATTATATCTAAAAATGTCAACACTTAGAAAATTTGCTTTTTTTAGGGTACAATACTTCCATTAAACCGACAGACTTTAGGACAGACTTTAGGTACCATTAATTCTGGCCACTTCCACACTTAGAAAATTTCCTTTCTTAAAGTTATTAAAATTTTGGCACCACTCCATTTCCCAACATCGTACATGATTTTCGACAATGCTTAGTCAAATTTCACATTTGGAATTGTGCATTGTCTTTCCTATTACCCAAAAATTTCAATACTTGGAAACTAATTTGATTTACCCAGGATCATATTTCAATAACCCAAACTTGATCTTCAAATACCCGAAACTAATTTTCAACTGCTCGAAGTGATATTTCTAATTGATAGGATTCATATTCAATTTTTAGAATTTATCTTCACATGTTGGGCTTCATTTCCATTAGTGTGTTTCAATTCCATTTTTGGGGCTTTATTTCTATTGTACGAGGATTTTAGTTTTCTCATTGATGTTGTTCTCCCAAAAGTCTAACATTATTTGCACTTGACAAATGTTAATCTATTTGAGTGCTACCGTGAAATAGAATTTTAGTACCTCTCCAGTTTCTGACATGGTACATTATATCATAAAATGCTTATACTTAGAGAATTTTTCAATTTCTCAAATTTTTCGGGTGATGGGATTTCAGTACCTCTTTGAAATTTAGCATGGTACAAGATTTTTGGCCACTTCTACACTTATAAAAAATTCTTTCTCAAAGTTGTTGGACTTTCTATACCTCTCTGCATAGCAGCATGGTGTAATATCTTCGGGCTAACTTATACTTAGCCAATTCTAGATCCGACTAATTTAGAGAATAATTTTAAATATTTGAAAATAATTTCTATTGCTTGGAAATAAATTTTTAGCTATCCGAAATTAATTTTCAACCAGCATGAAAAGATCTTCATAGCCAGAAATTGACTTCTCAAATGTCTAGAATTGATTTCCTACTGCTTGACATTAATTTTTAAAGAATTGGGAGCAATTTCAATTTTCTGAAAATGGTTTTCTTACTTGGAAAAAAAATTGAATTGCCCAAAATAAAATTTTCAATGTTGTGCAAAATATGGTAAAAAATTTAAAAGTGAATAAAATTTTCAATGCTATGCAAAATTATGGCAAAAACATTAAAATGTCTAGAACTTTATGAAACTTTCCATGTGTCCAAAGTATCCAAATGGGTACTCAAAACCGTTAAGATATCTCAAAAATTTATTGTGGATAAAGAGATATTGCATTTTAATTTTTTTTTTACTACAACAAGAAATTACTATTTTTGGAAAGAAATCACATCTAAAATTTTGCAAATCTAGTACCACTATAAAGATGAGCTCAAGATAGTTCCACTAGACTTTGAATCACTTTAAATGGATTTTTCCATCAATATTTATGGCGATTTCAAATTTGAAGTAATTTTAGGGTAAGATGATGATATTCAAAAAACCCTAAAATTGATTTTAATATTTTAAACCTTAGTAAAACCATTGAAAATTGAAAATTTTGAAACATTTAATCTGAAATAATACCATTGATACACTAATATTCAAAAAAATCAATTCAAAATCAATGTTCTATGCAAGCAATCTTGACACCATGATGTAAGCAATTCTAAAAAATGATGTAAGTAAAATTTAAAATCTTGATGTAAGCAAAATTTGAAATTAAAACCAAAACTTTAAGAGGATCCCCTCAAAAAAAAAATTAATCATTAAAATATCAAAATTTTATTATCAGTGGGGTGTGTTGCTTCTCAACAAGATCATTATAAAATAAAAAAGTATGGGATTCTCTTCGGATTGGATTATTTGTTTAAAACATTATGCATAAATATATTACTTTAGAAAGAGAAGAAATTACCGTTATAATGATTCCTGAGACTTGTGTGGATTAAGGGATCATTATCAAAGAGATAAGTATAGGATTATCTTCAGATGGGTTTGATGGTAAAATTTTATGCATGGATGTTTTTTTAGTGTTAGAATCATGGTTAAATGCATTGCATTGGAGCTATCTTGATCCTGTAAATATTCCTCAAGAATGGGGTAGGCCTCTTTCATGGAGAAAAGTGGAGGAAGGTGGATGGTGTAGAAAAGTCATGGATAGTTTCTTTGCACCTTTGATTGTAAAGTGATATGGAAAATAAAAAGCTATATAGAGCAATGTTCTATTAGGTAGATGATATGTAGACCAATGTATTAGACAATAAGATTGGTTTAATTGCTCCTATAACACATATGCTTATTTATATATTGTTTTAATGAGATGACTCCTTGCATATTCTCTTAGTGTTTTTTTTTAGTTGTGGATGTGCTTCATATGGTGGTTATTTATTCACACCTAGATTTTTTAATTATGGCAATGAATGCTTCTCTATAAATTTAATTTAATGAATAGCAATATGATTATGTGTAATCTATTGGAATGCTTTGATTTGTAGTTACTTTGGTAGTCAAAAATGAGCATGTGGATTATTGTAAATGTGTTAGCTTTAGATGAAGCTTATGTTACTTTAAGATGCTTATGATTTCATTCTCAGTTAATATGATGTTATAGCTTAAATATTTTTGAGATGCAAATCTTTGGGTTACTTAGAGAGAGTTGCTATTATGCTTTATGGGGTAGGATGACGTTCTTAGGTGAACTATGGACCTTATTTAAGCATTTAGCCAAATATTGGAAGGAGTGACCATGTAATATCCAAGTAGAGGTGAGCCCTATAAGGAGTTGTGAGAATGCAATTTATAGGTACTCACAAGCCTGGAAGGAGTTGCAAGAATACAATAACCAAATACTTGTGGAATGTAACACCTTGAATGTGATGATAAAGTGTTTACATATCTAAAAGACAATAGGAATCATTCCTATTATAGCGGTGGTGGTACCATGAACATGTAGGTTCTGGTGACCATTTTCATTACTAGTTGATTGGTAATGACCTTAGTTAGCCCATGGAGACAAGGTAACTAAGCACCAAAGATTACGCCTTATTAGCCTACCTAGACAAACTTAGGTTAAGGTTAGGGAATACAAATTTCCCTTTACATGCTATGTAGTGTTATGCATAAGGGGTTGGACTCAAAATGTACATGTAAAAAAATGGTGAATCCTAATCAAAATCAAGGTGAATCCTAAGAAAATCAAATCAATATTCACACAAAAATTTGGGGTATTTGAAGCCCTAAAATTTAAAGTCATCTTTGGGGTAAATTTTGACCTATTAAATGATCTTATAACTTCATAAAAATACCACCATTAGATCAGGCTCAAAAAGAGCTTTCCAACGAGTACAAATATACCTATGTTTGGATATATATTGTGGCAAATTGACCGTAAGAAACAATTGGTCTTGAAAATTTTAGGCAAATGGGCCGACGTTGAGGGTCCTCATATTCGCCAATTTCTAATTTTGGAAATCCTAATATTTACCCAATTTGCTAATATTCACCACTATGCATAACCCTGGTGTTATGGACCTTAAAGGATAATCCCTCCATTGTGGTCACATTATCCTATGCTGATGAGGGTATGGTAAAAGTGGGGGGATGACTTTTGGTGTCCTTATAAATGAGGAGGTTTAGTAAGGTGAACCCCAAAGACCATGGGAGTCGGCCACTCCTATCCATTGAGTGTTATTTTGGTGAAGATCAACAAACATGAAATAGATCATGCACAAGTGTTTTTCCTTTTATCATGTCAACATTTTTCATTACTTTTTCCCAAGAAGAGGATACAAAATGAAAGAGCCCTTTTACAATTTTGAATTTTCTCTCTAATACCCTGTTTTCCCATTTTCCCTCCTAAAACAATGCATTTGAAATTTGAATTTCGGAGGCAAACTTCCGAGGGTCATAACTTTGCGTCATAATTTTGGAAAGGGAATGAGCCGAACTATAAGAAGTGCAACTTAGCTAAGTCCTGTGACCAATTTTAGAATTGTCAAATTTGACTTCTAAGACCCTCAAAATCCACCTACAAGATCGGGTACCTTAATTTCACTATTTTTGGCAGGGTTTTGCCATAAAACGTACATAACTCCCAAACCGTTCAGGGTATTGGGGTGATTCTTTCACCACTGGCTCTATTTTCCTATCCCCTAGAAAACTAAATACAATTAGAAAATAATTAAAGCAAATACAAATTTTGGGTGATGCAATATCACTCTTACACCGCTAGATGCTCCTGCATCACATTTGCAGTAACTTGGAACTCAAATGTGGTGAAGCCTTGAATGTTGAAGAGAAAAATGTTTGATCTTCCTTGTGAACCCTTAAAAATATATATCTTTTTTTTATATAATTTAAATTCTCATTCAAAATGGGTTTTAATAGGATACCCCAAAACCTGCTTACAAAAACAACTTAAGGAAGATAAAAATTAGAAAAGGAAGGAAAGAAGGGGACACAACCCCAAACAAAAAAGAATGATAGAAAATAGAACATAGATAAGAAGGCCCCATGCAGGGAAGCCCAAAGACAAAAAAGAAACACAAAGGAACATGTTAGTCTTCATCACACTCTTTGACACCTCTTTCCTTTGCTTTATCCTTTACCCCATCCTTGATCTCATCCTCAGTATAAACCTCAAATGTCTTGGCGTCTGCTAGACCTTCCTCATTGAAAGTTTTCCAAAAAAATAGAAGATGAAGAGCATTGTGAATATTAGAAATGGTGTCAACCAGGTTCTTGATATGGGAAATACCATTTGAAGTGGTCTTAATGATAAACTGCTATAGAAGTTGGGTGGTAGTGTTATGGTCATCCTCATCAGAATCAATCTCTAGGATTTTTTGCTTATCTTGAATAAACTTATTTCTTCGATAAGGTGAGAATATAATAGCTCCCTCAGGTTCCTTACATTTAATTTTCTTCTTTGTGAGTATCCCTCTGACTACCTCCATGGCCGCTCTCTTCTTCGTAGACAAGGCTGAGGAAGAGAAAGAAGATAAAGATGGAATAGACTTAACTTGGGTAGGACTAGTTTTTCCTTTAGGGGAAACATTTTAGGTAGTAGGAAGGGTTAAGCCATTCGAGCAATGGATAAGCCAGTGGTTGTAGAAAACTTTGAACAAGCCTTGGTGAGAAGGGATGTCATCACTCTTCTTTTTTCTACAAGCCTCAATGGATTAGTTGATAGAATTAAGCATGAATTGGGGAATTTTGATGAGGTTGATGTCTCTAAAGTGGTTAACAAATTCAAAATGGAAACTATAAAGATTTTTTCCAGGATCATCAACAGTAATATACTCCATAACATGCTTCATTACCTTGTTCCATGGAGTGGTGAGGTCAGAACAGTGTATTCCTACCTTTGCTTGCTTGCAAATATTGTTTTGGTCCTTGAAATCCTTTAGCTCAACCTCCTAGTTGTACTTTTTATGGTGAATTGACCACCTTTTAGCAGGTTTCCTGGTGAGGTCAACCAACAAATTGATGTCTATAATGTAATTCTTTCCATGGACCTTGACTTTGCCCCTATCATAGCTTTCTCGGATAGCCAAAGTGATGTCAAGATCATACCTAGAGAATTTTTTGAACAAGGGAATAAATCCTCTCTCGGCTAGAATGGCCTTAGCAGTGGGATCCAAATCCAAAGAATTAGGGTCAACAAAATTCATATTGGGTTTCCAAAAGGGGTTCTGAATGAATTAATAAATGAAGGATCGGTAGGGATGAGTAGGAAGAGTGAAGCTACAATAATTGGGTGGGTTCTTAAAAAGTTTCTATTGCACATAAGAAATGGCTTCCCTAAGAAGGAGTCAAATATTCTAGAGAGAGCCTCAGAGATTGCAGCTATCAATTTGAGGATTCCCATTTTTATTGAATTCTACCTCGAAAAAAAAAAAAAAATTGAAATTCATGGAATTCCAAACCAATGATAAAAACCACAAGAAGCAAAATTTAGGATGGTGGTGGGTAGAGGGAATTGAAAATGATAGGCTAGAGGTATTGGGTATGATTGGGGGGATATAATTGTGACACATACAAAGGGTGAGGTGAATTAAGGGATGGTTCGCATGGAAATGGCCAATGCGAAAGGCTCTCTGAAAAAATGCTCATGCCTTAAAAAGGGTGAGTTTGGGGGTGAAGAATTTTGATGGTGAGGAAGGCTCTCCGATTTTGGCTGGAAACACAACTCTCATGGAAGAGATCATTGAAAATTTTGGAGGATATACAATTAAGAAAAACCTTGTTAAGACCACAATATAAGGATACAAGGGAATTAAAGTGGATTATAGGGAGTACCAAGGTAATCATTTGATTAATCTTGACTATAATTGACATTTCAAGTTTTTTCTTGGTCGACGATCTCACTAGCCGCTTGCAGGATATCATCTATTCAAGTAATTAGACTAGAAGCATTGACCCTATGATTAGCCAATTTATTAGCAACTCTATTGGATTATTTGAAAGTGTGTTGAAAAGTGACTTCCTATTGGTTCATAATTAAAATCCTTGTCTCCTCAATATAGTCTCTGACCCTCCATAAAGGATTGTTGTTGTTCTTTAGGTAATTGATTATGTTAAGTGAGTCTTATTTGACAATAAACCTAACAAGATAATTATTAGCAATGGATAGTCCTATCCACATGGATTTATCTTTGTTAACATGATTGGTTTGAACCCCTAGATAATCGACAAAGGAAAAATGACATTACCTAAGTGATCCCTAAGGATACCTCCTGCTACCGCCCTTCCTAGGTTATCTTTTGTAGCACCATAAAATTTCAACTTGAACCAACCATTTGGTGGAGGATTCCACTTAGTATTAGCTCTAATATTGGGAGGAGGTTGGTTGGGGATCTCTGCTAGAGGGAGGTTTAAGAAACAACCTAAGGAAGACTCAAAACTAGAAGCGATATGTATTGAATGAGGGATGAGGAGAAAATTTTATTTGGCAAAGGATAGGATTTTGTTGAAGATAGAATCAAGAATCATATAATTATTAGAGAATATTATATGATTTCTCTCCAACCATATTCTCCAAAGGAAATGGTGAAGGTAGATTTTCCAGAGGAATTTGAGGAGGGGGTTGTGAAAGGGAGGAGGTTGTTGAAGGAAAATATAAACAACAAAACAAGGTTTGACGCATAGGATGTGGAAGGTTTGGAGGAATTTGTTGATTATGGAAGAGGAAAAAGGTGAAGAGGGGACTCCCAATTAGCCAAGCACAAATAACACCTATTAGGAAAAATGATACCTCTTTTGAGCATATTGTCAATAGTTAGGATTTTCTTTTGAAAGACCAGCCAAGCAAAAAAGTACACCTTAGGGATGAGGATCTTGGTCCAAACAACATCATAGGGAAATAAAGATTCCTTCAAATTTAGGAGTAGATGATAAGAAAATTTTACTAAAAATTCTCCACTCTTAGTGGGCTACCAAAATAGTTGGTCTTTGGGATTACCATAAGGAATAATGGTGGAGTTTAGTAAGGATTACAAAGAATTAGATTCCACCAGGTTGGTGGTGCTTCTGATAGGTTTCCAATTGTTCCTAATGTTCTGGAAGCTCAAAAAATTAGACTCTTTGGCCATATGTGGCATTAGTAAATTCTTTCAGAGAAAAGATGTTTGGGTCTTCAATAAGGGGTTCTCCTCTAATCCATTTGTCATTCAAGAAACCTATATTGTGTCCGTCTCCTAGATTCCACCTTAGACCTTTCTTCAGCAATTTTTTGGTGTTTATTAGGGATTTCCAAAAGGTGGATCCTCTTGCGGGCGGCATTTCACTAAGGAAGTCTATTCCCTGTAATTATTTTCTTCTAACAATGGATGTCCATTCATTACTGACATTAGTGACTAGACACCAAGCTTGTTTGGCCATGAGGGCTAAATTAAATAGTTGAACTCTTCTAAGACCAATTTATCCCTTATCCTTGGGTCTGCACACCTTATCCTAGGTAATAATATGTAAGCACTATTTATTTTCTATTCTAGTCCATAGAAACTTTTAAATTTGTTCTATTCTATGATAGACCAATGCGAGAGCCTTAAAATAGATAAGGAGTATGTAGGGATGCTTTGAAGGGAAGCCATAGTAAGGGTGCCTTTGGCCGCTTGAGATAAGATATTTTCTTTCCATCCTGCCAAATTCCTATGAATCCTTTCAATCACGTTATTCCACATTGAATATAAAGGATTCCCAATGAATAAGGGGAGACCCAGATAGGTAGTAGGAAAGTACGACACTATGCATTCTAAAATTCTAACTATTTTGATTTACCTCTGGATAGGGGTGTTGAAGAAAAATATCTTACTTTTATTGAAATTAACTTTTTGACCAACCGCTTCCTCATATAAAAGAAAAATGTATTTGATTAACTTGGCTTCAAATATAGAGGCTTAGGTAGAGATTATAGTGTCATCTATAAATTATTGATGAGTGACTAGATTGATTTGGGATGCTACTATGATTCATAATATGAGTCTTGATATACATGAAGCATTGATGGTCCTTCCAAGAGCTTCAAAAACAATGATAAATAAGAAGGGAGATATAAGATCTCCTTGTCTTAGTCCTCTGCTACTCTATAAATAGCTAGTTGTGGATCCATTGATGATAACAAAAAACCATGGGTTGAAGATGCATCCTTTGATCAAATATACCCACTCAGGATGGAATCCAAATTTTATAAGAATAGATATAAGGAATTGATCATGTCATAAGCCTTATTTATATGTAGCTTGACGATGAAAGCAGGTTTCTTAGTTCGGGATACAAAATGCAGAGCTTCATGAATAGTTATGAAACCATCTAAGATAGATCTACCTTGTACATAACTTCCTTGGCACGTATCAATGATATTGGGTAAAAATTCCTTCATCCTATTAGCAATGGCTTTAGTAAGGATCTTGTAAACCACATTGTAGAGACATACAAACCTATAATTAGTCATGGATTTGGAATCAAGACCTTTTGGGATCAAATCAATGAATATGGAATTGTAACAATGTGGGATGTATTTGAAGGTTTGAAATTCCTTTATAGATGAGAAAATATATTGGCAAACAATATCCCAAAATGTTTGAAAGAAAATAGGGGAGAAGCCATTCGATCCAGGAGCTTTATCAGGATTCATAGATAAGAGAGCCTATCTAACTTCCTCATAAGAAAAGGGAGCTATTAGGTTGTCTTTGACATCCTCTGGAATGAATTGGGGAATGTGGTATAACATGGAATTTTTGGTAGAATTAGAGTAAGGATCACATTCTCCAAGGAGGGAAATGAAATATGAAATAGCCTCACCTTTTATTTCCCTAATGTCTGAAGTTGAATACCCATCACTCTTCACAAGTTCCTTGATTCTATTGTTGCTCCTGTTTCTCAGGGTCAATACATGGACGAATTTGGTGTTAGAATCCCCCTCCTTAATATATAAGGCTCTTGAATTCTATATCCAAAAGTTTTCTTAAAAAGTAAGGATATTATGGTATTTGTAAAGGATGTTTCTTTATTTTATCCTGAGGTGCTCATCATTCTATCCATTCTGGATTTTTTTCTCTACTATTGCAATATTGTCTTTGATTAGCTATATGTTTGCAAAAAATACTGAACACTTATTTGTTCCATTCTTTTAGATTTTCTTTGACATGTATGAGTTTTTGAGCTAACTTATACGAAGGGCAGCCTTGCCCTACTTGTTGCCACCATTGGGAAATTTTATTTATAATATTGTGATGATGGATCCACATTGCTTCAAACTTGAACAAACTTTTGAAGGGGTTACCTTTATCAATCTCCATCAAGAGAGGGTTGTGATCAGATCCTATCTTGGGAAAAGAGTGAATACTGGCATATCCAAAAATTTGAACAACTTCTTGAGAAAGGAAGAACCTATCCAACTTCACCTAGATAAGTTGGTTGCCCACTCTTCTATTGCTCCAAGTGAATTTGGCATCCTTGAGTTTAACATCCATGAGACTATTTGAATTGACAAACTCATTGAAGTCTTCCATGCTTTTAAGAGGGACCAATTGATGCAGGAGCATCCGGTGGTAGCAGAGCAATCTTGCATCAACAAAAAAAATTCCAAGTGTTAGCTTTGATGTCGCGATATTGTGACATGTCGCGATATCGCGACATGTCACGTTTTCGTGACTCAGGAAGGAGAGAGAAGGCACGGGGCCAAAAATGTCATGATTTCACGACATGTCGCAATATCGTGACATGTGTTTTCGCAACTCAGGAAGGAGAGAGAAGGCACGAGGCCAAAATTGTTGCGATTTCATGACATGTCACGAAATCATGACCAAAAGGACAAAGCAAGGCGCAAGGATGAAAAATGTCACGAATTCATGACATGTCATGAAATCATGGCCGAGGCAGGAGAAAGAAGGCGTCCACAAAAAAAATGTCGTGATTTCATGATGTCATGAAATCACGACCAAAACAAGGGAATGTCATGATTTCGTGACATGTCATGAAATCGCGATCGAAAGAATGCAGAAAATTCCAGAGGAGAAAATGTCACGATTTTGTGACATGTCACGAAATCATGATCGAAAGGGAACAGGAAGGGTCAGAGAAGAAAATGTCACGATTTCACGACATGTCGCAAAATCATGACCGAAGGAGCAGAAAAGGAAGCAAGGAAGAGAACTGTCGCGATATCACAACATGTCACGATTTTGTGACTCGTAAAGGCAAGAAGAAAGCAGAAAGCAAGATGTCGCGATATCGTGACATGTCATGATTTCACGACCGAGAAGGAAGAAAGAAGAACCAGAAGGGAAGATGTCACGATATCGCGACCCATAGAAGAGGAAGACAACGAGAAAGAAAAATGTCACGATATCGCGACATGTCGCGACATCATGACCTGAAGGAGGGGAAGGCCGAGAGAAAGAAAAATGTCATGATATCGTGACATGTCATGATATCATGACCCGAAGGAAAGAAATGCTGCAAGGAAGGAAAATTTCACAATATCGCGACATGTCACGATATCACGACCCGAAGGAGAGAAGGGCAGCAAGCAATAAAAATGTCGCAATATCGTGACATGTCATGATATCGTGACATACTGCTAGTTATCTATTCGAAAAAGCTCGTATTCCTAGATGGTATTTTTTGAGGCGATCAGGGCCTCATTAATGCATGATTTCTTTCCCGATAAGCTCGCTGAGCATGGCGGCCATTTGAAGACTATGTCCAAAAGTCATATGGCTCATCAATGCATGTATCCGCGGCCAACCCGATGGTAGTTGCCAGTTAGGGAAATATGTAAAGGTTCAGTCAGGTAGGATGTATTTTGGGGCAGATGGGTCATTAATGGCCTAGAGGGTCGGACCTAGAAAAGAGAGGGGAGACATAGATATAGAAGCAGGGGGGTGCATCAAGAGAGGGGTTCTCAGAAAAAGAAAAACTACACCTGTTGTCTAGTATTGTAATTTTTTTTGGAAGGTTCAAGGAATTGAGAGCTGAAGTGATTCTCTGTATTACTGTGTTTCTGTGTTATTCATTTCCTATGTGTCTGAGTCCCCATCAAGTGGTATCAGAGTGGGAGTTTCTGAGTGTGTGAGTAGATCGTCGAAAGTGAGGCAGCTTGCACCAAGATCTGTGGAAGGGTTGTGAGAAGAGAGTGAAGCAGAATGCCTCCACGAAAATATCATGGTGGTGGAAGAAACATGGTGCCAGCAGAATATTTTAGAGCTTTGTAGAGGCAAGTTCAGGCCCTGCAAGAGGAGCTACGTAGAGGACTTGAACCCAGAGGGGAAGAAGGAAGTGAAGATGAGGTTGAAGAAGAAGAGGACCAATTTGAGGAAGAAGAAGAGGTTGTAGATCCTGCACAAGCTAGGTTATACAGAGCCATCTCTCAGATTGGGAAGAGACCAAAGATGGAGGTTTCTACATATTCTAGAAATCTTGATCCAGAGGAGTTGATTGATTGGATCAATGATTTGGAAGAATACTTTGAGTATGAAGAGGTTGAAGATCCTAATAGGGTCAAGTTTGCTAAGACCAAGCTGAAGGGTCATGCTAGCATATGGTGGAAGGGAGTGCAGTTGGAAAGAAACAGAAGAGGAAAGGAGAGAATAACTAGATGGGATAGAATGCTGGAAAAGTTAAAGAGGCAGTTCATCCCAACTGACTATGAAATGGATCTGCTGAAGAAAATGCAAGGTTTGAAGCAGGCTAGCAAGCCTGTTAAAGAATACATAGAGGAGTTTTACAAGATTGTAATCAGAACAGGCCATTTAGAGGCCAGCAAGGAGAAGGTAGCCCGTTATATTAATGGGTTACGAGCAAGTATTCAAGAAGAGTTAATCCTGGTCAGGATGACCACCATAGAGGATGCTTACCAGTTTGCTCTGAAGGTTGAAGAGAAACTAAACAGAAGGTTTAAGAGCAAAAAGAGGAAGAGGTCATGGTGGAAGAACTGGTGGAAGGACCAGTGGAGAAAATTATAAAGATCAGAAGAAGGCTGGTGAGACCAGTAATATCCAAGAACAGAATGAAGGAAGCACCTACCAACCCCGTAATTAGAACAATGGTTATCCGAGAGGGAGAGGCAGATCTGGACATGGATTTTGTAGAGGAGGATTTCATGGAACCTGTTTCCACTATGGTGAAGAAGGACATCGAGCATTTGAGTGTCCACAACACAAATAAAGGATGAATAAGAGACCTGAGGGTCCTACCAGGGCTGCTGTAGCAGATGAAGGTGCTGAATCAAAAATTTTTGAGGAGGCAGAGAGAGGAGAAGTTATGGTCATTAGGAGGACCCTGTTAAATGATGAGAAAGGATCAGACCAAAGGAGAAGCTTGTTTCACACAAGGTGCAAAAGTTTGGGTAAGGTCTGCAATATTATCATAGATAATGGTAGTACTTGATAACTTGGTTTCAGAAGAAATGGTTGCCAAGTTACAACTACAAAGGAGAAGACACCCACAACCATACCGTATTGTGTGGTTACAGAAGGACCATAGAGTTTTGGCCAGTGAGCAATGTTCAGTGAAGTTCAATATTAGGAATTACTGTGATGAGGTCCTGTGTGATATCCTGCCCATGGATGCTTGCCATTTGCTATTGTGAAGTCCATGGTAGTTTGATCGGTGTGTAGTGCATGATGGTCATGCCAAAACCTACTCAGTAACGAAGAATGGAGTGCGCCATAAGATGAAACCCTTGAAGGAAGTGAAATAAAAGGTATGTAGCAGCGCTAGAATTTGTTTAGTTGAAGGAGGAAAACTTTTGAATAGTTTAAAGCATGAGTGTATGTGCTATGCATTGGTTCCTAGAGTTAGGAAGGAAGAATACAAGGATACCCTTGTAGAAGTCTTAGAACTGTTAAAAGAATTTCCAGACATTATATCTGATAATGTGCCTGAGGGTTTACCACCAATGAGGAAGATCAGTCACCACATAGATTTGGTACCAGGATCTAGTTTACCCAATAAGGAAGCACATAGAATGACTCCTACAGAAATTGAAGAGCTGAACAGACAAGTCCAAGAGTTGCTGGAGAAGGGACTGATTTGGGATAGTTTGAGTCCATGTGCAGTACCTGTAGTACTAGCACCAAAGAAATATGGAGAGTGGAGAATGCGTACAGACTCTCGAGCCATTAACAAGATCACCATAAAGTACAGATTTCCATTGCCAAGGATGGATGACATTATGGACTATTTGAGTGGAGCCAAGTACTTCACCAAGATTGATCTGAAGAGTGGTTATCACCAGATTCGTGTCAGAGAAGGAGATGAGTGGAAGACAACCTTCAAAACTAGGGAAGGTTTGTATGAATGGTTGGTCATGCCATTTGGGCTGACCAATGCACCAATCACATTCATGCGGTTGATGAATGAGGTATTGAAAGAGTTATTAGGCAAATTTGTTATTGTATATTTGGATGATATTCTAATATTTAGCAGAACCCTAGAAGAGCATCTAATGCATATCAGAAGGGTTTTTGAGAGGCTACGGGAGGAGTAGCTGTTGATTAATCTAAAGAAATGTAATTTCGTGAAGTAGTTAGTGTACCTGGGATTTTTCATCTCAACCGGAGGTCTAAAAATGGACCTAGAAAAGGTAAGAGCTATCATGGAATGGCCTACTCCGAGAAGCACGACTGAGGTAAGATCATTTCATGGTCTAGAAAGTTTTTATAGGAAATTCATTAGAAATTTCAGCAGTATTTGTGCACCCCTTACAGAAACAATGAGAGGGAATAAGAAATAATTTAAGTGGACCTTAGAAGCAGACAAGAGCTTTGATATGTTGAAAAGGAAGGTTACAGAACAACCTGTTTTGGCACTTCCATATTTTAATAAGGTATTTCAGGTAGACTGTGATGCTAGTGGTAGTGCCATAGGGGCTGTTTTGAGTCAAGAAGGTAAACCTATTGCTTACTTTAGTGAGAAACTCAATGATGCCAGAAAGAAGTATTCAGTTTATGATCAAGAGTTTTATGCTATAGTTTAGGCTCTAAAGAAGTGGCGACATTACTTTCTGCCAAAAGAGTTTGTTCTATTTACTGATCATCAGGCCTTACAGTATATTAATAGCCAAGGGAAGCTAAATTAGAGGCACCTGAAGTGGGTTGAGTTTCTACAGAGTTATACCTTTGTGTTGAAGCACAGGAGTAGAAAGTCCAACAGAGTTGTAGATGCCTTAAGCAGAAGGTAGTGTTTGTTGACATAAATGAAGGTGGAAGTGGTGGGATTCGATGAACTGAAGGGTTTGTACCTTGAAGATCCTGATTTTGTAGAAGCCTGGAAGGCTTGCTTGGCACCTATTACTTTGGACAGGACCAAGTGGTTGGATTTTCTAATCCAAGATGGGATGTTGTTCAAAGGAGGTCAATTATGCATTCCACGGAGTTCAATGAGGGAGAATCTGATAAAGGAGAAGCACAGTGGGGGACTAGCTGGACATTTTGGTCGAGATAAGACCATTGCCCTTGTTAGTGAAAACTACCATTGGCCATAGTTGCAGCAAGATGTGACTAAATTTGTGTAGGGTTGTAGAGTCTGTCAGATGGCTAAGGGAGTGAGACAGAATACAGGATTGTATCAGCCATTACCTGTGCCAGAGAGACCATGGGAGGACATTAGTATGGATTTTGTTCTTGGCCTACCAAGGACACAATGAGGGAGTGACTCAATTTTTGTTGTGGTGGACTAGTTTTTGAAGATGGCTCATTTTATTCCATGTCAGAAAATGAGTGATGCAGTTCATATTGCAGGCTTGTTTTTCAAGGAGGTGGTATGCCTTCATGGTCTACCCAAGAGTATAGTATCTGACAGAGATACCAAATTTGTGGGTTATTTTTGGAGAACTTTGTGGAAGCAGCTAAAAATAGATTTGAAGTTTAGTTTTGCATACCATCCATAGACTGATGGACAAACAGAGGTGGTGAACAAAATTTTGGGTAATCTTCTAAGATGCCTGGTAGGAGACAGACCCAAGGGATGGGACTTGATCTTGCCACAAGCAGAATTTGCTTACAATAATTCCATCAACAAAAGTACTGGTAGATCCCCAATCCAGATTGTGTATGGGAACAACCCAAGAAATGTTTTTGAACTGAGAACGATGGGTAAAGGAGAAAATAGTAGTGTTGAGGTTGGATATTTTGTAGAGCACATAAAGAGTTTGCATGAAGAGGTAAAACGACATATCAGTAAGATGAATACTCAGTACAAAGCCAAAGTCGATTAGAAGCGACGTTTCAAGGAGTTCCAAGTGGGAGATGAGGTCATGGTTCACTTGAGAAAGGAAAGTTTTCCTAGCAAAACCTACAACAAGCTGAAGATGAAGAGGTTTGGACCATGCAGGATCATAGGTAAAAGAGATTCGAGAAATGCCTATGAAGTGGAACTGCCAAGCGAGCTGAATATATCACCTATTTTTAACATTATAGATTTGGCAAAATACCATGAAGGAGGCAGTAGTGAGACGCTGAATATAGAATTGTGGAGTATTCCAACATATACCCCAGCAACAGACGAGATCGAGGAAATACTAGACACTCGAGAAGGCAGAAGTACCAAGAATAGGCAGTATTCTGAATACCTGGTCAAATGGAAGGACAGGCCTATCGAAGATGCAACTTGGTTGTCAAAAGAAGAGGTCGACCGCTTGAGTATTCCTCCAACAACACAAAAGTTAAGGACACTTCTCAATCCACCCCGGGTGTCTGATGCAGGAGCATCCGGTGGCAGCAGAGCAATCTTGCATCAACAAAAAAATTTCCAAGTGTTAGCTTTGATGTCGCGATATCGCAACATGTCATGTTTTCGTGACTCAGGAAGGAGAGAGAATGCGTGGGGCCAAAAATAAGGTGATTTCATGACATGTCACGATATCGCGACATGTCGCATTTTCGCGACTCAGGAAGGAAAGAGAAGGTGCGAGGCCAAAATTGTCACGATTTCGTGACATGTCACGAAATCGCAACCAAAAGGATGAAGCAAGGCGTAGGAGTGAAAAATGTCATGATTTCGTGACATGTTACGAAATCGCGGCCGAGGCAGTAGAAAGAAGGTGTCCATAGAAAAAATGTCACGATTTCGTGACATGTCACAAAATTGCGACCAAAATAGGAGAGAGAGAGAGCGTCCGAAGGGAATGTCATGATTTCGTGACATGTCACAAAATCACAACCGAAAGAACGCAGAAAAGGCCAGAGGAGAAAATGTCACGATTTCGTGACATGTCGTGAAATTGCGACCGAAAGGGAACAGGAAGGGTCAGAGAAGAAAATGTCATGATTTCATGACATGTCACGAAATCACGACCGAAGGAGCAGAAAAGGAAGCAAGGAAGAAAACTGTCGCAATATCGCGACATGTCACGATTTTGTGACCCATAAAGGTGAGAAGAAAGCAGAGAGCAAGATGTCACGATATCGCGACATGTCACGATTTCACGATCGAGAAGGAAGAAAGAAGAACCGGAAGGGAAGATGTCGCGATATCATGACATGTCACGATATCGTGACCCATCGAAGAGGAAGACAACGAGAAAGAAAAATGTCACGATATCACGACATGTCGTGATATCACGACCTTAAGGAGGGGAAGGTTGAGAGAAAGAAAAATAACGTGATATCGCGACATGTCACGATATCACGACCCAAAGGAAAGAAATGTTGCAAGGAAGGAAAATGTCACGATATCGCAACCCGAAGGAGAGAAGGGCATAAAGCAAGAAAAATGTCATGATATCGCGACATACTACTGGTTCTCTATTCAAAAAATATTGCATTCCTAGACGATGTTTTTTGAGGCAGTTAGGGCCTCATTAATGCATGATTTCTTGCCCAGTAAGCTTGCTGAGCATGGTAGCAATTTGAAGACTGTGCCCAAAAGTTAGACGGCTCATCAATGCATGTATCTATGGCCAACCCGGTGGCAGTTTCCAGTTAGGGAAATATGTAAAGGTTCAGTCAGGCAGGATGTATTTTGGGGCAGATGGGTCATTAATGGCCTAGAGGGTCAGACCTAGAAAAGAGAGGGGAGAAATGGATATAGAAGCAGGGGGGTGCATCAAGAGAGGGGTTATCAGAACAAGAAAAACTATGCTTGTTGGCTAGTATTGTAATTTTTTTTGGAAGGTTCAAGGAATTGAGAGCTGGAGTGATTCTCTGTATTACTGTGTTTCTGTGTTATTCATTCCCTATGTGTTTGAGTCCCCATCACCCATGCTCCTCCTTTTTTATATGATGGGTAGAGGGGAGTATTTAAATCCCCTACTATAGTCCAAGGAGTGTCGTGGAAATAATATTTTATACTACTTAAGATGTCCCACAACTGGGCCTTTCTTGGTAATGTGATTGGAGCATAAATGTTGGACAAAATCCATGAAGTATTATTATCCCTATCATAAAATAGCACACTTGTTATTCTATCCTTTGAATTAATCAATATTACTTCAAGTTTTCTCAGGTCCCATAAGCACATTAATCCACCTGAGGAACCTCTTGCATGACTGAATACCACTTATCCTCTCTTCCAAATTTTCTTTGTTGTATCAATGGAACTACTAGCATCAATTTTAGTTTCTTGCATTATGAATATTATGGGTTTTAACTCTCTTATTAATGAACTAACCACTCTCTGCTTAGCTAGCCCATTAAGACCCCTCACATTCCATGAGAGGATCTTCATTTGGAAGGTTTAGTGGTCTTCCTACCCCCCTTCCTTGAGGTTGGGGAGGTTTGGTGCTTTTGCTATCATCTCTGGGTTGGTAGACAACTGGAGGAAATAGAGTTTTTTGGATTCCATTTGCAATGTCTTCTTGGATTCCTCTTTTCTACTATTCATTAGCTGAAATTTTTCCTTTCTTCTTGTCGCTTCCACAATCAATGGGCAACTTCATGGTGGCACTTTTTTTTTCTTAGGACTGAATTTGTATAGAACAATCTATTCAATTATAGGGTTAAAACATTCAACATCAGTCTGGTAATTAGTAGGACTATAACATCTAGAATTGATTGGGTTCTGAGCAAGGCTAGAAATATTCGATCTTGCTTGTTCTCTGATGGGTTTTTGCCTCCTAGATCCATCTTACTTGGGATTCTCTGAAGGATGATCTAGGGTAATATGAGATGACCCTAATTTTGAAGGGGAGGGAGTTCAACTTTAGGGTCCATCATTCCTTGTATATCCTCCTCCTGAAATACTAAATCAATCAAAATAACTTGATATTTATCCATGCTAGAAGAAGGGGAATTTACCTTATCCTATTATGAAAGAGAGGTAGATATCTCCTTTTCTCTCTTGAGTTGGTAGTTGATTTTTGGGTTGTTACAATGAAATTTACCTCTTTATATATATGGTATTTTGTAAAAGATATTTTTGATGCACTCATTATTATTTTCCAATTTTGTCCTTTCAACAATAAGCCTTTGAATAATTCTATAATTATTTTGCTCACACAAATTTCTTCTTCAATTTTAATTTCCTTCAAATAATAATTAATTTCCTTTGTTGTTGAAAATATTATTACTCCAAAATTAATATTTCTTCTTCAGTATAATTTTTTCTTTGTAGTAGGATTCCTTATTTCTCCTAAATTTAATATTTAAAATTTCTTCTTCCTTCAATAATTCTTCTATTTTCTTCAAATAAAATTATTTTCTTCTTTTCTTCAAATTAATTTTTTTTCCCTTAATAAATTAATTTTCTCCTCAATATATTTTCTTCAAATAATTCTCTTCTCTTTTCTGATTTTCTTTCTTCAATTTTCAATTTAATATTCTTCTTAATAATTGTTTTTCAATAAACAATATCTTCTTTCAAATAATCTTTTTTCTTCTTCAAATATAATTAATTTTTCTTCAACTTTTATATTCTTCTTCAATTTAATTTTCCTATCTCTTTGGACAATATTCTTTCTTCAAATAATACTTCTTCATAATAAATTTCTTCACCTTCAAATATTTCAAATTATTTCTTTCCTTCAATATATATCTTCTTCTAATAAATTTATTTTTCCTCACAAATTCAATAATTTTTTCTTCTTTTAATTAAATCTTATTCCATATTTTCAAATAAATAAGTAAATCCTTTAAACTTAATCGCTTTACTTTGCTAAATAATTTGCACAAAATAATTTATGTATCTTAAAATTATATTGTTAACACTTCTACATGGACATGACTCTTGCTATGTTTTTCTCCCTAACACCTTCTACTCTCATTGGCATATTTTTCTCAATTTTTTTCACTACTATCACCAGAATAATGTTTCTCTTCCTTTATATTGATACTCTTTCCAACTTGTTATCATTATCTTGATGTTTGTTGTCAACTTGACATTTCCAACATCCAAATTCTATTCTTCACATCTACTTCCCTATCTTTGGTTAAAGTCTACAAATTCATCTATAACTTGGGATCTATTATCATCTATGGCTCATGCTCATTTAATGTTTGCAACTTAGAATTTTTATTTCCTTTGGTATTCTTAGCCTATGGTTGATTTAACAACTCGTTGCTTCCCAATTATTTTCCATATGCTCTTCAACTCACCAAAATTTCACTTTTCATATTTCTCCTTCACCAAGTCCTTAAACTTTCTACCAAACACTCTTCATATATGTATCCTCTCCTATTTAGGAACTATCCCAAATGTTGTATGACTTCCTCCAACACTCTAGCTCCTTACAATACTTGTGGCTTGTAGCTATAACTTTACTATAACAATATTAGAATGCTCTCCCCTCTTTACACCTCCGGTTCATTTTACTTTAGCAGTTGCTTCATTCTCTTCTCTACTGCTCCCACATATCTCCTTCAAAAAATATCCAATAGTGTGGATCAGATACCACTATTAGTAAATCAAAAAATTTCTCACAGGATCTTAAGTTTAAATTCTCACATACATTCAAAAATAACAATACCAATAGTTCATTGAAAATATTATTGATAAATATATCTACTTAAGCAATGTAATACAATATAATGCAAAGCTTATTCAGTAATCTATTGTAATTCTTTATCTTCAATATATTCATATTTAATATGAGACTCTTCACATTCACAATACTCTTGACTTTTCTATTTTCTAAAAACTATTCATCTTCTCAAACATACGGGAGATCTAACACTTCATATTTCTCATGAGAGAAATACCACATAATAATAAATCTATTATTGACTCCACATATCCACACAAGAACAAATACTCTAATGATTTCACATACTAAATGAAAACTCTTACATAACTCCATACTTACATGATACCTCACTTACATAACACCTCACTTGCATAACTTCAGACTTACATGATGCCTACTATATACTTAAATATTTATAACACTCTAAACTAAACTATTTACATGGTACTTGCAATATTCTTGCAAATTACCAAATAATTTAATACTTCCAACAAGTTACCACTACCATTATTATATGCTTCCATACATAGCAACAAACCACTTTCACTAGGACTTCAAATGAAGAAGAAAATATAGAATCACAACCTCCTCTAAGGATATGATCTTTCAATCTTTCATTATTTTATAAGGGCTTCCTCTTACCCATGAGCCACCACATTTTAGTTGCCAAAGGAGGCTTTGCATGAACATGCTTAAAAGAACAGTTGTAACAAACTTCCAAGAGTACCTAGACAAATAATAGAAGAAAGAGATCATGAAACATTAGATATTAATAAATAATATGAATCAATCACCCAAAGAAGGAAGAGGGATTGTGTAGAGAATATTCTAAATCATTTTCCTACAAGCCCACAAAAGACCTAAAATCTACTATAACTATAAAAAATTCATTTATATCTCCCAAAAAATAGACCAAATATTTTTATTACATAGAAAAATATATATTTTCCCTTTCAAACTAGGGCAATAACACTATCATGACCCTCCTTAGTGGGTCTTAGGGTATAGAAGTGGTGTAATGCTTAAAGATAACTTGTGCATAGTTTTGTTGTAAGTAAGAAGCTATGCAATGTATAGAATCGACCTTAAGGACTATTATATATAATTATAATAGGAGAATAAAATATTATAAATAAAAAGATTTATTTATAATATAGACTATTATATATAATTATAATAGGAGAATAAAATATTATAAATAAAAGGATTTATTTATAATATAGACTATTATATATAATTATAATAGGAGAATAAAATATTATAAATAAAAGGATTTATTTATAATATAGACTATTATATATAATTATAATAGGAGAATAAAATATTATAAATAAAAGGCTATTTATAATAAATATTATTATATATTTTAAAGGAATATTATAAATATAATATGAGAATATTATATGACCATTATGAATCAAAAATTTATATTTGTCATTATGAAAAAAATATTATTGTATTGTTGAAAAGATGTTTTTTGTGAAGAGATTATTTTATTAAAAAATGGGAATAAGATATCTCTTATCATCTTGATTAATTGTTTTAGCATTTATTAAGTGATGACCTTCTAACATGAGGTGAGGGAGGCCTTCAAAGCCTTCAATGTAGGTAGGTATACCTTGATGAAGAAGAACAATTCCTAGCGATGGAGGAGGGGTCTCTATTTAGATAAATATAGGAGGTCAAGACTTCTTGTAGAGGAGGATAAATGGTTTTTGATAGAGGGAAAGGCTCTACAATGGAAAGGAATTACGGTTTTCATTTTAGAGTTCAAACCTAGAAAAAAATGGATGAGCTTGGTTCTAAGGTTTTGATCTTTCATCTTTGCCTGTACATATTTATGCTTGAGATATTCGATGAAAACCTGCCCTACGACCACTCAATTATAACTCTATTTGTATTATTATTATATGCTTGCTTAGAGGTTCAATCAACTGCAATGGATGTATTGAAATTATATTGTTTAAAACTACTATTAAATATTTTAATTCAACCCCCTTGCACTTGGTAATCCATGAGGATACCTCCATATTTAGGCTTCAAACAATATCTATCAAAATCTTGGAGTTTGACTTCCACGGAATGCAGATGCACCCTTTGTTTCCCTTTGGGAAATAATTTTAGCCTTGGTTAAACCTAGTTGGTTGAGATAATAATTCACAATGGTTAGAAATCATTGTTGGATTCTTTGTGGAGCCCCTGTAGTGGTCACCTCCTTTACCTAGTTTTGAATCAAGCAACCCAAGATGAAAATCTTACTAGAATATATCCTTTGCATATTTTGGGATGCTTTTTGAGGTAGGGGTAACACCAGGTGAGGTCCATGACCTCTATGAGATACCTCTTAAGCGGTCAATGTGCCCTGGTTGGTTCTCAGACCCACTTAAGTGGAATCCTCTTATGAGGTATTCTATGAGCATAGTCCCACATGGGACGTGCTTAGGTAGAGTGTAAGCTTAAGAACACAAGCTTATACTGAGAGGGAGGGTGAACAGTATATAGACCACTTTTTACTTTTTCTTCCAATTCAATATTATGTTGTGTAAATATAGTAGTATCAATAGCAGTAATCAAAGTAATGCACAGAAACCATACACAATAGAGACACCACAATTATGTGGTTCACCCAATGTGGGATAATCCACTGAGAAAATATTTTACTAAAAATTTCTCAATCAATATCTTTGGGAATCACTCCCAATTACGAATTTTATGGATCTCTATCCAAAGGAGATACTGATTCCCTAATCTCAAGTTCATGGATCTCTTCCATAGGATAACTCTTTCCCCTTTTGCTCTGGCTATGAGATCTTCTAGAAGACTCTGTCTCTCTACTGCACTGACTGATGGACCTCTCTCCACTTGAAGACTCCTCACTCAGATCTATCTTCAACTGTGTTGGCTATTGGATCTCTATCCACCGAGACTCTATCCTTTGTACTTTGTTACCTCCAAAGCTCTATCAATAGGCTCACTAAGAAACTACTCAATAGGCTCACACAAAACATGCTTAACAAGCTCACACAAAACTTGTCAAATGATGAATAACAATCTAACATAAAACTTATCCAAATATGCTTCACCAAGAACTTGCCCAAATATGCTCTAGCAAGATCACCAAGAACTTGCCCAAATCTGCTCTAGCAAGCTCACCATGAACTTGCCCAAAACTGCTCTAGCAAGCTCACCAAGAACTTGCCCAAAACTTTCCACAAATCTAACTCAACACTGTACTAAAATCTATCCCAAAGGCCTTCTTAAAGACTCAATCAATCATGCTCTCAAAATGAACTAAAAAATGAGTGGCAATCTCAACTCAAATTAACTTCATAGAAGCATAAAGAGAATTTTTAGAGACTCAATATGTTCTAATATCACTCTCAACCCAAATCAATCTCAACTCAAATCAACTCAAATCAATCTCAACTCAACTCAAGTCAATCTCATAGAAGCATAAAGAGAATTTGTAGAGACTCAATATGTTCTAATATCACTCTCAACTCAAATAAACCTCAACTCAATTCAAGTCTTATAGAACCATACAAAGAATTGTTAGATACTCAATATGTTCTAACCTCAATCTCAACTCAACATAGAATGATGGAATATTTTATTTTATAGAACTTGAACAATCACTTCACACATTACTTGACTAGGCTCAATCAACTCAACTCAACCAAATCATCACAAGGGATAACTCTCTCTCACACAATCCTAGTCCAAGTATGTATCAACCAACTTAAATGTTTCCAACAATGCTCAACCACAAATCTCACATAACAATGTGTATCGTTCCAAATTTTCCGCACCCTTACCTTCAGGCTAAAGGATCCACGCCCGAAAGGGGGATGTGGGAAGGATGGGACAATACCTCGGACTGAGATGCCCTTTGAAGGTCCCGCCTCTCGGGGGAGGTGTATTAAGGTGATTTTTCGACGGATGGTGGGGTTCACCAGGAAATGTTTAGTGGCAGTCTCCACGCCTAGGTTGGGAATGTGTTTAATGTGTTCAATTTTATCTTTAAACTTTAAATCCTAGGTTTGACCAAATGAATCTAAGTTGTTCTATTATGAAAATGCAAATTAAATGAATACATAAAACAAAATTAAACATAAAACACAAAGAATATGCTAGATGAGAAAAGCCATACCTGATTTTGGATGTCTGATGGAGATTTTGATTTTTGAAGCAGTCCAAATTGCCTCTAATTTGACAGGATCGTCTAAAATTAGACAAGATCATCTGAGGTTTGACAAATTCGTCAAAGACTTGCAAACAGAGAAATAGATACAAAATACAGAAAATGCAGCTATACTGATAAAGGAAAATGATGTGAAATAATAATAAAGATGTTAATAAGATAATCCCAAATAGAAATGCAAGTAAATTACAATGCTTTAATAGCTAATCATGATTTTATTATGCAATTAAACTACATGGGTGAACTCCAAGATGCAGAATAACAGAAATAATAATAAAGCCGACTAAATGCGAGAATAAAATAGCAGCAAAGTATAGGAAAAGCGCAAACTCTGGGCACTGATTGCCCCCAATGCAGACTACAGTTGAAATCATTTCGAATTTTTACGGGATCATCCAAGATTGTACAGGATCGTCTGCGACGATCTGAGCTTGCTCCGACTGAAAATCAATGAGGTCCCTGCAAGAAAACTTGGAAAGCACAAATGTAGATGGTAATCCAGGGTATTCTAATGCACGCAAAGGTCAAGTTACAGGAAAATTGAGCCAGGGGAATGTCAAGGGGGGGTACTAAGGTTTAAATAGGCTTAGGAGGGAGGTTAAGAGGTTGGGGATCATCCCAATTTGGGATATATCCAATGGGGAGGGTCTCTAACAGTGCAGACATGCTTCTGCCCAGATTAGAGACATCGTTGGAACATAATCTAATTATGCACAAATTAGTTTGGGACGAGATCGTCTAGACATTTTTCTCCAAAAAAAATCATCCGATCTAAGGCGATATCGTCTGATCGAAGACGATATCGTCCAACGGTCACAACAAATCCTAAAAATGGCACAAAAAATGAGGAAAGCTGTTTAATAGGCGGTTAACGGGTGGTTCGGGGTTAAAATTGAATTTTGAATTATTACTAAAGTAATTTTAATTATTTGCTAAGGTTTACTGTGCCAATTTTGGGGTGCTACATTTTGCCCCCTCTTTAGTGAATTTTTTGAGGAAAATGCGTTAAAGACGAGTTCTTCTCGATTTACGAGAAAGCAAAAATTTACTCCCATTTTTAGGCAATGATTCTAGGTCGAATCGTACGACAGCTTACTATGGTGCCCCCTCCGTGTTTTTACCCAAATCGAACGTTTGAGGTAAAAACGCGGAAAAGCAAAATTAAAATGTTGTTGAATAAAATTAAGAAAATAGGAAAAAACTCTAATTCATTTTTACTGTTCATTTTCATTTTCTGGTTTCTGGAGCTCTGCAAACAAAATGGTCGAGACAGCGCACAGATCGACAGAGGTCCGACGCAGGCTACGGGTAAGAGTCTAACTTAGTTTAGAATGCTTTAATTTTGATTTTATATGCTTTTTTTTTAGATTAATTTTGAATGATTTTTGAGCATCGTGACCGTTTGTTGGGCCGTCGACGTCGTCGGGACGAAATCGTCTCCATTTCATCGAAATCGTCTCGATATCACCGATTTCATCCAGGTGCGAAATCAGAAAAATGGGGATGATTTCATAAAATAAGGGATGATTTCGGCTTGCAAAATCGGAGACGAATTTGCTCAAATTGAACTTGTGTTACTTGCATTTTTAATCATTGTTTTATTAATGATTTTTATTGTTTTGTTGTTTATGTTGCAGAGAGGATTACTAAAGAGTAGAGAATGGAAATACGACGGGCTGAGGGATGACTTGGCTGCTCTATCTCAAGAAGAGCGATATCAGTTGGCTCAAGTCGGATTGCAGCATGTGGCAGATATGCCATAGGTTTCTATAGATATGGGGCTATTGACAGCCCTAGCAAAGAGGTGGTCTTCGGGTTCTTCCTGTTTTTGATTACCGACAGGGGAGATGACTCCCACATTGGAGGATGTATGGAGGATTTTGAGGATCCCCATACAAGGATGGCTAATAAATCCCACGGCCAATCAGGGCCACATGATGATGCGACTATGCAGAGATCCGAGCTTTGCCCTAGAGAAGGGCGGAGTGAACATCGAGTCACTATGCCAGATGCCTAGGGCATCTAGACTGACATAGGTTTTGGCTGGGGTGGTAGGTGGTCTACTACTATGCCATCAGAGTGGATGCAGAGTACCATGGCTAATGACATATGTGGTCTGTGACATGATAGACCACGGCTACAGGTTTTCTTGGGGGAGCTTTGTACTATGTCGATTGTATAGGATCCTGCATGGGGTCGTATACAAGGGCGACCAATGTCTGGTTATGACATCACTAATACAGGTTTGGTGCTGGGAGAACATCATGATGCAGAGGTCGATAGGGCTCCCACTAATAGGGATTAACGAGGAGAGGCCTCGAGCTTTCTACTGGTGGCTCCGAAGAGGGTCACAACGACGGATAGATCTACCAATGTCTTGGAGACTACTTGATGACCTTGTCTCCGACCAGATCACCTAGAGGCCTTGGAGAGATCATCTAGGGTGGGCCGAGGATGGACAAGAGTTGGATCACATTAGGAAAACCTGTTGGCTAAGTATGGAGAGGGGAGAGGTGGACCTCCATCGCTACAACCGAGTTTTGAGGCAGTTCGATCTACAACAGGGGATCCCATCTCTCAGAGACTACGAGTTTTCCTGGACCATCTGGGATAACACTACAGTTAGTGGGGCTCCAGATATGCAACGCTTCTAGAGTCAAGATGTAGATGATGCCTCGATCCAGCCAGTGGATGGGGATGACGGTGGGGTAGCCAATGGCTAATTTGCCTGGTACATAGGCATCCACCCTCCTCGGATGACGAGGGCTCAGGGTCCGATTCACATAGTTGTGCATCGAATGGGGAGGCGATGCCAGACATCCATTGAGGTGGCACAGGGTCATGGCAGGATAGATCAGAGGAGGCCATAGGCTCAGTAGAGGCCATAGCAGCAGGAGAGGAGGGAGGATAGACCCCCTTCTCCACGGAGAGAGAGGCCACCATATCTCGATAAGGGCAAGGGTGTGGACACAAGAGAGAGTAGTGAGATGGCTACTCTCTAGGAAGAGACTGTCCATCTCCAGGCACAGGTGTAGACTTTACAGGATGAGGCTACACGCCACCGAGCTGAGGCTACACAGCTCAGAGATGAGGTTGCATGCCTCAGAGCACAGAGCGGAGGAGCAAGTACTCAGGATCTGACGTGGTCGATTGCTTAGACCACATTCTATTAGGGTATCTACTTCTAGCTGGTGCCAAAGGGTCATAGGGTACAGCTACCAGCCAGCATTACGAATCTGATCAGGGTTGGGTCGTCGAGGACTTCATCTCGATCGATGACTAGGACTCGTAGTACCACACATATTGCGATGGGGCCACCTCGTCCACCTCAGTGCGAGGGAGGAGATGAGGCTGAGAGCTCGAGGGGTTCTCGAGGCTAGGCTACTGCACTGCACTGGATGGAATATATGATTAAGAGGATTGAGTATGCCAAGATGTAGATTGTGGCATACCAATCTAGTTTTGATATGATGTACATATATTATTGAGATATATATATATATATATATATATATATATATATATATATATATATATATATATATATATATATATATATATATATATATTTTTTTTTTTATCATATGACTTGTCTTATTTGTTTGTATGATGCTTTAATGTTTTGGTGTGATTGATTTGATGATTCATGTGATTATGTCGTTTGGAAATATTATGGTTTGAATGTCATGCTTTTTAAAATTTAAATGAAATAATCTGATGTAAACAAATTGGTTGTTTGCGGGATAATAATAATAATAAAAAAAATGGACTTTTAACAATAATTTCAAAGGACATTGTCGCTATTATAGACCATTTCATGGAGTCGCCGCTCACTCGGTCATCAAGCTAATCCCAGTATAGAAATATTGTTAAAAGAAAAAGAGTGCTTAAGAGACTGTCTTAAGACTTTGTTGTGATGATGCAAATGATGATGATGATGGTGATTTGTTTTCAGATTTCCATGAAAATATTATGCATGAAATATATTAAAGATGATTTTTGCTAGGCATAAATTCCTAAGTGTGATAAAATTTTTGAATAATTCCCTAGGAATTATACCATCATTGCAAAATTGAAGTTGACATAATGACATGAAATAGAAACAATGTGCATTGTTGTTAAAGCATAATTGTGTAACATAATGATTTAAGTCACATGTTTTGATGAATTTAAATAAATGGGAAATAAAATTAGTACAATGGTTTGCGCTAGGCATAGAATATTTAGGTATAGAATTCTACCATCATCGCGAAATCCAAAGAAGAAATTGATAGTTTTATTACATGGTTGATTTTTTAATTTTTGAAAATAAACAGATAATATGAAGATGAGGACTTGCGCTAGGCATAAAATTCCAATTTAAGTTTTAGAACTATACCATCATCATGAAATTCGATAATATATATATATGATTTGAGTTTATGTTTTGAAAGAAATTTTGATTTTTTTGAAAATGTATGTAGTTGTCTTTATACTAAACAACTGTTCTCAAATAAGAAAATGAAATTATTCCAAACAATTTGCAAAAATATTTCAAAGTATCTTAAAGACAACGATTAGATTTATAAGGAATCTCATGTGCGTATGTGAGTTCATTACCAATCTTGATTTATCATAATGATACACAAAATCTCTCAAATACAAATGTGTGTGCAATTGCTTTGTGCATTTACCATTTTTGAGCAAGATACTTTGATACAAGTGATTTGAATTAACCAAATAAGTGTTCATTAACCATGATTGAGATGCATATAACCATACCAAACTACTATGTAAGTCGGGTTATCAAGGGCTAGCTAATCCATAAGCAGACATAGGTCTATACAAAAGAAGGTCGCTAATGTGATAGACATATCACCACGCTAGGAGTTACCCAAGGCCAAGAGGGTTGGGCACAAACCACCTGTTATGGGGCTTACCTCACAATTTTCGAATAATTGAGAATTCCAGGGATTCAAGCTCATCAACCCTTCTTTTCTTTTCAATGGGTAGGGAAAGGGATTTTATTGCTTTTGCTTTTGCTTTTCTCTTTTGCTCTTTTTGTATTTTTGCTTCTTTTTTTTTTTTGTATTTTTGCTTTTGTATTTGAGATAATGCTGAAATAGTGCTGAGATAGTACAAAATGATACTGGAATAATGCTTCTTTTGCTCATAATTTTGTTTGATTTTTCTTTTTATTTTGCTTCCTATGCTAGGGATACTTGCTCGGATTAGCTGTAGAGCAAGGGATTTTTATTCTGGGTAGGGGTGAGATTGTCCTTTTGTCAATTCTCAAAGATTCTAGACCATGTGCATGATAGGATAGTAGGGGAAACTTTTTGCTCAAGAAACCACTTCTACTATGTAGCATAGCATGGAAATTACAAATGTAATCATTTTATTGTGAAATAATATGCTTGGTTTAAGTAAATAACAAGATCAATTCTCTATGCTCAAACTTTATTTAATTAAATTTTGTGGACTTTGATAAAAGAGAGATTAGTAATCATGCCAGATAAAATCAAGATATTTATTTTTGTGTTTGCAAAAGTGAGGGATTCCAAATAAATGCTAATTTATCCAAGATAATAAGAAAATATAACTGCAATACTTTAAGAAGAAATATATACAACAAATATTTTTGAAGAGTTTGATAATTTTGACTCTCTCTTTCTTATTTTTTTCTTTTTTGGTTTGTTTTTGTTTAAACAGTTTTATATATATTTTTAAAATGAGACAACATGCAAAATATGTACAAATGAAATGACTAAATTTTATGCATAATATCGCTTAAGATGCATAATATTCATAGGTTCTTTTAAATATTTACCATCTAAGGTAGCTAATTTGTATGCTCCCGATTCAAATTTAGCAGTGATAATATATGGTCCAAGCCAGTTGGGCTCAAATTTACCTTTAAGGTCTTTAGTTGCATTAGTATTTTTTTTATTTTCTTTTAAAACAAGGTCACCGACCTCAAAGGATCGATGACGAAATTTCTTGGCATATGATCTTTTAATCTTATTTTGGTAGGCAAGAAGATGCTCCAAAGCATTGATGTGCTTTTCATCTAGGAGTTCTAGCTGACTGAGTTTGCCAGCTCGATATTCATCTCCTACTTCGGTATCTTGAAGTAGTAGAGCCAAAGAAGGAACTTCTAATTCAAAGGGAAAAACAGCTTCAACACCATAAACCAAGACAAAAGGTGAAGTTCCAGTGGGAGTTCGAATGCTAGTGCGACATGCCCACAAAGCTGGATATAATTGAATGTGCCAGTCGTGACCATATTTATTGACCAATATTTTAAGAATTTTGATTAAGGTGTTAGATGCTTCTGCTTGACCATTACCCTGAGGATAATAGGGAGTGGACCAGCGATGTTGAATCTTATATTTTTGGCATAATTTCTTAACATCTTTATTTTTTAAACAAGTTCCATTGTCTGAGATGAGATTTGCAGGAATTCTGAACCTATAAATAATTTTATTAAAAATAAATTTAGAGACTTGTGTTCCAGTGTAGGAAGCTAAAGGCATAGCTTCAACCCACTTCGTGAAATACTCGATGGCGATTATGATGAATTTGTGTCCATCAAATGACATAGGATTAATTTTGCCAATAATGTCTAAGCCCCATTTTGAAAAGGGCCAAGGAGATGAAATAGCATGCAGCTCTTGTGCAGGTGCATGGACAAGGTCAGCATGTTTCTGGCACTTGTCACAATGGCACACATAATCATATGCATCATTTTCCATGGTAGGCCAAAAGTATCCTATCCTAAGGAGCTATTTAGCAATGACACTACCACTGAAGTGTCCTCCACAAGATCCATCGTGGGCTTCACTTAAAGCTGATTTGGATTCTTCTAGATTCAAAAATTTCAATAGGATACCTTTAAAAGATCTCCTATATAAAGTATTGCCAATTATTACAAATCCACTTGCTCGTCTACGTAATAACCGATGTTGGTTTCTATTAGAATTGGCAGGGAAAGTCCCATTTTGAAGAAAATCAAATATATCTGTATACCAAGGTTCAGGAGTAGTTTCATTGATTAGAAACACATCCAAAGGTTCTAAACATGACTTATTTGAAGCGGGTTGCTAGATTCGATGAATAATGATGGCGGCATATTCGTCATCTAACTCCAAGGGCAGAAGAGATGCAACTGTAGCCATAGCATCAGCTGCACGGTTGCTAGTTCGAGGAATAGCTTCCAAGGTAACTTGATCAAATAGAGATATTAACTGTAAAAAATATGCTTTATATGGGCACAATTTATCATCTCTGGTCTGATAAAATTCATTAATTTGGTTTATAACAAGTTGAGAATCACCAAAAGCTAGCAGATGTTTGATTTTTAGCACCAAGGCAACTCGTAATCCAAGGATTAGAGCCTCATATTCGGTAGTATTATTGGTGCAAGCAAATGTTAATTTAAAGGACAAAGGTATAAGATGTTTTTGTGGGGATATTAAAATAATACCCGCACCAGCCCCACTCATGCATCAGGCTCCATCAAAGTATAAGGACCATTTTTCAACACGGTCTGCCTCTAATTGAAGGCATTCATCAGGAAACTCAATGATGAGGGGATGGGTAGACTCTAAGGGTGCAGCAGCTAATTGATCTACTATGATTTGACCCTTAATAGACTTCTATCCTATGAATGTGAGTTCAAAATTTCTTAGAGCAAGAACCCACTTTACTGTATGACCCGATAAATAAGGTCGACTCATAAGATACTGCAAGGGATCATATTTAGCAATGATATATGCTTTTTGACTGAGCATATAATGGCGTAATTTTTGCGTAGAAAATACGACTGCTAGACATAGTTTTTCTAATGCTGTTTAGTGGGTTTCATAACTAATTAAATTTTGGCTAATATAATAATTAGCACGCTCTCTTTTCTCATTATCAAGTTGAGCTAGCATAGCTCCTAAAGCAAAATTTGAAGCTGAAATATACAGGATAAACGGGCAATCAGGTCTAGGTGGTGAAAGCACAGGTGGTTTAAGGAGGTATTGTTTGAGAAGTTCAAAAGCTTCCTTACATACGTCATCCAAATTAAAAGGGACATCCTTCTTAAGAAGCTTAAGAAATGGACCGATTTTGTTCGCCAGCTTATCGATGAAGTGACGGATGGCTTGAAGTTTACCTTGTAAACTTCGTAACTCAGATATATTGGTAGGTGCAGGCATATCAATGATAGCCACAATCTTGAGAGGGTTGATTTCGATACCATGTAAAGAAACTAAAACCCCTAATAGTTTACCGGACTTAACTTCGAATATGCATTTGGTTGGATTTAATTGAATAAGGTATTCTCTTAACCGATTAAATACTTTTCTCAAATCATCTAAATGATCATCTTCTTTAATAGAGCGAGCTATAATATCATCTACGTAATCATGTAGGATATCATGCATCATATCATGAAATATATAAGTCATGGCTCGTTGATATGTTGTGCCTGCATTCTTTAAACCAAATGGCATCACTTTCCAACAAAAGGTACCCCAAGGGGTAGTAAAGGCTATTTTAGCCTGATCTTCAGGAGCTATCCTGATCTGATTATAGCCAAAAAATCCATCCATTAGGGACATCATTCCACTCCCCACAGTAAAATCAACGATTTGATCCATGTTGGGAAGAGGAAAATCATCTTTAGGGCATGCAGCATTAATATCTCTAAAGTCTGTGCAAACCCTAACTTTGGTAGCTTATTTCTTGGTGATTGGAACTACATTTGAGATCCATTCAGCATAATCAATAGGTTGTATAAAAACAACATTCATGAGTTTTTCTAACTCCCCTTTGACTAGCAAGGCCACTTTGGGATGCATTTTTCTAAGTTTCTATTTAACAGGTTTAACATCCGGATGGACTACTAGATGATGTGATTACAGAAGGGTCCAGACCTGGCATGTCTTCATATGTCCAAGCAAAGACATCTTCATATTCTTTAAGAAATGCAATGTATTCATCTTGTTTTTATTGACTTAATTCTGATCCAATATTGATTATGTGAGGATTATCCTCAGTTCCAATGTTAACTTTAATGACGTTTTATACTGCCATGTGTAGATCTCTTTCAAAATTAGGTGGGGCGAGTGAGACGTCCAGTTCTTGTAATTATTTTAAGGTTAACTTGGAGAATTCATCTTGACGATTCGTGGCCTCAAGTTGGGCTATAGTAGGTATAGAACCATCAAAATAAAAACCATTGTGTAACAACTCTTCAATGGAGACATCATGGAAAATATCTCCTTCCAACTCATCATCAGATTTAGCAATCAATTCAGGGTAAGCTATGGATAGCATATTGCATGTAAAGGGATTATTCTTTAGACACAAAGAATCTTGTTTATATAGATAATCTTGATAACATATGAGTTGATCATCACCTTCAAAAGGGAAGGGTTGACCCTTACTAGGAAATAGGCCCACACCACATCGGGCGGGCCATGGTTCTACCTCGATAGGTTCTTTCATACCATTTTGGAAAGGTCCCAAGCCTTTCCCTTTATATCCCATTTTAAGCATTATAGGTTTAGCTTTAATATATTCATTAGCAAAATAGCATCGAGCATATCCATCACAATGTGTCTTGATGTTTCGGGGTATTCTTCCCCAATCATATCCTTTATAAATAAAAGCACAACTCCTGACTTGGTAAGTACTTCCCATAGGTTGTGGGAGGCCCAAAGTACGAGGAGATGGTGGCAAATTATTTAAAAGAAGTGAATCTTGCATAGAAGCATTTGTTTTTTTTATATTAAAATTTTAGATAAATCCGGTAAAAGCTCATCAGAAAGAGCATAAGATGTAGAAGGATCATTCCCTATATCTTTAGATGTGGAAGGTATGATAGATGTAGATAATGTGGAGGTGTTAATAAATGGGTCTATAGGTTTTGAAATTATAGGGATGGAACATGAAGGATTGGTTGTAGATCTAAGATCTTTTTGAGGTTTTAGTGTGGTTTGTTCAGAAGATTGTTGAGCTATACATGGGGGTGAAATTAATGGAGGAGAAATAGATGAATTTGTAGGTGTGTGTTTCACACTTTTAGATGAAAAATAAGAATTAGGATGTGTGGATGACAGAGCAGGGCAAAACTAAACTCCAACAGGTTCTGCCAAGGCACACATATCAAAGGGTCTAGGATCACCATGAATAGTGACCAACTGATTTTTAAATTCGAATTTAACACATTGGTGTAAATTTGATGGGATAGCCCACATCGCATTGATCCAAGGGTGACCCAAGAGTATATTGTACGATGCATGGCAATGTACAATAAACACGGTTGTATCTAGGGTTCTAGGACCAACTTGCAAGGGTATAGTAATGACTCCACATGTTTCTTGTGTCTCGTCATTGAAGGCTTTGATAATCATATCCGTTATTTTCATTTCATCACTTCTAAAGCCAAATATTTGGTAAAATTCAAAAGTGCATATGTTTAGAGATGAACCATTATCAATCAAGACTCGTTTAACAACTACATCTCCAATTAGGGTAGTAATATATAAGGGGTTATCCTTATGTAGACTATGTTGTGGTATATCTTTATCTCGAAAGTCAATACAATCGACTTCTCGAGTGATGATAGTATTGGACATGGCTTCAGGTTGAATATTTTGAGGTACCATCATTTGGCTTAATGTGAGCATTAATTCATCCCTATGGGTAGGAGAAGATCTTAACAAGTCCAAAAGGGAAATTTTGGCTGTAGTATTGGATAATTGTTCGTTAATATTGTAAGGAGGTTTTGGTTGAACATTAGACATATGATTCCCTTTATTGGGATTTTTCAAAATAAATGGAGTTGATCCATCATTCTAAGTTTGATCCTGTTGAGAATTTTGAGCCTGTTGTCTGGTAACGACTTCGATGGTACCTACAATGCTATATTAAGGACTCTGAACTGGTCTCGGTTGAGCGTTTATGGCTTGTTCATTAGGAAGGAACTGATTAGAAGAGGGTCGAGTAGTAACTCTTATAGGAAATGGTTCTTTTGGAACCATAAAATCTGTGATAGGTTGAATAGGGTCTGATTCATTTTCAGAACTATTCGATTGATTTGAGGTGATGTCTATTTCACTTTTAGTATCCGATTCTACATCACTGAGATCGGGAGTTTGAGTATTATATTACGGCCTGGTCGTGACCATGGATAAAGTTGTGTCAAATTTTTGTAAATCATGATTAGGTAAATGTCTGCTAATAGTTCCTACATATCGGGTAGGAGGAGGGACATTATGATGCTCAATTTGATTGGCCACTTCTTTACCATGTTTTGGTAAAGGATGTTGAAATATATCCAATGATTGATTAGCATTTTGATTATGATTTTGGGGAATGGTATTTTTGGCGTTATTAGGAGCATTTTGTTTAGGTTAGAAGGCTTGCACCTCCATTTCATTATTATCAATCATATCTTGTATTTTATATTTCAATATTTTACAAGATTTTGTAGAGTGTCCAAGTCCTCTATGAAAATCACAATGTAAATCAGCTCTATATCCGGGTATAGTTGGATTAGGTTCCCGGATAGTTGGTAATTGAATCAAACCTCTTTCAAGTAATTGGGGTAGAATAGTTGATAATGGTTGATTGAGTCTAGTAAATTCTCGAGGAGGTTTATCAGAAGGTTTCAATATAAATTTTTCTATTGTCTTCGTTGTATTGATATTATCAACATTTCTGCTGTCAGTGACTCCGTCACCTACAACTTGTTTGTTTTTATACTTATTTTTGGATTTTTTCTCATCATATTTCTTCCTAAGTTGGTCTCTCCTAATGAGAGCATCTTCCACTCTTCGAGCTAAGTCTATAGCTTGATCGAAGGTGGTCAAGGTAGCAGTTGATAACTCATAGGATATTTGTTCTTGTAAATTATTGATAAAAATATCCAACATTTCCTTATAAGGTAGCACAAAGTGTAGTTTTCCTGTCAATCGCCTCCATCTAGCTAAGAAATCAGCAAAACATTCATCTTTGTCTTGTTTTAAGTTGTATAAATCTTTAATGGTGACATGCCTCTCGATGTAGGCACTAAATTGATGGACAAAAGATTCAATTGTTTCTTCAAAATTTCTCAAAGAATGAGTGGGCAATTGATAGTACCACTCTAATGCCATTCCTCCTAAACTTTTCAAGAACATTTTTAGTAATAGCAAGTCATCATGTGATATATCATGACATGCTATCCTAAACATGCGAAGATGCTCTATGGGATCTTCAGTTCCTTTATATATAGGCAGGACGGGCATGGGAAAGTGTTTAGGGTATGGTTGTGCTAAAACTATGGGATCCAAAGGTTGACTACACATCTCTCGATAATTGTACGAGGGACGATAGGGATCTATCTGGTCCATACGCGAAGCTAACTGTTTCACCATGGCTTCCAGATTACTGGTTTGCCCACCATATTGGTTCGGTAGGGTATTAATATGGGATTTGTGAGCATATGATGGAGGGACATGAATATTAGATGCTATATTGCTATTGTGTAAATTGTTGGTAGGAAGGGTGTTATGAAGAATTTTTGAAGTTGTATTATGTTGTATCCCAGATTGTTAAAAATTGGTGTTTGGCTTCATTTTAGGTTTTTGTCGATTTGAAGCATATTGATCAATAGTTTGGCGAAATAAAGCAGTGAATGAAGGTTTCTTTTGTGTGGGAATTATTTTAGGCTCAATAACAGGTTCCTTAGGGGGTTGGGTAACTTGTTGTTTTTGCATGTTCTGGATCATAGTTACCATATCTCTATTGGATGGTCCAGCCTTATCACTTTCTTGATCAACAAAGGACAAGGGATTAGTGTGTATGTTAAACATATCTTCCATGGTTGCTTGAGTGTCACTAATTTTTCCTCTATCAATATGAACTGCCATATTAAGAGCACCAATGTTATTATTGAAAAATTTCCAAAAATGATCTAAGTTATCAAAAGCAATAGTTCCATCTGGAGCCATTCTAGGGGATGAGGATCCTTCCTCTTTAAGATTTTCTTCTTGTTCATCTACAACAAGCTCATATTCTGGCTGTTCTAGAGTTTCTCCTTCTGAAATTGAATCCTCAGGAAGGACATTTGGGTTTTTTGTTTTGTCTCCTAACCAATCTTCTTCTTCTTCTTCAGTTTGTTTACCATTCCTAAGTCTAGGAATTGTGCTTAAATTTAGATTTCAACAAATATATATATACTTGTATACATATATGTGCAACAAGCTTAAGAGGTATATATTTTAATTATATACCTACTATAGTATTTAAAATAAAAGGTTTTAGTTTTGTTATATTTTGGTTTTTCTTGTTTCTTTCTATTTTTTGTTTTTGTAACAATATTATAAAGATAACAAACAACACACTAAATGCAAGAAATAATAATAATGAAAGCAATGATCTAGTTTTCTATAAACAATTTATAAATATCATTAATGGGCTTGAGTTCTTTAGGAGTCATGAAGTGTTCTTCTTCAAATTGAAAATTTTCTTTCAAGAATTTAACAAAAAGTGTTATAGTGATATTATCTGTCTTAGATTCTGGTTGGTAGAAATAAAGTTCGTGGCAATACTCTCGATATAACATAGCCCAAGGAACTCTCCTCCACCTTTACCTATCTGTAAGAATGACCTCTTGATATTCTACATGACCTAGGAATTGGTGTATAACAGCTACGTTCTCGAGGTATTCCTCGAAGGTGAACAATTCTGAAGACACAAGAGCTCTCCTATAAGCTAACCACCTATGGCAGGCTCTCTGAAGTTCATGATAAAAAATGAGTTGATGAGGATCTAGGATCCTATCTAGGGAAAACCTCTTGATTTGTCTAAGTTCGGTTGATCTAGATGAAATGATACCTAGCCTCCTATCAAGTTCTTTCCACAAAAGTTGGTTTCTATCTATTTCAGGCACACTAAGCATAGAATTAAATTCTATGGCTGCTAATTGGTTTTCAACATTTATAGTGACAACTAGTCTTTTCTTAGGAGCTACCATCTAGACATGATATGCAACTTAGTAGTTTTCTAATGATTTTAAATGCATCTATGTTTTTGTTTTTTTTTTTCAAAAGGTTTTAGTTTCACGTCGGGTTCACCAAAATGTATCGTTCCAAATTTTCTGCACCCTTACCTTCAGGCTAAAGGATCCATGCCCGGAAGGGGGATGCGGGAAGGATGGGACAATACCTCGGACTGAGAGGCCATTTGAAGGTCCCGCATCTTTGGGGAGGTGTATTAAGGTGATTTTTCGACGGATGGTGGGGTTCACCAGGAAACGTTTAGTGGCAGTATCCACGCCTAGGTTGGGAATGTGTTTAATGTGTTCAATTTTATCTTTAAACATTCAAATCCTAGGTTTGGACAAATGAATCTAAGTTGTTCTATTATGAAAATACAAATTAAATGAATACAGAAAATAGAATTAAACATAAAACATAGAGAATATGCTAGATGAGAAAAGCCATACCTAATTCCGGATGTCTGATGGAGATTCTAATTTTTGAAGCAGTCTAGATCACCTCTGATTTGACAGGATCATCTGAAATCAGACAAGATCATCTGAGGTCTGAAGAATTCATCAGACGAATTCGTCAAAGACCTGCAAACAGAGAAATAGATACAAAATACGAGAAAATGCAGCTATACTGATAAAGGAAAATGATGTGAAATAATAATAAGGATGTTAATAAGATAATCCCAAATAGAAATGCAAGTAAATTACGATGCTTTAATAGCTAATCATGATTTTATTATGCAATTAAACTACATGGGTGAAATCCAAGATGCAGAATAACAGGAAATAATAATAAAATTAACTAAATGCAAAATAAAATAGCAGCAAAGTATAGGAAAAGTGCAAACTCTGGGCACTGATTGCCCCCAATGCAAACTACAATCGAAATCATCTCAAATTTTGATGGGATCGTCCAATATTGTATAGGATTGTCTGCGACGATCTGAGCTTGCTTCAGCTGAAAATCAATGAGGTACCTGCAAGAAAACTTGGAAAGCACAAATGCAGATGGTAATCCAGGGTATTCTAATGCGTGCAAAGGTCAAGTTACAGGAAAATTCAGCTAGGGGAATGTCAAGGGGGGATACTAAGGTTTAAATAGGCTTAGGAGGGAGGTTAATAGGTTGGGGATCATCCCAATTTGGGAGATATCCAACGGGGAGGGTCTCTAACGGTGCAAACACGCTTCTGCCCAGATTAGAGATGTCGTTGGAACAAAATCTAATTATGCACAAATCAGTTTGGGACAAGATCGTCTGGAGGTTCTGCTCCAAATGAAATCATTCGATCTGAGGCGATATCGTCTGATCAGAGACGATATCATACAACGGTCACATCAAATCCTAAAAATGGCACAAAAAATAGGGAAAGCTATTTAACAGGCGGTTAACGGGCGGTTCGAGGTTAAAATTGAATTTTGAATTATAACTAAAGTAATTTTAATTATTTTCTAAGGTTTACTGTGCCAATTTTGGGGTGCTACACAATGATACTCATCTTCTTTTCTAACTCAAGTTATTTCACAACCAATGGGATTCAACAACTATGCTTATAAAACAAGGTTTAAACTCAACTCTCAAATCAGAAAAATATTTAAGCATTCAACCAACCACTTTCGAAAAGGAAACCACAAACAATCATTTTCCCTCTAATGATATTTAATAAATCAACCACCATAAATAATCAATAGGAGAATGTGCCCATAACTTTTATGAAGATGAAAAAATGTTAGTCTCACAATGACACTGAGATGGGGGGGTGAATGAGTGTGGCTCTTTAAAACTTAAAAACTTCAACTCTTAAATCCAAAACAATGAAAACTTAAAACCACATAAAGCAAATATAACAAGAGAGCATCACACAACACAAGATGTATCGAGGTTCACCAGTTTTGGCTACTCCTCAAAAATTGACTGTTTGGACTCCCATCCAAATCCAGCCTTTGCAAAATATCAATTTTACAATCAATTTACCAGCACCCATTGGAAGGAGCACCAACCCCTGATTTATCTACACCAACAAAAAGGAGCACCAACCCCTAATTTATCTGCACCAACAAAAAGGAGCACCAACCCCTAATTTATCTGCACCAACAGAAAGGAGCACCAACCCCTAATTCCAAGCACCAACTTGGACTGCAATTTTGAAACTATAATATTGACATAAAAATGCCTTCGCTTATACAAGACCCTGACTGGTCTATTGCTAACCCAACCTCTCTCGCTATTCAGCTAAACACCACACATACTTAAGGCTCTACTTACTACACCTTTTTGGCCCTCTTATAGCCCTCTTGCTACGCTTCTTATTGCACTCTTATGGCTCTCACAGATTTGCTAAAATGCTCTCTTATGGCACTCTTCCAGCCCTATTTTTGTAGCACTTTCCCACAGTTTTAGTAGCTTTGTAATTCTCCACGTAGACCTCCTTTTATAACAAAGTTTTGATTCTATTTTTAGCTTCCATATTTTCGCATGCAAATTATTAATAGAAAATTTTATATGTAACTCCTTTATCTCACAGTATTCTCTTATGCATCCTATTAATAGTTACAGCTTTTTGTTTGGCCTTTGACTGATGACTTTCAGATTAACCGTTGCTCGATGCTTTCACTTCGTAACTGGCCCTGTAACTGTCGTTCTGACTTTAGTTCACTGTTCTTATTTTAGCTACATGATTTTTCTCTATAACTGTACCTGTAACTGATGTATTGACTTCGATTAACTCTTCTTATTTTAGCTACATGATTTTCTTCTGCAATTGCACCTGTAACTACCGTATAACTTCAGTTAACTATCACATATCTTATTTTGGTTGGGTTCTCTTCTTAGCTCGTGCCAAAGCGACCTGTCATGAAATTGTGACACTTCTGCCTCTTTGTCCTCTTCTCAAATTTTGCTCACGAAAACACATGTCATGATATCACGACACTTTCACCTCCTTGCTTCTTTTGTTTGCTTGTACCCATGAAAACACAACATGTCGTGATATCGTGACACTTTCACCTCCTTGCTACTTTTGTTTGCTTGTACCCGTGAAAACACAACATGTCACAATATCATGACACTTTCACCTTCTTTCTTCTTTTGTTTGCTTGTACCTGCGAAAACACATGTCACGATATCACTACACTTTCACCTTCTTGCTTCTTCCTCTTTACTTTTGTCGTGATATCATGACACTTCTGCCTTCTTATTTTCTCTCTCCTTCTTTAGTCGCGAAAATACAACATGTCACGAAATCGTGATACTTTCTCTCCTTTGCTCTTTATCTTGCCTTCAGTTCATGAAAACACTATATGTCACGATATCATGACACTTTTTCTCCTTAGCTCTTTCTCTTGCCTTCGGATCGCGAAAACTCGACATGTCGCGATATCATGACACTTTTTCTCCTTAGCTCTTTCTCTTGCCTTTGGGTCACGAAAACTTGACATGTCACGATATCGCGACATTTTTTCTCCTTAGCTATTTCTCTTGCCTTCGGGTCACGAAAACCTGACATGTCATGATATCGTGACACTTTTTCTCCTTAGCTCTTTCTCTTGCCTTTGGGTCATGAAAACTCGACATGTCATGATATCGCGACACTTTTTCTTTCATACAATCTCTCTTGTAATATGTCGTGAAATCGTGACACTTTTTCTTTTGGACTCTCTCTCCTGCAATATGTCGTGAAATCATGACACTTTTTATTCCGTATAATCTCTCTTGCAATATGTCACGAAATAACGACACCTTTTCTTTCAGAATATCTCTCCTACAATATGTCATGAAATCGCGACACTTTTGCTTGCTTGCGCTTTCTCTCCGAACATGTCACGAAATCATGAAAGTTTTGTTTGCTGGCTCTTTCTTTCTGAACATGTCATGAAATCACGATAGTTTTGCTTGCTTGCGCTTTCTCTCCAAACATGTCGTGAAATCATGACAGTTTTGCTTGCTTGTGCTTTTTCTCAGAACATGTCGTGAAATTGTGACAGTTTTTCTTGCTTGCGCTTTTACTCCAAAAATGTCACGAAATCACGACAATTTTTCTTTCTTGCTCTCTCTCTTTGCTTTGGACCCCGAAAATGCTACATGTCACGAAATCGTGACTTTCTCCTTGCATTTTCTCTTCTCTTCTAGCCGCGAAAATGCAGCATATCATGATATCGCGAAACTTTTTCTCCTTGCATTTTCTCTTCTCTTCTAGCCATGAAAATGCAACATGTCGCGATGTCGTGACACTTTTTCTCCTTGCATTTTCTCTTCTCTGTTGGCCGTGAAAATGCAACATGTCATGATATCGTGACATTTTTTTCCCTTTGCTTTTTCCATATGGGTCACTTCAGTCTTCTTGGACAGTCTGTAACAACTTCACCCAAACATCAGAAACATCCTCATAAGCATTTTACTGCACTGTACATTCTCTGAAGAACCACAAAAATGATTTTCTCTTCTCTTATGGCCACAAAAATGCAGCATATCGCGATATCGTGACACTTTTTCTCCTTGCATTTTCTCTTCTCTTTTGGCCATGAAAATGCAACATGTCACGATATCGCGACACTTTTTCTCCTTGCATTTTCTCTTCTCTACTGGCCACGAAAATGCAACATGTTGCAATATCGTGACACTTTTTTCCCTTTGCTTTTTCGCTTCTCTTTTGCATATGGGTCACTTCGGTCTTCTTGGACAGTCTGTAACAACTTTACCCAAACATCAGAAACATCCTCATAACCATTTTACTGCACTGTACATTCTCTGAAAAACCTCTTAACTCCTGTCCACTGCATCAACTGATCTGTCTGACTGTGTTGACAACAATGACAATACTGTTGTTGCAACTTTGCTCAACAATCTTCGCCTTTGGAATTATTGGCAACACACGTGCAATTTCCTATAACTCTTCTCCCCCTTTGACAATAATACCAAAGGGCTACTACAGACTCCCCCTGAGTCCATGCACAACATTCTCAGGCACAAATTATTACAGTTAGCAAAAATTACAAACATGAGCAAAAAGGATAAACAAATTGTGAAGGTATCCTCTACTGACTGGTGGACCTCTCTCCAATTGTTATATTATAGAAGACTCTGTCTCTCTACTGTATTGACTGGTGGACCTCTCTCCACTTGAAGAATCCTCACTCAGATCTATCTTCAACTGTGTTGGTTGCTGGATCTCTATCCATTGAGACTCTGTTCTCTGTACTCTATCAATAGGCTCACACAGAACCTTCTTAACAAGCTCATATAGAACTTGTCCAATGCTAAATAACAAGCTCATACAAAACCTCTCCAAATATTCTCCAACAAGCTCACTAAGAACTTGCCCAAATCTACTCTAGAAGTTTTTCCCAATACTATCCTCAAATATTTCTCAAAGGCCTTCTCAAAGTCTCAATCAATCATGCTCAAGTAGTACTCAAAATGAACTCAACAATGAATGGAAATCTCAAATCAAATCCACTTCATAGAAGCATAAAGAGAATTGTTAGAGACTTAAAATGTTCTAACCTCAATATCAACTCAACATAGAATGATGGAATAATTTATTTCATAGAACTTTAAAAATCACTTCACACATAACTTGACTAGGCTCAATCAAATCAACTCAACCAATCATCACAAGGGACAACTCTCTCTCACACAACCCTAGTCCAAGTATGTATTTAACCAACTCAAATATTTCCAACAGTGCTCAACCACAAATATCACATAACAATGATACTCATGTTCTTTTCTAACTCAAGTTCTTTCACAACCAATGGGCTTCAACCACTATGCTTATAACACAAGGTTTAAACACAAATATCAATTCAGAAAACCTTGATGCATTCAACCAACCACTTTCGAAAAGGAAACCACAAACAATCATTTTCCCTCCAACGATATTTCAGAAATCAACCACCATAATGTTGTCTTATACCAAATGATGTGTTGTATTTTTGGTTAAGAAACTCATGCCTTCCCACCTACATGTTGGCAGTAATTTTCATAACGATCATGAAGAGCTTTACCATAGTCCTCCCTCGATATTGGTAGATGAATTGAGACGTACTCACAACACGGATTCTATTTTATCTGCAGATTGGGAATGTTACAGGCTTCAAAACCAGCACCTGCCAGCTTATGCTTTCATGACACGATGACCTGTGCTGCATGTTCTATCTCAGATAACGCCTATCAGTTGCTGCATCGTAAACCTAGTTGTTCACCATGTTGTTCTGCTAAAGCACATCAGTTTGATACTCTCTCCACACACATCTACATGAACTGAAACACATTTTGACAACTATACGACAACTCCTCGACTACTTTCTTTTCATCCTCAGATAACCACACAAATACATAGGAGCATTAAAATAAAACTTTAACATTGCTCCCCCTGAGGATGTGCTACCTGGAGCTTCCTAGTGCAATAGAGGAGTAATCTCCTTCAGTCCAAGGATACATGATTTCCTCTCTTCTTTCTTTCTCCAATATTTCTTGAAATTAGGCTGAAGGTTTTCAACTGCGTCCCTATTTTGAACCTTTTCATGAACTTGAAAATTTCTCTTGGGTGGTTGTCTCTTGTACATCCTTGATGGATGATTATTTTCATTTCTTTGATGCACATGATTTCTTCCCTATCTATGTTGCATTCTTTGCATCTGATGAAATCTACTGTCTTGCCTTAGATTAGATACAAAAGTTCTTGGACAATACCTTGCTATGTGCCCATAACCATTACATTTAAAACATTGCACATGGTGTTCAACCGAAATAACAGAAGTATTTCTATTAGCATAAATATTTGATCTATTATTCAATCCACAATAAATTGCCTTGTGACCATAATGGTTGCATCTAAAACAATTGCCATTAAAAGCATTATTATGAATAAAGTGAGAGTGATAGAACCTCTTTTGTTGTGGTTGCTTTGTTGTAGATCTTTGATATTTTCTTCCTTTTGAGGATTCAACTTCAAGCTTTTCTTGCTTTGATCCTTCAGCAGTGGATTTCTTCTTCTCTGTAGGTTTAGAAGATGAAGGTTGTTCAGCTTCAAATCCAAGACCAAGCTTACACATGGGGCTTCTTTGTTGCCTTATAATTTTATCTAGCAACTCTGTGCTCTTCTCAAATTTGAGATTTGTATTGGCCTCTTCTAGTTGTTTCCTTAATAACACAATCTCCTCTTCTTGTTTGCAGCAAACAATCTCTTTCTCATTGATCTGTGACTTCAAGGCTTCTTCTATTTTCTTGGCTTTATGAGTTTGTAAGAAGAGATCTTCAATATTATCCCCATATTCTTCTAACTTATTGGATAGTCTTTTGTTCTTTTTCCTTTCTAAACCCAAATCTTCAAGTGCAGCGATTAACTCATATTCTAGATCTACTTCAACCTCTAGGTTTTCATCACATATTTTTTCTTTTTCTATTTTTTCTTCTTTGAGTGCCATATAAAGAGCTTCACCTGTTTCCTCTTCAGAATCCTCACTGCAGCTGTCTTCTGATGAATTGACATTCTTGGAGATGAAACTGTTCTTCTTGAAGTTGCCTTTTCTGAAATTTATTTTGTTCTTCCAGTCACTTCTTTCTTGGTGTGATCCTTCATCACTTATGTTCTTTTCATTAAGTGGACATTTAGCTGCAAGATGTCCAACGCATCCACAATTGAAACATTTAAACGGTAACTTCCCTCTGTATTTTATTTTTCCCATTTTTAGTTTTCGAACAAAGTTTGCTTTCATTTCATCTGGTGTCTTTTCTTCCTCGGATTCTTGTTTTGCTTTTATATTTTTATGTGCTTTAAAAGCATCTTCTCTGTCTATGGGTTTAGTTTTTCCTATTCTCATCTCATATGCAGTCAAAGAACCATGCATCTCATCCATACTAAAAGTATTTAGATCTTTAGCTTCTTCTATTGCTAAAACTTTAGAATCAAATATTTGGGGAAGATATCTTAGTACCTTTTTCACGATGACAACATCTTCCATTTCCTCGTCGAGTCCTCTAATCGCATTAATGATTCCATTAAATCTCAGCATGTATGCCTCTATGTTCTCATCGTCATTCATATTTAATGCTTCAAACTGAGATCGATGCGTTTGTAACTTGGCCTCCTTGATCTTGTCGTCTCCTTCATGAATGCTCTTTAGTTTGTCCCATATGTATTATCCCAAAGCACAAAGATATGTCTGCATCCTAAGTTTTCAAAATGTGTAATTAGTTCCATCCAACAATGGTGCTTTGTTTAATGAGAAGCCTTCACCACCTGCCATTACGTACTAATCCAATATCACCCTAGCTGGTTAATCTTTGTTTAGGAACTTGGCTCTGATACCAATTGTTAGTCTCACAATGACATTGAGAGGGGGGGTGAATCAGTGTGGCTCTTTAAAACTTAAAAACTTCAAATCTTAAATCCAAAACAATGAAAACTTAAAACCACATAAAGCAAATATAACAAGAGAGCATCACACAACACAAGATGTATCGAGGTTCACCAATTTTGGCTACTCCTCAAAAATTGACTGTTTGGACTCCCATCCAAATCCAGCATTTGCAAAATACCAATTTTACAATCAATTTACCAACACCCACTGGAAGGAGCACCAACCCTTGATTTATCTGCACCAACAGAAAGGAGCACCAACCCCTAATTTATCTGCACCAACAGAAAGGAGCACCAACCCCTAATTCCAAGCACCAACTTGGACTACAATTTTGAAACTATAAGATTGACATAAAAATACCTCCGCTTATACAAGACCCTGACTGGTCTATTGCTAACCCAACCTCTCTCGCTATTTAGCTAAACACCACACATACTTAAGGCTCTGCTTACTACACATTTTTGGACCTCTTACAACCCTCTTGCTACGCTTCTTACTGCACTCTTACGGCTCTCACAGCTCTGCTAAAATGCTCTCTTACGGCACTCTTCCAGCCCTCTTTTTGTAGCACTTTCCCACAGTTTCAGTAGCTTTGTAATTCTCCACGTAGACCTCCTTTTATAACAAAGTTTTGATTCTATTTTTAGCTTCCATATTTTCGCATGCAACTTATTAATAGAAACTTCTATATGTAACTCCTTTATCTCACAGTATTCTCTCATGCATCCTATTAATAGTTATAGATTTTTGTTTGGTCTTCGACTGATGAATTTCATATTAACCGTTGCTCAATGCTTTCACTCCGTAACTGGCCTTGTAACTGTTGTTCTAACTTTAGTTCACTATTCTTATTTTAGATGCATGATTTTTCTCTATAACTGTACCTGTAACTGATGTACTGACTTCAGTTAACTCTTCTTATTTTAGTTGTATGATTTTTTTTTGCAACTACACCTGTAACTGCCATATAAATTTAGTTAACTATCACATATCTTATTTTGGCTAGGTTCTCTTCTTAGCTCATGCCAAAGCTCACAAAATCGTGACACTTCTACGTCTTTGTCCTCTTCTCGGCTTTCACTCACGAAAACACATGTCGTTATATCACGACACTTTTGCCTCCTTGCTTCTTTTGTTTGCTTGTACCTACAAAAACACATGTCACGATATCGTGACACTTTTGCCTCCTTGCTACTTTTGTTTGCTTGTACCTACAAAAACACATGTTGTGATATCGCGACACTTTTGCCTCCTTGCTTCTTTTGTTTGCTTGTACCCGTGAAAACATAACATGTCACGATATCGTGACACTTTCGCCTTCTTGCTTCTTCCTCTTTACTTTTGTCGTGATATCGCAACACTTCTGCCTTCTTACTTTCTCTCTCCTTCTTTAGTTGCAAAAATGCGACATGTCATGAAATCGTGACACTTTCTCTCCTTTGCTTTTTCTCTTGCCTTCAATTCACAAAAACCTGACATGTCGCGATATCGCGACACTTTTTCTCCTTAGCTCTTTCTCTTGCCTTCGGGTCACGAAAACCCGACATGTTGCGATATCACGACACTTTTTCTCCTTAGCTCTTTCTCTTGCCTTCGAGTCGCGAAAACTCGACATGTCGCGATATCGCGACACTTTTTCTCCTTAGCTCTTTCTCTTGCCTTCGGGTCGTGAAAACCCGACATGTCATGATATCGCGACACTTTTTCTCATTAGCTCTTTCTCTTGCCTTCGGGTCATGAAAACCCAACATGTCATGATATCGCAACACTTTTTCTTCTGTACAATCTCTCTTGCAATATGTCGTGAAATCGTGACACTTTTTCTTTCGGACTCTCTCTCCTACAATATGTCACGAAATCGTGACACTTTTTCTTTCGTACAATCTCTCTTGCAATATGTCGCGAAATCGTGACACTTTTTATTTTGGACTCTCTCTCTTGCAATATGTCACGAAATCATGACACTTTTTCTTGCTTGCACTTTCTCTCCGAACATGTCATGAAATCACGATAGTTTTGCTTGCTGGCTCTTTCTTTTCGAACATGTCACAAAATTGCGATAGTTTTGCTTGATTGCGCTTTCTCTCCGAACATGTCATGAAATCATGACAGTTTTGCTTGCTTGCGCTTTTTCTCCGAACATGTTATGAAATCATGATAGTTTTACTTGCTTGCGCTTTTACTCCGAACATGTCATGAAATCGTGACAATTTTTCTTTCTTGCTCTCTCTCTTCGCTTTGGACCACGAAAATGCTACATGTCGCAAAATCGCGATAGTTTTTCTCCTTGCATTTTCTCTTCTCTTCTGGCCGTGAAAATGCAACATGTCGCGATATCGCGACACTTGTTCTCCTTGCATTTTCTCTTCTCTTCTAGCCCCGAAAATGCAACATGTCGCGATATCACAACACTTTTTCTCCTTGCATTTTCTCTTCTCTACTGGCCGCGAAAATGCAACATGTCGTGATATCGAGACACTTTTTTCCCTTTGCTTTTTTGCTTCTCTTTTGCATATGGGTCACTTCGGTCTTCTTGGACAGCCTGTAACAACTTCACCCAAACATCAGAAACATCCTCATAAGCATTTTACTGCACTGTACATTCTCTGAAGAACCTCTTAACTCCTGTCCACTGCATCAACCGATCTGTCTGACTGTGTTGACAACAATGACAATACTGTTGCTGCACCTTTGCTCAACAAAAAACCTCTTTGTAAATCTACCACAATCACAAAATGTTTTTGCCAATATTCACAAGGGTTAGTAGATCACAAAATAATCAACATTACTCCACTTTTCAATAATCATCACCAAGGCCTTTAATTGTACACCTTATTTATCTCTCCTAAAACCACTTGTACCATAAAATTAAATAAATTAAAACATTGCATAACCTTTTCACTCCCCAAACCACTTATACCATAAAATAAAATAAATGAAAATATTTCATAACTTCACTCCCAAAACCACTTATACCATAAAATAAAATAAATCACAATATTGCATACCTTGTCACCTCATGAAAGAATTAATCCTCTTGAAAAATAACAAGGCAAACTTCACTTTTGGAACCCCTTTGTAAAATCATAAATATCTCTTTACACACACCTTATTTATCCTTCTAAATAATTTAGTCAAATAGCCCTCGAAATAAGCTTTTTGATGATATATAATATGCCCACTTTCCAAAATAAATTGAAACCTTTACATATATATATGCCAACCTCCATTAATTGCACATAGGTCGGCCCTCCATTAATTTAAACTTAAACTTTAAAATTTAATATCTTCATCATCGGAGGTCCTTTTTTGATGAAACAAAATTGCACATTGGATTTTAAGAAAAGCCCTTTCCACATAAGCCCACCATGGTTTTAAATAAAACCTTTTATTTTGCCTGCATTGGTTTTCATAAAAACCCTGTATATATCCACACTCTCCAAAATATCATAGATGATTATCTATGAAGTGTTTTTGCCACAAAAACTCAATGTGACATCAATGATCCATGTGACATCAATGACAACATAAAATAACTTAAATTTCCAACAATCTCCCCCTTTGTCATTTATGGCAACACCTCTAATGCAAATCACTACAATAATTGCAAAAGCCATATATGAGAATCAAAGCTACTCCCCCTGAATCAATACTCTCTATGGAGGCTGCTCCCCCTAACTCAATGTCTTCTCCCCCTTACTCAAATCTCTCCCCATTTGACATCAATGGCAAAAGGGACACCTATGGAGCTAAAAGATATGACTGTTAAGCTTATCCCACTCACCGCATTCTCTCTTGAGGTGATTAATTTTGGGGTGGGAGTACTTTTACTCCCAGTTGTTCTCTCAACCGCTCAAACACTTATCTTGGTAATGGTTTTGTAAATATTTCTACAATATGATCCTTTGTAGGAACATATTCCAATATTACTTGTTGCTCTGTAACCTTTTCTCTTAAAAAATGATACTTGATTGAAATGTGCTTTGTTCTGGCATGCATTACTAGATTCTTCGAGATACTTATAGCACTAATATTATCACACAGAATAGGAATGGGATGATCATATTCTATGCTAAAATATTTAAGAGTCTATTTCATCCATAATACTTGTGAACAACATGATGCTGCTGCAATATATTCTGCCTCTGTTGTGGAAAGTGATACTGATGGTTGTTTCTTACTTAGCCAAGAAACTAGGCAATCACCAAGAAATAATGCTCCTCCACTTGTACTTTTTCTATCATCAATATCTCATGCCCAATCTGCATCTGTGTAGGATGTGACAGTAAAATTACTGCTTCTAGGATACCATAGACTATACTCCATTGTTCCTTTGAGATATCTGAGTATTCTTTTCACTGTTGTCACATGTGTTTCATTTGGAGCTGCTTGAAATATTCCCACTAAACCATCTACCTGTATTATATCTGGTCTTGTGGCTATAACATATAACATACTACCAATCATAGATCTATATAGAGTTTGATTTGCATCAGGAGATTCATCATCTTTGCTTAATTTACACCCTGTGATCATTGGAGTACTAACTGGCTTACTATCCTCCATTTTGAATTTCTTCAACATCTCCTTTATATACTTTGTTTGTGAAAGAAATATCCCTTCTTCTAGTTGTGAAATTTGTAATCCGAGGAAAAAGGTTAATTCACCAAGAATAGACATTTCAAACTCATTACTCATATTTCTTGCAAACTCTTGACACATTTTATCATTGCTATCCCGAAAAATAATATCATCCACATACACATCCACAATTATCAAATAATTCCCCTTATTTTTAATATATATTGCTATCAATTGTTCCCTTTCTGAAACCTTGCTCTCGAAGATATTTATCCAGTCTTGAATACCATGATCTAGGGGCTTGCTTTAATCCATAGAGAGCCTTTTTCAATATACACACATAGTATGGCTTATCTGCTTGATTAAATCCATCAGGTTGTTCAATGTAAACTTCTTCTTCCAAATGACCATTCAAAAAAGCTGATTTGATATCCATATGATATACTTTAAAATTCATGTAGCTTGAAAGTGCCAAAAACATCTGTATAGCTTTCCAATATTGCAACTAGTGCAAACGTCTCATCAAAATTAATTCATTATACTTGTGCATATCCTTTACACACGAATATTACCTTGTTTCTGATGACTTGACCATCTTCATTTAGCTTATTCCTGTAGACCCATTTAGTACCAATTAATTTTTTTCCTTTTGGTCTTGGAACTAATTCCCAAGTCTTGCTTTTTTCAATATGATCTAGTTCTTCCTTCATTGCCTTAATCCAACATTCATCATTTTCTGCCTCTCTGAAATCCTTTGGTTCTATCTTGGATAATAGTAAAACATCTACTTGTTTTTTTGAGCCTATGATTCCTCTTCTTGTCTGTCTTACCTCAGGATTGCCAATGATCAAGTCCTCTAGATGATTTTTCTGAATATATCTTGATGTAGTTTTGGGAGGTATATTCTGCAAGTCTTATTCATATGAATCTTCACCCATTTCTTCTTGATAGCTTTCTTCTTCTTCAGGAATATATTCATAAGGTGGCTCATTTATTCTTGTTCTTTCATCAACTCTAACATTTATACTTTCAACCATGGTATGTGTTCTTTTATTGTAGCATATGTAGGTCTTACGTTTTGTAGAGTATCCAAGAAAAATACCTTCATCACATCTAGGATCAAATTTTACCAAGTCCTTATCTTCTCTTTTGATGTAACACTTCCAAAAATTCTAAAGTAGTTTACCATGGGAGGTCTTCCTTTCCAAAACTTATATGGAGTATTATGTTGCTTTGTTCTAACTTTAGCTTTATTCATAACATAGACTGTTGTACTAATTGCTTCCTTCCAAAATACAGCTAAAATTTTTGATTCATTTAGCATTGCTCTGGCCATATTCTCAAGAGTTATATTCTTTCTTTTTAATACTCCATTTTTTTTAGGAGTCCTGGCTGCTAAATATTCTTTTCTAATTCCATGTTCTACAAAAACAATGAATTCTGTAGAGATGAATTCCCCTCCTCTATCCGATCGCAAACACTTGATCATATTTCATGTGTCATTTTCTACCATTTTTTAATACTTTGAAATGCTCAAATGCCTCTGAGTTTTCTTTCAGAAAAACAACCCAAGTCATTCTACAATAATAATCTATGAACAACATGAAGTAACTTTCACCTTGTAGACTTTTAGTTCTCATGGGACCACATAAATCAGTATGAATCAATTCTAATACCTTGGAAGAGGAATATTATTTTGCCTTGAAGCTTGATCTTTTTTTGCTTTCCATACTGACACTATGCACAAATTGTATTTGAAGGTCTTTTTATCTTTGGTAGATCTTTGATAATTTGTTTGTTGCTTATCCTTACTATGCTATCAAAATTCAAGTGACACAACCTTTTATGCCATAGCCAACTCTCTTCTTCTTGAGATAAAACATATTTTTCCTTTTTTATTTCACTGAACATGTAGAGATTGTTATTTGTTCTTTCTGTAGTTGCAACAAGCTTTCCTAATTTTGTTTCCTTGATTTTGCATCCTATAGAGGAAAAAGTAACTATGTACCCTCGATAACAAAGTTGACTTACACTTAGTAGGTTGTGTTTCAGACACTCAACATAGAGTACACCTTGTGTAGTTGTCTTTCCATCATCTAAACTTAAATTTCCTCTCCCTTTGATTTTAGTTGAAGCATTATCACCAAATATCACAGATCCATTGTTGTTCCCTTTTAATGAAATGAACTTATTCTTATACCCAGTCATATGACTAGAGCACCCACTATCAATATACCATTTTTCCATCTTGTAACCTAGTAGAATTTTCCCTCAAGCTGTTAGTATTTTCGAAGGAACCCACTCTAATACCAATTGAAGAACACAAGCTTATACTGAGAGGGGGGTGAACAGTATAAGACCACTTTTTACTTTTTCTTCCAATTCAATATTATGTTGTGTAAATATAGTAGTATCAATAGCAGTAATCAAAGTAATGCACAGAAACCATACATAATAGAGACATCACAATTTACATGGTTCACCCAATGTGAGCTACTCCACTGAGAAATTTTTTTACTAAAACTTTCTCAATCAATCTCTTTGGGAATCAATCCAAATTACAAAGTTTATGGATCTCTGTACAAAGGACATGTCGATCCCCTAATATCAAGTTTGTGGATCTCTTCCATAGGAGAACTCTTTCCACTTCTGCTCTGGCTATGTGATCTTCTAAAAGACTCTGTATCTCTGTTGCACTGACTAGTGGACCTCTCTCCACTTGAAGACTCCTCACTCAGATTTGTCTTCAATTATATTGCTAGATAGATCACTTAACGATGCCTTCTTCTTGGTATTAAAGGCGAAACGTTTGAGGAATACGTCTACTAGCTAGTACGGGTTACTGATGCTATGCTTCAGCAACTGGGTAAACCAATCCGAGGTAGGGCCTACGAACATGGTTATAAATGTTCTTAAAAGCAAAGCATCATTGTATTGAATGCCAAAGCATTGGCTCAGGAATCTTGTCACGTGCTCTTGGGCATCCTCCTCCCCTCTAAAGATTGCCAATTGAGGCATTTTAAAGTGTTTAGGGTGTGGGGTGCAGGAATATCCACTGAGACTTTGTCCTCTATACTCTGTCACCTCCAAAGCTCTGTCAATAGGATCACTAAGAACCTGCTAAATAGGCTCATTCAAAGCCTACTTAACAAGCTCACACAGAACTTGTCAAATGCTTAATAACAAGCTCACATAGAACTTATCCAAATATGCTCTAGCAAGGTCACCAAGAACTTGCCAAATCTACTCTAGCAAGGTCACTAAGAACTTACCCAAATCTGCTCTAGCAAGCTCACCAAGAACTTGCCCAAAACTGCTCTAGCAAGTTCACCAAGAACTTGCCAAAAACTGTCTACAAATCTATCTCAACATTGTCCTCAAATCTATTCCAAAGGCCTTCTCAAAGGCTTAATAAATCATGCTCAAGTAGTACTCAAAATGAACTCAACAATTAGTGGCAATCTCAACTCAAATTAACTTCATAGAAGCATACAGAGAATTGTTAGAGACTCAATATGTTCTAATATCACTCTCAACACAAATCAATATCAACTCAACTCAAGTCAATCTCATAGAAGAATAAAGAGAATTTGTAAAGACTCAATATGTTCTAATATCACTCTCAACTCAAATAAACCTCAACTCAATTCAAGTCTTATAGAACCATACAGAGAATTTTTAGAGACTCAATATGTTCTAACCTCAATCTCAACTCAACATAGAATGAAGGAATAGTTTATTTTATAGAACTTGAATAATCACTTCACACATTACTTGACTAGGCTCAATCAACTCAACTCAACCAAATCATCACAAGGGATAACTCTCTCTCACACAATCCTAGTCCAAGTATGTATCAACCAACTTAAATGTTTCCAACAATGCTCAACCACAAATCTCACATAACAATGATACTCATGTTATTTTCTAACTCAAGTTCTTTCACAACCAATGGGCTTCAAAAACTATGCTTATAAAACAAGGTTTAAACTCAACTCTCAAATCAGAAAAACCTTGAAGCATTCAACCAACCACTTTCAAAAAGGAAACCACAAACAATCCTTTTCCCTCTAATGATATTTAAGAAATCAACCACCATAAACAATCAATAGGAGAATGTGCCCATACCTTTTATGAAGATGAAAAAAACTCTTTGTAAATCTGCCACAATCACAAAATTCTTTTTCCAATCTTCACAAAGGTTAGTAGATCACAAAATAATCAACATTACTCCACTTTTCAATAATCATCACCAAGGCCTTTAATTGCACACCTTCCTTATCTCTCCTAAAACCACTTGTACCATAAAATAAAATAAATCAAAACATTGCATAACCTTTTCACTCCCCAAACCACTTATACCATAAAATAAAATAAATAAAAAAATTTCATAACCTTTTCATTCCCAAAACCACTTATACCATAAAATAAAATAAATCACAATATTGTATACCTTGTCACCTCATGAAAGAATTAATACTCTTGAAAAATAACAAGGCAAACTTCACTTTTGGAACCCCTTTGCAAAATCAGAAATATCTCTTTACACACACCTTATTTCTCCTTCCAAATAATTTTGTCAAATAGTCCTTGAAATAATATTTTCGACGATATATAATATGCCCACTTTACGAAATAAATTGAAACCTTTATATCTATATATATATCTATCTATATATATATATATATCTATCTATATATATATATATATATATATATATATATATATATATATATATATATATATATATATGCCAACCTCCATTAATTGCACATAGGTTGGCCCTCCATTAATTTAAACTTAAACTTTAAAATTTAATATCTTCATCACCGGAAGTCCTTTTTCGATGAAACAAAATTCCACCTTGGCTTAAGAAAAGCCTTTTCCACATAAGCCCACCATGGTTTTAAATAAAACCTTTTATTTTTCCTGCCTTGGTTTTCATAAAAACCCTGTATATATCCATGCTCTCCAAAATATCATAGATTATTATGTATGAAGTGCTTTTGCCACCAAAAATCAATGTGACATCAATCACAACATAAAATAACTCAAATTTACAACATAAGCCTCAAAGGGAGCAGAGCTCCATAAGCTTGTCGACTACTTGGTGGTGGTCGATGGCCACACCACTTGGTGGTTGGCTTATGCCAGTTGAGAGGCACGTGTGGTGTAAAGTTGTTACCATTTGTTAATTAAAATCTTAATCTTTGTGATTAGCACGTGTGTCAGATATTGATTTCACCCTATCATCATCACATCTATTAGTTTGATGATTAAGTAAAACTCCTTTTGGTTTGTGTTGCAAGGTTGTTCATCCCATATTATCTATGCGATAAATATTGTGGAGTGTTTAAAGGAGGAGACTCCCTTAAGGAGATGACCATCACTCAGTGGTTAGGGTGGCCACCAAGTGGTGGTCACCACATGCCAATTTGTGGTGCATGGTCCATGAGGTGGCCATTGTTAGATAGTTGTCTAATGACGTGTGGTCAGGTCTATTTGCTTTAGCTGGTTGGTCATCAATGTTGGAATAACCGATGTTAGGTATGATTGGTTAGGTGAAAGTAATCAAGAAACCTTTATCTTAAGCTATGAAGAACTACCTAAGTTTTATGTAATTAGAATAGCTATATTAATTTGAAAAATTACATAATTAATAGGTAATTAGTATAGTTTTTATTCAAAGAAAAGGAATTGGATAAGTCATACTTAATTGATTTAGTATATCTTAAATGTGAATAAAATAGTATTGAAAAGAGTTAACATAACTTAGGTTATGAGATATACATAAAGGAAATATTGTCTATGTATAGATTATGTTAATTTGGAAAATAATATATTTAATGTTATATGGTTTAACATTTAGAGAATATATTTAATGTTATATGGTTTAAAATTTAGAGAATATATTTAGTGTTATATGGCTTAACATTTTGAGAATATATTTAATGTTATATGGCTTAGCAGTTAGAGAATATATTTAATGTTATAATGGTTTAACATTTAGAGAATATATTGCAATGTTATAATGGTTTAACATTTAGAGAATATATTTAATTCTATAATGGTTTAACATTTAAAGAATATATTGTAATGTTATAATGGTTTAACATTTAGAGAATATATTCAATATTATATGTCTTAACATTTAGAGAATATATAAAATGTTATATGGTTTACCATTTAGAGAATATATTTAATGTTATATGGCTTAGCATTTAGAGAATATATTTAATGTTATATGGCTTAACATTTAAAGAATATATTTAATGTTATATGGTTTAACATTTAGAGAATATATTTAATGTTATAATGGCTTAATATTTAGATAATATATTTAATGTTATATGGTTTAACATTTAGAGAATATATTTAATGTTATGTGGTTTTAAATTTAGAAAATATATTTAATGTTATATGGATTAACAATTAGATAATATATTTAATGTTATATGGCTTAAAGGTTTTAGTTGATTCGTTCAATGGAAATATTTCTATGTTAAGTAGGTACTATTGTTATAAATACAAAAGGCCCTTAAGGATGTATTATTCCTCTAATAGATTGCGAGGAAGAAGCTACCCTTAGAGAAGTAGATGTAGATTCTATTATGTGGATTAAAAGAACAATTCACAGTAAATTCATGAGAATCGCTATAAGTTCTTATGCATGGTATTGGCATATGTTTGGGAGAAAGGGATTATGGGATCCTTGTATTCTCAAAGACCAAATTTATACAATAAAGGAAACATTTGAGGCTAGATTTTCCCAAAAGGATTTTTCCATGATATATAATTTGTTATGGGTGTTGAATCTCTCTTTCCATTTGCTTTAATGTATCCATTTAGTATAGTTTTCCATATTTGCTTTTAAATTATCTTTTGCTAGTTGATTCTTATGTTGATTTGAATAGATGTGTAGTAGTTATTGTTCTTTGATTGATCTTTTAGATAAAATTTGTGGTTGTTAGTATGTGTTGATGTTTGATGTTGTTAATTAATTTTAAAAAAAAAAATAACAATAAATAGTGACATCCCTTAATCTAGTTGGTTTTTTGGGGTGTTACAAATATTTGAGGAATATTCTACATAATTCATCCCCAAACACTATAAAAAATCCATAAACTAATGTTGTTAATGTGTACAACTCATTTTTTTACAATTTGAGAAAATGAGATCAAATTGCTTTCATATGCAAAAGCTATGGTCTCCAAAAGTTTTGCCTAAATAGCCCTTAAAAGAACAAAAATATAAATCTTCAAATCTTAGAAAAACAACAACAAATCCCAATCTACCACTTGGTAGCTTCTCATTCACTAGTCATATACAATAATTTAGTACCACTTGGTCATCTCTGATGAACTAGAACCTTGTTACTTACCATGGTTTGATTGGATGATCTGCTATAAGTATTAGACAAAGGGGTTGACATGGTGGGAAAGTTCATAACATTGACAAATAAGTTAGCCTCATAACTACCTTGATTTGTAAAATAAATAAGGAGTGTTCGAGGGAGTCAAACATGAGTCTCTTCTATGCCAAAAGCACAACACCATCCACCTTTCCATGCTAGCTATTTGGAAGGAAAAAATTCCCTTTCACACAGTTCTTCATTCTACATCAAAATAAAGAATGTGCATGAGTTTTAAACCTATGACCTGTCTCATGCAATAATGATCCACCAACAATCATTCCAACTCATATTGGTGTGACTAAGATACAAATGCTTCCATAAAAGCACTTCCAATTGGCATCCTATAGTAAAAGCAACATTTTACAAGATTCTAACCCTTGCTCTTTTTCCTTGAAACCACAACATATACTACCATGCCATAGTAGGGAACACGAAGGGAGTAGAATATTAAAATATGTGGATTTTCCTCTAAAATATAGATATTAAAAAAATATTTTTATAAAAAACTACCAACATAAAGATTCAAATCCATATTTCTAGAAATACAATGCCTCAAAGGGAACTTTCCTAGCCATAATGCCACCTATATTGACTGTGTGTGGATGTGACCCTTCTCCTTGAAGAATGACAAATTCACCTCTATCTATGAGGGCACTCAGCTATATGAGGAATAACATTACAAATTCAAAAAATTGGATTCAAATTTTATGTACACACATTCAAGAGTTAGGAAAAGCATTTATTCATTCCTATGCATTTCAAGGATCCCCTTTTATGGTCTAAAGGGCAAAGTAAACTATTTTTTCTTCAATGCTTTCAAAAATGCAAGAAATGGATTAAAAAAATATATTTCACCTCTTATGTAAAAATAGTTTATTATGTTCAAACATGTGTTGGGAAAAGAGGGAAGGTTGGGGAAATTTTTATGGGAACCCAAAGAAAGAAGGCTCCCAAGAGAAGAAGAGATCCCAAAATGCGCCAGGTCAAACTTACCTCCTATGGTGGTCGTGGAAGGAAGAGACTTAGAGAAGATCTAGATTATTCACCACCAAGAACTAGAAAAAGGTTTCCCATGCATTTAGAGAGGGTAAAATAGTCTAAAGGAGGATAACTTGGTAGCTTCTCAAACAATTTCAGGTAGTGGGGTAAAAAAATAGGCAAGAAATGAAATGTGGTCGATCTATCTAAGCAAAATATGAAGGATTTTGATTCTAAAAAATTAGATGATATTAATAAGGAGGTGCCTATTATGATGTCCTCTCCTAAGGGTGGTAATATCCTTAATAAAGAGAAAAATACTATAATTCATGGGAGGGACCTATGTGGAAAACCCCTAGGGAAGAACATATTTGAGGAACTAGAGAATAACTATGAGCTTTGAAGGAATTCAGTGAATCATTGAGAAGACTAACTCAACTACTAGCTTCTAATATGGATGATTCCCTTAAGGATATAAAAAAGGATTACCCTTCTCAAGTCCAAGAAAGATATTTTAAATAAATAAGGGAATATCTGATTTATGTTGATCCTTTCCTCTATTGCTTCAATTAGTTTACGTGTTTGTTGTTATTGTAGTTTGCTAGCTAGATTGTTTTGTTAGCTAGTTTTCTTAGATGTAGATGGTTATTGGGGCATGGGTGGATACCTAAATATTTTTTATATGTTTCTCTTTGGAGCTTTTTGGATTATATTTTTGTAATGTTATGTTAAAATATTTGGGGACCATTACAAAACCCCTTTTACACTAATAATAATAATAAAAAATAGCTCATGATACTTTGAGGAAAAAATCATCATATGAATCAAAAGAAGAATAAAAGGCTCTGAATATAATTTATGCATGACCAAGTGAGGTAGCTTCATAATCGCTCTAATACCATGTTGAAATTCATAATATTTTCTTGAAATAAATAGAAGCAATCCATACAATAAAATATTATATAGAAAGTATAAAGAAGGATGAAAAAGAGAATGATATGATGGGTACTCATAGGGACCATAAAAAATCACTATATCTATAGATAAAATTATGCAACACTATGATAATGAAATTAGGAGTGGTAGGGGATATTTATACCAGTACCAAAACCCCAATTACATAATTTTTTTTAATGTAAGCTAACATAACAAGATGTCTTAAGGTTAATTACAATTCATAAATAGAGTTTAACCATAACAAGGTTAACCATGGTCCATAGGGCTTACATAATAAAATAATAAAAACTAATTAATACATTGTGTAGGGAAGTTTCCAAACATTCTACTTCAATCAAAGTAGTATCTACTAAGAAGCAATACCAATATAAAGGTGCTAGAATGTGTAGGCCATATTTAGTCAAAGGGGTAGGTACTGGCTCCATAGCACAAGTAAAGATGAATGAGCTTCAAGTCATATTGGCCATTCGATTTTTAATTAATGGTTGATGTTCTTTTTTAACCTAATGATCATAATTGTTAGGCCCATCCCAAATGTTGGTTCTTTAATCAATAGTTAGGACTCTTTTTTTAACTAAAGAAGGTAATTTATGGATGTTGAATTCAATATACCCTTGATATTCCATATAATGGCCTATGATTCTCCTATATATGAAGGCCCACATAAAAAAAAATAGACCCTACCTCAAACAAGGACCGAACATGTGGTAGCCACTTGAAAGGAGGCAAAGACAACACTGGGAGGAAATTGGAAAAGGCCCACCATTGGATAGAAAGGGATACCATCTTAGTATAGAAATGTAGTAATTATTCATGAGCTAGGGGATATAGCACAAGGAGTAGTTATAAAAACACTTTCTATTGGCCACCAAATTTTACCTTCATATCCCAATACATCATAGTCACCCATGTGGTAGCTACACCAACCACCCACCACATGGGTAATCCTATATTGCAAACCTACACCAATAAAATAATTCATACCAATAATGTTAGTGAGTGGGACTTTCTAGAAAGTAGATGAAGGCCTAGGAGAAATATGATATCTTGAGCCTCAAACGAAGTAAGAATTAATGGCACAAAAACCCTATAACCACTATAATAAGGGGTTATGGTGACATCAATTTCTCATCCAAGGGACCAAAATCCTTCAAAATTAATGACCAAAAATCTAGAGACCTCAAGGTGGCCAAATTCAAGTGTAGAATATCTCAACTATATATCAAAAGATACTTCTAAGGTCTTCTACACACTACTTTGGAGAGAAAATACCCTTAATATTGGCCTATAGATAGGCCTATAAAACACATTGTAAGGCATTGGGAGTTGCTTTCTTGTGCTTAATACTTAGCTTGGTTTGCTCTTCATTTCACCTCTTATCATCTACATGAGTATGACTCAAGCCTTGAGTCACCATCTAAGAAGCATCAATCCCCTTTTGACTACATGCCTTTATGATTTTTCAATACACAAGTGGAAGCTATGACTAATTTCATTTTTTCCTACTTCTATTGTGTGTTTTTCAATTCTTGGGTATGCATGATGAAGTGTGTTCAATTTCTAGCTATTAGACTATGGTGAGTGTGTTCATTCTTAACTTGTTCATGCAAATGGGAGAGACCTAGATATTTGTGCATCACCCCTTGTAGCTTAGGTTTTACTTTCCTACATATATCCTTTCTATTTTTTCTTTCTTTTCCTATTTGTAGAAGCATCAAATTATATTTGAATGTGCATAGTATAGACACCTAAAACACGTCATGTTTAGGAAACTACTCATATAGGCACATCCAAAGACCATATGGCTGATCTTGGACCTTTACAAGAGCTAGAAGTGGTCCTAAAAACTCAAAGAGGTAGTTCTAGCCCATTTCAACTCAACTACTATCGACTAGACTAGTCGCCAACATAGGCTACTGGAGCTCATAGTGATTTCTGCTAGTCGCTGCTCTCGACACCGACTAGCACTAAAACATAAATCATGTAGTCTAACTGCACTTGCATTATTTGCAAGTCTAACTACACTTGTATTGTTTATGAGTGGGTTTTGGCATGGATCTCCTATAGCTCCTCTTGACTTCCCCTTCCATGTGAATTAGTGACTGAGCCTTCCCATCTAACAGTTAGTTACATGCAGATCTAGATCTTGGCTTCTCCAAGAAGCTAATTTTTGGATCTAGATCTGAATCTAGGAGGTTTACATATGCATCCTCCAAATAACAATATTAAAATCAGAGTTTTTATGCAACAAAGCCCTAGAAAATTGGAGAGCAATTTCATATCCCCTTTGAGGAATAATGAAGTGCTATTCAATTGAGCAACGACAACGCACTATTCAAGCATTCAGTTCCACATGAGCTTCACCACAAATCCATATCTAGAAAATAAGGTGACCCTTGAACATAAATTTGGACAAAGGATTGATTTTTTCCACCCCTGGTTCATGAGGAAACAAGTTTTAGTTCACGACTACTATCCTTGACAGCAGCCTGTAGGCACAACCTAGGGTTTGAGACACTGTTTCCCATATTTCTAACATATATTTTTCATTGTTTTTGCTTTATCAGTTAATATTAGTATAGATATATCCTTTCATTGCATTTTCATAGTAGTTTCTAAGTTATTTATGCACTTCCATTTGTATTTGCATCATTATGTGTTTACTATGCTTTTACGTCATTCCTTGCAGATCTTAAAAAGGAGCCTCATCACGAGAGGTCGCATATGCTATTGATTATTCTCTATTGTTTCTTGTACGTAGATCACAAGTTCTTAGAACATATAAAAGCATCTATGACATCATATACCTTTGGGAAAGTGAGAATAAGGCATCAGTAAACCCTTGTACAAGTTCGTGTATGAATCCAAGAGGCCTACGAAGCGCACCACCCCATTTCAGGGGCAATTTCCATTTGTAAACATTGTATCAAGCATTCGATATAGCTAAGAGGGACTTATCTGTAACCAAAATTTCAAATGAATTAATAAAATAAATCTCTTAATGTTGTTACTTTTGTGTTCTTTACATATTTATGGTTCTTTCACTTGATATTTTGGTACAAGTAGATTAGGTATTTGTTTTCGGGGGTTGTACAGATGGCGAACACGATGGGAATCCCACCTGGTTTTCTTTTTTTTTGGCTGATTTAATAATATTTTGTGTGTTTTATATGTGCAGGTCTAGCCACTTTTAATGACAATGACTAGCAGATAAAGGTCACTTTTGAAGGCAACGACCAATAGCAGTCGCCCTAGTCAATAGCGACTATAAAAAAATTAGCAACAAAGGGCATTCTATGCTTCATCGGATGTGGATTTAAGGTTGGGGTAACCCTATGCTATTTTTCATTTCTCTATATATACTTTTTTTCTAGAATACAATAGTATAAATATCGTGTAATTAGAAAAACATAGAAAAAGTTAAAGGAAAAATGCATAGTTTTCTTAAGTTTTCTTCTAGTCGCTGACCAGCTAGAGGCCATTGTTTCATAAAGTAATAATGCATTCTCATGATAGACATGAGAGGGCTTAAAGGCCCCAATCATATCATAGACATGAGGGGATTTCAAGGCACCAATCATATCATAGACATGAGGGGGCTTCAAGGCCCCAATATTCACATAGGCATGATGGGGCCTCAAGGTCCCAATCCTCACACAGACATGAGGGGGATGCAAGGCCCCAATATTTAAATGATAGACTTAGGCTATATCAACTCATTGAGGGGTAATACATAAAGGCTATGTCCAATAATAGACCCACAATAATTTTTGGCCTTCCTAAATATGGGAGGATAGTCATAGATCATAATCTCATTGGTGCTAATGGAACCCCATGAGATCGGGCATGGGAATCTAGATAGCTTGATGAGTTGTATACAGTTCTCTCAAGATCAACTCAAATAATAAATTCAACTTCACATTTTATTTCAAGAATTTCATGTAGCCATTAGACAACTAGGCACACTATTGAGCTATGGGAAGCCTCAAAGCATCCCTATAGCATGCACACTACCTTTGAGCATGGGGGTATGGAATATAGGTCAGTCTACACAGACCAAGTCACCCTGATAGACAAGAGAAAAAGCATAGTAGGAGCCTCTCCAAGATGACTATCCATTAGGAATCCTCGTACTAAGTTACAAATTCATGGACCTTCAATGGAAGATCAGTCTGACTACATACGTAGGTTAGAGAAAACACTACGTATAGAGCAAGAACACTTATAAATCCTCGAGTAGGAGGAAACACATAGGAAGAGGTGTTTGCACCTAAATGAGAAGAACTTGAGAGAGGAACAAATATAGAATTAAGAACAAGACAATAAGTTAGCTTGAGCCAACTTACATATGGATAGGCATGTCGATTCTCAGCATGAGAGACACACTAGACAAGGATATGAGCGCACTCACCACACATCACATCATGCTCTGAAGAATCAACAATACCTAGATCTATAATAGGCACAACATAATCAAGAATAGGTGGGAATAGAGGATCAGAAGTGGACATATCCTAAACCTTCATCCTTAGTCATGGGGGATGAATACAGATGTTCAAATTGGGTAGACACAAGATTACCTCCCCAAACACTGTGAGTAAGCCTTCAAGAACAAGAGATAATTTCTTTGAAGGCATACAAAATACTCATTGAGAGAGTCAAATATATCAATAAATAGGATGTGGTTGGGAAAAATCCCACCCTAAGCAAGATACATAATCAGCCTTTATGCCCTTCAGTATCAAGTCCTACGTATCCTAGGCACTTCGAGATGCCTAGGTTAGACAAATTCAAAGGAGAGGAAGATGCGCAATAACATGTCACAAATTTTATGAACATGTGCTTCCAAATTGAATATAATGACACCCTAATACTATGAACTTTCATCATGAAATTATTGGGCGCAAAAATCGAATGGTTCAACCAACTACCTAAGCATAGCATCATCAGCTTTGAACAATGCATTTTTTGAACGCTTTTCTTTTGGTGACAAGAAAAAAGCAAACTTGTTCAACCTAGAAAACCTAAAGCAATATGATGATGAGCTAGTTATGGACTATGGAAATAGATGGAGGAAGATAATATTAAAACTACCATTTATTGTTCCCACTGCAGAGCTCACCCGGATGTTTACTAAGAGTTGCATAAAGCACATCTTGTTGCTCTTGCAATTATAATAGTATGAAACATTCAAGGAAGCCTTGGCTCAAGCCAAGCTAATAGAAGACATCAAGGTTGAAGAAGGAGATCTTAAGCTTCAAAAAAAAAAGGACTGGAATAACAACAACCACAACAACAAGAATTAACAAAATCAGACAAAGCCTACTCCAGTCAATCAGGTTGTATTGAATGCACCGAAGGGATGAAATGTTCAACAACCATATAACTATCAAGCTCAACCCCCATAAACCAATTACAACCCAAAGAACAACCAAGGTAAAAATAAGGAACATCGGTCGCCTCACTATTTCATGCCTTTATTAGAATCAATGCAATCAATATTCAACCAGCTAAGTGGGGCACAAAGACTCGGGATACCTAAGGCACAAATTATTGACCCTAATCATCCCAAGCCTAAGGGATATAGGGAAGATCAGTATTGGCTATATCATAGACTACAAGGGTATGATATCGAAGCATGTATCGAATTCAAGAATTTTGTATAGAACATGATCAAGAAGGGTGAACTACAAGTTGATAATCCATTGGTACCCAACAATAGAGACATGGGTATATTCAGGAACTCGTTGCCTAACCATGAGGTCCCTAGAAATTAGGGCACTTAAGTAAACCAAGTCCAAGTCGAACCTCCCACTTAGGGATTCATTGGAATGGTTGAAATATTCAACTTAGCAACAAGAAGTCGACAATATAACCAACCAGATCCTCTAGTGGCTCCTATTCGTATCCCAGATGCGCCTCAATAGAGGTAGGTGCAGAATAATCCTCCAAGTCTGCTAGTGTGACTTGTGATAACTGTTCAAAGCAGGCTTGTGTAGAATCTCCAAATAACACCTGTCAAGTTATCAATTTATGATCTCATTCAATAGTATCCCAAAAATAGGGAGACTCTAATGGAAATATTGAGTTCAATTGAGCTACATCCCCAAAACCATGATGCATTCACAAACTTTGTGGGGTAGGTCCAATAGTGTCACAAGCCTGTGATTCATTTCTACGATCACAAAATAAAGGTAGTATATACTACCATAGCAAACCCACCTCTACATATCATCGTGTCCATCAATGATATACCATTCAAGTAGGTTCTAATAGACATGGAATTATTGATTAACATTATCACAACAAAAGCTATAGGGCACTTGAAAATCCCTAGGTCAAACATCATCCCAACCTCTTACACATTGAGATATTTTAATGATGCATTGTGCTCCATGGTAGGTATAGTCATCTTGCCTATAAAGGTAGGGCTTAAGACCATCCGTATGATGTGTCATGTATTGGAGTGGGCCATGCAGTACAATATCCTCCTAGGGCATCCCTAGATAAGGGACATGCAGTGTGTTCCATCGATCTTGCACCAATGCATCAAGTATGTGCACGAGGGATAGGTACATGTGGTTCCATCAGATGAAGAGACATTCAATTATGTGCATCAGGTTGAATTATCAAGGAATTTTATTCTTCCATCCATACACCTATACATTATGCCATCATCCTCGACCACACAATCAGGAAGTAAGTCCAAATTAGTGCAAGGTGACCCATCCACATCAGCACCACTTCCAGCTTCCAAAGATACTAGCACTTCAGAGAAACTAACAATGTCTAAAGCAAAAGACTCTCAGAAGCTAAAAACACCCTTGGGGGAGGAAGGACCTAAGGCAATTCCAATCATAGTAGCAATGGAAATTCCAAATTTCATGGAGGAGGAAAATTCACAAGATATAGTCAAGGAGGTACCTCAACCTAGCTCGCTTGCATCATCATCAACATCATCTACATTGTAGGTGATAGTTCACCTAGATAACATAGAATTAGGTGAATATCTTGTGAAAAATATGAATTTCACTCCAATTATTGAGTCTACACAAGACATGGGATAACCAAGAGTCCAAAACTTGCCAATAGGGATAGTGGTACCATTGGGGATCCCCCTAACCAAACCAACTTCATCTATGCTGGTTTGGATTATGCCCATAATGCCTCACACATCGAAGAGGGTGAGGATGATCCATTCACCATGAATGTTCATTACTTGTCCAATCCTAAGTTTTCTCTAAGATACTTTTAATGCAACCATTGACATGGCTATGGTTTGGGTATATATGAGCAAGGGCGATGAAACCCACTGAAACCACAATATCAGTTACCTATTGATAGGTTTGGCCTAGGATATCACATCCAAAGCTATGAATGTTTCATTTGTAGCATCTCTAGATAGGTTGAGCTTAGGGTTTGGGGAAGACATTGAATGGAATCCCTATCAACCAAATAGAAGCTACTTGAGTTATATATGGGTGGTTATGGTTAATATAGGACCACTCGATGAGTATCATCCAGATTTCTCTCTCTAATAAAACCCATAAAGAATCATCCTATGGGAGGATGATCCAGGGTATGGTTATTATCGAGAAGAGAATGAGTATGTCACAAGTGAGTCTGAGGATGAAGTTGGATTGGCCTGTCATGGGCCTCATTATTTATATCATATCACTTGGTCAACTAACATAGAAGGTGGATACATCACAAATGAGAGTGGCTATGAGTTAGAATATGCAATTGAGATGGCCTACCTTGGGCCTAGACATGCACATCACATCACAAGGCCAGTAGAAATAGATAATAGGTTCTTCATGGATGACAACAACTATGAAAATGATACTGAAATGGCCTATATTGGGCCTCAATATTCAGGTCATCATCCGGTTCTAGTAGGTAGGAATGAGGGATTATTTATGAAATGATAGTGATTATGAGGATGATACTGAGATGGCCTACCTTGGACCTCATCACTTATGTCATCTAAATATACTAGTTACCATGGATGAGATATACAACACAATATATCCTGACCCTCACCTTAGGGGAAGATCACCCAATTTAGATATGATCTATCACATGGTTATTCTTGATCTACCTAGATTTAGAGAGTTGCTTCAGTCGAATGATCCCATATTCTTGTTTGTACATAGTGTAGACACCTAAAAAACATCATGTTGATGGTGACTACTCATATGGGACATGCTAGAAGACCATATGGAAGACCTTTGGACAAATCCAAGGTATAGCAATGGTTTTTACCACTCAATTGGGCATCTTTACCTAGTCAGTGCTAGCCACGGATGACACCTACGGTTAGAAGTGCTGACCACAACTAACAGCCATGCCCCCCAATCTACCAATTGGGGACCATGAATAACACCTGTGGTTAGCATTGTAACAAAATCGAGCGACCAAAGCCGATTCAAATAAGTTGCAATAGCCAAATTAAAATGATTTTCAACGCATTTTGGGTTGGGAAGCATCCATTGCGGGGCACGACTATTAGCTGCGGTTAGCACTGTAACAAACTCGAGCGACCAGAGCCGAGTCAAATCAATTGCAATAGCTGAATTGAAATGGTTTTCAATGCATTTTGGGTTGGGAAGCATCTAGAAGCTTTCTCCCAACTGCCAATTCTTGTTCTTGGCTTCTCCATAAAGCTAGAGCAAGGATTTCTAGAGTCTACTTAAGACCCCAATTTCAGAGAGCAATGATCCTGAAGAATAGCTCAATTGCACATAGTGAAACCTTGTCGGATTTGAGAGAAATTTCATATCCCCTTGAGGAGTAATGAAGTGTTGTCCAATTGATCAATGACAATTGTGCATGCAACAATGGAGATATCAAGAGCTTGAGGAGCAAGCTTAACAATTGAAACACCTCTATTACTAATTCCATTGAATTCAACCACCAATTTGTTCCAAAAAACATAGGCGACCCTTGACCATCAATTCCTTGGAGGATTTGAGAGTTTCTGGCCTTGGTTGTAAGAGAAAGGACACTTTCATCTTAACCATGGCTATGAGCTGCGGTTAACAGTGCCAACCGCACCTCAAACCTACAGCTAGGGTCTGATGCTCTCCTTCCTCCATTTTAGCAGTATTTTTCCATTTTTAGTCATGCAATTAGCTTAATCTAGCATAGATCTACATTTTAGCAGACATTTGACCGATTAATTTAGGAATTAGAGGTATATTTGCTTCACATTTCCTTGCATTTGTTAATCTAGATTAGTTTCATGCAATTCAAGTTTTCTAATGGTTAATTATTATGTTTCTTAGCTAGATTCATGCTTCTTTACATGCTATATTACACTTTTCTCATTTCTTGCATAGATTGATAGTTTTACATGCTTTCTTGATTTCATGCTATTATTTATGCAAGATTCATTTCAAAGCCTCATCAAGAGAGGCCTCCTTTGTTACTAATTGCTTCTTGTTGTTTCTTGATTGTAGGGAACATGTATTGAAAGATACAAAGCATACAATTCCTTCCTCAATGTGAAGAAGAGGGTCATCGACACCCTAGAGTAGTTTGTGTCACCCTGAAAGGCACTTGGAAATCACACCTACCCTTGAGAGGGAAATAAAACACCTCCTATTGTAACAATTGTATCAAGATGATTATCCCTAAGAGGGATGTACTTGTAATTTGATCTTGGCATTGAAATATAATGGAATAAAGTGTCTTTTATTGATCATTTTGTTGTCAATATCTTGTTCTTGTATGTAGCTTGTATTTTTTTTATCAATTATTGCAATAGGATACTTCGGGTGTGAGCCTTTTTGGTGGTTACAGAAGGTGATCATGGCGGAAACCCCAAAAATTTCATGATCACTGATGTTTTTCTCTATTTTTTTGTTGTAGGTGCTAACCACGGGTAACAACCATGGTTCATAGTGCTAACCATGGTTCACACCTACGGTTCAAAGTGCTAACCATGGTTGACACCTACGGTTCACAGTCGTAGCCACACCTAACAAACGTGGTCAACAGAGAACAGAAAAACAACAAAATCTGACATCACCAACAGACTTGGACCTGAGGTAGGAGAAATTTTCCCTCTCCATATTTTTATGTCTATGTTTTTACAAAAGTAGAATGCAATAGATGGATGCTAATTATAAAACTTAAGTAGAAATGGGAAAATCCTAGTTCATTTTTTTTTGTTTTCTACTAGTTGTTGCTAGGAATAATGGATCTCTGATTGCAGTCTGCCCTAGTCTCTAGCGGTCTAGAACATTGATTATTTAAAATTTGCATGTTTGAGGCCTAATCAATGGCCATTTTCATGATAGATAGTTGCACTCTTTGAATATCATCTAGTGTAATTGTGCATTCTCTGAAAAGCAAACATGCTTTTAAAAAGCATGTAGGAGAATCATGTGAATGTTGTTTTATGCATTTTATTTTCATGCAAAGTAAAAATAACCCCACACACCACGTTTAATTTAAAAATCAATGGCGTTGGGCTCTCACATCCAACCCATTTTATTGAGACCAATAGTGGATGTCATTACCACTTGGTTGGCTCATTTGAAATTGTATTATCGAGACCCGCTCGTGGTCAAGGCCGACCCAAGAACTATCCTATCTATGCAAAATATCATGCACTCATCTTCAGAAGAGTGTATCACTATGCATGGTGTGTTGGGTGAGGGTTTGTAGTACCTATGCTACCTCGTTGAGTATGGACTTCACTCCCATATTTGGCTTGTGCGAGTATATAGGTGAAAACCTTTGAACAAATTGAGTATAACATCAACTTTTGGAAAACACGATAAGAGTTTAGAGTATACTTACAACAAATAAAATGCACTAAACTAGTTTTAGGACACACATTTAATCCTTAAAAGATATAATCATATTGTCTACTTTGTGTTTTTGTTTATTGTTGGGGTAATCAACATAATATCCTTGATCTGGGGCCAAACCCTAACCCTAATAATATTTTTTTTTTTTTCAATCTGGGGCCAAATATACTTTTTTATTATATATCAAATGGTTTTAGAATCATGCAAATTGGATCTATAACAAAAAATTTATTTTGGTTTTATGATTACTCCATTTTCGATCCCAAAAATAGCGAAAAAATGCACTAAAACAACCATAAAATGGTCTAGACAACTCCAAAACTTGCCAAATTTGTTTTTTTGTATTAGTTTTACCATTATGCACCTCTCACATAAATTTTGGGTCATAACTCTTCATGGTTCAAAATATCACAAAAATTCCTAAAAGTGGCCATTTCCCCACGAGTCCCCGATTGGCCAATTATTCCAAAAATACAAAATTTTGACCCGAAAAATAATATTTTTGAGTTATAGCTAATTGTGATCAGCTCGTTGCACTGATCATTTTGATATATAACACTTTAAAACTTTTTTTCGAAAGCCAAAATTTTTTATATGGCTAGGGGACCTCCCATGGTGAGCAAGACCTCCAATCTAGAGAGGGAATCAGGTTCCATGACCACTGAACACATTCAGATTAGTCCAGAGGACATGGCCATCCCTGAATGGCATCCTAGGTATTATTACAACATCAATAACATCCATAGGGTGTCTAACCTTCGAGATAGCCCTATTAGGGAGGCACCCACGGGTCCTCTAGGAAGCCTTCCTGATTGGAACACCTTGATAGAATTCTATATAAGGAAAAATCCACCAACTAAGGAGCCTAGTAGGTCAATGTCATAGGTTCACATCCCAGCTTGCTTTATACATCAATCAAAAAGTGATCATGAACATACACCATGGCCTAGCTTGGGTGAGCAAACCACCCCATTGGGTCGAGCAAGTCACCCCCCTACTCCTCATAGAGAGCCTTCTGTGCAACCTGAATATATAGAGATTACATATGATTCTGATTATGCATCATTTCTCATAGATGAGGAATAGGACCCAAGTCATCCTCCTATTCCTTGTGAAGAGTACATAGGGCAACCACGTTGTGGCTCTACATCGTAAAACTATACAAAGCCCACTCATGACTCAAAATATTAGGTCAATGTAACCTTTAAGGAGTGTGGAAAATAAGTGATAGATCCTACTAGGGGGAAAATACATGATAAACCCATTTGTATCTCAAATACAAGGGTACATAGCCCTCATACAACTGAACAACGGGATCATACACATCAGGTACTGAGGCCACATCTTGACCAACAAAATACGGATCAATCCCAATTGGATCAACAACAATTAAATCAACAATGGGTGGACTTGCCACGAGCACACCTACAAAGGTTGTATCAATGAAATATATGAGAAAAATAAAATATACAACAAGAGCAAGTGCAAAATGCATTGCGTAAAGTGGTGTTTACGCCTAGCACACAAAGGACGCAACAACGCATAAGGCGCCCAGTGCAATCTTAGAATATTTCACTATGGCCATGCAAAACTCGTGTTCAATATCATAGGTCATTATCTGAGTATCATCAAGAACCTCATATTCCTTAATAGTACCAAGATCAATATGATGAGGAATCATATGTAGATTCCCAGTGGGAACATCAGGAATAAGTAGATGCTTACCCTAAATCTAGTTATGATGAGGTACCTAAGGATTAACTTATCGTCCACCTCAGCATCAAAAGTGACCTCCTCGGCCTAACCAAGGGTGACGATATGAAGATCATATCATTTCGTTAGGGGCATACAAAGTGCTAGTTTATTGAATAAATGCAGTCAAAAAACAAAATCAAATATTGGTTTATCAAAAACCCACGCTAAAGCAGCTTAGAAATCAGCCTTTGCATCCCTCAATGTCATCACCAATATACCCATCGAATTTCAAGATGCCTCAAATTGAAAAGTTCAACAATGACGAAGATGATGAATATGCATGAGAGAATATGATAGGCTTCATCCATATGTGCTTTAGTTTTCAAGACAATGACCCCTTGATGTTGAGAACCTTTGTGACAACATTAGTTGGGGATGCTTTAGAGTGGTATAATCATTTACCACATCATAGCATATACACCTTTGAGCAATTAGTCGATGTATTCTTGCAACATTTTGCCTTTAGTGCTAAGGAAATGACAAAATTGACTGACTTGGTTAGCCTTTGTCAACTTGATGATGAGCCAGTCATTGAGTATGGAAATAAGTGGAGGAATGTGATGTCAAAAATACCTTTCACCCTACCCACAACAAAGCTCATTCGAATGTTTACAAGAAGTTGTTCGAAATATATCTCACTTCTCTTGCAATTACAACAATATCAAACATTTGAGGAGGCCTTAGCATAGGCCCAGGTCATTGAAGACATCAAGATATAAGAGGGTGATATTCAACTCCACAAATTGGAATGGCCAAACTAGAATATCATAGGTGGAAACATGCAACAAAAGGTGACCCAAGTCAATCAAGTTGTTTTGAGTATCCCAAGATCCTCAAACCAGGGTGCACCACCTCCACTAGTGTAGCATAATTACCAAGCTTAGACTCCTCTAGTCCAACATCATATGCAAAAGAATCAGATACAAGGCCAACAATGTTGTCCACAATGACAATATACTAATTTTCCAAAGACATTAGCATCGCTCTTTGATCAATTATATGAGGTGGTAAGGATCAATATTCAAGAGTTACGTCCTTTAAAACCTAATAAACATAGATCAAAGGTTCATACAGAAAATCTATATTGTGTTTACCATTGACAAATAGGTCATGACATACATACATGTTATCCATTTAGATATGTAGTGCAGGATATGATTGAGAGGCAAGAGCTTCATATAGGAGTCTTACAAGACCCATTGCATGCACACAAAGTAAACATAGAACCTATAAATAAAGTTGAACAATCTAATTAGGTGCACATTAATATGCCTCCCCAAGAGTTTGTGGGAATGATCAGTGTTGTAATAGAGAAACAAGATTGTCAAAATTGATCTTCGCAATCGGTGGCATCTTCCAATGTTTCACCTTCACTTGTCTTGTCTCAGTGGGACATTGGCACTGCATAAAATTGCACGTCATAACAGGGGGGTTCAGTTTCTACTACTTCTCCTGGTCAAGTCAATCATGGTGCATCAAGCACATTGCACATTGGGGGTCTTCAAGGTGTCACACCTTCCCCATCATCCACATCATGATCAATGAGGTAAAGTGAGACTTCTAAAGGTATCACACCTTCCTCACTTTCATTGAGTGGCACACACACTAGGGGGTACTTAAGGTAGCATACTTTCCCCTTTAAAAACATAAAAATAAGGAAAAAATCATAAAATATTAAAATTCAAAAACATTCAAAACATTTAAATTTAAAAAAAATAAAAAAATATCAAAACATCAAAAATATGGAAAACATCAAAATCCATAAAAATGCATAAAAGGCTCCAAAGGCATCTGTAAGCCCTTTGGTCATCTCATAAAAGGCTCCAAAGGCATCTGTAAGCCCTTTGGTCATCCCATAAAAAGCTCCAAAGGCATTTGTAAGCCCTTTGGTCAAATCAAAATTTCTAAAATCTATAAAAATCAAAAAGCAATAAAATTCTAAAAAAAATTGCATTTCATTTGTATCATTGCATTTGCATTTGCATTATGCATTTTTATTTACACATGCATTCATTTCATCATTGCATTGCATATAGGTATTTTTCATCCATTGCATTTCGTAGTAGAATGAATTGTGTTTGTCAGTCTTACAAACAACGCCACGTTTGTGTGTCAATCATGCACCTTTGCATTTATCATAATTCGTCATTCATGTGAGTAAATATGTTTTTCAACACAACCCATATTGTTGCTATGAAGAATATACTAGGGTTTTCTGGTCATTCAACCATACTTATAGGTCTTCTCAAGAGTTGATAGAAAGCTTGCTTTGCTTTTGTAGCCGAGGCTCAGTTAGCATATCAAAATCCTATCACTAATCAAAAAACTAAACAATCCTAATAAGGACTAGGGGAAGATGAAAGCCACAAAGCAGGACCGAGTATCCTAAAGGGAAAAGAGTTATTATCGCTTATCCCCCTGTGTAGATGGTATGGGAAATGTTGGTAATTGGCAAAAGGACAAGTTCGTTCCCTAGCTAGAATCCCTTGCTTATGATAAAATGAGCAATATCCCAGAGTAATATCCCACATCAATCCTCAATATTGGTACTCTAGATCGATATCATAGATTGACTTCCCAGATGGATATCCTATATTGATATCATAAGATCGATATCCTCAATCAATATACCAGAAACAACTTCCCAAAGTAAATCCCAAAGGAAAGTTTCTGAAGAAAATTATCAAATGTAAATGCCAAAAAGTGAATATCAAATGAAGATCAGAAAATAGGCTCAAATCAAGTTCAAAGTGAAGATCAAATGAAGATCATAAATCAAAAGTTCGAGTGGAGATCAAATGAAGATCAAAAATCCAGTTCGAAGAGAGATCAAATGAAGATCTAGAGACAGTTTAGACTAAATATGGAATCGACTCCCTTGCTTCACCACATATGACCAAGTATCCCAAAAATTGAACGATAGAAAGAAAGGAGCCTGAATCCCTGGAATTGTTGGCACTATCGTACCTTACGCATGATGATATCTCTGATACACTTGAATTTTGTTTGTGTGCAGACCAATGTTTGAATGTGGAAGAGATAGCTTTAGGTGTCCTGCATTGCATAGTGGTTGAGTCCAACTAAAATATAAACTTGGGATTGGATAAGATATTTGTGGAACCCCTATCTTAGCAATGGGCTGAAAGAATCTCGTCTGTCATCGGGGAACTCTTATGTCTTATCTTAAAATATTCATGTGCACACACAGGGATACTGAACAGTTAGGGCCTATCCTAGCAAAAGCCTTGCATTTCAGAAGCCTAGTATGGTTAGTATGCAACTCTTGATAAGTCTACTAGGGTGTTTGAGTCTCATGGAAAACCTCAAAAAACTCTCTAATAGCAACAAAATACCAAAATCTCACAAACCATCAAAAATAAAAGTCATTTCAAATATCAAACTGCAAAGTATCGATCCATGATACATCATTACACTGAGCACAAAGTTTTCAAGATATAGGATAGATACCGGATGGATATCAGAAATGATATTTAGACGACCACTGACTATATCGTGCATATTTTTCAAATTGCAAAAGGAATATAGAGTGACATATTATATCATTTGCATCATTCCACATCATATCATTGCATTTCATATATGGGTGATTAATTGTTTTAATTCTTGTAATGAGGATTTTCAATTACATTCATGATTTTTACACATTCTGTGGTGTCTTCCATTAGATTTTCAAACATATATCACATTCATTCCTTATGTTTTAAGTGATTAAAGCATACAAGTTCATTTACATTAGATTACCATCATGTAAATAATGCATTACATACATTGCATAACCATATCACGGTATCATCATAAATTAAATGCATACAAGTAAATCAAATTAAACATGCATTTAACAATAAGCATTGCATCCATATGCATACAAAATAGTCCATATATACATATAGATCATGGAATCTAATAAAACATCTATCATATAGCTAGTGCATGTCATATGTACATTGTTATACATATAGCATAATAACATCATCATGTAGGTATTGCATCCATGTGCATCTCATAAACATAAAATCAAAACAAAAACATTTGTAAGCATCAAATCGGGCATTATCAGTATCGATTCCCAAAAGCTCCAAAGAAGTATAAATATTTGGTCTTTTCATTCAAGTCCTAAATGCACATATTTTCTCACCATAGGGAGTTTTAAATTGGACATTAAAGCATATCTACAAGTTCAAAATTTTAAAAATTGTAAAATTAATAAAAAAATTAAATAAATCAAAATTCATAATGGTGCAATAGATCATCGAACATAGTGATTCAACACAAGCATAATTGGAATTGTTATCATCTCGATTCCCTAAGAAGTCCTTCGTGGCTAGACCGCTCCATGGGATAGAAATATACAATTACTATTAAAAGTTGAAATCATGGCTGAGTTAGGCCTTTCCAAGTAATATTTTTTTTTTTTTGTTTTTTTTGTTTTTTGTTTTTGAATTTACATGGTGGAATAGGTAGCCACCACAAATTTTGGTAGGCTATCCAGCTTTTTATGGCCACCACAATATTTTGCGTTGTCCACCCCAGAAACCACCACACAGATTTTCGCGCAGATCCGCCCCTATAACCACCATGCCACAATCATTTTAAACCTTTTACGCCACTGAAAGCACTAGGAAAGGGACAAGCGTTCAGTCCAGTGAGGCCCGAGATTTGAACCTTGGACCTCCACCCCCTTATGGGGTTTGGATGAACCAATTGGTCTACACCTCGGACCTCCTTTCCAAGTAATATTAAAAAGTGCTCAAGTATTTAATTGTTCAAGATAATTCATAGTGGTTAAGTGACCTCGTCACTTCGTTTAATTGTCATTACCCTAATCAACTCATCACTTGAGGGGGTAGTCATAATAATCAAATTTATAATAAAAATCAACGATTAAATGCTTAATCATTGTTAAGTGCATTCGTTCAAGAATCATTGTCAAAGACAATCATGCACCATCCTTGCTTAGGGTAAATAAACAAAATATCAAGATCAAATTCAATCAAAATGGGAAGCTAGTCTCCTAATTTAGGATTGAACTTAAGCTTGTCTCCTATTGCCACTAAGGCTAGGATTAGACTTAATATTGTCTTCTAATTTTCATTAAGGCTGGGATTAGACTTAAGATTATCTCCTAATTGCCATTAAGACTAGGATTTGACTTAAGCTTATCTCCTAATTGCCATTAAGGCCAGGATTTGACTTAAGCTTGTCTCCTAATTGCCACCAAGGCTAGGATTTTGACTTAAGTTCCAAAATCAAGTTCTTCAACTCATCGAAGGTAATGATTCAATGATGCATGCTATTTTCATGATTGGGGCATCTAATGTTGATCATACTAATGATCATCATGCAAACTTTGACATCATTTTAGGAGGTCTATTTTTGCTCATGCGTTGTTTGATATCAAAACACATCGCAAAAGAGGCATCTATAGACACCTAAAATGTGTTATGTCGATGGCAACTACTCATAGGGAAGACCATATGGAATACCTTAGGAAAAATCCAAGGTATAGCAGTGGTTTTTACCACTCAATGGGGCATCTTTGCCTAGTCAGTGCTAGCCGCGGATGACACCCGCGGTTAGAAGTGTTGATCGCGGTTGACAACCGTGACCCCCAATATACCAATTGGGGACCATGACTGACACCTACGGTTAGGACTATAACAAATTTTGGTGACCATATATGAGTCAAATTAGTTGCAACAGCCGAATTGCAACGGTTTTCAAAGCGGTTTGGGCTAGGAAGCAAACAAAAGCTTCCTCCCAAATGCCAATTCTTGTTCTTGGTTTCTACATGAAGCTAGAGTAAGGATTTTGGGAGTCTACTTAAGACCTCAATTTTAAAGAGCAACGATCCTGAAGAATAGCTAAATTGCACATAGCAGAGCCCTATCAGATTTGAGAGCAATTTCATATCTCCTTGAGGAGTAACAAAGTGTTATCCAATTGATCAATGATAACTGTGCATGAAACAATGGAGATATCAAGATCTTGAGGAGCAAGCTTGACAATTAACACACCTCCATTACTAATTCCATTGAATTCAATCACCAATTTGTTCTAGAAAACACAGGTGACCCTTGACCATCAATTCCTTGGAGGATTTGAGAGTTTTTGGCCCTGGTTGTAAGAGAAAGGACAATTTCATATTAACCGTGGATATGAGCCACGGTTAACAATACCAATCACACCTCAGACCTAAATCTAGGGTTTTATGCTCTCCTTCCTCCATTTTAGTAGTAGTTTTCCATTTTTAGTCATGCAATTAGCTTAATCTAGCATAGATCTACATTTTAGCAGACATTTGATCGGTTAATTTAGGAATTAGAGGTATATTTGCTTCACCTTTCCTTGTATTTGTTAATCTAGATTATTTTCATGTAATTCAAGTTTTCTAATGGTTAATTAGGATGTTTCTTAGCTAGATTCATGCTTCTTTACATGCTATATTACAATTTCATCATTTCTTGCATAGATTGATAGTTTTACATGCTTTCTTGATTTCATCTATTATTTATGCAATATTCCTTTCAAAGCCTCATCAAGAGAGGCCTCCTTTGTTACTAATTACTTATTGTTGTTTTTTTTATCATAGGGAACATGTGTTAAAAGAAGTAAAGCATACAATTCCTTCCTCAACACGAAGAAGAGGGTCATCGACACCCTAGAGCAGTTCGTGTGACCCTGAAAGGCACTTGGAAATAATAACTACACTTGAGAGGGAAACAAATACATCCTATTGTAACAATTGTATCAAGATGATTATCCCTAAGAGGGATGTACTTGTAATTTGAGTTTGGCATCAAAATATAATGGAATAAAGCATCTTTTATTGATCATTGTGTTGTCAATTTCTTGTTCTTGTGTGCATTTTGTGTTTTTGTCAATTCTTGCAATATGATACATTAGGTGTGAGCCTTTTTTGTGGTTACACATAGACTAGATCCTGATATCTCCATACCTCCAGAGCCTCATATTGGGTATGGAAGGTAAAACAACAATACATAATTGCACCCACATGGTCCTGGAGATTTCATCCAATCCATCAACATGATCTCCATTGATTTGGCCACTCCACTTCACAACCCAGCCGAACCTTCTAAACCATTGTGTCTTAACTTAGATGTTATTTATTAGTATCATGCTGATTCACCCTTGAAGCTTGAGGATTTATTCCTCAATGAAGAAACGCTACAACCATTTCATTTTGCACCAGGTTGCACACATGATGTTTATCATACTGGTTTTAGTTGAACCTTTAAACCCAATAGATGACATCCACTTGATTCCCACTCCTCACCAGATTGAGGAAGGGTCACATATGGCAATAGAGGAGACTTTCAAAGTGGACATTAGTGATGATCCTTCTAATTCAAAGAAAGTCAAGTTTAGGGAAAGCTTATCTCCAAAATAACAGGCCATCATCATACCTCTATTGAAAGAGAGACCTAATATCTTTGCTTGGACCTACAAGGATATGCCGATACTAGATCTGAAATTGGTTGTCCACAATATTTTACTAGATTCTATGAAGAAACTGATCAAGCAAAAACTTAGGAAGATGCATCCAACAGTTGCCTTGATGGTAAAGAACGAACTGTAGAAGCTATTGAATGCAATATTTACTACCCCCATCGACTATCCATAATGGGTATTAAACATGGTGCTTGTAGGAAAACCTGATGGAAGAATCCATATTTGCATGGATTTTAGGGATCTCAATAAGGCAACACTGAAATATTCTTTCTTGTTGGCCAAAATAGATGCTCTTGTAGACATGATTGTAGTTCATAAGATGCTCTCCCTCATGGACGATTTTTTTGGTTATAATCAGATTCATATTAAACTCAAAGACCAATACAAAACCACATTCACCACTCCATGGGGGATGTTTTGTTACAAAGTAATGCTATTTGGTATTAAAATTTTTGGTTCCACATATCAGTGGGCCATGACATACATTTTCCATGACTACATGCACAAAATCCTAAAATATTACATTTATGACTTACTGGCCAAGTCATTACTGTGTGAAGAGCATGTCGAGATCCTAAGAAAAGTCTTTGACCACCTGATAGAGCACAACATCAGGTTGAATCCCAAGAAATGCATCTTTGGTGTAACTTTTGGAAAACTCTTGGGATTCATAATTTTTAAATGAGGGATCAAATTCGATCCAACAAAGGTAAAGGCTATCCTAGAAATGGCCCCACCCACTAATATCAAAGATTTGAGAAGCCTACAAGGCAAAGTAGCATCCATAAAGCATTTCATCAACTATCAGATAAATATCAACCCATGAATCGACTGCTACACAAGGGGTACCATTCCACTAGGATGAAGAATGTTAGTAAGCCTTTGCTAAGATTAAGAGATACCTGGCAACGTCGTTAGTACTAGCTCCACCAAGACCAAACATACCATTTTTGCTTTATATATCCACCATCGATTTTTCTTTGGGTACCATGTTAGCTCAAATGAATTTGCAAGATAAATAACAAGCGATATATTACATCGGTCACACCTTGGTGAGCTATGAGATAGGTTATGCATATGTAGAGAAGTTGTGCTTAGCAGTGGTATTTGTGACCAATAAATTGCACCACTACATGTTGAGATATACCATGTATATGATATCAAAACAAAATATTTTCGTATTGCAAAATGGATCATGCTATTGATAGAATTCAACTTAGAGTTCATAAGCCAAAAGTTCATCAAAGGACAAGTTATAGCTTATCAACTGGCAGAGGCACCTCTTTAGAATGGTAGACCTATCACCATATAACTTATTGATGATTCAATATTTGCATTATCAGAAGCACCTGAACCTGAATGACCTGAAAATAAAGCTAACATGACTTTGTTATTTGATGGTTCAAAGTATGAGCAAGGGGTTGGTGTAGGAATTGTGTTTTTTACATCGTAAGATGCTCCAATGCCCTTGTCATTTAATCTAGACTTCCCTTGCATGAATAACAATGATAAATATGAGGCTCTAATCTTAGGTCTCCAAATAACCATCGCTATGAAGATCAAAATGCTAAATATATTTGGTGACTCCATTCTCATAGTCAACCAAGTCCCTTCTCATAGTCAACCAAGTTAAAGGACTATTTCAATGCAGGTATCCAATCGTAAAAGCTTATAAAGAGCTTGTTGACACTTATCTAGCCCAAATAGAATGGTACAACATCAAGGTAATCCCTTACATGTCAAACATATTTGCTAACACTATGGCATATGTAGGATCCTTGATCCCTCAGAATCTATTTGCTGATTTCACTACCATTCATGTGAAAATGCTCTCACAATCAGCGATGCAGCATGAGGCTTTTGAAAACAAAGAATCAGTCAACATGATTCATAAAGAACTAGACCATGAGTGGTTCTATAAAACCAAAGACTTACTAAATAAGGTGCCTTGGGGGTCTTTAATCTCGTAGGGTCCTATGGAGAATGGTACCATCATTCACCACAAGGTTATTTCTAAATCTGCATTTGTGCACATCGAGTCGCAGAAGTAACAAGTCATTTTTTTTTGTTGAGGTTGTAGCTTATCAGGATTGGCTATCCCAATTACAATATTTTCTTAAAATTAGAATCATCCCATAGGGATTATCGTAGGATGCAAAGCGAGCATTCAAAAAACAAAGACAGGATATATATTGCTAGGAGGCATATTGTATCATCAAAATTATGATGGAGTCCTCCTCCGTTGTCTTGAACCCAAAGAATTAGCTTAGGTTATTTCACAACCTCATGATGGTACATGTGATGAATATTTTAATGGCATGGCCATCATCAAGCGCATCCTTCGAATGAGTTATTACTAGCCCACCATGGAGAAGTATTGTTGTGAGCATGTCAAGATGTGCGTTAAGTGTCTATATCATGAAAATTTGATGCACTTGCCATCATAGGTCATACAACCCATTCAAGAAGCTTGGCCATTTTCTTAGTGGGATTTTGATCTAATTGGAAAGATCTCTCCCTCATCTTCAGGATGACACATGTTTATCTTAATGGCCACTGAGTACTTCACCAAATGGTTGGAAGCAGTCCCCTTAATGTTGATGATAGAACCATGAATTATGGAGTTCATACTTCACAATATCATCTATCACTTCGGGGTCCCCTTCAAAATAATTTTTAATAATGGTCCTTAATTTAAAAACAAAAATGTGCGGGCTCTAACATCCAAATATAAAATTTAACATATTTTTGCAACACCATATTGTCCATAGTAAAATTGGAAAGCATAAGCCTCAAGCAAAACAATCGTAGCCATATTAAAGAAGAAGGTAAAAGAAAATCATAAGGATTGGCATCTACAATTACCCCTTGCATTATGGGCTTACAATACTAGAGTGTAGACACCTACTAGGGCAACACCATTTTTGCTTGTATATGGCATTGATGCCATCATGCCCTTGGAATTGGAAATTCCAACATTCCATGTCGCATTGAAAGAATTCATCGATGACAAAATTGCATGGCAAGCTCACCTTGATCGATTGATCCTTCTTTATGAACATCGTTTAAATGCTCTTGAGCATCTACGCGTTTACCAAGATTATATAACATGAGCTTATAACAATAAATTCCACTTGAGAGACTTTAAATTTGGGGATCTTGTGCTCAAAGAGAACCAATAGAATTCAAACCTACCATTGCATCTGTGAGATAAATTTATGACCAACTGGATCAGTCCTTATATCATTACTAAAAATATTGGACCTGGGATATATCACCTAACATTGTTAGAAGAGTTTGAATAGATTGAGACTCTCAACATTCTTCATCTAAAGGTGTTTTACACATAAAACCAACAAAACCCAAAAACATTCAAAAATTTCAAAATTGCAAAAACAATAGAAAACATAAAAATTCAAACAAATAAAAAAACACCAAAACCAAAATTCCCCAAAGGCATCTTAAAGCCCTTTGGTCACTTCAAAAAAGCCTCAAAGGCATCTTAAAATGCTTTGGTCACTTCACAAAAATCCCCAAAGGCATCTTAAAATCCTTTGGTCACTTCACAAAAAAGGCTCCAAAGGCATCTATAAGCCCTTTGGTCAACTCACAAAAGGCTTCAAAGGCATCTTAAAGCCCTTTGGTCAACTCACAAAAGGCTCCAAAGGCATATTAAAGCCCTTTGGTCAGTTTACAAAAGGCTCCAAAGGCATCTTAAAGCCCTTTGATCACTTCACAAAAAGCCCAAAAGATATCTTAAAGTCCTTTGGTCACTTCACAAAAATCCCCAAAGACACCTTAAGCCCTTTGGCCAAAAATAAAACTAAACACACAAAAAACAAGTTAAAAAGAAAAAATTCAAAAATATATTCAAAATAATCAAAATTGCAAAAACAATGGAAAATATCAAAAATCTAAAGCAACAAAACTCCAAAAACATTGTAAAACACAAAAACAATTAAAAAAATTAAAATACAAAAACATTTACATTTTGCATTTTTATCCATGTAGTTGCATTACATTAGGCATATTGCATCCATTGCATTCACATTAGGATAGACTATGTTTTCAATCTTGCAAGTGACACTACGTTTGTATCTCAATCATGCATCCAAACATCAATCATCATCCATCACCCATGTGAGTATCTATGTTTTTCAACACCACCCCTCATGTTTCTATAAGGAATATACTAGGGTTTTTCGATCATTCAACCATACCTAGTGATCTTATCAGACTTTGTAGAAGGCCATCTTCACTAGCAAAATATGAGGTCTAGTTTTGATCAAACCTAGCATATATCAGAATCCTATAACTAATCAAAACATTAAAATCCTAGTTGGAACAAGGGGAATATGGACACTAGAAAGTGGTACTAGGCATCCTAAGCAAAAGGTCTTCACTTGCTCATTTTGTGATGCACATGGTTGTCACTTTTGTTACATTATTTGAATGGATGTGGTTGGGTCAGTTCTATCTCCTTCCCCTTCTTTCTTCACCATATTTTAAGGCTGGCTATAATTGTTCAATGGATAAGGCATCGATCTCCTTATTGAAGCATTAGTTGGGAGTTACTTCAAATATTGGTCATTTTTCATGTTGTACTCGTGTTTAATTTTTGCTAATCTAGATGAGCATGAGCATATAAGGAATATTGTAAGCTCACCTTCAGGGTTTCCTTACCTTACTCGATTAGTCTAGATTCTTTGTGATAATATTTTCGTGAGTTAAAGAGGTGGATCCACCAAAGTCCACAATGTTGTTTGTGAACTAGTGATTTTATTGTGGTGTGATAACCTAATTTCTTAAGGACACGAAAAATCACCACAAAATTTTTTGACATCATTATCGGAGAATGAAATTTTGTGCTCTATGCAAGTTATTTTTCTAAAGTTTAATTTCCAACGACATTTTGAAGCTTTTACCAGTCAACTTAACACCAATAGTTTTTGGCATCATTGCTGAGGAATGAACTTTTGTGGTGTATGCTAGTTATTTTTCTAAAGTTTAATTTCTAACAACATTTTGAAGCTTTTACCCACCAACCTAACACCATCAGTTTTTGGCACTGTTATCGAGGATGATTCTAGAACTTTTTGTTTGGTAGCAGTAAACCAAAAAAAATTTGTAGCTTAGTATTTTTGTGTTTTGTTTTTCTTAGTCTCTCCTAGAGTGGAATTTTTGAGAGTTGAGTGAATATCAAGTTGAGCAATCTTAGCCCAAGTATTGTTGAAGATCTTGATCTTTCTTTGCACATCTGTGCTGGTGACTCCAAATGAACTCAAAAATTTAAAATTCAAGAAAGGAGGAGCTAGATCTAGCGTCTACAAGAAGTGGAAAAGAAGTGTTTGATGGAGTACCAAATCCTGAGATATTCTTCAAATATCATAGGAAAATTTTGATTTCAATTCCTATTTCTCCTATTTTAAATCCTAGTTCAAATCAATATTCTCCTACTGTAAGTCAAATACCTGTAATAAATCAACCTATAGTGAGTATGGTAGCCCCTACTACAAACCGTAATATCAATGTAAATCAAAATTTCAATCAAAATGCCATTGTTAATGTTAATCAGTGGAGGACCAATAGATATAGAGCTTTTATTTTACTTGCAAATCTAAATCCTCTCCCTAGTAAAGCTCATAAGTACTTGCCTAAATTCCAAGGAAACAATGTTGTGATTGGTGAAGATCATATTAGAGATTTTTTGTATGCCATGGATAGTCTTGAGGTGGATGATGAAGATGTTGTCCTTAGATTGTTCTTTCAAAATTTAGAGAAGGATATTCGAGAATGGTTTAACAACCTTGGATCTGGTACTATCCATAATTTTCAAGAGCTAGAGAACACTTTTCTTAGAAAATATGGAGAGGAAGAATGAACAGTCTTTGTTGACACAGTTGGCCACCATGAAGAAGAAGAAAATGAATCAGTGAAAGATTTCAATAGAATATTCTTTAAGACTAGAAATAATATTCATGTAGCATTAAGGCCAAATTATGACCAATCCATTTGTTTCTACAAAAAAGCTTTCCTTGGAGATTTCAGTTATGAGCTAAGGTAGCAAGAAACAACCACCATTGATATATGCATGGAAAGAGTTATTGAAATAGAGAGACATATGATTAATAGTGGTAAGATGAAAGCATATTCTTTGGAGCCCAATCAATCTGAAAAAAATATTAAGAATGTTGAGTTCTTTGTCCCTAAGAAAATAGATCAAATATCCAATGAAAAAATAGCTAATCGGTTGAGTGAGATGTTTACTACTTTGAATAATAGGTTGGCTAGACTTGAAAAAGAGAAGGAAAACATTGCAGAAACGTCACAGCGAAATAATAGATAACAATAAGATAGCAAGCCTCCTTTAAGGAAAAATTTCAATAGAAACTGGAATAATAATGGAAATGAAGAGGGAAACAAAAAATCAGAATGGGAATTGGAAAAATAAAGAAGTAGAAAGAGATCTATATTCTATTCCAAATCTCATGCCATCAAATAATATAGCATCATATCATCCCTTTTATTGCTTTACCTATGATGCACCACATAACCCTGTTGATTGTAGTATTTATCTAAGTATGCATTCTAATATTGATTTAAATGCTGAATTTGAAGATGAAGATATTAAAATTAATGTATGCTAGACTCGGGAGGATGAAACCAGAAAACAAGAATTTGAAAGGGACATGGACATATGTGCTAGTAATATTGAGCAAAGAGCCTTAGTCTTTGGAGAGGCATCAACCTCAAGTGAGCCTCCTAATACCAGATTTGACAGAATGAAGCAAGGCAAGCTTACACCTACAACAGAGGAGGTTGAGTCTCTGGAAAGAATACATGCTATCAATCTTAGGAGCAAAATAGTGGAGGACAAAGTTGATGAAGAACCTCCACAAAAGAAGAAAGCTACAAGAGTGATTCGACGGAAAAAAGTAAATCAAATGAAGCTGCAAATGCAAATGATTCTTGAAGAACCTGATATAAAAGAAATTATCTAGAATTAGCAAAATAACTTGGCTAATCAGAAAATTAAAAAAAAATTGATGATAAGAAAAATCAATTTTAATATAATTTTTTCAAATTCTTAAAAAAAAAAACATATTGTACATTATACTTTAATAAAAATATAATCAAATAATTATATATTAAATAAACAACATCAACCACAAAAATAATGACATAAAAAATTTATAAAATAAAACTTTTAAAACTAAAATATATTAAAATTTAATCCTAACATTAAATCTACCTTAATCTAAAATTATAGATTTAATTAAATGTTCGCTAAAACCATCAAATCTCCTTGTGAGTGTACAACGGAGTAAGTGCAAAGACATGTAAGCGGTACAAACAAACACATTAGGATGAGCCTACTTGCACACAGAAATAAATCGAGGAAAAAACATATTAGGAAGTGTGTTTACTTTAAAAGAGCTAATATATTTATTTAGGGCGTTTGGTATGTGTTAATATTTTATATTATATAAAATTAAGGATTAAGTTTCTTTGAATAGCTTATAAATTTTAATTACATTGATTAGTTTGACAGATTTACCGAGTTCAATTTAACAGAAAAAGGTGACTGAAATTCCAGGCATGGTTAACACTGCCACGATTATTACCAATTATTGTTGAACGATGAGGGGAGAAAAAGAATTGGTGAGATTTTTTTAGGTTAAAAAAGAAATTAATTGATTTTTAAAATAGTTTATTAGTAGGTTTGAGGTGTAGATTAATTGGTGGGGTGGAGGTGAAAGGTTACTGAACACTTGTCCTTTCCGGGTGCTTTCAGCATATCGTAAAAGGTTTAAAATAATTGTGGCATTATGGTTATAGGAGTGGGCTGCTCAAAAATCTGTGTGATTTTACTACGCAAAGATGTGTGTGTGGAGGCGATTCCTCCATATAAATTCAAAAAAAAATAATATCCATGTCTTCCTACACAGGCCACTATAAATCTTAGTTTTAGGTAAAAATGAAATTAATTGATTCTGAAAATAGTACACAGTCCACTAGCAAATATTTGGCAGCTGTTAACCAGCTTATCCCTTTCAGATAATGGTCTTTCTACACAGCCCACTAACAAGTTCTTGGCTGCTACATAGTTCACCAACAAATACTTGGAAACTACCAACCAACCTATCTCTTTCGAACAACTATTTTTTTGTATCTTATTATAAGTATATGGTGGATGCTGCGCCAGCGTAGAGGGAAAAAATTTAAAGCTGTCAAAGGGCACCGTGCGTTGTACTGCTGGGTAACAGAGATGGATGGAGTTTGCCTGGGCGTGAAAAGTAAATGGTCACCAACCTGCGGGAAGGAGCCAAAAATGCCCAGGCCAGTGCACTGTTAACTGTGGTTAGGCAAAGAGAGCTTAGGAAAAACGAGGACGATGTACAATTATGTTCGTTTGTTTGCTGTGCATAAAGGTTTTGGGCAAGTAGACCGGACGACGTTGCAATGGCCACAGCAGCAGCTGCTATTGCTATGGGTCGTGGAAAATTATTTTTCTTATTTTCTCTAACATATACTTTTCTCTATTATTTTTTTCTAATAGAGGAAAAACAATCGTTTTCTCAGTATTGTTCTGTTCAGAACTATATATGTTTCTTTTCTTTCTATGGAAAAGAAAATCTCTCTGATCGAGAGTGCGGTGGAATGGTTGTAATTTCTTTTAAGTTGGAAAGATCATAGAAAAGGTACAACTTTCAATGAATATTTAACAAAGTATTTTTATTAAAAAATTAAAAAAACACATAGAAGTAGCACAATATTAAATTATTTTAAAAGTTCTGCCTTCTAATTGTAAATCATTAAAAAAAAAAAAAACAAATTAGCAAAAATGTCTTCAACTTCTTCAGTGACTTTTTATTTTCAATTTTCTTTTCAAATTTATAAAAATTTTCTTTGATTGATGAACCTTTAATCGTTGTTAAAACAACTTTTATCTTCTCAGCCCCAAGGTATTTTTCTATGAGATGTGCACCAGTATTCCAGTCTGGGAAAGTTTTGCAAAAACTGAATAATTGATTTGTTTTTTTTTTTTTTTTTGTAAATGTTGATCAGCTTGCAACAATGGCGGTGCCTCCCCCAAGTGCCAGAACACAGGAATTTGGGGAACGTATTTTTGTTAGTAAACAGGAAAACAAGAATTTAAGAGAAAGGAAATTCTATCTTAAAATTATACCACAGGAAACATCATCAATCATATCCATCACAAATTACAATAATGTAAATACAAAGCGAAGAAAATTCCTTTCGTTTTTTACTAAAATTTAAACAAACAAAATAATAAAATATCACTGTTACGGATACTTACTTTCTAATCAGTGGTTTGTTCAAATATATATATATTTTTAAATAAAATGCAGAATATAACTATAAACACGACGAAAACCACTGTCGTAAAACCATCGTCGTCCATAAAATTATTATGGTAAATGATGGTAACCCAAAGACAACAAAACAGATAATAGAAAACGATGTTAGTGTCTGTTGTAGCATTGAGATTATCTTTGTATGGAATGATTCTTGGAAGCCGTGAAAATTAGTCAGTAACAGCATTTGAGTAACTTATAATCTCGGAGATGTCAAAAATTGTTTTAACCTTTATTTGCATTTGCTACTCTAAAAAATTTGATAATCATTATAAGAAATTATCTACAGTCCCATGTTGAACCTCATTTAAGAATTTTAGATATGAGCTCGTTAAATATTAAATTTATAAAAAAATAATAATTAAAAAAAAAAAATTTAAAATGTTTTGGTGGGTTCGAATTTGTTCCTCGTTATCACTATAACTTTCAATTGTACTGAGTAAACTTAAAGAATTAGAACAGTTTTAACAACTGGACTAAACTTTCAAACTTTATTTATTTATTTTTATATTAAAAAAAATATTAATTATTTGAAAAATGTAACTTCAACATAAAATTGTAACATTATATTTAAAATCCTATATATTTCATTAAAAATATGAATGTATAAGAATATAGCTTCAAAAAAATAACAACTTCATTTTTTATTTTTTATTTTTTAAATTAATTTTTAAACCTTTCTCTCATAGGATGTTCATTCATTTTTCTGCTAGGTTACATGTTAGTCCAGGAGTGACTCTTTCTAAGCTACTAGGTTACATGTTAGTCCAGGAGTGACTCTTTCTAGGCTATAGTATAATTATGAGAGTGAGACTCGTATCAATCTCATTTAATTAAAAATAAAATATAATTATATTTAATTTAAGTTAAAGTATATAAAACTTTTAATAACTTTTAAGAAGAGGCAACTGCCTCTTGATTTCACATAAAATCCTCAGCATGTTCTTTATAAAAATTTAATTATTATATTTATTTAAAATTTTATTAAACCATAAATTAATTTATATCCTATTTTAAATATTATTTTTTGAGTTATAAAATTTAATTTATTTAAAAAAAAAAATTGTTTTTATTAAAAATGTTGATTTTTTAGAAGCAAAATTTGAATATAATCTATCATAAAGAAAATTCCATTCTATGCATTGTAATTTTATTATTATTTTAAACAAAAATATGATAGGGTGACTCACACCCACCTGGTGGTTTTAACTTGGATTTCATTTAAGAGAATCAAAGAAATAATATTATATTTTTATTTTTTAATAAGCTATGTTTCACTTCTAATGGGGGCTACTCTCATTAAAAAAAACAAAACATTGCATTGCTCTTGTTACATTTCTAAAAAGTTAATAAAATCATTTCCAACTTTACCTTTTAATCAAAGATATTCTTCATTTGCCTTTTTATCAATTTCCATCTTCCTCAAATTTTTAAGTTTTCACAATTAATTATTTTTATATCAGATGCCTTCTAAAATTTAAATTCTAGATGAAATTCAACACCACTAATGGCTAAAATATTTGTTTTCCAACTTCTATATCTATAAATATCTTGTCTATAACAACTTCACAATTTATTAATACCTTTTTTTTAAGGTTCTTATCCGTTACCTTCAAAATGGCTAAGATATTATTTTCATTGTTATTTTTTTTTTGGGTTTAGCTCCACTTTTTTACTAGTTGTGATATTTGATTTTGTTTCACTATATCAATATCCATCTGGGTTTCTTTTCCTCTTTGTTTTTTATTCTTGGGTCTTCTTTTTTTTATTCCCAGCAATACCTTCATCTTCATCAATCTCTTCAATCTTCTCACACTTCTCATAGTAAGACTTATCATATTTAGGTTTACCTTGTTCTAAAGGATCTGAAAAGCAAGGAATAACCTCAAAAGCACAATCTCATTTATGTTGCCCAAGCAACCCTAAAGTGCAAAGATGCTCTTCTATAGCAATTACCTTCTTATTCTCCTCTAAAAAATGTAAATTGTTATGGGTTTCCTTCACCCTTATTTCTTTATTATGCTGCTCTTGAAACCTTGAAGTGCAAGGGATAACATCTTCATCCCTTTGACTCTTATTACTTGGAGAGGATTCTATACTACTTGAGGAAAATGAAGATGATTTACCTTGAATAAACTTGACCTCTTTATTGTCTTTTTTTAGGGTTTCTCTCCACATTTATTTTGCACCTTTAATTCCTTCTAAACTTGCTAAATGATAATGTAGATAGGATTTTTTACATCTTCTTTAGAGTGGAATATCCGTGATTTGATCTAGCTTATATTATTGTATGATTTCCTTTCTTTGTCTTAAAGTTTATCTCATGGCTAGAATTTTTGGTCTCTTTCTTCATAGTTTTCACTTTGCAAACTCTTGCCATGTGTCCAATATCATAACAATTGTGGCAATGAAATATGATATTTTCATAATCCACTTGTTGACCTCATTCTCTTGATTCAAATTTTATCTTAATGGATTGTGGCAAAGATTTTAAAATATCCATAGCAACACATATTCGAGTATATATAGCATACTTTCGCTCCTTAGTAGTTAGTCCTTCCTTGATGAATTCCCCTAGGGTATGTCCAATATTCTTGAGAACATCCTTATTTATAAGTTGAAATGGAAGTCCAAAAAACTTAACCCATACTGGAAACTTCTTAATAGTTTATGTTTTAACTGATAAAATTTCATTCTATGGTATCAAATAAAGTGCATATCTTCTCCTAAACTATGGACCACCAAAAATTAAGTTATCTCTAATTTTTAAAATTGAAAAGATGATTAGAAATAAAAACTTTAGGAAGAAAAGTCACATAGTAATTTGAATTTAATCTCCACTTCCATTTGATCCAATTTTGAATCTCCAAAAACCCTAGTCATGATCTATTGAACTTATATATTAACCCTCTACTTTTAAGAACCATTATATCATGCTCAATCATCTCATCCTTGATACTCTTTTTTGGTGTAACATCTGCTACCTGGATCGAACTTGCCATGTATTCGCTCTTCTACTTATCTCCAACTTGGACCTCCATACTTCCAACTAGGGCATCCTCACTTCCCATTATGGCTTTCAAATATGAATTTCCTTCCATACTAGCTAATGGGGCTTTCTCTTGACTTGCACTCCCTCTTGGCTCACTTTCCCTCTCAACTTGCATTCGCTTCAAGTTTGCACTCTCTCTTTCCTCACACTCACTTTCGGCTTGCTCATAATAGCCATTGTCTCTTCTTTTTCCTAATATTACTTTGCTTCAACAATTTTTGGAAATAATGTTTTAAGCATTCATGGTAAGGGTTTGAAGCATTGATGCCCTCTAAATAAACTCACTGCTCTTCTACCATGACTAAATATTGGCTTGCACTCCCTCTTAGATCACACTTCCTCTCGAATCCCACTTGATTTTCTTCAACTGGATCACAATTTACTTTCTACTTTCTGCTCATAGTTCGTCCTCACTCCTGACTCATGCTTACACTCATTTTTGGCTAAATTTAATCTTGAATCACGCTTGTAGTTTCTTTCAATTTCTCTAACTCTTGACTCATGCTCGCACTTGCTGCTGCACTCACTTTCGTCTCGTGCTCTCACTCATTGTTGTACTCTCAGCTTGTGGCTACACACTCTCCTAGCTTGTGCTTGCACTCACTAGTGCACTCATTCTCAGCTCAAGCTTACACTCGCTTTTCGTTACACTCATTCCCAACTCATACTCACTCTCAACTCATGCTCACACTCACTTTTGTACTCCCTCTAACTCACTATCACACTCACACTCGCTCCTACACTCACAATAAAAGAAATACTATTATTAATTGCTATACTATTATATTCTTACTCGTTAAACATTTCTTATAAATTAAATTTTATTTTTATGTTGTATTGTTTGGATTTTTATTTTGAATTTGACAACTTAAAATTTTAATATGGAATGCTTGATATAATTATTTTTTTAATATAGATATATAATTCAAACTAATTATATAATGTGACCTTGATGACAACTAATAAAAATAATATTTTAAATGAAAAAACTAATAGGTTGATTATATTTAATGTTATAAAAGATGTTTGACCTCCCATAGATATTCTTTTTTCTGCATTTTTCTAGTTGACATCCACATCCCTTTCAGGTGAAAATTTTACATACATCTTCAAATCATTATCTAATCTAAAAGAAAGTATATGAATCTAATCTAAAAGAAAGTAGAAGAGGTTATCTTTAATCCACATAAATATATTTTCTATCAAATATTAGAAAATCATCTTCTAGAAATAAAATGGTATAAAATTTATCCTTTACATTTTAAGGTTTTAAAGGAAACATAATAAAAAAAATTAATATAGAGAATTTATTTTATTTTTCAAGAAAAAACAACTTTCCTTTTAGCAATAAGTTCTGAGAGAAAAACATCACAATGAATCAATTAAAATAATTAATAAAATTATAAAATATTTAAAATAACTTATTCATTTCAATTTTATTTTTATAATTTTAAAAATACTGGTATTATATTAATATTTAAATTTAAAAAATTAAATTTAATATTAATAATTATAAGCTTTATATATATTTAATATATATTTTTAAGGATATATTTAACATATATTTTTAAGGATATTTTTAGTAACTGACAAGTGCAAGGTTCAAACCACAAGGGTTGCTTCCACCAAACCTATTCCGCTTTGTTATTGTTGACCCTACGTGAGGCATGGAATATCAAGAATAATATTTACAATAAAAATAAATAAAATGTAGTTTATGGCTGCAAACAACTTGTGTCTTTCTCAGACACAAATATCTCTATTTAAGGGGAAGAATTATGACTTCTGGAACACAAAAATGAAAACTCGTTTCAAGTCACAAGACTTATGGGATATAGTATAAAATGGATATACAAATACATCAAATGCTCAAAGCTCTAGCAACATGGACACATGCCCAAAAGGATTAATTGAAATAGAATCAAAAAAGGGATTCAAAAGTCCTATTTTTTATTTAGTAATCAATGGGTGACTCCATATTTCCTAGAATAGATGCAACTACAAAGTAAAAGGAAGCTTGGGATTTATTGTAGGTGTCATATTCGGGTACAAATAAAGTAAAAGTTGTAAGGCTTCAGTAGCTTAGAAGAAATTTTGAAAAATTATTTATGAAGGACCTTGAGTCTATATAAGATTTCTTCAATCATGTTATGGGATTAGTAAATAAAATTTTATCTCATTGAGAAAAAATATAGATAAGAAGATTGTAGAGAAAATTTTAAGAAGCCTACCTTCAAAATATGATGTTGTAATAATTACTATTGAAGACTCAAAAGACTTATCACAACCATTAGTCAGTTTGCTAATGGGATAAATAGGATAAATAGGGCTATATATACCAATTGAAAAAGCTTTTCAAGCAAAATCTAATATTTCCAAAGACAAAGGAAGAGAATATGAAGGATCATCCTCAAATAGAGGTAGAGAAAAATTTAGAGGAAGAGGACATGGTGGCATAAGCTCAAGAAGAGATGGAGGTAGCAACTAGTGTGGTAAAGGCAAAAAAACCTATAGAGAAAGAGGTAATGCTTATAAATCTCAAACTTAGTGTTATTACTGAAAAATATTTGGTCATTATGCTTTTGATTATTGGAAAAAGAAAAAAGAACATGCTAACAGTTCTTAAGAAAAGGAAGCACAAAATCATTTATTTTTGGTATGTGATATAGCAAAAGAAATATATGATAATGTATGTCTCCTAGATAGTGGGTGTAGCAGTTATATGAATGGAAACAAGGACATATGTTCCAAGTTAGATGATTCTATTAATTCCCAAGTAAAAATTGGACATAAAAATGAAGTTGAAGTCAAAAGCAAAGGGACCATTTCAATCAAAACAATATGGGGGATACAAAATTTTGTTCATGATATCCTTTATGTTCCTAAGTTAGCCCATAATCTCTTATGCATTGGATAACTTATTTAGAAGGGATATTCAATTATTTTTGAGAATAATGAATATGTCATCTATGATAAGTTGGTAGCAACCAGATTATAGCGAAAGTTAGTATGCTACCTAACAAAATCTTTCCTTTGATATTGACATATGCAAAAACTGAAGCTTTGAAGGTTGTTTTAGATGATAAATCTTGGTTGTGGCATATGAGATATGGGTATCTAAATTTTTTAGGGCTAAATCTATTGTATCAAAACTACATGGTGAATGGTCTTTTGTTGGTTGAATGTGCTGATCAGATTTGTGAAGGCTATATTCTTTGAAAGTAGAATCGAGATTCTTTTCCAGTAGTAAGAGCTTGGAGAGCTAAGGAGCCACTTCAACTAGTACATGCAAATATTTATGGTTCAATGCAGACCTTGTCATTGAATAATAGCATGCATTTTATCATTTTTTTGATGATTTCAATAGGAAGACTTGGGCATATTTTGTTAAATAAAAATTAGAATATTTCTCTATTTTTCAACAATTTAAAGCTAACATAGAAAAGCAAAGTGGTTATTTTTTAAATACCTTGTGTACAGATAGAGGAAGAGAATATACCTCCAATGAATTTTGAGATTTTTACAAAAACCATGGTATTTGCTGGTAGTTGATTGCAAGCTATACTCCACAACAAAATGGAGTTGTAGAACACAAGAATCGAACAATTGTGGAGATGGCCAGAAGCATGCTTAAAGCAAAGGGTCTTCCAAATTATTTTTGGGTTGAAGCTATAGCTACTTCTATCTATTTTTTGAATAGATGCCCAACAAAATATGTAAAGAATATGATTCCTCATGAAGCATGGTGTGGAAGAAAGCTTGTTGTAGCACATATCAAGATATTTGGTTGTATTGCATATGCTTATGTACTTAAAGAAAAGTGAAAAGTGTATTTTTATTGGCTATATCAAGGAAACAAAAGGATACAGGTTGTATAATCCTTTAACAGTGAACTGGATTACTAGTCGTGATGTGATTTTTGTTGAAAATGAAGCAAGTGAGTGGGATGGAAATGTACAATAGGAAAATCCAATATTAATGGATACAAAGCCAGAAGTGGTGCCTCAATTTACTAGACCAAGTAGTAGCCCAAGAGTGGTACCTCATCCTACTGAGCCAAGTAGCAGCTTAAGTTTCACAACTACTCCTTCATCAAGTTCAACATCTTCTTTATCAACTCCTAGTCCTCCTACAAGTCCTCCGTAAAGGAAGGTAAAATATTTTTAAAAAAATTATGAAAGAACTTCTAGTTTCAATTTAGTCATGAATTATTATGTATTTACTAATATCCAAGTAGAGCCAAGAAATTTTGAAGATGTAGTGAAAGATGAAGTTTGACATGAAGCCATAAATGAAGAAATTGCTACCATTGAAATAAATGAAACATGGGAGCTTGTGGATCCTTTGCCATAAAAGAAGCTTATTGGATTAAAGTGGGTTTACAAAATCAAATATAAAGTTGATGGGTCAATTGAAAGACACAAAGCCAGATTGGTAGCTAAAGGCTACTCTCAACAACTAGGTATAGATTATGATGAGACTTATGCTCTTGTTGCAAGACTTGATATTGTTAGAATTATTTTGGATTTGGCAACATAGTTTAAATGGTCAATTTTTCAATTTGATGTTAAATTAAAATTTTTGAATGGTTACTTAAATAAATATATTTTTAGAACAACCATCGGGTTTCAAAGTTGTAGTACAAGAGCATAAAGTTTATAGGTTAAAGAAATCCCTATATGACCTCAAACAAGCGCCTAGGGCTTGGTATAGTAGAATTTATGGATGTCTTTTGAAACATGGCTTTAGGAGAAGTGAAAATGAGTCCACATTATATATAAAATCTAGAGTTACTCATTACCTTCTTGTTGTTTTCTTATACGTTGATGACTTTATTTATTTTGGTACTAGTGAGGTGTTGATACAAGAGTTTAGAAATGCTATGAAACATGAATTTGAAATCACTGATTTGTGTATGATGCAATATTTTCTTGGCATAGAAGCAAGATAGTTGAATGATGGTATTTTTATTTTGCAATAAAAGTATGCAACTAACCTGCTTAATAAAGTTGGAATAAAAAATTACAAACCTATGCATACACCTCTAAATTAGAATGAAAAGTTGGTCAAAGATGATGGAAGTAAAAAGGTGGATGCTACAATGTACATAAGTTTAATTAGAATTATTATGTATCTTACAACTACTAGACCTAATAGTATGCATGTAGTAAGCTTGACTTCAAGATATATGCAAAATTTAACTAAGGTCCATTTTCATGCAGTAAAGAGGATACTCAGGTATGTGTGTAGCACAATCAATTTTGGTATTTTATATAAGTCAACTAGTGATTTTGGACTGGTTTGATACACAAATAGTGATTGGGCAGGCTATATTGATGATCAAAAGAGCACTTCAGGATATGTTTTTAGCTTGGGTTCTGGTGCAGTTTATTGGTTGTCAAAAAAACAAACCACTATTTCATTATCATCAACAGAAGCGAAGTATATTACAACATATCAAGCAACATGTCAAGCAATTTGGCTAAAGAGAATTATTGCATATTTGAAATGTGAACAAGACGCAGTTACGACTATCTATTGTGACAACAAATTTCCAATTGCTATTACAAAAAATCCTATTTTTGATAGTCATACTAAACATATTGATAATATATATCATTTTATTAGGAGCCTTGTAACAAAACGATAAATTGAATTGAATTTTTGCAATAGCTATGATTAGTTAGCAGGTGTATTTACTAAAGCATTATGTAAAGAAAAAATTATTAGAATGAGACAATTATATGGAGTTACTACATTAAGCATTAAGGGAGGAATGTAAGTAATAATGCTTAATGTATCTACAACAGTCTTCAAACTTTTCCAAATTTTAGAATTGTTCTAGAAATTTCATATTACAAAATCTCCAAAAGTTTTTAGTTGTTTATAGAAAGTCAAAGTTTCTAGATTTTTCTACAATACTCTATATATACCTTGTTCTAGATTGTTCATATTAGAAGCTTCTTTATTGAGGCTTTAAGCCTATAAATACTTGAACTATGTAATCATTTTGGAATGTAATGGATTTCAGGGTTATGCATAGTGACGAATATTGGTAATTTGGGCAAATATTAGGATTTTCAAAATTGGATATTGGCAAATATGAGGACCTTCGACGTCGGCTCATTCGCCTAAAATTTTCAAGATCAATTTTTTCTTAGGTTCAATTTGCCACAATATATATCCAAACATAGGCATATGTGTACTCATTGGAAATATCTTTTCAAGCCTGATCTAATGGTGGTATTTTTATGAAGTTATAAGGTCATTTAATAGGTCAAAATTTACCCCAAATATGAATTTACATTTTAGGGCTTCAAATACCCCAAATTTTGGTGTGAAGATGATTGATTTGATTTTCTTAGGATTCACCATGATTTACCTTGATTTCTATTAGGATTCACCATTTTTTTACAAGTACATTTTGAGTCCAACCCCTTATGCATAACCCTGATGGATGCATTGTAACAGGTTAAATAAAGATTGTTAAATTGCAACATCAATTAAAGTGTCTTGTTTTTATACTCTACATTTTAAAAAAACCCTTGTTCTTTAATGCATTCTTCGTTTTATTTATTGGTTCTCTTTGAAAACCAACAAATGACTCATATATTCACGACTCCTTACATCCTTACATCATGACATTTAAAATTGTAGCATTAATATATAGTTATAAATAATAAGATGTTGATACTAGATTAAAGATAAGATGTTGATACTAGATTTAAGAGAACCAAATATTAATTTATAGACAATAAGTTGTAGAAGAAAAGCATCACAATGAATCAATTAAAATAAATTTATGAAATTATAAAATATTTAAAATAAATTATTCGATTTTATTTTATTTTTATAAATTTAAAATATATTACATTATGTTAATATTTAAATTAAAAAAAATAAAATTTAATCATGACTTTGTTTTAATTTTGGAAAGTTATGAATGTTGTTGTCTAGAAATTCAATTTCCAATCAATTTTCTATGCATGAAAATATTACGATGTTTTTTGTTGTTACTATTCAAATCCATTCGGAGGCTTCCAAGTTGACTCATGGGTTGGTGTAATTGATAAATCTTATCAAATATTTGCATGAGGTTTCATGCACTATTAACAAGATTTCACCTATCCTCCCTCTGTCTCAAGGTCCCTCTATTTCTTTGAGGCTTCAACATAGCAGGTCGAGGGAACGACGTTATTTAGTCTTATGACATTCTATCAATTCCCACAATAAGGATCAATCTCATCCAAGAGTAGCTCCATTTTCCTAGTTATGTTGTTTATTTGCCCTTTTAAAGGTTGGTTTTGTTTTTGGCCTTGAACCTCATATTTACGATGTTGATTGTTTGGGTGACCTTACATCCTAAGCTATGATTTTTCATCTCCCTTTTTATTGTAACATCTCTTATTTTTATCAAATATAATTATTTGTTCCAATTAAAAAATTAAAAAATAAAAATAAAAATAAAAATTAATAGTAATAAGTATAGGCTTTACTTGTCCCAGGGACAGCGCAATGGTATGGGCTCTTTGGCTCTTCTTCGAGAGGTCCAAGGTTCAAATTGTGGCGTGTGTGAGTGTGTAAGCGGTGGGTGTGTGGTGGATGTATGTAAAATTTCCTACTAATAAACATAGCTCTCGACTTTACGAAGAATCATGGTTGGGAAAAGACTACTCATAAGAGTTTATCATACTAACCAAATTAAAATATATATATAAGCTTTATATATTTTATATATGTTTTAAGGATGTGTTTTGGAAATGAAAGATTGTTTACTTCATTAATATCAAAACAAAAATGTACAAAGCATCCGCTCGAAGGCTAAAGACTACAGAATATATATATCAATTATATAAACAAAAATTATAAAAACTAGAACTACGAACAACTACCCAACAAGACCCATTACAAAATATCTTTATCATCCCAAAACCCAAGGCAGCAACAGGAAGGAACCTCGGATCTGCATAAAAGAAACTATAAGCTGCGATCATTTTTGGCATTGTAATCTGAAACAAACATCTGAAGATAATGCTGAATCAAAAGCACCTGAGAATAGTCGTCAATCTGAAAATGAAGCTTTTGAAGATGAGGAAAGAAAAGAGAATTCTTTGATCTCAATTTGGACTTGAAAGTTATCATCACATGAATAACCTGTAGCAAAATTTTCAGCCTTGTGAGTCTCCTCAGAGACTTAGTAAGGATTCTCATAACTTGCCGAAATAACTCATCATTTCTAGCAGACCAAATATACCATACAATTTCAGTAGATAACATTAACCAAAACATATTAAAACAGTGATACATATAAAAAATGAAGCCAAACAAAATATGTTTGTCTAATAAACATCAGTAATGTGCCTATTAAACACTAATGTGTTATCTATATATTTTTTTAACGATGTGTTATCTATAAATAAAGATGTAAACATTTGTCCAGTCATTTTCTTGCCGGGCGGGGCCGGGAGAGGACTGTACACACTTTGTAGGCATCCCTATAAACTGAGGAAGTGACCCCATGATTTTTATCCATCACTATCAAACAAATCGATGATGGAGTGCCCCAATTATTTTTAATAGACCCCCATGATTTCTATCCATCACTATCAAAAAAATCGACGAGGGAGTAGGCCCCCATTGCTGCTTATCCATCACTATCCAACAAATCGATGAGGGAGTGGGCCCCCATTGTTTCTTTCCATCACTTTCCAACAAATCGATGAGGGAGTGGCCCCCATTATTTTTATCCGTCACTATTAATAGCTTTTGTTTTGGTTTCCTAAACGGATAAATTTGACCCTGCCGGATGAGGGAGTGGCCCCCCATTATTTTTGTCTGTCACTATTAATAGCTTTTGTTTTGGTTTCCTAAACGGATAAATTTGACCCTGCCGACCGAGATTTGACATGGACCTGATCAGAAAGAGTGGCTTGCAAACGTTCACGTATTTGGCTGCGATTGGTCCTCGGAGAGACTGTAATAAAAGCTTGAAAGCCCACGGCGCAAGAGCCAAAATCCACGGTAGAAGTGGTAAATATATGTGCTTGTTCAAATTTTGAATCTTTTCCACATTTGGAAGTGAAACAATTCCCCGCCAAGGAGCCGGAAGGGTGGATGGTCACAATCTGGTAGCAGGGAGCCGTAAATTCCCACGAGACTGCTCTGCCAATATGGAAAAAACGGGATATGGAAGGAGGATGTACAATTTTGTTTGTTTCAGTGCTGCGTCCTTGACTGACTTCTGCGTATAAGGCTCGGCACGGCTCGGCACGACGTTGCAATGGCGACAGCAGGAGCTGCTATTTTTAGGGTGTCGTGGAAAATATTGTGATGTGATTAGAAATGATGAAAGACCGTTTGTGAAAGAGTTGCAGTCCCTAAAAAATCTATAAATTATTAAAATTGGAGAGAAAGAAGTTGCTTATATGGAGAAATTTTGGATGGTTTTTTTTTAAGAAATATAAATAATATGAAGTTGCTCATTTTATTTATGATTGTTAATAATTTTTATTTTTTATTTTTTATTTTTTGAACCTTTTAAAATTTTTAAATTATATGAGAAATTTAAACTCACAAACAAAATAATTTACAAACATTTAATTACTACACATAAAAAAATATTAATATCATCTTTGTAAAAGATTTGTCAATTTACAGCTACAAATAAAACGATATTGATATTATCCTTGTAGAGGATTTGTTAAAGAGAACCTGCGCCCTTAAATTATTTTCGCCCTTAAACTGATCTTTGTACAATCTACCTTGCGGAGACAGCTATTGATTGAGTAGTCCTTAGCGTTCTGAGTGTCAGGAAATACCAACAATATTCCAAAAGTTAGTGAGTCTAACTATATTATTAATCCTATCAATGTGCCTACTATTGTGATTGGAGAGACTCAATACTATATTTAAGACAACAAATTAAATTCAAAAGTTATTTTGAATATAAAGGATGAATGGAATGTAAAGTATGTTTTTTATATTCAATAATTTATAATGTAAAGGAAGAAAAAGATTTTAGTATAATTTTTTTTTTTTTTAATTTTCTATATTTAAGACAACAAATTAAATTCGAAAGTTATTTTGAATATAAAGGATGAACGGAATGTAAAGTATGTTTTCTATTTTTTTTAATTTAATTTATAATATAAAGGATGACAATTTTTTAGTATTATGTTTTTTAAATTTTTTATATTAATGCTTTTCATGATATAGTATATAAAATTTGTATTAATATGATAAAGGTTATTATGGGAATATGTGGTAATATCCTTGTTTGTAAGCCTTTGTTTTGTAAAGAAGTTTATTGTATAATGTTGTGATTCTGATTTATATGGTGTGGATAATTTAAATGATGTGATTTCAATTTATGTGGGTAGAGGTATGAATAAAGTGGTAAATGTTATGAGTAAGAGAGGTATCAAGAAAGAGGTGGGGGTTCAATCTAGAGTAGGTAGGTTGGTTGGTTAGTGAACAAATCCAATGTTTGGCTAATTTGGAAAGCCATTCTAGAAATATGGTTTAAGGGATTTTGGCTTTAATAAGAATCTTCTTTTAGATTTGTAACCAAAAGTGATTAGTTCTTAGGATCTTGGGTTTTATATTTATGGAAGTTTTTTGGAAATTAAAAAAAAAGGGAATTAGGTGCTCTTACTGGCTAAAGTTAGGAAGAGTATTTTCCATAAAAATAGGAATGAGGTGCTGGTTAGGAAGAGTTTCTTCCTACTTGTAAATAATCTTGTTTTAGTATTTTTTTTTTTTAATTAAAAAAAAAGGTTGTACATCATACTTTAATAATCAAAACATAATCAAATAACTATATATTAAGTAAACCACATCATTTATAAAAATTAAAAAAAAATCATATAAAAATTATAGAAAATAAGATTGGATGAATAAGATTTAATCCTAATATTTTTGAAAAATAATTTGAAAAAACTTGTATTAAAACAAAGATCATTTACAAGTTGGGATGAGACTTCTCCCGACCTTAGCCAAAGAGAACACATGTTTACAACAGTAAAAGAAGATTTGCATTGGAGCCAAATCTCTTAAACCATATTTCTACAATGGTTGTTCACATGTTTACAATTGTAAAAGAAGATATACATTGGAGCACAAATATCCTAAACCATATTTCTAGAATGGTTGTCCAAATTAGCTAAACACTGGATTTTCTCACCAACCTGCCTAATCATCTCGTCTTCAATAACCATGTCATTGTGCCAATAAACCCCTACCTCCTTCTCAATGCCCATCTTAGCTAGGAAGTTTGCCACTTTATTTAGATCTCTACTCACATAAATTGGAATCACATAATCTAATTTCCTCTACAATTCCTTAATTTGAGTGACAAGAATCCTCAACCTCCATGTCTTAAAAGTAAATTTCCTCATGCAATCTAGAGCTCCAACCATCATTTGAGAATATGATTCTAGGATTATCATCCTATAACCTTATTTTACTACTCAAATAGAAGTAGATTTGATAGATAAGGCTTCCGCTTATGATGTGAATCCAGCTGCAAGAGGTAAAAACAAAATACCTCCCATTACATAAAACCTTTGGTAAATGAAAATAATCAGTAATACCTTCCATTCACATAAAAACTACAGTACATGGAAATAAACCAATAAAAAAATTCTTTTCTCATTCCTAGATTCACTTCTCTTCTACAAAATATTACAATCCATCATATAGCAACCGAAAACCAAAGAAACCCTAAAAACATTTTTTTTCTAAAACTGCTAAAAATAGTTCTTTCTAAAAACTTCTAAAAATAGAAATGAGTCGGATTGCACTCAAATTCGGTGTAAACATCCCTCTTACAATAAAAAAACCTTAATTTAAAATATTATGTCTCAAATTAAGGTTTAAAAAAAGATAATAAACTTCTAATAGCAAAAAAAACCCAAAAAAAACATATTCTAAAATCTAATTTTGGGACACTAGATGGAGGAATTAGGTCTCAAAAACACTTTTTTTGGATATTCAGGCCAATAAAATATTCACTTGATGCAAAAAACACACACAAAACCACCTGTTAAATTTCAAGTCCAACGGGCGTACGGTTCACAAGTTATGGCTCCGAAAAGGTGCATCATTCTCCTCTAGTGAAAAAAAACTCAACTTCTACGAGTTTAGCTGAATTGAAATCCTGTAGCTTCTGGTTATCAATTTTCTTTAGCTCTAACTCTGAAACCCAAGTGTTATCTGACTATGGTAATCCTTCTCACTGAACCAGGAATTTATTGTAGCTCCCATGTCTGGTGGTGATCACCTTCTTATCGAGCACCTGTGCAACTCTATATTTTTTCTTCTTAGGCATATATCATGCCCAATTTACTGTCTCTTGTAATTCATCATCCTCGGTAGTACCAAGATACTAAAATAAATTAGAAACATTAAAAATGGGTGAAATATCAAATTCATCAGGCAACTCCACTTTATAGGCATTATCATTGATCTTCTTCAAAATCCTACATGGCCCAATTTTCTTAAGTTTCAGTTTGTTATACGTCCCCTTAGGAAATATTTCTTTCCTAATATGAACCATGACCATATCACCCTCTTCAAACACTTTCACCCTTCTGTGTGCATCAACAGACTCTTTGTAGTGAGAATTACTACTCTATAATTTTTCCCTCACCGACTCTTGCACTTTCTAGATATGCTCAGCAAATGCTTCTGCATCATAACTAACTTGTTCCCCAATTGGTAACTCAACCAAATCTAATACACCTCTAGGATTTTGATCATAAATAATTGGAAAAGGAGATTTACCTATCGACCTATTCACTAAACTGTTGTATGCAAATTCAGCTTGTGACAAGGTTAAATCCTATTGTTTTGGTTTTTTTCCAACTATGCATCGTAAGAGGTTTCCCAAGCTTCTATTCACTACCTTTGTTTGCCCATCGGTCTATGGGTGGTAAGCACTACTGAACTACAGCCTGGTGTTCAACTTTTTCCACAATGTCCTCTAAAAGTGACTCAAGAACTTAGTATCCCGATCAGAAGTAATAGTATTTGGAACACTATGCAACCGCACAATTTCATCAAAGAATAATATTGCAGTCCTAGTTGCATCATTAGTTTTATGGAAAGCAATGAAATGCACCATTTTTGAAAATCTATCTATCACAACAAAAACTGAATCCTTACCCTGTTGTGTCTTGGGCAACCCCAACACAAAATCCTGTTGAGCAAGGTGCAGCAAAAGAATTGCAAAAGTATTGTCATTGTTGTCAACACAGACATATTGATGCAGTTGATGCAGTTCAGAGGTCAGTCAGATCAAGTGCAATGAATTTCAAGGAAAACAGAGGTGACCCAGATTCAGAAATTGGCAGAAAAAGACAAGGAAGAAAACTGTCGCGATATCGCGACATGTTTTCTGTCGCGATATCGCGACAAAACAGAGGAGAGAGAAAATGCAAGAAAAATTGTCGCGATTTCGCGACATTGCCGAGGAGAGAGAAAATGCAAGAAAAATTGTCGCGATTTCGCGACATTGCCGAGGAGAGAGAAAATGCAAGAAAAATTGTCGCGATTTCGCGACATTACCGAGGAGAGAGAAAATGCAAGAAAAATTGTCGCGATTTCGCGACATTGCCGAGGAGAGAGAAAATGCAAGAAAAATTGTCGCGATTTCGCGACATGGCCGGAGAGAGAGAAGGTGCAAAGCAAACTGTCACGATTTCGCGACATGTTGGCAGAGAAGGAAGCAAGGTGAAAAGATGTCACGATTTCGTGACATAAATGGAGGAAAGGAGCTTGCAACGAAAAGTGTAGCGATTTCCCTACATGTCGAAGTTTCGCGATCCAAAGCATAGCTGGAAATGCAAGGCACAAAGGTGTAGCGATTTCGCTACAAATCGGAAGTGCAGAAAACAAAGGTGTAGCGATTTCGTTGCATGTTAAAATGAATGACAACAAAGGTGTAGCGATTTCGCTACAAGTGAAAAGGCACAAACAAGAAGGTGTAGCGATTTCGCTGCATGACAAAATGTATGGAAACAAAGGTGTAGCGATTTCGCTACCAATAAAATTGCAAAACTAAAAGATGTAGCAAGTCGAAAGCACAAGGCACAAAGTTGTCACGATTTCGCTACTGCATAAAGCAAAGATTGTACGGAAGCAGAGAACGTCACGATTTCGTGACATGTTCCATTTTCAAGTTGCTGGCAAAGAAGAGTGTACGGAAGCGAAAAGCGTCATGATTTCATGACAAAGTCGAGGATGACGTCAGAGAAATTGAAAATGTCACGATTTCATGACAGAGTGCAAGGAAAGCTGCTTGAAGCCGAAAGCGTCACGATTTCGCGACAAGAATGATGATGACGTCAGAAAAGTGAAAGTGTCACGATTTCGCGACAGGGTGCAAGGAAAGCCTGGAAGCTGGAAGCGTCACGATTTCGCGACATCATTAAGGATGACATCAGCAAATGTTCAAAGTGTCACGATTTCACGACATGAACAGAGGGAAAGCTTTCAAAAGCCAAAATGGTCACGATTTCGTGACAACAAGGGCATGAAGGGTACGGCTACAAAAAGTGTCGCGATATCGCGACAGGTAATAGTTTGGTAGGTAAAAGCCGAAGGAGCATGCAAGGTGACACGTGTCGGATAAAAGCATACAGAAAATCATGCAGCCAGTTACGTAAAAAGTAACTGATGTCAGATCGGCAGTTACACATTGACAGGTGTCGAACATGCACTGAAACAGCTGAATATGCATGATTGAAAAGCATTCGAAGAATCGTATAGGCAGGATCAAAAAGCATTCGAACAGCTGTATTTGAAGTATTCGAACAGCCAAATATGCAGGATTGAAAAAGCATTAGAAAAGACGTATTTGCAGAATTCAAAGAGTCGGATATGCAGAATAGAAAAAGTATTCGAATGGCCGTATTTGAAGTATTCGAACAGCCGAATATGCAGGATCGAAAATGCATTCAAACAGTCGTATCTAGAAGGACTCGAACAACCGTATTTACTAGGTTTCGAACAACCGCTTATTGGCAAGAAAAAGAATTCGAACAGTTGGGTATGTGTTTCGACTGCATACATGATTGAAGAGAGATAGAAGACGAAGAATCTCTATGAGAAAAATGGGCTATAAAAGGACAATCGTGCAGAGAATTTATGTTGCTGCTGTAAGAGGGAAATTGCTGTAAAAAGAGGGTTAGAAAAGAGTCAAGAGAAAAATTAGCAGAGCCGTGAGAGTGTGCAGAGTTGGGTTAATTGCAGACCAGTCAGGGTCGTGCATGAAGTGAAGACATTCTTATGTCATTTTAAATTGATCAGAATTGCAGTCCAAGTTGGTGCTTGGTACTAGGGGTTGGTGCTCCATCTGTTGCAGCAAAAAATTAAGGGGTTGGTGCTCCTTCCAGTAGATGCTGGTAAAGTATTTGTAAAATTGGTATTTTGCAAAGACTGGATTTGGATTGAAGTCCAAGCAATCATTTTTGAGGAGTAGCCAAATTGGTGAACCTCGGTATATTGAGTGTTGTGGTGTGCTCTCTTGTTCAATTTGTTTTTCTAGTTTTCAAGTTCTCTTTATTTCATATTAAATGTTGTAGATATTAAAATTAATAGCTACACCGATTCACCCCCCTCTCAAGTGTCATTGTGTGAATATCAATTGGTATCAGAGCAAGGTGCCTTGTTCAAGCTTAATCAGCTAAGGAGATCTTGGAAGAAACAATGGCAAACGGTGAAGGATTCTCATCCAACAAAGCTCCCTTATTTGATGGAACAAATTACACTTTCTAGAAACTCAGGATGCAAACATATCTGAGTGCATTGGGATATGATATTTGGGATTCTGTAGATAGTGGATACACAAAACCCACTACTCCTCCAACAGATACTACCGAGAAGAAAAAATTTGAGAACAACTCCAAAGCTAAGAATGCCATAATGTGTGGGCTTGTTGACAAGTGAACCGATAAGAGTCATGAGCTCGTAAATCAGCAAAAGACATGTGGGATAAATCGAAGAGCATCCATGAAGGAGACAGCAAGATCAAGGAAGCCAAGCTGCAAACTCATCGAGCACAGTTCAAAGCACTGCAAATGAATGAAGATGAGAACATAGAGGCTTATATGCTGAGAGTCAACGGAATCATTAATGCAATCAGAGGACTCGGTGAAGAAATTGATGATGCAGTTGTTGTGAAAAAGGTTCTCAGAACACTGCACAAAAGATTTAACTCCAAAGTTTCTGCAATAGAAGAGGCAAAAGATCTAAACAACTTCAGCTTGGATGAGATGCATGGTTCCCTCGACAAAGATATGAAATGAGAATAGGACAAACCAAGTCTATAGACAGAGAAGCAACTTTTAAAGCACACAAGAATATAAAATCTGAACATGAATCTGAGGATGAAGAGACACTGGATGAAACAGAAGCTAATTTTGTTCGAAAACTCACAAAGGGAAAAGGAAAATATAGAGGAAAGCTACCTTTTAAGTGCTTCAATTGTGGAGGAGTCGGTCATTTTGCAGCCAAATGTCCAATGCATGAGAAAACCAAAAATGGTGAAGGTTCACTCCAAGAAAAAGGTGATTGGAAGAAGAAACAAAATTTTAGAAAGAACAACTTCAAGAAGAAAAGCTTCATATCCAAGAATGTCAACACTTCTGAAGAAAGCTCAGATGAGGATTCTCAAGAAGAAAAAGGTGAAGCTCTGTTCATGGCACTTGAAGAGGAAAGAACAGAAGAAAATCAGGAAGGTGATGAAAACTTTAAAGATGAGGCTGAAGTTTATCTGGAAGGAGAATTGGTTGCTGCACTTGAAGAGTTGAGTGCAGAAAGGAAAAAGAACAAAAAGTTTTCAAGAAAACTAGAGGATGCCACTGACATAATAAACAGTTTAAAAATACAGACAGAGGAATTCAAGAAAATGTCTGAAGTTCTTAATGAACAATTAACTGTAAAGACAGTTGAATGCAGCAAGCTAGAGGAAGATATTGTTAAGTTAAGGATGCAGCTAGAGGAGATGAATAGAAAATTGAGCTGTTTTCATAAGTTTGAAGAAAGTACTGTAAAGCTGGATAAAATGTTAAATAACCAAAGGCCTTCCGACATCAAATTTGGTTTAGGCTTCGATGAAGGAGAATCATCAAAGGGTTCAAAGGCCTTGAATGTAGAACCCATAAAGAAAGAAGAAAAGATCGTGGTTGACCTAGAAAAAACAAATCATGCCAAAGAAAGCAACAATGCCAGATTCAAGAAAAGTACTGACAAAGATGGATTCACAAAAGTCACACATCCAAGAAGGAAAAGATTCATGGCTCCCACTTCAAATCGGCAAAGACCTCGCACCCGGGTTTAATCATTCCTTTTCTGGTTATTGTTTTAAATGCAATGCTTATGGTCATAAGATTTCAGATTGCAGTGCATAATGTATCTCAAAGGAATTTCACCAACAGTAAATGTTTTTTCTCCTTTAATGAATTATGCAATTGAATGTTATAATTGTCATAATTTTGGACATATTGCTAGAAACTGTAGAAGCACTTTTGCATCAAATAATTATCAGGGTAGAAAATCTCAACCAAGTGGGTTGAAACAAAACAAGAAATTTCTTGAAAAATAGGCACATGCTAATGAAAGGACAAAGGCAAAACAAGTAGACAAATCTGCTATCAAACCAGAATGGAAAGAAAAGGAATCTTTGATTGTTCAGACTGCCTTTAAAGCTCAGAACAAATCTGCACCTTGGATACTTGATAGTGGTTGCTCCAGTCACATGACAGGTGACAAGCAAAAATTTGAGAATTTACAGAATTATGAAGGTGGTTCTGTGAAATTTGGAAATAATGATGGAGCAAAGATTGTGGGAAAGGGATCAGTCAAGATCAGTGATGGCAATATAAAATCAAAAGAAGTCTTGTTTGTGATTGGTCTGAAGCATAACTTGCTGAGTGTAAGTCAAATCTGTGACAGAGGTCATGATGTAATCTTCAAGAAGGAGGGCTGTGAAGTAAGAAAGACAAAAAATGGAAAGTTAATAGCCACTGGACTGAGAACTTCTGGAAATCTATATACTCTTTCAGAGAATTCAGAAGGAGCTTGTTTGGTTGGTCAGGAAGAAGAAAACTGGCTGTGGCACAAGAGACTCGGTCACATAAGCTTTGATAATCTGGTAAAAATCAGCTCAAAAGGGGCAGTAAGAGACATACCAACTATTGGTAAACCTTCAAACAATATTTGTGAGTCATGCCAAAAGGGAAAACAAACCAGAGCCACTTTCAAAGCAAAAGAATATTTCACGAGCAAGCCATTAGAACTAATTCACACTGATTTATGTGGACCCATGAGAACTGAAAGCATAAATGGACACAAATATTTTATGCTGTGTATAGATGACTACTCAAGAATGACATGGGTACTATTTCTGAAACTTAAATCAGAAGCCTTTGAGATGTTTAAAACCTTCAAAAATCTTGTTGAGAATCAATCAAGAAAAAGAATTAAATGCCTAAGATCAGACAGAGGAGGAGAGTTTATTTCAGAAGAATTTGCAGAATACTGTCAAAAATATGGGATAAGAAGACAAGTATTCAGCAGCTAGAACACCTCAACAGAATGGTGTTGTAGAAAGGAAGAATAGGACAATGCAGGAAATGGCACGGACAATGTCGGCTGAGAACAAAATAGCTGACAGATTTTGGAAAGAGGCAAGACATACCGCAGCTTACATTCAAAACAGGTGCATGCTAAGACCACATGAAAGCAAAACACCTTATGAGCTGTGGTTTGGCGTAAAGGCAACAACAAGACATTTCAAAGTATTTGGCAGCAAGTGCTACATCAAACGGATCGAAGATAATCTCGATAAATTTGAAAATAGAGCCGATGAAGGTATCTTTCTTGGTTACTCAACAAAAAGCAAAGCCTACACATGTTACAACAAAAGGCTAAAGAAAATTGTTGAGAGTCCTGATGTGAAAGTTGATGAAGGTAGAGAACAAGAAATTACTTATCAAGAAAACTACCCCATCTATGAAGAAGTCATTGAAGGTGATGATGAAAAGGAAACAGATAAAAATCAGAAAATTGATCCGGATGGTGTAAAACTGAATCAGAAGAAGAAGAAAACAGGAAATTTAAAACAGGCAACTGGCAGAAAAATCATCCAAGTGAACAGATTATTGGGGATCCCAAAGATGGTATTCAGACAAGAAGAGCAGCAGTGCGGAACTATTCTCTGTTATCTAGCATTGAACCTAAAAATGTTGCTCAAGCAAGCACTGATGAAAGTTGGTTGAAGGCAATTAATGAAGAACTAGATCAGATTGAGAAAAACAATACCTGGGAATTAGTACCTAGACCAACAAATAAAAACATAATTGGCACTAAATGGGTTTTTCAAAATAAATTAAATGAAGATGGACAGGTTGTCAGAAATAAGGCAAGATTGGTCTGTAAAGGCTATGCTCAGGTTGAAGGCATTGATTTTGAGGAAACTTTTGCACCGGTAGCCAGACTAGAGGCAATCAGAATGTTTCTGCATTAGCAGCTCATAAAAACTTCAAAGTATATCAAATGGATGTAAAATCAGCATTTTTGAATGGAAAACTGGAAGAAGAGGTTTACATTGAACAGCCAGATGGCTTCCAACTTGGTGACAACCCAGATTTTGTTTGCAGGTTAAAGAAAGCATTATATGGTTTGAAACAGGCACCTAGAGCATGGTATGCAAGGTCGGATAACTATCTAATTAAACAAGGGTTCAAGAAAGGTTTGGTGGACAACAACTTATATGTCAAAATAGAGAAGGGCCATCTTATTGTTCTTGTTGTTTATGTAGATGATATAATATTTGGCAGACAAGATGGATGAATACCGCAAAGACATATCAACTAAAATGAAGAAAGAATTTGAGATGTCTATGATTGGTGAACTTTCTTATTTCCTAGGATCGCAGGTCAATCAAAATGAAAAAGGCATTTTTATTTCTCAAGTTAAATATGTAAAAGAAATGCTGAAAAAGTTCACAATGGAAGACAGTAAACCGGTTAGCACTCCCATGACAACAGTCGCAAGTTGAGCAAGGATGATAAATCCCCAGATGTAGATCAAACAATGTACAGGTCTATGATTGGAAGCCTGCTGTATTTAACAACCACTAGACCAGATATATTACAAGCAGTATGCATGGTTGCAAGATTTCAGGCCACTCCCAAAGAAACTCATGTAACAGCTGTAAAGAGGATCTTCAGATATCTCAAGGGCACTATGGATTATGGGTTGTGGTACCCAAAAGGTAAAGATTTCACTTTGATTGCATATTCTGATGCAGATTGGGCAGGATGTATTGATGACAGAAAGAGCACAAGTGGAGGAGCATTTTATCTTGGAGACAGGCTGGTAGCATGGCACAACAAGAAACAAGAATCAGTATCTCTATCCACTGCAGAGGCAGAATACATTGCAGCAACAACATGTTGTACTCAGATATTATGGATGAGACAAACGTTGAAAGATCTTGGTATTCATTTCAAAGAGCCAATTTCAATTAAATGTGATAACACTAGTGCTATCAACATATCCAAGAATCCATTAATGCATTCAAGAACCAAACATATTGCAATCCGATATCATTTCTTGAAGGATAAAGTTGCAGAAGGAGAGGTCAAATTGGATTTTGTTCCAACTACAGAGCAAGTAGCCGATATATTCACAAAACCTTTGCCAAAGGAAGTATTTGAATACCTTCGAAAGAAGTTGGGAGTAGTCACACCACCCAAGCACTGACTAGCTATGGGAAACACATTCTCATGGGGAGCATTCAAACTTTTTAAGCCTGAGAATGTTGTGCATAGACTCAGGGGGAGTCTGCAGCAGCCCTTTGGTATTATTGGCAAAGGGGGAGAAGAAATTGAGCAAGGTTGCAGTAGTGTTGCCAACAATTCCAAAGGGGGAGATTGTTGAGCAAGGTGCAGCAAAAGAATTGCAAAAGTATTGTCATTGTTGTCAACATAGACAGATTGATGCAGTTGATGCAGTTCAGAGGTCAGTCAGATCAAGTGCAATGAATTTCAAGGAAAACAGAGGTGACCCAGATTCAGAAATTGGCGAAAAAGACAAGGAAGAAAACTGTCGCGATATCGCGACATGTTTTCTATCGCGATATCGCGACAAAACAGAGGAGAGAGAAAATGCAAGAAAAATTGTCGCGATTTCGCGACATTGCCGAGGAGAGAGAAAATGCAAGAAAAATTGTCGCGATTTCGCGACATTGCCGAGGAGAGAGAAAATGCAAGAAAAATTGTCGCGATTTCGCGACATTGCCGAGGAGAGAGAAAATGCAAGAAAAATTGTCACGATTTCGTGACATGGCCGGAGAGAGAGAAGGTGCAAAGCAAACTGTCATGATTTCGTGACATGTTGGCAGAGAAGGAAGCAAGGTGAAAAGATGTCACGATTTCGTGACATAAATGGAGGAAAGGAGCTTGCAACGAAAAGTGTAGCGATTTCCCTACATGTCGAAGTTTCGTGATCCAAAGCACAGCTGGAAATGCAAGGCACAAAGGTGTAGCGATTTCGCTACAAATAGGAAGTGCAAAAAACAAAGGTGTAGCGATTTCGCTGCATGTTAAAATGAATGACAACAAAGGTGTAGCGATTTCGCTACAAGTGAAAAGGCACAAACAAGAAGGTGTAGCGATTTCACTGCATGACAAAATGTATGGAAACAAAGGTGTAGCGATTTCGCTACCATCAAAATTGCAAAACTAAAAGATGTAGCAAGTCGAAAGCACAAGGCACAAAGTTGTCACGATTTCGCTACTGCATAAAGCAAAGATTGTACGGAAGCAGAGAACGTCACGATTTCGCGACATGTTCCATTTTCGTGATTGCTGGCAAAGAAGAGTGTACGGAAGCGAAAAGCATCATGATTTCATGACAAAGCTGAGGATGACGTCAGCAAAATTGAAAATGTCACGATTTCACGACAGAGTGCGAGGAAAGCTGCTGGAAGCCGAAAGCGTCATGATTTCATGACAAGAATGATGATGACGTCAGCAAAAGCTGAAAGTGTCACGATTTCACGACAGGGTGCAAGGAAAGCTGCTGGAAGCCGGAAGCATCATGATTTCACGACATCATTAAGGATGACATCAGCAAATGTTCAAAGTGTCACGATTTCATGACATGAATAGAGGGAAAGCTTTCAAAAGCCAAAATGGTCACGATTTCGCGACAGCAAGGGCATGAAGGGTACGGCTACAAAAAGTGTCGCGATATCGCGATAGGTAATAGTTTGGCAGGTAAAAGCCGAAGGAGCATGCAAGGTGACACGTGTCGGATAAAAGCATACAAAAAATCATGCAGCCAGTTACGTAAAAAGTAACTGATGTCAGATCGGCAGTTACACATTGACAGGTGTCGAACATGCACTGAAACAGCTGAATATGCATGATTGAAAAGCATTCAAAGAATCATATAGGCAGGATCAAAAAGCATTCGAACAACTGTATTTGAAGTATTCGAACAACCAAATATGCAGGATTGAAAAAGCATTAGAAAAGACGTATTTGCAGAATTCAAAGAGTCGGATATGCAGAATAGAAAAAGTATTCGAATGGCCGTATTTGAAGTATTCGAACAGCCGAATATGCAGGATCGAAAATGCATTCAAACAGTCGTATCTGGAAGGACTCGAACAGCCGTATTTACTAGGTTTCGAACACCGCTTATTGGCAAGAAAAAAAGAATTCGAACAGTTGGGTATGTGTTTCGACTGCATACATGATTGAAGAGAGATAGAAGACGAAGAATCTCTATGAGAAAAATGGGCTATAAAAGGACAATCGTGCAGAGAATTTATGTTGTTGCTGTAAGAGGGAAATTGCTGTAAAAAGAGGGTTAGAAAAGAGTCAAGAGAAAAATTAGCAGAGCCGTGAGAGTGTGCAGAGTTGGGTTAATTGCAGACCACCAGGTCGTGCATGAAGTGAAGACATTCTTATGTCATTTTAAATTGATCAAAATTGCAGTCCAAGTTGGTGCTTGGTACTAGGGGTTGGTGCTCCATCTCATGGTACAGAAAAATTAAGGGGTTGGTGCTCCTTCCATAGATGCTGGTAAAGTATTTGTAAAATTGGTATTTTGCAAAGACTGGATTTGGATTGAAGTCCAAGCAGTCATTTTTGAGGAGTAGCCAAATTGGTGAACCTCGGTATATTGAGTGTTGTGGTGTGCTCTCTTGTTCAATTTGTTTTTCTAGTTTTCAAGTTCTCTTTATTTCATATTAAATGTTGTAGATATTAAAATTAATAGCTACACTGATTCACCCCCCCTCTCAGTGTCATTGTGTGAATATCAAATCCATACTCATATCGGTCCATGGTCTTGTAGGAACTGGAAATGGCATATACAACCCTATATTTTGTGCATGGCCCTTAGCCATTTGACATAATCTACATCTAGAGACAAACTTGATTATGTCTCTCTTTATTTTTGGCCAATAGTACTTCTCTACAAGAGTGGTAGTTTTGGATACTCCAAAATGACCAGCCAAACCCCCACTATGTAATTCCCTCAATATGTTCTCTCTCATAGATCCATTGGGAATGCATAATCGATTACCCTTAAACAAGTAACCATTCTAAAAAAAATACTCTTCAAAAATAGTACGGGACTCGCCCCCTATCACACTTTTGCACTATTGCATAATATTCCCAAAATCTGCATCAAATTCATACAGATATTTAATCCCCTCAAATCCTACCACTTCATTCTCCATAGTGGTCAGCAACAAGAATCTCCTACTCAATGCATCAGCAACATTATTATGTTTTCCTGACTTGTGTTTCAGGATAAATGTATACTGTTGCAAAAATGAAACCCATTTGGCATGCCTGCTATTTAACTTTTTCTGAGAATTTACATACCTCAATGCTTCATTATTGGTAACCAACACAAACTCCTTTGAGATTAATTAGTGCCTCCAATGTTACAATGCTTGCACAATAGCATAAAATTCCACATCATATGTAGAATAATTCTTCCTTGCGTCATTCAGCTTCTCACTAAAAAATGCTATAGGTCGGCCCTCTTGACTTAAGACACCACTAATCCCAAAAAATGAGGCATCACAATCAACCTCAAACACCTTCCTAAAATATGCAAGAGGTCAAAACAAAATACCTCCTATTACATAAAAATTGTGGTAAATGAAAATAATCAATAAAACCTTCCATTCACATAAAAACTATAGTACATGGAAATAAACCAATAAAAAATTTCTTTTCTCATTCCTGGATTCACTTCCCTTCTACAAAAGATTACAATCCATCATATGCCAAATGAAAACCAAAGAAACCCTAAAAATGTCTTTTTTCTAAAACTGCTAAAAATAGATCTTCTTTCTAAAAACTTCTAAAAATAGAAATGAGTCATATTGTGACTAAATTTGGTGCACACATCCCTCTTACAATAAAAAACCTTACTTTAAAATATTAGGTCTCAAATTAAGGTATAAAAAAATATAATAAACTTCTAATAGCCAAAAAAACCCAAAAAAACCCGGGAACCTATTCTAAAAGCTAATTTTGAGACACTAGATGGAGGAGTTAGGTCCCGAAAACATTTTTTTTGGAGATTCAGGCCAATAAAATATTTTCCTGATGTAGAACACACACACAAAACCACTTGTTAAATTTCAAGGCCAACAGGCATACAGTTCACAAGTTATGGCTCCGGCAAGGTGCATCAGCTTCATTGTTTGTGGCCATTCCCAAGCCTTGCAGTTCCCACTAGAGTACTGTTGTAGCACCCTAAAATTGGCGCAGTCAAATTGGAATAATTACATTCACCTTAGTAAATAAATTTAAATTCAAATTTAACCTCCCAAACCGCCCGTTAACCGTCGAGAAACCCGTTTCCCCTTTTTTCGTGCCATTTTTAGAGGTTGTTTTGACCGTTGGACGATATCGTCGCCGATCAGACGATATCGCCCCGCATTTGACGATTTCGTCTGGACTAGAACGTCCAGACGATTTTGTCGCAAAACTGAATTTGCATAGATAGACTCTGTTCCAACGGGTCTCCAATCCGGGCAGAAGCGTGTCTGCGCCGTTGGGACCCTCCCCCGTTGGAGATCTCCCAAATTGGGAAGATCTCCAACCTCCCAACAACTTTCCCTAAGCCTATTTAACTCTAAGACTTTTCCCTCCCCAACCCCCGGCTGAATTTTTATGCAAATCGACTCCCTATGTGCTAGAACTTCTCAAATTTGCTTTTTGCACTATTCCTATAGTAATTTTATTGCAGGTATATCATTGGTTTTTAGCCGAAACTAGCACCTATCGTAGCCTATGAACCTGTCAAGATCGGAGGCGATCCTATCAAATTAGGGACGATCTCGTACTGATGTGAGATGATCTCGACTGCAACATACATCGAGGCAATCAGTGCTTGAAGTTTGCTCTTCTCTCTTTTCTCTCTGTCATTTTATGCTATAAATCAGATCATTTATTTAGTTTTTATTCTACTTTGCATCTGGAGTTCACCCATCTAGTTTAGATTGCACATTAAATTCATGATTTGCCATCATAATGCAGTGATCTGTTTTACTTTCTATTTTAAATTATTGCTTAGTATTCACCTTGTTCTTTAGCATATTTTGCCTCTATTTTGCATAGTAGAATTGCTTGTATTTTGCATCTGTTCTCTGTTTTGCAGGTTTCTGACGAATTCGTTTGACGAATTCGTCAGATCTGAGACGATTCTGTCTGTCTCAGACGATTCTGTCTGTCTCAGATGATCCTGTCAGATTCCAGATGATTCTGACAGATTGCAGGCGATTTTGTCGAATCCCAGATGATCCAGACTACTTCAAGCATCAAAAACTTCATCAGACATCCCGGATCAGGTAATCTCCATTAGCCTCCTGCAAATTCTCTATTTTTCTATTTTCAGTATGTTTACTGTATTCATTTAAATTGCATTTTCATGTAGTTTAAGTTAGAATCATTCGGCCAAACCTAGGATGAATGTTTAAGGATAAAACGAACCCATTAAAACACATTCCCAAAACCTAGGCGTGGAAACCGCCGCCAAATGTTTCCCGGTGAACCCACCATCCGTCGACAAATCACCAAAATGCACCTCCCTTGAGAGGCGGGACCTTCGCAAAGTCCTCTCGTCCGAGGTACCGCATCATCCTTTTCCCATCCTCCTTCCGGGCGCGGATCCAATAGCCTGAAGGTAGGGATGCGAAAAATTTGGAGCGATACATTTTGGTGAACCCGACGTGAATGCATCATAACCTTTTGAAAACCAAAAACAAAAACAAAAAAAAAAATTAGAACAACTAAAACTTAGATGCATTTTAAAACATTTAAGGTTCAAAATCATGTTTAGATGGTAGCTCCTAAAAAGAGGTTAGCAATTACTATAAACGTAGTAAACCAATTGGCAGCCATAGAAGTTAATTCTGTCCTTAGTATCCCTGAAACAAGTAGAAATCAATCCTTGTGGGACGAACTTATTAGGAGACTTAGTCTCATCTCATCTAGGGCCACACAACTTAAACAGATTAAGAGGCTAGTCTTGGATAGAATCCTGGATCCTCATCAATTAGTTTTCTACCATGAACTTCAGAGAGCCTTGCCATAGATGGCTAGCCTATAGGAGAGCTTTAGTATCTTCAGAGTTGTTTAGCTTCGAGGAATACCTCGAGAACGCAGACATTGTACACCGATTCTTAGGCCTTGTAGAAGACCAAGAAGTTGTTCTTACAGATAGGGAAATATGGAACAGAGTTCCGCGAGCTGTGCTATATCGAGAGTATTGCCATGAGCTTTACTTTTATCAACCAACATCTGAAACAGACAATATCACCATAGCCCTTTTCATCAAATTCTTAAAAGAAAACTTTCAATTTGAAGAAGAACATTTCATGACCCCTGAACAACTTGAACCTATTAATGATATTCATAAGTTATTCATAGAAGATTAGTTCATTTGCTTTCAGTCTTATTATTATTATTGCTTGCATTTATTGTTTCATTTGCTGTCTTTATTATATTGTTTCAAAAAAAAAATAAAAAAAAAAAAAAAACATAGTAAAAAACTTAAACATTTCATTTACAATATTGCATTAGGTATATATAAATATATACCTTTTAATTTGTTGCATATATATATATATATATATATATATATATATATATATATATATATTTATATATTTGCTGAAATCAAAACTTAGCACCATGACTAGACTTAGGAATGGTAAAGAAATTTTAGGAGAAGGAGAAGATTGGCTACAAAATACAACTGAAAACCCAAATGTCCTTCTTGGAGATACAAATCCGGAAGGTGAAACTCTAGGACAATCAGATGAAGACTTAGGGGAAGATAAGGAACAAGAAGGAAGTGTTAAAGAATCCTCATCCCCTAGAATAGCTCCCAATGGAGGCATCACTTTTGACAACGCGAAACATTTTCAAAAATTTCTTAATCAACATATCGACGTCCTTAATGTGGCAGTCCGTATTGATAAAGGGGAAATTAGTGATGCTCAAGCAGCCTTAGAACGGGCGCTTGATATGCAAACTAATCCCTTGTCTTTCATTGATCAAGAAAGTGATAAGGGTGGACCATCCAATGCGAATATGGTCACTATAGCCCAAGCCATGACCAAACAACAGGTCACCCAACCTCCTAAGGAACCTATTACTCAACCTAAAATCACTCCCGCACAAAAGAAAATTCCCTTCACTACTTCGTTCCTCCAAACTATTGAGCAAAATGCTTTAAATAAACGGAAACATAAAACAAAGCCAAATACAAATTTTCAACAATCTGCAATACAACCTAATCCAACTTCAAAATTTCTCCATAATATTTTTCCTACCAATGTTTTACACAATAGTAACATGGCATCTAATATGCATGTTCCTCCATCATATGCCCATAAAACTCATGTCAATGCCCCACCGAATCAATATGGGGGGCAAACTAGTAATCTGGAAGCTATGGTGAAACAATTGGCTTCACGTATGGACCAGATAGATCCCTACCGTCCCTCGTATAATTATCGAGAGATTTGTAGCCAACCATTGGATCCCATAGTGGTAGCTCAACCATACCCTAAGCATTTTCCCATGCCCGTCCTGCCTATCTATAAAGGAACCGAAGATCCCATAGAACATCTTCGCATGTTTAGGATAGCATGTCATGACATATCGCATGACGACTTGCTATTACTAAAAATGTTCCCTAAAAGTTTAGGTGGAATGGCGTTAGAGTGGTACTACCAATTGCCCACTCACTCCTTAAGAAACTTTGAAGAAACAGCTGAGTCATTTGTTCATCAATTTAGTGCCTACATCGAGAGGCATGTAACTATTAAAGATCTATACAACTTAAAACAAGATAAAGACGAATGTTTTGCTGATTTCTTAGCTAGATGGAGGCAATTGACAGGAAAACTGCACTTTGTGCTACCCTATAGGGAAATGTTAGACATTTTCATTAACAATTTACAAGAACAACTTTCTTATGAGCTATCAACAGCTACTTTGACTACCTTCGATCAAGCTATAGACTTAGCTCGAAGAGTAGAAGATGCCCTCATTAGGAGAGGCCAACTTAGAAAGAAGGATGATGAGAAAACATCTAGAAATCAATATAAAAACAAACAAGGTTGTCGGTGATGGAGTCATCGACAGCGAGAAATGTTGCTAATGTCAATGCAACAAAAACAACAGAAAAATTCATCTTGAAACCTCCCGATAAGCCTCCTCGAGAGTTCACTAGATTAAACCAACCTTTATCAACTATTTTACCTCAACTTCTTGAAAGAGGTTTAATCCAATTGCCAGCTATCCGGGAACCTGACCCAAGCATACCCGGATATAGAGCTGATTTGCACTGTGATTTTCATAGAGGTCCTGGACATTCTACCAACGCTTGTAAGAGATTGAAACATAAAATACAAGATTTGATTGACAATAATGAAATGGAAGTGCAAGCCTTCCAACCTAAACAAAACCCTCCTAATAATACCCAAAATACTGTTCCCCAAAATCAAAATCAGAATGCCAATCAAACTTTAGACATATTTCAACACCCTTTACCAAGACACGGTAAGGAGGTAGCCAATCAAATTGAACATCACAATGTTCCCCCTCCTACCCGATATGTAGGAACCATTAGCGGACAATTACCTGTTCAGGATTCTCAAACCTTTGACACAACCTTATCCCGGGTTACAACCAGGCCCTTACATAATTTTCAAACTTCTGATTCTAGCGATATAGAGTCAGATAGTGAAAGTGAAGTAGACACCATTCAATCGAATAGTTCTGAAAACGAATCAGATCCTATTCAACCTATCACAGATGCTAATGTTCCAGAAGAACCATTTCCCAGAAGAGTCACTACTCGACCTTCTTCTAATGTAGTCCTTCCTTATGAACAAGCCATAAACTCTCAACCGAGACCGTTTCAACGTCGTCACTATAACATTGTAGGTACCATCGGAGTCGTCACCCGACAACAAGCTCACAATTCCCAACAAGAACCAAACCAGAATGATGGATCAGCTCCATTCGTTCTGAAAAATCCCAATAAAGGAAATCATGCTCCTATTGTTCAACCTAAACCCCCTTACAACATTAATGAGCAATTGTCTAATACCACCGCCAGAATCTCCCTTTTAGATTTATTAAGATCCTCTCCCACCCATAGGGATGAGTTGATGCTTACTTTGAGCCAGATGATGGTACCTCAAAACATCCAACCTGAAGCTATGGCCAATACTATCATCACGCGAGAGATTGATTGTATTGACTTTCGGGATAAAGATATCCCACAACACAGTTTACACAAGGATAATCCCTTGTATATTACGGCTTTAATTGGGGATGTAGCTGTCAAACGAGTTCTGATTGATAATGGCTCATCTCTAAACATTTGTACCTTTGACTTCTACCAACGATTTGGTTTTAGAAGTGACGAAATGAAGAAGACTGATATGATTATCAAAGCCTTTAATGACGAAACACAAGAAACTTGTGGAGTCATTACCCTCCCCTTACAAGTTGGTCCTAGAACCCTTGAGACAACTGTGTTTATTGTACATTGCCCAGCATCGTACAATATACTTTTGGGTCGCCCTTGGATTAACGCCATGCGAGCAGATCCCATCAACTTTACACCAATGTGTTAAGTTTGAGTTTAAAAATCAGTTGGTCACTATTCATGGTGACCCTAGACCTTTTGATATGTGTGCATTGGCGAGTAACCAGTTGGAGTGCAATTTTGCCCCCGCTCTGTCATCCACATATCCTAGTTCTTCTTCATCTAAAACTGTGAAATATAAACCCATCACTTCATCTATTCCTCCTCCATTAACTTCATCTTCCCATATAGATCAACCACCTTCTAAACAAATTACTGTAGAACTTCAAAAAGCTCTTAAAACTACAACCAATTCTTCAAGTTCTAATCCCATAAATTCAAAACCTTCAGACACGTCTATCACACCTTCTACATCTCAAGACATAGGTAATAAGCCTTCTACATCTTATGCCCTCTCTGATGATCTTTTACCGGATTTATCTACAACCTTAATATCAGAAAAAATGAATGCTTTCATGCAAGATTCAAACCTTTTAAATCAATTGCCGCCATCTCCTCGTACTTTGGGCCTCCCACAACCTATGGGAAGTACTTACCAAGTCGGGAGTTGCGCCTTCATTTACAAAGGATATGACTGGGGAAGAATCCCTCGAAATATCAAAACCCATCATGAGGGATATGCTCGGTGCTATTTTACCAACGATTATATTAAAGCTAAACCCATGATGCTTAAAATGGGATATAAAGGGAAAGGCTTAGGACCTTTCCAAAATGGCATGAAAGAACCTTTCGAGGTAGAACCGTGGCCTGCCCGCTGTGGTGTGGGCCTATTTCCTAGTAAGGGACAACCATTTCCTTTTGAGGATGATGATCATCTCATATGCTACCAAGATTATTTGGATAGGCATGTTGATTTGCCTCTTAGAAATCAGTCATTTTCATGCAACATGCTATCCATAGCATACCCTGAAATGATTGCTGACCCCGATGAAGAATTGGAAGGAGATATTTTCCATGATGTCTCTGTTGAAGAGATGTTGCACAACGGGTTTTATTTTGATGGTTCTATACCAACCATAGCTCAGCTTGAGGCCACTGATCCTCAAAATGAATTATCTAAATTAACTTTACAAGAATTACAAGAATTGGGTGTTTCACCCGCCCCACCTAATTTTGAAAGAGATCTACACATGGAGGTAGAAAATGTCATTAAAATTAACATTGGAACTGAGGACAACCCTCACATAATCAATATTGGAGCAGAACTAAGTCAAGAAAAACAAGAACAATACATAGCATTTCTTAAAGAGTATGAAGATGTCTTCGCGTGGACATATGAAGATATGCCAGGTCTAGACCCTTCTGTAGTCATGCACCATCTAGTGGTCCATCCGGATGCTAAACCTGTTAAACAAAAACTTAGAAAAATGCATCCCAAAGTGGCTCTGCTAGTCAAAGGGGAGTTAGAAAAACTCTTGAATGTTATCTTCATACAAGCTATTGATTATGCTGAATGGATCTCAAATGTAGTTCCAGTCACCAAGAAAGAAGCTACCAAAGTTAGGGTTTGCACAGATTTCAGAGATATTAACGCTGCATGCCCTAAAGATGACTTTCCTCTTCCGAATATGGACCAAATTATCGACTTTACTGTCGGAAGTGGGATGATGTCCTTAATGGACGGATTCTCCGGCTATAATCAGATCAGGATAGCTCCTGAAGACCAGGCTAAAACAGCCTTTATTACCCCCTGGGGTACCTTTTGCTGGAAAGTGATGCCATTTGGCCTAAAGAACGCCGGTGCAACTTATCAACGAGCTATGACCTACATTTTTCATGATCTGATGCATGATATCCTCCATGATTATGTGGATGATATTATAGCTCGCTCTCTTATTGAAGATCATCATTTAGATGATTTGAGAAAAGTTTTTAATCGATTAAGAGAATATCTCATTCGATTAAATCCAACAAAATGCATATTCGGAGTTAAATCCGGCAAACTATTAGGGGTTTTAGTTTCTTTACGTGGTATCAAAATTGACCCTCTTAAAATTGCGGCTATCACTGATATGCCCGCACCCACTAATATATCTGAATTACGAAGTTTACAAGGTAAACTTCAAGCTATCCGTCGCTTTATTGATAAGCTGGCGGACAAAACTGGTCCCTTTCTCAAACTTCTTAAGAAGGACGTCCCTTTTAATTGGGACACAGAATGTAGAGAAGCTTTTGAACTTCTCAAGCAATATCTCATTAACCCACCGGTGCTTTCACCGCCTAAATCTGATCGCCCATTCCTTCTATATATTTTTGCTTCAGATTCTGCCTTAGGAGCCATGTTAGCTCAACTTGATGATGAAAAACGAGAACGCGCTAATTATTATATTAGCCGAACTTTCGTCAGTTATGAAACTCGCTATACAGTGTTAGAAAAGTTATGTCTAGCAGTCGTGTTTGCTACGCAAAAATTACGACATTACATGCTTAGCCAAAAAACGTATGTCATTGCCAAATATGATCCCTTAAGGTATCTCATGAGTCGACCTTATTTATCGGGTCGCACAGCCAAGTGGGTTCTTGCTCTAAGTGAGTTTGATCTCACCTTCATAGGACAGAAGTCTGTTAAGGGTCAAATCATAGCAGATCAATTAGCTGTTGCACCCTTAGAGTCTACTCATCCCCTCATTATCGAGTTTCCTGATGAATGCCTTCAATTAGAGGCAGACCTTGTTGAACAATGGTCCTTATACTTTGATGGAGCCCGATGCATGAGTGGGGCTGGTGCGGGTATTATTTTAATATCTCCGCAAAAACATATTATTCCTCTGTCCTTCAAACTAACCTTTGTTTGCACCAATAATATTGCTGAGTATGAAGCTCTAATCCTTGGATTACGAGCTGCTTTAGCACTAAAAATTAAAAACCTCTTAGTTTTTGGTGATTCCCAATTGGTTATAAACCAAATTAATGAAGTTTATCAGACCAGAGATGATAAACTTCGCCCATACAAGGCCTATGTTTTACAACTAATGGCCTTGTTTGATCAAGTTACTTTGGAAGCCATTCCTCGAACTAGCAACCGTGCAGCTGATGCTATGGCCGCCGCTGCATCTCTCTTGCCCTTGGAGTTAGATGACGAATATGCCACTATCATCATTCGTCGACTCCAGGAACCCGCTTCAAATAAGTCATGCTTAGAGCCTTTGGATGTGTTTCTAATCAATGAAACTACTCCTGAACCCTGGTATACAGACATATTTGATTTCCTCCAAAATGGGAATTTCCCTGCTAATTCTAATAGAAACCAGCGTCGATTATTACGTCGACGAGCAAGTCGATTTGTAATAATTGGCAATACTTTATATAGGAGATCTTTTGAAGGTATCCTCTTAAGATGTTTAAATTTAGATGAGTCTAAATCAGCCTTGAGTGAAGTCCACAATGGATCTTGTGGAGGACACTTTAGTGGTAGCGTCATTGCTAAAAAGCTCCTCCGGATAGGATACTTTTGGCCTACCATGGAAACGGATGCACATGAGTATGTGCGTCATTGCGACAAGTGTCAAAAACATGCTGACCTTGTCCATGCGCCTGCACAAGAGCTGCAGGCTATTTCTTCTCCTTGGCCCTTTTCTAAATGGGGCTTGGATATTATTGGTAAAATTAATCCTGTGTCTTCTGATGGACACAAGTTCATCATAACTGCCACTGAGTATTTCACGAAGTGGGTTGAAGCTATGCCTTTAGCTTCTTGCACCGGTTCACAGGTCTCTAAATTCATTTTTAATCAAATCATTTGCAGGTTTGGAATTCCTGCGAATCTCATCTCTGACAATGGAACTCCGTTCAAAAATAAAGATGTCAAAAAATTATGTCAAAAATACAAGATTCAACATCGCTGGTCCACTCCCTATTATCCTCAGGGTAATGGTCAAGCAGAAGCTTCTAACAAAACTTTAATCAAAATTCTCAAAAGACTAGTCAATAAAACTGGCCGTGACTGGCATATTCAATTATATCCAGCCTTGTGGGCTTATCGAACTAGTGTTCGAACCCCCACGGGCACTTCACCATTTGTTTTGGTATATGGTGCCGAAGCAGTTTTTCCATTTGAATTGGAAGTTCCTTCTTTGGCCCTGCTACTTCAAGATACTGAAGTAGGAGATGAATATCGCGCTGGCAGACTCAGTCAGCTGGAACTCCTAGATGAAAAATGCATCAATGCTTTAGAGCATCTCCGTGCATACCAAAACAAGCTTAAAAGAGCATATAATAAGAAAGTTCGTCATCGATCCTTTGAGATTGGCGACCTTGTTCTAAAAGAAAATAAAAAAAATACAAATGCAACCAAAGAACTTAAAGGTAAATTTGAGCCCAACTGGCTCGGACCGTACATCATTACTGCAAAATTTGAATCAGGAGCGTATAAATTATCTACCTTAGATGGTAAAGAACTTAAAGAACCCATGAATATTTTACATCTCAAACGTTATTATGCATAAATTTGGTCATTTCATCCATGTATATATTTGTTCAAAATCATTATCTTGTATTTCTTTCAATTTATTCAAAAACCTCAAAAACATTCATAAAATCTTCAAAAATCTTCAAAAATATTTATTGCATTTATTTAAAGCACTTGTAAAGTTCCTTTTGCTCAAAACAAAAATCAACATAAAAATCCAAAAACAGCTATATGCTTGACTCTTTCGAAACCAAAACAAATAATGAAGAAAGAGAGAGTCAACATTCTCAAAACTTTCTCAAAATCATTATTTTCTTACAATTATTGCAATTATATGTTTCAACTTATTTTGGATAAAATTAGCATTTATTTAGCATCCCTCACTTGCACAATCACAACAATAAATATCTTGATTTTATCTGGCATGATTACTAATCTCTCTTATATCAAAGTTCACAAAATTCAATTAAAGAAAGTTTGAGCATAGAGAATTGATCTTGTTATTTACTTAAACCAAGCACATCCTTTCACAATAAAATGATTATATTTGTAATTTCCATGTTTTGCTACATAGTAGAACTGATTTCTTGAGTGAAAAGTTTCCCCTGCTATCCTATCATGCACATGGTCTAGAATCTTTGAGAATTGGCAAAAGGACAAGCTCACCCCTACCCAGAATAAAAATCCCTTGCTCTACAGCTAATCCGAGCAAGTATCCCTAGAAAAAGAAAAGAAAAATTCAAGAAAAAAAAAAGAGAAAAGAAAAATGTTATTTCAGCAATGTTCCAAGCATTATCAAGCAAAAGAAATACAAAAAGAAAAAAATAAGCAAAATTCAAAAGCAAGCAAGAAAGCAATAAAATCCCTTTCCCTACCCTTTGAAAAGAAAAGAAGGGTTGATGAGCTTGAATCCCTGGAATTCTCAATTATTCGAAAACTGTGAGGTAAGCCCCATAACAGGTGGTTTGTGCCCAACCTGCTTGGCCTTGGGTAACTCCTAGCGTGGCGATATGTCTGTCACATTAGCGACCTTCTTTTGTACAGACCTATGTCTGCTTATGGATTAGCTAGCTCTTGATAATCCGATCTACATAGTAGCCTAGTATGGTTATATGCATCTACATCATGGTTAATGAACACTTATTTGGTTTCTTCAAATCACTTGTATCATAGTATCTTGCTCAAATCTGGTAAATGAACAATGCAATTGCACACACATTTGTATTTGAGAGATTTTGTCTATCATTATGATAAATCAAGATGGGAAATGAATTCACATATGCACATGGGATTCCTTATAAATCTAACTTTTTATCTTCAAAATACTTTGAAATATTATTTTTGCAACTTGTTTGGAATAAATCAAATACAGTTGTTTTCCACAAAGACAACTATATAATAGCAAAAATCAACAATTTCTTTCAAAAATATACAATTAAAAATATACATATCTGATTGACTTTCGCAACGATGGTATAGTTTCAAAACCAAAATTGGAATTTTATGCCTAGCGCAAGTCCTCATTATCATATTTTATGTTCATCAAAAATCAATCATGCAATAAAACTATCCTTTTTTGGATTTTCGCGATGATGGTATAAGTCTATACCTACATATTCTATGCCTAGCGCAAACCATTGTAACAATTTTTTTTCCCAATTTATCAAAAATCATACAAAACATATGACTTCATTTTACACAAATTATGCTTTTTCGAAAGCAAATGACATTTTCACTATGTTATGTCATTATGTCAACCTCACATTTTGCAATGATGGTATAATTCCTAAGGAATTATTCAACAATTTTATCACACTTAGGAATTTATGCCTAGCAAAAATTATTTTACAATATTTCATGCATAATATTTTTATGGAAATCTGAAAACAAACCATCATCATCATCATCATTTGCATTATCACAACAAAGTCTTAAGACAGTCTCTTAAGCACTCTTTTCTTTTAACAATATTTCTATCCTGGGACTAGCTTGACGACCGAGTGAGCAAGCGACTCCATGAAATGGTCTATAATAGCGACAATGTCCTTTGAAATTATTGTTAGAAATCTCTTTTTATTTTTACATTTCATTACAACCAATCAATTTGTTACATCAGATTATTTCATTTAAAATATTTATAGCATGACATCCAAGTTATAATATTTTCCAAAACGACATAATTACATGAATCATCAATAAAATCATTACATCAATCAAATCAATCAATTACATCAAACATAAAAAGCATCATAAGTATCACATAAGACAAGTCATATACTCAAAAATATCTCATCTATATATATCAACAGAATATATACATCATCAAAGCTGGATTGGTATACCACAATCTGTACCTCGGCATACTCAATCCTCTATCAATACAAGTATAATACAATATCAGTAGCAATATCCCGCCCTCTAGCCTCGAGAGCCTCTAGAGCTCTCGGCCTCATCTCCTCCCCCGCCTTGCGGAGGACGAGGTGGTCCCATCGCAGTATGTGTGGTACTGCGAGTCCTCGTCGTCGACCGGGATGAGCTCCTCGTCGACCCTGTCCTGATCGGATCGGCTATGGCAGCCGGCACCTGTATCCTCTGGCCCTCTGGCACCGCCTGGTAGTATAGCGCCTGATAGAATGCGGTCTGAGAAACCGACCGCATCAGCTCCTGAGTGCTCACCCCTCCGCCTCGTGCCCTGAGACGTGCATTCTCGTCTCGCAGCTGCGACACCTCAGCCTGGTGCTGTGCAGCTGCATCCTGTAGTGTCTGCACCTGAGCCTGCAGACGATCCCTCTCTGCCCGGAGAGTAGCCATCTCGCTACTCTCTCCTGTATCCATGCCCTTGCCCTTATCGGGCGATGGTGGCCTCTGTGGAGATGGGGGTCTCACCTCCCTCCTCTCCCTCTCCCTCTGTCGTGGCCGCTCCTGTGCCCGTGGCCTCCTCTGCTCTCTCCCGCCGTGACCCTGGGCCGCCTCTATCGCTGCCTGGTGCCGCCTCCCTATCCGACGCACAACTGCATGGATCGGACCCTGTGCCCTCGTCATCCGAGGAGGGCGGATGCTCGCGTACCAGGCATCGTAGCCATCAGCTACTCCCGCGTCGTCCCCATCCACTGGCTGGATGGGGGCATCGTCCGCGTCCTGACTCCAGAATCGCTGCATGTCTGGAGCCCCGCTAACTATGGTGTTATCCCGAACAGTCCAAGAAAACTCGTAATCCCTCAGAGATGGGATCCCCTGTTGTAGACCGAACTATCGTAAAACCCGGTCGTAGCTATGGAGCTCCACCTCTCCCCTCTCCATCCTCAGCCGGAGACTCGCCTCGATGCGAGCCGGCTCCCGTGCGTCCTCTGCCCACCCTGGATGCTGCCTCCATGGCCTCCAGGTGATCTGGTCTGGGACCAAGTCATCCAGTAGTCTCCGGGACACCGGCAGGTCGATCCGTCGTTGTGCCCCTCTCCGGAGCCACCAGTAGAAGACTCGGGGCCTCTCCCCGTCAACCCCTGTCAGTGGAAGCCCTACCGGCCTCCGCACCGCAATGTGCTCCCAGCACCAAACCTGTAGGAGCGATGTCATGACCAGACACCGCCCGCCCTTGTACACGACCCCGTAAAGGATCCTGTACAGTCGGCATAGAACAAAGCTGCCCCAAGAAAATCTGTAGCCATGGTCGCGCATATCGTAGATCACATCTGCGAGCATCCACGGCACCCTGCATCCGCTCTGGTGGCACAGCAGAAGTCCACCAACCACTCCAGCCAAAACTCGTGTCAGTGTAGATGCCCCAGGCATCTGGCGTAGTGCCTCGATGTTCACTCCGCCCTTCTCCAGGGCGAAGCTCGGGTCACCGCAGAGTCGTCCCATCGCGTGGCCCTGATTGGCCGTAGGTGTGATCATCCTCCCTTGTATGGGGATTCTAAGAATCCTCCATACATCCTCTAGTGTGGGAGTCATCTCCCCTGTCGGTAATCGGAAGCATGAAGAGCCCGGGTACCACCTCTCTGCTAGGGCTGTCAGTAGCCCCATGTCAGTAGAAACCTGCGGCATCTCTGCCACATGCTGCAAGCCGGCCTGTGCCAGCAGATCCCGCTCTGCCTGGGTGAGAGCGGCCAAGTCGTCTCTCAGCCCGCCGTATTTCCACTCTCTGCTCTTTAGTAGTCCTCTCTGCAAACATAAACAATCAAAACAACAAACAATCATTAATAACAATTTCAGTAATCAAAAATACAACTTAAAGATCAAATTTTTGCAATTGATGATATCGCCCACTATTGGACGATATCGTCCCAAATTTGAGCAAAATCGTCTCCGATTTCGCGTGTCGAAATCGTCTCTAATTTGACGAAATCGTCCCTTTTTCGCCGATTTCGCCCTTGGGCGAAATTGACGAACTTGAGACGATTTCGTCGAACTAGGGACGATTTCGTCCGGACGACGTCGACGGCCAAAAACGGCCGCGATGCTCAAAATTCATCCTAAAATCTATCTACAAAGCATGTAAAATTCAAATTAAATCAATCTAAATTGAGTTTAAACCCTTACCCGTAGACCGCGGCGGACCTCTGCAGATCTGTGCGCTGTCTCTACCATTTTGCTCCAGAGCTCTAAAAATAGTAAAATGAACAATAAACAATGAATTAGGGTTTTACCCTATTTTTCTTAATTTTATTCAAAATAATTCACAAATAATTTTTTGCTTTTTCGCGTTTTTACCTCAAACGTTCGATTTGGGTAAAAACACGGAGGGGGCACCATAGTAAGTCTGTCGTACGATTCGACCAAGAATCGTCGCCTAAAAATGGGAATAATTTTTTGCTTTCTCGTAGATCGAGAAGAACTCATCTTTAACGCATTTTCTTCGGAAAATTCGCTAAAGAGGGGGCAAAATGTAGCACCCTAAAATTGGCGCAGTCAAATTGGAATAATTACATTCACCTTAGTAAATAAATTTAAATTCAAATTTAACCTCCCAAACCGCCCATTAACCGCCGAGAAACCCGTTTCCCCTTTTTCCGTGCCATTTTTAGAGGTTGTTTTGACCGTTGGACGATATCGTCGCCGATCAGACGATATCGCCCCATTTGACGATTTCGTCTGGACTAGAACGTCCAGACGATTTTGTCGCAAAACTGAATTTTCATAGATAGACTCTGTTCCAACGGGTCTCCAATCCGGGCAGAAGCGTGTCTGCGCCGTTGGGACCCTTCCCCGTTGGAGATCTCCCAAATTGGGAAGATCTCCAACCTCCCAACAACTTTCCCTAAGCCTATTTAACTCTAAGACTTTTCCCTCCCCAACCCCCGGCTGAATTTTTATGCAAATCGACTCCCTATGTGCTAGAACTTCTCAAATTTGCTTTTTGCACTATTCCTATAGTAATTTTATTGCGGGTATATCATCGGTTTTCAGTCGGAGCCAGCACCTATCGCAGCTCGACGAACCTCGTCAAGATCGGAGGCGATCCTGTCAAATTAGGGACGATCTCGTATCGATGCGAGACGATCTCGATCGCAAGCATACATCGAGGCAATCGAGTGCTCAAGTTTGCTCTTCTCTCTTTTCTCTCTGTCATTTTATGCTATAAATCGGATCATTTATTTAGTTTTTATTCTACTTTGCATCTGGAGTTCACCCATCTAGTTTAGATTGCACATTAAATTCATGATTTGCCATCATAATGCAGTGATCTGTTTTACTTTCTGTTTTAAATTATTGCTTAGTATTCACCTTGTTCTTTAGCATATTTTGCCTCTATTTTGCATAGTAGAATTGCTTGTATTTTGCATCTGTTCTCTGTTTTGCAGGTTTCTGACGAATTCGTTTGACGAATTCGTCAGATCTGAGACGATTCTGTCTGTCTCAGACGATCCTGTCAGATTCCAGACGATTCTGACAGATTGCAGGCGATTTTGTCGAATCCCAGACGATCCAGACTACTTCAAGCATCCGAAACTTCATCAGACATCCCGGATCAGGTAATCTCCATTAGCCTCCTGCAAATTCTCTATTTTTTTGCTTTCAGTCTGTTTACTGTATTCATTTAAATTGCATTTTCATGTAGTTTAAGTTAGAATCATTCGGCCAAACCTAGGATGAATGTTTAAGGATAAAACGAACCCATTAAAACACATTCCCAAAACCTAGGCGTGGAAACTGCCGCCAAATGTTTCCTGGTGAACCCACCATCCGTCGACAAATCACCAAAATGCACCTCCCTTGAGAGGCGGGACCTTCGCAAAGTCCTCTCGTCCGAGGTACCGCATCATCCTTTTCCCATCCTCCTTCCGGGCGCGGATCCAATAGCTTGAAGGTAGGGATGCAAAAAATTTGGAGCGATACAACTGTTCCAACATGATTTTGGCAAAGCACTCCAATTCTAGCTCTACCCGGATTGCCTTTTACAGCTCCATCAATATTAATTTTAATCCGACCTTTTGGGGGTAGTTTCCAACTAGCTCTATCTTGTCTATCTTGCACTTCAACTACCTTCTCCATTGTCCTTATAACAACCTGAGTTTCCTCTTTAGTATAGATTACCACAATTTCTATGACTTTTCTCCAAATGACCTACCAAACTCCATCTAAATATGAAAAAGTTTCTCTAAAATTTGTCATTTCTCTCTAACCACATTGGCCACCAAATGAAGTTTAATACAAGCTCCCAACCAATACAAAGAGCTTTAGATTTAAATCTATCTCTTTTCCATATTTTTCAAATATTAATCTGATTCAAAGCATCATTAACTCAAATTTTATAATATAAAAATCATCTCTCCCAGATCTGGCGCATGAATGAGCACTCAAACATCAAGTGATCAGTTGTTTCCTCACTCTTGTAGCATAAAACACATTGATATGGACCAATGATTTGCCTACATATGATATTATCAAAAGTAAGAATTCCATTTATGCACGAACAACCAGGAATTTTTTTTTACTTTCGGTATATCCTTGGGCTTCCAAATCTTTCTCCAATCCTCTACCTGATATGCATGAGGAGGAGGATTTGGAAGGATCTTATCATATCCATCCTTCACTGTGTAGATACCAAGGCTCCCATAGCCTCAAGCTAATTCATCCTCCTCATATCTACCTGTGAGAAATATTTCTAATAAGATTTTAGTCATGATGGGTGTCAAATCTAGAGGGATTGAAATTGGTCACTCATGCAACTTCTTAAACTGCTTAAACTTTTAATCCCCCAGCTGACTAGTGTTGAAATAACTTTCAATTCGAACCCAACCCTTGGTTTCCATGGCTATTTTTATTGGTTGCAGTTTAGGGAATTCAACAATGATAGGTGGGTATTGATCCCATGAATCTATCCAAAATCATGCCTTCTCCCCTCTCCCCACTTTCCAAAATAATCCATCTTTATCTACCTAAGACCCTAACTTAAGAGCCTACCACACTAAGGATCCATTACCATCCAAAGGGAAACAACCCACCTCATTTGGGTTTACATATCCCAAATATTTACTAATTAAAATTCTACTAAATAAAGAAGTTGGTTGGGAAATCCACCTCTAGTAAAGCTTTCCAGCCAAAGCTTTATTATTTAACTTTGATATTTTCAGTTCCAAACCTCATTTTACCTTGGATTGGCTTACTTTCTCCCAACATACTAAGGCCCATTTCCTCTCTCCTTTTAATTATACCCATAAATTTTTTCTAGCCACCTTGTCCAACTCTTTCCATATGGTATGTGGGGCACCAAGGATAGAAAATTTATAAATTGGCATGGCCTGAATGATTGACTGCAAAAAAGTTAATCTACCCTCATAGCTTAACCATTTGTGAGACCAATGATTAATTATTTCCTTGATACATTTTAAAATATTCCTCCATATCTATTTTTAGTTTTTTAAAATGCAAAGGGACACCAAATATACCACTAGGAGAGAAGTCCTTGTGAATCCTAGGATCTCTAAAATTATGTCCTGAAGCCTTTGATCAAGATTGAAAAATGCCACTTTGGATTTTTTATCATTGATGAATTGGTTTATAGCCCTAAGGTAGACATTAAGTGTATATTTAATCATTCTTGCTTCCCTAAAGTTGGCCACTCCCACCAATCCTGTGTCATCCACAAACTGTAGATGAGTCAAAACTTCCTCATCCACCTTGATACATGTTGGTAATTCTTGTTGTCTTCTCCTCAAGATGAGTCTACCCAAGCCTTCAGCCAATATGAGAAAATGATAGGGGGAACAAGGATATCCTTGATGAAGGCCTTGAGTAGCTCCAAATGGTTGCGATGGAAGACCCTTGATTAAAACTGAATATGTCAGAGTAGAAACATAGCTCATGACCCATTCTATCCAACCTAACAGAAACCAAAGGTTGCCATCATCTTTGATAAGAAGCTCCACTCCACCCTATAAGATTTTGACATATCCAATTTTATGAACATTCCTTTATTTCCAGATGTTTGCATTGAATGGATTGCCTCTTAAGTTAGAACCACACCATCCAATATCTGCCTCTACAAAACCCCCTTGCTCTGAGGAGAATATGCTATGTAGAAGATTTTTTAGCCACTCGGCCATTACCTTTGTGATTATTTTATATATGATATTACATCAGGTAATAGGTATATAATCTGAAATATGCACCCCTCCTTCTATTTTGGAATTAAGGCAATGAAATTATGATTTAATGCTTTAAGAATTCTTTTACTACCTTTAGAATCATCTATAACATCCATTACATCATCCTCCAAGTTGTCCCAGAAGGCTTGAAAAAATTCAATTGGAAAGCCATCTGGACCTGGTGTTTTTTTGGTGTTCATTCCAAATACTACATTCTTTATTAATTGTTGACTTACCCTCCTTAGGAAGATTTGACATTCCCAGAGGAGCCTCAATTTTTATGTTCATATTATTTGGGCAAGATCGGTCCAAATGCCCATATTTGTGACAAACTCTGCATCTGAATGGAAATGCCTCATAATCCAGTTGTTGAATCCAAGATAGTCTTGCAAATTTGAATTTAACCTCTATCGGCAAACGCTGGCTAAGATCCATTTCCACAAATAATCTTGCATAAAAAACTGTGTTTCCTTCCATTGTGTCTTTGGAAACACCAAAATGTCTTCCAAAGGAATAATCGATAATTTTCAATACCTGCTCACTCCAAAAATCCATTGGAAGTGCATACAAACGGATCCAAACCGGGACAGCAGTGGGTTCAATTCGAGGATCATTTGAGGATCAAATCCTACTCTCCGGGGTTGAACAAATAATCCTGCTGGACCATGATTGCTCGTTTCTGATTTGAAAGCCCTATTTCTATTGGCAAGTGAAGAAAAATTAACAATAAAATATCCATTGCTAATAAACCACAAAGAATACTCACCAAGAGGCTCCTAGTTTTTCCGAACCCAGGGATGCAAAAAAATCAGGGTAGGGCAAATACCCATGAATTTATAGAACAAGTCATGATTGGCTCTATATAAAACTGTTTCTTAGACCATCATTTGCTTGCTCAATGACAATCTTTGGCTTTGATTCTAACTGTGGCAAGCATCCATTAACTTGTTGAAATGGTGATCTATTTCCACCAATTGTAAAGAGCATTTTTAATACAGTTTTTTGTGTTTTTTCAGTCTTTGATGGAGATTTATCTTTTAACAAATCTGTAAAAGAACTATGTCTCTCTAAAAGAAGATATGAAGGTGTCCTCATTGGGCCCTCTTAGGCCAGCAATCTTGTCTTCATGTCCACATTAACCAAAAATCTCTTCAACTACCCAACTGATGCCCTAGTTTTTTCTTCCAAAAATCTCCATATCTTCAAAGATAAATTTAATACTAATATTAAATACTAATTTATCTCTTTTTGACAATGATTTTTCTACACTACCCAACCCACCAACAAATACTTAGACAAGTAACAACCAACCCACGAACAAATACCTAGACAGGTAACAACCAACCTATGATAGGTCTTTCTCTGTGTCTTATTATCTGAATAATATATGGTGGATACCACGCCAGCGTCCAGAAAAAAATATAAAGCTGTCAACAGGCACCGTGCGTTGTGCGGCTGGGTAACAGAATTGGATGGGGCCTGCCTGAGCATGAAAAGTAAATGGTCACCAGCCTGCTGCAAGGAGCTGGAATTGCCCAGGCCGGTGCTCTCTTAACTGTGGTTAGGCGAAGAGAGCTGAGGAAATATGAGGACGATGTACAATTATGTTCGTTGTTTGTTTGCGGTGCGACTGTCTCAGACTTCTCCGTAAACGTTGTGGGCAAGTACAGCGGATGCCGTTGCAATGGCCACAGCAGCAGCTGCTATTGCTGAGGGTCGTGGAAAATTATTCCCTTTCGTGTCAAATTATTTTCCCTAGATGTAAGTTTAGGTTTAGGGAGAAAGAAATAATATGTAGAACTGAAAATAATACGTAGAAGACACAAATTGAGAGAAAGAAATATTATGTAGAACCGAAAATAATACGGAGAAACACATAAATTTATTTTTTGATTTATTGTATTACGACATAATATTCCTCAATACATTTTTATATTTTTAATATTTAGTTTTCTTTTGGTTTTTATTATGATGCTATATTACTCTCAAATTCATAATCACAATTTAATCTAAATATGGACAATGCATAGGTTGGATGACCCACCATATGATAAATCAATTGGCGTGGATACACAAATATAAAGAATTCTTACAAATTTTAATAATAACTTCTTAAATTATTTTATTCTATACTTAAAATTATTTTAATAATATCATTTTTCAAGTTTAAAATATGGTATATTTTTATTAACAAGTTGAGTTCTAGAAGAGGAAGTGAAAACTAAGGTATTGGTCGGGTAGATGAAGTACTTTCTAGTTGTTATAGAATAAAAAATGAGAATGCTTTTCTAGAGGGCTCAATGGGATGCCTCTAGATCCTCTCTTAGATAAGGAGAGTTCGTTTGCAAATTGGCTGAGGAAAAATCTCCAACAAAGACTAAAAATTCATTAAAAAAAACACTAAAAATGCTCTTTGGTGGTTGTTGGAAAAATATCAACATCTTAATGTGCCAATAGATGCTTGTCATAGTTAGAATCAAAGACAAAGATCATCGTTGATATGAGTATAGTAGAAGAGGCAGTCTTATATAGAGCCAACCATGACCTGATTTGTTTATTCATGAGTATTCGCCCTATCTTGAATTTTTTGCATTTATGGGTTTGACAAAACTAGGATCCTCTTAGTGAATATTCATTGCGGTTAATTAGTAATGGAGGAGTGTCTTGGTGATTATTATTTATGGTTTGTTAGTAATGGATATTTTATTGTTAGTTTTTCATCACTCACTGAAAAAAATAAGGCATTCGAATAAAAAAAAGAGGAATCATGACCTGGTAAGATTATTTGTTCATTCGTGGAGGCTAGGATTTGATCCCCGAATTGAACCCATTGTTGTCTTGGTTTGGGTCCATTTGTATGCACTCCCAATGGAGTTTTAGAGTTATAAGGTATTGAAAATCATCAGTAATTTCCTTAGAAGATATTTGGATGTCTCTAAAGACACAATGGAAGGAAACACAGTTGTTTATGCTAGATTATGTTTTGAAATGGATCTTAACCATCCTTTCTCAATAGAGGTGGCACTAGAATTTGTAGGACTATCTTAAATTTAGCAACTAGATTATGAGGCATTGCCCTTTAGGTGTAGACTTTACCACAAATATGGGAATTTGGCCCGATCTTGTTTAAACAATATGATTATAAAATGGGGGTTCCTATGGGAATGTCAAATCCTCCTAAGGAGGGTAAGTCTACAATCATTAAAGAAGTAGTCAATGCTTCATGGGGAGATTATTTTGAACAAAACAAAAGAAAAAGAAGGCAAAATAAAAAAGAAAGTAAAGAGCAAACTCAGCCCAAGCCCTCAAATAGGTATGAGATCTTCAAGACACTGGTGGAACAAAAAGAAGAACAATTCATGGAAGTAGTGGATGTGAATAATGAAAACAATAACAATCATGTTCAAGCCCATATTTCATCTCCTCCTATCCTAGAGCATGTAATAGAGTGTAGTGAGTTACCACAATAAAATATTGTAGGGACATTCATAATGCATAATCAATAATAAAGGATGTCATCATGGGTGTGGCAAAACATAATAAATAAAATCCAACTCCAGGGATAAGCTAGGTGGAGAAGAGATCAAATAGTATCAGCTCTCAAGGAGAGGGTAGAAAATCAAATAAGAAATTGATAACATCCCAAGGAGACAAACTAGTCAGTGGGGGGTTGGTGAGGCCAATAGACTCTTACGAGTTTATTAGGGGTTTGAACAGTAGAATCCATCAATATGTTGTTTGAAGACTCTTAGAGAAAAGTAAAACAATTTTTTTGCATATCCAAGAGATAAAAATATCCTTGGACTTCATGTATAAAATTTGGAGGGGTGTTTGTCATATGAAACTGGTTGCCCAAGGGGCCTTAGGGGGGATAGTTACCTTTTGGAACTCTCTTGAATGGATGGCTATAGAACATATATCATGGAGGGGTGTCCTCACATAACATTTTAGGAACAATGTGATAGCTACGTAGGTTTTAATCATAAATTTCTATGGGGCTCAAAACCTAGATGGTCATATTTGTCAATGGAGGAGTTAGATTGTATTGTTGTTGGGGATTTTCATGCTAAATTATCATCCAGAGATCATGAAGGAAGAACTCCAATTTTGGACCTAGGTGATCGACTTATGATTGCCTAGGTCCATGCATTACAATTATTGGATATTAAATGTATTGGAAAAAACTATACTTGGACTAATAAGAGGAGGGGGAAACATAATAAGAAGGTGAAGTTAGACCATTTTTTGGTTTTAGAGGAGGCATTTGTGAAATGAAATCTAAAATTTCAAAATTTTTAGGGTTTAGTCTCATATTACTTTCCCATTTAGTTGGAAGAGGGACAACAATGTTTAAATTTCATAAGTAGCTTCATTATGTCAATGATCAACTAAAATAATGTAGACAAGCTAACAAGTCAAACTTCTAAGACCAAAGGGCTCCATTAGTGGTCAAACAAGATGAGGTGCAAAAACTCTTCAAGGAAGGAACAATTATAAAACAACTCAAAGAAGAGGATGATGTATTATGTAAAGTGGATGAAGATATTTACAACCAAAAGGATATCTATTGGAAATAGAGAGCAAGAACCAGTTGGTTATTGAAGGTGATAAAAACACCAAAATTTTCCATTGGGCTATTTGTACTAGGAAATAGACGAACAAGATGGAGGCTCTTTAGAATGAGAACAGGCTCTCCTAAGATACAATCCTATGTATGCATTTCCATTCAATGGATTATTTTACTAAATTGTTTCAGGTATGTTGCAAGATGAAGAGGCTAACAAAATTCTTGCTATCGTACCCTCTATCATATTTGAAGAACAAAATCAGGCTCTACTTAAACCCATTGATAGAGAGGAGCTAAACAAGGTACTATTTAGAATGAGCACAAGAAAAATGCCAAGTCTAGATGGTTTTCCAATCAAGTTTTTTCAAACCTTCTGGGATAGCTTGGAGGGGTACGTAATGGTCATTATAGAGGAGTCCAAAGATAGTAGGATAATGCTTAAAGCATTAAATCATACATTCATTGTCTTAATTCTGAAATGGAAGGAGGGGGTGCATATTTCAAATTACATACCTATTACCTTATGCAATGTTATATAAAAAATAATCACGAAGGTAATGGCTAAGTAGCTAAAACCTCTCATAGATAACATAATCTCCTTGAAGCAAAGGGGTTTTATAGAGGGCAGATAGATCTTGGATGGTGTGGTTATTGCTTAGGAGGTAATCCACTCAATGAAAAGATCTAGCAATATAATATTGTTCATAAAATTGGATATGCCAAAGGCTTATGATAGGGTGGAGTGGAGCTTCATGTCAAGGATGATGGTAACCTTCAACTTCTCTCAGGATTGGATAGAATGGGTCATGAGTTGCATCCCTACTCTAACATAATGATTTTTAATCAAAGGTCTTCCCTTGCAACTAGTTGGAGCCACTCGAGGCATTTATTAGGGTGATACTTATTCCCCTTATATTTTTCTCATATTGTTTGAAGTCTTGGGTAGAGTCATCTTGAGAAGACAATAGGGTTTGCTAACAGGTATTAAGGTGGGTGAGAAGGTTTTGACTCACCTACAATTTTTGGATGACATAGGATTAGTGGGAGTGGCCAACTTCAGGGAAGCAAGAGTGATCAAAGATACTTTTAATGTTTATCTTAGGACCACAAACTAAGTCATCAATGATAAGAAATCCAAAGTGGTCTTCTTAAATCTTGATTTAAGGCTTTAGGAAAATATTTTAAAGATCTTGGTATTCACGAGGACTTCTCTCTCAGTGGTCTATTTGGGGGTCCCTTTGCATTTTGACAAATTGAAGAGAGCCATTTGGAGGAATATTTTAGACTGTATCAAAGAAAGAATTAACCACTGGTCTCACAAATGGTTAACCTTTGGGGGTAGATTAACTCTTTTGTAGTTAGTTATTCGGGCTATGCCAATTAAATTTTCTATCCTTGCTGCCCCGCATACCATATGGAAAGAGTTGGAAAATATGGCTAGAATTGTTTTATAGGGAAGAGTAAAAGGAGAGATAAAATAGGTGTTAGTAGGTTGGAAGAAAGTAAGTCAGCCCAAGGAAAAGGGAGGTTTGAGATTAAGGATATTAGAGGTAAATAATAAATCTTTAGTTGGAAAGCTTTACTATAAGTGGATCTCCCAACCAACTTCTTTATTTAGTAGTGTTTTAACTAGTAATTATTTGAGACAAGTGAATTTGAATGAGGTGATTCATTTCCTTTTAGATGGTAGTTGGTCCTTAGCATGGTAGACTCTAAAGTTAGGCTCTCAGGTAGTGAAAGATGGATTATTTTGGAAAGTGGGAAGAGGGGAGAAGGCATGATTTTGGAAAAATTCATGGGATTAATAGCCACCTATCATTGATGAATTTCCAGAATTACAACCAGTAAAAACAACCATGGAAAGCATGGGATTTACAACCATTACCTAATAATAGGAAAATAGTTGGTTGTAAATGGATTTTTAATAGGAAGTACAAATTTGATGGTTCAATAGAAAAATATAAGGTAATGCTGGTGGCAAAAGGATATACTCAAGTAGAGGGTATGGAATTTAATGAAACCTTCTCTCATGTGGAAAAAATTGCTTCAATCAGATTATTATTGTCAATGACAACAACCTGTGATTGAGAAATTGAGCAAATGGATGTGAAAATAACCTTTCTTCATGGAGAGCTCAATGAGGACATTTTTATGCAGCAACCAGAAGGGTTTATAGCAAGTGGGAGTAGCAACTTGGTGTGCAAATTGAAGAAAGCACTCTATGGCTTGAAGCAATCACCAAGACAATGGTACCACAAATTTGACAAGCATGTGATTGAGCATGGTTTCACAAGAAGTGATGGAGATCATTGCATCTACTTCATGCAAAAGGTAAATCGCTTCATTATTTTAGTCTTGTATGTTGATGATATTCTTTTGCTTAGTTACTCAAAGGAGTTGGTAAAAATGACAAAATCTGAATTGTCATGGAAATTTGACATGAAAGACTTGGGTCCATTGCATTATTTTTTGGGAATTGAATTCAAGAGAGACCGCATAACAATAAGGCTTTGGATCAGCCAAAGAAAGTACATAGCAGATCTCCTTGAACTCTTTAGCATAGATAAGAGCACTCTTGTGAACACTCCATCTCAAGTGGGAGTGACATTGTCAAATGAAATGAGTTCAAATAACAAGCAAGAAGATGATGAAATGACACATGTACCATATGCAAGTGCAGTTGAAAAGCTCACGTATGCAATGGTGTGTACAAGACCTGATTTAGCCCATGCATTGGGTGTTGCAAGTAGATTCATGTCCAATCCAGGTAAGCAACATTGGGTTGTTGTTAAGCGGATAATGAGGTATTTACAAGGGACAAAGACTATGCAATATGTTATGGCACAGTTGGAAACAAAAAATTACAGGGTTTTGTTGATTCAGATTTTGGAGGATATGTGGATAAGGGCAAGTCCACAAGTGCATATATATTCATGTTGTTTGGTGGTACAGTTAGTTGGAGAAGTAAGAATCAAGAAGTGGTTGCCCAATCTACAACAGAAGCTGAGTACATTGCTGCTGCAGACACATCCAAATAAGCTATATGGTTGCATTTGTTATGTGAAGATGATGGATTTGAGCAAGGACCAATACCTCTTTGTGTGACAACCAAAGTGCAATTGATATTGCAGTGAATCCCAAGTTTCACTCTAGGACTAAACACATTAGAGTGAGGTTTCACTTCATTAGAGAAGTGATAGAAATTGGAGAGGTGGAACTACTCAAGGTGAGGACAGAAAGAAATATTGCAGATGCATTAACCAAGTCTTTGGCTGCACAAAAATTCACTTGGTGTCAAGGTAAGGTAGACTTACAACCTTGGCCAGAGTAGTTGCCAAGTAGGAGATTGTTTGGTCAGTGGCCACTACTTTGTCCCCAACCTCAACACTGACACCATTAGACTGCCAGCACTGACACCAACACTAGGCTGCAGTGAAAAAAGTCAAAGCCCACATTTGCAGGCTGCAATAGCAGAGGTTTCAGGCAGTGGCAGAAGTCAAAGCCCACATTTGCAGGCTGCAATTGCAGAGGTTTCAGGCAGTGGCAGAAGTCAAAGCCCACATTTGCAGGCTGCAATTGCAGAGGTTTCAGGCTGCAGCGGTAGAAGTCAGAGCCCACATTTGCAGGCTACAATTACAGAGGTTGTTACTCCAGAGAAGGGAGGCTGGAAGGTATGCAGCAGAAATCCAGTTTTCCTTGGTAGAGCTTTGTTACTGGTCTGAAAAAAAGGGAGAAAACTTTGTTTTGCTTGGAGTGGCTGTAACTTGGTTGTAACAGGTTGAATGCCCTATTTTTTGCGCATTGCATTGAAACAGCGATTGGATGTGTTATGTATTGTGACAGTCATGTACTGTAAACAGCCTGGTGTTGTGAGACTGCACATATTAATAAAAACTGAAGAATTTATGTTTCTGAATTTAATTTATCTTTTAGGCTGTGTCTTTGTTTCATTTCTCTGTTTTCAACTATCATTGTTATTCTACAGGTGTCTCCCCAAGTGCCAGAACACAGGAATTCGAGAAACATATTTTTGTTAGAAAACAAGAGAACAAAATTTTAAGAGAAAGAAAATTCAATCTATGAAACATCAATCATATCAATGCCAAATTACAATGATTTAAATAGAAAGCGAAGAAAATTCCTTTCATTTTTAAGTAAAATCTATACAAACAAAATAACAAAAGATCACCGACTGTTACGGATTCTTACTTTCTAATCGGTGGTTTGTTCATCTGTGATTTTTTTTTCTAAAGCAAAATATTAGTAAAAACACAACGAAAACCACTGTCATCTGTAAAACCATGATAAAAACAGACGATAGAAAACAGATGGTAAATGATGGTAACCCAAAGAGACAATAAAACAGATGATAGAAAACGATGTTAGTGTCTGTTGTAGCATTGAGATTATCTTTGTATAGGCTGATTCTTGGACGCCGTGCAAATTAGTCAGTGACAGCATTTGAGTAACTTATAATCTCACAGATGTCAAAAATTGTTTTACCCTTTGCTAAGAAATTTGATATTCATTATAAGAAATTATCTCCAGCCCAGGTTGAACTTCATTTAAGAATTTTAGACGGCAGCTCGTTAAATTTTAAATTTATAAAAAATATTAATAATTTGTTTTTAATTTGAAGTAATAATTATAAAGAAACTAGGAGATTTTGTTTGTTTGTTTTTTTTTTAATTTGAATGTTAAATGATATTAATATATTTTCTTTACTAATAAAAAGTTAAATGTTAGGATTTGACAATAAATAGTTATTTTCTTAAATATTTAAAAAAATAAATTATTATTTTAATTTTATTATAATATTTAAATAGTGTTTATAAACATGAGTGTTTTATTAAGTATTTAAGACTTAAAATTTGTTTTATAAAATTAATAATTATTTAGTTTAAAAAACTGTTTTTAAAAAGTAATAGTCAACTTTAACAGTTGGTGGTTGGATTTGAAAATAATTATAAAAATAAAAATAAAAAATAATATGAATTAATATTTTTATAATGAATAGTATATTAAAGGGAAATTAAATTCTTTATTTTTAAAATTATTTTTTTACATAAAAAAATATATTAATTTATTTAAAAATTTGTAATATTTTATATATTTTATTAAAAATATTTTAAAAAATAATTTTTGAATGAAAAAGCCAAAATTGTATTAATAAAGCTTAATTATACAAAACAGTGTGGGTGGGATTAATAATAACTTTATTTATTATTTTTATTTTTAAAATTAATTTACAAATCTTTCTGTTATACGATGTTTATTCATTTTTATAATTATTTAATAACTTTTAAAGTATAAGTAACTCTAACTAACTAGTTAGATTCTTAAAAACTTTCATCACCTCTTTAGGGTTTGAATCGTAGTCCCCTCCATTTCGGTCGGGTATGTATGATAGGTTAGTCTTCAACTTTTAAAATGGTTATTTTTTTAAGTTATTATATGATTATGAGGGTGAGACCTGTTACAATTTTCTTAAATCAAAAATTTAATAAAATTTAAATTTTATAATTGTTTAAAAGAAAAATTTAAATATAATTTATATAAAAAAAAATCTATTTCACGAATTGTAATATTATTATTATTTTTTAAATGAAAATATAATAGGTTTTGGTTCATTCATGTTTTAACCTATGTTTCCTTGAAGAGAATCAAAGACATACTATTATTAATATCTATACTATCAATATTGTAATTGGGTTAGATATTTCTTATAAATTAAAAGTTATTTTTATGTTGTATTATTTGGATTTTGATTTTGACTTTCACAAATTGAGATTTTGATATGGAATGTTCAATATAATTATTGTTTTATTATAGATATACAAAATCCAACTAATTAAATAATGTAATCTTGATGATAAGTAATAAAAATAATATTTTAAATGAAAAAAATTAAAAGGTTGATTCTATCAAATGATATAAAGGGTGTTATTTTTTTTTTTTTTTGCATTTTTCTTATTAACATTCACATCCTTTTCAGGTGAAAAATTTACATACATTTCAAGATTATCTCGATCTAAAAGAATGTGGAAGAGGCTATCTTTAATCCACATAAATCATCTATTTTTCTATCATATTTTTCAATAAAAATAGAGTACTATAAAGTTTATCTCTTACATTTTAAATTTTTTTAAGACAACACAATTAAAAAAAATTAATATGCATGACTTTTTTTTCCTTTCCTTTTAGAGTTTGGAAAAAAATTACAATAAAATAGGTCTTTTATATCTTCATATAGGCTTTACCAAACAATACAATTTAGAGATATTTTAGAATCTCCCAACAATGAGTCATATTTACTTATCCTTACATAACATCATTTAAAATTATAGCATTATGAATAATAAAACGTTGATACAAGAACACGGAGAACCAAATATTAATTTAGAATTAAATTTCATTATAAAAATATGTTAACAGAGAAACAATAATTTTTGAAAGAAAAGAAGAAAGGCATCGCAATGTATGAATTAATAAAATAATAAAAAAATTAAAATAAATTATCCACTTACAATTTTTTTTATTAATTATATTAGGTTAAATTTCTTTTAAATAAAATAAAATAATATTAATAATTACAGACACTACAAATATTTAATTTGTGAAAGAAAAGAAGAAAGACATCACAATATATGAATTAATAAAATAATAAAAGATTTAAAATAAATTATCCACTTACAAAATTTATTTTATTAATTATATCAGGTGAAATTTCTTTCAAATAAAATAAAATAATATTAATAATTACAGACTTTACAAATATTTATTTTATATATTATATATTTTAAAGAATTTTTTTATTAGAGTAATACTTTTATAAACATCCACCGATAATGCAAGTGGCGTCCTTGTCGGTAGACCATACTCACAGGGATAAAAAAAAATTATTTTAACAAAATGTACAAAACTTTTTAACAGAGATCAAAGTGAAAGTGAATAGAACCGAAAAAAAAAAAATAACTTTGTTGACCAGGACAAGACTGTTAAGGATGTGTTATTTATACATAAGGAAAACATTTGTTCAGTGCACATATCTTCATGTTGTTTGGTGGTGTAGTTAGTTGGAGAAGTAAGAAGCAAGAAGTGGTTGTCCAATCTACAACAGAAGTTAAGTACATTGCTGCTTCAGAGGCATACAAAGAAGTTATATGTGGTTGCATTTGTTATGTGAGGATGTGAGATTTGAGCAAGGACCAATACCTCTTTGGTGTGACAGCCAAAGTGCAATTGATCTTAAGATTAAACAAATTAGAGTGAGGTGTCAGGTAAGGTAGGATTGTTTGGTCAATGGCCACTACTCTGTCCCCATTCTCAGCACTGACACCATTAGACTGTCAGCATTGACACCAACACTAGGCTGTAGTGGCAAAAGTCAGGTTGCAATGACAGAGGTTTCAGGTTGCAGTGGTAGAAGTTAGAGCCCATATTTGCAGAAATAAAAACCCATATTTGCAGGCTGTAATTACAGAAGTTTAAGGTTGCAGGGGCAGAAGTCAGAACCCAATTACAAAGATTGTTACTCCAAAAAAAAAAGCTAAAAGATAAACAACAGAAATCTAGTTTTCCTGGTAGTGCTCTGTTTCATTTTTAAATAAAATCTATACAAACAAAATAACAAAATATCATCGGCTGTTACAAATACTTACTTTCTAATCGGTGGTTTGTTTATCTGTAATTGTTTTTTTTTTTTTAATTTCAAAATATAAGGTCATCCATAAAATTATTATGGTAAATGATGGTAACCCAAGGAGACAATAAAACAGATGATAGAAAACGATGTTAGTGTCTGTTGTAGCACAGAGATTATCTTTGTCAAGACTGATTCTTGGACGCCGTGAAAACTAGTCAGTGACAAAATTTGAGTAACTTATAATCTAGTAGATGTCAAATATTGTTTTACCCTTTGCTAAGAAATTTGATATTCATTATAAGAAATTATCTCCAGTCTAGGTTGAACTTCATTATAGAATTTTAGACGGGAGCTAGTTAGATTTTAAATCTGTAAAAAATTATTAATAATTTTTTATAAATAATAATTATAAAGAAACTAGGAATTTTTTTTTTTAAATTGGAATGTTAAATATTTATATTTTTTCTTTACTAATAAAAAGTTAAAAGTTAGGAGTTGACAATAATAAGTTATTTTCTTTATTAATATATATTTTCTATTAAAAAAATAAATTATTATTTTAATTCTATTATAATATTTAAATAGTGTTTATAAACATGAGTGTTTTATTAAATATTTAAAATTTAAATTTGTTTTATAGAATCAATAATTACTTAATTTAGAAAACTGTTTTTTTTTTAAAGTAATAGTGATAAATTATAAGAAACCATATTATAGTTAGATTGAGAATGCTCAACTCTAAATGTCAGTGGTAAGGGTTTCTTACACTATCCAAATCAAAGGATAAAATTTAATATGAATTAATATTTTAATAATAAGTAGCCTACTAAAAGAAAATTAAATTTTTTATGTTTAAACTTATTTTTCTATATATTAAAAGAAAATTGTAACATTTTATATATTTCATTAAAAAATATGGATGAATAAAAAAATAGTTTAAAAAAATAATAACTTTATTTATTGTTATTATTTTTATTTTTTAAATTAATTTACAAGCCTTTCTATTATAAGATGTTTATTCACTTTTCTAATTAATTGATAGTTTTAAAAGTATATTTTTACATTTTTCATCAACTCTTTTGGGTTTGAATCCTAGTCCTTAACCTCCATTTGTGTTGGGTTTGAATCCTAGTCCTTAACCTCCATTTGTGTTGGGTTTGAATCCTAGTCCTTAACCTCCATTTGTGTTGGGTATGTATGACATGTTAGTCCTCAACTTTTAAAACTTTTAAGGAGGTGACTCTTGATAGGGTATGAGAGTGAGACCCGTCTCAATCTGATTTAATCAAAAAATTAAAAATTTTATTGTCTAAAGCAAAATTTGAATATAATTTGTATAAAAAAAATTCTTGTAATTATTTTTTTAAATGAAAATATAATAGGGTCGTAGGGTCACCCATGTTTTAACTTGGGTCTCCTTGAAGAGAACCCAAAGACATACTATTATTAATATCTATACTATCATATTCTTATTGGGTTAGATGTTTCTTATAAATTAAAGGTATTTTTATGTTATTATTTGGATTTGTATTTTGATTTTGACAACTTGGGATTTTGATACAGAATGTTCAATATAATTATTGTTTTATTATAGATATACATAATTCAACTAATTAAATAATATAATCTTGATGACAAGTAATAAAAATAATATTTTAAATGAAAAATTAATAGGTTGATTCTATTAAATGATATAAAAGGATGTTGGATCTTTAATATATGTTTTTTTTTTCTCTATTTTTCTTATTAGCATCCACCCCTTTTCACGTGAAAATTTTAGAAAGTGAAAGAGGCTATCTCTAATCCACATAAATCATCTATTTTTTTCAAATAGTAAAAAAATCATATTCTTGAAATAAAAATAGAGTACTATAAAGTTTATCTCTTACATTTTAAAGTTTTTTAAGGCAACACAATAAAAAATAATTAATATGCATATTTTTTTTTCCTTTCCTTTTAGCGTTTGGAAAACAATTATAAGAAGATAGGTCTTTTATACCTTCATATAGGCTTTACTAAACAATATCATTTTAAAGATATTTTAGAATCTCCCAACAATGACTCATATTTACTTGTCCTTACATGAAAGCATTTAAAATTATAGCATTAATATATGGTTATGAATAATAAAATGTTGATACTAGAATAGGGAAAACAAAATAATTTAGAAAAAAATTCCGTATAGAAATATATTAATTGAGAAACAATAATTTGCGAAAGAAAAAAAAGAAAGGCATCACAATATATCAATTAAAAAGAATTAATACAAATTATAAAAAGAGTTAAAATAAATTATTTACTAAAAAAAATTATTTTATTAATTATATTAAGTTAATATTTATATTCCTTTCAAATAAGATAAAATAATATTAATAATTACAAACTTTACAAATATATATATATATATATATATAATTGAAACCACCAATATAAAAAGTTAGAAAAATTACACTTCGAAGTACAAGACCACTCAAACAGTTAATATCATAAAGACTTTTAAGACCAAAGAACAAAAAATATTTACTTACTTAAAAAAAATTACAAAACTCTTTAAAGTGAAAGTGAACATAACATTACCACCTAACTTACACTCATGCCCTTCTGCTTCTTAATAAAATAATATATATTTTAAGGATGTGACATGTGTTCAGTCATTTCCTTACCTGGCGGGGACCAAGACAGGACTGTTAAAGATGTGTTATCTATACATAAGGAAAAACATATGTTCAGTCATTTTTTTTAACTGGCGGGGACCAGGACAGGATTGTACACACTTTGTCGACATCCATCTAAACAAACAGATGACTGAGTACCCCCCTTGATTTTTATCCACCACTATCAAGCAAATAGATGAGGAGGTGGCCCTGCATGATTTCTATTCGTCACTAACATTTTTTTTTTTTTGGTCTCCTAAACTAGTAACACTCTCTTGTGATTGTCATGGCAGGAGGAAAACAGACTTTTTGACCTGTGTAGCAATGGTCTTATTGTCGTGTGGATGGAACGCTGCCCTCGCTAGTTCGTACAAAATTTTTCCTCCAACGAATAAATTTGACATTGATCTGATCGAAAAGAGTGGCTTGCAAACGTTCACTGGTCCTGGGAGAGAGCTCGGCCATATCTGTAAGAAAGCTTGAAAGCCGACGGCGAAAGAGCCAAAATCCACGGTAGAAATGGTAAATATAAGTGCTATGTTCAAATTTTGAATCTTTTTGAGGTTTGGAAGTGAAACAATCCCACGGCAAAGAGCAGGAAATTCTGACGCCAGGAAAAGAGGGTGGATGGTGACAATCTGGTGGCAGGGATCCGTAAATTCCCACGAGACTGCTCTGCCAACATGGAAAAGAAGGAGGATGTACAATTTGGTTTGTTTCAGAGCTGTGTCCTTGGCTGACCTCTGCGTATACGGCTCGGCACGACGTTGCAATGGCGACAGCAGGAGCTGCTATTTTTAGGGTTTCGTGGAAAATGTTGTGATGTGATTAGAAATGATGAAAAACTGTTTATGAAAGAGTTGTAGTCCCTTAAAAAATCTATAAATTATTAAAATTGAAGAGAAATAACCCCGATTCATAAGTTTGAGCACTTACCAAGAAGAAACTTAGGTTCAAACTTTGGGGGAAGCCAACCCCTTTGAATCTAAGTGCAACCGATGATGGCGATGATACAAACCTCTACAGATAGATTTGTTGGGAGCAGTGCTTGTGGCTTGAACCTTGTGCTGGTCAATTACTAAAAATAGTGGCTGTAAGCAACTCTCCTATGTAATAAAATAAAATAAAAAATTGAAGAGAAATAAGTTGCAAACTTGTTGCAGCGGTCAAGGCTTTGACTTTTCTTTGAGAGGTCCAAGGTTGAAACCCCACTTAATATGGAGTTAAGCTTATTGTAAACTCAATAATTTATTTATGAATATTATTATTTTTTAATACAACAAATAATTTATTTATAAATATTATTATTTTTTAACATAACATAGAATTTTATTCATGTATAACAGATAATAAAATAAATATAGAATGAAACAACTATGGATTATTGTTAATTTTGTTTGTTGTGCTTGTGTTTTTTAACATTCATTTTTTGTAACAATTTCTCCTTTATGTGAATAGCAAGGACGTCTATTATTGATCATTAAGTAATGTTTTTGTCAATATGTACATTGGATTTGTAATGCTTCAACTTAATTTATTCATATTGCACTAAATTACGAATAAATATTTGGTATCAATATGTTTATTTCTATCATGGAACACATGATTTTCAATTTTGGAAATGGTGTTGGTATTATCATAAAATAATATTGTAAGGTCACTTTGTTTTTATTGCAAATATTTAAGAATTATTTTCATCCAATTACTTGACAACCAACTAATGTAATTGTAATCTATTTGCTTCTACTTAAGATAGGGAGACAATTGGTTGCTTCTTCAAATTTTAGGAAATAAGACAAGATCCCAACATAAAAATATATTTATATGTGCTTTTTCTGTCATCAATAGCTCCTAGTTGTTTGTGTATCCACACAACTTATATTCATTGTATCCATTATAGATAATACCAAGTTGTTCCCCTCACATACCTTAAGATGCTCTTTGCTACTCTCCAATGAGTTTCATATGGGTCTTTCATGAATCGTGATTCCAAACTTACTACATACATAATGTCTAGCTTAGTTGAAATGAGATACATAAAATTTCCAATCAAGATTCTATTAAAAATAATATTGATTTTAAGGTTACCATCATATTTGCTTAATTTTTCACCAAGTGTCAATGGTGTTGCAACAAGATTGCAATTCTTCATGTTGAACCTAAAAAATAAATCAACAACATACTTTCCTTGAGAGAGGGAAAAGCTACCACCATTTTGACTAACTTCCAAACCAAGGAAGTAGTTCAACTTTCACATATTAGACGTTTCAAACTCTTTTTCCATTTCATATTAGGATTATTCCATTAATTTCGTGCAATTGCCTATATAAACAAGATCATCAACATACAAAGAAACTATGATAATTTTGTTTTGAACAGTTTTTACATACAATGCTGGCTCTGAAATGCTTTTACTAAAGTCATTCTTCAAGAGAAAAAAATATATTTTTCCATACCATGCAAGGCTTGCTTCAAGTCATATAGTGCTTTCTTCAACTTATAGACAAGATGTTCCTTTCCCTTAACTTCATAGCCAAGTGGTTGCTCCACATAAACTTCCTCATTTAAAATACCATTTAAGAAAGTGAATTTAACATTAATTTAAAAAAATTTCCACTTGTGTTGGGATGCAATTGTAATAATAGTCTTAATCATGTCAGGACTCGCCACATGAACAAATGTTTTAGCATAATCAACGCCTTGAATATATCCAAATCCTTTGGCAATTAGTCTTGTCTTGTGCCTCTTAATATAACCATTTGCATTATGTTTTAATATGTAAAAATTTTTACTTCAATGACATGCTTAACTGGGTAGTCTACCAACTCCCAAGTATCACTATTTTCAATGGTAGCAATCTCTTCATTCATTGCATCAACCCATTTGGTTTCACTTGTTACTTCTTCAAATATTATAGACTCATTATGAATGTGCCCAAGCAATGTAAATTTAACAAGTTGATTTTCATTAGAAGTAGCTTGATAAATATCATAAAGTCTTATGACCTTCCTAGGAGGGTTTGTGCTTGAATATAAATCTAAATTTACATTTGAATTTAATGGTGAAGAATAGGATAAAGTGGATATTGATTTGGATGAAGTTAGGCTTGAAATACTTAATGAGGTTGAAGGATGACTCACTTTTTCATTAACTTCATCATATGGTACTAACTTTTTTGTTTTTGCATCTTGCTGCTAGTATTTTTCATCTTTATGCCAAACTAAACTTTCATAAAACTTAATATCATGACTAATTAACACTTTCTTGGTGACTAAATTATACAACTTATACCCTTTAGTCTCTTCATTGTACTCAAATATATATATATATTTCTTGCTTTTGTTATCAAAGATTTTTCCTCTTTTATTTTAGAACATGTGCATATGTAATGCATCCATAAAATTTGAGATGAGAAACACTTGGGCTTCTTTCATTCTAGACTTCACATGGTATCATATTCTTCACACTCTTTGTAGGACTTATATTTACTAAATAAATTGTGGTAGCTATAGCTTCTACCCATATTTTTTTTGGCTTTTATCATGCTCCTAGCCAAATTTATTATGGTTCTATTTTTGTGCTTTTTTACACCATTCTATAAAGGCATGTAGGTTGAAGTTAATAGCTACTTAACTCCATTATATTTGCAAAACTTGTTGAATTCATAAGAGGTAAATCCACCTCTTCTATCTAAGTATAAAATCTTCGAATAATAGCTATTCTCCTTTTCTACATGGGCCTTAAAATTATTGAAAAATAAAAATGCTTCTAATTTTTCTTTAAGAAAATATACATAAGTGCAGCTACTAAAATCATTAATAAATATAATGAAGCATAGATTCTTATCAATTGATGGAGTAGATATTGGTCCACATATGTCTAAATGTACTAACTCAAGTGGTGTTTGTGCTTTCCATGATGTAGCTGCTAGAATTAACTTTTTATGTTGCTTCCCTAGAATGCACCCTTCACAAACATCATATTTGGGATGAATCATTGGTAAAAATTTTACCATTATTTTCTTCCACAAAAATTGTAAACCATTTAAACTTAGATGCCACAACCAAGATTCACCATTGAGAGCAACTTTCAAAATTTTGGCATTGTTGCTAGGAAGAGTTAATGTGAACATGTAATTCTTGAACATTGGCATTTTTGCTACAACTTCTTTGTTGTTGTCTTTATTATAGATAGTGCACTTGTTGTCCTTTAGGATAAAAAAACCCTTTTCAATTAGTTGCCCTGCACTAAGAAGGTTACATTTTAGTCTAGTGCATATTATACATCATGTATGATCTTTTTCTCTCTATGATTTGTCTAGATATCAATGCTTCATTTTCCCATAATAAGGATCATATTATCATTGCCAAGTATTACTTGGCTCTTCATTGATTCATCCAACTTAATAAATATTTCTTTGTCACCTATCATTTGATTGTTACAACCACTGTCTAAATACCAAATATCATTTACATATTTTCATCCATGTTAGAAGAAAAATCATAGAATTAGGCTCTTCATTCTTCTCTATGAAGTTAGCTCTTTCCTTATTCAAGTCTATCTTCTTATTCCAACAATGAGCTTCATCATGCCCATTCCTTTTACAATAATTGCAATGAATATTATTAAAATTTCTATTACCTTGAGCATATGAGTTAAATATTCCTTTGTCGTGTCCTCTCATTGGTGCTCTTCCTCAATCTCTTCCTCTACTTGTAGAAGATTCACCTTGAGTGGGTTACTTTTTCCCCTTATCTTTAGCATCTTTTATGTTGATTTTTTTTTGGAGTGCTTGCTTAAGAGAGTTTTGCAATTTTGTTCATTCATCCATAGAATACATGCCTAAAATGTTTGTTTTCAATGACAATGACCATTGAGTCATATTTAGAAAACAAACTCCTTTATATATTTTCAACTATCTTTTGATCAGACAACTACTTTGCATGAAATCTTATTTAATTCATAGGACTCATAGCTCTAGTGAAAAAATATTGTAAAGGCTCGGATTCTTTCATGAAAAAATTCTTGAAATCTTGTCTAAGCATTTGCAATTTGATGATTTTTACTTGATGAGTGCTTTGGAAGGTTGGTTGCAAGATATATCATGCCTTCTTTGTTTTAGTTGTTGTAATCCTAAAAAAAAATGTTTATCATTGCTTGCTAAATAAAAAACAATGCTTTATTATCTTTTATATTCTTTCTCAACAAATTTGTCTACTTGTGATAGTGTTGCAAATATAGTTTAATTAACAAACACTACATAACCGTTCTCTACTAATTCCCATACATCCTAGAAATAAAATAGTGTTTTCATTTTAATGCTTTAAAATTGTAGTTCTCTCCCTTAAACTAAAGAATATGAGGTTGTGTCAAACTAAAATCATCATTGTTTCTATTAAACATATTTTATATGTTTAATATCTCTTTTATAGATGGCTTATAAATTTTTCAAATAAAATTTAACTGCTCTAATACCAAAAATATTAAAACTTCAAATTGTTAAAACATACAACAGATATGAAGTTGGACTACTAACCATTTACCAGGACTGCTGCCAAATAATTATAACTACTATAAAATAAATAAATAAATAAACAACAAAATATTAAAACAGTAGACAATAAATTACTTGATTGCTTACATAAACTATATGAAATACAACTTATTTATAAATTTATAAAGTGAAATAAATATAAAATAAAATCTTCTGCCATGCATGTGCTATACAACATTAACTGCTTCTAAACATGCAGTTTGGATGGAGAAAGATACAAAGGAAAGAGAAATCCATCCCTCAATTTTTCAGTTACAGATTAAAAAGAAATGTCACGAACCATGGGCAATATTTAATTGTGGTTTGCTCATCGGTAAAACTATCGGAAGACAGGCAGAGCAAAGGAACAATATAGCATATAATAGTAAAAGACATTACGTCGTTGCAGGATTAGTATTAAATTAAAGGGAGTTATTTTCGTGAAGACGATGATTCTTCGATGTGACGGTAAAAAACTGAGTGACACCATTTAAGCGAAGTGAGAACAACCCCTGAGGTATACAGAAGCTTTATAACTCCACAGGATAACATATAAAAAAATGATGAATATTCTTTTTGGTAAGAAGCTCACACATTTCTTTACTGAATGTTAATAGGGATTAGAGTTTCACATAAGAAGATTAAGGTGAGAGTCTCACATAAGCAGATTAAGGGTTTTATTTTAAGCTTGTTACGGTATTAGTAAAAGTTTGACACCTTTATACTTGCTATCCTATTTGTAAAGAGTTTGGCAAGTGTTGGACTTCATAAACCACTCAAATTCCACTACCAAATCAATATAAAATTATTAACACTAAATAAAAAATATTAAAATAAAACAAAATTCCAATCCAATGAAAATATGTTTTGTTGATGTTCTTAACGTATTTTAATTCAGTCACTATAAACTGTAAAAGAAGTTAAAATAAATCAAATCGAAGCTGCTTGTAAATATCTGATTACTACAACCAACCTATTTTTTCTGATATTTTTATGAAACGACAATGCTATCAGTTCGATATTTTTTATGAAACGAAATTGCCATCACCCTCGTAGAGAATTTGTTAATCAGAATCTGCGCCCTTAATATTATTTTCATAAACCTGTGAATCGATGACACTATCTCTCTACTGTCTTTAGGGCCTTGCGGTGACAGCTATTGATGGAGTAGTCCTTAGCGTTCTTAGTGTCATTAAATATAAATAATATTCGAAAAGTTAGTGAGTGTAACTATAATTAATCCTGTAAATCTTTTCCTTTTTACTATTGTGATGGGGAGGGACCCAATACTACCATAAGATATTCACAACTACAAATTAAATTCAAGAGTTTATTTTAATATAAAAGGATGAATGAAATATAAAGTATGTTTTCTATCCCAGTAGGCCGCGAATATAACAAGGGTTGCAGGCCTTGAGCTCTAGATTTGGTGTTTCATGGTTTTCAAATATCTTCCGATGATTTCGGAAAAATATTAAAATAAATTTTGTATGAATTTTGAGAAATTTATTTAGGGCTTTGAATTTCTTGGTTGAACAACTATAAGTGGGAGAGCAATTATAAATTGATATGGTGGTGGTTCAGCAATCACAAACTATTATGGTGGCCAAGCAACCATAGGCGTCGGGTTGTTGGTAATATCTTTGCAGTGAGAATATTATTCAACCACAAGAGGTTGTTTAGGGTTATGGATTTTATAGTTGAACAACCACAAGAGACGATAGAGCAACCACAAACTACTATGATGACGACGGAGCAACCACAAACTCCTACGATGATGGTGATGGAGCAACCACAAACTGTTATAATGACGACAAGAGAGCTATGGTGGCAGAGCAACCACAAACTACGGCAGTAGGAGAGCAACCATAAACTGTTGTGGTGGTGAAGCAACCATAGGTGTCGATTGTTGGTAATATCCTTGTAGTGGAAAATTATTCAACCACAAGAGGTTGTTTAGGGTTTTGGATTCCCTGGTTGAACAACCACAAGAGGTGGTGGAGCAACTACAAATTGCTATGGTGGCGACAATGATGGAACAACTACAAATTGTTGTGGTGACGACAACAATAGTGGAACAACCACCTTTTTCAAATGAAACCCTAAGTGTATGCGGAATGAGAGAAAGTGACAAATATTTTGAAACCGGGGTTCAAGTGGGAAATTTTTCTATAGGGACTCAGTAAGGGTCTAGACCTAGAAATGGCATGGGAATTGAAATTCATACAAGATTATTTGACCTTAGAGATTTGTGGCTTCAAATTTTGAGGGGCAAGCAAAAGGTTTCAATAGGTGATTGTGTTCTTTCATCGAAAGGAGATAGAATTGTGGTGTCACAAGACCTAGTGCAAATGGTTGTTGCCCAAGGAGACCATTGTTTGGTGGGAAAATTCATGGGTATTTTTCTTGAGTTCAATGCAATCCAAAGGTGGAGATAGAAAAAATGGTGATCTCTGGGACACATGGAAATAGTAGCAATGCCAAAAAACATTTTTTTGATCCAACTAAATTGTGAGGAGGACTCAAAAAGGATTCTTCGATGAGGGCCTTAGTTCTTTGGGTATAGAGGGCTATTTCTCAAGAGGTGGTCCATAGAATTTGACCATTTCATTTAGAGCATCAGCCAAGCCCCTATTTGGATCAAATTTGGATCAAATTACTGGGTCTCCCCTTGCATTTTTTGCATGAAGATATATTAGCAAGGATTGCTTGTTGGTTGGCACACCTAGTGGCGATCGAATATGCAATAGAAACTAGATCAAGACTTCTTTATGCATGGGTGTGCATGAATATGGACATGGAGAAACTATTTATCAAGACAATTGAATTGGTATCCATGTATGGTAGTGGAACTAAAATATTAAGTATGAAAATCTTTTGATCAAGTGTAAATCTTGCCATCATGTGGGGTACATTTATTGGGATTGTCCTTAGAAGAAAAATCAATCTCCACGATGGCAAAAAAAAAGGATGGTGGAAATAAGGAATATTTGGCAAGAGAATCAACTAGAGAAGTAGGGGACTTCGGTATGGAGAAAACACCCTCCTCCAATATGGAGGAGAAAGGGAAGGAGGAAGGAGAAATTATAGAAGAACCCAACAAGTAAGTAACCCCCTTGATATTCTTCATGTTGCTTCAATTGATTTACTATTCATAATCCTTTTGGATGCCTCCAAATCATCTTAGAAGACTTAGATTATAATGCTTTAGTTTTTTATCATGAACAAGAGTAAAACACCTTTGAAGTTGAAACCCAAATAAAAAATAATTTCTCTCTTACCCTGGAGGAGAACATTGAGATTTAGGATAAATCACCTAGGGCTGAGGAACCTAAAAAGGAACATGTTAGCCCTAATCAAGTCACAAAGAGCTCTAGAAAAATTGAGGTGTATGTTGGACATGAGGCAAAACAAGGAAGATCCTCTTAGTAAAAACTTAGAAAAAGGAAACTACAAAAGAGGTTGTGAACAAAACACAAATGACCCTCAAATTTGGAGGTTAGGATAGATCACCTAGGGCTCAAGAACCTAGGAAGGAATAGGGGAGCCCTAATTGAGTCACTAGGAGCTCTAAAAAAACTAGGGTAGATGTTGGGCATGAGCTAAAATAGGGAAGATCTTATAAGTCAACAAACTATGAAATAGGTTGTGAATGAAACAAGATGACCCTCAAATTGAGTGGAAAGAAACAACCGATTAAAATTTAAAAAATGATAATTATATCTTGGAATGTCAAGGGCCTTAATTCCCATTCCAAACATTGATTGGTGTCATCGTTAAGGATGGAATTGAAGCCTCAAATCTTGTTATTACAAGAAACCAAGTTGAATAGTCAAAAGTTGGAAAAATTAGAAGTATTTGGAAAGAAGCCAAATTTGTTACCAATGCAACAAATTGTGTCATAGGAAGGCTTTTGTGTATGTGGTATGACACTTCCCTAATAGTATGAGGATAATCATTGCACTATGTTCTAAAGAGATGATATAGAGAGCAAAGAGGATGTCCAGAGGTCATGATTCCCCTTCATCAACATAACTCTCAATTGTTTGTTCTCTTGTTATGATATTTGGTTTGATGTTCTAGATTTATTCTAGTCTTTGTTTAATTTGTATCCTTTGAAGGGTTACATGTTTTGTTTTGTAAAGTAATCTGAGTATGTCCCTTTGTGTTGGTCCCAATTTGTGGTCTCTTGATATATCTGTTTGGATGTAAAAGGGTTGGGAACCTTTCAAAAACCCCTTCGTAAACTAATAATATATATATAAAGTACGTTTTATAAATTTTTATATTCAAGAATCCATAATATAAAGGATGACCAATTTTTGATATTATAGTTTTTTATTTTATGCTATTTTTCCTTCTCTACAACCTTATAATAAGGAATATTATATAGTATAAGAAAATTAATTTGAGTATAATTTTATGATAAAAAAGTAAAATTTGCATCATGATGAGAGTTATTTTGTGAGCATGTCACAAGGAGACTTACTTTGTGAGCATGTCACAAAGTCCCTACTTGCATGACATGGTTTTGTTAAAAACAACCATTTTAAATCCTATAGTGTAGGGTAGATGTATTCCTTCTAAAGTCTCATACTCCAAACATAAAGTGTTGGGTTAGGCCTATAACCTTAAAAAATAATTAATTTTACCCTTTTACAAGCCCTTACAAAAGATAAGTTGTTGGGAAAAAGGGTAACCTCAACCTAACAGTGATGTGATAAAATTAAATGAAATTCTTTGAAATCTAAAATTTTAAGTTCGTAAAATAATAACAAACATTCCCATATTTATATTTTGCAATATTTTACAATAGTCAAATATTAACACATTATTGATTATCTTGCATAAAAAAGGTAAATTCTTATTGATATTGATGCTTGCCTAGTTTAGTTACCTTGAAATATGAGTATTATTAGTATATGGGTTTTCATACAATAATTAACTCTAAGATTTAGGCATGAATTAAACAAGAGAATTGGAGATAAACTATGTCTAATTTTGTGTTATAATATGAACTCAACCTTTGATGCATTGTTTTAATTTATTATCCTCTTATACATTTATCAATTATGTTGTCAACCTTTCACACATTGTTATAAGATATCACAAATATTTGATACATTGATTTTATATGTTAGAAGTGTGTTTATTTTAAAGAAATTATTCCAATTGTAAAAACCCAAGTCTACTTACTTGGTTGCACCACAAAAACAAGTCAAGCAAATTTTCAGGATAATTTTTTTTCTAAATTTAATGTTTGCAAACTTACAAGTGCTTTTAGGTTCATAGCATTTTGTCTCACCCAATGAGTCTTAAACATATACTTTTAAATTAGTACAGGCATATCAAACCACTTTTGGGTTCATAACTACTACAGACAACTATCCAAGTGGACGATATTGGCCAAATCCCATAAAAGGTGCCATTATGTAGAATCAACTTACCTCATTACGTCATATGGTTCTAGTATGAGGGTCGATCCATGGTTAGGGTTATACTTTAGGGCTCATAAAACCTAAATGTTGGATGCATACTTCCCCATCCCTTAACATAGTGAACTTTCGACTAGCTGGTCAACTTGTTCCATTAGCTGTATGTAAGGGGGTTAGTGTACATATACCTAGATTATCTACTACTTGGAGTTAGCTAGATCCATGTCAATACTTTAACCTTGGACTTCATCACTCATGCCCATTATGACTCACGATTGTTTGTCCCATATAAAACATCGCAACTAACTAGATAAGTCAAATGAACATGGAACTTATCATAGTACTTATCGAGAAGCAACTTAAAGGTGGCATCCCATACCGTCCCTCTTTACCAATTCTATATAGATCACTTGTTTCGACAAATTCTATCAAACTACGGTTGCTTTTGAGACTCGTTGTGTGCATACTCACACCTCAACGACATTGGGTGTTTAACCTATTCATTTTCATTGGCAATAACTTTTTTTTATCCTTCTCTATAAACTTAACATTTGGGTTAGAGGTTTTTTCTCATGGTTTAGAGTTTTCCCTAATGTTATTCATACTTAATAGAACCAACTCTTAATACTAGATTTATAAGCCAATCATATTATTTTACTCATAATAATTGCAAGTCTTCTGTTTCTAAGTTTCAAAATAAAGAATACTCTTGTTCAATCATTCTCTACTGACCCTAGAGTTTCTTGTATTATATACTCCAATTATTTTTAATAAACATATAACAAGTAAAATAACTCTAATAACTATTTAACTTAAGCATCAAATCTTTAACTCAACCAATTATTCTTTATATAATTAATTTTGCTTCTTACTAAACTATGGTTTGCATACTCAAATTGTTTTCAACCAGCAAGAACTTCATCCACTTTTCCAAGGAGAATATTTTTTCTATTTTTATATACCACTTTCTCTCCTCCAAGTATATATATATTTTTTGTTTTGGTAATAATTTTATTTTCAGATTTAAATGTCTCACTTAAACAAATAAGTAACTCAATTAGATAAAGTTAGCAATCTAGTTGCTAAAAATTAGTCATCATTATAACAATCACTAAGCTTAACATATTCCAAATTATATTTTCCATACTAAATTAAAACCATTCGATCAACATTGTTAAAAGTGTTATGGATCTTTTACTTTGGAAATGTTACAAAGTTCAGAACTTACAATCCTTCTTCAGAAACCAACTGAACAAAATAATTCAATTAACCAATTGTTTCTCAATTAACATAGCAATATGAATTAATTAAATATTTATAACTTTATTCCATTCATAGGATATTTATCCTACACCTTAATTGATTAGTCTATACAATTCACATAAGACTTACTGAATTATCTCTCATTTTCATGATTTCTTTTTCATATCATAGGTCTAATATAAATATTTATTTGAATCCAAAGGAGCATTCTAAAGATAGATTATCATTCCAACCATTCAAGTGTGATATTTTCCATAGAAATTTTACCCATAATACATAATGGCAAGTTTACTCTCCTTCTATTACAATGGTCAACCCTTAACAACAGAACCCTGAATTCGACAAACTCGATTGACACATACAGTTTAAAATAGATCATCTACCAATTTCAACTATTATTTTTGAGATTCCTATGTATTAGGTTATAGAGTACATTCGCTAACTCATATTTCAATTCAATGATAGAGTCATATCTCCAAAGAACGCACAAGATAAAATATAACAAGTTAAGCATTTACTCAAAATTCTTAATTATACATATAAAGTAAACCAATCCCAAAAATACTCTATTTATGTCATTCAATTACCGAATTGTTTTTATTTTCGGTTACAAGTTACCCATTTAAGTTTTCCAACTCCTACATCTCGTTCTATTACTCAAACCAAAATACATCATTAGCTAGAAATGAAAAGGGCCTTAACTTATTTGTTGTCTATTTTCTAGAATAAACAACACTACTAGAAGGACCAAATAAATAAGAATAATATTATAATGTTCTATACAATTTTATATATCAAACTATTGGGATCTACTACCATGTAGTGGCCATAATCCACACTATTTTAACATTGTTTATTAACAAGTCCCACAATAGTTTGCATCATAGCCACTATGCATAATATTGAAACCAATTTTTAGGTAGTTCCACAATAAAGTCCATTGATATTACTTGCCATATTTGCATAGGTACCTTGTGCGGATACAACAATATTGTAGGGTGTATGTGTTCTGCCTTCACTTTTTGGCATTCAAGGCATTGAGTGACAAATTCAATTATGTTACTTTTCATTCCAAGCCAATAGAAAGTTTTTCTCGTATTCTCCCTCATCTATGCTCCTCCTAGATGAGTAGAATATGGTGTTCTGTGCACCTCATTCATGACCACCTTTCTCAGATTTTTTATTTTCAGAATAACTACCCTCTCCTTGAAGCATCGAAAACCATATTTGAAGCTAAAATCTTGGTTTTCATTTGGGTTTCTTTCCATATTTTCTTGAACTTGGTTTTAGTATGCATCTCAATTTTTCATATCCTTGACTTGTTCCATAAAATTTATATGGGTGCAATACATGGCCGCTATGTACCTTCTTTTACTTAGATCATCAGTAACTTTGTTCTCCTTTCATTTTATATACTCTATGCCAAAATAATATTCCACAAGAAATCCCATCCATATCCTTTGCCTACCATTGAGTAAGGGTTGTGTAAATATGTATCACAAACTCTAATGGTTTGTCCTCTACTCAAAGGATATCCCAACCAAATAGTTTTGCCAACTCTTGAGGGCAAACACCATCACTACAAGTTCAATATTATGGGTAGCATAGTTGATCTTATGTTTTTTTAGTTTTATTGACCCATAGACTATCACTGTCTCCTCCTGAGAGAGCACTCCTCTCAATCCTTCTAATGATGCATCCATACACAAATAAAAGCTTACTTGAGGATCGGGTATCTTGAGTATAGGAGGTATGGTAAGCTTTTGCTTAAATAGTTCAAATGCTTCCTCTCATTTATCTATCCACTTGAATTATTTTCTTTTCCTCCGAAGATTAGTCATTGGGGAGGTAATACTAGCATAATATTTCACATAACACCTATAATAGCCAGTCAAACCTAAAATATTCGAAATTCCATCACACTCATGGGTGGCAGCCAATTAAAAATTACATCTATCTTTTTAGGGTCTACCACAATACATTTCATTGAGACAATGTGTCCTAGATACTTCACTTCTAACACATAGAATTCATATTTGATCAAATTTCCAAACAATTGGTTTTCCCTTAGAAATTTTGACATAATTATGAGGTGTTTGTCATGTTCTAACTTATTCCTAGAGTATATCAAAATATCATCCAAAAATACTAGCACAAACTTGTCTAGTTGCAATCTGAATATACTATTCATCAAGTTCATGAATGCAAGTGGGGCTTTTGTTAAGCCGAAAGGCAAAACAAAAAACTCATAATACCCATAATGTGTATTAAAGACTGTCTTATCAGTATCTTTCTCATGAATCCTCAATTGATGGTACCCTTATTTTAAATCAATCTTTGAAAATATTGTCGTATCCTTGAGTTGATCAAAAAAGTCTTTGATTCTAGGAAGGAATACCTATTCTTGGTGGTGGCCTTGTTCAACATTTTGTAATCAATACAAAGTCAAATAGAACCATTCTTCTTCTTGAAAAATAAGACCAATGCTCCCTAAGGTGACACACTTGGTATGATTAATATTTTTTCCAATAATCCATGTAGTTGCACCTTCATCTCTTGCATTTCTATGGGGTTCATCCTGTAGGGGGATCTATGAATAGGTTCTAATCCTGGTTGAAGCTCGATCATGAATTCAAATTCACATTGGGGTGGTAACCCTGGTAAGTCCTCTAGAAATACATCTCTAAATTATTGTAGTAGCGGATGTTTCCTTAGCACTTCCTCCTTTCTCTTGTCTATCTCATTCAACTTCACCACAAATACCATTCCTCATTTCTTAATGGCTTTCTTGAGTTGCATAATCAAAATAATTCGGGGTTGGAATGCTCCTTGTTGATTGTACTCTCTCTATATTTTTTCTTTGTCTTCAAAGAACTCAATCCATTGATATTGAAAGTTAATTACAACCCTATGTGATTGCAACCAATCTATCCTTAAGATCACATCAAAGGTGTGCAAGGGAGCAACATAAAGGTATCCTATGGTCACACTTCTAAGCAAGGTAATCTTTGCTATAGGATAGCATTGACTTACATAAAAATTTTACCATGATCCATACTCTACCTTCCACCCATGAGCTAATATTCTTGGTCTTTCAGATTTATATTTAATTAGGATTTATGAAACAAAACTATCTTTAGTACTGCTATCTATCAAAATCTTAACATTTATATTAAAAATATAACCCTTTAATAGTAATGGAGTAGCTTGTCCATCGAGTTCCTATTTCACTATTGATACATAAATCTTGTGGGTTAGCTCTTTGTGTGTAGGTTCTTTGTACATAGGTTCCTTTCCCTTAGATTTCAATCCTACTATGCATAGATATTTTGTGGTGTAATGCATTCCACCACAATCATAACACCTGGTCTTGGGTCTTGGATGTGTTTTCTATTTATGCCCATCGTCCCTTTTCTCTATTGAAGGAGGATTAGCTGCCCTTGATATGGTTTTTTTTTACCTTGTAAAAATTAGCATTGTGGTTCCTCCCTTGGAACCTTCTTGTATTCTTCCCTTACCTCATGTAATTCCTTTAGTCCTGCTCTGAGGAATTTTTACCTGCTTCCTATCCTTCCCACTTAACGAATCCTACACTGTTTCTTTTTTAATGCCTCTTTTTCTTGCTCACCCAACCCTTCATAGTCGAGATAGGGTTTGAGATAGGTTTCAGCCTTCCTAGCCAAATCATAGGCCTTCTACAATGTAGCAAAGTGGGTTCATGCAGGGCAAGTGGGGTTTGCTCCTAATATAAACTTGTGGATCTTCATTTTCTCATTATAAGAAGGAACATACTTAATGATGTTGACAAACATTTAGTGGTATGCCTCCATCGACCTAATTCCCTATCGAAGTCTAATGAATTCCTCAAGTTTTTGGGAATAAAAGTGCTTTGTGAGGAATATATCTTTAACGGCCTTTACAAATGCTTCCCAACTCAAATCAACTATAGTTGTAAGTCCTAGTCCATTGCTATATGTTTACCACCAACTCACACCATCTCCTTGAAGATGTAGTGTGGCATAGGATGTTTGGGTGCTAGAGTAGTTTTTTATACTGTAATAGGTTTCTATCTCCTTCAGCAAATATTTGGCTTTATTCCCATATTCCTCTCCATTAAACTTGGAAGATATTAAATGCTTCATATATTTACCCAAATCAACCTCTAGATGAATCCTAATCTGTTGTGCTTTTGTAAATGGTTCATTTGCCTATTCTATCCTAGAGTTCCTAGCCGGTGTTTCCTCGTTCAAAGTGTTATCCAACAACTATCTTTGTGCTTCTACTTGGTCATGAATTTGGGCCACCGTCGCTATAAAATCCTCTCTTTCCTCACTAGGGTTATCTATTCCCACATATGGATTACCTTCTTCTACATTGGTCTATCGTATCTACCTCGTCATTAGGGCAACACCACTCCTTCCTCTCTTGGGTGGCATTATTCTTGCCACACATAGGAGAATCAATGAGAATCAAATTACTAAGCTATTGTAGTCATACTTTTGCTAGTAATTAAGAAAATAGGTTCATCCTTATATCTAGGTAGATTTTTATTTTTGTTACAACCAGTCTAACTATTGTGTAGTGAGCCTATCCCACTATGAACCTAGGCTCTGATACCAAATTTCACAACCCAAATTTTTTATCCTATTTTTTTTAGTGAGACTAGGATGTATTGTAACCCATGTAATTACTTATCTAGTCTTACCCTAGGTACACCCATCACTACATCCTATGTAAGTCTATCTACACAAGTGTACTAGGTGCATGGCTAGTAGTTACAAGTTATCCCTCTCTCTAGCCCCACGAGCTAACATGCCTTCACTTTCATTCTACATAAAGGTATGTTTAAATATATCCACTACTCTCATCCATCAGAGTAGGGCTAGAGCATATTCAACCTAACTATCCCTCTCATATAAAATATGAGCTAGTCAGTATTTCACTTGCCTCATTAAAACCCTATTTGTATGATCCTTAGAGGAGTTTGGACAACATTGTCGATCATCTAGGTCGATGTGGTATCCGAATTCCTCTCAATCACCTCATCAAGTTCCTTTATTATGTGTGCTTGCAATCCCATAGGTATTCTATCGAAGGTTCTTAACTTCTTTTCTAATATTCACTCATCAAATTCCTTTATGATGTAATTGACTAATTCCTTAGCTTTCCTCTCATTTAACTATTTACTATGAGAGTAGATGCAACCTCCACCATAGTTACTAATACCCATAAATTATAACTCCTAGAAGAGCATGAGATTAGTCTCTCAAATCCTCTCAAGAGCTTAACTTGTTTATCTACCCACATAGTAAAGTTGGGATCCTAGTTACTAGGCACACTTATTCTACTAGATATAACTAGCTTAACATGAAAGTTCATAACTTCCCATGATATCTCATTTCTAACTTGGTAATAAATAGCATCATTTCTATAACTAAATAATCAAATAACATTATTTCCATTTTGTAACTTATTAATCAAATAACATTATTTCCATTTCATAACTCATTAATCAAATAACATTATTTCCATTTCATAACTCATTAATCAAATAACATTATTTCCATTTCATAACTCATTAATCAAATATCATTATTTCCATTTCATAACTCATTCCATTGTCTACAAAGTTAACATGATCTACTCAACTGGTGCATCAAGCAAACTAACATAAAGCAAGAGTAAACACATATTTTTTACCATATTGACACCATAATTATCCTAGGAGAAACATCATGGGGAAACCCAGCCTTCAAAATTTGTTTCATTATTATTTCATTAGAAATATAATATTTACAAATACATGGACCATCCATTTAGTTTGAGGTTCCATTAAATCCCTTTCATTACTCTTCTATTAATTATCTTTTTATCCATTGTTCATAGAGTCGACACCTTAACTATGTCTCGAAAGTCAGTCTTAATTTCCCAAATATGCTATCATGGAAGCCATGGATTACGTAGGATTGGCTAAGTATGTGTCCATAGGCAATCTGATATAGCCTTTGGAGTTACATTTTAGAAATGACACTCAACCACCCTACCTTCTATATGGAGTTACTACCAACTGCCGCACCCGAAGGAAAACCTATATTCCCAATAGAAAATTTTGGTGTTACCAAAGATAGGATCTTTAACTCACTAAAGCTAACATAATAATAGTGGAACTTTTATGATTGCCCATTTCAAGAATGCATCAAATTTAACTAAGCAACTAGAGGTTGTAATGACATCCATTTTGTATTTATTATTACTTGCTCTAAGAAATATAAAGGCTAGAATGTAACATTCATTTTGTATTCAATAACACCTATTCTAAGCAATATAAAAGCTAAAATATAACATTCATTTTATATCCATTACCACTTGCTCTAAGCAACACAAAAATTGGAATATACATTCATCTTGCATTCACTCCTTACTCTATGCAACATAAGCTGGAATAAACATTCAGTTGAATCCATTAATTACTTGCTCTAAGCTATAAATAAAATTTGGGATAAACATTCATTTGAATCCATTAATTTCTTGCTCTAAGCTATAAATAAAAGTTGGGATAAACATTCATTTGAATCCATTAATTTCTTGCTCTAAGCTATAAATAAAAGCTAGGATAAACATTCATTGAATCTATTAATTTCTTTAACTTATCGAAACCTCCACCTACCACTACCAAAAGCCTTGGACAAAAACACCAAGAACAACTGAACTCGGCCTCTAGATCTATCATAAGATAAATTATTCTAACATCCAAGAAACTTCACACAATAGCTATTTTTGAATAGGCTCATGAGGATATCACTCTCTTGTCTTGATAAGAACAACAATAAGACCCATGCAGAGGGATATTCCAAGGGAGCTTCACAACACAAAAACATTTCCAAAACCTGTGTTCACTACAATAAGTCTAAATATAATTGTGCATCTATCAGAACATGCCAACATCTCCAGTTCGGGTACAAAGATATGATAAGACTTAAACTTTTGCCTATAAAGAAAGGGGGTTCCCAGAATCTAACCAACATTTCCTACTAAAACTCTATGAGTTCAATATGCACAGTGACCTAGCTAAAAAGCTACACACAAACCAGAATCTATTTCTACCAAAAACAACCCAACCAAACCTATCGAATTCAACACTAGGAAGATCTTATCAGAAAGGTTCTTTCCAACAATTGGTTAGCTTTCAACTAAGCCAACATCTATAGTCCACTACTACAAGCAGTTAAATACCGATGCACACCCATTGCTGGAATAGTGAGTGCAACAAGAAGTCACTATTTGTAGTTGCAGTAGAATAATGCACCAACCTAAAGCATTAAAACTCTAATACTACCATTTACTATGTAAACCAAAACTACAGTTCAAGTGTGAGTCTACCTGTGATCTAAGGTGGTTTGTTGGGAATCATATTGTCTTGCTCAGCATCACCACTCTAGAATTCCTTACCAGAGCCACTACAACTTTTTTCCTCCTTTTTTTTCTTTTCTAATCTTCCCCTCCTTTTCTTACTCACCATCCAAACCACCATGACATCCCTTCTCCACTAATCCATTGCCTTCTAAAATGGAGGCGTCATCACCACTATCGATTGGGAATACCATGATGCTCCCCACTAGCTCTCACATCCACATAAGGATTAGGCACCCGCCCAAACCTTAACGATTATATTTTAATCACACACTAATATTAATAGAAGAGATAGCTCAAAACTCTTTCTTTTTCCCTACAAGAGTTAGCTCACGTAATGAAATACTTACCCACTAACAACATAGTGACATAACAAGCTATCACTAAAATATTAATGTGTTAGCTCCAATATTGCAAGGTCTTAGAACAAAATATCCATAGTAATATTTTGCAAATCCATCAACTAAAATAAAATCTCCAAATATATATTATATTTTATTCAAAATAATAAAGTCAACCTAATTAAGCTTGCTTACCAAAATTTCCTTCATTATCTTTCTTTGAAAGAGATCATATTCTTTTTTTTAAGAACATAATATAGTTTAAATCATACCCACTAAAGTTTTGTAGTCAATAACCAAGTGAGCAAAGTTGATCTATTTCTTATGTGTAAATTATGCTAAGTTACTTATGTGGGAAGAGAGTGTCTATCCAAGTTGCTCTTTTGCCAAAAGTATATCCATTATAAGACAACTTGATCCTACATCAATGCCAATCCATTAGCAACATCATATTTTATCATTAAAACCTATGTATGCAAAAATTGAGCATATATTTATCAATCATTCCTTTGGTTAGCACAAGTATCTAACTGAGATATAAATATCCATCATGCATATCCTAACATAACCATTCCAAAAAAGTCTACCAAGAGAGGGTCATGATTTGTTCCTTCATGTTATTTCCACCCCATCATCTGCCACCTCCCCTTTTGCTACAGCCTTGACTGGTTGCATATTTTTTTATAATTTCTAGATTTTCTTCTAGCTCCTTCTTCCCTTCCCTTTCCCTCAGAAAGTGTTAAGTTCAAAATTTTAACCTCTTGAATTCCTTGTTTTTGCAAAGCAAAAATCCCCTATGAGTCGCCAAGAATGTGGGTATTTTTTGTACCTACCCATGCCTAGCTATTAGCATCTATATATTAGGTTTGCTTTTTATAAATTAAAAAAAAAATTCCTAAGGTTTTTCCAACACAAGCCTAGAAGCCATGCTAGAATCAAAGAAAAGCAAAGAGGTGACAAGAAGATTGTCCCTCAAGCTCATTGTAGCACATATGCTCGATCAAATTTTGGAATATAGATGAAGGTTCAAATTGCTACATCTATGACCCAGGAGCTCACTGATGTCAATTGGGGCACCAGAAGATGATCAAGGCAGGAATTGATAAAGGCATGAGATTTCCATAATGATTGCACCTAGAAATGTTGGCAATTTTGGGTACTTTGGGTACACTGCATTTGCTCAAGTGAATAAGTTGTCATTGATATCAAGAAGCTTCTGAAGGAATTTGATTTGATGTCAAATAATTTGTTTTGAGGAAGGTTACGGCATGACAGTTTCAAAGGTATTTTGCAAACCCCATGTTGACAGAGAAAAATGCAAGTGGAAAAACTGTCGCGATTTTGCGACAAGTTCGAAGAAAGAGAACAAGTTGGAAAAGTGTCGCGATTTCGCGACATGTCGCATTTTCGCGACTCAAAAAGTGCAGGAAGGCAAAGAAGGAAAAGTGTTGCGATTTTGTGACATATTGCAAGGAAGGTTGTACAGAAGAAAAAGTGTCACAATTTCGCAACATAATGCAGGAGAGAAAGTCTGATAGAAAAAGTGTTGTGATATCGCGACATGTCGGGTTTTCATGACCCGAAGAACAGAAAAGAGCTGAGGAAAAGTGTCACGATATCATGACATGTCGCATTTTTGTGACTTAAGGAGGAGAGAGAAAGCAAGTTAGAAAGGTGTCACGATATCGCAACATGTTGCAATTTCGCGACTCAAAGAGCAAAGAAAACATACGAAATTTGAAAGCGTCGCGATTTCACGACAGGTTGCAGAGAAATCATATGAAAAGTTGATAGCATCGCAATTTCACGACAGGTTACAAGGAAAGCGTATGGAAGCTGAAAGCATCACGATTTCACGACGGGTTGCAAAAAATGCATACGGATGCAGAAAGTGTCACGATTTCATGACAGGAAAAAAAGAAAGCAGACTGAAGCAGAAGTGTCGCAATTTCATGACAGAAACTGAAAGGAGGTCTTCTATAGGAGAAGTGTCACGATTTCATGACAAAAGTAGAGAGGAAGGCTATGAAGACAGAAGTGTCACGATATCATGACAGAAGTGAAGACGAAGTCTGCAGATGCATAAGTGTCATGATTTCGTAACAAAAGCATAAAGGAGGTCAACGAAGGGAGAAGTGTCGCGATATCTCAACAAAAGCAAATTTGATGCTAATAAAGATAGAAGTGTCATGATATCGTGACAAGAGCTTAGTTGAAGTCGACAAAGGCTGAAGTGTCGTGATATCGTGACAAAATCCAAAAGAAAGTGTACGGTTGCAAAGGTGTCACGATATCACGACATGTAGTTTCGCAGAAAAAGATATAGAAGAGTTACAGAGGCAGTTGAAGCCAACAAAGTTAAATGTGAGTCGACAAAGATTAGGGTTTGTAGCCAATGAATTTTAGGGTTGTGCAGCCGACTAAATATCAGGGTTACAGCCGACTAAGATTAAGGTTTTGATCTTGAAAGTGTTATTATAAAGGGTAGGCTATTTTGCAGAGTTTGGGGTGTTGTTAGTTGCGACGTTCACAGATAGAGCATAGAGTGAGAATTTCGATCGCCAAGAGTAGTGTGAAATTCGATCGAAGTGTGCAAAGTGAGTGAAGAGTCATGGTGAATTGTTCTAAGTGTCACTATGATTGCGTAGACAGTGCAAAGGTTGAAGTTTGACCAAATGCGGCTGTGATTGTGCAAAGAGAGAAGAGGGCATAGAGAGCACAAAGGGAAAATACGAACACGGAGTGCTACTGTATGAGGATAGAGGTGCACTGGTTCTTTGATAAGAACCTGAAGACATATTTGGCAAGTCTTTGAGAAGGCTTGTGTGTAGAGGATTGATTTTTTCAAGTGTTTGATAGATTTGACAGACAGAGGAAGACTTGTACTAGACCGACTGACTGTGTTTGGTACAGGTTGCTGAGCTGCTATGGATGTGATCATAGAATGCAGAGGTCTCTTAGGCTAAGCATTGAGGACAAGAGGTCTTCGGTGGAAAGGAGTTCCATGTTATGGCAAGAGGTAGAGGCAGTTGATCTTCTGAGGGATCATTTCCAGAGTAGAGGGGAAGGTATCTCCTTTGAGTAGAGGCTTATAAATTCTAATTGGGGGAAGGTATCTCCTTTGGGCCGAGGCTCATAAACATTGTAATTGGGAAGAATTATTAAAGAACTTTGAAATAACTTTTAGATAAAAATTTTGTGGACGTAGCCCAGCCATTCTAGGTGAATCACGTTAAAATTGGTGTCACTTTGTGGATGATATTGTGCATTGTTTTGATATTGCTTTGGGTATATTGCTTTACTATTTTGAAGTATAAAGGAAAAAGTAAAAAATGGTCTTATACTGTTCACCCCCCCCTCTCAGTATAATCTTGTGTTCTTCAAGAAAAAGTACTCAGTAATGTAGGCTTGGTGTTATTCCTAGAGGATAAACTTTATCCCAAATAGTCTATCTCTTAAATATGCCAGAGAGTATGCACCTGACTAGGACCTAGGATGGAACCAATTATCCATCCTCTGGTTGGAAGCTAATAGAAGAAAAATCAAGAATATAGCCAAGTCTAGAGAGTGTCAGAACAATTACAGACAATCGAGACCTAGTAAAATATCAAAGATCCATCCCAATGCTAGAAGAAGAAAATAGGAGTGAAATAGCTAAGTTTGGGGAATACATAAACAATTGTACCTAGTCAAAACTTGGTGGATTTACAAAAGCTCAACCTTCACCAGGATAGAAAAATAGCTAAGTCCTCAACGTATCAAAACAATTGCACCTGATTGGAACCTAGCATGGTCTCAAACCTCCATCTAGGATTTGGTAACTCAATGGAAATATGGAAGTCAGAGGTTTAGAGGGCATCAAAATATTTGCACCCAACCAAAACTCGATGAATCATAAAAATCCCAGTGCTCATAGGGATAGAAAATAGGTTACGTACTAAAGGCACAAAAATAATTGCACCTGGATGAGTCTTGCTAAGGTTTTAAGAATTTGATGTAAAAAAAAGTAGAGAGAAGATGTTCAGCCAAGAGGTGAAGCTACTAAGAGGATAGTATATGGTTGGAAGCTATCTGAGTCCTGAAGAGGTATTTCATAGGTGCACATAAGATCTGATAGGTGATATCCAACAACAAAATGACTCCTTTTTCCATGAGGCTTACTGGATAAGATCTCATGTTAGATAATCCCAATGACACAAGTCATCATCCAAATGATAGGGTGGTTGGACTAAAAATTTTAGTAGGCATCTATGGACCAGATGCAAGAATTTGGGTGAACATGACTAGATGTGATATAGATCCAAGCCATGTTATCAACCACATTTAGATAGTTGGGGTAGCCATACTTCCAAGTAGTGTGATAGGTTGGCAGATTCTCTGAAGTAACAACAATCCTCTTTTAAGAAAATCATTATTTGATACCCATAGAATTGTAAAAATTCCATATATACTAATATGGAGAAGAAAAACTGGTGGGCTCTTAGGCTTTTACAATTCATATGTAATGAGGAGATGTTTTGCATATCAACACAAGGGGGCTGATGTTTGGCTTTTGGTTTATTTCATTTGTAGAACATGTATGTATGATGACTACTTATTTATAATTTAGGCCTATTGAATGCTCATGGGACTTATTTTGAATTTTAAATTTGTGCTCATGTTCATTTATTAGTTTTGGAATTTGTAGTTTTTATTAGATACAAAACATTATGACTAATTATTTTGTGGGTGGTAATCGAATTGGCTAGTCTATTAGGTAATTTCTTGGTTTGGTCATGCAATATCCAAATATGCATATGTCTTGATGTGGCTTAATATGCACCATTATATGTTCTAGATTTATCCTCTTTTGCTTATTTTAACACCCTTTTCCCCCCACATTTAGGAATAGTTATCTAGGACTTCAAAGGAACCATCATCCTTTGGAGATTGATTATTGTAGTTTCTATAGCTCCCTGGTCATTCAATGTTGGTCAAGTTTTATGGGTGAACAACCATTCCATTAGATAGATTCTCCAACCAACAATACCAAGGATTAGATGATGATATCATTTCAAACCTCTAGGGGGATTTGGCTAATTATTAAATTTATGGGATCTCTAATCTATTTAATTAAAATTATAGGTTATCTATCAAGATCTAGTGGAATCAAATATGTAGTCAAAGACATAGCATTGTGATGATAGTTACTATACCTAGGAATAGCATCAATGGTGACTTTGTCAAAAGTAGTCATCAACTTGTCAACAATGTAGTTGTATGGCTTCAACTTGTCATTTTTAATTTGATATAAAACATTTATTTGTTTAATATTAGTTGGGAGTCTTCAAAAATAGCAAGGAATTTAACACTGATTATCCTAGTAGAATAAGTCCTAATATAAGTGATTCATATCCTACTATATTTTTGGTACAAGATAACCTCAACCTAAAATATAGGAGAATTAGTTGTTGTTAGGGAGTGACTAAAATGACTTCTACCCCTAATTTGTTGATCCACCTCATGCCATCAAAGTACAAGGTCCAAGATTCCTTTTGCTCTTATTTAGGGCTACTGTGAAAGATAGATTCACTGGGAAGATTAATTAGTAAGGGTTGCATTTCTTCTAAGGATGCAACTACTAATTGGTTGTTAATAACTTTTTTTTGATAGACTAAAAAGTGGGTTTTGAAAGGGCCCCAAAATATTATTACAATAGGTGCATCAATACAATTGTTGGGCACCGAATTGACATCAAGTTTTACTTAACACTGCAACTGTCTATCTTCCAATTTTTATCCAGGCATGCACCCGATAGTCGTAGCTCGACACTCAAGCATTGGATGGACCAAAGACAACTTCAATCCAACCTCCAGAGTAGGTTGGTTCCTTGTCAACTTAAAATGGTGTTGACACAATTAAATCTCAAATAGGGTTTTGAGATAAGGGTTAGAAAAGGTTTAGGGTTAGAGGTATTATAAAAAATAGTGGCCATATAGGCTAACAACATAGGAAACTACAACAAAAGGCTCCCACAAGCTATTTCCAGTGTCCCATCACTCAAGATTAACATCACCCAAATCAATGAAATCTTCACACATTAAAGCATAAATAGAGATATATTGCAGAAAGCAATTCCAACATCCAATATTGATAATCCAAATAGCAAAATAGACCAATAGTTAGATTTAATATAAATAAACTTCCTAACAATACAGATCTAACCAAGAACAAATTTCAACTACTCTCACAACTAGTAATCCAATAAGCTAGAATGAACTAACCATTCAAGTATTAACAGAAATGCAGCTCAAGGCTTCGAACCTCTTGCACAAGATGATGAAGATGACAAATTTGAGTCAAAATATCAGAGTAATGCTCCTTCCATTAGCTCACAAGAATATTTATAGTAGGGCAAGAAAATGCACTAGAGCCAACCCTAAAAAATGAGGGTTCAACCTCTATTTATAGTTTGTAAATGAAAATAATATTGAGGAGACATTACAAATATTATATTTTTACAGCTCAATAGAGAGTTATTGTTGGCATTATCTTACTGGTTCGGCCTCTGAGAAATCCATTGTGAGTAAATCACCATGGCAACTTGGCTCTCTACAACTTGTTGGTTTGTTGATGGAAGTTGGTATTCAAGCCGTTAGAGACTGCATCTGATCCACAGACCATTCTTGGAAGCTCACTCTATTTTCAATCTGCAACTACCTCTGGTTCTTGTTCTTGAAACCCTTTGATGCTTCGTCTTCTTGCCCTCCAACTAACTGCATTCTGATCCAATGAGAAAATACTTTTAAATACTTCAACAGTGTTAGAAATCTCTCGACCATTGATCTTCATCATGAACGACTATGATTAAAACTTAGAATATACTCTACAAATTGGTGGGGAAAACCAAAGCACCATTCCACACTTTTTATTACTGACATCATCTTTTGTGGCTTCAACTCTACAGAATCAAATTCTAGAATAAAATGCATTATAGAGTGAGTGGGATGCATTCCGCTATTAATCTACTTATTATCTTTCCTTCTCTTTCCTTTGGCTCCAAATAGAACATAATCCACACAAAAAGTATGGTGACATCAGCATTACCTTGGTCAAAATGTGGAATCATCAATCTACATCGAAGTTAGTGTAAATAAGACTTTATCGCCAATCTGCACCTTTGTAGTGTAAAATTGACTTTGTCACCATTCTGCTCTAGAGTTGGTGTAAAATTACTCCTTTGTTGCATCCATCAACTTGATGTAGTGTTTTGCCTCTTTATCACCAATCCACACTAAAATACTCTTGAAACTCGGTGGAATTGATCTTACCGACACTTAGCCACTCGGAGCATGCAAAAAATTACTCGCGATCGCCATTCCGCACTTCTTTTGCATTGACATCATCATCACCAAAAACTTTTGTAGAATCAGGACCCATCACCAATCCACTTCCAAATACACTATAAACTGAGTGAAATTGCTCAAGGCAAAAAATGCACTAAGTGTTGGGTGGATTAGGAAACTCATGTTGTGGATCCGCTCCAAAATACACTGGAAAATGTGCGGAATGGAAACTTCATACCTTAGAATAAAATTTTCAATGCTTTCTAAGGATGTGGCCATTTTGGGCCTACATTCTGGCACCTCCTGGGTGGATTTTCTCATAAAGCCATCGAACTCAGAGTCTTATCCATTGGGCATCAGGAGTCAAAAATGCTTATCTTCAAAAATGCTTTAAAGAATAATTTCCATATGAACACTACCCTCTGAAAACTTTATACCCTAGAGGATAAACGTTCATATCGAGACCATGCTTCATACATCCTAGAGGATAACTGTTCACATGGAGACTATGCCATAAACATTAATATATGTGCCATTCCAGCAAAACTGCTTCACTGCTCCAACAAAAACATAGCTATGTTCTCCTTATAAAGCCTTCTTACAATACATGATAAAAATACCTTCACACAAAACTTACTATTTTATGTGTCTCTCTGGACTCATGCTTTTATTGTTTCTTTCTGACCATGTCAGAGTAAAAATGAATCAAACAAAAATACAAAACTTATGACTATATATGTACAAAACAAAAATTGCTAAGCTTGTGCCCCTTCAGGGTCCGCAGCTCTATCTGGCTCTTCCTCTTGTTGGACCTCTTCTTCAGCACTATCCTCTAGCTCTTGCTCAGCTTCCTCCTCTAGAGAAGATTGCTCTTTATTTTCCTCTTCAGCATTATCACCAAACAGCTGCACCATCAGTTTCAAAATCTATAGGGCTTGTTTCCATGTTGCTTCAGAGGGGTTGGAAGTCTCCTTCAACTGCTTATAAATGTACTGGAGTTCACCAATATCTTCATAATTAGCAGCACTTCCTCTGTTTACCAAGTCTTCCATGAGATCTCTGAGCCTGGTAAAATCAATAATCATTTGTGAAGCTTGCTCTTGGTCAATTGGTTCTTCTAGAGCATCAATTTTAGACTCATCTTGTAAGCTCTCTCTAGTACTTTTCTTAATTTCTTCAACCAACAACAAGTTGTGATCTTCCATCCATAACCCTCTGAAACCAATTTGGATCATTTCCTTATTAACATCCACTACATCTTTGATTACTCCTTCAATCTTGTCATACAATAGCCAAGCCTTTTGGAGTGCTCTGTGCTTCTTCACTATAATTCTGGAAGCAACTCTAGCAATGTTCCACTCCTTATTAGGGATTGGCTTAGCAGAATCACTGAGTCTACTATCCACCAACCTATGAATTTGCTCAGTTGGAATTACCATAGGTTGTAGTTCTCTAGTGATTTTATCTAGATCCTTCTGAATGCTTTGGAGTAGGTGGCTGGCATCATCTAAATAATCAATAATAAGTTGCAGCCCTGAGCATTTCTCTAGAACTTTAGAGAGCAATTCCTTTCTCACTTTCTTTAGTCCAACCTTGGAAAAACTAGAAGATTTAGCCTTTTCAATCTGAAGTTGTTACTTCAAACTTTGTATCTCCTTAGCCTGCTCCTCATTCTTTTTCTGGTGCTCTTCAATCTGCTCCTTGAGCTTATTAGCTTCTTGAAACTTCTCTTGCCAGCTCTTAGCTTCTTTTCTCAAAGCTTTCTCCACTTCTTTCTGATTGTTGATAGTTTTTTGAAGCTTTTCAATTTGCTTTTCCAACTTACCCACCTTTTCTTTGAATATATCATTTTTTACATAAAAAGTTTCCAAGTGGGCTTTGGCTATGACCAATTCATCTTCATCAGGCAACTTTTCAATATCTTCTATGAACTCTTCTATACGATAATCTTGGGCAGTCATCTCAGTTTTAGGCTTACTTACAAGGGGAATCATGGATCTAGATGTCCTTTACCTTGAAACTGGATCAACAAACATGCTTCTCCTCTTTGTGGCCATCCTATTAGAAGGCTTGGACAACTTTTCTACCCATAAATCATTGATTTTCTGTGTAGCTTCCTGCTCTTTCTACAAAATTTCTTGGGTAGGGTAACTTGTAGCAAGAGGAGAAGAAGACACAAGGTATGCAAGCATAGAATCAATAGTTGACAATAGTTGTGCAGAAGTAGTTACAACAAGTATTGTGACCATAGTGGAATCTATGACCACTACCATTGTTGCAATTGGTAAACTCATGGAAACTGAAGTGAGACTCACAGATGGGTGAGTGGGTGTACTTGAAATAGTTTGCTTCTCAGATGAGGGTGGTGGTTGTAATGGCGAGGATGGAACTATGGGAGATGATGAAAGGGGAATCTCAAATGATGAAGGAGGAATTTGAGGTGACCTTGGAGGAGATGGGTTGGTTTGTACCTCAGTAGTGATTGATGAAACAGGAGGTGGACTATGAGGTGGAGAAGGTACCTTTGTTACAACTTCTTGCTCAGAAAGGGAGGGAGATTTCCTTGGGGAATTTGGAGGAGGAAGAGGAGAAGAGGGATTAGAGACCATACCTTCACCTACTGATGTAGGGTGTTGTGGAGCTATCTCTATGATCTACTATTGTACTTGTTGTATCAATTCTTCCATAGCTGAAACAGTTGTTTTCTCAACTATATCCTCTTTATCCAACCTCTGCTTCTTTGAAATCTCTTTCTCAATTCTTTCTGGTGCCCTTTTAGCTTTTCTCTAAAAAACTTGAAAGGTAACTTTCTCACTTTCTATCTCTTCCTCAGATAACCCTTCTTGTACTATTTCCTCTAGTAATATCTATTCAAAAATAGGATTTAATTCTACTATCACTGTAGTGGTGAAACTCAGAGGTGTAAACCTAAAGTTCTCATCCTTTTCATTCTAGTCTATATCTGCATCTGGAGGCTATCCACCCAGGGCTAGGTGCTTAGGCCTTTTAACTATCTCTATGATTGGTGCACTAACAGCCCTCTCATCATAATAGTGCATTTTACTCATCAACTGTGCTCCTTTTGGAAATTTCTCTATTTGCTCAGTTGAAGGCTGAAAAGTCTTCAAGACTTCAACAGTAGTCAATGGAGTATCAGGATCCTCTTCTTGAACCTCTTCTTCTGAAGGTGGGGATGGGGAATCAGATCCAGTTTGTGATTTTTTGTAGATTAGCACTATATTCCTTGGGTCTTTGGACCTCCAAGTTTTGACATTATTGTCATACCTTTTAGAAAATTCACCATCAATTTTTATCCCAAACCTAGATTTTTCTTTACCAGTCTCAATTCTCATCCTCCACCAGTTTGATATTTTGGCTTCGTTCCATTTCCCTTTTTCTCTGCTTCCTCACCAGTAGGTTCTTGAGACTGAGGGTCCTCTTTCTTTTCTATTTTTTCCTCAATATCTTTGATGGTAGACTCCTTCAACCGATGTTTTACATTGTTGTCTGGGTCAAAATCCATAATTTGTTCATAAAAGTCTAACCATGGAGGAAGTTGATCCATATTAGAAACATTCCACTCCAAAAGAGTAGTTTCTTTGTTATTTCTTCCTTGTTCAAAATGGGGCCTGGATCTCTTTTCAAATTTATAGGCATTTTCTCCATTTAAGGCTATATTTCTTTTATAGAATATATCATCTGGATCATAACTCCATCTCTGAGGAATGTAAAATAGACCCAACCTATCCAGGTATTGGTCAATTTGTTCACCCTACCGCTTCTTAGTAATAGTTATATCATCAACACTTTGGTAGGTCAACATAGATCTCCTCTTTCTCCTAGAGCCATAGTTCAAATCTATAAATTATGCTTACCTCAAGTATTCTAAGGTAAATAACCTCTCTGTAACAAAGTGAGGTAGCAAAAAGGCTTACCCATAAAGCCATACAGTCTAATGACTATGCCCTCTGTTAGGAGATACCAATCTCCTTCCTCTGCACCTTCTGTTCTCAATATTTTCTTAGCCAGAGGTGGTAACCTAGGGCATTCTCCATACATTATTTTCAATGTTGGCCCTAAGAATTCCAAATTGAATCTATACATAGACTCAATGCTTCTCAGATGAGAAGTCCAATAATAAATGAGAATGGGGTCTCCTTGGTCATTCTTATCCTTAACTAGAATCCAGGGCATCATGTCTCTTATAGCAGCAAAGAACATCCAGACCAAGCTCGAACAATGCCTAAAACTAGGTGCATCAGAATTCTTCTTCATTCTTACTAATTGTTCATGCATTCTCTGAGCAAGGAACACTGGCCAATCAAAATAGATAACCCTAACACCTTTCTTTTCCATGTCTTCCTCATACATCTTCATGTTGGAAATGCAGTATGTAGTGACTATTTGCCAATCGTTCACCATTCTATCAGAGTCCAAACCCTCCATACAGGCTAACATTGAATAGAGCTCTGGGTTAGCAAATTTATTGATGGGAATTAGAACTTTGGGTATTTCATCTTCCTCTCTTATTCTTCTAAACTGGAAATGAAGCCATCTTTCTAAAACTTTATGTTCTTTTGAAGCCATTAATGAAGCATAAACCCTAGCTTGTTTAGCTATATCAAAAGTTTTAGGCTCCAAAGGTGGATCCACCCCTAGGACGAATAAATTTAGGCAAATTTATTTGGTAATAGTAAATAGTGGTATGCCATTAGGATTTTTCACTATCTTCTTCTTAGGATCATAATATTTAATCATCGTAGAAACTAATTCAGGACAATGGTGAACAAAATCACAAATATAAGAAAATAAGAAGGATTTTATGGCAATGGTACCTTGAGGCCGATTTGGTCACCCTTCAAAGTGTCTGAATTCAAAATTACTTCTCAAGAAGGTCCTTCTTACTTCAGTCATTACTATGTCTACCAATCACCTAGTTTGGTCCACATGGTCGTCCAACTCTGCTCCCATTTTTTGTGCTTCTGTTAGAACTTTCTTTGGAGCTATTTTTATTAGCAATGAATTCTTTGGAAATCATAAACAATACTTAGCTATCATTTTCTCTGTTCTCTCACTTAGTGAACATTGCTCTTTTTCAAATGAGTAAAATTCTATGCTTCAGCACTTTTAATTTCTGTTGCATGCATGTCCTCTACCATTAATGTGGCTACTGTATGACTTGCCCACTGGCACGCTTCTCAAATCAACACTCATTCCTTTTGGTGGCTTGGAGGTGGCATTCTGACCTCTGATTGGTCAAAATTCAAATGTGCTTCAACCCTTGCAGTATCATTTTGTCCTTTCCTCCTTTCAAGCATGGGAGATTTTAGCATTTATTGTGGATGCCCTTTTTCCTTTTTCCAAGTGGTATGATGTAGAATTGTTGCCCTACTCAAAAATAAGCTTGAAACCGATGGATTGCAAACTTCTTTTATTCCACCCAACATAACTCTAGATTTTGGTGGATTAGGACCTTCCTCATTCTACACATCATAAGTCTCAAAATCTAGTGGATTGGAATCCGCTCGTCATTCTACTAGCATTGTGGTTCATTTGAGTGTGGATTGGAATCCGCTCATCATTCCGCTTCACTCTTAGTGTATTTGAGTGCGGAATAGGAACTTGCTGCATCCTTTGGGAACACTTAACCAATTTTGCAAAACTTTTTTTTTTTTTATTTTTATACAACATGTTAAAACAAAACTTGATACAAAGTGCAAAAATAAAGGAAATATGATACAATGTATGTACATATATTACAATGAGCTTATATTTCAATCAAAGTAGAGTTTAAGATGAAAACCATTAATCAAAATTGGTTGTATGTTCCCCTCTAGATCTTCAAGTTGGAAAACATTGGTCTCCTTGACCTCTACTATCTTGAAAGGGCCATCCTAGAAGGAGTCAAACTTCTGATGATGTCCTAGTTTTTCTCTTTTGACATTCCACCTGAGAACTGAGTCTCCAACCTGGAATTTTTTGAACCTTACCTTTTTATCAAACCATGCCTTGATGTCCATAGAATGCTTCTAAAATTTCTCATAGGCCTGAGCTCTTTTCTCTTCCAACTACAATAGGTGTGTCAGCCTTGTTTCCACTAGATTTTCCTCTGATTCTTCTTCTGTATTTATCATTTTGAGTACTGGAATTTCCAAATGGATAGGTAACACTGCCTCCTTACCATATACCAAAGCATAGGGGGAAGTCTTTATGGACTTCTTGATAGTAATCATGTCTGCCCACAAAGCTTGCTCCAACATTAGGTGCCAACTTCTTTTATTCCCTTCTAGTGATCTCCTCAAAATCCTTAATAGGTTTTTGTTGGTAGACTCTGCAAGTCCATTCCCTTGAGGGTAATAATTTGAAGTATTCTTAATGGTGATGCCATACTTTCTGGAAAACTCAATATATTTGGCTCCTATAAAGGCTGGCCCATTGTCACTCACCAAGGCTTCTAGAACTCCAAACCTTGAAATCAAACTTTCCATAAAATTGATCACAACTTCCTGGTCTGATTTCTTGGTAGGAATAGCCTCCACCCATCTGGTGAGGTAGTTTGTGGTAGTTAGAATATACTTGTGCTCTACTAAAGAATGAGGGTTGATGACCCCTATAAATTCTAGCCCCCATTGTTGAAAAGGCTCTTCAACTTGTATTGGCTTGAGGGGGAATGAAGCATTTCTTGTCCTCCCCACATGTCATTGGCATTTATCACAGGCTCTAGTGACTTTGAAGGTGTCAAAAAATATAGTAGGCCAATAATAGCCTACTCTTATGATTTTCAAAGTTGTAACTCTGCCTGAGAAATGTCCTCCAGATGGCCCTCCATGGAACTCCTCAATGACCTTTTGTTGTTGATCATCTTTTAAGCACTTAAGGAGGACTCCATCAAGGTTCCTTTTGTATAGCCCTTCTAGAAGTAAGACATACTTCAAATCTTGAAGTCTATATCTTCTTCTTTGTGATGCATTAAGATCAGGAGGGCATACTCTAGTTTGAAATTAATTGATCATCTGGTCTACCCAGTTAGAGTCACTTGGTTGTATTCCTTCAATATGATCATCTTTTATTGCCTGACAAGCTGTTATTTCAACTGATATTGTTACCTCTGTTAGACCTTGGCATAAGGCCCTACCTCTCACCAACTTGGTGGGATGTATCTCCACATCATATTCCTAGATCTTGGTGATCCATCCAGCTCTCTTATCTCCTAGTTCACCTTGTAGAATAAAGATTCTTACATCTGGGTGAACAACATATACCAGGGTCTTGCTTTGAACCAAATACTACCTAAACTTCTTCAATGACTTCATCACAACAAATACTTGTTTCTCAATAAAATTATACTTAACCTGGTAATCATGGAGAGTCTAACTCCAAAATAATATGGGGTGCTCCTCACCTTGATCATTCTTTTGGGTGAGCACTGAGGCATAACTTTCTTCAGCTCCATAAGCATAAAGAATAAAATCCTTACTAAAATCTGGATTTACTAGCACTGGAGTTGTTGCAATGGACTGTTTGATTATCTCAAAGGCTTGTTTCCTCACTTCAGTCCATTTGAACTCTACATATTTCTTCAGTAGTTCAGATATAGGCCTTACCTTTTGAGCAAAGTTAGAAATGAATTTCCTAATAAAGTTTATTTGGCCAAAGAAGGACTACAAGGCTTTCTTATTTACAAGTAGTGGAAGAGCTAGAATGGACTGGATTCTATCTAGATCTATGGCCATACCTTCTTTTGAGACCACATGACCTAGAAAATTTCCCTCATGTACTGCAAAAAATGACTTCTTAGGATTAAGGGAAATGCCAAATTCTCTACACTTTTGAAAAACTTGCTCAAGGTGTGCTAAGTGGTCATGCTTGTTATGGGAGAACATAGTCATGTCATCCAAATAGATCAAAATGAATTTATTAATAAGTTCCCCAAAGGCATAATCCATGGCTCTCTGAAATGTGGCTCCCGCATTGGACAACCCAAAAGGCATTCTCTGGTAGGAAAATGTGCCCCATTTTGTGGTGAATGTTGTTTTATACTGATCTTCATTCTTCACCCAAATATGGTTATATCCAAAGAAGCCATCCAATAGTGAGAACCTTTTTGCCCCTACCACTATCTATAATATTTGATCAATCTATGGAAGGGGGTAGTGATCCTTTAATGATGCCTGATTAAGATTTCTAAAATCCACACACAAGCGAATATCACCATTCTTCTTCCTCATAGGTACCAAGTTGGCTACCTAGGTGGAATGTTTAATTGGATATATGATCTTAGCCTTTAATAACTTTAAGAGCTCTTCCCTCATTATGGCTTTGATCCTTGGATTTATAGGCCTTTTCTTCTACCTAAAAGGCTTTGCATTAGGCTCTAGCTCAATGGTGTGTTGGATAATCCTTTTATCATATACTTTGAGGTCTTCATATGACCAAGCCACAATGTCTTGGTACTTTATACATAAAGCTTAAATATCCTCTTCTTCCTTTGGTGAACATCGGATTCCAACCTTGAGCCTCTTTTTCTTTTCTATTTCAACTTCTTTATATATTTTGTCATTGACTTCCATGGATCTGATCCTTCTCCTATCTTCATTGTCAAACAGGCTCTCTAGAGTGACCAACCCTCTAGGTATGTGATTATTCCTAAGTTGAATAACATCCTGTTGATCAATTTCCTTTTTTTTTTTTTTTGGTTGTTCTTTTTTTTTTTTTTTTTAAAAAAATATTTTTTTTTTTCTTTCACACCCCCCGAAAATTCCTTTTTTGTCGTGGCCTCAAAATAATTTTGATTCCTTTGTCTTTCTTGGCTCCAATGTCTATAGAAGGGTTGAAGTTAGCTCCCCTTGCTGCTAAGAATTCAGCCAAAGTATTCATTTCTCTAGAAATAAACTTTATATTTAAGGCATCAATGGATTCCATCAGATCCCATACCCTATTTTTGTATGATTTTAGGTAATGGTGCTTACTTGTACATCTTTCTCTTACCTGATGGATGATTAACTCAGAGTCACCATATATGTTTAGGACCTTAATGTCCATATTTTTTGCTTGTATCAGTCCCAATAATAGGACCTCATACTCTATAGCATTATTAGTGCACAACCATGTTAACCTATAGGTAAAACTCTTTGTCCCTTATTATTGGGACTGTAGTACCACACTAGCACCAAATCCATTTCTGCATCTAGCACCATAAAAGTGCATGGTCCATACCTCTATCTCTCTCAGATACTGATTAGATATAGCAGGAATTTTCTTCTTTGATTTTGTAGAAATACTATATGTGCCCATGCCTATCCCAAATTGATTGTAATCCTATCTAAAAGGTAATTCATATTCTAATTCCAGTTCTTCAAATTTATCCATAATTTCAAACTCTTCAAGAGGAGTGAGGTTGCACGTCTTCTTCAATTTTTTTATGCGATAAGACACAGGCTTTTTAGGTGTTATCCTTATCCTCTTCCCTTTTAAGGGAATGACCATGCTGGAATAATCCATATACATGCATCCACCTAATTTTGTAGTGAACTCCCTTGAGAGGCATAATCCAAAGTAGGGCTCTAGATCAACCACCTACTATTTATTATAGTATTGGCACATCAAGGGCTCTATATAACCTCATTAGAACATCCTTTATTACTACCACTATTTTCACAGGTGTTCCATCTAATTGCAGTACTCTAGGGCAAGATCAGGTATACTCCATACCCATATCTTCACAGACTACTTTAGGCATAACCATATTTGATGATTCTGAATCTATCATACAATTTCAGACTACCCAACCTTCCATCCTTAAATATATATAGAAAATATGGGGTTTATTCTTAAAAAAAACAAGGGACGTTTCTTTATTTTTTGAGGGTATAATAAGGATTGTGGTGGCTTGCCTATCCTGTGGATACTTTTTGAGAGAAGCTTTAATCAATTCTATCTATCTAGGAATGAAAAGGGTATCATATAAACTAGCTTTTGATGGTATCCTCTTCATCTCTTCCACAATGTTGTATTCAAACTTAGCCAAAGTGGTCCTCTTAGGCCTTCTTTCTAGCTCACCATATTTTATTTTATATTTTTGAGTGGCTTCTATTTTTTTTTATTTTTGTAATAGATGGGAATATAAGTCTCTCTTGAGCCTCATACTTAGACCTCATTTTGTCTGCCTAAATTTCTTTCTTAAATATCTTGGGGAGATTTTTTGTCTTCTCTTCCCATTTAGCCTAGAGAATAGGAAAAGTGTCACTGCTTTGGGAAGGTGGGTCATTCTTTTTCTAAGAAGAAACCTAGAATTGTCCCATATTTTATGGATCTACTTGCAGGGTTTTCTTTCCTGATCTTGTCATAACAACAATTGGGCCATCCTCATCTAGCTCTTTTCCAACCATGATTTGGTCAGGTTGCCATAGTATATTTACTCTTCCCTTTTGATTTCTTTATGTTTGATCCATATCTTGTTAAACATGGTTTTGGTACATAATACAAGATTGTGAATCATGAGGGTCATTACATACCAAACACCAAATATCTACAAGACTTGTCTTTGAAGAAGATTCAGGTTCTTCATATACTGCATTTACCCTCAGACCCCAGTACTATTACTAGGACTAGGTCTTTGATCTTTGTTTACATATGGAAATATCCTCAGTTGAGACCTCTCCATATATTTCTTCTCCATTGAATTCATTCTATTACTTAGAGTTTTCAAATTATTTTGCATATTAAGAATGATAGAAAACTCTTGAGGAGTCTGAGAAGAAAGGGAAGCGAAAGGGACTGTAGCAGGAGGTGCTTTTGGCTAAGGGATGGTATTCATTTATGGAGATAGGTATGATAAGGAAAGGGGATACATATAATATGAAGTAGTATCTTGGCTTTGGATATTTGTGATTTCTATATTGTGTAGACACCTAAAATGTGTCATGTCGAGGCGACTACTCATATCTTTGCCTAGTTAGTGCTAGTTTCTACTGACACCCATGGTTAATAGATTTGACCATGCTTGTCATCCATGGTCAGGCCTCAAATTTAGTTGGCCTTTAACCGATTCAAAGTTGGTTAAAACAGCTAATTGGTTGTGGATTGGAGCGGTTTGAGTGAGGAAGGTTCTGGATCCTTCCATCCAACAAGCTCAACCACCCAATATTGTTCTTGGCTTCCTCATGAAGCCACCCATAGCCCTTGGTGAATGCTATAAAACCCCCCTCCAAATTGGGGAAAAGATAGAAGCATACTAAATTTAGTAGCAAAGCCTTATTGAATTTCATACTCATTCACATGCATTGATAGGAATACTTTTGCTACCCAATTGGAGATCACATTGCCATGGAGGTCCTAGGAGGATAGGAGAGCCAAGAAATGCTAATTCATGTAATTCATGCACTCATTGAGAAATTCAACCACCAAATATGTCATAGGACATAGAGGTGACCCTTGACCATCAATTTGGCAAGGAGAATCAAAGAAATTGGCCCTGATTTGGAGGGAAAACTTACTTTAAGCTCAGTTGCGGCTGCTAGTCATGGTGAACAATGCCCACCGCTTGAATGACCCACGGTCAGAGGGTAATCCTTGATTTCCTTGTTCTCTATTTTGAAATCTATTTAACTAGGTTAGATTAATCATGTTGTAGGTTTAATTCAGTATTCTAGAGACTTTTGACCGATAGATTAGGAGCTAATTGCAATTTTCCTTCATTATTGTAGTGTAGGTATAATGAATATTTTTCATGCTTTCATGTCTTCAATTGAGTAATTAGGAGCTTAGATATATTCATCTTAGTTTATTTCATATTTCTAATGGTAGATCATCATGATTTAGATCAATTTACATTCATTGAATCACTTTCTTGATTTCTTGATTATCATGTTATCTTTTGTGCAAGTACCCTTTAAAAGCCTCATCAAGAGAGGCTTCCTTTGTTTTTAATGTTTCTTGTTGTTTATTGCACGTAGGACTAATAGGTTTTGGGATGCAAGGCAAAAAATACCTCTAATCATGGAGAAGAGGGTCATCGACACCCTAGAGCAGTTCGTGTCATCTTGAAAGGTACTTGGAAATCACACCTACCCTTGAGAGGGAAAAATTACATCCTATTGTAACAATTGTATCAAAGTGATTATCCCTAAGAGGGATGTACTTGTAATTTGACTTTGGATTCAAATATAATAGAATAAAGCATATTTATTATTGTCAATTTGTTGTCAATTTCTTGTTCTTGTATGCATTTTGTGTCTTTCAATTATTGCAATAGGAATCGATAGGTGTGAGCCCTTTTTGGATCAAACAGAAGGTGATCATGATGGAACTCTGCATTTCATGCCATAAATTTATGACTTCTATCATTTTTTTATGACAGGTGCTCACCACGGTTGATAGCCACGATCAAATTTTTTTGCCACGGTTGACATCCGTAGGCAACAGTGGTCACCGCGCCATAGAGCCATGGTTAGAATTTGATAAATCAGATAGCAGGGAGAAAAATATTGATCAAATGAGGATCTGAGGTAGGTCCCACTGTCATTCTATTTTTTTTATTCTCTGTCTATGTTTTTCTAGAGAGTGCAAAATATTAGCATAATTAGGGAAGGCAATGGAAATATGTTAAATGCATTGAGTCCTTAGGTATTTTTATTAGGATCTACTAGTCGCTGCTAGGAATAGCGGACCTCTGAGTGTAGTCCACCCTAGTATCCAGAATTCTAGGCCCCTCTTGTATGTTATTTTTTCTTGCATGAGGCCCGATTAGTGGCCATACCATCGTTAGTATGCATTGTCAAAAAATCATGTAGATTAACCATGCATACTTCTAAAATCAAATGTTCCTTTTTCATATCATGTAGAATCATTTGAATGTTGTATTATGCATCTTTATTTTCATGTAAATTAAAAGGAACCACACACACCACATTTCACAGTAAATGCTAGTGAGTTGGGAGTCACATCCAACCACTAGTAGGGTTTCAATGATGGTGGAGGTGATTTCCATCCGTTGGCCCAACTCCCATGTATCTTTTTATTACTAGACCAATACCGGATCCAAGAACCTTTTGTAGCCCATAAAATTTGCATATACTCCTCTTTGAAGGGTATGACGCTGACTAGGTGAAAATGGGTGAGGATCTGGGAGGACCTGTGCTCCCTGCCTGAGTGTGGACTTTCATTTACATACTTTTGGGGGATTACGTGACCTGGAGTTCATAGCCAGGTTGTCGAGCTATGAGTATACAGGTGAAAGCCCTTTAAAATTTGAGAAAATCATCAACATATTGCAAAACACGATAAGAGTTACTTTACTGATACAAAAAATTGAAAACACATCAAACAATTTAGGGCTCATTTTAAAACTTTAAAAAGAGATAATCATCATTGTATTCTTTGTGTATTAATAAAAGTTAAATATAGACATAGGATACACAATGGTGCAAAAACGGAGTGGTCAACCTGAGCATAGACCCGATATCGAAGCCCAAGCTCCACCTAATGCATAGCACAATGTAGAATGCCCCCAATATTACCCTGAGGATCTTACCAACCTCACATGCCACCTTGCTAGGCATCACACCCATCACTCACCTGAGGATCTCATCCTCCCCACATGATGCTCTGATAGTCATTGCGAGACTCCTTCCTCACACAAGGGGTCCACCTATGGAGGTGATAGGGTTTCCACACATGTGGAAAGAACCAAAGTCATTAGATCTCCCCCTAGTGAGATAGAAAGTTGTGGATCTTGCACAACAAGCCGGTTGTATAGGGAACCTAAGTCTCATGCAGTCCATAGAAAGTGGCTACTCCAAGATCAATTGGAGGAAGCATGCATTGAGCATGAATGCCTAGAACAAGAGTACTTAGAAGAGAAAATTTTGCAACAACGTAGGTGGGATGAGCTTAAACAACGTGAAGAAAGGATTTACTAGTAGAATTTACGTGAAGAACAATCATGTAGGGTAACTCCCAAAAAGAAGCTCACACTTAGAACCACTAGGCAACAAATCAATGCGATGCACCCAATGCATCATCAAGAGTTGCCTCCTAAGCAAGTAGATAGCCATCCTTTTGGATAGACAAACAAAACTTTGGCTATAGATAAGCAACGAACAAACATGTTCAAAGATCCCTTGCCCAATCATGAGGCTAAGGAAGATCGTAAGGAACAAGGGAGCAATGCCAATGCTCGAAAGTCATCACAACCTTTGTTGCAATTATAGTCTATTCTAACATACAAGGAACCTATGATTACTTTCCATAAATAGGAAATCAAACCTGTCCCTTTCAAGGAGTCTGATCCCCCATTGCACATCATAGCGAGGATCAATCAGATTTTATACAAGCAAGTGTTGGTTGATACAGGATCATCTATCAATATCATAACTACCGTGACATTCAAACACCTCAACATTCCACCTTCTCACATCAGAGCATCGAATTTCATGCTGCAAGCCTTTAATGATGTGGAATCCCCTACAACAGGCACAATAGTCCTCCCCATTGAGGTGGGACAAAATATTATCCCTACATTGTGCTACATTTTAGAGGGTTCAAGACAGTACAACATACTACTTGGAAGGTCATGGATAAGAGCCATGGAGTGCGTACCATCCATAATGCATCAGTGCATTAAGTACATCCATGCAAATAAGGTTTATGTAGTTGAGGCGGACCCAAATCCTTTCAAGTATTACAAACTAGTGGACTATCCACAGGGACCTAGTGTGTCGCTCACACATCCGAACATTAAACATAGTGATCCTATCCAAAGTTTGGATGCAACCTCATGGTATGTTGTGGAGTTACCTTCACCACCGCCATCACCCATGGTTTCACCCATTACATCTCCATATTTGGTCTCACCCAATGAGGAGATATTGACCAAAACAACCACAAAGATGCTCATAGTTGTTGCAAATATGTCATTAGAGGACTCTCTTACTCCTATCAAAGGGGAAGAACCTAGCGTGGTCATGGATGGATCAGATCAGGTCATACCATCTTCATCCACCATGTCACAAGATAGAGTTCATTTGGATGACATTGAAGTCAAAGAGCATGTAGAGGTGGACCCTATGGTTACACCTATCATTGAGTCCATTGAGGATTTAGGTCAACCTTCTATCGAGTTGCTATTTGTTGATCCCATACTTGATGCTCCACCCGAGCATGAGGAAAATTTAGTTGTCACACTTGAAATAGAACAACCTCAGTAGGTAGAAGGGTCACCTACAAATCATGCAACTATGGAGGCCTCTTCTCATGAGTTTGTGGGAATGGTTGACATTAAGTCAGAGGATCAAGTGATTTCAAAATAGAAAAAATAAGATATGGGAGAAATCAGATGTTTCTTCCACATCAAAGGAGCTAGAACTATTGAAATTAGTCACTCCTGACTCATTTCTCATAGCACCCTCTCAAGAACAAGAATAGGTGTCTCCCCCACATCAGGCTGGGGGTACTAAAACTAACACAGTTCAAAATCCTAAAGTGAAACAGAGATATGAACTGAGTCATGAACATGAGCATGTGGATGTCACTAACAAAGTGGATCATCAAAAAGCATCCACATCGGCTCAGAGGAAGGGAATGGGTGATGTACAATTATCTATTGTATCTTTAGCACCCACTCTTTCACCTTATTTAGTGGACAAGGGTATTTTGAATCAATCGTTGGAAATACACATGAATTATTTGTCAGTTTTGTGATCCATTCTAAGTCATCTAGATAGAATGGAGCATCGAATGGATGAGCAAGATAAGGCATTGCACAATATCATGAACCAACTCAAAAATTTGGCATTACAAAAGCAACCCGCATCTGAGGCCGAACCACCTCCTGTACAGTCATAGGAAAAGCCTCAGCAAAATCAAGAGCCAATTCAAACAACCCAACCATCGGGTCATCAAACCGAACCAATGCGGGTTAAGCACTCAAAATAGTCACCGCACATTTGGACTCCTTTAAATGAGTCCATGTCAAACATTTTTCAGAAGCTGCAAGAAGCTGAGGTTATCACCTTGCCTGACATCAAACCTATAGACCCAAATAGAGCTAAACCTAAGGGTTATAGGGAGGATCATTACTATCTCTATCATTGAATAGAGGGCCATGGAATTCATGATTGTTATGGATTCAGGGATGTGGTTCAAGATTTCATAGATAGCAAAGTTTATCCCATAGATGGTTCATCCATAGTGCCTAAGTCTACCAAAGTAGAGGCCACATCTTCTCATGTGCGACCCCAAGGTCATTTTTCACCTCATAAGCCTCAACATCCTATTTCTCACCAAGAGCATGACCAGCATGTTTGGACACCTTTAACTGAATCGATGTCAACCATCGTTCATAAGCTACGAGAAATGAATACAATCACATTGTTGGATGTACCCTTGTACAACCCATATAGGGCCAGATCTAAAACTTATAGAAGGGAACATGCTTACCTATATCACCGAATGAGGGGTCATGATATTAATGATTGTTATATCTTTAAACATGTAGTCCAGGACCTTATCGATGGAAATATCATATCCACATATGGGTCATTGTTACTACCTCCTCAGGACACAGGCACCCCGTAGAGGTCCATGCTTCAATTGAGAGAGTTGATTTATGTCACTCTTCCTAAGCAAGCTGATTACATTTTAGTGGATAACATGCATGCTAGGGGTCTTCAAGGTAGCATACCTTCCCCACCATCCACACTAAATTCAATGAGGCAAAGTGAGGATTCTAGAGGTATCGCACCTCCCTCATTTTCATTGAATGGCACACACATTAGGGGCACCTAAGGTAGCTTACCTTTCCCAAAAAGGCTCCAAGGGTTTCTCAAAACCACTTGGTCAATCCAAAAAAGCTCCAATGGTTTTTCAAAATCCCTTGGTCACAATGTAAAATCCATAAAAAAATTTGAAAAATATCAAATTCAAAAATATTTGCATTTCATTTGCATCATGCATTTCATTTGCATCATGCATTTCATTTTCCACATGCATATCATTTAATTGCATTGCATTAGGCATGTCCATCCGTCGCACTTGCATTAGGATAAATTATGTTTACAATCTTACAAATGACACCACATTTATGTTTCAATCATGCATCTATGCACTATATTTATCATCCATTTATCACCCTTGTGAGTAATTGTGTTTTTCAACACAACCCATCTTGTTGCTATGAAGAATATACTAGGGTTTTCTGGTCATTCAACCATACCTAGAGGTCTTCTCAAGAGTTGATAAGAAAGCTTACTTTGCTTTTGTAGATGAGGTCTAGTTTTGTATAGCCCTTAGCATATCAAAATCCTATCACTAATCAAAAAATTAAACAATCCTAATAAGGACTAGGGGAAGATGAAAGCTACAAAGCAAGACTAGGTATCCTAAGGTGAAAAGTTTATTCTTGCTTATCCTCCTGTGTGGACGGTTTAGGAAATATTGACAGTTGGAAAAAGGACAAGCTTGCCCCTTACCCAAATAAATCCCTTGCTTACAAATGAAGGAGCAATATCCTAGAATGATATCCCTAAAATATATCCCAAAGTGAAACTCCCAAAGTTAAGTTCTCAAAGTCAAATCAAATCAAGATCAAGTTTATCAAAGAAATCAAATCAGTATCAAATCCCTTGCTCAAATAAAAGTATAAAATAAACAATGATTTTTATCACTATAGTACAAAAATAAATAGTGATTATTATCACTTTACATGAGCAAGTATCCCAATAAAATTAAAGAAAATAAGGGGGTGAGCTTGAATCCCTGGAACTCTCAATACTAATGTACCTTATGCATGACGATATGTCTGATACATTAGAATTTTGCTTGTGTGCAGACCAATGTTTGAATGTGGAAGAGCTAGCTTCAAGTGTCTTGTATCACCTAGTAGTCTAGTCCAACTGAAATCTAAACCTAGGATTGGATAGACATTTGAGGATCCCCAATCTTAGCAATGGGCTGAAAGAATCCCGCCTGACATCGGGGTATGCTTATGCCTTATCTAATATACTCATTTGCACACATAGGGATAATGAACAGTTAGGGCCTATCCTAGTGAAAGCCTTATGTTTTAGAAGTCTAGTATGGTTAGTATACAACTTTTGATAAGTCAACTAGGGTGTTTGAGTCTCATGGAAAACCTCAAAAATTCCCAAATAGCAACAATCAATTTTCAATGCAATCATCAAATATCAAATTTCTCTTTATGAGAGTTTGTTTATTAGAATTATTTGTAATATAGGTTAGATACCGGATGGATGTCAGAAATGATATTTAAATGGCCACTGACTATGTTACACATATTCTTTTAATTTACAAAAGCTTATGAATAGAAACCATACATCATTGCATCTCACATATGGGTGTACAATTGATCAATTCTTATAATAAGATATAGCAATTACAACCCATGATTGTTATACATTATGTGGTGTCATCCATTAGATTGTTAAACCCATATTACATTCATACATTATGTTTTAAGTGATTAAAGCATACATGTTCATTTCCATATATCATCATAGAAAAATTATGCAATACATACATGGCATAAATTATGTCATAACAACATAAATTAAATGCATACAAGTAAAGTAAAGTATACATGCATTTAACATAAAAATCTAGCATTCATATGCATCCATCATAAAGTAGTCCATATACATACATATCTCATAGCATCTAAATCATACATCTCATAGCTAGCTAGTGCATGTCATCCATACATCATGTCATATAGCATCAAATCAATATAAGCATTGCATCCATATGCATCGCATAAACATAAAATCAAAATGAAACAAAAATATATATTTTGCAAGCATCAACTGGGGCATTATGAGTATCATACTTTCCAAAAGGCTCCAAAGACACCTTAGTTCTTTGGTCAACCCCATAAATGCACACATTGGCTCATCATAAGAAGCCTCAAAATGGACAGATATGCACATCTACCGGTCCAAAATTATCAAAATTTCAAAAATATTCAAATAATTTTAAAAATACAAAAAAATAAATCAGATAATAATACAAAAGCCAAATGCACCTTGTACCTAGTTATTTACCCTATACACTTTGCGGTTGTAGTGACTAGCACTCCATGCAATCAGGCAAGATGAGTAAATTACCATAAGGACATTTGGGGCAAATTTGTCATCATTGAATTGATGTGCTTCACTTCAATCCCCAAGAAGGCCTATACGATCGGACTACTCCACAAGAATGAGGTATTCATATCAATTCTTCTATAAAATCATCGACAATATGATTCAACATAAGCCTAATTAGAATTGTCCTCATTTTGATTCCCTAAGAAGGCCTTCATGGCTGGACCACTCCATGGGATAGAAATGGACAAATACTATTAATAGTTGTAATCATAGCTGATTAGGCCTTGCCAATAATTCAAATGCTAAATATTAATTTGTTCAAGATCATTCATAGTGGTCAAGCGACCTCGTCGCTTCATTTAATTATCATTACCCTCATCGACTCATCGCTTGAGGGGGTAGTCATAATATCATAATCATAATCAAAGTCAACAGAAGATCCCTTGATCGTAGATCCCTAGATCTTGTCAAAATTATATTCATCTTACGAATCATTGCCAAAGACTATCATAAGCTTACCCTTCTGCTGGAGAAAAAAGCAAATATGACAGTTAGTTTGTAGCTATCTTCCTTTCGATTATATAGGCCTAACTCTTATTGTAGCACCAAAGCTACCTAAATGTCTGATGATGAGTGCAAACTCTTTCAAATTTAAGCCTTCCATCCAGTTGGAAGCAATGATTCTAGGATGTGCATCTTCTTTGTAGGACTCGGGCATCTAATGTTGATCAGACCAATGATCATCATCCAACCTACGACATCATTTTAGGAGGTCTATTTTTTCTCAGCATTTTTCGATCTCACAATGCATCTCAAAAGGGGTATCTGTAGACACCTAAAACACATCATGTCAAGGTGACTACTCATATGGGATATGCTAGAAGACCATATGGAAGACCTTGGATAGATACCAAGGTATAGCAGTGGTTTTTACCACTCAATTTTGGAACCTTTTTCTAGTCAGTACTAGCCGCTGCTAAAACCTATAGTTAGCAGAGCTGATCGCACCTATTAGCCACGGTCAGTACTCAAATTTAGTTGGCCTTTGATCGATTCAAATTTGTTTCAAATGGCCAATTGGTTGCATATTGGAGTGGTTTGAGTGAGGAAGGTTTTGGATCCTTCCATCCAACAAGCTCAACTACCCAATATTGTTCTTGGCTTCCTCATGAAGCCACCCCTAGCCCTTGGAAAATGCTATAAAACCCCCTTCTAATTGGGAGAAAATATAGAAGCATAATAAATTGAGTAGCGAAGCCCTGATCGAATTGCATACTCATTCACATGCATTGATAGGAATACTTTTGCTACCCAATTGGAGATCACATTGCCATGGAGGTCCTAGGAGGATAGGAGAGCCAAGAAACGCTAATCCATGCAATTTGTGCACTCATTGAGCAATTCAACCGCCAAATCTATCAAAGGATACAAAGGCAACCCTTGACCATCAATTTGGCAAGGATAATTAGAGAAATTTGCCTTGATTTGGAGGGTAAACTTACTTTAGGCTCAACTGTGGCTATCAACCATGGTGAATAGTCCCCCTATCAACCATGGTGAATAGTGCCCACCTCTTGAATGACCTGCAGTCATAAGGTAATCCCTAATTTCCTTGTTCTCTATTTTACAATCTATTTAACTAGGTTAGATTAATCATATTGTAGGTTTAATTCATTATTCTAGAAACTTTTGACCTTCATATTAGGAGCTAATTGCAATTTTCCTTCATTATTGTAGTGTAGGTATAACGAATCTTTTTCATGCTTTCATATCTTCAATTGAGTAATTAGGAGCTTAGATAGATTCATCTTAGTTTCTTTCATGTTTCTAATGGTAGATTATCATGATTTAGATCAATTTACATGCATTGAATCACTTTATTGATTTCTTGATTATCATATTATATTTTGTGCAAGTACCCTTCAAAAGCCTCATCAAGAGAGGCCTCCTTTGCTTTTAATGTTTCTTTTTGTTTATTGTACATAGGACTAACATGATTTTTGGGATGCAAGGCAACAAATGCCTCTAATCATGGAGAAGAGGGGCATCGACACCCTAGAGCAATTTGTATCATCCTGAAAGGCACTTGGAAATCACACCTACCCTTGAGAGGAAAACATTACATCCTATTGTAACAATTGTATCAAAGTGATTATCCCTAAGAGGGATGTACTTGTAATTTGAATTTGGATTCAAATATAATAGAATAAAGTGTATTTCTTATTGTCAATTTGTTTTCAATTTCTTGTTCTTGTATGCATTTTGTGTATCTTTCAATTCTTACAATAGGAACCGATAGGTGTGAGCCCTTTTTGGATTAGACAGATTATAAGGTAGTACAAATTTGGGAGGTAATCTCCCTAGATTTATTAGCACATTTTCTACATGAACTACTACATTATAAACTTGTGGAAATATTTTCACCCCATATTTTTGGGTTTGCAAGCCTATCTTTGATCCAAGAGCTCTGACATAGTACATATAGGTAAGCCACGCAACCTGTCTAGCTGTAGGAGGAATTATTTTCTATGTTCTGCTAAATATCAAATTAAAATCTAAGACAGTCTCTTGTTGATGTTTCTGCATGGACATGAATTGATTGAGCAATGAGAAAAGGTCAGTAGATTCATTGAATTCTTCCACAAAAGGCTCAACCAATGTTGCCCATGAAGTGATGGTGTTATCCTTAAGAGTCCTGAACCAATGCAAAATATTTCCTCTAAAGGACAGGGCTAGGATTGTCACAATAACATCCTCATCCTTTATGTTGTGGATTGTTTCCAAATTCAAAATATCCTGATAGTGCTCATATGTTGTCTTCACAGATCCATCATAAGTGGGAATAGCCTTGGAAACAGCCTAAGTAATGGCATTCATATGGGCTAATCTAAGGGGACCAGCTGTGTTCCAACTAGGGTACTTCTGTAAGGGTTGATTTTGGGGTACATTTCCCTGATTTGTTGCTACATTTCCAGCCATATTTCTAGGTGTAGGTCCCACTGTAGGAGTTTTTAAATTAACTATAGGGTTTTCCTTAAGAAGCTCTTCTTCTAAGTGAAAATCTTGGTTTAAATTCCTTATAACAGTGGATCCTCTATAAGGTAGCTCATAGTAAAAATATGAATCAGGGTTATTCCTTTTGAAATACCTGGTATACATGAAAGGACACTGATCTATAGGGGTAATTATTTTTTGGGTTTAAATACTGGGGAGTCACCAGGTGAATTTGCTATTCTCTACTTAGCAAGGTCAAGACAATTCACCAAATCTTGATTCATCTGGATAGATATAAAATAATAATTCATATGATGGGTTTTCATGTTCCTTGTGAATTGGTCCCATCGAGCATGCCAAAAACTATTGGGCACCGAATTGAAATCAAGTTTTACTTAACACTGCAACTATCTATCTTTCAATTTTTTTTCTAGGCATGCAACCGATAGTCACAGCTCAACACTCAAGCATTGGATGGACCAAATAAAACTTCAATCCAACCTCTAGAGTAGGTTGGTTCCTTGTCAACTTAAAATGGTGTTGACACAATTAAATCTCAAATAGGGTTTTGATATAAGGGTTAGAAAAGGTTTAGGGTTAGAGGTATTATAAAAAATAGTGGCCAGATAGGCTAAAAACATAGGCAACTACATCAAAAGGCTCCCACAAGATATTTCCAATGTCCCATCACTCAGTATTAGAAGCATCCAAATCATGAAATCTTCAAACATTTAACATAAACAAAGATATATTGTAGAAAGCAATTCCAACATCCAATATTGATAATCCAAATAGCAGAATAGACCAACAGTTAGATTTAACAAAAATAAACCTTCTAACAACACATATCTAACCAAGAACAAATTTCAACTACTCTTACAACTAGTAATCTAATAAGTTGGAATGAACTAACCATTCAAGTATTAATAGAAATGCAGCACAAGGCTTCAAACATCTTGCACAAGATGATGAATATGACAAATTTGAGTCAAAAATCAGAGTAATTCTCCTTCCATTAGCTCATAGGAATATTTATAGTAGGGCAAGAAAATGCACTAGAGCCAACCCTAGAAAATGAGGGTTCGACCTCTATTTATAGTTTGTAAATGAAAAAAATATTGAGGATACATTACAAATATTATATTTTTATAGCTCAAAAGAGAGTTATTGCTAGCATTATCTTACTGGTTCGGCCTCCAGGAAATTTACTGTGAGTAAATCACCATGTCAGCTTGGCTCTCTACAACTTTATAGTTTGTTGATGGTTGTTGGTATTCAAGCTGTTAGGGGCCACATCTTATCCACATATCATTATTAGAGCTCACTCCACCATCGATCTACAACTGCCTCTAGTTCTTGAAACCCTTCGATGCTTTGTCTTCCTGCACTCCAAATTAATGTGTTCTAATCTAGTGATAAATTGCTTTTAAATACTACAACAATGTTAGCAAGATCTCAACCATTGATCTTCATCATGAACGACTATGATTAAAACTTAGAATATACTCTATAAATTGGTGGGGAGAGACCAAAGCACCATTCTACACTTTTCATTGCCGACGTCATATTTTGTGGTTTCAACTTTGTGGAATCAAATTTTGGAATAAAATACATTATAGAGTGAGCGATATGCATTCCACTATTAATCTGTTTAAAATATTTCCTTCTCTTTTCCTTCAGCTCCAAATAGAATGTAATCTGTACAAAAATTATGGTGACATCAACATTACCTTGGTCAAAATGTAGATCACCAATCCACACCGAAGTTAGTTTAAATTACCCTTTATTGCCCATCCACACCGAAGTTAGTTTAAATTACCCTTTATTGCCCATCCACACCTTATGTAGTATTTTCTACCTCTTTGTCACCAATCCACACTAAAATACTCTTGAAACTTGATGGGATTGATCTTACCGATACTTAGCCACTCGGAGCATGCAAAAAATTACACACGATCGCCATTTCGCACTTCTTCTTACGTTGACATCATCATCGCCAAAAACTTTTATGAAATTAGGACCCATCATCAATCTACTTCCAAATACACTATAAACTAAGTGGAATTGCTCAAGGCAAAAAATGCACTAAGTGTTGGGCGGATTAGGAAACTCATGTTGCGGATCTGCACCAAAATACACTGGAAAATGTGTGGGATGGAAACTTCATACCTTAGAATAAAATTTTCAATGCTTTCTAAGGATGTGGCCATTTTTGGCCTACAAAAATCAATAGCCTAGAAAAAATATTAAAGGGATAGTCCCAAATGGATGATCCCAATATCCAGGGGCAAACAACCAAGGGAAAAACCTTAAAAATAAAAATAAAAAAAAAGGATAATTAAGCACAAAAAAGAGGGACATTAACTTTAATGTGTTCCGTGTGAACTTCAGGGAAGCCATCTTCATTCTTGAATAGTTTGAGCTGGATGTAAAGCTCATCCATGGATTTGGCTACTTGGTTATAGATTATCCATGCAGCCCTAGAAACATTGACAACGATGAAAATGTTGACCATGGTAATTGATACAAGAGTCAGAATAGAATTTTGTAGCACGTGATATACTTCACCTCCTACATGTTATAATTATTATAGATTTGGGTAGGGATCAAAATTGATGGATTCCCCTTAGTCTTCACCTTCTTGGATTTTGCAAAACCTTGAACATTGCCAACACTTTTCTCTTACTTGAGATTTTGAAGTGACCAATACCTTAAATCAAAACCTGAGGAGTAAGATTCATGATTCATAGAACCAGGGGTTCTAGACTTAGGTTCAGGGGAAATAAAATCAGGTTCATCCTCCTCATTAGGTTTCTCAATAGTAATGGTGACGTGGCTAGGGCTATTCAAAGGAGGTTCAGGAGGGTTGCTGGGAATTATGAATTTGTTAGTGAACTCTTCAAGGGCATTATTATAGAGAATCAAGTGCAAACCCTAGTGGGTGGTAGACTTCTACTTTCTGACTCTTTCAATGTATATCCCAATGGAGTGATAGAGGTATTCAAGAATGTTAACATGGTTAACATACCTGAGGTGGTTTAGGAATGCTAAATGGAAATTGCAAAGGGAGAGGTTGATGTTGTCAACCATTATACTAAAAAATAGGTATCATCACCTGGTCCCATGGTGATGGAAGAGATGTCCTAACTATACCACCATTCTCCCAAATTAGATTCTTACCTTTATCCACAAAGAAATTATTTTCCATCGTGAAGTTTTGTCTGTCCTTTTTTATGGTGTGCCCTTTAGCTATAAAACCAATTATGTAGGCCAATAAACAAACATTGATGATGAAATCTAGGCCTCGGATGACAATGCTCTCTTTGTCCCATAAATTTACAATATTATTGGAGACCTCCTCATAATTGCCACAAAACTTCTTGAAGAAAGGAATAAAGCCATGATACCCCAAAATGTCTTCGCTCATGGTGTCCATTTGAATATTTTTAGGCTCGAGGAGGACCATAAAAATTGTAGAAAATATGCCACGAATTGGGGGGGCAAGGGGGGATAATGCATTAAAACATCTGCATAATTAGATTTATACACACTGCCCAAAAAAAGATTTTAGATTGAGAAAAATCTAGTGATTTTTGTAGCCATCAATTGATGGAAATGATTGATTTGTGAGCCCAGGTGTGACAAATACTTCTCATTGGGAAATTTTCCAATAGGGATAGCATAATTCATCCTTCAAATCAACAATAATGGGAAAAAAAGTGCCTCGGAATTGAAAGTTTTCAAGGGTGAAAAACGAGGCATTATGACCAAAGGGACTGCTAGTGATTAAAAAGAATGGATAATTGGGGTGGTTGCCAAGCATGGGATAACCAACAAGGCTAGGGAGGAGGTATGTGGCATTATAGGAAGGGGTGGAAGGGAGACATGACCAGGTGATATGACTAAAGTGAGCTAACACGTGAGGGAAAAAAGGATGTCATGAATGACTAGGCAAGGAGACATGATTGTGGCAAAGAGTTAGAATCCAAGCTGCAAAAGTGGTTAAGATTATCGAATTGAACTCATCCACATTGTATCAAGGGTTAAACACATGATAGAATAGTTGGAAAATCTAAACCATAGAAGGGGATACCACTTAATGTCATCAGTGGACCAATCAACCCAATTAACCAATAGGATGGTTTTGATGAACATAAGAGTAATCATAGGTAGAGGCATCAATGAGGGGTTGGGGAAACTCATTATTCCAAATGGTGAAGGATTCCACGATGGACCCCAAGTTGGAAAATTAGTCAACGACCCTGTTAGCTTCCTTGAGCACATTCTAAACAATGGACTTAAGGAATTGATGAAGAAGTCTCTTGGCTTTTGATATTACATTACCGATATTCCACACGGGTGCTTTATTATTTTTGATGTAATTGATTACATTTAGAGAATCACCTTCGATAATGACTCTATAATGGAGTTTCTCCACAATGATTAGGCCATGAAGGAGAGCTTTCACTTTAGCAATATTTTTGGTCTAAGTGTCTATTTTTTTAGCATAGGCCATGATAATTTTGCCATTATGATCATGAATGACACCCCCTCGTCCAACTCTACCTAGGTTGCCTATAGAAGTGATAGGGATTAATATCATATTCTATAATATTATCCTTTTTCACATGGATCATGATATTGCATTTAATACTCACACAAATCATGTGTATTAAATATTGATTTGTAAAGGCAGACATGTCTATAAATATATTTTTGATTAATGCAATTCTTAGTTTTCATTTGTGCCATTTTGTATCGTATATTAAGAGTGTTTCCCACATCATTGGTATTAGAGCAAGGTGCAAGGGTTTTGAGAGTATCCTCTTCCTAAGACTAGATTGGTTTAGAAAGAAATGAGAAAACCAACCCATGGATCTTGAGTGGTGAACATTCTTTTCCTTTCGTGAACACCTTTTTGCACTTTTGATCATGAAAAATCTTAGCTGGGATCCCTCTGACTCTAACCCTCAGCTAGCTAGGGTCCCTATGAATTTGACCTTCAGATTTTGATCCATACCTTGTCCTTGGATTTGTCATTTCATTGATATTTGTAGTCATAATCATGTAATTGTGCATTGATTCATTGGATTCCTCATTGTTCGCCATTCACGGGGTGATATCTATTTTCTCGTATGGCAGTGTGATCATGTTAGTCAGCCACATACCAAATTTGACCATCATTTCAATGAATTTCCAATCATCTTCGATGTTGATCTGGTGACATTCTCACTATCACCATTTTATGGTGTGCTATCCATTTCTTTTGGCAACCTCAAGCACTTAAAGGTGTCACTTTATTTATGGCAACACTCTGTCATACGATAACACTCGTAGACTCATCGAATGACACTTTAGAAGCTCTAACATCCTACACAGTTCTCTTGAAGAATTTTGATGTATTTCATTTCAAATCATATACCTATTGGTCTCCCTCGTCCATTCCAGTAGCGTAAATGTGCTTCTCGACATCCAAAACACCTCCCTACGGTGTGATTTCTTGATGATCCTACACGTGAAGACCTCCTGTGTAGCCTTCGCCATCATTATAACAACTTAACCTCACCGTTGATGTTTGCTCCTTCTCACCACCGATGCTTGTTCCTCCTCACTATTGACACTTGCTCCATCATTTTTGCTAGCACATATCTGACATTATTTCAAAAATCCAAGTGACAAATATGATTTTCGAAGGTATTCAATATTTTTCAAGTGACACACTATGTTTTCTAACAAATGTTTATTTTTCTAGTGGTTAATTCTTGGTGTTTGCTAAGGGTTGACAAAGTTTTCTGATGAATAATTTTTGGTTGATGTCACCGTTCAGAGCATCGAACATAAGGGAGATCATTGTGGGATAAACATATTTTGCTTTTTGTACCACATACATTGTATCATGTAGAAGATGAGATCTATTAATCCAAAGCCACTATATTGTGGTAGCCATCTTACATTGGCTACCTCCCTTCTTTTATTGGCCACCCTCAACCTACATCCACTACCTAATTTGTTGTCATCTGACTAATGTTCATTGGTCACCTTGCTTTTTGGTCCATTATCTCCTTTGATTTCCATGTGATCTATCCATTGCCTATTATGCATTGACCACCCTGCTAGCCAGTCTGATTTCTTCTTATGACCGTTGTATTTTGTGAAGTCCATTGTGGTTGTTGGTAAGTCTATTAGCTATTGTGCACCTGCTATAACTTTTGGGTTTTGTGAGTTCATTGTGATCATTGGTTTATCAAGAGGATTCATTAGTTTTTGTGTGTCTTTTGTGATCATTGGGTTCCATGGAGTCTTTTGTATACGTTGGTTTATCAAGCTAATTTATTGGTTGTTGTGTGCATGCTAGATTATGGAACTTGTGGACCATTGGGATTTCATGGTGAGACCATTGTGATTTGGGTTCAAAAAAATTTTGTCCATTGAATTTTAGAATCAAATTCCTTTGTCCAATCAGAGAGGGAGAGCCCATTAAAATTTGACCATAAATTTTTATCGCATATCCTCATTTGCTGCACAAAATAGAACCTAGTAAATCCTTGGCCACTCCTAGTAAACCCATGGCTACCAATATGGCCATTGTTGAAAAATTAGCTAAAATCACTGCAGTCCAAAATGAAAAAATGGTGGAAATTGTTGCCATGTTGCAAAACCTTCAATGTTCCTCCCATCCTCCTTGTCCAAGGTGTGAAGTAAAAATTTATGAAGGCTCCTGAGACCCTGATGTACTCAATAGTTGGATCCTTGACATGGATATTTGGTTTAAATATACTCACACTCCTGATGATGAAAAGGTTCCATTCACAAAGCTCAAAATTTCCAACATCACCAAAGTTCTCATTGCCAATCACCACAATCCAATTTGTACATGGGAGGAGATGGTACAAGTTTTTAAGGCCTCATTTTATCCATAAAATTATGAGGACTTACTAAATCAATGGTTATGCCTCCATCAAGGCAAGAGCGAATCTATACAAGATTTCATTCATCATTTCAACTACCTTCAATTTTTACTTAGCATTTCAAATTTTGATGTTGTCTTGATTGCCAAGTTTAAAAGTGGTCTTCTCACACACTTGTATAGGGAGATCAAATATACTACTTGCACAACATTGTATAATGCATTAAAACATGTGCATATAGCTAAGGAGAATTTTATGGCATAAATGCAGGAGCCTCACTACTCTTTCGTTGGTTTGACAGAAGATATGCACAAGCATCAACAAGGACGAAAGAGATCTTCCCATGTTTTTTCTTCTATTACTCCCACCTCTTTCCCCCTGCTTCTAAAAATTCATTTTCTTCTTTCTCTTCTTTTTCATTCTGTCATGCTCAAACTACTAAATTTTGTAAATGTTATAAGAGGTAAGGCCATGATAAAAATCAATGCCCATAGTTAAAAAAGAAGAATATTTTTGTACAGTCTGATGAGGGCACTTGTGATAACCCCATAGAGACTACTAGAGAAGAAGCAATTTATGATGAGTTGTAATGGCAACTCAATAATGTAAAACTTATGAATCACCATTCCAGAGTAGGTGATCATGATAATCTTTTTGTCACTTGTACTCACTTGCTCCATAACTTTGCAGTAGATTGTATAATTGATAATGGATTTCAAAAGAACCTGATTGGACAATCAATTATTGATAAGTTCAAGCTACCTACACCAAAGCATCATCACCTCTACTCTCTTGGGTAGAAGGATAGCACAAAAACATCACAAATCACACACATGTGCACCATCACATTTGAGTTTGGCCCCAAGTTTTGGGATTAGGTCACGTGTGATGTCACACCAATGTATTATTGTGGGTTACTTCTAGGTAAACCTTACCAATATGATAGAAGGACAACATATGATGCATATAAAAACACCTTTAGAGAATCACCTTCGATAATGATTCTACAATGGAGGTTCTCCACAATGATTAGGCCATGTAGGAGAGCTTTCACTTTAGCAATATTGTTGGTCTAAGTGCCTAAGTTGTTAGCATAGGCCATGATGATTTTGCCATTATGATCATGAATGACACCCCCTCCTCCAGATCTACTTGGGTTACCTCTAAAATACCCATCAAAGTTAATTTTAATCCAACCTTCAGGAGGAGGGCTTCATGATGTAGGAGCATCTAGGTGTGTAAGATTGATCTTGCATCATCCAAAATTTATATTAATTTTTATTATGTTCTATGTTTGTTTAGTTGTTTAGGGGCATGTATGAATTTGGAAAATCCTATCACTAAAACTTAAAGGTGATATTTGAAGGCCTTAGAGGCCTCTTAGAGGGATGTAAATTGATCGTAGTCCTTTTTAGGGCACTACATTATTGTAGATATTTTTGAGAGATTTCTGAAATATGCACTAATAGTCAATCCAAGCAACGAGTGAGGAGTTATGACCCCAGGAAGTTTTACCTCTAAAATTCAAATTTCAAATGAATTTTCCTGGGCGAGAAAAGGAGAAACAGGGTATTATAGGGGAATTTCAAAATTGTAAAGGCAGGTTTGGTCTATATCTCCATTTTTTGATAAAAAGTAATATGAAAGCTCTAGTTCCTATTACATTTTTTTTGTTTTTTGAAGATTGTTTGTGATTTTTTGACCTAGTTCTACACCACTTCACTTAGCATTGGCTTTGCTATTAGATTGGAGTAAAGGTATTATAATATGAGAAATCAAGTTAAGAGAAGTAGAAATGGAGGCCTCAATTCTAGGATTGAGAGCTTTGGCACAAGGAGTAAGTTGAGAATTTTCAATGGCAAAATAGAGCACTTTGTTGCCAATAGATATGGGGTTCCTGTATAGGTTGGAAAACACTCTATTATTGTGCTCAAGAAAAAATTACCACATGAGGTTATGAAGGTAGAGGGCCCATAGGGACTTGAGTTTGGGATTACAAAAAGGATTGGGCCATTGAGTAAAAAATCTACGAGGGAGTTAGGATGGACCCAATCAATGTTGAAGGTGCTTAAGAGGAAGTTTAGGGTAGTTGTTGAGTAATTACATTCGATGAAAATGTTGTGGGTGGACTCCCAAGAAGATAGGAAAATATAGAAACGATTAGGTATGAGGAGACCACATTTTAAGAGATTTTCAATTGTAAGAATTATGTTTTGGGTGGCTAGCCAAGAAAAAAAACTTTAGGAATAAGAGTTTTCTGCCATAAATTTTTTACTGGGATAGAACAGTCATGGAAAGTTTCTTGCAACAGGTAGGTAGACTTGACATAAAATAAGACACTATCACACTCTTTCCAAATAGGTTGGTTAGAAGGGTTATTAAATAGAATGAAAAACGAGTTAAGTAAGTGAGCCAAAGGATTAGCTACTTAGGAGAGCTTTGAGTTGATTATGGTAGAAGGGATGGGTTTCCATGAGGGGGAGCCTTGGGAATAAGAGATAAAGTGAAAATTTTTGCTACCATAGAGATGATAAATAAGCATTTTAAGGCCTACAAGGGTAGGATTATCAATAAGAGGGTGATCACCAGCACAAGAATCATTCCAAAAATCAATAGTTTGACCATAACCAAGCTACCATATGATTCATTTTTTGATAATCCGTATAGATTGGATAACAGAATTCCAAAAGGCCAAAATGGGTTGAGGAACACCTTCATCCATGAAGTTGTGGTGTTGAAGATATTTCCTTTTTACAATAGATACCTACTCAATGTTAGCATTAGTGAATATTTTGTAGGCTTGTTTTGCAATGAGGGGCATAGTCATCTTATTGATATTTTTGAAACCAAGACCTCCTTGAGCTTTGACTAAGTAGACTTTATCCCAGACCACTAGTGGGAACTTTCGATTATTGTCAAGGCCTAATCATAAGAATTTTTTCTAAATATACTCAATTTTAGAACACACAGTTGTAGGGGCCTTGAATATGGACAAAAAATAAATGGGAATTATCTGAAGGTAGGCTAATACTAATGTGGCTTTGGCTACCTGACTGAGGAGGGCTCCCTTCCATCCCACAAGATTTTTTTGGAGTCTTTAAAGGACATTGGTCTACATGGATTCACTAGGGTTACTCAAAAAATGGGAAGGCCTAAGTATGAGAATGGGAGATCAGCTATGGTATATTGAAAAACTCAAGAAATTTTGGCTTGATGAACAATAAGAGTATTTAAGAAATAAATTTTACTTTTGATATAGTTAAGCTTTTGGCCAGCAAAAACTTCATAAATGTTTAGGATAAACTTTATATTTTTGGCTTTATCCATGGATACATAAGTATCTAGGATGGTATCATCAAAAATTTGTTGGTGAGTGATAGGTCTTAGGTAGCTCTAAGGGATTGGCCCAAGGACTCCACAAGGATAATGAACAACAATGGAGATAAGATATCACCTTGTCTAATACCTCTTACACTTGGAAAATATCTAACAAAAGACCCATTGACAATGATAGAGAACCAATTTGTGGTAATGCATGATTTAATGTGGTTAATCCACTCATGATGAAAGCCAAATTTTGAAATAATAACAAAAAGGAACTTCTAGGAAACTTTTTCAAAGGCCTTATTCATATCTAACTTTAGGAAAAACTAGGTTTTTTGCTTTGAGAGATAGAATGCATGATTTCATGAATGGTAATAACTCCATCAATAATGGTTCTTCCTTGGATAGTTTTTACTTGACAGGGGTCAATGATGGAAGGGAACATGTCTTTCATTCTATTGGCTAAAACTTTGGTTAAAATTTTATAGAGTACATTACAAAGGTTGATAGGCCAAAAATCAGACATTGATCTGCAAACAAAACCTTTGGATACAAGGGCAAGAAAAGTTGAGTTCACATCCTTGGGGATGGATTTGGATTGTTGGACATCCTCAATAGCTTTGCACATGTCATCACTCATAATATCCTAGAAATTTTGTAAAAAACTAGGGGAAAAGCCATCAAGACCTAGGGATTTATCAGGTTACATGTAGAAAAGTGTATATTTAATCTCATCATGTGTGAAATAAATTGTGAGTTGAAAATTCATCTCTAGGATGATAATATTGGGGATGTGATGGAGCAGGGATTCACAGGACCAGACATCCATAAAACTTTTAAATCCAAGGATAAATTTGAAATAATTAATAGCTTCATACTTGATGCATGATGTAATAGAGTTATCGCTCTTGACTGACTCTTTAATTTTATTAGAGCTTTTTTTCTTCAGAGTCAATGCATGGAAGAATTTAGTGTTAGCATCCCCCTATTTGAGCCGCATGGCTCTATATTTTTACCTCCATAACATTTACTCCTTTGCAATAATGTTATGATAGTCAGCTAATAGCCACCTTTCTTCAGTTCTAGTTTGCATGTCATATTATCCTTGTTGGATTTGATCTTCAATGATTAGAAGTCTTTATTTGATCGTCTAATTATTTTCAAAAATATAACAAAAAACTTCTTTATTCCACACCTTGAGATTGTTCTTAATCAATCAGATCTTTTTAGCAACTTGAACTATGGGTGGTCCTGAGATATTTATACCCACCATTCAATAATTTGATCCCTGAGGTCAAGGTGTTGAACCCACATAGCTTTAAACCAAAAATGAGTTTTAAAAATAGAGGTCCTAAGACCCTCAAAAATTAAAGGATTGTGGTTAGATCCTATTTTGGGAAGAGTTTGGAGGGACACATCCCCTAGGAATGGAATAGCCTCCTTGGATAAAAGGAACCTGTCAAGCCTAAGTTAGATATGATGGGCTCCAATTATCCTATTATTCCATGTGAACTTGGTTCCCTTTAGTTGGATGTCCATCAGTTCATTATTATAATAAAATTTTTGAAATCTTCATAAATTCTAGGGGAGATGACATTTCCTCCCTTTTTGTCAGATGGTTATAGGGGGGAGTTAAAATCCCCCACCAGAATTCAAGGATGGTTGGAAAATATGGACCTCATTTGACTTAGAGTGTTCCATAGAGCTACTCTTCCTTGAGGGATGTTGGAGGCATAAATATTTGATAGGATCCAACTTATATTGGTATCATTTCTAAAACAAAGAACATTGGTAATTCTATCAAATGATAATACAAGTTTTCCTTCTACTTTATATGGATCCCATAGAAAAATGAGTCCTCCTAAGGAGTAATGATCCAATATTGTAGTGAATTCACTATTTTTCCATATAACTTTGGCAGCTTTTTATGATATGATACCATCAAGTTTGGTTTCCTACATGATAAAAATGGTTGGTTTTACTTCTTTCCTCATGGTAGCAGCCAATATTTGCTTGGCATGCCCATTGAGGTCTCTCATGTTCCATGAGAAGATTTTCATTTTGAGTTTTTTTGGAAGATTTCCTCCCACCTTTGCCTTGCTTCAAGGGGGGTTTGGTTCTCTTTGTTTCATCTTAAATTTGTGAAAACATATCTGAGAGTAGTGTTGCTTGAGTGCCATTTGTAATTTTATCTTCAATTGACATTATCCTTTACTCTGAGTTAGAAGTTATTCCCCTCCTTTTATCATTTCCAACATCAATAATTGATTTTTTGAAGCTTTTGGTCTATTTAGGGCTAAAGCCTTCGAGGGAAGGGGGATCTTGATGGTGGGTAGGGATACAAAAGATATCAAGACTTTGAATGGTAAGGTTAGAGATGGCCTCTTTAGGATTGATGGATTGAGATTCAAGGATATGGTGGTAGGGGGAGGATAGGATGGTCCCGATATGGTTTATGAGTGATGGTGTTCGTGTATTTAGGATAGAGTGACATATTCAGGGAAAATAAAAATATCTCTATCGTCATATTGAGGAACATTTGACTCAGAGAGGATGCTAAAACGATTAGAAAATGTGAACAAGGAACTTACCTTTTCTTGAGACTATTGTTGTGAATTATATGCCACTTGCTTTCCTTTTATGAGTGTCATGGGGGATTTAACTTTAGGGTTACCTTAGGCATTGATGGCAATTTGAGTATAGGATGGTGGTTGAGGTTGCTTGGTGCCATTCTAAATTGATTTAAAAAGAGCTTTCATGGAAGGAGGACCATACTTATGAAAGCCTTCCATAAAATTACCTAGTTGGTCTACTTCCTTCTTATTCACTTCTTTGGATGTTTTAAGCCTTGGTCATAAAACCCTAAGGTGGCCTTGGGTGTGACATTCAACACAAAATACTAAATTCTTCTCATATTTGATAGGTTGAAATATTTTATAGGAGCCATATATTAAGTTAATATGAGTAGGGATCTCAAAGTAAATATTGAAATTGATTCAAATATGAGCATGTAGCATTTGGGATCTGGCTCTGGTTACTGGGTCGATGGCCACTAAGTCACCGATACCTTGAGCAATCCCTACTAAGATATCTTCATGCCAAAACTCATTTGAGATATCTAGGAGATGAATCCAAATTGGTGCCACATTGATTCTTTGAGTCACAGGATTGAAATCTTCTAACCATTTATTGCACCCAAAAAACCATCGGTCGCCAGTTAGGATGTGGAAGGAGTCTTCTGGGTTGTTGAGTCTTATGAGAAAAAATCCCCTAGAGAGGATGACTAAATTCATACTACCAAAAAATTTCCACTTTGAATATTCCCATTTACAAAATGATTTCTTGTCCAGTCTCTCGCCAATGAATTTTCCCACAAGGGACAAGGATTCCAAGGACACATAGTTGGTCATAAGACTTTTAGGGAGGACCAAATCACATCTTTTAAGGAAAAAGGAAACATGATTATGGGAGAGAGAGACATTGGCCTTGGATCCTCTCTACACCTTTTTTGCATAGGACACAAGTCCTTGGTTTTGGATAATTATCGAAGGACTTTATCCAACTCCCATGACTTCAATCCCTTTATCAGGGGGGTCATGGTACCCGACTCCATTAGTATCATCCTTAGGAGTAATCCCATTAGTATCATCATCACCTAAAAATCCTCAACCATTTTCTACTTTGACTAAAAAAATTTCCTGCTCTCTAAGATTTCAAAATTTGAATTCTCCATCGCCAAGATATTTTCCTATCATGGTTGTTAATTACTTGACCTTTCATAAAATTTTGACATATAAATTCTAAATGAAATTCATTAAGTATGATGACCTACTTGGTGGTTCTTCCTAAGAGATGAGGCTTCAACATGAGATATCACAATGGGTCTACCCTTGCAATGGAAAAGATATTATGGCTAAGCATATAATATATAAGTTTCCAAGATGCAAATACTATGACTAAACAAGGATTTTCTAAATGTGTATACTTAATTTCAAAGCTAACTAAGGTTTGGCTAATGTAGAAAATAACCTTATTCTATGTTGGTTATCATATTGTGCAAACATATCACCTAAGCCATAACTAGTGGAAGGTATATATAATAACAAGGTCTTGTGAGGAAGGTTGGGTGGAAGGTTTTGGCTAGCTAAAGGAACCACATTAACCAACTAGATTGATAGGTGGAAGGCTTTGGCTAGTTGAAGGAACCATAAAAACTAGCTATTTTGCTGGGTGAAAGGTTTTGACCAACTGAAGGAACCACAACAACCAACTAGATTGTTGGGTGGAAGGTTTTAGCTAGTTGATGGAACCACAACAACCAACTATTTTACTGGGTGGAAGGTTGGGTCTTCTCCTCTATTTATTTTTGAATGTGCCTATGGTTTTTGGACCCATAGGGATTGGGGTGGGTTGGCCCCCCTTTGTAACTCTATAGGAGTAAGCTTCTATTCACCTTGTGCCAATAATTCTTTGTTCCTTTTGTAGGTGTTAGAATTAAATTTTAGCACCTTGGGTTGCAGATCTTTCATTTTATCTGTGAGAAGGAAAAATTTAAGTTGGATATCTAGTTGTAGGATGTGTTCTTGTAGTTGGTGGTCAACATTTTTTATTACAGAGCTTGTATGGGATGGGAAAATTTTATTGTGCCTTATCAATCAAGGCTATGTTCTCTTTCTGGTAGGGTTTCTATTGAAGTTTGTCTACTATTCATGTTGTAGGTTGCTTGATTTAGGAGTTCTAGATATAGGTTTGATGTGTTAGATCCTAAATATTTAGAATTCTAAATTTATACGAGATCTTCAAATTTTTAAAATTTGATTTCAAGTTTTCCCTTGGTGCACATTGGTTGCTTTATGTTGGGGCATATTTTATTTGTTATATTTTATGGGGATCTCTCTAGGTTTGCAACATAAAATCTCTATGCAGTGTTGAATCCCAGTGCTTTAGAGTTCCAGCTTTAGATAGGATCTTATTTTTGAAATTTGATTTATTTTGGGTGCTCATTTTAGGTTACACTATCTTGATGGACCCTGATGCAATTTGGATTTTTTACAGTTGGGGTAGCTTTTCTTTGGTTATTTTTTAGGGATATCTCCAATTTTATGGCATAGGATCCTTGTGTTGTGTTGAATCGTAGAGCTTTAGAGTTCTAGCTTTAGGTAGGATCTTCTTATTTTTTAAATTTAAAATTATTTTGGGTGCTTGTTTTAGGCTGGATTGTCTTGATGGCCCCCATTGCTATTTGGATGTTTTAAAGTTGGGATAGCTTTTATCTAGTTTGTTTCTATGGGACCTCTCCAATTTTGTGGTGTTGAATCCTCATGTTGTGTTAGATCCTAGTGTTTCAGTGTTCCAATTTTAGGTGGGGATTTCTTAATTTTAAAATTTAAATTTATTTTAGGTGCTTATTTTAGGTCAATCTATCTTGTTGGCTCCCAATGCTTATTGGATATTTTAAGTTGGGTAGTTTTATCTTAGGTTAGCCCTTGATGCTTGTTGGTTGATTTAATTTGGGATTTATTTTAACTCCTTGTTAAGGTGGATTGTTATTTGTGATGGATTCATGGGATCTAGGTCAATTTTTGGATTCTCAGATCTAAATATGGTGCTCTACTTTGGTTTATTTTTAGTTATTTTATTGCAAGATCTTAGGTTTGGGGGAGCCTTTTAAAATATCTATTGTAAAAGGTTTGAAAATGCTTTAAAAACCCCTTCTTTTATCAAATTAAAAAAAAAAAAAACAAGGGCTTCTAAGGATTAGGTGGGATAAGGATGGAAGTGGTATGAGATAATATTTCATGACATCAAACATAGATTAAAATTCATCATCCAATTTTAAAACCACATATTTTCTCTCTATCTTTGTGAATGGTTGATACTTATTATTAAGTCAAAATATTAATCTCCCAATTGCCTAGATTTTGCCTTGAAGACTATGGAGTTGAGTTAATATTTGAGGTTTTTTCATATTAACAATAGCCAATATTTTATTACGATCTAATTATATTCCCCTTTGGGATACAATAAATCCTAGAAGGATTTTAGATGCCATACTAAATTTGCACCTTAGGACTCAAGCATACACTATATTCCCTTAGCATTTCAAAAATGCATCTAAGATCTCAAATATTATTTTCAAATTTGAGTGATCAAACGAAATATTCATCTACATAATCTTCCATGAAGTCATGCATTAGATCATCAAATATATATGTCATCACTTGTTCATAGGTGGCTATATCATTCTTTATCCTAAATGACATAAAAGGATAGTAGAAGGTTCATAATGGGGTAGTGAAAGTTATTTTGTGTTGGTCCTTAGGAGCTATTTTTATCTAATTATATCTTAAAAAACCTATCCATTGATGATAGCATTTCATTCCTTGCTATGAAGTCAAAAATCATGCCAATATTGGGAAGAGGAAATTTATCTTTGGCATAATCCTTATTAATGTCTCAAAAGCCTATGCATATCCCAAAACTTTCTATTTTCATGGTAACTAGAATAAAATTAGAAATATAGTTAGAATAATATATAGATTTAATAAGTCCAACATCAAGAACATTTTGTATCTCTTCCTTGACAAATAAAGAGACCTTAAGGTGCATCTTCCATAAATTTTGCTTCATAGGTTTTGCACATGAGTGACAAAAAAATGGTGGACCACCAAAGAAAGGTCTAGATTAAAAATTTTACTATATAACTAGGTAAATATGTCTTCAAAGTTTTTCAATAGCTCATTATATTTCTCATATTCTATCATGGTAAAAAACTTTCCCAACTTAAGGGTTTTAAAATCATCTACTATTGAAATGTTGGCATCCATTGTTTCCTCAATTAGAATACTAGACTCATCTTATAATTAAGGAGAGTCCAAGAGAACACATAGGTTTTCTAAATTTATAAGGTCTGTAGAGGGTTCATCATTAAAAATATATATATTGCTATACTAGAAATGTGGAATATAGATACCCAAAATAAAACTAATTCTAATCCAAATAGTTCTAGGATCTTGATTGGATATTTATGGGAAGATCACATTCTATGTACTTCCAATCACAATATTCTTCATCAATGACCATCTTAGGAAATTATAGGGTTAGACAATTTGCTCCAAAAGGTCTAGTAAATTGATGGTCATAATGATTTACATGAATAAGATGTCATGACTCTAATAATCATCACTCTTCTCTAGCCCATTCAAATAAAAAATTCTAGCTAGAGAGGTCGTCATAATGATCTTCAAATACTTCTTCATCATGAGAATAAGACCCAAGGTTGGGCTTATTATGACTAGAAAATTTTTAATTTTCAAGGTTTTTTTGATATCCTATTCATGTAAACCCAAACCTTTTGCCTTGATATCCTAAATTGACTAACATCTATTTTAGGATGGAATATGCATATGATAAGAAACATGAGGCATATTGTTATTTGACCAAATAGTAATTGTTACCATTGATTTTCCCATCATTGGCAACCCTTGTGCAAATAAAGGAGCAAATCCCTATCCATACTATTTTCCCTTTATTACTACAAGGTAACTATGATGTTTGCAAGAAATAAGGGATCCTATATAGGTCCATAAAGCATGGCCATTGTTTGAGTTTTGATTATTATTCGACATGATAGATTTATTAACATTTGCCATTGAATTTTGTTTTTTAGGATTGCTATTTAAGTAGAGTGACTTGAATGTATTAATTACAAAATTACTAGGACATAAAAAATAAAAATATTGACTTGAAATATTAGAAGGTTTGGTATGATGGGGATAAAGGCTAGCATTTTGTCTTTGAATATTAATTACTTTGTAATATTTGAAGGGCTCAAGGTTAGCAGGAATACTATAATTTTAACCCTTATATTCATTAATGAGACATTGATGTAAAGTAGGTGGGATAAACTGCATTTCATAAATTAAAGGTAAACCAAAATAATATTGTAATATAGATCACAAGGCCTAATATAGAATAAGGTGTTGAGAGTATGGGGGCCTACTTCTAGGGATAAGATTATTATACCACTAGCCTCATTTTCTCCATTATCAAAGACCTAGATATCTAAGCCAAATTTATTAAGAATATTTTTAGATAGACTAAATTGTATAATAAATTTTAGTTTATATATATTTAATTTAAAGCTATTATCGACTAGAATTCACTGGATGAACTTGTCATTGAATTGATCTATGTTGTACAAGGGTGGATATTTTATGAAGGAATATTGAGGAGTATCATCCATATAGAGAGAGATGTTTATGTGATGTACCTAAATTGATCCAAAAAGAGGAACAAACTCATTGGGATTTAGGTTTTATGTAACCATACATTCACTCAAGACTTGAATGATAATATCTTGATAAGTAGGAGAAGACTCGAGAAATTCAAAAATAGAAATTTTATCTAGAATATTTTTTACTTGCTAAAGCAAATCATAAAAACCCTTTCTTCTATGTCTATATTATGCGTAGATAATCAAATAAAGTCTTTTAAACTGATTATATCATTTGGATTAAAGGACCAAAGGATGATTTGACAACTAATTGATTGGTTATTGTTTTGGAGACACGTTCCTTTGTTGTTGTCTTGTGAAAATACAAGCATGTGATACATGATCAATGTGGTAAGAACCATAAATATTACCAACCATTCCTTAATTCAAAAGTGGTACATTATTTATTTGTTGCACTTTTTTGTTTTGATTTATTTTGAAAGATACCAAGATCTCAATTGGATGAAGATTAACACTTAAATTTATAAAAACAATTTGACCATTATCAATGAGGTCTTGGACCATGTTCTTGAGGCCCATAAACCTATTTATGGTATTACTATTGAATTTATAGAAGGTGCAATACTCATTTGGTCTAAACCAATGAGCTTTATCCTTTCTAAGCTCAATAGGATTTATAGGAGGTAAATTTATTATTTTAGCATCGACAAGTTATTCTAGGATAGTGGAGAGAGATTTGTCTAAAATTATGTAATACCTTTTAGGATTTTTTTGGATTGAATTTTAGAGGATAATATTTTGGATATTTTTAGCAACATTAAAATTATTAGATTTTTGTAAATTAGTGACCTTGTCATTGATGATATGTTTATTCTTATATTGGACCTTATGGTTTGAAGAGGACGACTTATCTTCTTAAAGATATAAAATAGATCATATGGTGGGTGAATATAATATAGTATCCCCACAAAGGCTCTCCATATTCCTAATAAATTTTCCATACTTTCATGTTTGGATTGTTTAAGTTTGTACATGTTATTGATGTTGACTTTATATTCAATGTATACTAAACATTGGTTGACAAACACAGTCCTTAAAACACTTAAAAGAGTATTTTGGTATATTATAATATCATTCTAAATATAGGACACTTAATTTTTATGTAAAATACGTAGGATTAGTGTCTCATTATAGGAAATATCACTATAGACAATCTTGAATAACCTAATATGTTTGATAGGATATTCCTTTCCCTTTACATCTAAAACTTGGTAGTTTCAAAGTTTAAGGAAAACAGTCTATTGGCTACAAAAGGATAGAAGATCTAGTTATAAATATCATCATAAGAGTACTTTAACTAGAATATGATCCTTGTATAATATTCATCTATTATTTTAAATGCTCCAACTAAGTCATTAAATATTGAAGTTATGGAGTAACTAGATTACATGTTGATAGATGAATAGAGGATATATTTTGTGATGAGGGTTGGAAGACATGTTGTGAGGAGGAGGGTGATGTCAAAATTTAAGTTGTGATTGGGATATTTGAGTATGTGATGCTGAATTTGGCATCAAATAATAATTCCCTAAAATACTAGAGATTATCAAATTAACTTGATTAGAAGTTTGTTGAGGGATCAATCGGTTGGAAAATGGCTTCATGATTAACAAAAATATTTTTTGGTTAAGCAAATTGGTAATAAAATAAGTATGAAAGGTAAAGGATGATGTGTTAGGATTTGTATTATAGACTAGTGTTGTTAAGAAAGTATAAGATAAAAGGTTTAGATTGAAGTTTTGAGTACTTGTTCCTATGTGTTGTGAGGTAGGACAATTAGAGTTAGCTTGTATGAGTTCTTCTAAAGTTGGTATAGTATGATGTAAAACTAATAAAATATGGGAGGAAATTTTCATTAATTATACATTATTGTCACTTTACCAAGTTGTATGGTATCCACCAAATTGGTCATTGATGCATGAAGTCTTGACATATTAACATTAACAGAGAAAAAATATTGATCAATATGATTTGATTTCAATGGAGTAGAATTAGATGCTAGACATAATCAATTAATGATTCATCCCCTTGAGAATTTTCTTAGTCCTCATTAACTTCCCTAAATAAAATTTTCATAGCTTCCCTATGCCTATGAATGAAACAAATCATGTGTATAGTAGATAAAAAACTAGCCTTTCATCCTATTCCTAAGTGGGGCTCAATGAGTCTTGAGGATGAAGCTCCTCTTATTCCTATTCAAAGGTTAGGTTTTCATAGTTAAGAAATTTATTTTGACCTTCGATATTGTTCATTATAGGAGGTTCAATATTTCTATCCATCTGGTGAGCAACACAAGTTATGTGACGTATTTTACACATGATTAAAGTATTGGCTAAATATGAGAAGTTAATTTTATTTTATATATTTATAGAGTTTATTAAATAATAAATGTAAGATGATTTTATATACCTTATCTTTACTTCCATTTATATGTTGATATAACCTATAAACCTTAAACTCCTCCCTATATATCAATGAATTCCTATATACCTGACTCCTCTCAATATACCCATTAAAACATGAGAGCAAATCTAGTATATGGGAGAAGCATCCCCTTTGGATATTTGTTCAAGACCAATATGTGAGGAAAAAAAATCCTTCTTATAATTCCTACTATCCCATCATAATATACACCCTACCTAGCTTAAGTATGTGTGAGATCCTATGTAGGCAGTTGGCAACTCAAGCTCACTATATATCTACTATATCCAAGTAGTTCATATGATGGTTACTCAAGGAATCTAAATATTCCTAGTAGGTATATCACTTGGTTATAATATTGTTATCTATATTAATCTAATCTAATCTACCTATACAAATTTTAATTATCTTGTTTAAAAGTTTGCTTAAAAATCTTAGGTTGTAAGTTAATTAGGGTAGGTTGGGAAGGAATCTTTGGGACCTATGTGGTGTTCACATTGATTTAACCAAAATATGAGGATGATATAATAATTAATGGAGTTATATCAGACCCACTCTCCATGGATATCTACTTTCCACCTCAAATATGGGTGATGGATTATAGGGATGGCCATTAGATCTATGTTTTATGTGTTAATTCAAGAAAATACTTACAATTTTCTCTAATATTATTTTCTACTTCTACATTTTCTAAGAGAATTCTAAGAACAATAACTTAAAACTAAATTCCTCTTTTAAGATACTAATGCAAACATATAAATAATAAATACAAACAAGATTTCTAATGCATATAATTTATCTTTATTTCAATGCAAAAATAGAAGAAGCTTTTCTTTTCTTTTAGAGCAAGGGTATAAGAGGGATTTATGTAGCAAATATGTTACTAATATACATGAAATTATATTTGTAGATACAATGACTATATACAATTCATAAAATTAGAATAATGAGATTAATAAAAATCATATCCTAGACTAAATGTTTTCTTTCCATTCTCTGTAAGCAATATGAATGGATCTACGATTATCACTAATATCTAAACATATTTTATGTTGGAATATATTAAATTATTTGGTGCATTCTAATGTACCATCTTGGGTAAAAATTTATATGAGGAGTATGTCTTAAATTAGATTTTGATACTTACTTTATGCAATGTAATAAATGCATAACTATTGTTATAATCGACAATGATATAAATGTGCATGTTGTCCATGTGTACATGAGTCTATAGAATAGGAAGATGAAGAGTCATGGGAAGGTGAAAGGTCAAGAGTCACATCCCATTATATATAGGCATTAGATATAGATTAAAATAGAGAGAGGTAGAGAGTAGTACATTAGAGTAACACAAGTTAGTTACAATGTAGAGCATGGAGTATTTGAGAACTCTATATTTTGTATGAAGATTCTATTTTTGCAAGCTCTCATTAATGGCACATTTATGAGTTGTTACGAAATTTTATTATAATTTTTATTTGCTTAAATATATTGCTATTATCATATTTTTAATATTGCATGCTCATTTTATACCTTATGATAGCTTTTACATTAAATATAAAGCATAAAAAGCTAACAATGATATCAAAGTCACAAGGGATATTGATAGGAGATAGGAAGAGCCAAAAGAGAGATTATTATTAGATAGGAAATTATTTTTTTTTAGAATATTTAGAATTTCTTTTTGGCTATATTCTTTCCATAAGGTTGTAGGAAAACTTGTGAAGACTAGAACTCAACATAGATCTTTTTCCACTAGATTAAAAAATAACTAGTGAAGTTTATTGAATTTTTAGAGATATAGATATTTAAATGCATTTTTTTACTTCTATCTAAATTTGAGTGCAGAGGATTAGTTTCTAGTTGCAAAAAATGAGAATATTGAAGATTGAGAAGATACAAATAAGGAGGTCCTCATAGAAGATAGAATATTGAAGACTCCAAATTAAAGAAATATGAAAGAAATTATATTGAAGATAGAGAATAGAGAAATGGGCCAAGAGAATCCCTATCGAATATTTGAGAAAGAGGATATCCAAGAGAAGAGATATATTTTAAGATATTCTAGATTTGAAATATTGAAGATAGAGGAGAACTAAGAAAATTCCTAAAGAATATTTAAGCTACAAAATTTGAAGACCCAAGAGAAGAAGTCTCAAGAAAACTTGGTAGGAGAAAGAAGAAGAAGGCTAGATAAGAATTTCTAAAGAAGTTGAAGAAGTGTCCATTGGAGAATATTTGAATAAATATCAAGGTAGAATATTTCAAGAAGGAGTAGCTCCTAAAAAAGAAGAATTTGGGACAATTATATCCATCCAACAACAAGCCCAAAAGAAAAAGGATTTGGCATGAAGTTTGTAAAATTTTGGAAAGGTTTATTGAAGATCTCAAGAAATTCAAATTATTAAGGAGGATTCCAATAAATATGCCCAATTTGAAGTTAGAATTTGACAAGAATATTGGAGGAGAAAGAAGCTAGAATATGCCATCAATTTTTAAAAATTTTAGGCCAATAATAATAGATTTTGAAGGTTGTTTTGAAAGAAGAATATTATTGTTTTTGCAGCAGAATTTGAAGAGTCACAAGCTAGTAAATTGAAGGTGACTTAAAGCTGCAATTTGGAGAATATTTGGGCAAATTTTGAAGTTCCCTTGAACATAAAAATAAAGGAGGAATTTACAGTAATAGAAGGCAACAATTTGGGGGAATTGAATGTTGTTTTTGGACAGCAATATAAGGAGAATAAATATGAGTTTTTGAAGCAAAAATTTGAAGAGATTTGAGATGTAAATTTGAGCAGTATTAAGAGGAGAAATCAAAGCTACATTTTAGAAAATTTTGGGGCAGATTTGTGAAAGTTTTGGATAGAAAAGCAAAGGAGGAATTTTCTGCATTTGAAGCTGCGAAAGTTTTAGGTTTTTGGACAACAAGAGGGCAGCATTTGAACAGTACCAATAGATGTTGATTTTAGAGTTCAAAATAATAAATTTCAAGTAGAATTGAAGCCACACAAATCATATTATATGGAAGCATTTGATGAAGGATAATTGCTACAAGAAATACATATAGACAACATAGAAGCTAATTCCTAAACAACATTGAAAGCTGCAAATTAAAGCCTTTTGAATAGAAAGCTAGAGGCTAAAAGGTAGAGACTTAAAGGTAGAAATTGATATAAAGGAGAGTTGGTAATTTTATAAATTTGAGGTAGCAAATAGGTGAACCAAATCACCAAGAATACTAGCTACAAAAGGAGGTCAAAAGGTGTGTATAAGTGGTGCTATGAAAGTTCATTATTTAAGCATTTATAAGGTTTTTTGAAAGCACCATATTAGAGTCTTTTAAGGAGAAAAATATAGTTTAAGTTTAGTATCTCCAAGCCAAGGAAGGAGACATCATTATTATCTTGAAATCTGCAAAAATACAACAACAAATATTGAAGTTAAAACTTGCTTGAAAGGGAGTGATAAGTAGAAGAAGTATATGTTGTTTTTCATAATTAAAGTGCAAATTTTTCTACATCCTATTGAGCAAAAGAAAGAGATTAACTAGTGAAAAAAGGCAAAAAATATTTTTAGTATCTAAATACACAAAGAGGTGTGCTAAGTATTAAATTTTTTTATATTAAATACAAGTTATCAAAAGCATAGAAGAAATACCGTAGTGAAGCAACACTACCATATTGAAGGAGATAGCCATGTGCACCAAGGAAGGAAACATAGAGCATTGATAAAAAGTTATTATTCAACCAACTAGAGCATTTGAAACTATCATCATATTGCAAGGTTAAGCCACCAAGGTTACACCACTATCATGAAGAGAATGAGCATTGTCTCATTTCCACCAATAGAATCATGAGCATAGCATACAAATAAACAACATCAAAGAGTGAGTGTTGGGAAGATAAAATATTCAAGAAGAAGGAATTAGTGCAATGTGAGTTCTAGGAGATAAATCATTGTATAAGAGGACATTGGACGATACCACTTGTTAATCTAAACAACCAAACAAGAATAATTTTACAAATTCGCCATTACAAAATGTTACTCAACAAAGAAGGATATTGGGGAATCAAAGTGCACAAGGTGAAGGGATAAGAGTTTTTGGTTACCACTTGGCAAGATAGGAACTGAGCGCCAACCACCATGGAGTAGAGCTAAAATATTTTGGCATATCTATTAATGAGTGGATGGTTATTGAAGGAATATCACTACCAAAAACATAGAATATATCACAGTCTAAAATCAAAGTGCATAATTTTATGACCAATTATGAGAAAATGTTAATCGAAATAACATTACAATCCATAATTTAAGGTGCATATATGGAGGAATCAAGATAAATTGGAGCTCATATATGGAGGAATTTTAAGTACCTCAAACCCACCTACAAGAGAAGGTGAAGAGGCATTGAAAAGGAAGAGCACCAAGAAATAAAATCCATTGTTGCAAAGGAGACAAATGATTCCAGCGTTGAGAAATTTTGAACATTACCAAGAGTGTGTAATGTCCATTGCTAAGTGTTACAAAGGTAAAGGGTGCTAGAGATAATTTTCACCCAAGAAAATAAGCACCAACCACCATGATTAGTAACATCTCTTACAAGCAATAAAGGCATGGGTTAGAATGCCACTTGAAAAAATGAAGGAAGGTGTGTAAGAATATTGCACAAGCACTACAAGAAGGAAAAAAGAATGCAATCAAAATTTTTGAAGACTAAGTTGATGAGAATCTAGAAGGAGCATTAAATATTTTGTAGAGAAGACAAATCACTTAAGAATGGAGGTTGCAGAATCAAGTCAAGTTTAGCACACCATATACAAGGAGGTATGATTTAATTTATAACCTTTGCAAAGATTAAAGGAGGTATAAGGCATATTATTGATATTAAGATTAATTACTCAATTATATTTAAGGTTATTTGAATAATAGGAGAAATAAGGTGATGAATTATAACCTTAGAAGAATTATTGAATGCCTTAGAAGATATTTGAAGTAAGAATATTTTTGAGAGATTTTGGAATTACTTTATTCAATTTTGAAATTCATATTGCATAAGATATTTGCAAATAGTTTAACTTGGAGGAACAAGGATTTCTACATAGAAATATTAATTTTGCAAATACATTATTTTCTAAATTTCCAATTAGGGAGTTATAAGGAATTCAACACCAATTTAAGTTCTTGAAATTTAGAAACTACATTATTGAAAATTGAAGGCTATAAGAAACACAACATAGAGTTGTTGAAAAGTTGGAAAATTATATTGGTATTAGTCTCATGCTCAAATTAACGAGACATAAGGAATCCAACTTAAAAGTCTTGAAATTAGAGAATCTTATCAAAATTGAAATTGCATCAAAATAGTCTATAGCTTTCCATTCAAAAATAGGGAGTCAAAAGGGATTCAAATCAAAGGAAAAAAGGCTAAGTATCTAATCAAAGCTATATTATATTAAAGCACTAGGGAGCTAAAAGAAATTCTACCTAAAGAATTGAAAAATTAAGTCCTTATCAAAACCATTGTTTAATCATTAGAAACTACAAGAAATATTACAAAAGTTGAAGAATTAAAAATTCAGTATTTGATCTTATACTAAAATTTTAGAAGTTGAAGAGATTGGGAGACATAAGGAATACAACAATAAAACTATTTATTTAAGATAATGGAAAATTTAGCAAGAGGAACATATCATCACAAGTTATACTATGAAAGGATTCAAGATCAAATTCCATATAATTTTCCACATCAAAAATGTAAAATTACTTCAAGCACAAATAACCCTACAAGTCGAAATGAAAAAAGATATTTCGTTTATTTATTATGGTTCAAGTCATTACATGACAAGAAATTTTCAATGGTTTGATTGCCTTGAAGTCACTAATAATCTTAGGTTGAAAATTGCAGATGGAAAAACCTATCTTATACATGGATATGGGTGTGTAACACATAGTACATCATTTTCAAATCTTTTGTTACATGATGTAATGTATGTTCCTAGTTTAACATCAAATCTTATTTTAGTAGCCAAGTTGGTAGAAAGCAAAAGAATGATTGATTTTAGATATATAAATGGATTCAATAAGTGTCTCATTATAAATCAAAATGATATAAAATCTACAAGATCAATTCACAATGATATATATGCTCTAGACTCAATTGGAACTTCACAAGATATTATTGCAGTTCAAAACAACACTAATGGATTTTCTGAGGAATAGATTGTAGGAAATGAAAAATTTGTCTATCATAAAAGTCAAAGAGAAAAATGAATATTTAGAATGAAAAATATGAGAGGGACAACAATACTGTGGACTACTTAGCCATCTACAAATTAAAGAAGAAGATCAAGAACTTGATCCAGTTGAAGAAGATGAAGATCCATATTGAAGACTAACCAAATAATCTAATACAAAGGGATGTTGGAATATTACATTATTTGGTATATGTTAATGTACCATCTTGGGTACATATTTATATTAAGAGTATGCCTTAGATTAGATTTTAAGATTTAATTTATTCCATGTAATAAATGCACAACTATTGTTAGAATGTGCAATGATGTAAATGTGCATGTTGTCCATGTGTACATGAGTCTAATGAATAGGAATATGAAGAGTCATGGGAATTTGAAAGGTCAATAGTCACATCCCATTATACATAGGTATTAGATATAAAGTAAAAAGAGAGAGAGAGTAGTACATTAGAGTAACACAAGTTAGTTACAATGTAGTGCATGGAGTATTTGAGAACTCCATATTTTGTATGAAGATTCTATTTTTGTGAGCTCTCATTAATGGAAGATTTATGAGTTATTATAGAATTTTCTTATGAGTTTTACTTGCTTAATATATTGCCATTATCATATATTTAATATTGCATGCTCATTTTAGACCTTGTGAGAGCTTTTATATTAAATATAGAGCATCAAAAGCTAACATTTTAGAACAATATTCATATGCATGTTAGATAAATACATTGATTGTAATTATATCAACATATCTAACATATAGACAAATAATATCAGGAAAATAATAATATACAAATAAATTAAATCATATAGTTACAAACTTACACTAATAGATTTGTAGGGATGAATATTGAAAGCAACAAAAATGACGCTATAACTCTTCATTCAAAATTATAGAATCCACTGCATTTGTTATTGAAATCATAAAAGGGGTTACATATTTATATCCTTTATATATTTTTGCTCTAAATGCTACAATGGGGTCTTCCCTAAGGAAGCCCTTTCAGGATGTGTACAAAGGCAGTAGGATCTATCTTCTTTGTGTTCCTCAGTGTAGGTGGGCTTATTGCTCATGTGCCACTGCTGGTTGGATGTGTTCTTTGTACCTGTTAAACCTGCAAAATATTGTTAGTGCATTGAGGGGTCTACCTCAGTAAAACCCCATGGTTATGAGGACAAAAGACCCTTAAACAATCTTAAAACATGAAAATAACTGCTAAAAACAACATAAAAATACTAAATTAACCTATACTTACCATGTCTGATTATTTTGGTACCTGTAGCATAGGTTCACATGGGGTCATGCAAACCTGTTGTGAACTAGGTGGTTCACATAAGGTCATGCAAACCTGTCTTTTTTGGACCGAATCTGCAATATGACTTTCCTAGTTGTCCTAGAGTAGTTGCTTCTTTGATTTTTGCATGGGCCACCTTCAAAAAGTGAACTTTTTTGGTGTTATCGACATGTCTCAATCACAAGGAAAACATAATGAAAGTGACAAATCAATTACGATGTATATATGATGGTTGTGTAATGGAGGCAAGATTAATGTGATGGCTGTAGTGATTTTAGTAGAGTTTCGGTAAGTAAAAGTTGGTTTTTATGAAAAGGTGAATATGAACTTCTATTTATATACTTTGCCAATGTGAGATTGAAGGGATGAGGTGTCCCCTATGAGGTGTTAATGGTGGCATTTCCACCTAAGAGGTGTTCCCTGAGGTGTCCTGGTTCATAAATGAGGTTGGGTGAAAGAATCCCTCACCCATCCACAAATAATGATGACTTTGCTAAAAATATCTATTAGGCATTAATGAACACCTTTTGGAAATATATTTTAATTAAAAATTGTTTCTTTTGTGCAAAAGTCTCCATCTTTCATTAATGACCCAGGGGAGTGTGAGGTGGAGAAATATCTGGGTGAGAGGTGGCAAGGCTAGGATAGGCTATAATAGGTGAGGTGGAAGCCTAGGATAGTCAAAGTAGACTAGGTGAGGTGGTAGTCTTAGCTTAAATTAATATTATATCTAATTAAGCATGTGATTAGCCATAAAGCATACTTTGACCAAAATTGTTGACTTTTGAGCATAAAGTGCTTTTCGACCCAGGAGAGGAATTCAACCTTGGTTGAGTTGGGGATGAGGTCACTAGAGGACCCAGGATTAAGTGTAGGAAGGGGCTTGGCTAGCCCAAAGGGGTTAAGGATGATGAATAGTGATTTTGATAAATGAATAGTGTTTTTAGCTAATTTATGCAATTTTCAAGGGTTTTGCAAATTAATTGACCGTGGAAATGGGGAGAGGGACAATGTGCAGTTTTTGGGTGTCTAAAAATATATCTAACAAAAAATTTATAAATTGCATGCCCTTTTCATTCCTTGAATGAAAAAATATACTTCAAAACAAACAAAGAATAAAAATAAAAATATGCACCCAAAATAATAAAACTAGAGGTCTAATGGTGAAAAGGGTTAAGGCTTACAAAACTATTATTCACTCCAATAGACTTTTGGATATATCAATACTGATGATTTTCATTTATGAATCACCACTCTACACCTAGAAGTGCATGTACACAAGACCACACAACAATTGGTTAGGTTTTAGGGGTCATCCTTGTAAGAAGCAAATCCTCCTCCCAGAAGAAGAGAAAGTGGTCAAGGGATTTGATCAATTTTGATAGTTGTGATAGTTTACCCAAGTTTTTTAAACCATACAGGTGGGGGGAAAATGTACAACTAGGAAATCAAACTATACAATGCAAGGGCACAATTCAATGAAATGCAATGAAATAGACGAGAAATATAATTTCGGGATGAAATGACACATAAGTTTGCTAATTAAGGTTTTAGACTTAGTAAAAGTCTAAATTTATGCATTCTATTATGTATAGGAAGTTTTAAATAACTAATTGCCTTAGGAACCACTATGGAATGTCCAAGGAAACATTATATAAGGCCTCATTTTCAAATTTGTAGGTCTGGTTGCTAATATTTATTGGTTATAATTCAAGGAGATAGTTTGTTAACCTCTAAGTTATTGCAGTAGATCAATAGAACAACCATATTGTAATTGCATTGATGACATAATGGAATATAAATAAGTTTTTATATGTTGTGTACGATCCTGGTGATGATGGATGAGGATTTATGGTTGAATCTTGATGCATGTATTTTTTTGGTGAATGTTTGGGTAGTTTTATGCATTGTTGCAACCTATTGTAAGAATTTATCATAGATGGATATTGAGTATTGATATGTGAGAAAAAAATTACTTATGAAAATTTCATGAACACTACTATATGATTTTTTAACGTAGCTAGTGGAAATGAATCTCTCACAAACCCCATTCAAATGTTTTGCATGTTGCTAAAGATGGATTAATTGGCATATTAAACCTTTACAAAACATACCTGAGAGAGTTTGGCCTAGTATAATATCAGATTTGACACCTGGATGTACCTTCATTTTGTACAAATTGTACACTAGAGTTCATATAAATCGTACAAAGAAAACTTACCCAATTTGGTAAACCAAGTGATGGAGATAAACTTACCCTATTTGGCAATTTAAGGGAATCGACTTGAACAATTACAAAACTATGTACGACAGCCTCCAAAACTGAGTCTTTTAGTTTGTATGAGTGCAAAATCATACAAAAATTACTGTTGTATGATTTGGAATCATATATTATGTACATTTTACTTTCGTAAAAGTTATTCATTAGACGTAAAAGGGTAGTTGGAAGGACCGTACGGTTGTATGATTTGTAAATCAAGTGTAAACTTGTATATTGATCATTACCAACCTTATAAAATCACCTCTCCTCTTGGAATAATACATCCTTATGCTACATTTGACATCATTGCCTTATTGAATCTGGAATTTTTGTTAAAATGGGTCAAATTGATGAAGTGTGAATACTACAAAAATGGAGGTGAATGATGAACACCAATGCACGAATCCATAGGAGATGGGAATTATGATAGAACATTCCAATAAGAAGGAGCATGAGGATTTCTTAGAGATAAAACACATAAATCAAACTGTAGTACTCAAGAACCAAAAATAGAGCAAGTTTGGACATCCGAAGGAGACTTTGAGGTATTGTTGATAGAGATAGAAGACAAGGAAATAGAACCTCTGAGTGTAGAGTAAAAGGTTGACACAAAGAAAGTGCAAGAGGATGGAGAGTGGATGGTGAAACCTAATAAAGTGATAGAAGGGTTGTAAGGGAGTGCATAGTATGAGAGTTAGGTACTAGAGCAATAGGGCACGAGGTCTCAGGAGGAAATACCAAGATCATCTCCCTCACATCAGTGAAGGAGGTCATGAAGTGAAGACGCATGAGAGTTTGGTCATCGAGTGGTGGGACAAAACAAGATACCTCAAATTGACACTTTTGACAATAATGGGAGTAAGACATCTTGAAGGAGGAATCAATCAAATATTCCATGAGATACCTCAAGTGATAGTGACAACTCTCTGAAGATGGCTAATAAGGTAGCCAAAAAAAGATGTCCACCATTTTCAGGTGAGGGTAAGGAAGACCCCACAAGGCACATTGGAACTTGCATAACCATTTGGAGAGTGAATGGTGTGGATAGAACAGATGATTGGGTAACTTTATTTCCTACTACCTTGAGAGGATTGACAATCGATTGGTATTTGAAGAGAGAAAATACTACAAATTTTCATACTTGGAACTAGATAAAGGAGAATTTCATTGAAGAATTTTGACCTTTGAAGGATGATGGAGACATTGTTACAAAAATTTACATGACAAAGTAGAAATCGAATGAAGATGTGAAATCCTATAACTATAGATTAAAATAATTGGTCAATAAGATATAGATGCCTCTGGCAGATGTTCTAGTAAAGTGGTGGTTTGTAAATGGATTGCTTCCAAATTATAATAAAAATATGAAGGTCGTACCATTAGAAACATATGAAGAAGCAGTGAAACATGCAAAGAATTTTGAGAGTGAATCAAAATAGATGTATATAGGAATTCTATCTCATCCCAAGTCAAATTATTTGGATAGTGGAGAAGACGAAACTATACAAAGGATAGTAGCATCCTTTCATTAGGAATTTGATAATATGATAAAAGGACAAAAGATAAAACCTAACAGGAATGACTTTTGGTGCACAAAATGTAAGACGGGAGGTCATAAAAATGTGAAGTGTTCGAGGAATGACTATTGTCACATCTATAATGTGATGGGACATGAGGTAATGCTATATTCATATAATGCAAGAGTACATCCACATGTATTGTCAATCCAAGAGTAGGAAGAGAAACCAAAGGCCCAAGAAAGCTGTCAAAAAGCAACAAGTGGTGGTTATAGAAATAGCAGACGAGGTTGAAGATCAAACCAAGGCAATTGATAAGGAGGGCAAAGTCATTTACAGTATGATTTAGAAGGAATGTTAATCATACATTGTCATAATTTCTAGGAATGGGGGCATTTTGCAAAAAATTATCCTTCACCTCAGAGGCAGGAAACACTGCAAGTAAGCACTACACATATGTGTAGATGGTGTGGTCTAGGGAATCACAAAGAAGTGAAGTGCCCAAAATAAGCAAGTTCAATTAACCCGTAGAATGTCAATTATCTAGACATTGAGGTTCCTTAAGTTAAGGAGGAAACCCAATAAGTTTTAGCTATGATGAGGAATCAGGATAAAAAGGATAAGTATCCAGAGCTAGCAAAGGAAAATCAACGCTGGCAAGTAGCAAAGAATATATTGCAAGAGGAAGCTAAGAAGACCAAACGAGTAGAGTCAATAGTTGATAACGAACCGAGAAAACCATCATACCAGGAGACAATTGTGCAAATTCTAGCAGTACAAGTTTTGGATACCATAGTAGAAATTAAAGTATCAAACCTGTTGGAAGCTATTCCAGCATTGTAAAAAGCAATGGTGGAAGAAATACAACTGCATTAGGTGATGGAAGTGCAGAGCCAACCGATTCAAGAGAAGGAGTGAAAGGATAAGTTCATGGATCTGATTATATAAATGATTGATATGGGAAAGAAACCTACATTAGTTCATATGGATATGCTAGGACACAGACTAACATAATTAATTGTGGATGGAGGATCTAGAGTCAATGTGCTACTTGAAATAACATGGCTAGAACTAGGCATTCCATCTCTATGGGAACTGAGCTTCTGATTATATGGTGCTAACCAGAATGACATTGAGACAAAGGGAGTCTTGATAGCACAACAAGTGGTGATAGCTGACCAAGAGTTTGCCTTGGATTTTGTTGTGATTACAATGTAGAAACCTACATACGATGCTCTCTTAGGGAGAGTATGGCTACGAGTAGCAAAATTTAATCATAACTAGGGAAAGAATCAGATCACTTTTAATAAAGAGCAGCATAAATATATGACTAATTTAGCTAATCAAAAGTTATTGAGGATATAGCCATGATAGATGAATCAAAAAATTCCTTAGGAGATGAAGGGCATGAACCGATGGAGAAGGAATGTTGTACCTAGATGAATGTATCAAAGATGAAGCCAGATCATATAGCGAACTTCTTCATTGGAAAATGGAGTACAACATTTTTTAGCCTAATTACCTTTGTATTGAGCCAGAGGATATTAAGGAAAAACAAGACAAACCAAAGGTCAGCCAAGAACCTAAGAAGGAAGTAGAAGAGAAATGGACATTTTCAAAAAAAATTGTAGAGTATACAATAGGAGATGCGGAGATTGATACAAGACCGACACACCCAAATAATGTATATAAAATAGCAAGTGAACCAAACAATATCAAATTCAAAGGACCTTGAATAGTGGACATCAATCTAGGAAGGAAGGAGGAACCTAGGATGATTCACTATGACAATGATTGGAATCATGTACTGAAAGTGGTAGATTTTAAGATATTCTTAGAATATAAGGATATATTTGCATGGAAATATAAGGACCTAAAAGTAGTACCACCATAATTATGTATCCACAATATTACGTTAATGCCTGGAGCTCAAATTGTAATAAGGAGACCATATAGAATGAACCCAAAATATGATGCATTAGTAAATGCGGAGATAAAAAATATGTTGGAAGTAGGAATAATCTTTAGGGTGACAACCAGTGAATTGTTCTCACCTATAGTGATTACCTTGAATAAGGAAGTAGATAAGATCATAACATGCATGGACTTTAGGAGTCTAAATGTCGTAACTATGAAGGATATCTTCCCTATTCCCTTCACAGATTCTATCTTGGAAGAAGTTGCAGGACATGAGATATATTTATTCTTGGATGGGTTCTCGGAGTAAAATAAAATTAGTATAACCGAGGAGGATAATCTGAAGACCACATTTATTGTGGATAATAGCATCTATGCATACAACAAAATGCTCTTCGGGCTATGTAATGCCCCAACTATATTTTAGTGTATCATACTATATATATTTGATCAGTTGGCAACAAGGAATTTTAAAGAATTTTTGGATGATTGGTCCATTTACAGGAATATCAAGGAGCATCTTCCTCCCCTCAGTGAATGTATGAGTAGGTGCAAAAATGCATAGATATCATTAAATCCAGGGAAATGCTATCTTATGGTACCATATGGGAAATTGTTAGGACATATTATGTGCAGTGAAGGATTGAAGATAGATTCTTATAAGATCCATGTGATATTGCACATGGAAGAACCATTTGATGTGAGTTCACTTAAAACCTTCATGGATCGATGGATTACTATTGAAGGTTTATCATGAATTATGCACATGTATCCTACCCATTGGATTCCTTGACAAAGAAGAATATTCCTTTTAGATGGACGGAGGAGCACCAAGGATCCTTCAAGGAGTTTAAGGCTAAGCTCGTGAGTAGTTTGATTGTGGTGTTCCCAAACTGGGATAATTAATTCCATGTCCATATTGATGCTTCAAATTTTGCAATTGGATGTGCTTTAGCACAAGAAGGGCAGTTTAGGCTAGACCAGCCCATTTCTTTGCTAGTCACATTTTATCAAGGCTAGAGAGAAATTATAGTTAAAAAAAAGAGAAGCTTTGGGAATGGTATATGTAGTTCAGAAGTTTAGGTATTATCTATTGGAAAATCCCTTTGCCTTCTATGTCAATCATCAAGCCCTGTTGTACTTGATAAATAAGCTGGTGATACAAGGATGAGTCATTAGATGGCTCATCACCCTTTAGGATTTCATATTTTGAGTAGTGGTGAGGCTTGGCAAGAAGCATGTGATTGTAGAATAGTTGTATTGGATACAATTAGGGGAACCTATGGGAACAGGAGTTCCTGATGAATTTCTAGATGCAAAATTATTTTCCATCAACGTTGTTCCATCATGGTACAAGTTGGTTGACCAATATCTATCCATAGGATATTTGCCACAAGAAATGATGGCAACTGATAAAAATAATGTAATAATGAAGTCAACACCTTTCTAGACAATAGCAGGATTGATGTATAAAATAGGAAGTGATGGTATCCTACGAAGATGTGTGATGGAGGAAGAATTCAAAGAGACATTGAAAGAGGGTCACATAGGCTTAGCAGGAGGAAATATGGGACCTGATGTGACTATTAGGAAGATATTTCTAGTAGGACTATGGTGTCCCACATTATATAATGATGCAAAAGAGTTTTTGAAAGCATGTGATACTTTCCAAAGGGCAAGAAAGTCGGTAAAGAGGGAATTTATACCCTTACATCCATTGCAACCATAATATTTATTTGAACTATGGGGATTGGACTTCATAGGACCATTGAATATATCTTTATGGAGGAGGTGTAGATACATTGTAGTAGCAACAAAATACCTAACAAAATGGGTAGAATCAAGAGCATTACCTGATAACTCAACAAATAACACAACAAGATTCATGTATGAATAGGTAATAACAAGGTTTGGTATTTTGCTACAAATAACAAGTGATCAAGGAGGACACTTTATTAATGAGATCATAAAGACGTTGACCACAAAGTGTAGGATTTTGCACTCACTATCTATTATGTACTATCCCAGAGTGAATGGGCATGTGGAAACAACAAATAAAGTTGTGGTATCTACTCTGTATAAAACCTATGGAATAGAGGGAGAAGATTTTGAGGAAAGGCTACCATCTATTTTGTGTGAATATAGAACAAATTTTAAAACTACAATAGAGCATACACATTTCCAATTAATGTATGCATAGGAAGTAGTGGTGCCACTTGAATTCTTGATACCAAGTTTGAGAGTCACGGTAGAGCATCGCTTGGGTTATCAACAAAGTTTGGAAGAGCGACTAACAACACTGATAAAGCTGGATGAAAGAAGAGTCATGGTGCAATGGGTGATTGAGGTAGCCCAAAAAATATGGAAGGCATGGCATGACAAAAATTTTAGGAAGTTAGAACTTAGTCCGGATGACTTTGTTCTAAAGTTTAACGGGAAGTGGAAAATCAAGCTCGATAAGTTGAAAAATATTATGGCTTGGTCCCTATAAAGTAGTTGAAGTAATGAATAATAGAGTAGTCAAGTTAAAGAACTTGAATGGAATAGAGGTGTTCGATACTGTAAATGGATCAAAGTTGAAGCCTTACAAAGTACAGTGCTTATTCATTTCTTCAAAATAAATTGAATGACGAAGATGAGCAGAAGCTCAAATAGAAGCTCAAAGTGAGCGAAGTCCATCACAGGAGGATACTGACACATGAATCACATACTTATTTGCACAAGGGGAGGAACCATGCCCAACCATCTAACAACAAGAGTTGGCACCTTGACCTAGAGAAATAAGAATATTACGAGTACATGTCAGATTTTATTATGGAACCGAGCAAGTTGAAGAAGAAGATGAATAATGGATTCCTCCAAATGAAATGGAACATTAGGAGATAGTACTATTACCTAGGAATAGGGGAAGGTAGGAATAAGCAACCCCAATAAGTAGATATAGGATGTATCCTCAAGTAGAACAAAGGGAACTACCCTAGCAAGTGGAAGGACGAAGAAGGATACGGCTAACAGTACGATATGAAGATAGAGTGGACACATTTGAAATGGAAGTTCTAAAGGAATATGGGAATGATACCATTGATCAATAATTAGATGGACTTACTCCATTGCCTCATATAAGGGTATTACAGTAGAGAATGCGGCTATGGATATAGACTCAATAATTTCAAGAAGAATATCAAATATTGCAAGGTCATAATGCAATGTTGAGAGAGAAAATCATCCAAAAATTGGATGACACAATACGAATGTTGAAGGAACAAAGGGTAGATAGGCTACAAGAGCTTGAAAATGACCCTGATGAGGTTGAGGGATTAACTCAAAGAAGCAGTGGAGGTAATTATGGTGCAAGCATAAGCTCACAGGTACCACCGAATGATCCTCCAATGAGAAACAAAGATGCAAAGATGCTTTGGTGAGACATTGAAGAGGCAACTAAATCACCTGAATCACAAGGCAATATACGACTAGATTTTAGAGACTCCAATAATGAAGGAATACCTTGGCTAGTAATAGAAACTAGTATAGGAAGCAGTGATGAGGATGATTGTCTAGAAAACCCTTACAACCCTCAAGGTAACCGTGATCCCCTAGTATGTACAATAATACAACAACAAATAGGGAAACCATAGGGATATCAAACCAACCTTGATCTACAAGCATATATAATAGCCTATCGACATTTGAGAAGACAAAGGAGAGAAGTACAGAGATTGGATAGAATGATGAATTTACAAAATGATTGGGCAGAACAAAGAGAAGAGAATAAGAATCATTCAAGTTCTGAGATGGACTTTTCTGACATGTATAGAGAGGTTTTGGTAACATCATATACACAAAGAAACTTTGAGAAAATAATATGTAGATGTCACCTAGCACATGCAAATCATAGAATCAAAGCACTGCAATAATTATCATCGAGTACAAGAAGAATTAGAAGTATACTATCCAAAATTGAGTTGGTAGAGATAACTCCTAATACCCAAAAAATGGGAGGAAGGAATAGGGAAAGACCCCTAAGTCTTCAACCAGGAAGGGAAGGAGGTAGTCGACTACAAAATGAACAAGGACAAGGTAATTTTACAATTAGAGAAGGTAGAGGATGAGGAAGGTTCTGACCTCCTACTCCTAGATGGCCAGGAGATACACCTTTAGCCTATATGAACTGGAAAAGGAATCTATGAGGGTTACAAAGAATTAGGGGAATATTACCAAATCCTACAAGGTAACGTACATGGGGACAACCATTATTAATATGAAAAGGACCTCAAAAAGTGATTGGTGGTAGAGGATTACTCCAGGAAATGGAGGAATCACCATTAGCACAAATAAACCCAATTTCAAGAGGAATAGGATGGGGGAGACACTCACACAAAAGAGGCCTTGCTAGTAGAGGAAGAGTGCACTTTGCAGATGAAAGAAACCAGGGACAACTAAGAATTCAATCACCAATTTTGGAGCCAGAATTGATTTGAGGGGATAGGCAAAGAAGTCACTCGAATGATAGTAGAGTAGTAAGGACATCACTACCAAGGGACCAATCACCTGTTCTACAAGGATAAAGGACAATAGGCGAAGATAATCTAGCTTGCAATTGTACAATACCAAATTGTACACACGAAAGGGGAAGAACAAGAAATTTAGTAACATCACAAGTGGAGATGGATCGTCATAGGGAACAAGTACCAATAGGTGACACAACCACTCAAAACATTACAGTTGAACCTCTAATAGAAGAATTCGATGGGATCATACAAGTGGATGTCATTGTATGATTGCTAATATGGTAAGTGTAAATAGACTAGGATTTAAAAAAAGAGAAAAAGAAAAAAGAAAATTAAAGAAAAATAAAAAGAAAAAGAAAATAAAAATAAAAATAAAAATAAAGTGCCTTAATTGTGAAAATTCATTGAGATGTAATTAATAAGGAAGTAGGTTGAAAACCAGAAACGACGGCCTCTTCAGAGAGAAAGAAAAGTGAAAATTTCTCAAGTATAAGATCGTACAAAACAAAATTGAAAAATAAAAAGGTATAATTATGAGATCATAGAAGTCAAATTGGAAAAATAACATGGTAAATCATACAAAGAGGTAGGATATATGATTTTTATTGTACAGTGTATGCTTTTGGGTATGTTGTATGATTTTCAACTACCCCATTTAATGCGGCATGTACGGAAAAAAGCAGTGGTTGGAGGAAAAAGCGAGAAAAATATAAATTTTTCAAAAAGCATGTTGAGTTGTCAATCATCCATGTAAGAAGGAGGTAAAATATGTAAAGTGGCACACTTTATGATTAAATGTATTAGGGTTTAGTTAGGGCCTGAGAAATTATTTAAATATAAGGTAAATTTGCAATTTCCTTAAACCGTACAAAGAAGATTTGAATTTTTTAGGAGGACGAAAGTGGAAAGTGTGCAATTTAACGGAGAAGACTATATGGGCAGAAAAATTCATCAGTAACCTGAAATAATGATGACCCATTTCAATTAGCACCAAGGAGAACTTTTCACATTCAAAGAAATCAAACCAAAGAAGGAAAGGAAGAGAAAAATTAGGGTTTGACTCCATGGAAGAAAAAATTCAAAGTGCAGCTAGGAATTTAGGGGAATAGTGGTAGAAGGCAGCCAAGTATGAACTAGGTGGTGAAAAATCATGCATTAGGGTTCGAAGCAATGATAACTTGGAGCCAAAGTGGAAGATTTGCGAGGAAAATGATATTTAAACCCTAAAATTGAACAAATCAAGCAAAACCAAGTTGGAAAAGGTAGTAGAAGCAAGGAGAAGTTCGTAAAGCCATGAAAGTACAACCAAAGAATTTTTTTTGAAGATAAAATTGTGCCAAGAGTGGAAAAGTTGAAAAATTACTCTCGAAAAGCACTAAAAAGAAAGATCGGGGCAATTCGACAAATGGGTTGGTGAAAGATTCAGTAAAGGACGATAAATTGTGATTCTTTTTACTACCTAGGGTTTGAAAATATGTACTATATGATTTTAGGGTGTAACGTGTACGATTTCAGGAATAAGATAGTACATTTCTTGGCATTTTTTAAGTTGTTTTAAGCAGTTTTCAACAAATCATGCAAAATCATATCGAATTGTATAGATTCCATGGAGAGAGATAGCTAGAAAGTTTTATTGTATGGAGTAGTACCACCCTATATGATTTCATACTATAGATGTACAATTTGAGGAAGTTATGGCAATTTGAAGACTAAACAAGCTAAAAATTGAACTGTGGAAAAGAAGCAGTGTATGATCTGGAAGTGGCTGTTGAAGGTGAAAAATCTACAGGCATACAAGGAAGAGCATACTGTATTATTTACAGTAAATTGTATGATTTCAGGAGTACTTTCAATTGCAAAAATGGTGATGTTTAGATAATAAGTTAATTGAGAGAATGGTGAGAGAATGATATCGATAGAAGAGTTCAAACATTAGTTAATATGGATTGCAACCAATAGAGTGGAAAGGTAACCATGACCCCTACACGAGAGAGAATAATATCCATGATAGTACCAATGGTGACAATTCCAGTCTTGCGATTGACGTGGTACTTGTCCTTGAAGGAGAGGAGGATATAGGTCGTGGAGAAGTCAAAACTATTGGTGGGTGATCAAAAAAGAACACCACCAAGGTATCAATAGGAGATAATTGCATAGGAAAGGACCTCAAAGAGGTAGCTAAGAAGTGAATTCCACATTCCATATCAAGATGAGGATCTGAGTAGCAGACTTGAGGAAGATCAGGTGGAGATAACAAATATTACATTTGTATAGCATGAAGCGGACACATGCAGGCGATGGAGTGATAAAAAAATAAGAACCATCCATGGAGGAAATGTTTCAAAGAGGTTGGTGTATCTATCATAGCACAAGTACCACCACACCAGAAAAAATTCTTCTACAACTACCTATTGCAGATTGTCCAGGCATATAATCCTGTGACTCGAACTGCTTTTGTCAATTTGGAAAAGAGGTCGATGAAAATAGAAGTGACAATAGATACATTCAGGAAGACATTTACATTACCAGCATACGACATAGAGATAGTTAATAAGTTTTTTGATCCAATTGAATCATATCACATCATCACTTCATTGACTAATGTGAAGTCACTGATTGTTGCAAATATCTTGGGTGTGGGAACTCGAGGGATCAAACAGAGCCAACTGAAAGGATATGATTAGCCATGTGCGATGAATATAGTAATATCTTGACTGTCAAGTGATACAAGATCCATGGATATACCAATATGGGTGGCTCATTATGTAGAAGGTATCACCAAAGGAATCCAATATAATTGGGGTACCTATCTAGAAAGGGAAATGCATGAAGTACTGACGAAGAGATCAAAGAATTTTGGAATGACCTTCCATGCCATCAGACTATTATTGAATGCTATCACAGAGTTGAAAATCCATTTTCCAGGTTTGACAGAATCTCAGGAAGTTGGGGAAGGACAACCAACCATTTTGAGGTGGGCAAAGTTAGTACCCATTAAGAAGGCAACTACGAAGAAGCATCGAACAAAGAAGGATCAAAAATCCATGGAGGTACTAGAAGACACCCTTGAATATGATGAGGATGTACATCATTGGATAAAAATAACAAGGAGATTGGAACCTAAATTGGAACAACAAGCAGTGCAACAATGGTAGCAGGATCAGTCATCAGTTCAGGAAAGGGAGAAAAATGTGGAGAGACAGGTAAACCCAATTCAAATAAGAATAAGACAAAAATGGGAAAGAATGGCAAAGAACCCCATTTTAGAGAAACAAGATGAACTTGCACAAAATTAACAGTAGGAGGAATAAGAGTTAGATTCAAAAAAGTTAGATCTAGATAACTGGATTTGGGCAGTAGCAAAGAAAATGGTGGTATCTCCACAAATTTTCCAACGGGATGAATTCAAAATCCTAGATGCCTCAAAAATTTTTAAGTATAGCCACCACTCAGAAGGAAAATGAGGACACTAAAGCGAGAGTGGAAGCCTTAGAAGAAGAGGCTAGGAAAAAGAAGCCCCATTACAAATTCATGATGGGAGGAAGTTCAAAGAAAAATAACCCAAGTGATGCACATGAAGAGACAAAAGCATCACAAGAATGAAAGGAACCTATTTTTGAACAAATCATAGTGATGGAAATTCAGAATAATCAGGAGGAATAATAAGTGATGGAAGAATAGAAGGTTGGTAGTGTGGAACAAGAAGTAGCCCAAATAGCAATAGAAGAGCAATAGGTGGGCTCTATTGAATAAGGAAAATCCTAGGATCAAATAGAACAACAACAATCTCAACAAGATATTGTGAATATAGAATATGATGATGAGGAGAATATTGTAGAATGGACCTCATATCAGGAGAATATATACACAGAGAGAGCATTGCGATAGGTTGGAGGAAGCTCTAGCCACCACATGGAGGAAGAGGAAGAATGAACTCCTACATAAGAGGAATGGTGGAGAATGAGAACAAATTACCTTTTGAAGGTACCGCAAATTTAGTAGAATTTAAATAGAAGAGGATGCAAGAGGAGTAGAAGATGATGTGGAACATTTCTTCTCATAGATAGGTGATGCCATAACCAACACAAAATTATAGTTTTGTATTGGATGCATAGGATAATTAAAATTGTGGGAGGAACAAATGTATCTCGAGTTAGAAAAAATAATAGAATGGGTGAGCAATAAGGATCATACAAGAGGAATCATAGATATTCATGTACAACACCCATGGAAGTTACCTAGGGAATAGGTAACTACAATGTTGGGAAGAGACGACTTGCCAGAAGGAGTGATAACCAACTACAGGCATCATCCAAGATTGTACTTGGATAGAATCAATCACCCAACTTATCCGATGAACACAAGAGAATTGGAGTACAAGAGGGTCACTACAAATTTGGCTATACTCTGAGGAAGTTGAACTTTCTCACACATTGGAAAGAGTGGTTTGAGCATAGGATTGGAGTAGATTTGTCAGCTCAATAAATCTTAGAAGACGGAGACAGAGGTCACTCAAACAGAAATGATTATAATGGAGGAAGTGTAGCACCCTAAAATTGGCACAGTAAAATTATAATAATTGCATTCACCTTAGTAAATAATTTAAAATTCAAATTTAACCTCCCAAACCACCCGTTAACCGTCGGGTAATCCGTTTCCCCCTTTTTCGTGCCATTTTTAGAGGTTGTTTTGATCGTTTGACGATATCGTCGTCGATCAGATGGTATCACCCCAGATTTGACAATTTCGTCTGGACTAGGACGTCCAGACGATCTTGTCGCAAAACTAATTTTGCGCAATTAGCTTCTATTCCAACGGGTCTCCAATTCGGTAAAAAGCATGTCTGTGCCGTTAGGGACCCTCCCCCGTTGGAGATCTCCCAAATTGGGATGATATCCAACCTCCTAGCTACTCCCCTAAGCCTATTTAATCCTAAGCTATTCCCTTAGCACCCCCCTGGCTGAAATTCTTTGCAATTTAACTCCATCTACGTTGAACCATCCCAATTTTTCATTTGCACTGGTCCCATACCAATTTTGTTGTAGGTACATCACTATTTTTCAGCCGAAGCTAGCACACATCATCGCCGACGAACCTATTTAGATCGAAGGCGAACCTGTCGAATCTGAGGCAATTTCATACTGATTCGAGACGATCTCGACTGCAGTCCATATTGAGGCAATCAGTGCCTGAAGTTTGCATTTCTCAACCTTTTCTCTGCTGTTTTATTCTGCAAATTAGATAGTTTATTCAGTGTTTATGTTATTTTGCATTTGGAGTTCACCCATTTAGCTTAGATTGCATACTAAGATCATGATTTGTCATTAGAATATCGTAATTTGCTTGAATTTTTGTTCATAACTATTACTTAGTATTCATACAGTCATTTAGTGTTGTTTCCCTCTGTTAGCACAGTAGTATTCATTGTATTTTGTATCTATTTTTCTGCTTTCAGGTCTCTGATGAATTTGTCTGATGAATTCATCAGATCTCAGACGATTCTGTCAGATATCAGACGATTCTATCGAATTCTAGACGATCCTGACTACTTCAAACATCAGAATCATCACCAGACATTCGGATTAGGTATTCCTTATTTGTATTATGTAAATTCTCTATTTTATGTCTTTAAATCTATTTTCTGTACTCATTGAATTTGCATTTTCATGTAGATTAATCTAGATTCATTTGGCCAAACCTAGGATATGAATGCTTAAAGTTAAAAACGAACACATTAAAACACATTCCAAACCTAGGCATGAAAACAACCCTTAAATGTTTCCTGGTGAACCCACCATCCGTCGAAAAATCATCAAAATACACCTCCCTTGAGAGGTGGGACCTTCGCAAAGTCCTCTCAGTCCGAGGTACCATGACATCCTTTTCCCATCCTCCTTCCGGGCACGGATCCAATAGCCTGAAGGTAAGGATGTGAAATATTTGGAGCGATACATTTTGGTGAACCCGACGTGAATGCATCATAACCTTTTGAAAAACAAAAAACAAAAAAAAAACAAAACAAAAAAATATATATAAGTATACAAGAAAAACAAAAAAACAAAATCATCATTTCAAGTTTATATGTTTTAGATTCAATTCTAAATAGTAGATGTTAAATATTACTTTTAGAAGTACTAAAGAAACCATGAATTTTTACTTAAATCCATATGAGCCCATCAGTAATGTTGGAAGAATTCAGCCAAATACATTTGACCAACCTCATCCCTATTCAACACCACCTCCATCACACTCTTCTTATTTTTCATCCATAACCCAACAAAACAATCCCTTTGCCAATCCTCTTCATAACGATATTATCTATTCTCCCATATATCCATATTATGTATATCAATCCACATATAATCCTCCTTCACCATTTCAATATTCTTCTTTCAATACAACACATCCATTTCAACAAGAAAATACTTATTCTTCCAATTCTACCATGCACTCACCTCCTACATCGCAATCTTCCTATCATAATTCTACCCATAACAAAGAAAGTAGAGGTTAGAAACCATTAAGCCCTTTTATGACTAAACTCCTAAGGCACATATCAAAAACCTCTCAAAAACCTTCATCACATAAATTTACTAAGCTCAATCAACCAATGGATATAATTCTCAAGTATTTACTTAACACAAATAAGATTGAACTCCCTTCCATAAGACAACCTGATACCACAACAAATTGGTTTAAACCTGAGCTACATTGTGAATATCATAGAGTAGATGGACATATGACACAAAATTGTAAAGATTTAAGATGTGCAATTCAAGATTTGATTGATGATGGTCTTTTTAATATAAAGGAATTACAATCTACAACTGATTATAAATCTCCAGTAAACAATAAAACTCCTACACAACAAATACCAATAATCAATCAAGACATGGGGATCTCCCAAGAACCCCTACTCAATTATCAAAAACAAGAAACCAATCAAATATTTCATGTTAATGTGTCCCTTCATGATGATATTACTAATATTGTAACAAAAACTACAAATGAGCAACCTCAAGTTCAATCAACTCAATCTGATATTCAAGAGATGGATTCTTCATTTGACCAACCTTCAAAACTATCTTTGGCTCTAGGGAATGATCCAAAATGGAATGTAAGCATAGAAAGCTCATCTTTAGAATCAAAATCTCAATCTGAAATCCACTTTGATAACCAACAACAATTGATTAATACTCAAGCAAAGATATCCCTTTTAGAAGTATTACAAAATTATGACAAGGAAATTTTGTTCAAAATACCTAGCCAACAATTTGTTCCTCATCATATTTTATCTAAGAACATAATTAATGGTGTAAACCCTCTTTAGGGTAACCATATTTCATTCTATGATGAGGATATTCCTTCCTCTACTCCACAAGAAGACTCCTATCTTTACATTATCGAATCTAGTAAAGAAACACTTGTTAGAACTATCATGGTAGATAATGGCTCCTCTCTTAATTTATGCACTTATCAATTATTCCAAAAACCCAAATCAAAGGAAGAAGATATTAATGAATCAAATGTTATTATAAAATATTTTAACAATGAAATTCAAGAAGCTCAAGGTACTATAATTTTTCCCCTTAATATTGGATCCAAGATCCTGGATATTTTATTCTATGTAGGATATTGTCCTTCACCTTACAACCTATTTCTCCAGAGTCCTTGGATTCATACGATGAGGGTTTTCCCTTCCGCTCTTCACCAATGTTTGAAGTTTGAACTTGCAAATAAAAGTGTTACCATACATGATGACCCAAACCAATTTGAAGAATATTTAACATTTGAAACATCAAGTTCTATACATTATCTATTGTCACAATTATCTGCTATTCATCACTTTTCTTCATTCATATATGATCACCCTTGTTTAAAAAATAGCATCCATGTATATCTTTCACATATGCTCTCTCCATCTTATCAAGACTTGGAAGATAATGATAAGAATGAAGAACCTTCTTATCCTTCTGACATTTTATTTTGTAATATGATCAATTTTCCACATATAAAAGTCAAATATTTTGCTACATTATTTTACATTATAACAAAGCTTTTGTTATCACTACCTTTTATTCATCACCTTCTATTCTTACCTTCACCTCAACCAGATTATCCTTCAAAACCTCCTTTGATTTTGAAGCAACCTTAGACATGCTATACTCAAATAACCTTGTATAGTGTATATAGATCATCTTGTATATACCACCAATTTCAATTCATAAATTAAAATCAAAATACAAAAAAAAAATCAAAATCCTCAAAATCTCCAAAAAAATACAAATGCAACTAAGGACCTTAAAGGTAAATTTGAGCCCAACTGGCTTGGACCATATATTATTACTGTTAAATTTGAATCAGGAGCATACAAATTATCTACCTTAGATGGTAAAGAACTTAAATAACCCATGAATATTTTGCATCTTAAACGTTACTATGCATAAATTTGGTCATTTCATCCTTGTATATATCACTATCTTGTATTTCTTTCAATTTATAAATTCAAAAACACCAAAAACATTCATACTCATCAAAATCTTCAAAACTATTTGTTGCATTTATTTATTGCACTTGTTAAATTTTTGTTCAAAAACAAAAATAAAACCAAACATCAAAATAATGATAAAAATATAAAAACAATAATATGCTTGACTCTTTCGGAACTAAAACAATAAAATAAAGAAGAAATAGAGAGTCAACATTCTCAAAACTTCTCAAAAAATTATTTATATACATTTTCTTACAATTATTGCAGTTATACGTTTCAAATTATTTTGGATAAATTACCATTTATTTGGAATCCCTCACTTGCACACTCACAAAAATAAATATCTTGATTTTATCTGGCATGATTACTAATCTCTCTTATATCAAAGTCCACAAAATTCAATTAAATAAAGTTTGAGCATAGAGAATTGATCTTGTTATTTACTTAAACCAAGCACATCTTTTCACAATAAAATGATTATATTTGTAATTTCCATGTTTTGCTACATAGTAGAAGTGATTTCTTGAGCGAAAAGTTTCCCCTGCTATCCTATCATGCACATGGTCTAGAATCTTTGAGAATTGGCAAAAGGACAAGCTCACCCCTACCCAGAATAAAAATCCCTTGCTCTACAGCTAATCCGAGCAAGTATCCCTAGAAAAGAAAAAGAAAAGAAAAGTTCAAGAAAAAAGAGAAAAGAAAAATGTTATTTTATATCATTACAACAATGTTCCAAACATTATCAAGCAAAAATACAAAAGAAATACAAAAATAAAAATAAGCAAAGTTCAAAAGAAAGCAAGAAAGCAATAAAATCCCTTTCCCTACCCTTTGAAAAGAAAAGAAGGGTTGATGAGCTTGAATCCCTAGAATTCTCAATTATTCAAAAACTGTGATGTAAGCCCCATAACAGGTGGTTTGGGCCCAACCTGCTTGGCCTTGGGTAACTCCTAGCATGGTGATATGTCTATCACATTAGCGACCTTCTTTTGTACAGACCTATGTCTGCTTATGGATTAGCTAGCTCTTGATAATCCGACCTACATAGTAGCCTAGTATGGTTATAGGCATCTACATCATGGTTAATGAACACTTATTTGGTTTCTTCAAATCACTTGTATCATATTATCTTGCTCAAAACTGGTCAATGAACATAGCAATTGCACACACATTTGTATTTGAGAGATTTTGTGTATCATTATGATAAATCAAGATTGGAAATGAATTCACATATGCACATGGGATTCCTTGTAAATCTAACTTTTGTCTTCAAAATAATTTGAAATATTATTTTTGCAACTTGTCTGGAATAAATCAAGTACAGTTGTTTACCATAAAGACAACTATATAATAGAAAAATCAAAAATTTCTTTCAAACTATACAAGCAAAACATATACATATATATCTGGTTGACTTTCGCGATGATGGTATAGTTCCAACACCAAAATTGGAATTTTATGCTCAGCGCAAGTCTTCATTTTCATATTTTATGTTTATTAAAAAATCAACCATGCAATAAAACTATCTTTTTTTGGATTTTCGCAATGATGGTATAAGTCTATGCCTAGCGCAAACCATTGTAACAATTTTTATTTCCCATTTATTAAAAATCATGAAAACCATATGACTTAATTCATTATGTTACACACATTATGCTTTTAAAAAGCAAACCCATTTTCATTATTTCATGTCATTATGTCAACCTTCAATTTTGCAATGATGGTATAATTCCTAAAGAATTATCCAAAAAATTTATCACACTTAGGAATTTATGCCTAGCAAAAATCATTTTAAACATTATTTCATGCACAATATTTTTTATGGAAATCTGAAAACAAACCATCATTTTCATCATTGCACCAAAGTCTTAAGACAGTCTCTTAAGCATTCTTTTACTTTTAACCATATTTCTATACTGGGATTAGCTTGACGGCTGAGTGAGCAACGACTCCATGAAATGGTCTATAATAGTGACAATGTCCTTTGAAATTATTGTTAGAAGTCTCTTTTTATTTTTACATCACATTACAACCAATCAATTTGTTACATCAGATTATTTCATTTAAAATATTATAGCATGACATCAAAGTTATAAATTTCAAAACGACATAATTTCATGAATCATCAATCCAATTATCAAATCAATCAATCAAACATAAAATCATCATAATACAAGCCACATGTCATATGATCAAAAATATATCATATATATATCAACAGTATATACATCATTAAAACTGGATTGGTATGCCACAATATGTACCTCGGCATACTCAATCGTCTATCAACATAATAATAAAACAATGTTATTTTGTACATAGCTATGCAACCCTCTAGCCTCGAGAGCCCCTCGAGCTCTCTACCTCATCTCCTCCCCCACCCTAAGGTGGACAAGGTGGCCCCATCATAGTCTGAGTAGTCCTAGTCCTTGACCGAGATGTGGTCCTCGAAGACCCAATCCTGATCGGATCTGCAATGTTGGCTGGCAGGGGTAGTCTATCTGCCTCTGGCACTAGCTGATAATACAATGTATGATAGAATGTAAGTTGGGTGATAGCCCATGTCAGCTCTCCAGAACTCACCCCTCTGCCTCGTGCCCTGAGGCGTACAATCTCGTCTCACAGTTGTGCCACCTCAGCTCAGTGGTGTGCAGCCTCATCTTGTAGAGTCTGCACTGGAGATGATCTCTCTCTGCCCAGAGTGTAGCCATCTCGCTACTCTCTCCTGTGTCTACACCCTTGCCCTTATCAGGCAATGGTGGCCTTTATGGAGATGGGGGTCTCACCTCCCTCCTCTCCCTCTACTGCGACCTCTCCTGTGCCTGTGGCCTCCTCGACTCTCTCCCGCCGTGACCCTAGGCTACCTCCATCACTGCTTGGCACCACCTCCCTATTCGATGCACAATCGCGTGAATCGGACCCTATGCCCTCGTCATCTGAGGAGGGCGAATGCCTATGTACTAGACATCGTAGCCATCGGTTACCCCTACGTCATCACCATCCACTAGCTGGATGGGGGCATCGTCCGCGTCCTGGCTCCAAAACCGCTGCATGTCTGGCACCCCGCTAACTATGGTGTTATCCCAGACAGTCCAGGAAAACTCGTAATCCCTCAAATATGGGATCCCCTACTACAGACCGAACTACCGTAAAACTCGGTCATAGCGGTGGAGCTCCACCTCTCCTCTCTCCATCTGCAGCCAACAGACTCGCCTAACGCGAGCCAACTCCTATCTATCCTTGGCCCACCCTGGATGCTCCCTCCATGGCCTCTAGGTGATCTGATCTGGGACTAAGTCATCCAGTAGCCTCCGGGACATAGGGAGGTCGATCCGTCGCTATGACCCTCTTCAAAGCCACCAGTAGAAGACTCGAGGCCTCTCCCCGTCAACCCCTGTTAGAGGAAGCCCTATCGGCCTCCACACTGCAATGTGCTCCCAGCACCAAACCTGTAAGAGCGATGTCATGACCAGACATTGGCCGCCCTTGTACACGATCCCATATAGGATCCTGTACAATTGACATAGTACATAGCTACCCCAAGAGGAACTATACCCGTGGTCCCACATATCGTAGATCACATCTACGAGCATCCACGGCACCCTGCACCCGCTCTGGTGGCACAACAAAATTCCACCAACCACTCCAGCTAGCACCCGTGTGAGTCTAGATGCCCCAGGCATCTGGCGCAGTGCCTCGATGTTAACTCCGCCCTTCTCTAGGGCGAATCTTGGGTCACCACATAGTCGTCCCATAACGTGGCCCTGATTGGCCGTAGGAGTAATCAATCGTCCTTGTATGGAGATTCTCAGAATCCTCCATACATCCTCTAGTGTGGGAGTCATCTCCCCTGTAGGTAGCCAGAAACATGAAGAGCCCGGATACCATCTCTCTACTAGGGCTGTTAGAAGCCCCATATCTGTAAACACCTGTGGCATCTCTGCCACATGCTACAAGTCAGCCTGTGCCAGTTGATCTCACTCTGCTTGTGTGAGAGCGGCCAAGTCATCCCTCAAACCTCCATACTTCCATTCCCTGCTCTTTAGTAATCCTCTCTGCAAACATAAACAACAAAACAACAAACAATCATTAATAAACAATTCAAGTAATTAATAATGCAAGTTAAAAATCATTTTTTTTTGCAATTGATGATATCGCCCACTATTGGACGATATCGTCCCAAATTTGAGCAGAATCGTCTCTGATTTAGAGTATTTTTGAGCATCGTGGCCGTTTTTGGGCCGTCGACGTCGTCGGGATGAAATCGTCCCCATTTTGCCGATTTCGCCCTTGGGTGAAATTGACGAAATTGAGACGATTTCGTCGAAATCGGGACGATTTTGTCCCGATGACGTCGATGGCCCAAAAACGGTCGCGATGCTCAAAAATCCTCTAAAAATTACTTACAAAGCATGTAAATTCAAATTAAAGCATCCTAGTTAAGTCTAGACTCTTACCCATAGACCGTGCCGAACCTCTGTTGATCTGTGCGTCATCTCCACCATTTTTGCTTCAGAGCTCTAAAAACCAAAAAATGAACAGTAAAAATGAATTAGGGTTTTACCCTATTTTTCTTAATTTTATTCAAAAATAATTTTTTGCTTTTTCACGTTTTTACCTCAAACGTTCGATTTGGGTAAAAACACGGAGGGGGCACCATAGTAAGCTATCGTACGATTCGACCAAGAATCGTCGCCTAAAAATGGGAATAATTTTTGCTTTCTTGTAGATCGAGAAGAACTCATCTTTAACGCATTTTCTTCAGAAAATTCGCTAAAGAGGGGGCAAAATGTAGCACCCTAAAATTGGCGTAGTAAAATTATAATAATTACATTCACCTTAGTAAATAATTTAAAATTCAAATTTAACCTCCCAAACCGCCCGTTAACCACCGAGTAATCCGTTTCCCCCTTTTCTATGCCATTTTTAGAGGTTGTTTTGACCGTTTGACGATATCGTCGTCGATCAAACGATATCGCCCCAGATTTGACGATTTCGTCTGGACTAGGACGTCTAGATGATCTTGTCGCAAAACTGATTTTGTGCAATTAGCTTCTGTTCCAACGGGTCTCCAATATGGGTAGAAGTGTGTCTGCGCTGTTAGGGACCCTCCCCCGTTGGAGATCTCCTAAATTGGGATGATCTCCAACCTCCTAGCTACTCCCCTAAGCCTATTTAATCCTAAGCTATTCCCTTAGCACCCCCCTGGCTGAAATTCTTTGCAATTTAACTCCATCTACGTTGAACCATCCCAATTTTTCATTTGCACTGGTCCCATACCAATTTTGTTGCAGGTACATCACTGTTTTTTAGCCGAAGCCAGCACACATCGTCGTCGACGAACCTGTTCAGATCGAAGGCGAACCTGTCGAATCTGAGGCGATTTCGTACTAATGTGAGACGATCTCGACTGCAGTCCATATTGAGGCAATCAATGCCTGAAGTTTGCATTTCTCAACCTTTTCTCTGCTATTTTATTCTGTAAATTAGATAGTTTATTCAGTGTTTATGTTATTTTGCATTTGGAGTTCACCCATTTAGCTTAGATTGCATACTAAGATCATGATTTTTCATTAGAATATCGTAATTTGCTTAAATTTTTGTTCATAACTATTACTCAGTATTCATACAGTCATTTGGTGTTGTTTCCCTCTGTTAGCACAGTAGTATTCGTTGTATTTTGTATCTATTTTTTTGCTTGCAGGTCTCTAACGAATTCGTCAGATCTCAGACGATTCTATCAGATCTCAGACGATTCTATCAAATTCCAGACGATCCTAACTATTTCAAACATCAGAATCATCACCAGACATCCGGATCAGGTATTCCTCATTTGTATTCTATAAATTCTCTTTTTTATGTCTTTAAATATGTTTTCTGTACTCATTGAATTTGCATTTTCATGTAGATTAATCTAGATTCATTTGGCCAAACCTAGGATATGAATGCTTAAATTTAAAAATGAACACATTAAAACACATTCCAAACCTAGGCGTGGAAACTGCCCTTAAATGTTTCATAGTGAACCCACCATCCGTCGAAAAATCATCAAAATACACCTCCCTTGAGAGGCGGGACCTTCGCAAAGTCCTCTTAGTCCGAGGTACCGCGACATCCTTTTCCCATCCTCCTTTTGGGCATGGATCCAATAGCCTGAAGGTAAGGATGCAAAAAATTTGGAGCGATACAGGAAGAATTGCAAAATTTTAAGGCTACAACAAAAGAGAAAATAAAGATACTGGAGGAAGATTTGATAAGCATAATTACTGATTCTAAAACCAGACTTAATGTGCTTGAAGAAGAGAAGTGAAATGTCTCCCAGATAATAGAAGACAATATTAAGGAGTTGGAGTCACAAATCAAGGCAAAGGATGAACATGTGGCGGTATAGTTAGCCTAGAAAAATGAGCAAGTCATGAAACAGGCCAAGAAAATAGAGGAACTTCAAAAGGATAACAAAAGATACAATGAATTGGTCCTAGAGAAGCAAGCATAGTTGAAGGCCAGAGAAGAGATTGTTCGTGCCTTGGAGGTAGCTATTCATCACCACCTAGAGACTATTGCTAAGAAGAATTAAGAACTTCAGGAGGCAGCTCGAACAAAATCCAACTTGTAGGAAATATTGAATAGGAGTGCCACTGATTGGGAAAAGCAAATGATGGAATTCTTGAAGATTGTTGAAGAGAAGGCTAATTTCCATGGGGTGAAAGTAGTTGAAATGGGAAGCTACACAGCCAAGTTGAAGAATGAACGTGTAATTCTTCAATCCAAAGTAACTAACCTACAAGAGATAATTGTGGACTATGAAGTTAAAATAAATAAAAAAGGTCAGTCAATAAGGACACCGACAAAAGTAAAGGGGAGGGCAGACTTTGGTAGCAAATGCTTCTCCTAGAAGAAGAGAAAGTGATCAAGGGATTTGCTCAATTTTGATAGTTTACCCAAGTTTTGTAAAACGTATAGGTGGGGGGAAAACCATACAACCAGGAAATCAAACCGTACAATGCAAGGGTAAATTGTACAAGGCACACTAAAATGCAATGAAATACACGGGAAATGTAATTTCAGGATGAAATGGCACATAAGTTTGCTAGTTAATATTTTAGACTTAGTAAAAGTCTAAATTTATGCATTCTATTATGTATGGGAAGTTTTGAATAACTAATTGCCTCAAGAACCACTTTGTAATATCCCGAGAAACATTATATAAGGCCCCATTTTCAAATTCGTAGGTCTGGTTGCTGGTAGAAATGTATTGAGTATTTACTGGTTATAGTCCAAAGAGATAGTTTGTTAACCTCTAATTTATTGTAGTAGATCAATAGAACAACCATGTTGTAATTGCATTGATGACATAATAGAATATAAATACATTTTTTAAAGGTTGTGTACGATCCTAGCGATGATGGATGAGGATTTACGGTTGAATCTTGATGCTTGTGTTTTCTAGTGAATCTTTGGGTTAGTTTTATGCATTTTTCTAACCTATTGTAACAATATAGCACCAGTGGAGCTTTAGGATTGATCTATGAGCATGAAAGTACTTATGAAGACATCATGAACCTTGTATTATTTATGAACGTAGCCAGTGGAAGTGAATCTCTCACAAACCCTGTTCATATGTTTTACATGTTGTTGAAGATGGATTAATTGGCATATTAAACCTTTACAAAATATACCTAAGAGAGATTGGACCAATAGAACATCATATTTTATGCCTGGGTGTACCTTCATTTTGTACAAATCATACACCAGAGTTCGTACAAATCGTACAAAGAAAACTTACCCGATTTGGTAAACCAAGTGATGGAGATAAACTTACCCGATTTGGCAGTTTAAGGGAATCAACTTGAACGATTACAAAACTGTGTACAACAACCTCCAAAACTGAGTCTGTCAGTTTATCTGAGTGTAAAAGTGTACAAACATTTCCACTATATGATTTGGAATCATACAATGTGTACATTTGGCTTCCATACAAGCGTTCATTAGGCATAAAAGGGTAGTTGGAAGGACCGTACGGTTGTACGATTTGGCAATCGAGTGGAAACTTGTATATTGATAATTCCCAGACTTAGAAAATGACATCCCCACTAGGAATACTACACCCCTATGCTACAATCATAAATCAAATCCCTATTGTATAATTTATTAAAAATAGAAAACTATAATCTGATAGGAAGCTTTAGGTTTTGTGATAAAACCTACAAAAGTATTGTTGTCTAAATATTATCAAAAGTTCTTCTAGTTATAACGATAGTTCCACTTTGACATGGGGTTTCTAATTGCTATTTTTACACATCAAAATCTTGATCTAGAAGCCTATAAAAATGTTTAGTATTCTAAGACCCTAAAATAAAAAAGTAAATAAACACTATATCCTAGTGAAGATAATAAAATATTATCATTACCTATGAAAAATAAAAATGAATAGAAAAGACAAAATAAATATGGATTAGATGAATGAAATGATATAAAATCCTAATATAGATAACATCACCATGTAATTTAAGATTACCATAGAATAAAATACTGAAGATCAAAGACTAATTAGAGATTAATTTTTTAAGATCACAAGAAATAAGATTAACTATTAAATATTACAGATCAAAAGATTACGTGTTTAAAGAATGGAAAAAGAAGATTAACCCTCTCAAAACAAGAGTAGGATCTTATACAAATTGGAAAGCTCAAGGATTTATTGAGATGCACATGGTTGGACCAACTATTAGAAGATTGCATGGAGAATATTATCATTTCAAGGAATATTGATTGGCAGTTCAGGTAGTTGCATGGGATTAGAAGGATAATGTGGATATGACAATTGATATGAATGAGTTTATCAAGATTTGCATGTCAATTTTTTCATAATAGAGGAAGACAAGATATAATCCTAGTAGGCATCTAACATTAGTTAGTCATATTTTTTCTTTTTTTAGTTCAATATTAAGCAATAACACTAGGTCAAAAGGGATATGGTGATAATGTACCTTGGTGCTAATGTAAATAATTACCATTGGCAAGTTTGTTGGGCAAGAAAAAATCAAATTTGAAAATTTTACAAAAGCACTACCCTTTAAATAGAAGTGACATTGGCATTACTATGTATCATATAATACTTTTTATTTGGGTTACTAAATGCATATTTTGATGAGATTTTAGCTTGACTGATTGATTATGATGTTTTTCATGCTTGATGCAATGAGTGTTGTCATGATGGCATAGATGGTTATATGCTCAAATTTGGATTTCTACATGAATGTGCTCTACTTGTATTGTATTAAGGTAGGAATTGTTTCCCACATTTATTCCTATTTAGAAATGTATAATAAACATAATTTACATGCTTAGTAAAGTGAGCAATTTGGCATAAACTTATATATTTTAGTGTCTATGTTTAGAGTAATATATTTTAATTATATATCTAAAATATTAGTTTATATATTTTGATAGGAAATATTATAGTTTCTTATATATGATAACCAATGGTAGTAAAAATTGGAAGGACAATACTCCTTTGACAATTCAAATAGTTAACGCCTAAAATAAGAGTTCAAAAAAGACAAATAAACACCATAGAACTAAAGAATAAATCTCCATTCATAGAAATAAATATCATCATCAATAAATAAATAAAGTAAAAAAGCACCATGAAACATCCATTTAATGTGAGGACATGGAGAAAATACAAAAAGAAAAACAACCAGTCAATCATATTCAACCCTTCCACATTATGAACATTCTTTGTATATTATTTTGAGCATTCCTTGAGGCTTTCTTTTATTTTTTATAAATCCATAATTGTTTAATTAGTATTTTAATATTATCACAATTACTAAATGTATTCTAAACAATATAATTTATTATTTTATTAGAAAATTAATCATTGATCACTTATGAAAAATTTTAAATTATCTTTTATCCTATTTAGAAATATGAAAATGTTACAAGATCTGAATGTTTGAGTAAGAATGTCATTGATCATATAAGAGATATGAAGTTGATAAATGGTATATTTAATTATTTATGTGATTATTGAACATAATATAATAATTGATATCATGATATTTTAAATGGATTGATGGTTTGATCAAAGTAATCATGTAGTATATAGCATCATTACGTTGAATACCTAGGAACTCTAAACTCAAAATAAGTATGTAATTAAGTTATGGTTGAAATTTCCCAAGGCATGAAAACCATTTTTTATGTTGATTTGAATTAACTTATGGTTGAAATTTCCCAAGGCTTGAAAACCATTTTTATGTTGATTTGAATAAAAAATATACTATAAATTGTTTTTTTAGATAATGTCAATTGTCACATGGGATAAAGTTCTACCAAGTGGGAAGGATATTAAGATGAGTGAACTTGTATGATTCAATGGTTCAAGTGTTTTATACTCAAATAGAATTATGTTTATTGATCATGTAAAATATTTTTACCACTTATAAGAAATTAAAAAAATACCACAATATTTGATTATTTTAGTGCAACCTAAATGTTCAAGATTTTACAAAAAATCATTGATGCAATTAGATGTAAATTGGCCATTAGATTTATCATAACATTAATATGGCTTACTAAGTAAAAATAAATGTGTTATAATGGAAAATTTCATTTTGGTAGTTAAGTTTTTTAAGGCTATTATGACCACTATTTTTATAGATTTGAAATCCATGTCTGAGTAAATAAATTACAAAAGTCTCCATAGTTATAAATTTCTAATAGTATGAGTTCAAGGATGTTTTTGAATGTATCTTATATCTTACTTTATATCCTAATTAAAATACACATTGAATATATGACTTGATAAATATGTTTCCTTATCAAAAATACAAAATTGGTGTTAAGCATTATTAAAGAGTCCAAAATTATATTTTTTTGCAAGAATGTAATTGCTTTTTTAAGGTAAAGTTTATACAAAACAATCATCATGGAAGGAAAATATATATGAAAACAATAACGATACTATACAACTTGTTATTGACTTAATTAAAACTAGATAATTATATTGCATTACATGATGTAATATTTTGATCTTTATTTTTATGGGCTATTTGGCCATGGTTTTTGCAAGTGGTTAGATTCAATGTATCTATATCTAGTATGTGTTGAAATGTATAACTTATCACTCGTTGGCCAAGGAAAATAGTGTTTGATGTAATATATTATGTAAGCTTTGGATAACCTTATATAGTAAAATTTAAGGTTTGTTATATAATCCTATGGGTCTATAGTTCACCTTGTAAAGTGGCCTTGTAACTTAACCAATAACATGTCAGTTTGATATTTATTAGGATATGTGTAATAATTAGAGGTATTAATACTCTTTTTTCACTAATTTATTTTCATTAATGTGCGGTCATGTATTCATCACTAGTGATGGGTTCCCAAGGGCACTTTCTTCATATTATGTGTCCTATAGATCTATTTTTTATCTTTATTCCTTATTTTGCAATTATTTTAGTAATGTGGTGATTTTGTTCACTCCTTCAATATATTATAAATTTCAACATTGTATCACAAGTATGAATCTCCATCTTGGTCATATAGAGGTTTTTGAGTTCTTTCTAATAATTATTTCATCTAGGGGTCCATAAGTTGCTCCAGAATAAAGCAACAAAAGAACATGATTTTTTGGGTTCAAATTTAGGGTACCCTATTATATTAAAAATTTATGGATATGAATGCTAAACATCACAAATGATGACCTTATTTTGTGTAATAAGAATTCAAATTTTTTTTAGACACCCTACCTTCCAAAACCATTAGAAGATTATGAATTTAATACTTTATATAATGAAACCTTATTGGATAAGAACATTTTTAGATTCTTATTTTGTTTTGTGCAGTAACCTAGTTAACAAAATTTCTCAATATTCTATTTCAAATATAAGAAATAAAATTTGATACATGGAGGAAAATTCTATATTCAATTTTTTGGATTTCCTAGAGGGATCTTTGGTACCATATGACACCTACTATGACCTTTACTATGGTATTTGGTCCACTGTATGCCAACCAAAAGGAAATTTTTAGAAAAATTTTGAAGGGTGATGCACATATAAAGGTGTGTATTCCCTTCTCCACTTGAGAATCTATATAAGGAAGTTAGTAAATAATTTTCAAATGGGCCTTTAGGACGCATAAATTATTGAGGTTGAATCAACCCTTGGTATATTTTCACTTTTGAAGAACATATGAAGGTGTAAAATGGAATGAAATTGTTAATCATGATGTCATGCATACTCCCCTCTCAATTTCTAGCTTAGGTGGAGGATTCTTGTCTCCTTCACATTGTTCATCAGATATGATAGTTGTAGGGTTTAATACTCTTCCTAATATATTTTTTAATATGAAGGGGCATGTTAAGACATAGGAGAGGCTATAAATCATCTTCAACAAGTTTGTTCTAGCATCCTATTAATTTTCAAGCACCTTAAGTTTCTAAAATAATCATTTAAATTTTTATATTAAAATTCAATTTCATCAAGATGTAGATATAATTTAACTTTGTTAACTTATCAATTACAAATTCAATGATGTTGATTATAATTTTCATGGGTGATAAATAATTCAAATGTAAATGATCCTCTCATGGTGAACATATCCATCCTCTAAAAGTGAGAAGAAAAAACATATTAAATTAATAAAACTTTATAGGATAGTAAAAAACTCTCAAATTTTAGTAGTATATAAATTTTATCAATGAAAACCATAAATTAAGATCTTATCTCATCATATTTGAATCTCTTAGTGGATTGTCCATATGAAATAATTAATTTTTATGATCTTTTACACTTACATGAAATGATACGATTTTAATCAAGTTCGCAACAAAAATTGTAATTGTAATTATGATAGCTATATCAAATGTAAGTTTTTAGTTTTTAAAATAATATTATTTTAAACAATTTTTTTAAAATTGGATATTTAAATAGAGTTCATATAAATTAAATATTTAAAATTTCATATATCCAAAAGGGATCAACAATATACCCAATACCGTACCACATGGGTAATTAAAATGAAATATATTGGAAGTGGTATATGGTAACCATAAGATATGATTAAATTAAATTTAAGTGATATGTATTGGAGAGAGAGGCGTGAGGGGTGTTGATTCATATAAAAAAATAAAATTACAAATTACCCTTCATTTTTCAATCTCTAAAATAGAGGTTTGCCTGGTTTTATTTTTCCTAGATTGGTTCTATAGATGAAGAAGATTCACATGAAAATTTTGATGGTTAAGGACATTTTCAATAATATTAGAAGAGAATTTCTATAGATTGTTTAATTGTTAATTTCATCAATACAAAAATATTACTTGTCTTCTCACATATGCTAGATTGTATTTGGTTGTGCTAGGTTTGGAGTTTGAAAACTCTTTGGTCTCGATTCAAATTTTTTTTTTTTTATTATTATTCCAATAAGAGTACCATGATCTTTATATGTGGTAGGAGGTATTGCTATTATAATGTTTATTATTATTCTTTTTTAATTGGTTATATAGATAAAAATAAAAATCCACCTATATTATATCATGACTGCATAGTGGTATTACAATAGCTTGACAATTATGCATGTATTACTCAACAAAATTTGAACTTAGATCTCCTCCTTAAATGTTAAGGAATTTAACATTTGAGCTAGTGTCATTTGATATCATTTTTTTTATTTTTTACTATAGTGGAAGATTTAAAAGTGAAAGGATTAAATTAAAATTACAATGGTATTAAATTTCACATTGAAAACAAAAGCACCGATGTACCTATTTCATTCATAAATAGCATGGTTAATGGGACTAGTGAAAATAAATTTACCTTTGTCATTTAAAGAATAAAAATGAAAAGGATATATAAATTGTCATGAAAAATTACCTAGATACATGGTGAAAATAGGGGTATATTAATTTTAAAACACATTCAAAGGGGATATTGATAATATAGGACTAAGAGGTAGAAATAAAAATATAAAAATTATCATGAAAAAAGATACCTAGATACATGGTGAAGACATGGGTATATTAATAATTAAAAATACATTCAAATATCATATTGATAATATAGTACTAAGAGGTAGAAATAAAATTCTTTAAGCACCTACAAATATACGTCATAATCTTGTTAATCCCATACATTTAATTTTTATTTTAGTAGGATTATTAATAATATAGGATTGGGAAGTAAAAATAAAATCTAGAGGTATTTTTTACTACAAACAAATAACATGTTATGCCATAGTCTTATTGAATTCACCCATGTTATGTCGTAGTCTTATTGACTTTGCCCCTGGTTTGAGTTGCTAATTAAATTTAAATTATGTATGATTATTTTTTGTATTTCATGTTTTTTTAATAAGCTATGTGTGGCTTCTATTGGGGGCCACTCCCATTACAAAAACAACACATTACATTGCTCTCATTACATTTCTAACAAGTTAATTAAAGCATATCCAATGTTATCTTTCTATCTCAAAAATATTCTTCATTTATCCTTTTATTAAAGATATTCTTCATCTTCTTCAAACTGCTAAGTTTCCACAATAAACTCATTTTAAATTAAATGCCTTAAAAAAATTAAATTCTATCGAGATGAAATTGAACACCATGAATGGCTAAAATATTTGTTGCCCAACTTCTATATCCAAAAATATCTTGTGTATAACAACATCTCAATTTATTAATACATTTTTTTAGGGTTCTTATTCATTCTTCTAATATTCCAAGATATTATTTTCATTGTTATTTTTTATTTTATTGTGGGTTGAGCCCCACTTCTTGTTAACACTTATGATATTTGCTTTTATTTTCCCATATCTATATCCCTTTGTGTTTCTTTTTCTCTTTGTTTTTGCTTCTTAGATATTCCATTCTTTTTTCATTCTCAACAATACTTTAATAATCATCAATATCTTCAATCTTCTCACACTACTCATAGTAACACTTGTCATCTTTAGGTTTGCCTTGTTCTAAATGATATGGAGTGCAAGAAAAAACCTCAAAAGCACAATCTTCTTTATATTTCCCTGGAGACCCTAACGTGCAAGGATACTCTTTTGTAGCAATTACCTTATTATTTTTCCCTAAAAACCCAAAATTGTTATGGGTTTCCTCCAGCCTCATTTCTATATTATTCTACTTGTAAAACCTTAAAGTGCAAGGGATAACATCTTCACCACTTTCACTTTTATTACTTGAAGAGGATTCTATACTACTTGAGGAAAATGAATATGATTTACCTAGAATAAAATTGACATTTTTTGTTGTATTTGTTTTGGGTTTTATCTCCACATCTTCTTTTGCACCTTTAATTCCTTCTAAAATTGCCAATTGATATTGTCGATAGGATTTATTTATCTCTTCTTTTAGAGTGGAATATCCTTGATATGATCTAGATTCTATTATTGAATGATTTCATTGCTTCTTCTTGAAGTTCATCTCAAGGCTAGAATTTGTTTTCTCTTTCTTCATAGTTTTTACTATGCAAACTCTTACCATGTGTTCAATCTCAAAATAATTATGGCAACAAAATGCAATATTTCATAATCTAATTGTTGAACCCATTCTCTTGCTTTCGATTTTACATTAATGGATTGTGGAAAAGGTTTTGAAATATCCATTGAAATGGGCAAAATATAGCATTTGAACTAACAAAGCGTTATAAACACAAGTTATCCAAAAATATGTATTTTATTCATGATAATATTGCTTATGTGTTACAAATGGGGGAATTCCCCTTTTCTTCCTTTTCACTAATATACAATAGGCCTGATGCCTTCTCTTGGGTTCCTTAGTGTAGATGGGCTTCATGTATAGTGTGTACCATCGCGGGTTTGTAGTTGTTTCCTTCCTTACACTTGTAATAAGCCTGCAAAATAGGGTTAGTAGATTTAGGGGCTTGCCTTAGTAAAACCCCATAGTAAGAAAGACAAATCAACTCATAAAAATGATAAAAACTAAAATAAATGATACAGAACCTCATAAAAACACCAAATGAAGCTTAACTCTAATATTTGAAGTGATTTGGACTCTGTAGATCCAATTCATAGGTCAGGGGGTGAATTGGTGTTGGATTCACAGGCCGAGGGGCGAATTCAGCTGTGAGTGTCATTTTTTAGAGATCCTTGCATGGATGGGTTCATTAGATGTTGTATTGCTATTTTTCAGGTTCAAATTACTATTTTTGTACTTCTTTATGCATTTTGGTAGAGTTTATGTGCTTTGGACATAAATGGAGAGAGAGGTAGAATGAGGGTTTGGGCCCACTATTTATAAGAAAACCCAAGGTATAGGGGGGGTATTTAGGAGAACTAGACCCTAGGGTAGGGTTATGCATAAGGGGTTGGAATCAAAATGTACTTGTAAAAAAATGGTGAATCCTAATCAAAATCAAGGTGAATCATGGAGAATCCTAAGCAAATCAAATCAAGCATCTTCATACCAAAATTTGGGGTATTTAAAGCCCTAAAATGTAAGGTCATATTTGGGACCACTTTTGACCTATTAAATCATCTTATAAATTTATAAAAATACCACCATTAGATCAAGCTTGAAAAGAGCTTTCTAACGAGTACAAATATGCCTATGGTTGGATATATATTATGGCAAATTGACCCTAAGAAAAAATTAGTCCTTAAAATTTTAGGTGAATGGGCCGACGTCAAGGGTCCTCATATTCGCCAATTTCCAATTTTGAAATTCCTAATATTCGCCCAATTTATGAATATTCACCACTATGTATAACCCTGCCCTAGGATGAAGTTACATGGAGGTTAGGTTAGGGTTTGTGAGGTGGCATCCTCACATTCCCTTAGGAAATATCTCATCCTCACACATGTGTGAGGAGAGATTAGGGTTAACTAGGATTAGTCAACTCTAGGTTAGATTTGGGGTTAGGTTAGGGTTTTCTAGAAAATATCCTAACTAACCTAGTGCACACATGTGAGAGGGAATAATTAGGACTAATTATGGTTTAGGAACCTAATTAACCTTATTAACCCAAAAAGTGCACTTTAAGTGAAGTCACTTTAAAATTAGAATTTGGGTTAACTTTAATTAAGCCTTTTTGGGAACTAATAGTCTCGTGGGGTCCTAATTAAGTCTAGGAAGGGCTTAAGTGGCCTTAGATGATTGATGAGTGATTCTTCGATGGATGGAAGGTAGTTATGATGTGGATTGGGTAGTTTAATAGGGTTTTGTACCTATAAAGTAGTAAAGTGGTGTGTGGAAGTCTACACAATGTCTACGATAGTCTATGCATGTCTACAAATGTCTAAACTAGTCTATGCATGTATAGGAGAATCTAAAATATTCTACATTGGTCTACGATAGCCTAGGGGTATCTAGGATTACCTATGTAAACCTAAAAGTGTCCAAAAGGATCTACAAGTACGTAGAAGTAGCTATGTGTAACTTTTAGGTGTTTACATTTTGCCCCTTTTTGTACTACACTATTTGGAACACAATTTAATACAAAAATATGAAGGGTTTTGTAGGGGAAAAGGGATAGAAGAAGAATGGAATCTAACCAAAGGTATGTAGTTTCTCGAAGCGTGACCATACAATATTGATCGATAGCCAAGAAGGAGAAGGAGAAATAATGAGATCAAATCAAAGGTATGTAGTTGTTCGAAGCGTGACCATACAACATTGATTGATAGCCAAGAAGAATAATGGAAATAAAAAGAGTAAGAAAGATATAAAATGAAATAAAAATAATACCTGTAATTGGATATGGATGATTGCAGATGCAATGCGATGGTTTTTCTGAGTTCGTATGACATTTTTGATGTCACAATAGTTGCTTGGGGGAGGCAACTTTTGATTGCTTTGTTTTTGTGACCAATGCAAAATGTTCCAAAACATAAATAGAACAAATGCCTATTCAAATATTTGTTGTTGATTTATTGATGAGAACATGGTGACAATTGTCAAACCATTTGAGTTAGTTAACATTTGGATTATTCAAACGTGTCATTCATTATGTACCATGAATGCCAGAGTGAAATCCTTCTCCAAATGTTACACTGAATTAGTCAATCGTGTCATTCATTGTGTACCATGAATGCCAAAGTGACCTCTCCATTGTTATGCACAAATATCTTGATCTAACAAATGTTTGGTTGGGATTGAGATTATAATCATAAGATAATATTTAAAAAATAATAATTAGACAGATGTGATGTCCATGTTTGGTTGTTTGGTTGTATGCAAAGCTGTATTTTGGATATGTATACCCCTCAAACAAGGAAACAACAATGAGGTAAATGGAATGTGATGATCTAGTGATGCATCGGTTGATAGAAGAAAAATGCATGAGGAAAATAATGAAAAATTATATGGATAGGAAGAAGAGCAGGTTTGGTAGGGTTTGGAATCAAAATTGGATCAATTTGGGGTTTTTAGGCTCAATTCATAGGTCAGGGGTGAATTGGATCCATATGCAATGTTTTGGCAATTTGGGGGACCAAACGATGTCAAAATTGAACATATTTTATACCTTTGGAAATATTTTTTTGAGCTTGATCCAATGGTGAAATTTTTGGGGAATTTGGAGGTGATTTGATAGGTGAAAAGTGAGGCCAAAGATGACCCTAATTTTAGAATTGATGAATGCACAATTTCAAGCCTTGTGAAGGGTGCATATGATGATTTTGTGTGATTTAAAGCAAAATGCATGATGAAGTTGATGAAAGATCAGATAGGTATGAAAGGTGGGTGATTTCCAAGGGCTTGGAATCAAAATTGGTCCAATTTGAGGTCTTTAGGCTCACTTTGTAGGCCAGGGGGTAAATTGGATCTGGATTCATAGTTCGGGGGGCGAACTAAGCTAATTCATAGGTCAGGGGTAAATTGGGTCAAATTTGTAGGCTGGGGGTAAATTTGACCTAGTTAGGATTTTTTTAGGTGTAATTAAGCTTTTTTGGAAGCGTGGAGGGTCATTTTCATGTTGGACAGCTTGGAGAGTGAGTAGCAAGTGGTGATTGTAGATGCGAAGCACTTGCATTTGATCGGATAAAGGAGAAGGATGATGAGAGGACACACTAAAACTAGAGCTCAATGCACCCATAAGTGCTCTTGTTTTATTTATTTATTTTTAATTTTATTTCCTAAAAAGCATGAAATAGGGGGGAGGTTTTCGTGTTAATTTAAAAAATTTAGATAAATTTTGATTAAAATTGAAACACAAAGTGTTAAATGGGCTTAATGGGTACCCAAAAGTATGGTTGGTTTTTAGGTTTGACCCTTTTTTGTTGTAGTTTGACCGGGTGACGGGTAGAGTAGTCTTGTAGTTTGACTTGCCAATTTTGGAGCGATGGTGCATTTTTTTTGCATTGTGGTTGAATTTTGTTTGTAAAAGTAGGAAATGGGTATCCACTTTTGCGACTGTTATTTTTTTCTACCTCTGTGTGGCATGTTTTTTGAATGTATGGTTTTAGGGTATAGATTAGAAAACTTTGACTATTAAGGGTGAAATGGGTATCCATAAATGTTGTTTTTTTGGTGTATGATTGCATTTGGTGTGTGTTTGATTTATGTGCCAAGGTGTAGATAGTGTTGAGCTTAAAGTTAGCTATTGGGAGCCCGATTTGCACTATTTTTATTTTTGTTTGAACTTTCACTGTGAAGTGGGTAAATGGGTGTTTAGAAATGTGACTATATTTTTGATATTGTGTGATTTGGTATGTGTACCATTTTGATGAATTTGTGGTAACTTTGACTTCAAACTTTGTTCTGATATGTATACTATTTTTTAATTTTGTCAACATTTTTGCTATGAAGTGGGCAAATGGGTATTCAAAAGTATAATTTATTTTTGTATGTCTGACAAATTGACGTGATTTTGAATTTTGTACCATAGTAAGTATCTGGATGATTGCAAATTTGTCTGTTGAGAGGTAATATATACTTTTTTTCACACTTGTTTGAACTTTTAATATGAAATGGCAAAATGGGTATCCAAATATACAACTGTATTTTTAATTTATCGTGATATGTGTATTGTGCACTGTTTTATGTCTCAAAGTGCATATCAAATTAAAATAGTTTAATTTGTGTATGAAATTTGTTTTAAATAAAATTGAATTTTATTTAATTGGATGATTGTATGTAATACTAATGGAAGTTTTTATTATTTTTTGTGTATGAATAGGTGAAAATGATCGAGCCACGTCATCGTGTCCATATGATGAAGTGCAATTTTGATAAGTTGATGGAAAATAACGATGATCTAGGGTGGTTGGATGTAGTATGGTTTAGAGGCATGTGGGAATGCAAGAGCATTCATGCCAATAGGGCATATATATCTACATTATGTGAGCGATGGGATGTGGATCGCAACACCTTCCACTTTCCAATAGGTGAAATGACTATCACCCTAGAGGATGTGTATAGGATTTATAAATTACTGATTGAGGGTGTGCTAGTGAGGGCAACACCAGATAATACAAAAGAGGCTATGATGGAGTGCCTCTTTGGGGAGGAGTGGATGGAAATAGACATTAGGAAGATGGATTATGAGCTGCTATGGAATAATGATAAGATATATAGGTGTCAGTAAGTAACTATAATGATTATTTCAACATATGCTCTTCCTAATACTTTTGGGGTATTGTTTACCTATAATATATTGGATAGTATCAGTGATATGGTGGAGCAAAATACTATGTTTGCATGGGCACCTACATTGTTGGCCTAGGTTTATAAGGAGTTGTACAATGTGGTGCATGCTAGGTAGAAGGGTTTGAGTTGGACTCCCTTGCTATAGGTGTGGGTATGAGAGCATATATCCATTGAGAGGCCATCATTTTTTCCTTATGAGGCTCATGTGGAGTGATAGGAGCATTTAACTTATGCTATCAGATGGAGGATGGATGAGAAGGGGGTGAAGAGGCTACATGAGGATGATCCTCTATTTTTGAGGGTCAAGTTTTGGGATTTGATGTCTAATGCCATTTAGTGGAAGCATTCGATGGGTGGGGTGACCTGGGAGAGGGATGACAAGCAGTTGGGAGTGATTCATCAAGGGAGGTAGCTATTGGGGCAATATACTCGGCAAGATGAGTATTTTTAGTTTGATCGATTAAAAAAATAGTTTGGGTTATAGTAGGATATTCCAGAGGCTCCTATTGTATATTATAGGTGACAAGGTGACAGGGACAACCACCTATAGTGTTTCCATAGATCATTGAGAGGGACCCATCGATTGTGATCCCAAATGTGAGTTATGCTAGGACTACACAAGAGTTTAATGACTAGTGGGCTATGCAGACCTAGGAGTTGGGTGTAGGTGTGATAGACCGATGGGTATCACCCAGTGGTGGGGCAGCTTTAGCAGGGAGGAAGGCAGCGAGAGGCACTCAGGTGAGGTCACAATATAGACCTAGTGATGAGAAAAATATACCTCTATTATTATTTAAGTGACGATTGGGTGGCACATTGAGTTCATCTATAAAGAGGGTAGAGGAGGTCCCTACTAGCAGTAGAGAGTAGCCTTTGGGGGAGATTTTAGTTATGGAGGAGATATCAACCATAGAGGAGTTAGGTAGAGACATGGCTATGGGTGGCATGGATGATACCTTAGATATAGGTTTTTCTTATGGGTTGGAGGAGATTCCCATCGAGCAGTAGGAGAGGCAAGAGGTTGAGGAGGTACTATTTTTATGTGCTCGAGTATGATAGTTGGAGGAAGATATCCATGAGAGCGAGAGACGTAGGTAGGTCAAGACAATAGACTTGGGGGAGAGGTTGATATATTTGGATATCTCTAGTGATGCTTCTCGAAAGGCTTTTAAGGATAAGTGTGCTCAAATGGATGTAGATATGGAGAGAGATTAATCTACATTGGCTTCTTGTGATGCAGATATTGCAAAATTGTGTGCTAAGTTGGTGAGATAGTGACAGGGGGGAGAGGGGATTGAGGGTGTACCTATGGAGGTTCTAGCTGATGTGGTTGCTTTGAGAGTTCAAATATAGTAGCTACAGGAGAGTGTTGAGTTTAGGAGGAGGATGTTTTCTATGGAGGTAGCAATGCAGGTGGCTTACAAGTACTCTTTGGGTATTAATGGGATCTCACTCCCAAACTATGATTAGGTGGTATCATAGTCGGGTACATAGACACATGTACGGGTGCCTTCTCAGCATAGTCATCAGAGTGCATCTTTAGTTGGTCAGAGAGACGATATATAGGACTTAGGATGTGGTAGTAGGTAGAGATGTGGATGCTAGTTTAGAAGTAGTTTTATATCCTATAAGGGATCAGAGGGCAAAAGAGCAAATAGAGCCCAGTAGGGCTGCAGTGGTATATGGGATAGAACCAAAGAGTGTGATCCACAAGGGGAGTGGAGAGGCTCTTAGTGGTAGCTAGGTTGATTACCATTGTAGCCTATGGGCAATTTTATGTTTTGTATGATGGGCATGGCCCCAGGTTATAGCCTACGGGCATTTTTGATTGATGATATATATATATTTTTTGGTGTTGGTGTTTATATATACATGTGTGTTTGATGTTAATTTGAATGTATTTAAATTGTGTTTGCTTAGGTAGCCTAGAATAATGTGTGAGTTAATGTATAATGTCTGGATATACACATGTGGTAGGGTGTAAATGTATGAGCATACTATAGTGTAGATATACTATAGCATGATTATATGTTAAATGTAATGCAATATGAGGAGATGCAATTTGTAGTAAATATATGTAATAGAGATGCAATGATGCAATGTGAGATAATGTGTGTAGGATAAATGTATTGATGTGATGTTTGATGACTCTATGTAACATAGATGCATAGACGCATGTATGAGGGGACTGAAATGCACAAAGGAATCACTTGTATTGTTGCATATACCTATGTGAATGTGATCCATTCCATGATATCAGGGATATAGGATGGTATGTGTAGACACCTAAAACACATCATATCAATAAAAACTACTCATATGGACATGCTACAAGACCATATGGAAGATCTTGGAAAAATTCCAAGATAGAGCAGTGGTTCTAACCACTCAATTTGGGCTCCTTGGCCTAACCAGTATGAACTATAGCCTAGTCCTACGATTTACAACTGAACCACGATTGAGACCTATGGTTTACAGTCTATATCGTAGTTGTGACCTGCGGTATTAACTGAAGTTCATTTGGCCTTCAACCTGAGCCAAATAGGTTGGAAAGACCATTTTATGTAGAAGAAGGTGGTTAATGGATAGAAGATTCTAGAGGCTTCCATTCCAACTGTCCTAACCACCTCTTCTTGATCTTGGATTCTCCAGGAAGCCACCTCCAATCCTAGGGCATCCTATAAATACCCCCTCCAAATGGGGAGAAGATATAGATGATTTGTATAGCGAAGCATTGATGAATTATCGAGAGATAGTGAATTGATCAAGCGAGTAGTGAAACCCTATCAAATTGCATATTGAATTTGTGCATTCAAAGGCCACTTTGCTATTCACCCAAAGATCAGTTTGCCATGGAAGTTATAGGAGCCTAGAAGAACCAAGAAATGCAAATCCAAGCAAGTGAAGGTTCATCATAGTGATTCAACCACCAAACCTGTCAAAAGTACACTGAAGGAAACCCTACAAGGAGGTCAATCCCACTACCCTTGGAATTAAGGATAAACCTATCAGAGTGCTAATTGTGGCTTTCAGCCATGGTTTATAGTTCAAAACACTCACTAGAGGTATGGTTTGTAGTACAGGTATAACCACCTTCCTCTTTTCATTTATGTATGGTTAACTAGCTTAGATTAGTTATTTTCATGATTTAAATACATTTTAGTAGACTTCTGATTGTAGAATTAGGTTAGTTTAGCTTCTTTATGTTTATGCTTCAATAATGACTTAAATGGTTTCTTTATGCATTTTTATGCTTCATTTTATACATTTGATCCATGCATAGTGTAGCTGCTACTTTTCTTTACGCTATTATATGAATCTTGATTCGATTTACATAGATTAAAAGCACTTTTCATGTTTTCTTCATTATGCATGTTTAATGGTGTCATAATGTAATTTACCTAAAATTGCTTCATCATGAGAGGTTGCCTATATTTTTTACATTCTTGTGTTGTTTCTTGACCACAGGGAACAATTTCAAAGGAGAACCATCTATCAAGTTCCTTCCCCATCATGAAGAAGAGGGCACCTCCACCCTAGAGCAGTTTGTGTCATCCTGAAAGGCATTTGGAAATCACACCTACCCTTAAGAGGAAAACAATTATGCACTCCTATTGTGATATTGTATCAAAATGATTATCCCTAGAGGGATGTACTTGTAATTTGATGTTGACTTAGAATACAATGGAATAAAGCATTTTTCTTCTTGATTTATTTATTGTCAATTTCTTGTTCTTGTATGCATGTTATACTTTTATCATTTATTGCAATAGGAATGCATCGGGTGTGAGCATTTTTGGTGGTTACAAAAGGCGATCATGGCAGAACCCTACATTTTTAGGATCTGATTATGTTTCTTATTTTTTTTCACTTGCAATTATAGACCATAGCTATCAACTGCGACCCAACAACTGAACCACAGGTACAAAGCACGATTTACAATCAAAATCGTAGATCATACCTACGGTCTCCTACTGACAACACAGACAGTCAAATTTAGAATATCAAAAAATGCAGGACTTGAGGTAGGTCCTATTTTTAGGCCTTTGTTACTTTTCTACTCTCTGTTTTTTTATAGTAGGTTTAATTCGAATGCAAATTAGGAAAATAATTAATAAAATGGTAAATCAATTGTCCTAGTTTTCTTTCATATTTTGCTTTCAATAGAAAGGCACTACTAGGAAAAACGAACCTCTAATTGCAGTCCGCCCTAGGCTACAATGTGCTTGATAGAAATATGTGGATGGTTTTCATGTGTGAGGCCCAATTAGTGGCCATTTAGCATCGTAATGTGCATAGTATTAAAGAGCATCTAGAATAGCTTGCATTTTCTTAATTTGAAATGTCTTTCACTTGCATAGCATTTATAAAATGAGCATGTATGCTATATGATGCATTTATTTTATGTACATTAAAAGGAACCACACACACCACTTGGCACTTAAACACTAGTGATTTGGGCTTGACATCCAACCACTAGTAGGGTTCAATGACGGTGGGTGTAACTTCCATCCGTTGACCCAAATCCTATGAACCTTGATATATAGACCTATAATAGATCCAAGAACCTTTCATACCCTAGAAAATTTGCATGTATTCTCTTCGGAGGGTATAACACTGACTAGGGAAAAATGGGTGAGGATCTGGGAGGACCTGTGCTCCTTGTCCGGGTGTGGGCTTCATTACCACACACGGGGGATTTACGTGACTTGGAGTTCATAGCCAAGTTGTCGAGCTACGAGCGTACAGGTGAAATACATTAAACTAAGATTAAAAACCAAGAAGTTTTGTAAAACATGATAATATTTCCTACAATGATACAACAAATATTGAAAATACATCAAACAATTTAGGTCTCACTTTTAAAATTTAAAACGAGATAGTCATTATTGTATACCTTGTTTGCTTAATAATAATACATTAATACATTTAGACTCTAGGTACACAATGGTGGATACACGAGGTGGTTAGCAAGGGTCCAAAGCCAACATTGATGACCAAACCATAACCAATTCACAACAGTACATGTCAATTCCTCAACCACATGAGTGAATCGAACATTGTTCAGCTAGCATTCAAAGAGATAACTTGATATGAGGGGAGCCTGTAGAGAAAACCCTATATAGAGGAGCTTCAGTACACTCCTCTAGGCATAGTATATAATATGAAACTTTCCATCATGAGGGTGTTCCACTTGAGATCCATTACTGAGACCGCAATGCATGCGCATCTACGGGATCGACCAAAGAGTTTGTTGTGTAGGGGACCAGGTTGGTGCCCCTACGTACTAAGTCCACTGGAGGATCTATGGCTCCACCTTCTGAGTATAGAAGGACTATAGACCCACCCATTAAGGAGCAGGTAGATAGGCTCACTATTGAGCATAGGTCTAACCATACTCCCATGTGTGGTCCACCACACAAGATCACCATTGATATATCAAAGGTGGGAGATAATGGCACACTGCCACATGAGTGATGGTGATCTAGGTAGCTAGAAGGTCTAGGTATTATTTTAGAGTAGCTAGGCTACAATACTTTTGCTCCACCCACTCATGCCCTGATTGAGCATAGCATGAGTGTCGTCTACACTACTAGAGAACATGGGGAGGCTTATAAGCACCCTCATGTCACACACCCATTATCTGCGCATGGTGGTTCACAATATAGGACATAGTAGGAGGCCAACACCACCTTCATAGATAGGCAAAGGCATAGCACATTAGTTTGGTGGGTACATAACCCACAAGGTTGCTCATACAGAGTAGGGATATCAGAGGCCTTCCACAGTCGACCAGATCGATAGATCACATCGACTGGCATCAGAGAAAAAATACCAACTCCTCCAAGATGAATTGGAGGATGCTCACCTAGAGAGGTAGCGTATTGAATATGAAAATATTCAAGCATAGAGGCTCATAAGATAGAGGTTATATGAGCAGCGCATGTGCGAAGAGCGTATCCTTACCCAGAAGAAACATGTGGAGTAGGAGGATAGATTAACAAGGGTTGACCTATATCCTCAAGATGAGCATAGAGAGCATAAACAGGAAGGTTTTTTCTCAAGATGATATGCATCAAGAGCATATAGATGTCCGTACCCATGCTAGTGTTGAACAGAGGGAGTGGCCACTACTGCTCGATAATCAAAGGCAGAGGCAGCATGAAGTAGTAGCAGCAGGAGATGAATATGAACAAGAATATCCTAAGAGCTCCTGAGCTGAAGAGGAGGAAGAGAAATGACCTCTATCTTGTACAAGGAAGACAGTACCTCCTAAGCCACCTCTACATCAACTTAGGGAGGAGGACTTTCTATCTTTAGAGGCCTATAAGGCCTTAGCCGAGAAGATTAAAGCCTTCAAAAGACAAGGCAAAACTATTCAAAAGTTGACATTGAGGAAAATCCATAATGAGCCTTTGGATCCTTCGGTGCCTACTCTGGCTAACCCTAAGCATTTTGATATGCCCAGGTTGGATAATTTTAAGGGTTATGAAGATGCACAGTGACATGTCATGAGCTTTCTATATGATTTTTTTTAGATAGCAAGCAATGATGCATTATTGTTGCGTACATTCATCATGACACTTTTAGGGCCGACCCGAGAGTGGATTAATCAGCTAAAGAAACATAGCATACCAAGTTTAAAGTAATTAGTTGATGTCTTTTTTGACCACTATTCCTTTGGCATAAAGAAACAGTACAATGTTTTTGATCTGGCTGTGTTAGCTCAGTGCGACGATGAGCCAATAGAGTAATATGGAAAGATATGGAGGAGACTGATGGAAAAGTTGCCATTCCCTATTCCTGCCATAGAGTTAACCCAAATTTTTATGAAGAGTTGTGCCAAGTACATATCGTTACTCCTAAAGTGACAACAATATCCTACATTCGAAGAGGCTTTGGTGCAAGCCAAAGTTATTGAGGACATCAAGTTGCAGGAAGGCAACTTGAAGATCAAAAATAGGAGAGAGGGATAAAATAAGAGTGCCACAAAAAAATAGGGCAAGTAGGCCCATGTAAATCAAGTGGTATTGAATCTCCAATGGGTGGACAAGGGGCAACAGAAATAGAATTATCAGGCCCAACCTCCCCCTATGCAATATAACAAGCACAATAACAATTATAAGGGCAAGAACAAGGATCAACTCCAGCCTCACCAGTTCACACCATTGAATAAATCACTGATGTCTATTTTATATCATTTATGCAAGGCAAAGGCAATCATATTGCCTGAAGTCAAGATGATAGACCCCAATCAACCCAAACCAAAGGGGCTCTAAGGTGATCTATTTTGCATCTTTCATCGAATGAAAGTCCATAACATGGAGGTGTGTTGGTCTGAAAAACACCTAGTGCAAAATATGATTGAAAAGGGTGAGCTTGTAGTGCCCCACAACCCACAAGCACTCGACAATCACAATATGAGGATTTACAAGAACCCTTTACCAAATCATAAGGTGCCTCAGAACAACATTGGTCAAGTGAACTAGGTGCGAATCAAACCACCTACCCAGGGATTCATCGGCATGGTCAATGTTGTCACTAGGAATGGGTTATACAAACAAAAAAATAAACCTCATGCTCCCATTTAAATATAAGATACGCCAAATCAACAACCGGCACAAAATATTCCAGGCCCACTGACAAGATCGATGGTGACCATAAGGAGCAAGTTTGTCCAAAACCTACAGACAACTCCTACGAAGTTATCAATATATGAATTAATACAGCAGTCCTCGAGGCACAGGGAGACTATTATGGATATTTTGAGGTCCATTGAAGTATAGTCCCAAGATGCACAGATATTTACTAATTTTGTTGGGACATGTACATCAGTGTCAGGAATTGATGATACAATTTTACTATCATGAGATAAGGATGGTTTCTACAACTATGATCGACCCGTAATTGCACATAATCATGTGTGTGAATCACATGCCATTTAAAAGTGTCTTGATCGATATTGGCTCATCGATCAACATAATATTTATCAAGGTGCTGAGTCATTTGAAGCTACATAAATCACACATTGTGCCAACTACATTTACATTGACATCATTTAACGATGCACTATGTTTGATTTTCGACACAATTATCCTACCCATGCAGGTAGATCTAAAGACCATTTCAGTAATGTGTCACATGATAGAAGGGGCCATGCAGTACAAAATTTTACTCGATAGGCCTTGGATTCATGAAATACGTTGTGTCCCCTCGATACTGCATCAGTGCATGAAATATATTCACGAGTGACTGGTTCACATAGTGGCTTTGGATGAGGATCCATTTAAGTTTGTGAACCTAGCAGACTTGCCTGGGGGTTTCATAATTTTTTCAATGCACGTGGATGTTTGGTCATCATCACCAATTAATAAACTAGAAGGTAAACCGGTAGCGCATGCTCAACCAATGCTATCTGTGTCACACAGATCAGAGCACACCACTGCCACTTCCTTGAAAATATTAGCATCAGTCATGCATAGGGATGACAAGAAGTTGAAGGTAAATATGGGTGACAAAGAGAGAGCGTGAGCCTAAGCCAATCACTAAGGACATTCCCATTTCCATGGAAATTGAGGAAAACCAAGACAAAGCCGAGGAGGCACCTCAGCCTGCCTCACTTGCATCTTCAGCAGGGTCATCCACACCGTGGGTGATGGTACATCTTGCTAATACCAAATTATGCGAGTACCTTGTGAAAAATGTAACCTTTAGGCCAATTTTGAATATTGTGCAAGAGATGGGCCAACCATCTGCTCATCATTATCCAGGTTGGATCGATGGTTCCATTGGGAGAGCCACCTAACCAAACTAACTTCATCTATGTGGGGCTAGATTAGCTTCCAACATGAGAGCCCATGGATGAAGATGATGAGGAACCTTTCATGGTAAACGTTTGTTATTTGTCTAATCCATAGTATGCCATGTGTATTTTTGAGCTATATCATTAGCATGGATACGACCTTGGTCTCTTTGAATAAGGACGAAGGACTCTGTTGGAACCTCGGTATCATTTAGTTACTGATAGATCATTTAGTTACTGATAGATATGAGGGAAAGACAATTTGCTCACAGCATCCCTAGATTGTCTGTACCTCAATATGGTGGACTATGTGGATTTTAATCCATATCATCTAGATCCTTCCAAATTTTGGAGGAATCACCCTATGATATTTGTCATCACCATTGAGCCACTCGAATATTATCATGAAGGGCTCCTTGAATAGACTAAGACAAAGATGAACCCTAGAGATCAACTGGGACACCAAACTCATGATGCAATTGATGATAGAGATGTGCAGGGGTATAGCCCTATTAGTACAAGCGATCTCGAGCTAGAAGATCTTTGTAATGAAGATCGAGCGGAGTCCACCTTCTATATGAGTGGACCAAGCTATGACATAGACGAGGAATCCTCAAACGACGATGAATCTAAGGATGAATTCAAAGGTGCTTATGTAAGGCCTTTATATGCACATCATCTATTACCTACTGAGTTGGTACAGGATACCAAAGATATCCTTCCCAACATTGATCATTCAGGAGAAGATATCGACCCAATTTTATCAATAGCGTCGTACATGAGGTATAATTATCCAATTTTTTTGGATAGCGATGACAACATGCAAGAAGTAAGATTCATGGGGCCTCATTTGGAGGAATGCCCTCCAAGAGTGGGGTGAATGAAGGATTCTATTATGATAGTGACAAATAATATGAGTTAGAGAGGGCCTACCTTGGTCCTCCTTATTTGCATTACTGTCATCAGCCCATTGACATTGATGAGGTCTATAGGAAGCTACATGTTGGTCTGCATCTGAGAGCAAGACAATTAAAATTGGATCAAATCCATTGGTTGGTTAATCCCCTTTTGTCGACCTACATGCAGCTCCTTGAGCCAAATGATCGTATTTTACATTCAATGCATAGGGAGAATCCAATTATTCATAGTCCTCATAATGAAGACTCTTTTATGCCTATGCCATTAGAGCCAGATCATGGGTATGAGGACTATGCAGATTTCATAGAAGTTAGTCCATGTTGTCCTAGAGATAAATTCCATTCCATAAACATGGTCTCCATTTATTTGACCACTCCACTCTACAATCCAGTAGATCCATCTAAAATGTTGTATCTTAACAAAGATGCTATCAATTGGGATCATGCTGATTCACCCGTTGAGCCTGAGGATTTATTCTCCAATGAATAAATGTTGCAACCTTTCCATTTTGCACCAAGATATGCATATGATGTTTATCATGCCAAAAATACTTCCAACACAGAACCAATAAACCCGGTTGATGACATCCATCTGATTCCTACGCCTCACCAACTTGAGGAGGGATCGCATATGTCGATAGAGGAAACCTTTGAGGTGGATATTAGTGAAGATCCCACCAATGCAAATAAGGTTAAATTTGGAGAGATTCTCACTCTATATGAGTCGGCCACCCTCATCCCTCTGCTGAAATAGAGACTAAATTTATTTGCTTGGTCGTATAAGGATATGCCAGTCTAGACCCAAAATTAGTTACGCATTACCTTTCACTAGATCTGACGAAGAAGTTGGTCAAGCAAAAGCTTAGGAAAATGCACCCAAAAGTAACCTTGATGGTGAAATATGAGCTACAAAATTTGTTGGATGTGGAATTTGTGATTTCCATTGATTATCCAGAATGGGTGTCCAATATGGTACCCATGGGAAAACTTGATGGAAGAATTCGTATTTGCATGGATTTCAGAGACCTAAACAAGGCAACACCCAAAGATTCATTTTTATTGCCCAATATTGATGCTCTCATAGATGCAACTACAGGTCACAAAATGCTCTCCTTAATGGATGATTTTTCTAGTTATAATAAAATTCGGATAAAACCCGAATACCAGCACAAAACTACATTTATAACACCATGGGAAACATTTTGATATAAAGTTATGCCATTTAGCCTCAAAAATGTTGGTGCGACATATCAACGGGCCATGACATACATTTTTCATGACTATATGCACAAAATTCTTGAATATTATATCGATGACTTGTTTTCCAAGTCATTGTTGCGAGAAGAGCATGCAAAGGTCTTAAGGAAAGTCTTCGATCACCTTATAGAGCACAATGTCAGGCTAAATCCTAAGAAGTGCATATTTGGCATAACTTTTGGAAAATTATTAGGGTTCATCATCTCCAAGAGAGGCATTGAAGTAGACCTAGTGAAGGTCAAGGCCATTTTGGAAATTTGTCCTCCCATCAATATTAAGGAATTAAGGAGCCTTTAGAGTAAGGAAACCTCGATAAAGTGATTTATCGCCCAATTATCAGATAAATATCAACCCATGAATTGACTACTACATAAGGGAGTCCCATTTAACTGGGATGAGGACTACAAGGTAGCCTTCACTGAGATAAAGCAATACCTGGTGACTCCGCTAGTGCTAGCTCCACCAAGGCTAGAGGTGCATTTTCTACTATATATATTGAAAACTGACTTTGCACTCGAAACCATATTGGCCCAAAATAATGTGTAAGGCAAAGAACAGGCCATATACTATATTAGTCAAACCTTGGTGAGCTATGAGCTTGGGTATGCATATTTGGAAAAAATGTGTTTAGTAGTAGTGTTCGCTACAAAGAAATTGTGACATTATATGTTAAGTCATACGACGTATGTTATATCCAAACAAAATCCTTTGCAGTACATGATGAGTAAGACTTATCACAATACACGTACTACGAAGTGGATCATGCTTTTGACAAAATTTGATCTAGAATTCATAATCCAGAAGTCCATTAAGGGACATGTCATAGCAGATCAATTAGCTGAGGCACCATTGTCAAATAGTAGGCCTCTAACAATTGAGCTTTCGAACGATGCAGTATTTGTCGTATTTGAAGCTCTCAAACTCGAAGAACCAAAGAACAATGCTGATATGACTCTATTCTTTGATGGTTTGAAGTGCAAACAAGGGGGTGGTGCCAAAATAGTGTTCTTCACACCGCAAGGAGCTCTAATGCCCTTGTCATTCAAGTTGGATTTTCCATGCACCAACAAAAACATTGAGTACGAAGCCCTACTTTTGGGCCTCAACATAGCTATCACCATGAATATTAAGAGATTAAACATCTTTGGTGACTCCTTGCTCATAGTAAATCAATTCAAGGGGTTTTTCAATGTCAATATCCCGTACTGAAAGCCTATAAAGATCTAGTTGACACATATTTGGCCAAACTTGAATGGTATGACATTGAGGTAATCCCTCGATCATCAAATACGTTTGCAGATACCATGGCTTATCTAGGATATTTAATCCCTCAAAATCTATCTGCTGATTTCACTACTATCCATGTCAAGATGCTCTCTCATCCAGCAGCAGAGCATGCAACCTATGATAACAGAGAATCGGTCAACATGATTAGTGTAGAACCACAAGATGAATGGTTCTGCAAAGCTAAAGACTTTATTAAGAAGACACCCTAGGATTCATTAACTTATCAAAGCCCCATGGGGAGTGGTAATACCATTCACCACAGGGTTGTTTTCAAGTCTAAATTTGGAAAAGTAAATATGTATGGGGAGCAAGTCATCTTGGCAATCGAAGTTGAGATTTATAAAAATTGGATGTCATAAATTAAAGACTTCCTAAAGCTTAGTATAATCCCAGAGGGATTTTTGCATGTTATGAAGCACACATTTAAATAGAAAGCAGCCAAATATGTATTAAAAGGAGACATATTGTACCGACAAAGTTATGATGGAGTTCTCCTTCATTTCCTAGAGCCCCAAGAGGCATCATGGATGGTTTCGCAAGCCCATGATGGTATGTGTGGTGGCTATTTCAGTGACATGTCCATCGTCAAGTGCATCCTTTGAATGGGTTACTATTAGCCCACTATGGAGAAGAAGTGCAATGCATATGTCAAGAAATACGTTAAATGTCAGCATCATGCTAATCTTACACACTTGCCATCACCAACCTTATAGCCCATCCAAGTGGCTTGACCATTTGCTCAATGGGTATTGGAAATTATAGGCAAGATCTCTCCTACGTCATCAGGTCAGAATACATTCATAATCATAGCTAATGAGTATTTTATAAAGTAGGTGGAAGTAATACCCTTAACAATGACAATTGGAGCTCATATAGTAGAGTTTATACTGGAGCATATCATAAGTCATTTTGAGATTCCATCCAAAATAATATCAGATAATGGAATGCCTTTCAAGAAAAAAACTGTGAGATCTTTGACATCTAAATATAGAATAAAACATAGTTTTGTGACTCCATACTATCCACAAGCAAATGGGTAGGATGAAGCTTCAAATAAGACAGTGGTGGCCATCTTGAAAAATATGGTACAATAAAACCACAAAGACTAGCACATACAGCTTCCCCTTGCGCTATGGACTTACAAGACTAGTATTCGAACACCCACTGGGGCAACACTGTTGTCACTAGTATATGGTGCTGAGGCTATTATTCCCTTGGAATTAGAAATGTCAATGTTACATATCACATTGAAAGAGTTCATCGATGATGACACTGTGTGGCAAGCTCGACTAGATCAACTGACGCTACTTGATGAACATCATGTGAATGCCCTAGAGCATCTCTGCGTTTATCAAGAGTGACTAAAATGAGCTTACAATGTCAAATTCCACCAGAGAGACTTTGAAGTTGGGGATCTTGTCTTGAAAGAAAACCAACAAAAATCTAATTTACTGCCAGATATGTGAGACAAATTCGTGGCTAATTGTCTAGAACCCTACATCATATCTAAAAATATTGGTCTGGGCACCTATCACCTAACGTCACTAGGGGGTGTTGAAGAGCCTGAACCTCTCAACATCATCCACCTTAAGGTGTTTTATGCTTGAGAAGCATAGTAAGAGGCTTCGAGAGTTGCTTGTAATTGCTCGGTCATCCTAAAAAGATCCAAACACTCTCATTAGTGGTTTGGTCAATAAAAAGCTCCAAAGACATCTGTAAGCCCTTTGGTCAACCTCAAAAGCTTTGAGGGTTTGGTAAAAATTTCTCGGTCATCCCAAAAGGCTCCAAGGGTCCCTGAAACCGCTTAGTCGTGTTAGTTAAAAGCCTCGAGGATTTTCTTATAATCGCTCTATCATCCTAAAAAGCTCCAAAGGCATCTATTATCCCTTTGGTCAAATGCAAATGACACAAAGAGTTTCTAAAAAATTGCTTGGTCAACCCCAAAGGCTCCAAGGATTCTCAAATTCGCTTTGTCATCCCAAAATGCCCCAAAGGTACCCATAATCCCTTTGGTCAATCCTAAAAGCTTCAAGGATTCTTAAAAATTGCTTGGTCAATCTAAATGCTCCATAGGCATGTACTCGTTGTTTGGTCAATTATGAGGCTCAAAACTCATAAAAATTATAAAATCAATAAAATCCAAAAAAAAATTGGTAAAGCATAAAATCCAAAAATATTTGCATTTGCATTTGAATTTTGCATTTACACATGCATTCACCGCATTACTGCATTGCATATAGGCATTCGTCATTTGTTGCATTTCGTAATAGAAGGCATTGTATTTTTTAGTATTACAAATGATGCCACATTTGTGTTTAAATCATGCATCTCTGCATTTATCATGATCCATAATTCATGTGAGTAATTGTGTTTTTCAACACAACCTATAATGTTGCTATGGAGATATACTAGGGTTTTTCGGTCACTCAACCATACCTAGTGGTCTTATCAAGAGTTGGTAGAAAGCTTGCTTTGCTTTTGTAGCTAAGGTTCAGTTAGTATAGCCCTTAGCATATCAAAAACCTATCACTAATCAAAAAATTTGAACAATCCTAACAAATACTAGGGGAAGATGAAAGCTGCAAAGTAGGATCGGGTATCCTAAAGTGAAAAGAGTTATTCTTTCTCATCCCTCTATGCGAACGATATGGGAAATTTTGGTAGTTGGCAAAAGGACAGGTTAGTTCCCTATTCAAAATCCTTTGCTTACAATAAAATGAGCAATATCCCAAAGAGATGTTCCATATCAATCCTCATAATTGGTACCCTAGATTGATATCATAGATCGACTCCCCAGAGTGATCCCATATTGATATCATAAGATCAATATTCTCAATCAATATACCAGAAATAATTTTTCCATGTAAATCCCTCCAAAGGAAAGTTTAAGAAGAAAATTATCAAAAAGTGAAGATCAGAAAATAGGCTTAAATCAAAGTTCAAAGTGAAGATAAAATAAAGATCATAAATCAAAAGTTCGAGTGGAGATCAAATGAAGATCCAAAATCTAGTTCGAAGAGAGATCAAATGAAGATCCAAAGACAATTCAAAATGAAGATGGAATCGACTCCCTTGCTTCACTACATATGAGCAAGTATCCTAAAAATGGAAGGATAGAAAGGAATAAGCCCGAATCCCTGGAATTATCAGTAATACTATACCTTACGCATGACAATATGTATGACGCATTATCACCTCGCTTATGAAAATACCAATGTTTGAATGTGTAAGAGCTAGCTTCAGGTGTCCTGTATTGCCTAGTGGCTTAGTCCAACTAAAATCTGAACTTGATATTAGATAAGAAATTTTTGGAACCCCTATCTTAGTAATGGGCTAAAATAATCCCGCATGACATCGGGGAATGCTCGTGTCTTATCTTAAAATAATCATGTGCACACACAGGGATAATGAACAATTAGGGTCTATCCTAGAAAAATCCTTTTATCTCAAAAGTCTAGTGTGGTTAGTATGCAAATTTTGATAAGTCTATTAGGGTGTTTGAGTCTCATGGAAAACTTAAAAAATTTCTCCCATAGCAACAAAATGTCAAATATTGCAACCATATAAATCATCAAATTGCAAAGTATCGAATCCATGATACATCATTATATAAAGCATAATCAACATATAAGATAGATACCGGATGGATATTAGAAATAATATTTAGATTGCCACTGACTATATCATGCACATTTTTCAAAATTTGCAAAAGAAAATAGAATGACATATTATATCATTCGCATTATAAACATCGCATACCATTGCATTTCATATATGGGTGATTAATTGATTAAATTCTTATCTTAAGGATTTTCAATTAAATTCATGATTTTTATACATTTTGTGGTGTCATCCATTAGATTTATAAACATATTTGCATTCATTCCTTATGTTTTAAGTGATTAAAGCATATAGGTTCATTTACATTAGATGGCATCGTGTAAATAAATCATTAAATACATTAATGCATGCAAAGAAAGCAATAGCAAATATACGTTAAGAAAATAACATCGCATCCATATGCATCCACCATAAAAAGCACATCTAAGCATCTAGATCACTACATATCATCATCATAAATCAAATAGATATCTAGTGCATGTCATCCATACATCACATCATATAGCATTAGCATAACATAAGCATTGCATCCATGTGCATCACATTAACATAAAACAAAAAATAAATGAGTATACAATAATGAGCCATAAAATAATTATTATGCACTTGAAGATACATACACATTGTGGTCGCTAAGGGAGAAATGGAGCTCTGCTAGGGTTTTATGAGGAAAGCTGCTTTGCTGGAATTTTTTTGAGACCTATCTGGTGGGCTCTGCGGGGATGGCAGCAGTTTCTGGAGGAAGTATGAACAACTGGAGGAATGTAGTGATGGTATCAGGTCCGTCATAGAGCGTGCATGCTAGGGCTGGTATTTCTTTTAAAAATGATTGGAAGGAATAGGATTTCCCATTGCATGCCAGGAATCGCTTGTTAAATAACAATGGATGTTTGGAACAATGTGAAGCCAGGCCGGTTCTAGTGGTTCAACCAGACTCGGTGGCGAGAAGATGTGGAGTATTTAACCAAACATGCGCTTATTGGTAAATTTATGGGCATCCAAATTTCTCTTCCCTTTGTGGAGGCTTGGGTCAGGAAGACTTGGAACCCTGAAGGTGATGTGGAGGTGATGCTGAGTGCAAACAACTATTTATGGTGGTTTTTTCTTATCTTGCAGATCGTAACAAAGCATTTGAAGGAGGTCCCTATTTCTGTAACCAAGCAGGACTCTTTCTTAAACCCTGGCATGTGGGTTTCAACCCATCAGAGGAGCGACCATCACGGGTTCCAGTGTGGGTATGCTTCCGTGGCTCCCATTGGAATTTTGGAGAAATGACATCTTGCATATGATTGCCCTTCTACTTGGGAAGCCAGTTGGGCCATCACGACAAACACTGGATAAAAAGGTAATCTCTGTTGCTCGTGTCTGTGTTGAAATTGATTTAAACAATCCTATTCCAGATTCTATTGAAATATAGTTCGGATCAACCAAATGGGTTCAAAAACTTGACTATGAAGCTCTCCCATTTCATTGTCGAATTTGCCATGAATATGGCCACTTACAAAGAAAATGCCCTAAGTTTTTCCTGCCTGTGGCTTCAAATCCTGGGCCCTCTTGAGCTGTACAAAATATGGATAAAGGAAAATCCCCGATAAAGGAGGGGGATCAAGATAAGGAAGGCTTTGTTACGGTAAAACCTCGAAACAAAGGAAGAAAGGCAAAAAGAGACATTAAGGATAACCATCCAGATGCTCAGCTCAATCGTTTTGAAATTCTAGAGAATCTTGATCAGTGCATGGAGATACCTGAAACATCGCTACTTGTTATAGATTAACAGGACCAAATCAGTTGTCTCTTCATGATGTGGAACCAAGGGAACCAGATATAGGGGGTTTAAATGAAGAACAAAGGGCTTTGGTTCCGAGTATAGGTGATATGGTTGGCCCTAGCCCTAGAAGTGAAGTTATCTTAGAAAATGGCATAGATTTAGACATGCCCTCTCCTACCCGAGCACTGATGCAGTCATCCATGGACTGTAAAACTCCTACGGTCTTTGGGATTGCAGCATAAAATAATTAAAAAAAATGCTTCAGATAAGAATATGAAGGTGGGTCGGAAGAAAGACCAGGATAAAATTAAGTTAATGGGGGAGAATTTGGTAGAGTCAGGTTTTGTGAGAACATTGGACTCCCATTTTTATAACCCCCAAAAATTATAGTACTTTCATGGAATGTAAGGGGGTTGAACAGCATCCCCAGACAAAAAGTTGTTCGTGATTTGATTCGTGTTCATTCTCTAGATGTGGTTTTTATTCAGGAGACTAAATTAGCTATTGATAGTTTGTTCAATATTGCTCCCAAGTTGTGGATAAAGGGGCAATGTCAATGTATTGGTGCATGTGGATATGCTGGTGGCCTTGCTTGTTTATGGGATCCAGTTAAGATCTCTCCTCTTACCTGGATTTCCAGTAGGTGGTCTATTTCGATGATCGGGCATGATAATGAATCTAATGAGACCATCCTACTTACAAACATGTATGCTCCTATTGATTACAATGGTAAAGTGAATTTATGGGAGCACATTGGCTTTGTGAGAAGTCTGGCTCCCCTGTACCCATGGATTTTGGCTAGAGACTTCAATTCTATCACTTGTCTGGAGGAAAAACGTGGTGGGATTGATCGTCTTGAGCCTTTTTCTTCTATCTTCAATGCTCATATCCGGGCCTTGAACTTGGTTGACATCAAGCTGGATAATGGGATATTTACTTGGCATAATAGAAGATGTGGGGAATATTCCATTTCAGAGAGACTGGATAGGTTTTTGATCTCTAGTTTTTGGATTGGCAATAATAGAAGCACTAGTTCTGTGATTCTGGAGGGTAGAGGATCTGATCATTGGCCTATCAAACTCTCTGCTCTGGAGTTAGGGCTAGAAAGGAATCCCTCATTTAAGTTTCAACTTATGTGGTCGCGAGATCCTAAGCTTCATGATTTCATGTGAGGCTAGTGGACTAATAGCAAACCTCCTCATAGCATCGCTATGTACTCCTTTATGAAGCGACTTCAATTTGTTAAGCATAAATTGAAGAGATGGAATAGAATAAATTTTGGGAACCTTTCCTTGGCTAAGCCGGCAGCTCTTAGGAGGGTGGAAGAAGCCTCAAGGAAGATTAGAGATCAGGGACTCACAGAGGAGCTTCTTGTTGAGGAATCTGAAGCTGTAAAAGACCTTGCTGAATGGGAACTGAGGGAAGAAATTTTTTGGAAACAAAAAGCTCGAGTAGATTGGCTTCAGGAAGGGGATAGGAACACAGCCTTCTTTTATAACTCTGTTAAGGCTCGTCATAATGGTAACCTGATTACCTCTCTTGTTAATTCTCAGGGTGCCCTGCTTTCTTATTTAAGGGATATTTCAAAAGAGACTAAGAGGTATTTTTCCTCTCTCTTCAAGGAGGATGCCCTCTCAGATGATGAGGAAGAAAAAATTATTCTAAATTGTATTCCCTCGATTGTTTCTAGAGAGATGAATGAGCACTTGATGGATCCAATTTCCCTTGAGGAGCTGAAAAGTGTTGTATTCAAGATGAAAAAGGGGAAAGCCCCGGGTTCGGATGGATTCCCAATTGAGTTTTATCAAGAGTTTTGGGAGTTAATAAAATTTGACCTTTTGGAAGTGGTCCGTGAGTCCCAAAAGAACAAACATATGCTAAGGGCCCTAAATGCTACCTTTGTGGTGCTTATTCCCAAGAAAGAGGGAGTGAATTCCTTGGATATGTTTAGGCCTATTGCTCTCTGTAATGTTGTATATAAGATCATCACAAAAATTATTGTTGAGAGGCTAAATATATGGTTGAGCAAAATCATCTCTGAGGATCATGGTGGGTTTTTTGCTGGCCGACAAATCATGGATGGGGTTGTTATTGCTACAGAAGCTATTCACTCAATGGAAACTTCTAAGAAGAAAACTATGTTCATTAAGTTGGACATGGCAAAAACCTATTACAGAGTTAGATGGTCCTTTCTTCAAAAAGTTCTTGCTACTTTTGGCTTTGAGGAGGAATGGATTAGATGGATGATGAGTTGTACTTCTTCTTCCTCATTCTCTGTTCTTGTTAATAACGAGACTACGGAGCTATTTGAGGCCTTAAGGGGATTGAGGCAAGGAGATCCTCTATCTCCTTATTTTTTTATCATTATGGCAGAAGGGTTGGGCAGATTACTCAAGTCTTAGGTCAGGCATGGTCTCATTCAGGGGTTGAAGTGGGATAACAATTTTCCACCTCTTTCCCACCTTCAATTTGTTGATGATACTGCTTTGTTGGGAGTTGCCACTATCAAGGAAGCTGGAAACATTAGACAGTATCTTGACATATATCTTGGTGCTTCTAGATAGGTGATTAATGAGGACAAGTCCTTTATTTTCTTCTTCAATACCCCCCCTCTTATTCAAGCCAGGATTGCTGGCATTCTAAGATTCCAGGTTGGGACTCCCCCCTTCATTTATCTTGGGATCCCGATTTCATCTCATCCTCTGCCTAGATCTTCTTGGCAGTCTATACTTGATAAGTTTAGAAGGAAGGTAAATCACTGGACTATCAGATGGCTATCCTCTACAGGTAGAGTATTGCTTTTAAAATATGTTATTCAAGATTTACCCATTTACAGATGTTTTGTGCAAATAGCTCCTTCTCGTTTCATCAAGGACATGGATGCTCTGTCAAGACAGTTTTTGTGGTTTGGCAAACTTGATCAATCTAAATGGAGTTTGGTTAGATGGGATTCCATTTGTAGGCCAGTTCAAGAGGGAGGCCTTGGGTTGCACCAGGAAACTCTTTCTGGGCAAGCTTTGGCTGTGAAACTTTATTGGAGATGGTGTACCTCTCAAGATCAGATTTGGGCTAAAATATTATCTTATAAATACTTGAGAGGTATTTCTGAGGCAGATATCCCTAGAGCCAGTTTGGTTGGGAAAGATTTTGTTATCTGGGACACTCTAAAAAGAGGAGCTAATCTAATTAAGCAGGGTTTGTTCTGGATTTGCAATCGGGGATCTGATGTTCTTTTCTGGGAGTATTCTTGGGATGGCCACCCTCCTATCTTGACTCAATATCCCAGGTTACATTCCCTAAGCATTTTTTTCTTGGAAGCAAGTTGGTCTCATGTGGAGGACTTAAAAAAATCTAGTATTTTGGAAATATGGAGATGTACAAATGGAAATATCCATAGGAATGGCCCCAAGGGGGATTGGTCGAGGATAGAGAGGTGCTTACTCTTATTATTGTAGGGAGGTATTGTTCTTCATTAAGGGATAAAGACATTCTGGCTTGGAACCGTAATCCCAAGGGAACCTACTCTGTAGCCTATGGTTATCAAGTTCTTGATAAGCAAAAGTTCGGGAGTCTCCCTATCACATGGTGGAAAAAGGTGTGGAATAGATTTGCTTGGCCGAAATGTAACTTTTTTCTCTGGCTAGTAGCTCGTAATAAATGCCTCACTTGGGATAACTTGAGGAAGAGGGGATTTCAGGGTCCCTCTTTATGTGTCCTTTGTGGTAAGAATGAGGATGACTCTTCTCATTTATTTTTCCAATGCTCCCTTGCCAAAGACATTTGGCACTGTTGGTGGAGTGCCTAGAACCATCCTTGTTTTCATGTGCTCTCCCTAGTGGAGTTTTGGAGTAGTCTGGGCAGACCTCCAGCCAAGGCCCCCTTCCTCCAAGTGGCTTGGAATTTGGGCCCTTCTTGCATCATCTGGCAGATTTGGCTCAAATGAAATCGACGCATTTTTGAGGGAAGTCATTTGGTTGTTTAACAAATCTGGCAAAGGATCATGTGTATGGTTCAAGAAACTATCCATAGTAAATGTGATGTGGACCCTCATTTGGACTCTAAGGAGGAGAAGGTATGACAAGCCCTTGGTTTTTTGGGGGTTGGTGTGAATTCTTCTAGCCCTAGTAGGATTCCTCAGCTTAGCAAGAAGGTTAGGAGAGAGGGTAGATGGAGACTGCCCCCTAGAGGAGTTTTAAAAATTAATACTAATGGGTCATCCAGGGGAAATCCTGGACATGCTGGAATTGGTGGTGTTGGGAGAGATTCTTTTGGCATGGTCAGTTTTTTCTTTTCCATTTATAAATGTGTTCACTCCAACAATCTTATGGAAGCTCTGGCGATACTTGAGGCCTTGCAAAGGGGGTTTTCTCTTGGCTGGCGTAGGATTCTTTGTGAGTCTGACTCTCAAATTTTGGTTAATATTTTAAATAGCAAAAGAGTGGAGGATGTTAATTGGTAGTTGGCCTCTGTGACCATTCAGATTCTCAGAATGAGTGAAGAGTTCGAATTTATATCCTTTGTGCACATTCCAAGGGAATGGAATGGGGTTGCTGATTACCTGGCCAAAAGGGCTTCTGAGCTATTGGATACTCAGAGTATTGATAACTGGGAGAGTCTCCCGTCTAGGGATTCTCAACACCTACGAGAGTTGATCCATAAGGATGTTCAGACTTAATGTGGTTTGTTTTTTTTGGTTTTCTTCGGGAGTTGACCTTGTCTGGTGATTTATCCTGTCTTGTTGCTTATTTGAGTCCTGGGTGGGGGCTCAGCTGTACTTTGTAATCTAGATTTTTTATCAATAAATTTTTACCCCTTTATTTAAAAAAAAATAATGAGCCATAAAATAATGATCAATCATATCATATATAAATATATCTCAGAGTACATCAAGAGTACAAAAATACCCGTAGGCTACAAATGTGTAGGTCCTCGAACTTACACAAAAAATGATATGTATAAAAAATGTATCCTGCAATAGTAGAGCTCTAGCTATGAGCTGCTCCCCCTATATCGAAGCTCTCACCACATCCCTCAATACTATGCTTAGGAGCTTGCTCTACCTATTGCCCTACTGTCTACTGTAGATCGTACTGAGAGCCCTAAGTATCGCCTAGCCAGAAGAGGCCTAGCACTCACCCAACTACAACCTATGCAATGGGCACCTCTATGCGTTGGGACCTATTGCTAGATGTTGTAGTAGACTACCTTGCCTCCCTAGTCCTGGTATGACTGCTATCACCATGTGTGCTAGAGGACCTGTGTGTCCTATCGCTCTGATGGGTATGATGGCTCGAGCTCGAAGTAGACTATATGGTAGTCCTAGATCTAGTCCACTGGGACTCTGGAGCATATGGATCCTCGATAACCTCTGCACCTAGCATATGTATATACCCAACTAGATAGTCCAGTCGAGCAACCCTGGATGTGTTCCTGTCATTGGCACTCATTAGTATACCCTGCAAGCACTAGATCTCTGCCATAGGATCTTGACCACCTAGTAGTGTTGCTACTAGTATCGTTAGAGACCCCATAACTACTTAAGAGGATGGAGGATCCCATATTTGTGCCCTAAGAAGATCTCTCTCTACTACTACCATATCATTTTGTGTTAGTACCAAGTCACGAACATGGGTGAGCTCGCCAACCTAGGTCTCTACTAATGTAGCTTGTGTTGTTAGGCTAGTAATATGCTGCTCCAATTGCATTAGTTGGCGATATCTGTCAGTAAACTATACCTACATATTAGCGATAGTAGTGTCTCACTCCCTCTACTATGTTTGGAATTGCCACAGATGACTCTACAAGTCAGCCACCTATGCCAAGAGTAGTCCATATGCACTATCAGGAGGGACCTCACCCTTCTTGGGAGCCTCCTCATTAGGGTCAACCTTAGGAGCCTCCTCAGTGATAGCCTCTATGCCCCAACAACATTTTGTCTACTATCACATGTTGTGCCCGTCAGGATCCACCTCTACCCCTACCTGATCTGCAACTCCACCTAGAGGTCCTATCCCATACCAACGAAACATAGACCACCATCCATCATAATCTGGAGTGGTCGTAGCTCTTTCAACTCTAGTCTCCTGGAAGTCATCTGGAGCATCACTTAGACCTAGAGGCTGGATCCATGATAGATCCATATCCAAAGCTAGGTTTCTATAGGAAAATGGGATCTCCGAGATGTCTTAAACCATGCCAAATTAATGCATGATACGAGAGAAAAACTAGTACTCTTTGATCTCGGCCTTTCGATCGAGTAACCATTTTTCTCGATGAGCCTATCGAAGCCACTCGCTGGCCTCAGGCCAGTCAGGACACTCCATGTAGGGCCACCACTCGACATCATCTGGACCAAGTCCTAAAAACTAGGTAATATAATGTTGGATGTTGCCAGCATGGGTCCTACTTTGAAATCCCTCCTCCTCCCAAGGCCAGGATGCAGCATAGCATTGATGTGCATCATCGATATCTGTAATGTGTAGGGGCAGCTCCCTAGGATGCTCTATCCTGATATGCTACCAGCCCCAAATCTAAAGCAACAAACTACATCTGATCCCCCAGTGGCTCCTATTAGTAATATGATAGAGCTCTCGGTATAGATGACACAATAGAGTACTCCTTAAGGTTAGGAGTAGTGGCTATAGGATAGAGCTTTGAATAATTCTATGCATATTAGCTAAGAGGTTCCAAGGAATCCTTGTGCTCGAGGATTTTGGAATCACAACTTGCACCACCAGGTGCATGAAAAAAACCTCATGCATGGAGAAGACATTATTCCCTTGCCAATAGCCAATGTGGACCCCTCCATGGTCAATGGCATGCTGAGCCTCCTCACTTTGGGTGCGAAATATGGCATCAAAGACATACTCCTTAGCACCAAAAGTCAAAGAGATGATGGCCTCACCATCAATGGGGATACTAAAGATCCTGTATATGTCCTCTAAGGTAACTCTCATTTCACCTATAGGCAGGTGAACTGTGTTGGTCCACATATTCTAGCGTTGGGCCAACACAGTTAGATAGGATTGATCTACCCAGATAGTGGGTAGATCCAATACGTCGCTAAAGCTGACAGCTTCGAACCACTCTCACTCACCAACAATGAGATCTCCATAGATAGCCTTAAGAATTTCAAGCTCTCAATATCTAGAGGTCAATCTCTAAAATAAACAGCATGATATAAGGAAAAAACTAACTAAAATAATAAAAAACATTTAAAAATGACCTAAAAATCATCAAAAATAGTTAAAAACTGATAAAATTGGAAAAACATGTCATCATGCAAGCCTAAAAATCAAATTTGTCAATCAGAAAGGTTAAAAATGCATTAAATGATATTAATTACCCTTTAAAACTTAGAAAAATTATAAATTTTACAAATTTTTTTCTAAAGTTGGTGAACTGCGGGTCAACCCTGCGGTCCGCATGCAGTCAAAAATTGACCATTGGGATTTTGAATTCTGATCGTAGCTGGCAGTTGTGGTATCCAATTGACCAATTGGTAACAACAGTTGGTACCTGCGATCTTCGATTGATATCATGCTGGGTGCGATACCACAGCTAAAAATGGAAAAAAAATTAATTCTAAGCTACTCTAGCCTAAGATGAGGTTCATTGCCAATAATTTAGTGAAATTAATTTACCAATTACTTAATTGGGTTCATTTTTAGTGGTAATGCATGCGAGGTCTTGTTTTTTGAGTTACCTTGCCCTCCCCTCATTCGTCGTGGCTAGAAGAAGCTTGCCCATGCTTTGCCATCGTCCTATAAGTAGGTATGTGGGTAAAGTTTGGTAGGTTTCAGGTGAGTTCTTAGCTGTCACTGTAAAAGCTCTAGATTTACAAGTTGTTATCAGGGAATAATGAGAGACATTTGAAAATTGAGTTTTTTATAGAGCTATCATGTTTTGAGTGGATCGCAAGACCTAGCCGTGGTTCCCAAAATTACAAATGGGAACCGTAGACCCTAGCCGCGGTTTGCAACTAGTAAGAAATTTAGAAAAATCCCACCATGGGAAGGGACAAAAATATAAATTAATGCCTCCCATTGGGTCAAAACTCAATAAAAGCAAATAAATTTAGAAATTTGGTGATAAGCAAGCACCAAGATCTAATTAAAAATTAAAAATCTGGCTAATATTATAAAGTACATTCAACCGAGGTCATCGCTATGACAATCCTTTCATGGAGAGACGCACCTCCCATCCAAATAAATAAACTCGGTTCATAAATTAAAACTGTATCGCTCCAAATTTTTCACACCCTTACCTTCAGGCTATATGATCCGTACCCGAAAGGGGGATGTGAAAATAATGTCACGATACCTCAGACTGAGAGGACTTGCGAAGGTCCCGCCTCTCAAGGGAGGTGTATATTGGTGATTTTTCGATAGATGGTGGGTTCACCAGGAAACATTCAATGGCAGTTTCCATGCCTAGTTTGGGAATGTGTTTTATGTGTTTGTTTTAGCCTTAAGAATTCAAATCCTAGGTTTGGCCAAAATGCATCTAAGCTATTCTATATGCAGATGCAAATTAAATGAATACAAAAAATAGAATTAAAGACAGAAAACAGAGAAATTAAGCAATATTAAAGGAAAATACCTGATCCGAATGTCTGATGATGATTCTGATTCTTGAAGCAGTCAAGATCGCCTCTGATTTGACAGGATCATCTGAGATCAGACAAGATCATTTGAGATTTGATGAATTCATCAGACGAATTCGTCAGAGACCTGCAAACAGAGAAATAGGTGCAAAATATAGAAAATACAACTATCCTAACAGAGGGAAACAATGTAAAATGATAGCAATAATATCAAATTGAAACTTACAAACAAAAACATGAATGAATTATGCTAATTTAATCACAATTATGGCTTAATTATGCATTTAATCTAGATGGGTGAACTCCAAAATGCAGAATAGCATAAAATACTGAATAAAATTGCTAATTACAACATAAAACAGTAGAAAAATGGAAGAAGAAATGCAAACTTCAGGCACTAATTGCCTCAATGTTGACTGCAGTCAAAATTGTCTCACATTGGTACGAAATCATCTTTGATTCGACAGGATCACCTTCGATCTAAACAGGTTCGTCGACGACGATGTAAGCTTGCTTCGGCTGAAAAAAAATATGATACCTGCAACATAATTTTATAGAACTAATGCAAAATAGAAACTTAGGATGTTTTAACATGTATGCAGTCGGGTTACAGGGAATTTCAGCCAGGGGGATCTAAGGGGAGGGCTTAGGATTAAATAGGCTTAGGAGGGAGGTTAGGATTTTGGAGATCATCCCTATTTGGGATATCTCCAACGAGGGAGGATCTTTAACGGCGTAGACACGCTTCTACTCAGATTAGAGACCCGTTGTAACAGAAGCTAATTGTGCAAAATCAATTTTGAGACAAGATTGTCTGGACGTCCTAGCCCAGATGAAATCGTCAGATCTAGGGAGATATCATCTGATCGACGACGATATCGTCAAACGGTCAAAACAACCTCTAAAAATGGCACGAAAAAGAGGGAAACGGATTACTCGACGGTTAACGGGCGGTTTGGGAGGTTTAAATTTGAATTTAAATTATTTACTAGGATGAATGTAATTATTACAATTTCACTACGCCAATTTTAGGGTGCTACAAAAACATTAAAAAAAAATCAAATAATTGAAAACACCAAATGAACCTCATATTCAGTAACTTACCCTATACACTTGGTGGTTGCAACGACTTGCAATCCATAAAATCCGACAGGATGAGTAAATTACCATAAGGACATTTGGGGTAAAATTGTCATTGTTGATCTAATATGCTTATTTTCAATCCTTAAGAAGGCCTTCACGACCAGACTACTCCACGGGAACAAAGCATTGCATGTCATTTATTCTATGACCTATTTTCAACAAATTATCAATAATTCCCTAAGATGGCTATTGTAGCCCTACTGCTCCATGGGATAGAAATGTATTATTAACAGTTGGAATAAAAAGTTGAACTAGGCCTAGCCAATGCATTAATATGCTCAAATCTATTTTTTTTCAGATCATCCATGGTGGTCAAGCAACATCATCGCTTTATTCATTGTCGTTACTCTCATCGACTCGTCGCTTGAAGGGGTAGTCATAATATCAAGTCATAATAAAAATCAGTAGAATATCACTGGAATTATAAATACCTTGATCTTATCAAAATTATGTTCGTCCTTGTGAATCATTTTCAACATCTATCATAAGCCCACCCCTTTGCTTGGGGAAAACAACAAATATGATAATTTGTTTGTAACTCTTAGACTTTCGATTATATAGGCCTAACTCCTATTATTGCACCAAAGCTACTCAAATTTCTGATTATGATTGCAAACTCTTTCAAGTTTAAGCCTCCAAAGAGTTGGAAGTAATGATTCTAGGATGCATGTCCTTTTGCTAGACCTGGGGCATCTAATTTTGATCTAACTAATGATAATCATAGAACCTTCGACATTATTTTAGGAGGCCTATTTTTGCTCAACATTGTTTGATCTCACAATGCATCTCAAAAGGAACATTTGTAGATACCTAAAACGCGTAACGTCGAGGGAAACTACTCATATGGATATGCTACAAAACCATATGGAATATCTTGGACAGATTCCAAGATAGAGTAGTGGTTCTAACCACTCAATTTGGGCTCCTGGGCCTAACCAATCTAAACCATAGCCTAGACCTTTGGTTTAGAGCTGAACCATGACTAAGACCTATGGTTTACAGTCTAGACCGCAACTATGACCTGCAGTCATAACTGAAGTTTAGTTGACCTTCAACCCGAGCCAAATCGGTTGGAATGGCCATTTGATCTAGAAGAAGGTGGTTAATGGATGGAAGATTCCATAGGCTTCCATTCCAACTTTCCTAACCACCTCTTCTTGATCTTGGCTTCTCCAAGAAGCCACCCCTAGTCCAAGGGCATCCTATAAATACCCCATCCAAATGGGGAGAAGATATAGATGATTTTTATAGCAAAGTGCTGACGAATTATTGAGAGATAGTGAATTTATCAAGCAAGAAGCAAAGCCTTGTCAAATTGCATACTGAATTCATGCATTCAAAGGCCACTTTGCTATTCACCCAAATATCAGTTTGCCATGGAAGTTCTAGGAGCATAGAAGAACCAAGAAACACAAATCTGGGAAAACGAAGGCCCATCACAATGATTCAACTGCCAAACCTATCATAAGGACACTGAAGGTGACCCTTGAACATTAATTGGACAAGGAGGTCAATCCCAGTACCCTTGGAATTTAGGGTAAACCTATTAGAGTGCTATGACTTTTATCCATGGTTTACAGTGCAGACCACTCACCAGAGCTATAGTTTGTAGCAGAGGTATAACCACCTTCCTCTTTTCATTTTTGTATAGCTAACTAGCTTAGATTAGTTTTTTTCACAGTTTAAACACATTTTAGCAGACTTATGACCATAAAATTAGGTTAGTTTAGCTTTGTTATGTTTATGCTTCAATTAGGAATTAAATGGTTTCTTTATGCATGTTTATACTTCATTTTATACATTTGATCCATGCATAGTGTAGCTGCTACTTTTATTTACACTATTATATGAATATTAATTCGATTTGTATAGCTTAGAAGCAATTTTCATGTTTTCTTTATTATGCATGTTTAAAGGTGTCATAATGCAATTTACCTAAAAGGACCTCATCATGAGAAGTTGCCTATCTTTTTTACATTCTTATGTTGTTTATTGACTGTAGGGAACAGTTACAAAGGAGAACCAACTATCAAGTTCCTTCTCCATTGTGAAGAAGAGGGCACCTCCACCCTAGAGCAGTTCATGTCATCCTGAAAGGCATTTGGAAATCACGCCTACCATTAATAGGGAAACAATTGTGCACTCCTATTGTAATATTGTATCAAAATGATTATCCCTAAGAGGGATGTACTTGTAATTTTATGTTGACTTCGAATACAATGGAATAAAACATTTTTCTTCTTGATTCATTTGTTGTCAATTTCTTGCTCTTGTATGCATGTTATACTTTTATCATTTATTGCAATAGGAACACATCGGGTGTGAGCCTTTTTTGTGGTTATAGTATGGTGCATATGTAACGACTTTCACCAATATGGTTTTGGTAATCAAATCTCGCACCCAAAATTGTGCAATATTTTGTGATAACTCATAAATAGTTAGACTGGTTCAAAGTCTATCATGGACCTATGTGTGTAAATGAGTGAGGTTCATTTATCCATTTTGAGGGAGGTAGGATTAACCCATTGTAGACATGGCCAAACTAGCTAGCTCATCCATAAGCAAAAAATGATCTACACAAAAGCAAGTTGCTAATGTGATAGATATGTCACCACTTGTAATACTATTCCACTAGTAGGCAGGTTCTTAGAGCCTATTGCTAGTGATGGAAATCATCCCATGATGTTATGTTGAACCTAACGACCAAAGGCAATGAAACATATCACTGGTGATATCTAGAGGTGTTTCCTTTTTTTTCATCCCCTCGTTTATTGTTTTTATATGTTTTGTGGTGCTCTTTTTTTTTTTTGTATGGGTGTTGGCTTTTATTTTCTTCCCCGTTGTCTTACTTTTGCTTATGCTTATCCCTTTGTTTATCCCTAGGTCGTATGTTGACCATGCAAGTGATAGGATGAGTAGGGGAAACCATTTGCTAGATGGCAATATCTGCTCAAGGTGTTATCTTCCCTAGACTCAAAATTCATTTAATGTGTAACCTGTTGTGAATGGTCTGTGAGAGAAGTTGAACCAACCTAAAGAACCATAAGGAGTGTATAAAACCTATCAGCTAGAGGTGACATTTCATTGACTTAACTAGTGAGTGGTCAAATTTTAACACGAAACCTATGTATATCCTAATCCTAAAATGGGGGAATGGACATCCATGTGGTGATGCTAATAAGTACGTATGTTACTCCTATGAAAAGTGCATTTTTAGATGAATATTGTACAAACTTGAAATGATATTATGATGAAAAATGTATGGATATATCAATGGGTGTAATGTAAATGATGCATTTGGAGGAATGCAATATCTACAAGAGGAATCTCATGAAATATAGAGGGAGAAGTGTGTAATACTTATCTACAAAAGAATATGGTTTATCATAATGATAAAAAGGGTGGTGCTATTGTAATGGTTGCTTTAGCATGTGGGCTGTGTGTGTAGTAGGCGAACAAACTACGATATGTGAAAACACATGTAGGAATGTCAAAAAGTGGAAGAATGTAGAGGTGGGATATACAAATGGAATAAAATGATAATAAATAGGCTTTGGTAACCAACAAGATGGGGGATTACCAAAAACCAATGAAGATAGAAGAAAGAAAGTAGATCAATGTAGATATGTAGCCACTTGAAGCATGACCATACAACTACGCAAGGAAGTAAGAAGTAGAAGAAGAAAGAAGGAAGAAGAAGAAAAATACTAATAGGAAAAGAGGCATGGATTAGGTCGAGAATAGGATGGTGAAGTGATGGTACGATAGGGGCTTTGGTGATTGGTGTAGTTGGATATGTTGTGAATATAGTGAGTTGGCATTGTCAAAGTTTCACGTGGTGGTAAAGTTCTAGGGACGATGCGACGTGGGGGAATCAAAAGTTGTCTAAATGGGAGGGAAAATTAAGGTGATGGAGTTTGATCGCCATGCAACATTTTGTGCACTAGGTTCTTGAATGATCAACATTATTCAATTTAATGACCTGGTTGGCAATGATAAATACAAAATTGGCTCTCATGGTAATTACAAGGTTTTAGACACAAGGGGTCTGTGGGCTGGATCTCTGGTAAGTCAAGCATACCTTGATGCATGAGGTGATAGAACATTTTTGATAGTGAAGTAAATGGAACATGAATAGGGTAACTATAGGGTTCCACTAGAGGTGAATAGGATGTGGATGAGGGGAGGTCAAATAGTGGAGGTGCGGGTCGAGAATCTTATGTGGGTCAAATATGAGATTAGGGGATGGATCTACGAGGAGGTGAGGATGCACGGGTTGTGGGGGATTGGCATAAAGAAATGTGGCAATGGTAATGGCTCATATGTAGCTCAAGAGCCTCAATGCAAGAAATGATATGTTTTATATCATAGTGGGGAGGTGATGGTATTGGAGAGGGCAGAGATCGGGACTCGAATATGTATGGAGTGGCCTAGAATGTAGGATAATATAGATGAGGTCGTGATGATGAGGAAGATGAGTGGAATGACCTTGGTGACTAAGATGCTTGCTGAAAGGGTAAAAATCACAGTGGTGGAGGTGGTGTCTAGTAGACAGGTGGCATGGGAGACAACTATGGACGATGGTGCATGTGGGATGGAGACATACGTGTGCGGATGGCTTGGGCTACTTGAGTAGCATGGGATTGTAAGGCTTGGACATTAGTAGAATCACCACTTGGAAGTGGAGCAGGTAGGCACAAAGGACAATATGGATGAGGAGTGTATCCTCTATTAGGAGGGTAGTAGGCTCCTAGAGGATGTTGGGGGGAATAAGTTGGTTAATAAGGGTTCCTGGTATCTCCAGGTGTATGAGAAGGAGACCCTTGTGTTTAGGGATGGAATGTTTCCTTCTTTTTGTCAAAGGAGGATAGGGAGACTTGGTTGTATCTAGAATAGGGTGAATAATATGAACCTAAATGGCAAGGAGAATGGCATCAGGGTGGAGTCTAATGGTTCGAATGTGAGGAATGTGAAGACTTCCTAGTATGAAGGGTTACTGGTGGTCGGGCTAGGTTAGCCAGCATCATTGGTACAGGTGGTGGTGGTGCAGGGTCCTGCATGACTATGTGCATGGATGTTGGTGGTGGTAGTGTAGGGTCGTGTCTCCCTACTTATGGTGTGGCGGTAGATGATGTAAATCTTGCAAAAATAAAAATAGATACCAGCAGTATAAACATGACATAAAAGTGAAAGTACATATATAATATTTAAAGTAAAAAAATATGCATTTATCATGATGTGCCTAATGGATGATGTGTTTATGCATAGCAGTGTGTACTACTTGTGATAGTAAATGCCTATGTGTATTAGGTATTGAATGCATGAAGGTGTAGGATGTTGATAGGCTCAGGCTCATCAAGGCCTTCCAAATTAGCCAAGTGACAGGCACCTAAACCAAATTTGCATGTGACAATAAAGGGGCCTAGCTAGTTAGGTGTAAACTTGTCTCACTATTGGTAAGGTTGACTTGTGATTTGTTGGTTTTCTTTGAGGACTAAATTGTTGATTTGGAATTAGTGTTGATGCACCTTACTATTGTATACATGATAAAGTCAACCTTGGTAGACATGTGTGTGCTCGATGGTATGGATACGACATTTGTCGAGGAGTGTTAGCTGATCTAGGCAGGATTTGTGAGTAGTGTCATCATTAATGAATTCTTTCATGGATACTCTTAGGGAATGTTTCTTGAGTTCAATGGGTATGATAGCTTTAGGTCCATAGACAAGTGAAAATGGGGTTGACCCAGTGGGAGTACAAATTCTTGTACGATATGCCCACAAGGTTAGGGGTATTTTTTAGTGCTAGTCTCAATGCAATTCTGCTACTATTTTATGGAGGATGGAACAAATTGTTTTGTTCATGGCCTCCATCTGGACATTACCTTGCAGGTATTATGGATTAGAGAAACTATGTTGAATTTTGAACTTATTGCAAAGGGCACAAATGGTTTTGTTTTTGAAGGATTTTCCATTGTCAAATATGAGTTGGAAAGGGATTCCAAAGCAACATATGATATTATCTATTATGAATACCGCTATCTTCACTCCTATGGTCTAGACAAGTGGGATGGCTTTAACCCACTATGTGAAGTATTCTGTGGTAGTGATGATGAATTTATGATTCCCTGAAGAGGCAGGTGTGATTTATCCAATAAGATCTAAGCCCCATTGGGATAAATTCCACATGGAATAGATAGGTTGGAGTGCTGGAGATGGAAGGTGTGTGAGGTTTGTGTGTTTTTGTCACTTGATATAGCACCACACATACTCACAATATTCATGTTTTATTTTTGGTCAATAGTAGCCCAAGCAAATGATGCATTGCATGATTTCCATACCACTTATGTGGCCACTACAAGTACCATCATGGGTGTCTTGTACAACCCACTGAGATTCATGAGGTTCTGGCAACACAAGAGCATGCCATCATAGTTGTGGTGATAGAGGATATCCCCCAACAATGTATAGTAGATCACTCTTTATTTAAATGCTCAGCACTAAGAATTTGGTAAGTCACATGGTATAAATCCTAATTTGATATAATATTTGATCTACGTAAACCATGGGTCATGTGGTTCGATATTGACCACATGAATACCACCATCATCTTTAGGAGACATGGGTGATATGGCATATTGAGTGAGTGTATGAATGGTCATAGATGTGGTTTTTGATGTTGGGTTTTATGGTATTAATGATCCTAAGGAGGCCATTGTGTCTACAAACTGGTTTGAGGATTGTGGAGTAGCTTTGATATCATACCACTCAAATTGGGAGAGGAGTTGTGCAATTTATTTGTATTGTTGGAGAACTAGGTAATTACAATTCTAGATCTCCTACACTTGGTTTACTATTAAAATTGAATAGCCTATGATGTGAAGGTGTTTTATGTGCATGGAATACACCTATTTTAGTATTAGGATTAGGGATTCATATTCCATGTTGTTTGTACAAGGGAAGTCCAACTTGAATGAGAATGGGAGTGGTAGATGTGTTCTAACAAGCGATCAAATATTTGGCGGAGATCTTCAAGGTGTTCTGCGTATTTCTTGGATTTAGCAATGATGTTATATACATAATATTCCATGGTTTTGTGCATGTAATCATGGAATATGTAGGTTATTACATGTTGGTAGGTTGCCCCAATTTTTTTAAGGAAAAATGGCATGACCTTGTAGAAGAATTTCCCTCATGGGGTCATAAATGATGTCTTGTGTTGATCGATAGGGTTGATCCTGATTTGGTTATAACATGAGAATTCGTCCATGAGGGATATCATCTTGTGGCCCATGATAGAATCAATGAGTGATTCAATGTTAGGTAGGGGAAATTTATTTTTAGGATAAGATTTGTTTAAGTCATGAAAGTTTGTGCAGATGCAAACTTCACCGGATGGCTTGGATATAGGTACCATGTTAGAGACCCATTCAATATAGTCTGTTAGTCTTACAATGACACTGAGAGGGGGAGTGAATCAATGTGGCTCTATAAAATTAAATTTACAGCTCTTAATACCATAGTAATTAAAACTTATTACTAGATACAACAAGTATAACAAAAGAGCATCACACAACACAAGATTTAATGAGGTTCACCAATGTGGCTACTCCTCAAAAATTGATTGCTTGGACTACCATCCAAATCCAACCTTTGCAAAGCACCAACTTTACAATGAATTTACCAGAACCCACTGGAAGAAGCACCAACCCCTGATTTATCTGCACTAACATAAAGGAGAACCAACCCTTGATTTACCAGCACCAATTGGAAGCAGCACCAACCCCTGATTTATCTATACCAATAGAAAGGAGCACCGAACCCTGATTTATCTACACCAACAGAAAGGAGCACCAACCCCTGAGCACCAACTAGAAGGAGCACCAACCCCTGATGCCAAGCTATGACTTGGACTTCAATTTGAATCTATAAGTTTGATAGTAAGATACCTTTGCTTTTGCAAGACCCTGACTGGTCTTCTTCACCTTTGCATTCTTTGCACACTCTGCTCTCTCTACGTAATCACTTTGCACACTCTGCTTTGTTACAGTTGAACTTCATGATCGTATTCTCCCTTTTGCACACTCTACTCTCTTTGCTAATTTTGCACTTAGCATGATTCGACACGACTTGCTCTCTATGCACAACGACCGTATTTCACACACATTCAACATTTTTTCAATTCTTCAAACAACCCTCCTTTTATAACAATATTTTTATGATGAAAACCCTAATCTTAGTCGATTGTAAATCCTAATCTTAGTTGGATTTCATAACAACTGTAAACCCTAATTTTAGTTGGTTGTCATCGGTATTTGTCGGCTTCAACTCAAGAAGATGTTCAATTTATCCATCGCTTGATGATTTCATTCTAGACAGACCCTGTAACCGCCATACTAAATTTTGATCACTCTTCATATTTTAGTAGTATGAAATCACTCTGTAACTACCCCGGTAAATTTCGTAGTGATGTCAGTCGATTGTCATACTTCTCATTTCAGTCGGGTTCTCCTTCTTGACTTGCGCATTTATGACCTATCGCAAAATCATGACAGTTTTGCCTCAGTAGCTTCTTTTGTTGTTGTTGCCACGAAAATACATGTCACGATATCACGACACTTTTAGCTCCATACGTTTTCTCTATTATTTTGTCATGATATCATGACATTTCTACCTCTGTAGACTTCGTATTTTCTTTTGTCATGATATCGTGACATTTTTGCCTCTGTATACTTCATCTTTGCTTTTGTCACGATATCGTGACACTTCTGCTTCCATAGACTTCGACTCTACTTTTGTCATGATATCGTGACACTTCTGACTCTGTAGTCTTCAACTTAGCTTTTGTCATGAAATCACGACACTTCTACTTTCGTACTTAGCTTCTTTGCTTTTGTCGCAAAATCGTGACACTTCTACCTTCGAAGTCTTCTTCTCTGCTTTTGTCATGAAATTGTGACACTTCTACTTTTGTACTTTACTTCTTTGCTTTTGTCATGAAATCGTGACACTTTTGCTTTTGAAGTCTTGCTTTCTGCTTTTGTCATGAAATCATGATAGTTCTGCTTCCGTACGCTTCCTCTCTTTCTTTTGTCGTGAAAATGTGACAAGTCGCAATCTCGCGACACTTTTCAAACTTACTTTATCTCTCCTATTTTAGTCACAAAAATGTGACATGTCACGAAATCGTGACACTTTTCTTACTTGTTCTATTTCTTCGAACTTGTCACGAAATCGTGACAGTTCTGCTTCCGTACGCTTCCTCTCTTTCTTTTGTCATGAAAATGCGACATGTCGTGATATCGCGACACTTTTCAAACTTACTTTCTCTCTCCTATTTTAGTCACAAAAATGCAACATGTCGTGAAATCGTGACACTTTTCTTACTTGTTCTCTTTCTTCAAACTTGTCACGAAATCGTGACACTTTTTCTTGCTTTCTCTTTCTCTTCCAACATGTCGTGAAATCACGACAGTTTTTCCACTTGCCTTTTTCTCTTCCAACATGTCATGAAATCACGATAGTTTTTCCTGCTTTTTCTCTCTCTTCCAACATGTCGCAAAATCACGATAGTTTTTCTTGCCTGCTGTATATGTCGCGATATTGCGACACTTTTCTTACTTGTATTTTTCTTTGATCTTTTGCATATGGGCCACTTAGGTCTTATTGGAAAATCATTGTACATACTCTGAATAACCTTTGAACTCCTATCTTCTACATCTGAATAGCTTTTGAACTTCCTATCCACTGCATCAATAGATCTATCTGACTGTGTTGACAATAATGACAATACTGTTGCTGCACCTTGCTCAATAATCTCCCCCTTTGAAATTGTTGATAACACATGTGCAATTTCCTGTAACTCTTCTCCCCCTTTGAAAATAATACCAAAGGGCTACTACAGACTCCCCCTGAGTCCATGCACAACATTCTCAGGCACAATGTATTACACTTAGCAAAAATCATGAACATGAGCAAAAATATAATCAAATACTTAAATGCTCCTCCTGAGAATGTGATCCCTATAGCTAGTCAATTCTTGGGAAGTGTGACCACTCCCAATTTATTACAAAGGTACTCAAAAACTTCCTTGGGCAATGGTTTTGTGAAGGTATCTACTACTTGCTCTGTAGTTGGAACAAAATCCAATTTAACCTCACCTTTCGCAACTTTCTCCTTCAAAAAGTTATACCTGATAGCAATGTGTTTTGTGCGTGAATGCATAACCAAATTCTTGGAGATGTTAATGGCACTGGTGTTATCACACTTAACTGATATTGGCTCACTGAAGCTAATACCAAGATCTTTCAAGGTTTGTTTCATCCACAATACCTGTGTACAATATGTTGTCGCTGCAATATATTATGCCTCTCCTGTCGATAAAGAAACTGACTCTTTTTTCTTATTGTGCCACGTGACCAATCTGTCTCCAAGATAGAATGCACCTCCACTGGTACTCTTTCTATCATTGACACATCCTGCCCAATCTACATCTAAATATGAAATAAGGGTGAAGTATTTACATTTTGGATACCATAACCCATACTCCATAGTACCCTTGAGGTACCGAAGAATCCTCTTCACTGCTGTCACATGAGTCTCCTTGGGATTAGCCTAAAATCATGCTACCATGCATACTGCCTACAAAATATCCGGTGCAGTAGTTGTTAGGTACAGTAAGCTCCCAATCATAGATCTGTACATGGTTTGATCAACAAGTGGATATTTGTCATCTTTTCTCAACTTGCAACCTGTCATCATGGGAGTGTTAACTGACTTACAATCCTCCATTGTGAAATTTTTTAACATCTCTTTCACATATTTAACTTGAGAAATAAATATGCCCTTCTTGTTTTGATTAACTTGCAACCCAAGGAAATACAAAATTTCACCAATCATTGACATTTCAAATTCTTTCTGCATCTTATTTGCTAAATATTTACATGACTCATCTTTGCTACTGCCAAATATGATATCATCTACGTATACAACAAGAACAATAAGATGCCCATTTTCTATTATGACATACAAATTACTATCCACCATACCTTTCTTAAACCCTTGTTGAGTGAGATAGTTGTCTAGCCTTGCATACCATGCTTGGGGTGCCTGTTTTAAGCCATATCATGTTTTCTTCAACTTGCAAACCAATTTGGGATCATCACCAAGTTGGAAACCATCTGGTTGCTCAATATAAACCTCTTCTTCAAGTTTCCCATTCAAAAACACTGATTTCACATCCATTTGATAAATTTTGAAATTCTTGTAGACTGCTAAAGCTAGAAACATTCTAATTGCCTCTAGTCTAGCTACTGGTGCAAAATTTTCCTCAAAGTCAATGCCTTCAACTTGTGCATAACCCTTACATACCAATCTTGCTTTATTTCTAACTACCTGTCTGTCTTCATTCAATTTGTTTCGAAAAATCCATTTAGTCCCGATTATATTTTTATTTGCAGGTCTAGGTACTAACTCCCAAGTTTCATTTTTCTCGATCTGATCTAATTCTTCATTTATTGCCTTCATCCAACTTTCATCTTTGCTTGCGTCAGCAAAATTTTTGGGCTCAATGCTAGATAATAGAGAGTAGTTAGTTACTACTCTTCTTGTCTGAACACCAACTTTGGGGTCTCCAATTATTTGCTCTCTAGGATGATTTTTTTGCCAACTGCTTGTTTTGAATTTCTTATTTTCGTCCACTTCTGAATCATAACTTAAATCATCTGAGTCAATTTTCTATATCTTTTCCATTTCATTTTCTTCATCTCCTTCAATAACCTCTTCATAAATTGGGTAGTTCATTTCATAGCTAATTACTCGTTCTCTACCTTCATCAAATTTAACATCGACATTGTCCACAATTTTATTTAGCCTCTTGTTGTAGCATTTGTAAGTTTTGCTTTTTGATGAATAACCAACAAAAATACCTTCATCTGCTCTATCTTCAAACTTACCAAGATTATCTTCAGTTCTTTTGATGTAGCACTTGCTGCAAAAAACTTTGAGGTATTTTGTTGTTGCCCTTTTATCGAACCACAACTCATAAGGAGTTTTGCTTTCATGTGTTCTCAGCATGTTCCTATTTTGGATATACACCACAGTATGGACTGCTTCTTTCCAAAATCTGTATTCTACTCTACTTTTAGCCAACATAGTTTGTGCCATTTCCTGCACTGTCCTATTCTTTCTTTCTACCACTCCATTCTACTGAGGTGTCCTGGTTGCTAAAAACTATCTCCTAATACCGTATTTTTCATAGTACTCTGTAAACTCCTCTAAAATGAATTCTCCTCCTCTATATGATCTTAAACATTTGATATTCTTTCCTGTTTCATTCTCAACATGGTTTTTGAAAGTCTTGAACCTTTCAAAAGCTTCTGATTTATGCTTCAAGAAAAATATCCATGTCATTCTGGAATAGTCATCAATGCACAACATAAAATATTTGTCACCATTTATGCTTTGTGTTCTCATGGGTCCACATAAATCAGTGTGTATTAGTTCCAAAGGTTTTCTTGTGTAGTACTCTTTTGTTTTAAATGTGACTCTAGTTTGCTTCCCCTTTTGGCATGAAACACAAATGTTGTTTGTAGGTTTGCTGATGATGGGAATATCTCTCACTACACTTTTTGAAGTGATTTTTACTAGATTATCAAAACTGATATGATCGAGTCTCTTGTGCCACAACCAATTTTCTCCTTCTTTTCCAATAAAACAAGATCCTTCTGAAGTCTCTGAGAGCGTGTACAGGTTGCCAGATGTCCTTGATCTAGTTGCTATCAATTTTCCACTGTTTGTTTTTCTAACTTCACAACCCTGCTTCATAAAAACTACTTCATGACCTTTATCATAAATCTGACTTACGCTCAACAAGTTATGTTTCAAACCATCCACAAACAAGACTTCTTCTGAATTAATTTTTCTATCACTAATTTTAACTGAACCTTTTCCAACTATCTTAGCTCCATCATTATTTCCAAACTTTCTTGAACCACCTTCATATTTATGTAACTTCTCAAATTTTTGTTTGTCACCTGTCATATGACTGGAGCATCCACTATCAAGTATCTATGGTACATATTTATTTTGTGCTTTAAATTTTGTTTGTATGATTAAGGATTCCTTTTCTTCCTTAAGTCGCTCTTTTTCTTTCCACTCTGTTTTGATAGTAGTTTTGGGCTCTTGTTTTACCTTTCCCTTATCAATAGCTTGTGCATGTTTTTCGAGAAGTTTTCTATTTTGTATCATCCTATTTGGTTGAAATTTTCTTCCCTGAAACTGATTTGATGCAAATGTACTTCTACAATTTCTTGCAATGTGCCCAAAATTATGATAGTTATAACATTCTACTGTATAATTCATCAAAGGATAAAAATAATTTCTACTGATGAAATTCCTTGTTCTTACATTATATTTGTAGTCTAATATTTTATGTCCATAGCCATTGCATTTAAAACAGAAACCAGAAAAGGGATAATTGAACCTGGGTGATGGTCTTTTCCATGTTGTCGTAGGAGCCATAGGTATTCTTCTTCTTTGATGTGTGACATTGGTGAATCCATCATTGTCAATTCTCCTTTCATGCTTGGCATTATTGCTTTATTTTGCATGAGACATTTTTCCTTGATCAACCTATTTCTTATCTTCATTCTTTATGGATTCTACATTTTTGGCCTTTGATCCATTTGATGGTTCTTCTTTGATGAAACCCAAACCAAATTTGATGCCTGTAGGCATTTGGTCATTTATAATCTTATCCAGCTTCATAGAAATTTCTTCGCGTTTGTGATAACAACTAATTTTGTGATTCATCTCTTCTATCTACATCCATAAACCAACATTATCTTCTTCTAGTTTGCAGCAATAATCTATTTTCATGGTAATTTGTACTTCGAGATCTTCAAATATTTTCTTGTATTCTTTTGTCTGTACTTTCAGATTGGTTATGATTTCGTTTGCATCCTCAAGATTTTTTGAAATTTTTTTATTCTTTTTCCTCTCTATTTTCCACTCTTCAAGTGCAGAGATCAACTCACCTTCTAGATCTACTTTAGCCTCAGGGTTTTCACCACATACTTCCGAGTTCACTCCTTCTTCCTTTTCTGATTTTACTTCTTCAAATGCCATTGTGTTACTTCCAATATCACCCTATCCGGTTAAGCTTGAACAGAAACTTAGCTCTGATACCAAATGTTAGTCTTACAATAACACTAAGAGGGGTGGGAGGTGAATTAGTGTGGCTCTATAAACTTAAATTTATAGCTCTTAATACCGTAGTAATTAAAACTTATTACTAGATACAACAAGTATAACAAAAGAGAATCACACAACATAAGATTTAATGAGGTTCACCAATGTGGCTACTCCTCAAAAATTGACTGCTTGGACTACCATCCAAATTCAGCCTTTGTAAAGCACCAACTTTATAATCAATATACCAACACCCACTGGAAGGAGCACCAACCCCTGATTTATCTGCACTATTAGAAAAGAGCACCAACCCCTGATTTACCAACACCAACTAGAAGGAGCACCAACCCCTAATTTATCTGTACCAATAGAAAGGAGCACCAACCCCTGATTTATCTACACCAATAGAAAGGAGCACCAATTGGAAGTAGCACCAAACCCTGATGCCAAGCTGCAACTTGGACTTCAATTTGAATCTATAAGTTTGATAGTAAGATACCTTTGATTTTGCAAGACCTTGACTGGTCTTCTTCACCTTTGCATTCTCTATGCACTCTGCTCTCTCTACACAATCACTTCGCACACTCTGCTTTGTTATAGTCAAACTTCACGATTGTCTTCTTCCTTTCATGCACTCTGCTCTCTTTTCTAATTTTGCACTTAACACGACTTGCTCTCTGTGCACAACGACCGTATTTCACACACATTCAAACTTTTTTCAATTCTCCAAATAGCCCTCCTTTTATAACAATATTTTTTATGATGAAAACCCTAATCTTAGTCGATTGTAAATCCTAATCTTAGTCGGCTTTCATAACAACTATAAACCCTAATTTTAGTCGACTGTCATCGGTCTTCGTCGGCTTCAACTCAAGAAGATGTTCGGTTTATCCATCGCTTGATGATTTCATTCTAGACAGACCCTTTAACCGCCATACTGACTTTTGATCACTCTTCGTATTTTAGCAGTATGAAATCACTCTATAACTGCCCCTGTAAATGCCGTAGTGATGTCGATCCACTGTCATACTTCTCATTTTAGTCGGGTTCTCCTTCTTGACTTGCACATTTATGACCTATCACAAAATCATGATATTTCTGCCTTTGTAGCTTCTTTTGTTGTTGTTGCCACAAAAATACATGTCACGATATCGTGACACTTTCGCCTCTGTATGCTTTCTCTATTCTTTTGTCATGATATCATGACATTTTTGCCTCCACAGACTTTGTCTTTTATTTTGTCGTGATATCGTAACATTTTTGCCTTCGTATACTTCGTCTTTGCTTTTGTCATGATATCATGACACTTCTACTTCCATAGACTTCGACTTTTCTTTTGTCATGATATCGCGACACTTCTGCCTTCGTAGTCTTCAACTTAGCTTTTGTCATGAAATCGTGACACTTCTGCTTTCGTACTTAGCTTCTTTGCTTTTGTCATGAAATCACGACACTTCTACCTTCGAAGTCTTCTTCTCTGCTTTTGTCGTGAAATCGTGACACTTCTGCTTTCATACTTTACTTCTTTGCTTTTGTCACAAAATCGTGACACTTCTACTTTCGAAGTCTTGCTTTCTGCTTTTGTCACGAAATCATGACAGTTCTACTTTCGTACGCTTCCTCTATTTCTTTTGTTGCAAAAATGCGACATGTCGCGATATCATGACACTTTTCAAACTTACTTTCTCTCTCTTATTTTAGTCACAAAAATGCAACATGTCATGAAATCATGACACTTTTCTTACTTGTTCTCTTTCTTCAAACTTGTCATGAAATAACAATAGTTCTACTTCCGTATGCTTCCTCTCTTTATTTTATCATGAAAATGCGACATGTCGCGATATCGCGACACTTTTCAAACTTACTTTCTCTCTCCTATTTTAGTCACGAAAATGCGACATGTCGCAAAATCGTGACACTTTTCTTACTTGTTCTCTTTCTTCAAACTTGTCGCGAAATCATGACACTTTTTCCTGCTTTCTCTTTCTTTTCCAACATGTCATGAAATCATGACAGTTTTTCCACTTGCCTTTTTTTCTTCCAACATGTTGCGAAATCGCGACAATTTTTCTTGCTTTTTCTCTCTTCCAACATGTCACGAAATCGTGACAGTTTTTCCTGCTTTTTCTCTCTCTTCCAACATGTCATGAAATCATGACAGTTTTTCTTGCTTTTTCTCTCTCTTCCAACATGTCACAAAATCATGACAGTTTTTCCTATTTTTTCTCTCTCTTCCAATATGTCGTGAAATCATGACAATTTTTCTTGCCTGCTGTATGTCACGATATCGCGACACTTTTCTTACTTGTATTTTTCTTTGATCTTTTGCATATGGGCCACTTTGGTCTTCTTGAAAATCATTGTACATACTCTGAATAACCTTTGAACTCCTGTCTTCTGCATCTGAATAGCTTTTGAACTTCCTATCCACTGCATCAACAGATCTATCTGATTGTGTTGACAAAAATGACAATACTGTTGCTGCACCTTGCTCAACAATGGTATCTAGTAGAGATCTTCAAGGTGTTCTAAGTATTTCTTGGATTTAGCAATGATGTCATATACATAATATTCCATGCTTTTGTGCATGTAATCATGGAATATGTAGGTTATTGCATGTTGGTAGGTTGCCCCAATTTTTTTAAGGAAAAATGGCATGACCTTGTAGAAGAATGTCCCTCATGGGGTCATAAATGATGTCTTGTGTTGATCGATAGGGTTGATCTTGATTTGGTTATAACATGAGAATTCGTCTATGAGGGATATCATCTTGTGGCCCATGATAGAATCAATGAGTGATTCAATTTTACGTAGGCGAAAGTTATATTTAGGATAAGATTTGTTTAAGTCATGAAAGTTTGTGCAGATGCAAACTTCATCGGATGGCTTGGATACAGGGACCATGTTAGAGACCCATTCAATATAGTCTATGGGTACTATGAATTCCATATCTAATAGCTTTTGGAGCTCAATTTTTACTAGTAATGCAACCATTGGGTGCATGCATTGCAACTTCTACCTTACTAGTTTGGTGTTTTGATCGAGTGTGAGGTTTTGAACTACTAGGGTGTGATCAAGTCCTGACATATCCTTATATGACCATGCAAAAACTCGAATAAACTTGTGAAGGAAATTTGTGAATAAAATGTGCTCCTCGAGTGAGATGCTAGCTGCTAGTTTAACTATGTGAGGGGTTTCGGGATTATCACCAATATCAACATCAATGGTTTCCTTGATAAGCATGTGGGAACCATCACACATTTGATATGGAATTGGGATAAGATGGAGGTCATCAGTGGCCTTAGTAAATTTGTATTCATCATCTAGATAGATATATTTATGGTGCACCTGTGGTATGTGAGGTGGCATAAATGATGAAGGGGCATTTAGAGCATGCAATATGTGTGTTGAGAGTAGGACATCTTGGGGTGCTAATACGGGTGAGATGTGCACAAGGTCAATGAAGTTGGAGTTTGGTGTATCGTCTTATGTTGGCTAGCGTGTGTATCGTAGTGGAGAGAAAATATCCACCTCGACCATATTAACTGATGCTATGGGGGATGTGGATGGTGAAGATTCTAGTGATGATGAATTGACAACCCACGAGCATCCTAAAAGGCTTAAAGGAGGGTGCAAGATAAATGGTGGAGAATGTGGTCGAGTAGTAGCTCATTGAATTTTTTGATGTATAGGTGGAAACGGTGCTAAATATTTTGGTGATGGTAGTGGAGATGTCACGTCCTACTTAGGAGAATAAGCATTCAAGGATAAAGCCATGAATTGGCTCATCAATTCATCGACACAACATGAAGATGTGTTTTCCAAATAGGAGGATTCTTTGAAGAAATCACATGGAACTATAATGGTATAGTGAGGTGATGGAGTATCTACTAGTATGTACATGTCAATGTATTCTTCCAATATGTGCATTGGAAAAGGATAAGGACATAGGAAAAGATCCTAAAGTTCATCCTCTAGCATATGGATGGTGGTTGGGTGATAACCTAAGCCGTATTTATCACTAGGTGATTGGACATGAGGGTTAATGGGTGTACACAACCCTTGCTCATAGCGGTCTAGCTCAAACCCATGCCAATGGAAACACAAAAGGTAGCATAAGAAAAAATAGGGATTAACCAAGTGATCAATTATACCACAAAAGCTATATTGTGTTGGTGGACTACAGGTGGGATCAAGGAATCAACTCTGGCATATACAAAGTTGGTATGATTATCAAGGGATCCTAGTTTTATAATGGTTCCATGGTCAACATCGAGGTTGAGGGATAGACAAAGTCTCGTGTGGACTAGATGATATGTTTTTTTACATGGGCATCACACACATTGTAATCCCCTATACTTGAGTTTGTCATAAAAATAGATATGCATGGTGTTGCATGCTCTGGTGAACGAGGTGGTGAATCCAAATCAAATGATGAAGGGGAAATATGAGATTCTCTAATAGTAGTAGTGGAAGGGTGTAGCAGCTGGTCATCTAAGTGAGATGCTCATTGCTCCCACTCATGGCATACAACTGTGGTATCTGGTATAGGATGGTTGGCCTATGGGAATTATGAAGGAGGGGGTGTAGGTGTTGGTGCTAGACTACGTAGGGAAGTGAATGACCTAGGCCATGGAAAAAAAGGAAGGGGAGGTGTGGACGGTGTAGGGAGGATATGTGCTTCCATAGGGGAGAATTATTAAGGTGGAGTGATAGGGCACAATGTGGATGGTGATGATGATTGCGGCATCGAAGGTGGATTTGTAGAGGATGAAGGTTGGGATGATTGTGGTGGCCATAATATAGGAGATTAGAATGATATGGTAGTGGGGCTAGGCACTACATATGATGATGCTAATGGTGCTGACACTAGAGAATGTATCATTGATGATGATTGGGTTGATGAGGTGGATGTAGGGAAGGATGTTGATGCTCTGACTAATTGATGGGAAGAAATAGGGAATAATTGCATGGATGAGAAGGAGGGTGCAGGTGAAATATCTGCAATATTATAGAACTTAAACCGTTAGTAGGGATGCAATTTATAAGTCCATCATGGATGTACTTGAGGCAATGGTGTAGGGTGGAAGGAACACATTGCATGCCCCTAATCCATGGGAAACCAAGGAGGATGTTGTACTGCATCTCCCCTTGGATAATATGGAAGAGGATGAAAATAGTACGGATACCTACTCAGATGAGTAGGACTATGGATCCTACCATAGGTCTCATAGAGCCTTCAAACGTACATAGGTCAAGTGAAGGCATGGCAAAGTGGGCTAGAAAAATATGTAAATTTTGTAGAGCTACCATAGATATGATACTAATGTATGAGCCCGTATCAACAAGTACCCACTTATAGGTTATGTCGTTGATAGTGGCTTGTATATGGAGAGGAGGATCCACTCTTTCTCCTACAAGTTTTGTTATCTCATGGTCATGGAAATTAATGGATTTTTGGAGGCATCGTGGGATATTTCCTACAAAATTTACAAATGCATTTGTATCATTTTCTAAATCTATAGAACATAGAATGTATTCAATGCCTTGCAATGGGGTTGAGATTGTTGTAAGAGGTCAAAATGGATAATCGTGTGGGGGTGTTACGTAACTGATGGGTGATGCTACCACATATCATGATTACATTTTAAGGTGGGAGTGGTATGATGCTAGGAGTCTAGGATACCTGTGGTGATGTGAATCAGACCAACGAGGAGACAATAGGTATCGTCTGACATGATGGGTATAATTGGTTTCGTGTGGTGAGATTTATCATACCTACCATACATTGTGATGGAGGATCACATTGGATACTATTCACTTGGCAAGGTGGTCCTAGAGGATTGATTGGAGGTCTTTGGGGATTGGTTCCTCCATGGTCAGGTAGAGGATTCTGGAAGATCCCTAGGTTTTGGTTTTATGGGGCCAAAGGGTTCAAAACCTGAATGGTACCCCTATCAACATTTTTGGGCTCAATGCTAGATAATAGAGAGTATTTAGTTACTACTCTTCTTGTCTGAACACCAACTTTGGGGTCTCCAATTATTTGCTCTCTAGGATGATTTTTTTTCCAGCTGCTTGTTTTGAATTTCTTATTTTCTTCCACTTCTGAATCATAACTTAAATCATCTGAGTCAATTTTCTATATCTTTTCCATTTTATTTTCCTCATCTCCTTCAATAACCTCTTCATAAATTTGGTAGTTCATTTCATAGCTAATTACTCGTTCTCTACCTTCATCAAATTTAACATCGACACTGTCCACAATTTTCTTTAGCCTCTTGTTGTAGCATTTGTAAGCTTTGCTTTTTGATGAATAACAAACAAAAATACCTTCATCTGCTCTATCTTCAAACTTACCAAGATTATCTTCAGTTCTTTTGATGTAGCACTTGCTGCAAAAAACTTTGAGGTATTTTGTTGTTGCCCTTTTATCGAACCACAACTCATAAGGAGTTTTGCTTTCATGTGTTCTCAGCATGTACCTATTTTGGATATACACCATAGTATGGATTGCTTCTATCCAAAATCTGTCTTCTACTCTGATTTTAGCCAACATAGTCTGTGCCATTTCCTGCACTGTCCTATTCTTTCTTTCTACCACTCCATTCTACTGAGGTGTCCTGGTTGCTAAAAACTATCTCCTAATACCGTATTTTTCATAGTACTCTGTAAACTCCTCTAAAATGAATTCTCCTCCTCTATATGATCTTAAACATTTGATCCTCTTTCCTGTTTCATTCTCAACATGGTTTTTGAAAGTCTTGAACCTTTCAAAAGCTTTTGATTTATGCTTCAAGAAAAATATCCATGTCATTCTGGAATAGTCATCAATGCACAACATAAAATATTTGTCACCATTTATGCTTTGTGTTCTCATGGGTCCACATAAATCAGTGTGTATTAGTTCTAAAGGTTTGCTTGTGTAGTACTCTTTTGTTTTAAATGTGACTCTAGTTTGCTTCCCCTTTTGGCATGAAACACAAATGTTGTTTGTAGGTTTGCTGATGATGGAAATATCTCTCACTGCACTTTTTGAAGTGATTTTTACTAGATTATCAAAACTAATATGACCGAGTCTCTTGTGCCACAACCAATTTTCTTCTTCTTTTCCAATAAAACAAGCTCCTTTTGAAGTCTCTGAGAGCGTGTACAGGTTGCCAGATGTCCTTGATCCGATTGCTATCAATTTTCCACTGTTTATTTTTCTAACTTCACAACCCTACTTCATAAAAACTACTTCATGACCTTTATCATAAATCTGACTTACGCTCAACAAGTTATGTTTCAAACCATCCACAAACAAGACTTCTTCTGAATTAATTTTTCTATCACTAATTTTAACTAAACCTTTGCCAACTATCTTAGCTCCATCATTATTTCCAAACTTTACTGAACCACCTTCATATTTCTGTAACTTCTCAAATTTTTGTTTGTCACCTGTCATATGACTGGAGCATCCACTATCAAGTATCTATGGTACATATTTATTTTGTGCTTTAAATGTTGTTTGTATGATTAAGGATTCCTTTTCTTCCTTAAATCGCTCTTTTTCTTTCCACTCTATTTTGATAGTAGTTTTGGGCTCTTGTTTTACCTTTACCTTATCAATAGCTTGTGCATGTTTTTTAGGAAGTTTTCTATTTTGTATCATCCTATTTGGTTGAAATTTTCTTCCCTGAAACTGATTTGATGCAAATGTACTTCTACAATTTCTTGCAATGTGCCCAAAATTATGACAGTTATAACATTCTACTATATAATTCATCAAAGGAGAAAAAGCATTTCTACTGATGAAATTCCTTGTTCTTACATTATATTTGTAGTCTGAGATTTTATGTCCATAGCCATTGCATTTAAAACAGAAACTAGAAAAGGGATAATTGAACCTGGGTGATGGTATTTTCCATGTTGTCGTAGGAGCCATAGGTATTCTTCTTCTTTGATGTGTGACATTGGTGAATCCATCATTGTCAATTCTCCTTTCATGCTTGGCATTATTTCTTTATTTTGCATGAGACATTTTTCTTTGATAAACCTATTTCTTATCTTCATTCTTTATGGATTCTACATTTTTGGCCTTTGATCCATTTGATGGTTCTTCTTTGATGAAACCCAGACCAAATTTGATGCCTGTAGGCATTTGGTCATTTATAATCTTATCCAACTTCATAGAACTTTCTTCGCGTTTGTGATAGCAACTAATTTTGTGATTCATCTCTTCTATCTACATCCATAAACCAACATTCTCTTCTTCTAGTTTGCAGTAATAATCTATTTTCATGGTAATTTGTACTTCGAGATCTTCAGATATTTTCTTGTATTCTTTTGTTCGTACTTTCAGACTGGTTATGATTTCGTTTGCATCCTCAAGATTTTTTGAAATTTTTTTATTCTTTTTCCTCTCTATTTTCCACTCTTCAAGTGCAGAGATCAACTCACCTTCTAGATCTACTTCAGCCTCAGGGTTTTCACCACATACTTCAGAGTTCACTCCTTCTTACTTTTCAGATTTTACTTCTTCAAATGCCATTGTGTTACTTCCAATATCACCCTAGCCGGTTAAGCTTGAATAGAAACTTAGCTATGATACCAATTGTTAGTCTTACAATAACACTAAGAGGGGTGGGAGGTGAATTAGTGTAGCTCTATAAACTTAAATTTATAGCTCTTAATACCGTAGTAATTAAAACTTATTACTAGATACAACAAGTATAACAAAAGAGCATCACACAACATAAGATTTAATGAGGTTCACCAATGTGGCTACTCCTCAAAAATTGACTGCTTGGACTACCATCCAAATCCAGCCTTTGTAAAGCACCAACTTTATAATCAATATACCAACACCCACTTGGAAGGAGCACCAACCCCTGATTTATCTGCACTATTAGAAAAGAGCACCAACCCCTGATTTACCAACACCAACTAGAAGGAGCACCAACCCCTAATTTATCTGTACCAATAGAAAGGAGCACCAACCCCTGATTTATCTACACCAATAGAAAGGAGCACCAATTGGAAGTAGCACCAACCCCTAATGCCAAGCTGCAACCTGGACTTCAATTTGAATCTATAAGTTTGACAGTAAGATACCTTTGCTTTTGCAAGACCTTGACTGGTCTTCTTCACCTTTGCATTCTCTATGCACTCTGCTCTCTCTACACAATCACTTCACACACTCTGCTTTGTTATAGTCAAACTTCAAGATTGTCTTCTTCCTTTCATGCACTCTGCTCTCTTTGCTAATTTTGCACTTAACACGACTTGCTCTCTGTGCACAACGATCGTATTTCACACACATTCAAACTTTTTTCAATTCTCCAAATAGCCCTCCTTTTATAACAATATTTTTTATGATGAAAACCCTAATCTTAGTCGAATGTAAATCCTAATCTTAGTCGACTTTCATAACAACTATAAATCCTAATTTTAGTCAGCTGTCATTGGTCTTCGTCAGCTCCAACTCAAGAAGATGTTTGGTTTATCCATCGCTTGATGATTTCATTCTAGACAGACCCTTTAATCGCCATACTGACTTTTGATCACTCTTTGTATTTTAGCAGTATGAAATCACTCTATAACTGCCTCTGTAAATGTCGTAGTGATGTCGATCCACTATCATACTTCTCATTTTAGTCAGGTTCTCCTTCTTGAATTGCACATTTATGACCTATCGCAAAATCATGATAGTTCTGCCTTTGTAGCTTCTTTTGTTGCTATTGCCACAAAAATACATGTCATGATATCCCGACACTTTTGCCTCTGTACGCTTTCTCTATTCTTTTGTCATGATATCATGACATTTTTGCCTCCACAGACTTTGTCTTTTCTTTTGTCGTGATATCACAACATTTTTGCCTTCGTATACTTCGTATTTTCTTTTTTCGTGATATCATGACACTTCTACTTCCATAGACTTCGACTTTGCTTTTGTCGTGATATCGTGACACTTCTGCCTCCGTAGTCTTCAACTTAGCTTTTGTCACGAAATCGTGACACTTCTGCTTTCGTACTTAGCTTCTTTGCTTTTGTCATGAAATCACGACACTTCTACCTTCGAAGTCTTCTTCTCTGCTTTTGTCGTGAAATCGTGACACTTCTGCTTTCATACTTTACTTCTTTGCTTTTGTCACAAAATCGTGACACTTCTGCTTTCGAAGTCTTGCTTTCTGCTTTTGTCATGAAATCGTGATAGTTCTACTTTCGTACGCTTCCTCTCTTTCTTTTGTTGCAAAAATGCGACATGTCGCGATATCATGACACTTTTCAAACTTACTTTCTCTCTCTTATTTTAGTCACAAAAATGCGACATGTTATGAAATCATGACACTTTTCTTACTTGTTCTCTTTCTTCAAACTTGTCATGAAATAACGATAGTTCTACTTCCGTATGCTTCCTCTCTTTATTTTATCATGAAAATGTGACATGTCGCGATATCGCGACACTTTTCAAACTTACTTTCTCTCTCCTATTTTAGTCACGAAAATGTGACATGTCGCAAAATCGTGACACTTTTCTTACTTGTTCTCTTTCTTCAAACTTGTCGCGAAATCGTGACACTTTTTCCTGCTTTCTCTTTCTCTTCCAACATGTCATGAAATCATGATAGTTTTTCCACTTGCCTTTTTCTCTTCCAACATGTTACGAAATCGTGACAATTTTTCTTGCTTTTTCTCTCTTCCAACATGTCACGAAATCGTGACAATTTTTCCTGCTTTTTCTCTCTCTTCCAACATGTCGTGAAATCATGACAGTTTTTCTTGCTTTTTCTCTCTCTTCCAACATGTCACAAAATCATGACAGTTTTTCCTATTTTTTCTCTCTCTTCCAATATGTCGTGAAATCATGACAATTTTTCTTGCCTGCTGTATATGTCACGATATCGCGACACTTTTCTTACTTGTCTTTTTCTTTGATCTTTTGCATATGGGCCACTTTGGTCTTCTTGGAAAATCACTGTACATACTCTGAATAACCTTTGAACTCCTGTCTTCTGCATCCGAATAGCTTTTGAACTTCCTATCCACTGCATCAACAGATCTATCTGACTGTGTTGACAAAAATGACAATACTGTTGCTACACCTTGCTCAACAATGGTATCTGGCAGAGATCTTCAAGGTGTTCTAAGTATTTCTTGGATTTAGCAATGATGTCATATACATAATATTCCATGCTTTTGTGCATGTAATCATGGAATATGTAGGTTATTGCATGTTGGTAGGTTGCCCCAATTTTTTTAAGGAAAAATGGCATGACCTTGTAGAAGAATGTCCCTCATGGGGTCATAAATTATGTCTTGTGTTGATCGATAGGGTTGATCTTGATTTGGTTATAACATGAGAATTCTTCTATGAGGGATATCATCTTGTGGCCCATGATAGAATCAATGAGTGATTCAATTTTAGGTAGGCGAAAGTTATCTTTAGGATAAGATTTGTTTAAGTCATGAAAGTTTGTGCAGATGTGAACTTCATCGGATGGCTTGGATACAGGGACCATGTTAGAGACCCATTCAATATAGTCTATGGGTACTATGAATTCCATATCTAATAGCTTTTGGAGCTCAATTTTTACTAGTAATGCAACCATTGGGTGCATGCATTGTAACTTCTACCTTACTAGTTTGGCATTTTGATCGAGTGTGAGGTTGTGAACTACTAGGGTGGGATCAAGTCCTGACATATCCTTATATGACCATGCAAAAACTTGAATATACTTGTGAAGGAAATTTGTGAATAAAATGTGCTCCTCGAGTGAGATGCTAGCTGCTAGTTTAACTATGTGATGGGTTTCGGGATTATCACCAATATCAACATCAATGGTTTCCTTGATAAGCATGTGGAAACCATCACACATTTGATATGGAATTGGGATAAGATGGAGGTCATCAGTGGCCTTAGTAAATTTGTATTCATCATCTAGATAGATATATTTATGGTGCACCTGTGGTATGTGAGGTGGAATAAATGATGAAGGGGCATTTAGAGCATGCAATATGTGTGTTGAGAGTAGGACATCTTGGGGTGCTAATACGGGTGAGATGTGCACAAGGTCAATGAAGTTGGAGTTTGGTGTATCGTCTTATGTTGGCTAGCGTGTGTATCGTAGTGGAGAGAAAATATCCACCTCGACCATATTAACTAATGCTATGGGGGATGTGGATGGTGAAGATTCTAGTGATGATGAATTGACAACCCACGAGCATCCTAAAAGGCTTAAAGGAGGGTGCAAGATAAATGGTGGAGAATGTGGTCGAGTAGTAGCTCATTGAATTTTTTGATGTATAGGTGGAAATGGTGCTAAATATTTTGGTGATGGCAGTGGAGATGTCACGTCCTACTTAGGAGAATAAGCATTCAAGGATAAAGCCATGAATTGGCTCATCAATTCATCGACACAACATGAAGATGTGTTTTCCAAATAGGAGGATTCTTTGAAGAAATCACATGGAACTATAATGGTATAGTGAGGTGATGGAGTATCTACTAGTATGTACATGTCAATGTATTCTTCCAATATGTGCATTGGAAGAGGATAAGGACATAGGAAAAGATCCTAAAGTTCATCCTCTAGCATATGGATGGTGGTTGGGTGATAACCTAAGCCGGATTTATCAGTAGGTGATTGGACATGAGGGTTAATGGGTGTACACAACCCTTGCTCATAGTGGTCTAGCTCAAACCCATGCCAATGGAAACACCAAAGGTAGCATAAGAAAAAATAGGGATTAACCAAGTGATCAATTATACCACAAAAGCTATATTGTGTTGGTGGACTACAAGTGGGATCAAGGAATCAACTCTGGCATTTACAAAGTTGGTATGATTAACAGGGGTCCTAGTTTTATAATGGTTCCATGGTCAACATCGAGTTTGAGGGATAGACGAAGTCTCGTGTGGACTAGATGATATGTTTTTGTACATGGGCATCACACACATTGTAATCCCCTATACTTGAGTTTGTCATAAAAATAGATATGCATTGTGTTGCATGCTCTGGTGAACGAGGTGGTGAATCCAAATCAAATGATGAAGGGGAAATATGAGATTCTCTAATAGTAGTAGTGGAAGTGTGTAGCAGCTGGTCATCTAAGTGAGATGCTCATTGCTCCCACTCATGGCATACAACTATGGTATCTTGTATAGGATGGTTGGCCTATGGGAATTATGAAGGAGGGGGTGTAGGTGTTGGTGCTAGACTACGTAGGGAAGTGAATGACCTAGGCCATGGAAAAAAAGGAAGGGGAGGTGTGGACGGTGTAGGGAGGATAGGTGCTTCCATAGGGGAGAATTATTAAGGTGGAGTGATAGGGCACAATGTGGATGGTGATGATGATTGCGGCATCGAAGGTGGATTTGTAGAGGATGAAGGTTGGTATGATTGTGGTGGCCATAATATAGGAGATTAGAATGATATGGTAGTGGGGCTAGGCACTACATATGATGATGCTAATGGTGCTGACACTAGAGAATGTATCATTGATGATGATTGGGTTGATGAGGTGGATGTAGGGGAGGATGTTGATGCTCTGACTAATTGATGGGAAGAAATAGGGAATAATTGCATGGATGAGAAGGAGGGTGCAGGTGAAATATCTGCAATATTATAGAACTTAAACTGTTATTAGGGATGCAATTTATAAGTCCGTCATGGATGTACTTGACGCAATGGTGTAGGGTGGAAGGAACACATTGCATGCCCCTAATCCATGGGAATCCAAGGAGGATGTTGTACTGCATCTCCCCTTGGATAATATGGAAGAGGATGGAAATAGTATGGATACCTACTCAGATGAGTAGGACTATGGATCCTACCATAGGTCTCATAGAGACTTCAAACGTACATAGGTCAAGTGAAGGCATGGCAAAGTGGGCTAGAAAAATATGTAAATTTTGTAGAGCTACCATAGATATGATACTAATGTATGAGCCCGTATCAAAAAGTACCCACTTATAGGTTATGTCGTTGATAGTGGATTGTATATGGAGAGGAGGATCCACTCTTTCTCCTACAAGTTTTGTTATCTCATGGTCATGGAAATTAATGGATTTTTGGAGGCATCGTGGGATATTTCCTACAAAATTTACAAATGCATTTGTATCATTTTCTAAATCTATAGAACATAGAATGTATTCAATGCCTTGCAATAGGGTTGAGATTGTTGTAAGAGGTCAAAATGGATAATCGTGTGGGGGTGTTACGTAACTGATGGGTGATGCTACCACATATCATGATTACATTTTAAGGTGGGAGTGGTATGATGCTAGGAGTCTAGGATACCTGTGGTGATGTGAATCAGACCAAAGAGGAGACAATAGGTATCGTCTGACATGATGGGTATAATTGGTTTCGTGTGGTGATATTTATCATACCTACCATACATTGTGATGGAGGATCACATTGGATACTATTCACTTGGCAAGGTGGTCCTAGAGGATTGATTGGAGGTCTTTGGGGATTGGTTCCTCCATGGTCAGGTAGAGGATTCTGGAAGATCCCTAGGTTTTGGTTTTATGGGGCCAAAGGGTTCTTTCCTACACTTGGGTATGGAAAGAGTGACATGGCTCGATGTCATGGTCACATGTCTATGGTACGAACAATAGGCTTGCTTGTTGTATCCATGAGGCTTAGGTATATTTGGATCTAATGGTCAAATATCGGGTAAAATAAGATGACCACACTCATGTCTATGGAATAGGGCTGATAGAGGTTTGGAGAGTGGTGTAAAGTTATGTTGTGAAGCCTATGGATGCATACCCGAAGACTTTTGAGTCCTAGGTGGAGAAGGCGCATTGGTTTGGAATACTTTTTGTTGTGGAACATAAGGTTGTGGACTTGGTGTGGGTGCTAAGGTAGTAGCTGCCGCTTGGTTGGCTTATGGAGGCCGAGGATAGGGTTGGTTAGGTTTTTTTATGTTAAAAAAAAAGTTGAAATATAGTTTTTCTTTGATCTTAACTTAATTTTAATGGATTGGACCTTGATATCTTTGATAACATTTTCCTATGAAATGGCTTCCTCGAAGGTGCAACTCTAGTGAAGCTGTAGAGAGGTAGAGATGTATTTGTGGGAAATATTTGAAAATAGCATCACTGGCTTAGTGTTAGGGAGGCTATGGGCGAGGTCATGGATGATTTCTCTCCATCTAGATACAAACTCAATGATAGGTTCATCATCAATCTTCCGTAAGGTGTAGACATCCAAAAAGGTAGTATTATTTTTTATATTAATCAACAAGTGTTCTAAAAAGTGTTTTCTAGTTTCTCAAAGGTATAAAGGATATGCAATGGTAGCATGTTATACAAATCTAAGGTTTTTCCCCCAAGTTATAAGAAAAAGGTATGTAACATAAGAGGGTTGCTACAATGAAGTTGGTAGCAAGCTGAGTGATAATTACTGATATGCTCTCTAGGACCTTCCTTACCTTTATAATTATTGAACTTTGGGATATCAAAGTGGTAGGGGTAAGGTGGAATAGGGATGTATGCATGAACCGAATTATTGTAGAGGTCATCTTAGGATGGTTTTTGTAGCCCGTAGCTTACTATCCATAAGTTTAACATCTTGACTTCATCTCGTAAGAGCTAAATCTCAAGTGTTAAGTGTGTGGAGGACTAAGATAGGGTTGGTTGAGCTAGGGAGTGTGGTGGATAGTGTATTTGTTGTTGTTCTTCCCCGTACTATGGAGGGAATTGTTCTAGATTGTATTGGTAGGATGGGTATTGGGTGGCATACAATTTTATGGCTAGTGGGATACTAGGTTGTGGCACTGGTGTTTTTTGGGGGTAGTAATACTATGATTGGGATGTGTGTTGTTGTGGCATGGGTTCCTACTAGGTAGGAGCCTGCTGCAATGGTTGGATTGTAGGAGGTAATGACCATAAAGGGGGAGGTGTAAATAATGTATATCCGATAGGTAACAGTGGAGGTATCGAGGCTACCAATGCTAGGGATGGTCAAGGTAAGGTGTCAAAATATGAGATCTATCTCTATCCTAAAGGATGGGTGGTGGCAAAGCTAAACTATAAGGAGTATCTTGGGGGAGTAGGGGTATACATTATGGGTTTTGATCCATAGGTAGGGGGAAGGTTAGTAGTAGGAGTTTGTAAAGAAGGAGGAGGAGGTATCCTAAAGGTCGATCAAGGTGAGGGTAGAGTGAAGGATTAGGTATTGTAAACTCCAAGAACCTAATATATAGGTGGGAATGCAGAAAAAAATAAAGGTTGAGCTTCTAAAGTAGGAGGTTGGGAAGAGGAGGTGGTGCCTATGTCCACTCTTGAATGAATTTGGGCTTTTGGTTGTCGCTTTTGACATTGGGTGGTTTGGGTTTGGAAAGGTTTTTGTGATAGGTCCTCAAACATTGTGAAAAATGGTTGTTGGGATGATGATGGTTGGGACTCTTGAGAAGAGTATGGGTGTGATGTTTGAGGAGGCATTTTTTGTTCCTATAGAGGAGGTTGTTGTTGCATGGTTTGGAATGATGGTCTCTAGGTACTTGTGGTGGAAGAGGAAAGGTCAAAAATCATTTCTACCATAGGGGAAAATGATGTGACATCTGGGTGAGTGTGGTTCAAGAGGGAGGAGTCAGTCTCAAAAAGAGATTGATATAGACTCTGGAAAAAGGAGTGTGCAAACGTAGGGGATGTAGGTATGATATCATCATATATGGTAAAGAATGGATGAGGTTATCTTGGAACCATGTAGATTACGTGGTCACAGAATGTGGTGGGTGTATTAGGGGAGGATGTGGGTGAAAGGAGTGGATCATATTCTACAAGTGACATAGCGAGGGCTTCACTCAATGTAGATGTCTCATACCAAAGCATCATGTGTGTATACTATATATTAGACCTTGTGAGTAAATCAAGTGTGTATATGGCCTTCCCATTCATGATTGAATGAGTAGAAGGGGACTGACTAGAAGAGGTGGTAGATACCTCGTAGATAAGGTATTATTGCTCGTGCACTTGAATATGGGTGACAATAGGCATGGTAGTGTGTGTTGTGTGATGAAGGTTTAGAACTATGCATGAATTAGAATTTGTAGTTCCAAGTGTGTTGTGTGAATGGGTTTAGGAATAACCCTGTATGGTGTGGACTCAACTGTAGCTAATAGATAAGTTAATAATGGTGGGTTGTATGTAGATTGAACAATAAAGTGACAAGTGGTATAATGTGTTGAAACCAGTTTGTGATCATGTAAATAATGGTAAACCAAAATCAGTTCTAAATGCTGAAAAGAAAAGTGTTTTGTTAATTTATGTGTGTTTTGATGTTGATATCTCCTAGGTAATATCATGGGTAATTTAGTGAATGAACTATAATATCACAAATTTCATCAATATATAACCTCCTACAACACCCAAAGATGCATAGAATAGAATGATATCATAATGTGCAAGTGGTGACCTATATGGAAGGCGTAGTAAAATGACATCCTATAGGTGGGAACTCACTATATTGAAATGAGTTCACTATATCCTCTCATGAGAAGATGTGGTACTATCTAAGACCTACTACTAGCATATCGATGCTTTCACTTCACCCTCGGATGAGCTTAGTCAAGAATGATAGTTATCGTGTCCACAAATTATGTGAGCCTTATGGACGAAGGCATCTAATCCTATCCCACTCTAAAGGTAACTTTTGGTGATGAAATCCAGGAGCCCAATCTCAAAAGTGGGGGTTTTCCAATGATGAAATCCAAAAAACCTCTCGTATGGCTACTAGGTGTCTAAGGAGGTGATATGGTGGAGGGTACTACTCCTGCCACACCAGTATCGAGCGATGGATTGGGGATGAAGTCCAATCTCACCACTTGTTTTTGAACCATGTGTGTGTGTGGGTTTGAGTTTGCTAATGATGATATGTAAAGAAATAAATATAACTAAATACTCTTTTGAATTAAATGCTAGCCCTAGATGCATTTTTTGAAAGCAAAATACTAGGATGAAATTCTTTTTGTGAAAGAGAGTCTAGTCCTAGATGCCTTTTGTAAAGGAAATTAAACCTATTTTACAAAGAACAAAAACATGCAATGTGAAGGTGTGAAGAAAGGGGTTTATGTGACCCTAAATGTTTTTTTAGAACATGGAATAATTATAAGAAAGATTTATACAAGTATAAATAGGTGATCTTAGACTATGTATGTGAAAATAAATACAGCAAATATGATCTACTTGGAGGATTTATGAAAGCAATGTGGAATTGATACACGTGAAATAAATCTAAAATTTATATGTACAAGAATAAATGTGCATTTTGCTTTTAAAGAAGTAAGTAAAAGGGGATTTAGGAACCCTAATTCTCAATAGAATAGAAGATATTCGACTCTGACTTTTGTTCCAAAAACAAAATATGAAATTTATTTAGACAAAGTGTGCAATGAACACTTACAAAACCCTAATCCTAAATCTAAACTTTAGAATTAAGAATCTAAAACATTTTTGTAATGGAAATGTATGCTATGGAGCTAAGAAGCAATGGAAAGCTTATGCTACATGTGATTTAGAAAAAGAAACTAAACTTTACAAAAGTTTTACAAAATCAGACTTGCTAGTTTTGTGCAGGATTCTGCAACTAAAGTGGCTTTCCTAACATGATGGGTATGCCAGAAAAAGGAAATTTACCAACTGTATTGACACTTTAATTAGTAAATTATTTTGCACCCATAAATTACAAAACAAATATAAATTTATGGTGTACCTGGACTCTGATGCTATAGATGGTCTGGTTGACTCTTCTTCTGCTCACCCCTACAATTTTGGGGGTTTTTGAGTCTTGTAGGGTCAATTCGCAGGCCGAGGGGTGAAATAAATCTGAATTCACAGGACGAGGGGTGAATCAAATTTAGAGTCCTAAAACCCCTATTATGATGGTTTGGGGGGGTTCCTAGGGCTTCAATATTTTTTGTATCACTCAGATTTTGTACCTGCAAAACATAGAAATAGTGTATTATGTCAAATTTATTATAAACTACTCTAGCACAATCTGTTGTGGGGGTTCCACTGGGCGTGCTAGAATGAAACAAGCAAAATATAGAATTTGATCTAATAAAAAGTTATCTAGAAATATGTATTTTATTCATGATAAGATTGCTTGTGTTACAAATGGGGGAATTCCCTTTTTCTTCCTTTTCATGAATATACAATAGGCATGATGCCTTCTCTTGGGTTCCTCAATGTATATGGGCACTTTAAGTGAAGTCACTTTAAATTAGAATTTGGGCTAACTTTAATTAAGTCTTTTTGGGAACTAATAGTCCCATGGGATCCTAATTAAGTCTAGGAAGGGCTTAAGTGGCCTTAGATGATTGATGAGTGATCCTTCGATGGATGGAAGGTAGTTATGATGTGGATTGGGTAGTTTAATAGGGTTTTGTACCTATAAACTAGTAAAGTGATGTGTGGAATTCTACACAATGCTACAATAATCTAGAGAAATCTACGCTAGTCTACACATGTCTATGGTATTCTATGCATGTCTACAATAATATACGCATGTATAAGAGGATATACAATAGTCTACATTGGTCTACAATAACCTAGGGGTATCTAGGATTACCTATGTAAACCTACAAGTATCCAAAAGGATATACAGGTATGCAAAAGTAGCTATGTGTGACTTTTAGGTGTCTACATCCATAGCATCACATATTCAAGTATATATAGCATGATTTCACTCCTTAGTTGTTGGTCCTTCCTTGATGAATTCCCTTAGGTTATTTCCAATATTTTTCAAAACATCCTTATTTATAAGTTGATATGGAAGTCCAAAAATTCTAAACCATACTTGAAGCTTCTTAATAGTTTTTAACTCAATGAAAAAAACTTGTTCCATGATCTCAAATAAAGTGCATCTCTTTCCCTAAACCATGGGCCAAAAACCATTGTTTTATTCCTAATTTCTAAACCAGAAAAGATGATGAGGAAAAAACCTTTGGGAAGAAAAGTAACAGAATAATTTAAATTCAATATCCACTTCCACTTGATCCAATTTTGAATCTCCAAAATCCCTAGCCATGATCTATGGAACTTATATATTAGCCCTCTACTTTTAAGAACCATTATATCTTGCTCAATAAGTTCATACTTAATTACTTTTGGTGTACCATCTGCTACATGGATCAAACTTCACATGTGTTCACTCTTCTACTTATCTCTAGATTAGGCCTTCATACTTCCAACTATGGGACTTTAATTTCTAGCTAGGGCATCCTGATTTTCCATTAGGGCTTTCAAAAATGACTTTCCTTCCACAATAGCTAATGGGGCTTGCTCTTGTATTGCACTCCCTATCTTCTTGTACTTGCTCTTGCTCCAATATTGCACTCTCTCTCGCCTCACACTTAAACCTGGATTGCACTCCCAATTGGATCACAATTGCTTGTGTCTCTTATTTTTCTCGATATTCCTTCAATTCAATATTTTTTTGGAAATAATGTTCCACGCATTCATGGTAAGGGTTTGAATCATTGATGCACTCTCTATGAACCTGCTACTCTTTTTCCATGATTGAATCCTAGGTTGCACTCCCTCTTAGTTTACACTCCCTTTTGGTTCACACTCTCTCCTGCATTGCACTATCTCCTACCTCACACTCACTCCCAGCTTGTACTCCCTCTTGGATCACAATTGCCCTGTCTCTTCTTTTTTTTGGCATTCCTTGGCTTCAATTTTTTTTGGAAACAATGTTCCTGTCATGACCCTCCCCTTGGTAACTTTTTGGTTGATGGATTTATGATGATTATATGGTCTAGATTGTTGGAATGATGGAATATTTCATGTGCTTGATAAAGATAAAATGAATGCTTTATGTTTTAGTACGATGCATTTTTTCATATCAATAGGGGGATTGATTACTCTATGCTTATATTCTACAAAACATAGATTTAATGAAAGATTATGATGCTAATAATAATTTTATATTGTGATAGGAATAGAATTTCTTGTGAAAGTAAAAAGAACTTAACCATGAGAAAGGAATGCCATAAAAGTAAAAGGATGTGTTGTTTTATTTTTGATATTTTTTTTGCTAACTATGTTGTTTCTTTAGGTTGAGATAAATGGTATTATCCAACGATGGCATTATTGCCTTGATATTATCGTAATTGGGATAAAATACATGTTTAAATGGATTTAATGACACTTGAGGATATTTCGCTAATAATGTTACAATTACCTTTGGTCTTGCATCAAAATAAGTAAGGAATAATTTGGGAAAATAAAACTCAGAGAGTGGATTGTGCAAGAGTGGTTTTTATTAATTAAGCCATCATTTAAACTCAAGATAACTTGCCACTGGTTAGCCACCTGGGAACTAGACGAACATGATTTCCTACTAGGGCATAATAAAGAGATCAAAATGTGATATCTTGGAGGTCATTGAGGTTAATAAAAGGATGCTTCCGACTAAGAATAGGAAAATGGAGTGCTTGAGTGATGCATAACCAATAATATCGTCAAAAATAAGGTAAAGATAGGAATATAAAGGAAAGGAGGAGAAAACTAAAAGGGGATTATGGTTAAAGGGGATGGCTGGTAAAAATGAGTTGTTGGTCAAAAGGATTTGTAGTAGAATCAAAATTTGCAGGCTATTGAGTAAGCATTGTCACCAACTTTAGAGTTAGGATTGCTTAAAATAGCTTAATATTTTATGAACATGCATAATATTTTACCAAAATATGTGCTTAGGCTGGTTGTAGTTCTCTTCGTTAAAGAGATAACATTGTGGTTTAGACTTATAGTTCGAAGAATAACAAATTAGTAAATGACTTGGTAGTGTTAGTGAAGGAAGAATCGAACAGTTGAATGATATCCTTGTAGAATGAGTTTTCATTTGAATATTTGGATAGAAAATCTAGAAACTCCAGTTGAAGCATGATATTGAAATTCTAGACATGATGTAGCTATTTATGAAATGTTGTAGTTGCACTTTTAAAATAGTGAAAACTTCTTGTGAAACAAACCATGTCCCAGTTATGTATTGATATTATGCATGGCTGAGTTTGATTGTGGCAGAGCTTTCTAGGAAGGCTTGATTTAACTAAACCATTTTACTTTAATCCTTTTCAAGAGAAAGAGATAAGGAAGGGGAGAGTGAATCAAATGTTTTTGGATTAGTTATATCAGTGCAGTGAAGTACTAAGTACTATAAACTCATTCCAAAGAGTAATTGAAAGGTTTATCTTAGAGGATATTAGTAGCTATTGTATTCATTCAGTGAAACCTGTGGAGAGGAGTGGGTTAATGATAATGAAATTATACCCAAAGCTCATTATAAATAGAAACCGAGACCTTTACATAGGATAGATTTCTTATACATTACTTGTATTATGATAGGGGCCAAAGGAACCATTATGCTTTTGAAACCTTTGAATAATCTAATTTGTGTTGGGTATCACTGAGTTATCCTTCACAACAAAATTAGAGTGGATTATGTTTCTTTTATATGCTTATTGGAGGGCCACTAATTGGATAGATTGTCTAAAGATTTAATACATGGTAGTGGATATTTGTAGACATATTTTAGGGTGTCATTCCCATTTGATTTACACTTTTCAAATATGTTACCATAGAAGTGTGACAATATGTAGAGTGCAACTAAACATTGGAAACATGGTTTAATGTAATAATGAGATAGAATACTCAGGTCAGATTATATGTTACATGATTTTTCTATGAAAATATTATACATAATTGATTAATTAATACTACATGTTCTATTGTTGAAAAGGACTAAATAGTTTAACAGGGACCTTTAAGTGATTTCAAATAATACCATGACTAGAATAACAATGACTGTTTGGAGATAAGTTACTAGTTTGTGCTAGTAATATAATGAAATTAGTGCAGTGCTAACATAATGTAGTATACTTGTTTTTTTATTCAAAACACTCCTAGTAGTGAAATCTACAGGATAGGGAAAACAATTGAATTACACAGGTTATGAATTTTGGTTATTGAAAAGGTATCATGGGTGTCTTGCTAGAGGAAAAGACAAAATCTGTTGCTAAAGACGAATTGAGAACCTACTATAACTTATTGACATCATAAGAATATGTATGGTCTATCAATAATATTGATGTTCTCAAAGGCTTCCCTTGCAATGATAATAGAGTAATCTGATATGGGTTAATTGATTTATCCATTGGTATTGGCTACGGATATCATTTATACTCCTTAGTTGGTTGAGATAACCAAGGATATCTATACTCTGTATGCATTGAAATTTTATTTATGAAATTTAATAAAGAAGTGTATTTTGAGGTTGGGTTTTCCCTATAGGGTTTTTCCTAGGTTAGTTATGTTGTGCATATTACTATGGTAAAATATTTATGGTATTATGGTTTTATGGATATGGTAATAAAACTTGTTCAATTTGGGTTTCTAAAATAGATGAACAAAAAATTAAGTGTGTGTAATTTGGTTATGCTTTATAAATTTGCTATCTAGTCAAGGATTAATTATTGGCTTGTATGAATATCTTGTTATTTATGAGTAAGTAACATACTTTACTTTTATGAAATATAATCAAGTTTGGATATAATTATGTTACTATTAAGACCTTTGATTTGTAGACACTTTGTTATAAATGCATAATCATGGTGTAACATCTATGATTAATTAATGCAAGCATGTCAACTCTCTAGTTATGAAAGAAAAACTAGGAGTTAGGCTTTTTAACAAGTAATGGTTTAGAAAGATCACATGAGTAGAAAAATATAGGTAGCCCTATTTAAGGATATAATGGCAGAAAGGCTTACCTAAAATATTATTCCATGTTATATGCTTTGTAATAAGATATAGCAGTGGATTGACTAGCTCATCATGTGGATGAGATGATGGTCGATATAAGACCGCTCCTAGCACCAACATACAAATAAGTATGTGGTATGATAAGGATAGTGTGCTCCTTCTCAAAATAATGGAAGAGGGAGAGGTACAATCAAATCATTGAATGATAGATGAGAATGTAAATTTGATGACTTCACCTAGTACACTTACATATCCAAAAATATGTAAGATGCTAGAGTTTAGGAGGAGCTAAGTGTGGAAATAAATTAAGAATATGATGTACAAGCTTAGGTTAGATTTCATATAGGATTAGAGTATATACATATGTTAATTATATATGTATAAAAAATGAGAGTTAAGGAGAGAATATTGGGTTGTGATATTTGGTATCAGAGTGCTTGGTTTGTAGGGATACATGTTTTCTTGCATAAGTATAGATAAGCATAGTAATATAGTGCACCATGTAAAGACTATACCTACAAGGAAAGTGGGTCTACTAAATATAGACCTCGATTATCTAGGTAGGGTAACTAGGAATATAGTTGTTAGTAGGAGAAAAAATTCAAGGATGAAATTGTGAACTAATTCTTACTATCTCTCCTTTGTGTGGCTAGGGACAGTACCACCCAAGAGAAGGAGAGGGAGTGCTACCCCATCGATGAGTAAAAATGAAGAACACAAGCTTATACTGAGAGGGGGGGTGAAAAGTATAAGACCTCTTTTTACTTTTTCCTTTATACTTCAAAACAGTAAAGCAATATACCCAAAGCAATATCAAAACAATGCACAAAATCATCCACAAAGTGACACCAATTTTAACGTGGTTCACCCAGAATGCCTGGGCTACGTCCACAAAACTTTTCTCTAAAAGTTATCTCAAAGTTCTTTGGGAAACCTTCCCAATTACAATGTTTATGAGCCTCGGCCCAAAGGAGACACCTTCCCCAATCTAAATTTATGAGCCTCTGCTCAAAGGAGATACCTTCCCCAATCTGAATTTATGAGCCTCTGCTCAAAGGAGATACCTTCCCCTCTGCTCTGGAAATGATCCCTCAGAAGATCAACTGCCTCTACCTCTTGCCAACACGTGGAACTCCTTTCCATCGAAGACCTCCTGTCCTCAATGCTTAGCCTAAGAGACCTCTGCCTTCTATGATCACGTCCACAGTAGCTCAGCTACCTGTACCAAACATAGTCAGTCGGTCTAGTACAAGTCTTCCTCTGTCTATCAGATCTGTCCAACTCTATGAACAAATCAATCCTCTACACACAAGCCTTCTCAAAGACTTGCCAAAATTGTCCTCAGGTTCTTCTCAAAGAACCAATACACCTCTGTCCTCAAGTTCTCTGATAGAACCAATGTACTCTATCCTCAAGTTCTCTGATAGAACTATCAATCTCAGCTCACAAGTCCTCTGCTAGGACCTGTCCAAATCTGCTCACAAGTCCCCACCGAAACCTGTCCAAAACCTGCTCACAAGTCCCCACTGGAACCTGTCCAAAACCTCAACAAGCTCACCAAGAAAAACTTGCTTAGCATGAACTCACAAAGAGAATTGTTAGAGACCCAATGTGATTCATAAACCTCATAGAAGCATAAAGAGAATTGTTAGAGACTCAATATGTTCTATACTTAACTCCCAATCTCAATCTCAAATCTCATAGAAACATAAAGAGAATTGTTAGAGACCCAATATGTTCTATACTTAACTCCCAATCTCAATCTCAACTCAATCTCAACTCAAACTCAATCTCAAAAGAATAAGATAGATGTAGTATGTTTTTCTTAAGAATATGAAACACAACCCAACAATTGCCAACCATGCAATATCTCATATAACAATGATGCTTATATTCTTTTTACCAACAACTAGGGTTTCATCATCTCAATGCAAGTAGCAAGACTTACTAACATAAACCCTAGTGCAAAAATGCTTCCTCTTACTCAACCAGAATTATGCATTCACCCAAAAATTCATCAAAGACTTTAATGCATAACCAATCTTCAATATCCAGAAAATAATACCTAGTAGACAACCTTTTCACTCCAAACTCAATTTCAGAAAATATACCATAAACAACATACATGGAAGAAGTTGCCCATACCTTTACTTTGATGAAGAAGGAGAACTCAAAATCTGTCACAACACTAACTCTCAATTTGCCACCAATTAGAGTTAGCAACTATACAATAATACACAATAATAAAGATCCAAATATAACACCTTATTTCTCCAACTTAGTAAAAACACCAAAGTACAATAACATACAAAGTAAAATCTCTTTACACCTTATTACTCCACATAAACATTAACCATCAATAAACCAATATCAAAATAAAAAATGATACCTTAACCTTATACCTCCCGCACAATCACAACCACCATTCTTTGCACACCGTGACCAAAAGGAAATTCCCAATGAAGAGAATCGAACTCGGCACCTCTGCCGTCTAGCGCTTTCGCTTAAATGCCACCACCATTGGGTCACAAGTGCCCAATGAAATAAAACACCGCTGCCCTCTCTTTTATCTTCCTTTGATGCCAAGAACCTGGAAAACGTAAACGTCTTCCACAAACCGCATGCAACAATCCACTGTCGTCAAGCCAAAAGGTAAGGATGCAGCCCAAGCTCAAATCTGAGTTTGCCAAGCATAGTCTCCAAGACACAGAACAAGCACGATATCAAAGACGTCAACGGAGATCGAAAACATAGAGCAAGCTCAACTCGAATATACCAAGCGTTGTTCGAAGGAAATAGAGCAAATGCAAATTGCAGACGCCAAGCGCAAATCGAACGAAATAGTGCAAATGCAAATCACGGATGCCAAGCGCAAATCGAACGAAACAGTGCAAATGCAAATCACGGATGCCAAGCGCAAATCGAACTAAAATAGAGTAGCCACAAATCGTAGATGTCAACATTAATCGGAGGTACTCACTTTTGAAAATCATGCCACCTTATATAGCAATTTTTCCTTCACTGTTTGACGTCGGCGCTCTTCCAACGATGGCAACAAATCGGCGAAAGAATTCTTGTTTCTTCCATCGCTTAAGGGTTGAAAGACCCTTTAATAATAATTAAAATAATAATAATTATTATTTTATTAATAATAAATTAAACTTGGACCTTTGACAAAGGTTTGAGTTAATTTAATTATTAATAATACACATGGACCTTTGCATTAAGTTAAGCTTGGTTTTAATAAAAACCCTTAATGAGTCCAAATGGTTTTAAGAAAAACCTTTAGCCTTGCCACCATGGTTTTAATAAAAACCCTTTATTCTTGACATCACACTCTTTTGAAATCAACACAAAAATGCCTTTTGACATCAATGACAACTTATACATTTGAGCAAAGGCAATGTACCCAAGGTACCCAAAATTGCCAACAATCTCCCCCTTTGTCATTGATGGCAAACCTTTACTGAAAACACTTCTCAAGAGCCAAAACTAAAACCAACCAAAACCAACTGAGAATCTTCCTTTGAAGTTTTGCTCCCCTGACTTGAAGCTTTCCTCTTCACTTTGAAGCTCTCCCCCTTACTTATATCTCTCCCCCTTTGTCATCAATGGCAAAGGGCCACCTTTGGGGCTCGGGACTAAGAATTAGCCTCTTAGCTTAGTCCCTCCCCCACCTCCTGATGAGGTGATTAATTTTGGGGTGGGAGTAAAACTCCCATTAGGCACTGATCATCATCAGCGTCTATAACTTCCTTGTCGGGCCTTCTCTTGAATTCTTTGTCCATATTCTTGTTCCTGTCACTGTTCTTGTTCTTGTTCTCATCCCTGTTCTTATCCATGCCTTGATCCTTGGACTTGATCATGCCACTGTTCCTGTTCTTGTATTCTAGAATTTTAGCTCTACACTGTCTGACTGTGTGACCTTCATTGTTGCACTTATAACAAGTAACAATGTTATTTCTTTTAGGCATACCTGTTCTTTGAATCCACCAGTTTTGACCAAACCTGTTCTGACCAAACCTGTTTTGACCAAACCTGTTCTGACCAAACCTATTCTGACCAAACCTGTTTTGATCAAACCTGTTCCTGATATTTGCCTTGCAATAAACTGCCTTGTGCCCAAACTGTTGACAAGAGTAGCAATACCCTTGAAAGAAATTACCACCTCTGAAACTGTCATTTACCTTCTTCACTTGAGCCATGCAATGTGAAGCTATGTGACCAAACCTGTGACAAGCAAAACATCTGCCTTGAAACTTTCCTTTATTTGACCTCTTAGGCTCTGAAAACTTCTTCTTCTCATTCTGAATTCTGTTTTCTATTTCTGTGCATCTATCATTCAAGGACTCATGATCTGAAATACTTTCCTCATCAGAACTCTCTTCCTTTTGGAGTCTCTTACTAGACTCTCCTACTTGTTCCTTGTGAGGTTTAACAAAACCAAGGCCTGTTTTATCTGTTGTCTTTCTTTGTCCTTTGATGAGAGACTTAACCTTTTTGGAGCTATCTTGGAACCTGTGAAGCTTATCCTTGTACCCTTTAGTTTCCTCTTTCAAAGAAGCCATTTTCTGTTCTAACTCACTATACTCAAGAACCTTAGACTCTAACTCATCCTTGAGTTCTTGTGTCTTAGCTATAGAGAAGTCAAGACTTTCTATAAGATCATCTCTCTCCATACAACATTCATCTAACTTATCCTTGAGTCTAGCATTCTTCTTTCTTTCCTTTTTCAAAGCACTAAGAGCACTAATAAGTTCACCTTTAAGATCTACTTCACCTTCCTCTATATGTTTGCTTTTAGAATCATCAAAGCATTTTTCAGATTTCTTATCACTAGAGGTGCTACCCTTTTCAAAAACCATACATGCATCTTCCTTATAGTTTTCTGAAGCATCCTCATACATACTAGAAACCAAATCATTATTTGTGCAATCATCCTCAAGGTGACCAAAATTTCCACATCTAAGACATTTCATGATAATGAATCTATGTTTTGGTTCTTCCTCTTTTTCCGATATGAACAACATCTCATTTTCATTATCACTTGAAGAACTTTCACTATCACTACTAGAACACTTACTTGCTTTGTCTAGGTAGAAACTCTTCTTGTGTTTGTGAGAATACCTCTTTCCTTGATTGTTGTGCTCATCTTTGTTTTTCCTATGATGCTTGTGCTTTTCAGAATCCTTGCTCTTACAGTCCTGTTTATCTTCATCACTTTCATCCTTGGCAACAAGACAATCAGTAGCATAATGACCAAACTTTCCACAATTGAAACATCTTACGTTTTTCATATTTTTGTGCTTTCTAGAGAACTTGCCTTTCTGTCTGTAATATGCCTCTTCATCACTAGAAGACTCATCACTCTCTTGAAACTGTTTACCTTTGGATTTCTTGGTAGCCTTGAAAGTCGCCTCCTTCTTGACATCAACTTTCACTTGAGTTCTTAACTCAAATGCTGCAAGTATACTATGGAGCTCATCCTTTTTCAACTTATCCAAATCTTTAGCTTCCTCAATAGCAGAAATATTTTCACTAAATCTATTAGGAAGAGATCTTAAAATCTTATCACAAACATCATTTTCAGCAAGCTCAAGACCTAAGTCTTTCATGGAGTTAACAACCTCATCCATTCGAAGCATGTAGTCACTAATATTTTCATCATCATTCATCTTGAGTTGTTCAAACATACCTTTGAAGTGTCTCAACTTGGCCTTTCTGACATTTGTATCACTTGTATGAACCACCTTCAACTGATTCCACATTTCACTAGTTGTCTTGCAGTGAATCACTTTGGTGAGATCTGCTTTCTGTAAGCCTTTCGAGATTGCATTCATTGCTTTTGAATTTTCTGTGATGTAGGAGCCTTTCTTCTTTAGTATTAGGACCAAGTTCAGGAATAGTGTACTCATCTTCAATCACTTCCCAAACCTCATTCCCAAGTGCCATTAGATGAACCTTCATCCTTGCACTCCAAAGACCAAAATCTGACCCATCAAGAATAGGTGCTGCATTGCCACTTGAATGATCCATTGTGTTCTTTACTAGCTTTTCCTTCAAGTCGTTAAACTTTTTGAAGGCACCCGCTCTGATACCAATTGAAGAACACAAGCTTATACTGAGAGGGGGGTGAACAGTATAAGACCTCTTTTTACTTTTTCCTTTATACTTCAAAATAGTAAAGCAATATACCCAAAGCAATATCAAAACAATGCACAAAATCATCCACAAAGTGACACCAATTTTAACGTGGTTCACCCAAAATGCCTGGGCTACGTCCACAAAACTTTTCTCTAAAAGTTATCTCAAAGTTCTTTGGGAAACCTTCCCAATTACAATGTTTATGAGCCTCGGCCCAAAGGAGACACCTTCCCCCAATCTAAATTTATGAGCCTCTTCTCAAAGGAGATACCTTCCCCAATCTGAATTTATGAGCCTCTGCTCAAAGGAGATACCTTCCCCTCTACTCTAGAAATGATCCCTCGGAAGATCAACTCCCTCTACCTCTTGCCGACACGTGGAACTCCTTTCCATCGAAGACCTCCTGTCCTCAATGCTTAGCCTAAGAGACCTCCGCCTTCTATGATCATGTCCACAAGTAGCTCAGCTACCTGTACCAAACATAGTCAGTCGGTCTAGTACAAGTCTTCCTCTATCTCGTCGGATCTGTCCAACTCTATGAACAAATCAATCCTCTACACACAAGCCTTCTCAAAGACTTGCCAAAACTATCCTCAGGTTCTTCTCAAAGAACCAATACACCTCTGTCCTCAAGTTCTCTGATAGAACCAATGTACCTCTGTCCTCAAGTTCTCTGATAGAACTATCAATCTCAGCTCACAAGTCCTCTGCTAGGACCTGTCCAAATCTGCTCACAAGTCCCCACCGAAACCTGTCCAAAACCTGCTCACAAGTCCCCACTGGAACCTGTCCAAAACCTCAACAAGCTCACCAAGAAAAACTTGCTTAGTATGAACTCACAAAGAGAATTGTTAGAGACCCAATGTGATTCATAAACCTCATAGAAGCATAAAGAGAATTGTTAGAGACTCAATATGTTCTATACTTAACTCCCAATCTCAATCTCAAATCTCATAGAAACATAAAGAGAATTGTTAGAGACCCAATATGTTCTATACTTAACTCCCAATCTCAATCTCAACTCAATCTCAACTCAAACTCAATCTCAAAAGAATAAGATAGATGTAGTATGCTTTTTCTTAAGAATATGAAACACAACCCAACAATTGCCAACCATGCAATATCTCATATAACAATGATGCTTATATTCTTTTTACCAACAACTAGGGTTTCATCATCTCAATGCAAGTAGCAAGACTTACTAACATAAACCCTAGTGCAAAAATGCTTCCTCTTACTCAACCAGAATTATGCATTCACCCAAAAATTCATCAAAGACTTTAATGCATAACCAATCTTCAATATCCAGAAAATAATACCTAGTAGACAACCTTTTCACTCCAAACTCAATTTCAGAAAATATACCATAAACAACATACATGGAAGAAGTTGCCCATACCTTTACTTTGATGAAGAAGGAGAACTCAAAATCTGTCACAACACTAACTCTCAATTTGCCACCAATTAGAGTTAGCAACTATACAATAATACACAATAATAAAGATCCAAATATAACACCTTATTTCTCCAACTTAGTAAAAACACCAAAGTACAATAACATACAAAGTAAAATCTCTTTACACCTTATTACTCCACATAAACATTAACCATCAATAAACCAATATCAAAATAAAAAATGATACCTTAACCTTATACCTCCCGCGCAATCACAACCACCATTCTTTGCACACCGCGACCAAAAGGAAATTCCCAATGAAGAGAATCGAACTCGGCACCTCTGTCGTCTAGCACTTTCGCTTAAATGCCACCGTCGTTGGGTCACAAGTGCCCAATGAAATAAAACACCGCTGCCCTCTCTTTTATCTTCCTTTGATGCCAAGAACCTGGAAAACGTAAACGTCTTCCACAAACCGCATGCAACAATCCACTGCCATCAAGCCAAAAGGTAAGGATGCAGCCCAAGCTCAAATCTGAGTTTGCCAAGCACAGTCTCCAAGACACAGAACAAGCACGATATCAAAGACGTCAACGGAGATCAAAAACATAGAGCAAGCTCAACTCGAATATACCAAGCGCTGTTCGAAGGAAATAGAGCAAATGCAAATTGCGGACGCCAAGCGCAAATCGAACGAAATAGTGCAAATGCAAATCACGGATGCCAAGCGCAAATCGAACGAAATAGTGCAAATGCAAATCACGGATGCCAAGCACAAATCGAACGAAAACAGAGTAGCCACAAATCGTAGATGTCAACATTAATCGGAGGTACTCACTTTTGAAAATCATGCCACCTTATATAGCAATTTTTCCTTCACTGTTTGACGTCGGCGCTCTTCCAACGATGGCAACAAATCGGCGAAAGAATTCTTGTTTCTTCCGTCGCTTAAGGGTTGAAAGACCCTTTAATAATAATTAAAATAATAATAATTATTATTTTATTAATAATAAATTAAACTTGGACCTTTGACAAAGGTTTGAGTTAATTTAATTATTAATAATACACATGGACCTTTGCATTAAGTTAAGCTTGGTTTTAATAAAAACCCTTAATGAGTCCAAATGGTTTTAAGAAAAACCTTTAGCCTTGCCACCATGGTTTTAATAAAAACCCTTTATTCTTGACATCACACTCTTTTGAAATCAACACAAAAATGCCTTTTGACATCAATGACAACTTATACATTTGAGCAAATGCAATGTACCCAAGGTACCCAAAATTGCCAACAAAAAAACAATAAAACAACATAGAGGTAAGTGCTACAAATGTATATGTGAATAACCCTAGTACAAAAAGGTAATATCTTACTACAAAATTTACCTTACTAAGGGAACATATGGAAATCCAAAAGTAGCTATTGGAAGTTATAGTGAATCAAGATTCACAAGATGGAAATTCTAGGATGGGATGAGAAAATGAAATTCACTCAGAGGCTCAAAATTCTAGAATTTGACTTGAGGTAAAATTGGAAAAGAACATGAAACATCTAAAATACTCCAAGTTTAATGGAGAAGATGGTGATAAAGTCGAAGCATGGTTGAAGGAGATAGAGAATTTTTGTAACATAAAGAACTATTCCACCGATACCCAAATTTACTATGCTACTTTGCATTTATAGGGGGTTGATTTGAATTGGTGGAAAATGTTTAATAGATAATAAGGGATTAAGGCTGCAGTGGCTTGAAATGGGAGAAATTTGTGATAGCTTTCAAAGAAATATTCATCATCGAACACTCATACACCTAGAAATTTGAGGAATTCACCAACCTTAGACAAGGGACTAGAACTATGGAGGTATATTATCATAAATTCATCAAGCTACTAAAGTATGTGCCCACATACAATGAGAAAATAAAGGTACATAAGTTTATTCTAGAATCATATCCCAAAGTAGGGTATGAAGTGAATATGCAAAAACCTGGTACTCTTCAGAAGGCATATGATATGACCAAGAAATATAAAACTTATCTCAAGCCTTACTTCAATTATGAAGGGGCATATAAGCAGGATAGAGAGGCACCAAGGAAAAAAAATAGTGTAGGGTTCATGAAATTGGAAAGTGAACACGCAAACAAGAGTTACCCTAGTTGTGATAGAAGAAATGATAGGAAGTAAGGAAAGTTTAGGAAAAGGTTCAAAGGGAAGAATCAAAATCCTAAAAATTGCAACAATGGTGATAACCAACTACCAGCATAGGGTCAAACCAATCCATAATAGGCAGTGAAAATAGAATATGGGCAGAAGTAGAAAATACATTCAGGACCCAAAGCAAGATGTTATGAATATGGTGATTCGTATTACACCAACAAATGTCCACTTAATGCAGGATCAAGTTTGAAAGGAAAGGAATCAACTTATAAATAACCTACACACAATATTTATGCAGCAATAGAGAATCAAAATTGGGAAGGATAGGTCATTCCACTGCTGATTAAAGGTAATATCTTTGGTAGAAATGTTAGAATTTTGATTGATAGTGGTGCCACAGATAGCTTTGTTTTCACTAGCTTAATTAAAGATATACCAAAAAGACTATAAATATTGGCACATGGGTGGAAGGTTTATTTTGGCTTAGGATAGACCTACTCTGTAGATTAGTGTTACCCTATGATTGAAATTATCTTACCTAGTGGTACAACTAAAGTTTAACTTTATGTAGCACCACTAAATGCTTTTGATGTAGTGCTAGGAATGGATTGGTTGCAAGCACATAAGGTTGTAAACAATTTCCAGGATAAATGGATTGAGTACTCGAAATATGGTGGGAAAGTATAGAGGGTGTATAGCCTGTAGAGGGATTTTCAACCCCAAATCTTCTTCACAATGCAACTTAAGAAGGCAATAAAGAGAGGAGGAATAGTTTATGTAGTGAATTTATATGAGATAGAATATGAAAATAAAGAACAAGTATTTTAGAAACACCCAGTACTTCAGAATTTTAGGGACATATTTACAAAGGATTTACTTGGATTACCCCCTAAACTTGAATTCTATTTCATAATTGAACTTCAAACTAGAATATAACCTATTCATAGAGCTCCTTATATAATGAATCTAATTGATATGAAATAACTAAAAGTGCAATTACAAGGATTGTTGAAAAAGGGATTGATTAGGCCAAACGTGTCATCGTGAAGTGCACCAATGTTTTTTGTCAAAAAAAAGGATGGTTCCTTGCGACTATGTATAGACTATAGAATGTTAAACAAGACAACCATTAAAAATAGATATCCTCTACCCATAATCAAAGATCTATTCAATCATCTTAAAGATACCACTATCTTTTCAAAGATTGATCTAAGTTGGGATACCACCAATTGAGGATTTGAGAAGAGGATACCCATAAGACAACCTTCAAAACTTGTTATTGACATTATGAGTTTACTGTCTTGCCTTTTGGTCTATTGAATGCTCCAACAACATTTATGAATTTGATGACTAATATTTTTGATGAAAATATTGAGTTGTCATTGATGTCAAAGGTAGAAATATCTTCAAGGATGAAATGTTGAGTTGTAGGTGATTTGATATGCTTTAATATTTAAATAAATATTTAAATATTAAAGGAGGTTTATATTTAAATCAAAGGATTTAAATATAATTTAAAAGTTTAAATATTTAAAGTCTAAATATTTAAATGTTGGGCGACCTCCTTAAGAGCACCATGCAAAAGGGAATTAAATATTATGGGTCAACCATGCAAAAGGTTGAAAATTCAAATATTCAAAAATGTTGGGCCAACTTCATTGGGCGTGCATGAAAAAGCATATAAATAGAAGACCTTAATTCACTTTGGGATAAGCTATGCAATTGGAAAAATATCGATCGAGTAGAGAGCGGTAGCAAGAAGAAGGAGGGAGGAGAGGAGCATAGGTTTTGGCAGTGTCACAATAGAAAGAAAACTTTAAACATTGGTTCATGCCACTTCTATCTCAACCGAGTGGTTAGACTAGTCGATAGCCTAGCTCATGCTAGGGCACTGTGTTGCAAGAGGTTAAGGGGTCGAATCTCTTCGATGCCATTTTTTTGAAGTGTTGAAGATAGAGCTACGAAGGATTTAAATATTATTTTTGCACCTTTGGTTCCATCCACTAGGGTAGCCTAGTCGGTTTCCTAGCTTACGTGGAGCATTACTGTGTAGGAGGTTAAGGGGTCAAATCTCTTCGATATTTTTTTGCTGAAGAATTGAAAATAGAGCATCGAAGGAATTAAATATTGTTTTACACCTTTTGGTTTCATGTGTTGTGTTAGTACAGCTGGTCACTAGCCCAAGTTAGGGCACTACACTTCTAGAGGTCAAGGTATCAAATCCCATCCGTGGTTGTGCAAGGTATTTATAAGTTTTGTTTTATTAAATTTGATAAAAATGGAGATATAAGGCATAGTATTGGGATTTGATTTTTGCAAATGATAAAAGGGGAGATATAAGGCATAGTATTGTGATTTGATTTTTGTAAATTATAAAAGGGGAAATATAAGGTGTAATGTTGTGATTTGATTTTTGCAAATTATAAAAGGGGAGATATAAGGTGTAATGTTGTGATTTCATTTTTGCAAAGGGAGAAGTTGTTAGTATAAGGTTCTATTCTTTGCAAATCATAAAAAAATATATACAAAAAATGTTGTTAAAATAAAGCTTTATATTGTAAGTTTTAGAAGGGAGATATAAGGAGTTATTTTTTAAGGTTTATTGTGTATGTTTTGAAAGAAGTTATAAGGGTTTAAAAGTGGTTGATTTGATATTTAAATCAAGAAGAAAAGAAGGGAATTATTGACCAGATTAGAAAAGCACATGCAAGAGGAAGATCATCATTTTTCTGTGCAAGATGTGAGCAGGTTTTGGAGCAGATTTGAGTAGGTTTTGTGAGCAAGTTTTGGAGCAGATTTGAGCAGGTTTTAAGAGCAGGTTTTGGAGTAAATTTGAGCATGTTTTATGAGAATATTTTGGAGAATATTTGAGCAAAGAGATTGGTTTCTCTTATGGTTTGGTGCCCACAAACTTGAGCAAGGGGATTGGTGTCTCCTGTGGATTGGTGTCCACAAACTTGTATAGGGGATTGGTGTCTCCTATGGATTGGTGTCCATAAACTTGTATAGGGGATTGGTGTCTCCTATGGGTTGGTGCCCACAAAATTTATTGAAGAAATATATAAGCAATATTTTATCGTGGTTTTCTCTCGAGAGGGTGTTTCCACGTAAAATATTTATCTCTTATGTGTATGGTGATTTGTGCATTGTTTCATTATTGCATTGATATTATTTGAAGTTATTGCTTTGGAAAGAAAAGAGAAAAGTTTTATCTTATATTGTTCACCCCCCTCTCAGTATAAGCTTGTGTTCTTCAATTGGTATTAGAGTAGGTTCCTTTGTGAAAGCCTAACCGCTTGAAGGAAGATCTTACAAGAACACACATGGCCACTGAGGTGAAAGAAGATGCCCCTATGGTTGAAATCAAAGAGAGAGATCCAAAAAATGGAGAGGAAGCCATGGTTGATGTAGAAGAGGAACTTATTGTTGCTCTTGAAGAATTGAAAAGGGTTAGAAAGAAGAATTCAATATTGAAGGCTCAAGTACAAGAGGATGAGGAAACAAAGACAAAGCTTCTACAAGATCTCACCGATTTAAAAGTGAAGGTTGAAGAGGCAAAGAGAATTGAAGAAGTTATGGTTGAGCAATTAAAGGCAAAGGAGCTGGAATGTGAAAATTGGAATATGAGGTTGTATCTCTAAGAAAGGAAGTGGAAAAATCTAAGGATAAGTTATAGAAAAATATGAGGTTTGAGAAAAGCACAGAAATATTGGATGATATTATCAAAGCAAATAGACTTTCAGGTATAAATACTGGACTTGGTTTTGAAGAAGGTCAAGAGAAATAGAAAGAGGAGTCAAGCTCAAAAGGAACAAAGACATCAAATAAAATAAGTAAATAAGAGCCCATGACCTACGCTGATGTATTGAAAAGTGAAAGCATCAAGGAGGAAGAAAACAAAGAATCATCATGGACAAAATTCAATCACAGAAACCACAATGAAAGAACCATGTGATCATATCATCCAAGGTAATCAAATAGGTTTCAATATTTCTTCCATGGTTATTTTTTTTTTCATGTAACAAATATGGTCATAAAGTTGTACATTGCATGGTCCATGTGAAAAATGATGTTGGCTTCATCAATAGAAATTTCAATTCATTTGCACCTCTCATGGATTATAATATCATTTGTTATAAATGTGAAAATTTTGGGCACAAAGCTAAATGGTGTAGAACAATGTTTCCTGAACTTCCTAAATCAAGCAAGGAGGAAGGTCAAACAGTTTAGAAGGAGATGTCCTCAAAAGTTTGGAAAAAGAAAAAGGAACAAGAAAAAGAAAAATCCATGTTGGTACAAACGACTCTTCATGTGCAAAATGAAGGAAATCAGTGGTACATTGATAGTGGTTGTTCAAGCCATATGATAGGTGACAAAAGCAAATTTCTCTCTCAAGGAAATAAATGGAGGAACAGTGAAATTTGGTGATAATGCTTCTGCCAAAATTGTTGGAAAAGGGACTTTGAGTTTGGATAATGGAATATCAAGGACAAAAAATGTATTATATGTTGAAGGATTGAAGCACAATCTACTAAGTGTAATTCAACTATGTGATCAAGGGAACACACTCACATTTCACCCAAATGGATGTGAGATCAAGAAATCCAAGACAGGAAAGCTTATTGCAGACGCTAGTAGAACTACAAACAATATCTACATGTTGAGTGAAATTAAGGGAGAAAAATACTTTTTATCACAAGAGGATGAGGGTTGGTTATGGCATAGAAGAATGGGTCACCTGAACTTTGACAACATAGTGAAAATAAGAAACAAACAAGTAGTCAGATATTTACCCAAAATAGCAAAACCCCCAAGCACGATTTGTGCACAATGCCAGACATGGTAAGCAAACAAGATCAAGTTTCAAATCAAAGGAGTTTTCTTCATCCAAGCCTTTGGAGCTAGTTCACACCGATCTATGTGGTCCTACAAGGACAAAGAGTTTACAAGGTGAGAATTACTTCATGTTATTTATTGATGATTTCTCTAGAATGACTTGGGTAACATTCTTAAAAGAAAAATCAAAAGCATTTGAAAAGTTCAAGGCATTCAAGGCACTTGTAGAAAATGAAATAGGTAAAAAGATCAAGTGTCTAAGATCAGATAGAGGAGGTGAATTCACTTCAGGTGAATTTGTAGAATTCTATGAACAACATGGAATCAAGAGATAATACTCAGTAGCAAGAACTCCACAATAGAATGGAGTAGTTGAAAGGAAAAATAGAACTATTTAGGGTATGGCTAGGGCTATGCTAAATGAGTCTAAGATTTTTGATGCTTTTTGGAGAGAGGCAATTCATACAATTGTTTATATCATCAATAGAGCTCAAATAAGAGTAAATCACCACAAAACACTGTATGAGCTTTGGAAGGGTAGACTAGCTACTATGAAGTACTTCAAAATTTTTGGAAGAAAATGCTACATTAGACGAGAAGAGAAAATTTTGGGTAAGTTTGATTCCAGGTGTGATGAGGGTATCTTCCTTGGATACTCCACTAAGAGCAAAGCCTATAGATGCTACAATAAAATATCACATACAATTGTGGAAAGTGCAAATGTAAGATTTGATGAAGAAATAGATCTAAGAGAACCATCTCAAGAGATTGTGTATCAAGAAGGAGAAAGTTGCAAAGAAGAAGAAGGTGAAGAAACTGAAGAAGATGAGACACTCTCAAGAAAGGCACCACCTAAGACACCATCCAGGTATGTGCAAAAGAACCATCCAAGAGAACTGATTATTGGGAATCTAGATGAGAGACAAACAAGGAGGAAGATAACAAGAATAGGTGAACATGCAAATTTTTCTTTGCTATCTAAAGTTGAGCCCAAGAATTTCAATGAAGCAAGTGAAGATAAATATTGGATTAAGGCAATGGAAGAAGAGTTAGACCAAATATAAAAGAGTGAGACTTGGGAACTTGTTCCACATCCAAAATACAAGAATGTAATTGGCACCAAATGGGTCTACAAAAATAAGTTGAATGAATATGGTCAGGTTGTCAGAAACAAAGCAAGACTTGTGTGCAAAGGCTATGCACAAGTTGAGGGGATTGATTTTGAAGAGACATTTGCTCCTGTTGCACGTCTTGAGGCCATAAGAATGTTCTTGGTCTTCTCAAGCTTCAAAAACTTCAAAGTGTACCAAATGGATGTAAAATCAACATTTCTTAATGGTTACCTAGAAGAAGAAGTCTACATAGAGCAACCATATGGTTTCAACCTAACAGACAAGCCAGATTATGTGTGCAAATTGAAGAAGGCTCTCTATGGACTAAAGCAAGCCCCTAGGGCTTGGTACTCAAGGTTGGATAAATATCTCCAAGAATAAGGTTTCAAAAAGGTATAGCTGATAGCAATCTATACATCAAAAATGAAGGAAATGATCAGTTAATTATAGTAGTCTATGTGGATGACATCATTTTTGGAGGTAGTAACAACAAGATGTGTCAAAAATTTACAAAATGTATGCAAAGTGAATTTGAGATGTCAATTCTTGGTGAGCTATCCTTCTTTCTTGGTTTGCAAATCTCACAATCATATAAAGGTATATTTCTCTCTCAAACCAAGTATGTAAAAGAAATGTTGAAAAGTTTTAGGATGGAGGATTGTAATCCTATGAGTACCCCCATGATTACAAGATGTAAGTTAAGTAAATATGATGAGTCTCCTGAGGCAAATCAAACATTGTATAGATCCATGATTGGAAGTTTACTGTATGTCATAGCTACAAGGCCAGATATAATACATGCAGTCGAATTGGTGGTAAGATTTCAAGTTGCACCAAAAGAAACACATGTACAAGTAGTAAAAAGAATCTTTAAGTATTTGAAAGGAACTATGGAGTTTGGAATATGGTATCCCAGATGCAATAATTTCACTCTCACTGCATATACAGATGCGGATTGGGAAAGTAGTGTTGATGACAGAAAAAGCACAAGTGGAGGAGCATTTTTATTGGAGATTGTTTGGTCTCTTGGCTAAGTAAAAAACAAGCATCAATGTCCTTATCTACTACAAAGGTAGAGTACATTGTAGCAGCTGCTTGTTGCACTCAGGTTTTATGGATGAAACAAACCTTAAGTAATTTCAAAGTAGAGCATGATCATCCTATCTCCATACTTTGTGATAATACAAGTGCGATCAATATTTCAAAGAATCCGGTGATGCATTCAAGGACCAAGCACATTTTGATCAAGTATCACTTTTTGAGAGAGCAAGTGACTGATCAACAAGTCAAGTTGGAATACATTGCTACAAAGGAATAGATTGTTGACATCTTTACCAAGCCACTTCCAAAGGAGACCTTTGAGTATCTCAAAAGTAATTTGGGAGTAATTTCACTCCCATATCATGATTGAACATCTCAAAGAAGAGCAGGGAGTGGGGGGCATTTTCAAGTGACTTATCTTACAAGCCCCAAGGAGCCTTTGCCATTGATGTCAAAGGGGGAGAGTTTTTAGTAAGGGGGAGTAGCTAGTCAGGGGGAGCAACTTGTGATCCTATTCAGTAAAGGTCAATTTCATTGTAGGGTTGCCATCAATGACAAAGGGGGAGATTGTTGGAAATATTGAGTTGTCATTGATGTCAAAGGTAGAAATATCTTCAAGGATGAAATGTTGAGTTGTAGGTGATTTGATATGCTTTAATATTTAAATATTAAATAAGGAGGTTTATATTTAAATCAAAGGATTTAAATATAATTTAAAAGTTTAAATATTTAAAGTCTAAATATTTAAATGTTGGGTGACCTCCTTAAGAGCACCATGCAAAAGGGAATTAAATATTATGGGTTGACCATGCAAAAGGTTGAAAATTCAAATATTCAAAAAATGTTGGGCTAACTTCATTGGGCACACATGAAAAAGCATATAAATAGAAGACCTTAATTCACTTTGGGATGAGCTATGCAATTGGAAAAATATCGATTGAGTGGAGAGCGGTAGCGAGAAGGAGGGAGGAGAGGAGCGTAGGTTTTGGCAGCATCACAATGGAAAGAAAACTTTAAACATTGGTTCGTGCCACTTCTATCTCAACCGAGTGGTTAGACCAATCGGTAGCCTAGCTCATGCTAGGGTACTATGTTGCAAGAGGTTAAGGGGTCGAATCTCTTCGACACCATTTTACTGAAGAGTTGAAGATAGAGCTACGAAGGATTTAAATATTGTTTTTGCACCTTTGGTTCCATCCGTTGGGGTAGCCTAGTTGGTTGCCTAGCTTGCGTGGAGTACTGTTGTGTAGGAGGTTAAGGGGTCAAATCTCTTCGATGTCATTTTGCTAAAGAATTGAAAATAGAGCACCAAAGGAATTAAATATTGTTTTACGCATTTTTGGTTTCATGTGTTGCGTTAGCATAGTTGGTCACTAGCCCAAGTTAAGGTACTACGCTTCTAGAGGTCAAGGGATAAAATCCCATCCGTGGTTGTGCAAGGTATTTATAAATTTTGTTTTATTAAATTTGATAAAAGGGGAGATATAAGGCATAGTATTGGGATTTGATTTTTGCAAATGATAAAAGGGGAGATATAAGGCATAGTATTGTGATTTGATTTTTTCAAATTATAAAAGGGGAAATATAAGGTGTAATGTTGTGATTTGATTTTTGAAAATTATAAAAGGGGAGATATAAGGTGTAATGTTGTGATTTCATTTTTGCAAAGGGAGAAGTTGTTAGTATAAGGTTCTATTCTTTGCAAATCATAAAAAGAGATATACAGGAAATGTTGTTAAAATAAAGCTTTATATTGTAAGTTTTAAAAGGGAGATATAAGGAGTTATTTTTAAGGTTTATTGTGTATGTTTTGAAAGAATTTATAAGGGTTTAAAAGTGGTTGATTTGATATTTAAATCAAGAAGAAAATAAGGGAATTATTGACCAGATTAGAAAAGCACATGCAAGAGGAAGATCATCATTTTTCTGTGCAATATGTGAGTAGGTTTTGGAGCAGATTTGAGTAGGTTTTGTGAGCAAGTTTTGGAGAATATTTGAGGAGGTTTTGGAGAAAATTTGAGCAGGTTTTACAGTATATTTGAGCAGGTTTTGGAGTATATTTGAGCAAGGGTATTGGTGTCTCTTGTGGGTTGGTGCCCATAAACTTGAGCAAGGGGATTGGTGTCTCTTGTGGATTGGTGTCCATAAAATTGTATAGGGGATTGGTGTCTCCTGTGGATTGGTGTCCATAAAATTGTATAGGGGATTGGTGTCTCCTGTGGGTTGGTGCCCACAAAATTTATTGAAGAAATATATAAGCAATATTTTGTCATGGTTTTCTCCCGAGAGGGTGTTTCCATGTAAAATATTTGTCTCTTATGTGTATGGTGATTTGTGCATTGTTTCATTATTGCATTGATATTATTTGAAGTTATTGCTTTGGAAATAAAAGAGAAAAGTTTTATCTTATACTATTCACCCCCCCTCTCAGTATAATCTTGTGTTCTTAAATTTTCAAGAAGCTTTTGGACTAATTCATTCTTGTATTGTTGGATAATATTTTGATATATTTTTGGAATAAAAATGAGCAAGATGGATCATGTTGGAGCTACTAAGAAAGAATCAATTGTATGGAAATTTTTCAAAATGTGATTTTTATGTGTCTAAATTGCAATATTTAGGGTATATTATATTAGTAGAAGGAATCATGGTGGATTCTAAGAAAATAGAAGCTATATTGAATTGGCCATCACCAACAAATGTGAGGAAAGTCTAAATTTTCAAGGGTTTGAAAGGATATTATAGGCGTTATGTGAAGAAATATGTCAAGATAAATGCTCCAATAACTAAACTTCAGAGGAAGGGAAAATAATTCAAGTGGATGGATAAATGTGGGGAATATTTTGATCTTCTCAAACAAAGACTCACTACATCTACCATACTAAAGATACTAGACCCTTAAGGTAGTTTTTTATGTGTACAAATGCATTATTGGAAGGTTTAGGAGGAGTGTTCTCATACGATGAAGTAGTAATAGCTTAGATATCCATAAAACTGAAATGATATAATATCAATTATGCAACCCATGATATGGAATTGGTAGCAGTTGTTTTTGCTCTTAAAAATTGGTGACACTATTTGATAAGGAGACCCTTTGAGTTGAGAATAGACCATAAAATTCTGAATTACATATTTACTCAACCTTTGCTAAATTCCAGATAGAGAATATGGATGAAATTTCCAATTGAATATAATTTTGGAACTGAATGCATCAAAGGGAAGGAAAATAAATTTTCTAATGCATTCAGTAGAAGAAGATATATAGCTATCATATCTCGCATTCATGTAGAATTAATGGAACAAGTTAAGGAAATGCAACAACGGGATGTGTTTTACAATCAAATCTATGAAATGATGGAAAGGAAACCCGATGGAAGTAAGGATTTCAGCATCAAGGATGGTTTCTTGTGCTTAAGGATAGAGTAGTAATTCTTGAGGTTAGTGACTTGAGAAAAATGATCATGAATGAATCTCATAGATCACTATATTTTTCTCATCTAGGAGGGGTAAAAATGAGACAAAATATGAAGAAAACCTTCTACTAGCCAAGAATGAAAGGAGACATCAATGAATATATCACACAGTATATTGAATACTAGAAAGTTAAGGCAAAACATAGACACCCCTTTGGACTATTGTATCCTCATGATGTAAAAGCATAGAAATAATAGGTGATTTTGATGGATTTTATTGTAGATTTTTCAAAGATCAGATTCTAGCATGATGCAACCCCAATCGTGGTCAACTGACCAAGGTTGCACACTTTATACCCAAAAATACCAAGGATGATGTCATGGTTGTGGCTAACAAATTTTCCAAGAAAATATTTAGGCTTCATGGTTTTCTGGAAGTAATCATTTTAGATAGAGACTTGATATTCACATTCAAGTTTTGGAAAGCATTACATCAACCATTGGAACTAGATTAAACATTAGTTTGTATATCACCCAAAAATTGATAGGTAAAACAAAAGGGTAAACCAAGTTTTAGAGTACATGCTTTGCATGTATTGTATGGATCAAAAAACTTGGTGGGAATATTACCTACACTTAGTAGATTTTACTTACAACAATTACCACCTTTCAACCTTAGGCATGGAACCTTTTGAATCTCTTACGGTAGGAGGTGTAGAACACCATTGTCTTGGGATAATCTAAAGGACATGATTGTTATTGGACCTGATATGTCAAGGAAATGGAAAAAAAATCAAGGATGATCAGAGAAAGGATTAAAGAAGCTACTGATCATTTAAAGAGTTATGCCAATCTCAAGATATCACCAAGAGAGTTTTCTATGAATGATAGAGTGTTTTTTAGGCTAAGACCAAGAAAGAGTGCTATTAAGTCCACAAAACTAGATCCTCATTTTGTGGGACCATTTGAAATTATAGAAAAGATCAGTTATATGGTATATCGACTTGCCTTATAACCCATTCTATCAAAATTCACAACACCTTTCATATTTCACTGCTTAAGAAATATGTAGCTAATCCTGATCATGTGTAAGAATTTTCTAATTTATCAATGGTGAATCAAAAGGCTATAGAGGTTCAACTAGTAAAAATACTTGAATTTTGATCCAAATCAATGAGGAAAGGAATCTTGGAGCAATGCAAGGTCCAGTGGGACCACTATTCTGAGAAAAATACTACTTGGGATAAATTAGAAAACATGCAAAAAATATTTTCCATACTTGGTTGAAAATGCTATATAATAGTTGAATTATGTTTAAGTTACTATGACACAGACATGACAATGTTAAGCCTAATATGGGTAGGATGTCATGACCCTCCCCTTGGCAAACTTTTTGGTTGATGGATTTATGATGATTATATGGTCTAGATTTCTAGAATGATGGACTATTTTATGTGCTTGATAAATATAAAATGAATGCTTTATGTTTTAGTATGATGCATTTTATCATATCAATAGGGGGATTGATTACTCTATGCTTATTTTATACAAAACATAGATTTAATGAAATATTATGATGCTACTGATAATTTTATATTGTGATAGGAATAGACTTTCTCGTGAGAGGAAGAAGGACTTAACCATGAGAAAGGGATGCCATAAAAGTAAAAGGATGTGTTGTTTTACTTTTGATAATCTTTTGTTAACTATGTTGTTTCTTTAGGTTGAGATAAATGATATTATCCAATGATGGCACTATTGCCTTGACATTATTGTAATTGGGATAAAATACGTGTTTAAATGGATTTAATGACACTTGAGGATATTTCACTAATAATGTTACAATTACCTTTGGTCTTGCATCAAAATAAGTAAGGAATAATTTGGAGGTTAGCAACCTAGAAACCGATCAAATGTGTTTTCCTGCTAGGGTATAGTAAAGGGATCAAAATGTGATATCTTGGAGGTCGTTGGGGTTAACGGGATGCTTTCGACTAAGAAGAGGAAAACGAAGTGCTTGATTGATGCGCAACTGATAATTTTGCCAAAAAGAAGGTAAAGGTAGGAAGATAGATGATAGGAGGAGAAAATGAAAAGGTGGTTGGAGTAAAAGGGAATTGCTGGTAAAAAATGAGCTACTAATCAAAAGGAGTTGTTACAAAATCAAAATTTCAAAGATTTTTAGGTAAGCACTATCACCAAATTTAGAGATAGAATTGCTTAAAATGGCTTATTTTTTTATGAACATGCATAATATTTTACCACAATATGTGCTTAGGCTGGTTGTAGTTCTCTTCATTAAATACATAACATTGTGTCTTAGACTAATAGTTTGAATAATATCAAACTATTAAATGATCCGGTAGTGTTACCGAAGGAAGAATAGAACATTTGAATGATATCCTTGTAGAATAAGTTTTGATTTGAATATTTGGATAGAAAATCTAGAAATTCTAGTTGAAGTGCAGTATTGATGTTCCAAATGTGATGTAGCTATTTGTGAAATGTTGTAGTTGCACTTTTTAAAAATTTAAAACTTGTGAAAAAAACAATGTCTCAATTACATATTGATACTATGCATGGCCGAGTTTGAATGTGGTAGAGCTTTCTAGGAAGGCTTCATTTAACTAGACAATTTAACTTTAATCCTTTTTGAAAAAAGAGATAAGGAAGGGGAGAGTGAACAATTTTTTTTTTGTATTAATTATATCAATGCAGTGAAATACCGAGTACTATAAATTTAATCCAGAGAGTAATTGAAAGGTTTGTCTTAGAGGAGATTAGTAGCTATTGTATTCATTCAGTGAAACTTGTGGAGAGAAGGAGTGGGTTAATGATAATGAAATTATACCCAAAGCTCATGTCAAATAGAAACCGATACCTTTACACATGATAGATTTCTTATACATTACTTGTATTATGGTAGGGGCTAGAGGAAGCGTTATGCTTTTGAAACCTTTGAATAATCTAATTTGTGTTGGATATCACTGAGTTCTCCTCGACAAAAAAATTAGAATGGATTATGTTTCTTTTATATGCTTATTGGAGGGCCACTAATTGGATAGATTGTCTAAATATTTAATACATGGTAGTGGAGATTTGTAGATATCTTTTAGGGTGCCATTCCCATTTGATTTACACTTTTTGGAGATGTTACCATAGAAGTGTGATAGTATGTGGAGTGCAACTAAACATTGGAAACATGGTTTAATGAAACAATGAGATAGAATATTTGGGTCAAATTATATGTTACATGATTGTTCTATGAAAATATTATACGTAATGTTGATTTATTTGTATTATGTGTTCTATTATTGCAAAGGACTAAATAGTGTAACAGGGACCTTTTAGTGATTTCAAATAATACCATGACTAGAATAACAATGATTATTTGGAGACAAGTTACTAGTTTGTGTAGGTAATATAATGAAATTAGTGCAGTGTTAATAGAATATAGTATAGTTGTTGTTTTATCCAAAACACTCTTGGTAGTGAAATCTACAGGATAGGAAAAACAATTGTTTTACACAAGTTATGAATTTTGTTACTGGATAGGTACCATGGGTTTCTTGCTAGAGGGAAATATGATCTTTGTTGCCGAATATGAATTGAAAAATAGTTGTAACTGATTGACTTCATAAGAAGATGTATGGCCTATCGAGAACGTTGATGTTCTCAAAGGCTACCCTTGCAATGATAGCAGAGTAATATGATATGGGTTAATTGATTTATCCATTAGGATTGACTACGGATATCATTGCTACTCCTTAGTTGGTTGAGATAACCAAGGATGTGTGTACTTTGTATGCATTGAACTTTTATTTATGAATTTAATAAATAAGTAGACTTTGAGGTTGGGTTTTCCCTATGAGGTTTTTCCTAGGGTAATTATGTTGTGCATTTTATTGTGGTCAAATATTTATGGTATTATGGTGCTATGGATATGGTAATGGAACTTGTTTAATTTGGGTTTCTAAAATAGATGAATGAATCATTAAGTGTGTGTAATTTGGTTATGCTTTATAAATCTGCTATGTGGTCAAGGATTGATTATCGGCTTGTATGAATATCTTGTCATTTTATGAGGAAGTAATGCACTTTACTTTTATGAAATATAATCAAGTTTGGATATAATTATGTTACTATTAAGACCTTTGATTTGTAGACACTTTGTTATAAATGCATAATCTTGGTGTAACATCTATCATTAATTAAAGGATTAATTAATGCAAGCATGGCAACTCTCTAGTTACAAAAGAAAAACTAGGAGTTAGGCTTTTTAACAAGCAATGGTTTAGAAATATCACATGAGTAGAAAAATATAGGTAGCCCTATTTAAGGATATAATGGTAGAAAGGCTTGCCTAAAATATTGTTCCATGTTATATGCTTTGCAATAAGACATAGCAGTGGATTGACTAGCTCATCATGTGGATGAGAGGATGGTCAATTTAAGACCGCTCCTAGCACCAACATAGAAAGAAGTATGTGGTGTGAGAAGGATAACATACCCTTTTTTGAAATAATGGAAGAGGGAGGGGTACAATCAGCTCATTGAATGATAGATGATAATGATGGTTGTAAATATGATGACTTCACCTAGTGCACTTACATAGCCAAAAATATGTAAGATGTTGGATTTTAGGAGGAGCTAAGTGTGGAAATAAATTAAGAACCTAATGTACAAGCTTAGGTTAGATTTAAAATAGGATTAGAGTATAGTACATATATTAATTATATATGTATAAAAAATGGGAGTTAAGGATAGAATATTGGGTTGTGATAGTTCCACACATTCATGTTAAGGGTTTGAAGCATTGATGCACTCCAGATGAACCTATCACTCTTCTACCATGGCTGAATCTTAGCTCACACTCCCTCTTGGTTCACACACCCTCTATGATCTCATTCACTCCAGGCTTGCACACTCACTCCTAGATCATGCTTACACTCACTATTGCACTTACTCCTAGATCACAGTCACACTTGCTACTGCACTTACTCCTTGATCACGCTTGCACTCCCTACTACACTTACTCCCAGCTCGCACTCACACTCATTGTTACACTTACTCCTAGATCGTATTTTTGTATTTCACGTTAAGTTATTCTTTATATACATTTTTTTGTTGGTGTTAATAAATAAAATTAAATTTTATAAAATAATATTTTTTTGTTCATGAAACTCATATTTACTCTAAATTTTTCTTTCATATATATTTTTCTCTTGGTTATTGATTGAATATTCAAGCAGACTACTATTCCATCTCTTCATTCACTTGTAATTTTATTCAATTAACCATTTTTAACCTAACTTTTTATTATTTTTTAGATATGTTGTTTTATTTATGTATCTTAGTAGTCTACTTATAGGTCTCACTTTTATTGAAAATATATCTATTTTATTAATAAGATTCCATAAAGTATTAATGAATGATTTTATGCTTATCTATAATCAAACATTTTTTAATATTTTATTTTTCTTCATTTTAGTTTTGATGTAGTATTGATTTTAAGTCATTATAAAATTCTAATAATAAAACATGATATAAGTTGAGTTGGTAGTAGGAGTGTGAGGTGGGCCACCTAAGTGTCAGTTGGGAGTAAGCCTCATATTTTATTATTTTAGGTATTTAGGAATAGTAATGAGAGGTAGTGAATATGAATAAAGTTCAAGGAGTGATACACATCTTTTCTTACTCCAAATAGTTGAAGAAATAAAAATAAATAAAATATTTGTATGAGGAAAATTTAGATAACATAGAATAAAATCCATATTTAAAATCTCTAATTGAAAGTAAGGATGACAAATTTGGAGACAAGAGGAAGAGTGAATATATGGAAAGTCTTAACCATGCAAAATATGTTGTACTAAAAGTGATTACAAGGATGAGATGATCGATATGGTTCTTAAAAACAAAAGGTTAATATATAAATTCCATAAAAAATGATTGGGTTTTGGTGATTCAAAATTTGACCAAGTGGAAGTGAATATTGAGTCAAAATTACTTCATGTATTTTTTTTTTAAAGGTTTTTTTCTTGTCATATTTTTAGTTTATAGATAATGGGTGATGGACAATGGTTTAGAGGTAGATGCCCTATATTTAAGACCATGAGTGAGAACTTTTTCTATAGAGACAAAAATAATTAAAAAGCTTCTAATGTGGGTTAGCCTTTTTTGACTTCTATATTAGGTTATCAATAAGGATAATTTAAATATTATTGGCAATACCCTAAGTGACTTCATCTAGAAGTGATCAACTATTAAGGAGATAAAGCATGCTATATATATATACCTAGATATATGTAATTTTATGGATATTTTAAAAACTTTACCTGAATTAATTAAGATTAAATATACATTAAAAAATGAGATCAACAAGTGGATTATGAAAATATTCCATTTTGATGCTTCAAATGTTAAGAGACTAGACACATGACAATAGATTGTAAAGTAAAAACAAGCGATAAAGAAATAATTTGTTTCCATAAAATAAACTTCAAGATGAAGTAAGGAGATGATACTATAGTATATGGTGGATTACATCAGGGATATTTCACTCTTAAAAGGGAGATAAAGAGATCATATTTGTATCATTAAATCACAAATATTATTAGAAGAAATAAAGAAGGATGCAATGAATAAGTACAATGTGCAAGTTCAAATTTGGAAAGAATTAAAGGTGCAAAGGAAGATGTGGAGGAAAAAAACAAGGTAGAAAATATTAAGTTTATTCAACATAAATTATATTATTTTTAATCAAGTGGTTTAAAATCCTCTCCTTGAAATAGAAATGAAAATAGTGTAGAGGTTATCCCTTGTAGTTTAGGGTTTTAAGAGCAATATAAGAAAGGAAAGAGAATGGAGGATTTCCATAGCAAATTAAGGTTTTTAGGGTATCATAAGAAGGTAATTACTACTGAGAAACATCCTTGCACTTTAGGGTTTCCAAGGAAACATAAAGAAAATATATTTTGAGGTTATTCCTTATACTTCAAATCCTTTAAAGCAAGAAAAACCTATAGATGACGTCTCAGTATGAATAGTATGGAAAAAATAAGGAGATATTGATGAAGATGAAAGTGTTGGTGGGAATGAAAAAAAGGAAGGCCAAAGAAGAAAAATCAAATAGAAAAATAAACTCATAGGGATATTAACATTGGAAAATAAAAGAAAACACCGTAATTATTAACAAGAATTGGGGATAATCACACAAATAAAAACAAACAACGATGACAAAAATGGTATCTTGAAATATTAATGACATGACAAAGATCCCTAAAAAGGGATGTTTTAGGGAATTTATAGGTTTTTAAATCCAACATATTTATAGAGAATAAAACCATGTAGCAAATATTTTGGACAATTGTAATGTTGATTTCATCTTGGAAAATTTTAAATTTTACAAAACAACTAATTGAGTGAAATTTTATTTTCTAATGAAAATGATATCAAGGAGTTCATTGTGTGGTAGAGATTTAAATGTGAACACATTTTTGTAATACAAACATTCCAACATGGTATTTAATGTGTTGTTATCTAGAAGGATCATTTTTGAGTGATGTTTTGAACTATATATAGCCCCTTTGTCTTATGAAAATAAACATCTTTGATCTTTTGCATTGCAAAATCCTTCAGTCTACTTTTGGGTCCATATCATCTGGTATCATAGTAGTAAAATTGGTTGAAGGAAAGTATCCTCTTCCCCTAGGTCAAGCTGATTTAGAAGAGGAATGAGAAATCCTTACCTGATCCTGGAGATAAACCACTATGGTCTAGGATTATTTGTCATAGGTTTCCATAGTTTTGGTGTTGGGTCCTTCTTTTGACCTTTGAATTTAGTTTTTTTTATGGCATTGTTTTGCTTTGTCATCCTTTGTATTGCTCCTTTTTGCCCCATTTAAAATATATAACACTAAACCTTCCTTATTCATAGTACTCCACCTACTAACCCTTTGGTCCATACTAATCTACATCAACCACACCAAATTTACTTAGTTTTAGTAGGCCTTAGTCTGAAAATTCCCAAGCAAAAGTCATATCCACTCAGTCTAATATACTTATTCAGGATGGTATTCTTAGGGCACCCAATTATGCTCTTGATACTCCTACTCTAGTTACTACTCTTGATCCTGCTCCTATTGTTCTAATTATTGCTCTCACTCCTACTTCAATTGTTGCTTTTGGTCATGCTACTTTTACTCCTTATTATTCTAATTTTAGTATGTTTCCATCACCTAATGATTCATGTTTTTCCTTCCCTTTTTTTATGCATTAGATTCCAATGCTTATATGGTGGGGAGGAATGATAGGGATTTAAATGTGAACACCTTTTTGTAGTACCAACATTTCAACATGGTATTTAATGTGTTTTTCTTCAAAATGTTCCTTCCTGGGTGATGTTTTAGGCTATAAATAGCCTTTTTGTCTTATGAAAATAAACATATTCGATCTTTTGCATTGCAAAATACTTCAGTATACTTGTGGGTCCATATCATTGTGAAAGCATAGTAATTTGAGGAAGATGAAGAATATATTTGATAAGGCAATTAAAATATATTTGATAAAAATACAAATTAGATATGGTCTAATTAACCTAAAAATTGTGTAATATTCTCAAGAAAAACAAAAAATTATAATGTTTCCTTGACAACAATAATAATAATTTTTGAAACCCCTTCAATTGAAATATATCTCCATCCTTATTCAATGCAATCATGAACCCTATAAAAAGTGACCTACCTTTGCATAGTTGTTAGTTGAACTTCCATATGATTCTAATTGAGAAGAATTTTATATTCATTATTTTGAAAATAACAACCATTTATAGCTTTTCTTGGATTTCATTTGAAAGCATTATAAAAATTAATTTTAATGAATCCAACTTTTAAATATTTTCCTTTTTCATAGATCAACGTAGATACATTGAGTTAACATTAATTATCACAAATGACCCTTGTATTTATGTTCAAATATTGTAACCAAGAGGAAAGTATTCCATTTTCCATACATGAAACTTCCCATAACAAGCACCTTAAATATTTTGCAAGAGAGTAAATATATGATTCCAAATGTAAATATGATTCTTAGCATTATTTTTTGAAAATTATAATGCTTTATAATTCAAATAATTAAGATAACTTTTCACCAATTCTTTCAATGTTGGTGGAGCTATATTTGCAAGGAAAATGAAAATTAAGAAGTAAATAATCTAATGTTTAGTTAGATACTTCTTACACAAGGTATACCTAAAAGGTCCATGATATCATTTTCTTTACAAACTCTCACTTATAATCTTACTTTGGACCACTAGCTAAAGGAATATTATGACCTTAGGGAGTACATAATTTGACCAAACATTCTACCAAAGGAAATATTTAAAAGTAGTAAATTTTCATAACTCCAAATCCTTTGACCAAGTTTTTAGTCATTCAACTATATTTTCCATAGGATCAATGTAAAATATTCACACTTAATAAATAATATCATTGATGAATTATTTTTTTATTGATTGGAGGAAGGTATTTTTAAAGGGTCCTTGAACCTTTACAAAAGGAGATCTTTGAAGAGGATATTACAAGAAAATATCCAAAATGGGGGAAGAGCAAAAAAAAAGGAAACCAAAACCATAAAGGGAACCTAAAATAGAGAGAGATCCCAAGACAAAAAAATAGGAGGTTCTTTGAAACAAACCAAAGAAAAACTAAGACTAGAAGGAGAAAACCATAGAAGACCAAGAATTATAGGTATCAACAACATGATATGAGACCATTCTTAGATTAAACAATGTCCACAGCAACAGGGGAGTCCATCAGTTCCTTAGGATCATCTTTGCCAAGATTTTTCTTTAATTTATTGAGGAGAGTGGTGGCTTGTTGCAAAAGGGTTTTTCTCATGCTGGAAATTCTAGAAAAGGATCCAAGAACATCATCTAGCCCTTGAATGTAACCCTTCCTATTAATTATTAGAAAGCAAGAGATATGAAGAGAAGACTTCAATGGTATAGGAGAACCACTCAGGGTGACCACCTTTTTGGATAGAGTGTGAAGAGGGATATTGCTTATCTTATATTTTTTATCCAAAGGGTGAGAGTTTACCACTATGTCTAAGATTTGGTCAGTATCAATGTGAGTGGGGGAAGTTTTCCTTTTCCTATCCTTGGATTTAATACAAAAAAATCATCTCTGGGCCTTATATTTAGACTTGGGAGTATCATTTTTAATATTAGTCTCAAGCACAAGAGAACGATTAAATTTTTGAGTAGAGGACCTTGCTTCATCCTCAAAAACTATCTTAGGAAGGGGATTTTCTAGTTAAATGGGCCCAAACTAAGGATAATATTGAGAGTCATTCATATTATTGTTCAAAACAACATTCAAGACTACCACCTAAGCTTGTCTCTAGAGGACGTGCTTGTAGATGATTAAGTGTAAACCTTGGTAAACAAGGAAATATGAGGACCCCTTCTACACATTGAAGATATACTTTTCCATGGATTTGAAAGGTACTTGAGAATGTTAATACACTTCTTACCATGAATGTGGCAAATAAAGGCCAGATAAAATCTTCTCAAGATGTTGGTATTTCTATCCATAGTGAAGTAGTTGATAATGGATATCATCACCTTATCCCAAGGTTTGGGAAGATAATTTATCACAATTTTCCCTTTTTATTTGATTAGGATCTCCACCTTGTAACTAAATAAAATTAATTCACCCACAAGCGAATGTTTCCCATGTTGGACAATTTTACTATCATTCGAGAACCTAGAGATTTTAGTGATGAGCTCAATATTGATTGTGAAGGTCAGACCTTTAACCATGACTAACATTGACACAAATAAGAGCAAGTTACTTAGAGAGATCCATATCATGCCCACTAAACTTCTTGAGAAATGGAAGAAAACCTACATCATCTATAATTTCATCCATGAGCTTGTATAATTGAAGCACTTCGGGTTTGAATCTGGAATCACCTTTAGCCATTATTTACAAATTTGTGGTATGAACTAGGAGGACAAGGAAATGGTAGTGAAAAGAGAGGGGCTATATGTATTGAAATATATGAGGAGTGGTGCAAAGAGGATAAAAAAAGGGAACAATAGGGCAACCAATATGTGACCAAGTATAGCAGATGAGAAGACAAGCTACAAATAAAGGGAGGGTGCTTGCTCTAAAAATGTTTGAGAAGGTTTTGGTAAGCCAGAACTAATATTTTAGGTAGATAACATTCTCAAAATTAATATAATCAAATCCATGTAGATAAATCCTCCTCAAAATTAGAACCACACTTTGAGGTAAAAAATAAAGGACAACCTTCAAACGTTGGCTGATGATTAGGTGGTTAGGTAGTTCCAAACCATTTGTTGGTATGAGGTGATTGGAGGGAACAAAATAAACCTAGAAAAGGTACACCAAGGGGTTAAGGATTTGAAGTTGATAATAATGACCCACATTAGAAAGCAAGAAAAAACTAATGATTGTGGAACTTGAAAGTCGCCCACAAGATAGGGTAGGAGAACCCAATGGAAGCATGGTGAAGATTCAAAGTGGGATAAGAGATTTGAGGTTGGAAACCATAACTAAAATATCTTACCAACACATTATTACAAGGATAGTGGTTCTTGTACACCAACCTAAAGAGATTAAATTCTAAGCACTTGATAATGAAGAGAGGGTTGAGCTCTTAGCAATGATTACTAGTCTAGAGCATTACTATTGGAGGAGAAAAAAATCCTTGGGAATATGTACAAAAGACCAATTAGGAAAATAATAGATGAAATATTTGATCCATGACCAATCACATCATGGATAGGGAAGAGTCAATGGCCAAAGGACAAGGTACCTCCAATAGGGATAAGGAATCTAGGTGGCAGGATTCAAGGGGTTGTGGAGATGATGGGAAAAAAATATGAAAGGATAGAAGAGGAGGGTGGTAGACACAACATTGGGCTTGGGAAAACCAAGGGGATAAGAACTACAAATAGGGCCATAGAGAGGAACTTGGAAAAGGAGACAATAGGAAATAAATCCAAAAAGACTAAAAGGAAACCAAAAGAGCATCATCATGGGAATAACAATAAACCAAGGATTCAAAAAATTTAAAGTAAGAAGAGGTACGATCAACAATACTGAGGCCCAAATTGGCCATGATGTTAGTAGCGCAATTGCCTTCTCCATAGACATGTTTGATAACAATTAAACTTCTAAAGGGTCATTTTGGACTCTTCAATGAGATTGTAAATGGTCCAAGTGGGGGACTGAGAGATATTTAGCATGTTGATAATGTTCATAGAGTCTCCTTAAATGATGATGTTGTTAAAAGTAATGTTTTCTAGGAGACTTAGACCTTGAAAGAGAGCCCTAGCTTCAGTGAAGTGGCTTGTCTGTACACTGAGGTTTTTAGCAAAAGTAAACAAAATTTGGCCTTTGCTATTTCTGATGATACCACCTACACTAGCATAACTTGGGTTTCCCTTAGAGGCTCTATCAAATTTTGGTTTGATCCAACTAGTAGGAGGGACACCCTCTTAAATTTGGATCTATCCACAATATTGGTTTTGGGAGGGTTGGTGGTGGAGAGTGGATGCCAAGAGGAGCTATTAATGGAATGTTCACAGGATTACCTTTTGTGCCTGAAGGTGGGATCAAATAATTTTCAATGGTTGCATTCAAGATTCTTACTCCAACAAAGAGGTGATCCTTGAATTCCTCTTGAAAGAATATTATTTATCTCTTTTAAAATTCCTCAAATAAAATTAGGAAGATAGAAAGCCCATATATAATATAATCTATAGTTTGGGAAAGGATATGACCACTACATACAAATATCTTTGAGATTGTTTTTTTGAGCTCATGAAACACCAATTACATCACTTTAAATTTAATATATACACACATGGATATGAGACTCTTCACATTCAAAACCCTTGAACTTCAATATATCACTACTACACTAACTACATTGTTTTACCTTCAATATATACACACATGGATATGAGACTCTTCACATTCACAACCCTTGATATTTCTACTTACACATTTTTTTTATCTCCACCCACACACATAGGAGATCTAAATTTTTATATTTTTCATGGGATAAATATCACATAATAATAAATCTAGTATTGAGTCTACATATTCACATAAGGACAAAGACTCTAATTATTGCATATACTAAATGATAAACTCTTACATAAATTCATGCTTACATGACACCTCACTTACATAACTCCACACTTACATGACACCTACTATATACTCAAATATTGATCACACTCTAAACTAAACTATTTACTTGGTACTTTCAATATTATTGTAAAGTACCAAATAATGTAATACTTTTAACACCCTCCTATTACATTATTTGGTAAGAAGATTCTTTATATTCATTTGATTTCAATATTTTATTCTTGTTTTGGTCTTTCTTAATTAAATTTGACTTTTGTATTCTTTCTATCTCTGGATCTAGTACTTTTATTTTTTTTAAATTGTGTTCCTCCCAGATCAATTGTTGAACAATCTATTTTTTTCTCACATATTGAATTGAAAAGCTTTTATGATATTTTCCATTTAGTGTTATCATTGTTATCATGTCTTTCATGTTATCCCATTTGTGCAAGCTTATCCATAAATATTTTATATTCATATTAGTATTTCCTTTGTAAAACCAATATTTTTGAGAATGATTGTTACCTTCACAAATTTCACAACAATGAAGATCTCAACACCTTTCTATCTTGTGTCCAAACTTACCACAATATACACATTTGTTACCTATATCTATTTTTTTTGTATAAAAATTAGTTCCATTTTTCCTTGTCCAAAAGTTCTATGTTTAACAATTACTTTTGTTAATCCTTTGAACCATTATTACCTGATCGTATGATATCTTCATATTTTGGTTTTATTCTTTACCAAAAAAATTATAAATTTGTATCATTATACCCTATCAAAAACTCTATACCAATCTCTCTATCACTATTATTGATATCATTACAATGTCTATTGTCACATATACTTTTTGCACACTCTTTGTCTTCATGAACAATGTTTAATTCCCTTGTGTCACATGCAATGTCTATTCTTGGAACAAGTTCTGTATTTTTTGTTGTGGGTCTCAAATCACAAGTATCACAACTTGCATAGGCCTTTATGGACTTCAAATCACAATTTTTATTTTTATTTTTATTAATATCACTTGTGTCACAACATGCACCTATCATATTGGGTCTTAAATCTATGGTATCACAACATGTACTCATTTTCATAGGCCTTAAATCATTTGTCATAGCTAACATCTTTCATCGTATGCTTGTTCTTGAATTTTTTAATTATTTATTTTTATATTTTATTCATATTCTAGAGAGAGTAATGATATATATATATATATATATATATATATATATATATATATATATATATATATATATATATATATTTTCCTATGTCAATAGGTAATGTGATAATAGATTGATAATCAACTTCATCAATAATAGCATTGAAGTAGTCTTTAAGTGTTGAAAAATATTCATCTTTAGCTTCTTTGAGAATTATTTGTGAGTGCAATATTAATTTTGGTGACATATAATCTTCATCTTGATCATCTAAGAATTTTTCAACTTCTTGAAAATATGAATTTTTAGTTTTTTTCTCTTCATTTGTTTTTGATAATTCATGTTCTTGTATTTCTATTTGTTTCTCTTCATCCATACTAATTTTTGATGAAGTATACTTTTGATTGTTTGTTTGTCTTTTTGTTTGCTTTCTTTTTTAATTATCATGCTAGAAATATCTATAATCGGGGATAATTTATTTTATTAGAGGTGAAAATAGGGGTTTTTGAAAGGGCCCCAACCCTTTATACAAGAAAAAATCCCTCAAGCAAAGAGGACAAGATAAACCCAAGGGTAAAAAAATACAACAAACTTAATCAAAAGATATAGTAGAAAATTTAGCATGGATACAACAAAAGTTCAACATAAAAAATACAACTTAGGGAAACTACATTCAAAATCAAGAGGTTGGATGATCCTAATTGTTCTGCTTCATTTTGGATAGGATGAAAACAACTTCCATGTCTTCATCCTTCTTCTTTACCTGAACCACTATCTTTAGTTCCTCCCAAGTGTCCATCATCTGGTTAAACCTTTGAATGTATTCCTCATGATTGAAGGTATGTTGAAAATGGATGTCCTCCTCAACTTGGACCCCTTTTTCAACCATGACTTTTTGTTTCTGAGCAACCACATCAGTGTGGTTGTCTCCCACCTATATTTTTTATCCACCATGCTGCTCCTATACCTTGATTTGTTACCAAGGTTATGAAAAGGAGCTATCTTTGGATTCAAAGCCATTACATAGCACTTCTCATTGACTTTCCATATTATAGGAGTTGAATTGATTATCCAGACATAAATATGAGAGCATGTGTGGTGGAAACAAGTCCACCCATATGTCTCCTACATTGTTTTTTAATCCTAGATTAGCAAAATAATCAGTAAATTTATTCCTTTCCCTAAAAGTATGCATGATTTTCACCTCGAGTATATTGAAAAATATTTTATTATCCCTTATGATTCCTTCCATGGTCCAACTTGGTTCTCCCTTTCCAAGAAAATAGTTAATGATGTTAAGGGAGTCCCCCTCAACTACTATCTTAGGAATTTCAAGATAAGGTAAAATATTAATACCAATTATCATCACATTAGCTTTGGCCACATGATTGGTTAGGTCTTGTAATTATTTGAGTAATCTTCTATCGTCTACCCTTTTGAATTTTTTATCACACCACTTCCACTAGAATTCCTTGGGTTGCTTTTAGAAGCCCCATCAAATTTTAATTTTGCCCATCCCTTTTCAAGTTTCTTCTATCTAGTATTCTTTTTGATGACCTCACTTGACTTGTGGTCATCTTTGATATTTACTTCTAAGTTATAATTATTAGCTATCTCTTTCTCTATTCCATGTTCAGCCCCTTCCCTATGATTACTTATTTTCAAGTTCTCTTGGATCACATTTTTAATTATGAAAAGGATAAACTTCTCATCCTTGTAAATATCTCTAAAAATCCTATTATTGTGCTCCAGCTAGATACCCCATAACAAATAAGCTAAGGATATATTCCATAAACAAGTAATTTTGGAACTTTTGAAGGGGGAGTGTCATTGTTAAATAAAACTAAGGATATATTAGGGGACCACCCAAGAGAATTCAAAATTTTGAAGCATCAAATGAAGAACCTTCCTTGAGAAAGAAAAATGAATAAAGAAGAGTGAGATTGATTCCTCATCAGCTTTGCACAAAGAACACATGCTCAAAAAATAGAAGCCTCTTCTTCTGAGATTTTCTATTATTAAAATTATGTTTTAAAGGACTAACCAAAGAAAGAGAGCAACTTTAGGAGTTAATTAATTCATCCAATCTCTATTGACTAGGAATATAAATAGGTCTTCATCACTTGTTAGAAGATAATATAATCTAGATGAGTAAACTCTTGTTGAAGTAGGGGCCCAAATGAAGTTGTCTTGAGTGGGACTTATATGAAATTAGTAAGAGAGGATAAGTCTTTTGAGGAAATACAACTAGTGTTGAGTTTCCCGATTAGTGACAAGAATAGAAATATCTTTCCATCTTCTCAAGATCCCTTCTCCTTTTAAATAATCATAAACCCAAATTCCAAATATTAACTTCAAGGGTTCCATGATCTACCTTTATTACCTCCAAGCACAATGGGGCTTGTCAGCTGTCTATATGTCCTCCCAAAACAAGATGGAATTGGAATTCTCTACTTTCCATTTCAATATTTTCTATAACAGAGACCTTATTTTAACTAATCCATTCTATAAATCTTAACTAGAAGGTGAATTTTCAATCTAAATAAGGGGTTGAAGGATTATAAATACTTATGATTTGAGCCAAAATGTTCCACTTTATTTCATTATCCTTTAGCCAAGATTGGTCATAAGATATTCATTAAAGTTCTGCATTCTCTTGATGCCCATCCCTCCTCCTTTCTTAGGACTACACAACTTATTCCAATCCACTAGGGTAAGTCTCTGGAATTTCTCTACCCCTGACCACAAAAAACATATTTAAATTTTCTTAAGAATGAAAGAAACCTTTGAATATATTTTAAACATTGAGAGGTAATACACTAGTAAGGACTAAAGAGTAGATTTCAAGAGTTGCACTTTACTAGCCTAAGACAAGAGAGCCCCCTTCCACCCCACTAATTTGCATTGAAATATTTCTATCACTACATTCCATAGTTCATATCTAGCTCTTCCTTTAAATAAGGGTAAGCCTAAATAAGTTGAGGGAAAATATGCTATTTCACAATTAAAGATCCTATAAATTTTATTATGCCTGAGAGTTGAAGTGTTGACAAAAATAGTTTGTTCTTGTTCATACTCCTGAAGCACATTCCTTATATTTTTAGGTTCTCTTGATGAAGCATCCCCTACAATTATAGTATTCTCAACAAACTGATGGTGAGTAACCATCTCTATTATTGTTGCTAACCTAATTCCTTTAATTTACATTGAACTTTTAGCTAAGTCTATGGCCCTACCAAGTGCCTCTACCATTATAATGAATATTTAAGGGGAGATAAGGTCCCTATGCTTTATTCTTATTTGTTTGGGAAAGAAACCTACCACCTGATCATTCACAATTTTAATAAATTCTTTTATTTTCAGTACTATCACCATAATAGCATTTCTCCTGATAGCATTTACACCTTGTTGTCATCATCTTGATGTTTCCAACATTTAAATTCTATCATTTATGTCTACTTCTATCATGACCCTCCCTTGGTAGACTTTTTATTTGAAAAATACATGTGTGGTCATATGTGTTTTGTTGATGGGATGATTTATTATTTCATGAAAATGGGAATGTAAGATCTATGTTTGTGGAAAATATCATGTTTCTTATCAACAAGTTGACTAACGAATTTGTGTTTAAGTATGCAAGTATACATCTGCAATGAAAAATATATGATGTAACTAGCTATAGGAATGCTAGAATAGTTCATGTTTTAATTCTGCAAAAAAAAACTTGGAAAATGCTAATGTGGTGACTTGGTTTTGCAGGTGATCTTCTAACAGTTAGCTAACAAATAGACTTTTGCTATTCTTCCCAAAAATATATTAATTTAAATATAGTTGGACTAATGCTTGAATGGTATGTCTCTAGCAGTGTGGAATTGCGATGAAGTTAATGCCACTCGCACATCCTATCGAACTAGTGAAGTGCAATTATGTGGAAACCATATTTTGTGTTACTTGGGTAATGCACTCCCTTGGGATGAGGGATGAACTGAACCTTGTTTTTATCATTTTTGGTTGTTAAGCTTAGTGGATGATGGAACTTGGGTTGGAGGGTTGCCATGTTAGAGGAAAATTTGGTAACTTTAACTAGATAAATGGAGTGGGAATGAGGAAAGAAAAAATCTAACAAGTGGGAGGATGACGCGAGGAGAAGAGTCAAATTGAAGAGATGAAATAAAGAGTTTGACTGGAGTGATTGCATGGTGGATAGCTTGAAGACTAAGAGTTTCCAAGAAATCGAGGGTAAATTCTATAATATGACCTACAAGTAACAGGTAGATGTTTCTAATCATGTATTTATTCTCTTTTTGAAAGGAATTGTTTATTCATAGTTAATAGTAAGCTTGACGTCAACTGGCTATTTTAGGAAATGAATTACTTTTGACATCTCAATGTTAATTAAGTCTTCATAGGATTAATGAATCTTCCTATGATTTATGTGGGTTAGATAAGGATAGGTCTTACCTAGAAATTTTTGTGGTAAATATTTTGTTGCTAAATTAATGTTTAAATACATTTGGTAGCTTATGTTTGAATAGATAAGATTAGTAGAATATCACCTTGTGGTGAGCTATGAAGAGAAACTTCAAATGGTAATAGTTGGGCATCTCTTTTGAAAAAACTCTACATAGATTGTGCTAAGCCTAATTGAATTGTGTTAAGTTCATAGATAGATCTGAGGTGTTGATGTTTGGATTGGCCTAGCAATGCTTAGAGGAGCTAGAGTAGATGTCATCGATGGTAGAAGAACTACTAGGTGCAACCGTGTTTTGGATTAGTTTGGATTTCTATGATCTATCACCTATTTACACTATAGACTAGCTTGTAGTGTGGTCTTAGTCCTACGTAGATTGGTGGGTGCCCGAGCTAGTGTAAACTAAAATTATAGAATGCTCTTAGTCTTGGTCAGGTTTGGGTATGACGCTCAAAAAAACCTTTTAATTGGTTGAATGCAAAGTTTGGTGGGGAAATTTGGAATGTTTTCAGCTACCTGTTAAGTCAAAGTTCATGATACATTATTGAGGTCTAGCCATGAGGTGTTAGAGGTGTTATGACCTGAGACTTGTAATTTAGATACGTTCATATGGAATGGATGTAGTTGTTTTGTATGTCCATTTAAATGGTTCTTGAGATATGAGACTCGGATCATTTGACTTTGAGCTTTAGTAGAATTGCATAAGAGCTAACCTGGTTATTTAGGAACTTATAGAAAGGATCTTTCATACCAGATTGGAACATCCCAGAGGAGATGAATGGGGTTGTACCATTGCTCCAAGGGTGGAAAATATGGTATTTAAATTCTATTAAGAAGTTATAAACCTTTTAAAATACTATGGAAATAATTAGAAAATATTGTATGGATGTTGTCTTTCGTATTATCTTCTGTAACTAGAAATTTTGGAAAAGGATATTTAGTCTACCTTCTATTGACCGATTATGAGGCAAAAGCAATGAATGAGAATTGTATCACTGAATGTGGATTGTATTTTGTATTCTTTTAAACAATCTAGGGAAGGTATTGATAATATCTTTGCCGAGTACATTTATCTTACTCGCATGTGTGGAATGAAAGGCTATTCCAGTTTGTAATAGTTGGGAATTAGATAATTCTCCTCTTAAAGGGTAGAGGCAATAAAGAGTGCCACTATCTCATTGTATTTATTTAGCCACTTTGTGGTGAGTAATATAAGGACTATGATTTTAATGTTGGGTTTTCCCTATGGGGTTTTTCCCAGGGTAAACAATGTGTTGTGCAAATTGTGATGATATATTGCTTATGGTAGAATGTTATAAGTGTAATTGGTTTTGGTTATGGACCTGAATATTCTTAAATATTAATCATTTTGAGTTATGTTAGTGAATATGCTTAAAATATGAATTGATAAACATGGAATGATTAGAAGCTTTACTATAGTTCATGTGGAGATAGTTTAACAATGCATCTTGGATAGATATTTAAAGCTTATTGTTGAAATGGTTTGATGGGAATTGATCAAATTAATTATGGAATGAATGATTGATTTAATCCTTTATCTAGGCATTGTGGAAACATGAAGTGATAAGTTATATTTGTCAAACTATATGACCATAGGAGGAATACTCTTATTTGAATTAAAGAATAAATAAAAGAAAATAAATATTGATTAATGATCTAGTTTAGGTCAAATCGATGCAAATCCTTCTTCATAGGATATTTATTTGTGGTGGTTACTTTAGTTTGAAATAGTGGAATCATGTGCATGGCTCTTTATAGGTAATAGTTATGCAATAACCTAAAGAATCACTCTAAACATTTTTAAAGGAATTCATTGGGTGTAATAATGACTTTAGGGAGTTGGAGCTTATTATTGACTTGAGAAATTATTGAACTCATAATTGCAATAGATCCTCACATAAGGAGTAAACATGCTTTTATAAATGGTCATCTACAATGTGGTAGTAGCATGAATGGGAGTTAAACCTTTAGATATAGAATCTATTGAAATCTTATCAGTAAGGAGATAATATTTATGAGGGCTTAGTGTTTCTAAGTTGGTCTAGCAGGATATAATTAAAAGACCATCATGTTATGACAATGAACCAATAAGCTTGCTTACACATCTAGTGCTCTTACATTAATAGACCTATGTAAGGAGTAGGGATTGGTGGAAACCTTCGATGGACCAAAGGGAAATAATCTAGCTCATCGAAGGAAGGATGAGATGGATAGCCAAGCAATATTTTTACCTAATGCACTTACATTAAAATACATATGTAAGTTGTAGAGATGGGTAATACTTGTGACATAGGAACATAAAGGAACTCAGTTGTCTCCATGCCAGTTTAGGTATGTGCAGGGGGATCTAGGATATATATATAAACTCCCATGGATGAGTTGGGTAAAATTGGGTTATGACATTTGGTATCAGAGCGAGTTCGTAGGGATGCAAGTTTCCTTGCACAAGATTAGATAGAGTACAATAGGATGTGTACTATGTAGAATATACTTGTAAAAAGAAATATAGTGTACCAGTTAACCACATATCTCGACTATCTAGTTTGAATAACTAAGAATATAGTTGCTAGGAGGAGAAGCAATTCAAGGATGAAATTGTGAATTGATCTCTTCTATCTCTCCTATGTGTGGCTAGGGACAATGCTGCCCAAGAGAAGGAGAGGGAGTGTTGCCCCAATGACTAGGCAGACATGACAAAATAATGTAGAGGTTGAGACCCCATATATAGGTACAAATACCCCTAATAATGAGAGGGAGGATCTCACTACAACAGTGGCCCTACTAAAGGAATAGATGGAATGACAAAAATATTTTTGGAAGCTTTAGTGAATCGAGATTCACAAGCTAGGAATTCTATGATGGGATGAGAGAATGAACCCCTTTCAGAGGCACAATAGGCCAGGGTACGACTAGAGGCCGAGTTGGGAAGAGATATGAAACATCTAAAATCTTCCAAGTTCAATGGAGAGGAAGATGGAGATAAAGTCGAGGCTTGGCTAAAAGAGATAGAAACCTATTGTAATATGAAGAACTATTCCACTAGTACCCAAACATCCTATGCTACTTTGCATTTGCAAGGGGTTGGTTTGGATTGGTGGGAAATTTATAGTGGGGAACTAGAGATTGAGGCTACAGTTCTATTTAAAATGGGAAAACTTTGTGACATCTTTCAAAGAAATATTCCTCACCAAACATTTCTACACCAAGAAATTTGAAGAGTTCACCAAAATTAGACAAGGGACTAGGACTATGGAGGTATACTATTAGAAATTCATCAAGATTTTGAAGTATGTGCCTACGTATAAGTCTATTCTAGGACTGGATCCTAGGATAGGGTATGAAATAAATATACGGGAACTTGGTACTCTTTAGAGGCCTATGATCTAGATAGGAAAGCTAAAACTTATCTCAAGCCCTACTTCGACTATGAAGGGGCATCTGAACAAGACAAAGAGGCTCTAAGAAAAATAAATAGTGTAGGGTTTATAAAATGGGAAAGTGAACAAGCAAACAAGAGTCCCCCTAGATAGGAAAGAAGGAATGACAAGAAGCAAGGAAAGTTTAGGAAGAGGTTCAAGGGGAAGAACCATAACCCTAACAATTGCAACAATGGTGATAATCGATCATCAACACAAGGTCAAGCCAATCCTTCACATGTAGTGAAAACAAAAGATGGATAGAAGCAAAAAATACATCCAGGATCCAAAGCAAGATGTTATGAATGTGGTGGTCCACATTATGCCAACAAATGTCCACTTAAAGCTTGAATCGAGTTCAAAGGGAAAGGAACCAACTTATAAAGAACCTACACACAAGATTTATGTAGTGACAAGGAGTCAAAATCTAGAAGGACAAGCCACACCACTACTGATAAAAGGTAAGATATTTGGTAGAAATGTTAGAATTTTGATTGATAGTGGTGCCATAGATAGCTTTGTTTCCACTAGATTAATTAAAGATATACTAGAAAGGCTAGGAATCTTGGCACATGGGTGGAAGGTCGAGTATGGCTCAGGGTAGACCTACTTTGTAGATCAGTGTTACCCTATGGCTGAAATTATCTTACCTAGTGGCACAATTGTAGGTTACCTTTATGTAGCACCCTTACATGCTTTTGATGTAGTGCTAGGAATGGATTGGTTGCAAGCACATAAGGTTGTAATCAATTTCCAAGATAGATGGATTGAATACTCAAAAGATAGTAGGAAGGTACAAAGGGTGTACAGCTTGCAAGGGCATTTTCGACCCTAGATCCTCTCCGTAATGCAACTTAAGAAGGCAATGAAGAGAGGAGGAACAATCTATGTAGTGAAACTAAATGAGATAGGAGAGGAAAAGAAGGAAGAGGTGTTTGAGAGACACCCAATTCTTCAAAATTTTAGAGATGTATTTCCATAATATTTACCTGGATTACCCCTAAGCGTGAATTTGATTTCATAATTGAACTTCAACATAGAATAAACCTATTCATAGAGCTCCTTATAGAATGAATCCAATTGAGATGCAAGAACTAAAAGTACAATTACAAGGATTGTTGGAAAAAGGATTGATTAGACCAAGTGTGTCATCATGGGGTGCACTAATGTTGTTTATCAAGAAAAAGGATGGTTCCTTGTGACTATGTATAGACTATAGGATGTTAAACAAGGAAACCATTAAAAATAGATATCCTCTACCCATAATCGAAGACCTCTTCGATCAGCTTAAAGATGCCACTATCTTTTTAAAGATTGATCTAAAGTCGGGATACCACCAGTTGAGGATTCGAGAAGAGGATACCCATAAGATAACCTTCAAAACTCGTTATGGATATTATGATTTTACTGTCTTGCCTTTTGGTCTATCAAATTCTCTAGCAATATTTATGAATTTAATGAATAATATCTTTAGGAATCTTTTGTAATGATTTGTTCTTGTGTTCTTGGATGATATTTTGATATATTCTATGAAATATTACTAAGCATGATAGACACCTTGAGATCATGTTGGAGCTACTAAGAAAAAATTAGTTATATAAGAATTTGTCAAAGTGTGAATTTTATGTGTTAGAGGTGCAATATTTAGGGCATATTGTATCGGTAGAAGGGATCACGGTGGATCCTAAGAAGATAGAAGCTATACTGAATTGGCCACCACCAACAAATATGTTGGAAGTCCGAAGTTTTATGGGTTTGACTGGATACTATAGGCGTTATGTAAAGGACTATGCCAAGATAACTTCTCCAATAACTAACCTTTAGAGGAAGGGAAAATAATTCAAATGGATGGATAAATGTGAGGAAGCTTTCAATATTCTCAAACAAAAAATCACTACATCTCCCATACTAAAGATACCAGACCCTTAGGGTAGCTTTTATGTGTGTACAAATGCATCATTGGAAGGTTTGGGAGGAGTGCTCTCACAAGATGAGGTAGTAATAGCTTACAGATCTAGGAAACTAAAATGACATGAGGTCAATTATGCCACCCATGATCTGGAGTTGGTAGTAGTGGTTTTTACTCTCAAAATTTGGTGACACTATTTGATAGGAAGGCCCTTTGAGTTGAGAATAGACCATCAAAGTCTAAAGTATATATTTACTCAACCTTTGCTAAATGCTAGGTAGAGAAGATGGATGGAATTTCTTGCTGAATATGACTTTGGCATTGAATACATCAAAGGGAAAGAAAATAAGGTTGTTGATGCACTCAATAGGAGAAGACACCTCACTATCTTGTCTCACATCCATGTGGACCTGATGGAACAGGTTAAGGAAATGCAATAGTAGGATGTGTTTTACAAGCAAATTTAGGAAAGGATGGAAATGAAATCTAATGGAAGTAAGGATTTTAGCACCAAGGATGGTTTCTTGTGCTTTAAGGATAGAGTAGTAATTCTAGAGGCTAGTGATTTAAGGAAAATGATCATGAATGAGGCACATAGATCTCCATATTCTACTCACCCAGGAGGGGTAAATATGAGAGAGAATATGAAGAAAACATTCTACTGGTCAGGAATGAAAAAGGACATAACTGAATTTGTTGCTCAATGTCTAGAATGCCAAAAAGTTAAGGTAGAAAAATGAATGGGAATTGTATTGTTGAATGTCGATTGTATTATGTATTCTTTTAAACAATCTAGGGAAGGTATTGAGAATATCTTTGTCGAGTATGTTTATCTTACTCGCATGTGTGGAATGAAATGTTATTACAATTTGTAACATTTGGGAATTAGATACTTCTCCTCTTGAAGGGTAGAGGCAATAAAGAGTACCACTATCTCATTGTATTTATTTAGCCACTTTGTGGTGAATAATATAAGGACTATGATTTAAATGTTGGGTTTTCCCTATGGGGTTTTTCCTAGGGTAAACAATGTGTTGTGCAAATTGTGATGATATCTTACTTATGGTAGAATTTTATAAGTGTAATTGGTTTGGTTATTGTTATGCCATTGCACAACTAGCCCCAAATTTTGGGGACCCACCTTAAATGTTGGTTTTTGGGGAGTTTTGGTGTCCTCGGGGTGATAATTTTAATAGGTTCCTCCCCTTGAGTTTGCTTTGTAGTCTCCATGGTTGCATTGTAGGCTTGTGTGGTGTTGAGTGTCCTCATTGTATTTATTTCATAGTGTTTATATTTTGGTTTATGATTGGATTTTGAATTTTAAATATGGGTTTTAATGTGGCTTTGTTATTTCTTTTGAAATTTCAATAATTCAAATTTTTGAAATGGATTGATCCAATTCATAAAACATAAATAAAAATTAAAAATTAAAAATTAAAAATTAAAAAGATATATATATATATATATATATATATATATATATATATAAGTAAAAAATATATATCTATATATATATAGAGAGAGAGAATATATACATGTAATTGGAAATGAAGTTGTCATGCTTTTTTCGTTTACATTTTTCGTTATTGTTTCATATAGTTAGTTTTAGCTTTTATTTAGACTCTGGTTTTAGGTTTATATTAATTAAGTTTCATATTGTTGTTTTAAATTTTTATTTAATTTTGATTTTAATGATCGTAGGCACTTGGATAACATAGTTTGAGGAGAGCCATAAGCCTAGGTGACATGGATGGTGCTAATAGTGTCGAAATCCTATCGAGTGTATGGACGGGAGCTTACCATATTACATGACATGGTGAAGCTGATGTGGATTCAAATCCCCAAACTTTGACCAATCACAAGGCGATGACCAAATATGCACTGGGTGATGTAGACTCAGCTTCAAAATATGACACACATCGAAAAGCATACATGGATGATGAAGGCACGATGATGCACCATGAACAAAGCCAAATATGATGGCATAGCATTGATGTAGATGAAGGCTATCACATTGCAAATGAATATGTGAAATATGGGAAAGTAAATTTGATAAAAATATACGCTGCAAACATAGTAATGGTAGGGTTAGTATACGTGTAACAGAGTTTATTTAGAGTGGAGTACATGCAAGACATAATGGGGTTGTGAGTAGGACATTCATTTGCAAGTTTTCACCATACCGAAAATGGTGGACAAGTTATATGGACGATACAAATAGTTAAGCATACACAATCGAATGAAAGTATTTCGGTGTATAACAGTCACTGTAACATGGCGAAGATCATGACACAGACAGTGTGGATAAGACCATGTTACATGGATAAAACCAAGTTATGTGGATGGACGCAATGTAATTGATAGAAGGGTGTGTTTTTTTAGCAATACGGTCTGAGTGTACAATAAAATATGATGGATTGTGGGTGAATATGTCGATGATCATGAGCGGAGAGGTCATGTAGCCATGAATGCAGATAGGTCAAGTTACTACTTCTTTGGGGGATGTTGTTCTTTTATGCAGTATTCAAATGTAGAGTTACTACTAGATAAGTGACCTAGGTGCATTTATACTTCTCAAAAAAAGGTTCTAGGATTTAACCACCATGCAGGTGCTAACATAGAAGTGTCACCGCTCAAAGCTATATGAGGTAGATAGGAGGCTATGAAATAGTGCATATCTACGTAGTTGAGAGTCTGTTCCAAATGAAGGTGTTCATGACCAGCTATACAAGCACTAGGTTTTCAAAACAAAAATGAGCATAGCATCCCCAAATGATATGGTCACGATCAGAGTTTCATTTGAAGTAGTTTTAAATGCATAGTCTCAACACTAGGGAGTGGTGGACCTACACATGATGATGAAGTTCTTGGACAAAGGAATGTTGTGAAACAAAGAGTGATGGTGACTACATTGTAGGAGATCTTCATGTAGACCATGCAGACCTAACGATAGGAAGCAATGAATGTATTCCAACAGCAATAGCAATAGCCGATGGGGACCTCATAGCCATGAAAAATACAATGGGTGCACTAAAAGATGATATGTGGACATATGGATAGTTTCATGTCTAAAAGAGCATTGGGAAAATGATAGAGTTGGTATGCGATGGATATGGACAGCCAATTGGGATCATAATTTCAAAAAAAATAAACACAACAAAACCAACATAAAAGCTATGGAATGAGATCGATTATGACACGAATGTCGAGGGAAAAATATATGGGTGCTATGTTGTCATTAGTTTTATTCAAAGGTGTTACGTAGGCACAATGGAAGGTAACATAGGTTCATAAAATGGAGATATGTATAGGGCTCCATGTATGGTCGTAGGTTGGGTTTACGTGTTGAATAACAAACCTTCATAGGGTTAGTCCTTAGAACATTGTGTAAATGCATATTCCCTCTATCCTCTAATATGGTGAATATACACCAGAGGCCCAGATTCCAATTCTATTATGGGTGCAAATCATGCACAATTCAAAAACGGATAGCGCAAGAAATTCTTGTCTACCCTCAAAAATTTGCACCCCATGTGAACTATCACATTTGCACCCGCATGGACCCACATTGGTATTTGGAACGAAAAACATTTGCCAAACCTCATCAAGTGGTTCTAGGTACGTATAGTGAAGGAAAGTGGTGAATTCATGTTTAAGCTGTGGCAATAATGGTAATTATCAAGCAGAATATACGTGGTGAAAATAATATAAAGTTACCTTCAATGGAAAAAAGTGCACGAGCATGGCTAGTCGAAATAAATATAAGGAGTAAAATATTTTTGAGAATTAATTTATAAAAAAAATGTTGAAGCACATCATTAAAGAGGCTTCTAACTTAAAATGAGTAGGTAAATTTGAAAATAAAAAGGAATACGAAGTAGATAGCGTTACCCAAGAAGCAAACACATCAAAAGAGAACAAATGGGTAAAAGGAGAAAATGAAACGTCAGAAATTTATATGGGCCAAAAGGATGGAAGAGAAATGTAAAGTGATCGAAAACTTTAAAAGCAGGAGAAAATGGAATTTTTAGAGAGGGGAAATGGTTGGAAGGATTTTAGTTGTTGTCCTCATTTTGTATGCAGGAAAACAAATTTTGAATGCAATAAAAAGCTTTAATGAATATTTTTCACCACATGTATTGGAATTGTGTAATGATGTTTTATGTGTGAATACGGTAGCATTGTTTATACACTTTCATGCATGTTTACTCCTTAGACTCTCGCCTTGACCAGTCTTAGATTGTGTGTATGCAGGTCTAACCTGGTTCTTGTTTTTGCATTCGAGATCTAATGTTTTCTGTAGGATTGGGGAACCAGTTTACAGTAGCTCTCTTTGGTCATTTTCTGCATTATGTTTCATGTTTTCATATTTTTATTTTTATTTCTCTAACCCTGTTTTCTCATTTTTTTAAATTATTTAAATAAAATAAATTTTTTTAAAAAATAAGTATTCCAAAAACAAATCCATGGGTCCCTAGAATAAGCTTTAGCATTTCATCTTATGTAATTTCAATTTCATTTTGAAGCCATTTCAAAATTATAAAAATCATTCAAAATTGTTGTTTTATAAGGAATTCTATAATTTCAAAATTTGACATAATTTCACATTTTGAAGGTAAATCAAACTTTAAGCTTTGCATTTAGTTTTTCAAGCAATAAATTAACTTCCCTTTATGAAAATCACAATTTCATTAAAGGGGGGATAATTTATAGGGCATTTTCGAGGTTATTGTTTTTAAAGTAATAAATTAACCTCCCTTTATGAAAATTTTAATTTTATCAAAGAGGGGTGATTTATAGAGTACATCAAAGGCTATTATATTCACTAAGTAATTCATTATGTTATTTTATTTGCATGCTCAAAGAAAGCTAAAATTAATCCAATCATCATTTAAAGTTCACATGTAGAGATAGATTTTAATCTTTATTTCATGCTCAAAGTAATGTTTAAAAAGATAAAACTTCTTTAAATTTGCTTAACCAAAAGAAGATAAAATATACCTAAAAAAATCCAAGATAAAATGAACTAAGGCTTTACATCATGGTCATATGAGGGCCAATCACATTTTCATTTCTTTTAAGTTTCATGAACAATCAATAACATAGCATAATAAAATAAACCAACATAGGCCCCTTGTTAACAGTTATTTGCAAACCACTAAGGTATTCCTAGAACTTATTTGATACATATTCACAAGATTACAAGCACACATTAAGTAAAAGGAACCTTGGAGAAATATTAATTTCTTTGCAAGAGAGGGTTTTGTCTCAAAATCCTAACTATGAGTGTGGTTTTGCAATTGGGTAAAATTACCACTCAAAATTTTGGTGCTAGAAGGAGGGCCTTAATTGGTTTAATTTATTGCCATTTAGATGCTAAATTATTCATGTTTACTTGAAAGGCATTGGTCTTGAATAACGAGGCTTTGTTGACTTGTGATTGCTTTCCTCGATTCAAACATTCTCTAATTGTTGATGTATTAATGCCAACCTTTTGTGAATTTGAGAATGTTATTTAAAGTCATGGTTTAATTGGTGCATATATTTAGGTTGATGCTAACATGATGATCTATATGTTAAACATTTGAAATTTGTTAGTCATTTCATGCTTCTTTGCAAGATATATTTATTTGACTAACAAAATTTGATACTAAAGTTATATTCCTTAAGGTCCCCTAATGGCAATGTTTACTCCAGCAGGAATGGCATCCTGGATAGAGGGTTATTATTGTTCTAAAAATATTCCTACCCACCAAGTCCCAAAAGGTGCAGAATATTATTTACCTCAATTTAGGCATGATGTGGATCAAGCCAAGGAGCATATTAAAAGATACGAGGACATGTTAATTTATTTGAAAATCATGCATCAAGATGTTGCTTGTAGGTTGTTTTCATACCCATTATATGAGGTTGCATTTTATTGGTACATCCACTTGCATCTAATTTCTATCACTTCTTGGGATCAACTAGAAGAAGCATTTCTCAACCATTTTGGAAAATCTATTGACCCAATTGTGATATTGAATCAGTTTGTTACTATCTGTAAGGAACCTGATGATTCCATGAGCCAATTTAATGAAAGGTTCTATAGGTCGTATATCAATATGGATACACATTACATAATTTTAGAAGAATAAGCCATTCAAATATACATGGAAGACTTAGACCCCTTAATTACTACATTTCTAGGGGAAAGTCTTGAAGATCCATCATTGCCTAGAACCTACAATATCACAATAATATTATAAAAATGGCGGATTGTGCACAATCAGACACCACCCATGAGTCAATATGAGGCACAACCTCCTCCCGTGATGAAATATTCTTTAGGAGGTATGGATTTCAAATAGTACCAAGCCTCTAATCTAGTACCATTGAATAAAATGATGTCTAATGTGAACAATTAATGGGATGAAGTTGAATGTTCACATATTACAACCACCTTAGATATCATCCAAGAGGAGGTACAAGTTTCAAAGACAATATCCACCAATGAGGATTGTGATAAACAATCTTATTAAAATGTAGATATTGGTTCATATTTAGAAATGCATGAATATTCGTACAATGGATAAGTTCTATATCTAACTAGCATTGAAATATGTGATAGGTCGGGACATTCCATAAAATTGAGTGAAATGGTTGAAATAGATGATCAAGAATGTTCCAAATGATGACCTAGGCTTAGAGTAACTATTTACAAGAGAATATTGGGATAATCATAGAACGTTGAGTGCAGGAATTGATCCCATTATAGAAAACCTTGAGCCACCAAAGGTGATTGAAAATTAAGTGAAGGAAGAATCAAAATATGAATCTAAAGAGTTTCCAGAAGACACGATAGAATTTCATCACTTATTTTTGGAATACAATTATAATAATTATTAAGAAAACCAACATGAGCCAATTTGTGACAAGCTAGACATAAAAGGCTTAGAGTCATTGTTTACAAGTGAGGATTGGGATAATAATAGAAAACTAAATGATCCACTTTTAGAAACAATTGATCCCTCAAAAGTGGATGAAGGTGAGTTTGAAAAGTAATCTATTGTTGAATGTAAATATTGTGAAGAAATGGTTGAACGTCACACCCTAGTTTTAGAAGATGATTATTATTGGTGGAATAAATGGGAGGAATTTACCATTATTTCTAATGAAGCACTCACTTCACCTGATATGCAGGACAAGTTGCAAAGGCTAGTTCTACATCTTAAAGGAAATATCACTCAATTACAGGAATAAATGCCTCAAGATGCACATCTTGATAATTCTACAAATCACCCTCATGAGGCAAAGGTTGAAGGTACTAAAAGTGATATTCTTTTAGACAGTCGAGGAATCATATAGTGGACTAGTTATGAAACATATGAAAAATCAAGATCTTCCATAAATTTGGATGAAATAATTAAAATTGATGATCATAACCTGCAACATACTCAAAGTAATGATCAAGAAGGAAGAAATGCAATCTCATCAAACATTTCAGGAATATAATTATTGTAATGGTTGGGGAAGATATGTAGAATCATTTTTTTCTCCCACTTCTATTGATGAAACTTCTATTTCATTTGATTTGCATGATGATGAAGTTGATATCTCACACAAAGATATTGAACTTCCTTTCCAATAAAAAAATGGCATATCATTTGCAGGAATAGTGAATAACACAAGCTCATATTGAGATGGGGAGTTGAACAGTTTAAGATAAAACTTTTCACTTTTCTTTCCAAATCAATAATTTCAAATAATATCAATGCAAGAATGAAACAATGCACAAATCATCACACATATAGGAGACAAATATTTTACGTGGAAACACCCTCTTAGGAGAAAACCATGACAAAATATTACTTATATATTTCTTCAATAAATTTTTTGGGCACCAACCCACATGAGAAACCAATCCCATTTACAAGTTCATGGAAACAAATACAAATAAGAGACCAATCCCCTATACCATTTTGTGGACACCAATCCATAAGAGACACCAATCCCCTATCAAGTTTATGGACACCAATCCACATGAGACACCAATTCCCTCTCAATTTCGTGGACACCAATCCATAGGAGACACCAATACCCTCTCAAGTTTGTGGACACAAATCCACAGGAGAAACCAATCCCCTCTCAAGTTCATGGACACCAATCCATAGGAGACACTAATTCCCTCTTAATTTTGTGGACACCAATCCACAAGAGATACCAATCCCCTCTTAAGTTTGGGCAAAAATATGCTCAGGTCTATCTTCAAATATTACTCACAAACCTAGTCACAAACACTACTCAAATATGCTCCAAAACCTACTCGTAAAACCTACTCAAATCTTCTCCAAAACCTGCTTACAAAACCTACTCAAATTTGTTCCAAATCCTGCTCACAAAACCTGCTCAAATCTACTCCAAAGCTTGCTCACAAAACCTGCTCAAATCTACTCCAAAACCTGCTCATAAATCCTGCTCAAATATACTCACAAACACTGCTCTAATATGCTCCAAAACCTTACACAAATCTGCTCACAAACACTACTCATCTACTCCCAAATCCAGTCATAAATAATGCATAAATCTGCCAACAAATATTATCTATAATTTTTCTTTTTGCTTCTTCAACTAACATAAATACACACATATTCTACCCATAGATCTTCAAGAACATATGGATAATGATATGCACCAATGTAGTAACCTTCAAATGACCAATATGTTCTTTACATCCATTAAGTCTGTCACTTCCACACATCTCACATTTATTACATTTTAAAGGTATCTCAAGTCTAGGTTTAAATAAGTTACTTGTGTGTTGACTTGGAGATGCTAAGACCTTTCTCTTCTTCCACTATCATGTGCACATTTCCTTCTTCTTGAAATGGCTTAATTGTTCTTCCTTATCAATTGAATGCTTGGGTGAATATGTGTACTTGACACCTTGACTTGTTCTAAATTTGTGCCCTCCAAATATGCCTCAATGACGATGATATTCCTCTTGCATGTGCTTTTCAAATCTGGACAATAATTATCTTTTTCCCTTCTTGATTTAAATATCAAATAAACCACTTTTAAACTCTTATAACATATTTTAAAACATACACAATAAATCTTAAAATTAACTCCTTATATCTCCCTTTTGAAACTTACAATTATAAAGCTTTATTCTAACATCTTCTTTATATCTCTTTTTATGTTTTGCAAAAGTAGAAATTTATACTAACAACATATCCCTTGCAAAAATGAAGTCACAACATCACACCTTATATTTCACATTTTATAATTTGTAAAAATCAAATCACAATACTATTTCTTATATCTCCCATTTTATCATTTGCAAAAATTAAATCCCAATACTATGTCTTATATCTCCCCTTTTATCATTTACAAAAATCAAATCCCAATACTCTACCTTATATCTCCCCTTTTATCAAATAAAATAAAATTTATAAATACCTTTCACAATCACGAATGGGATTTGATCCCTTGACATCTAGAAGTGCAGTGCCCTAACTTGGGCTAGTGACCAGCTGCACTAATGCAGCACATGAAACCAAAAGGTTCAAAACAATATTTAATTCCTTTGGTGCTCTATTTTCAATTATTTAACAAAATATCATCGAAAATATTTGACCCCTTAACCTCCTGTACAGTAGCACTCCATGCAAGCTAGGCAACCGATTGGGCTACCCCAATGGATAGAACCAAAGGCATAAAAACAATGTTTAAATCCTTTGTAGCTTTGTCTTCAACACTTTAACAAAATGAAACCAAAGAGATTCAACCTCATAACCTATTACAACATAGTGCCCTAGTGTGAGTTGGGCTACCGACTGGTCTAGCCACTCATTTGAGATAGAAGTGGCACCAACCAATGTTTAAAGTTTTATTTCTATTGTGATGCTACCAAAACCTATGATCCTCTCCTCCCTCATTCTCATTTTTGTTCTATGCTCGATCTATCTTATTTGATTTTTTTGGTATACTTCAAAGTGAACTTAGGAGCTCATATTTATATGCTTCTTCATGTGCACCCAATGAAGTTGGCCCAACATTTTTTAAATATTTGAATTTTAAACCTTTTGCATGGTTGGCCCATAATATTTAATTCCCTTTTGCATGGTGCTCTTAAGGAGGTCACCCATCATTTGAATTTTAAAATATTTAAATATTTAAACTTTTACACTATATTTAAATCCTTTGATTTAAATATAAACCTCCTTTAATATTTAAATATTAAAGCATATAAGATCACTTTTGCTTTGACAACATTAAATCATCTTTGAAGATATCTACCTTGCACTTCAATGATAACTCATCATTTCAACCTTGAATATATTTTTGCCTTTGACATCAATATTTCATCCTTGAAGATATTTCTACCTTTGACATCAATGACAACTCAATATTTCCAAAAATATCCCCCTTTGTCATTGATGACAATCTTATAATGAAACTAACCTTTACTGAACAGGATCACAAGTTGCTCCCCCTTACTAAAAACTCTCCCCCTTTGACATAAATGGCAAAGGCTCCTTGGGGCTTGTAAGATAAGTCACTGACAACACCACCACTTCCTGCTCTTCTTTGAGACTTCAATTATAATATGGGAGTGAAACTCTAAAATTACTATGTTCCTCTTCTTATTTCATTTTATTTCTCCAAACTTTGGATATCATACCCTTTTGAACATTTTGACCATTCTCCTTTTTGCTTGACTTCAAAAATTCAAATAGCACTATTCTATACCATCTAGATGTATGCCAAAAATTGTTACATTTAACATATGATGTTGTAGTCCATAGGAGGTGCAAATGAATTGAAATTCCTCTTGGTGAAGCCAAAATCATTCATAGCACTAATCTTGCAATTTACAACTTTATGACCAAAATGGTTACATGAGAAACAATAACCATGAAAGAGATATTGGAACCTGTCTGATTTCCTTGAGGATATTGTTGCATGATTCTCTCATTGCTTTTTCTATGATGGTCCTTGTTCCTTGATGGTACTTTGTTTTCTTCTGCATTGTTGCTTCCACTTCTTAACATATCAGTATAGGTCTTAGGATCTTCTTCAATTACTTTCTATGATTCTTCTATTTCATTTAAGCTTGACTCTCCCTTTTGTTTCTCTTGACCTTATTCAAAACCAAGTCTAGTCTTTATAAATGGAGATCTTTGTACTTTGATAATATCATCCAAGATTTTTGAACTTTTTCTAAACTGATATATCTTATCATTAAATTTTTCAAGTCCTTTCCTTATAATTTCACATTCTAGCTCTTTTGCCTTTAAATGTTTAGCCATACCTTCTTCAATTCTCCTTGCCTCTTAAATTTTAATTTTGAAGTCAATGAGTTCTTGTGATAACTTTATCTTTATCTTCTCATCCTATTGTACTTGAGCCTTCAATCTTGAGTTATTCTTTCTAACCCTCTTCAACTCTTCAAGAGAAAAAATAAGTTCCTCTTCTATGTCAACTATGGCTTCCTCTTCATTTTTTGAACCTTTCTCTTATTCTTGGTCTTCAACAACAGGAGAATCTTCTTTCTCTTCTATGGCAAAAAATAGGATCTCTTATTTTTCACTATCAAAAAGGATTTCATCACTACTACTGGAAGAATTTATTGCTTCTTCAACATAAAAAATCTTCTTGTATATTTGAAATATCTTCTTCTCATGATTTTTTTGACCATACCTATTTTTCCTTTCATGATAAAATTTTATTTCTTTCTTTTTCTCATATTTATTTTCTTCTTCACTACTGCCACTTCTAGCTTGTGGGCATTTAGATGCATAGTGACCAAAATTACCACAATTAAAATATTTCACAGAATGCATAAATGTACATTTTCTTGGACCTTTCTTATTCCTTCGTACAAAGTTATCTTCTTCTCTGTTGCGTGATTATTCACTTGATTTTGGTTCCTTATTCTTTGTCTTCCTTGAAGCTTTATGTAGACACCTAAAACGCGTCATGTCGAGGGTGACTACTCATATGGACATGCTACAAGACCATATGGAGGATCTTGGATAGACTCCAAGATAGAGCAGTGGTTCTAACCACTCAATTTGGGCTCCTTGGCCTAATCAGTCTGAACCGTAGCCCAGACCTATGGTTTATAGGCTGAACCATGGTTGAGACCTACGGTTTATAGTCTAGACCACAGCTGTAACCTATGGTCTTAACTAAAGTTTAGTTGGCCTTCATCCGAGCCAAATCGGTTTGAATGACCATTTGATCTAGAAGAAGGTGGTTAATGGATGAAAGATTCTAGAGGCTTCCATTCCAACTATCCTAACCACCTCTTCTTGATCTTGGCTTCTCCATGAAGCCACCCCTAGCCCTAGGGCATCCTATAAATACCCCCTCCAAATGGGGAGAGAATATAGAGAGTTAATTGATCAAGTGAGCAATGAAGCCCTATCGAATTGCATACTGAATTCATGCATTGGAGAAGGCCACTTTGCTATTCATCCAAAGATCAATTTGCCATGGAAGTTCTAGGAGCCTAGAAGAACCAAGAAGCACAAATTCAGGCAAATGAAGGCCCATCATAGTGAATCAACCACCAAATCAGTCAGAAGGACACTGAAGGTGACCCTTGAACATCAATTTGGACAAGGAGGTCAAGCCCACTACCCTTGAAATTGAGGGTAAACCTATCAGATTGCTAACCATGGCTTTCAGCCATGGTTTACAGTGCAGACCACTCACCAGAGCTATGGTTTGCAGTAGAGGTATCACCACCTTACCTTTTTCATTTATGTCTAGTTAATTAGCTTAGTTTAGCTATTTTCATGGTTCAATTGTAGTTTAGCAGATTTCTGACCGGTAGAATTAGGTTAGAATAGTTTCTTTATGTTAAGCATCAAATAGGACATTAATGGATTCTTTATGCACTTTCATGCTTTATTTCACATAATTGATCCATGCATAGTGTAGTTGTTATCTTTCTTTATGCAATTCCATAAATCTTGATGCAATTAACATAGTTTAGAAGTGTTTTTCATGCTTTCTTGATTATACATGCTTAATGGTGTCTTTATGCATTTTTCCTAAAAGGGCCTCATCATGAGAGGCTGCCTATATTTTTGACACTCTTATGTTGTTTCTTGACCACAGGGAATAGATTCAAAGGAGATTCAACCATCAAGTTCCTTCCCCAATGCGAAGAAGAGGGCAACTCCACCCTAGAGCAGTTTGTGACTAGTTGAAAAGCAACATTAGTGCGCCTACCCTATTGAGGGCTTTGGCATTGTATTAATCGTATCATCATTTGGGTGACCCTAAGAGGGGCATGATTGTAATCGAGATTCTTTGCAATTATTAATACAAGAAACATTTATTTTGTTGAATCTATGCAATCTTGTCATTTTTATGCTTTGAATGAATGAATACGACATAGTACAGTATATGGGTGCACGCTTTTTGGTTGGATCAGAAGGCGATCATGGTGGAACTCTACAATTCTAGCATCTGACTATGTGTTTTTGGTTTTTGTGACTTGTAGGTACAGACCGTAGCTACCAGCTATGGGCCAACAATTGAACCGTAGGTTCAACCCGTGAGCCACAGTCAGAACCGTAGCCCAGACCTATGGTTTCCAATAGACATAGCAGATAGTAGAGGGATAAAGCTCATTCGAATGTGGACTTGAGGTAGGCCCTACTTCTCACTCTCTGTAATTTTTCTGTCTCTGTGTTTTTCCAGAAAGTCAAATTTGGAATGCAATTAAGAAATTAAGAAAGAAAAAGAAATGAATTAGGTCTTAGTTGCATTTATCTTTCATGTCATTAGAAAGGTGCTGCTAGGAACAACGGATCTCTGATTTTAATCCACCCTAGAATCCAACATGCTTGATAGAATTTGTGTGATTGGTTTGCATGTGTGAGGCCCAATTAGTGGCCAATTATCATCGTAATGTGCATGGTCTCAAAGAGCATCTAGAATAGCTTGCATTTTCTGAATTTGAAATGTTCTTTCATTTGCATAGCATTTAGAAAATGAGCATGAATGCTATATGATGCATTTCTTTTATGTACATTAAAAGGAACCACACACACCACTTGGCACTTAAATGCTAGTGAGTTGGGCTTGACATCCAACCACTAGTAGGGTTCAATGACGGTGGGCGTAACTTCCATCCGTTGGCCCAAATCCCATGAACCTTTTGGATACTAGACCAATACCGGATCCGAGAACCTTTCGTACCCTAGAAAATTTGCATGTATTCTCTTCGAAGGGTATAACGTTGATTAGGGGAAAATGGGTGAGGATCTGGGAGGACCTGTGCTCCCTGACCATGTGTGGGCTTCATTACCACACATTATAGGTTGGATTACATGACTTGGAGTTCATAGCCAAGTTGTCGAGCTATGAGCGTATAGGTGAAAGCCATTAAACTAAGAATAAAATCCAACAAGTTTTGCAAAACATGATAAGAGTTTCTACACTGATACAACAAATCATTGAAAACACATCAAATAGTTTAGGGCTCAAATTTTAAAATGTAAAGGAGATAATCACATTGTTTACTTTGTATGCTTCTTTATTGCTTAATTCATCAAGATAAGGCCCTCCTTGAGGCCACAATTTTTAGTAAGAGAGGAAACCTCTCGAGTCTTGTTTAGTCGGTTCATCATGACGACTAGGCATGATAGAGCTCAATCATGAGCTAATGAGTCAGAGAGTTCATGGAGAGGCTCTGAATGCTCCCGATGTTCTCCTAAGGATATTTCAAACCTCGTACACCTCCTTGCTAGGTATCACACTCATCATGCACCTGAGGATCCAATCCTCCTAGCATGACATTCTAAGAGTCATCGTGAGCTCCCTTCATCATGCAAGGGGTTCACCCATACAGATCATGGGGTTTCTTCACATATGGTGAGAACCCACGTCATTAGGTCTCCACCTAGGGAGATAGAGAGTTGTGGATCATACTCCATGAGTCAGTCCTATAGGGAATCTGAGTCTCATGTAGCCCATGAGAGGCAACTACTCCAAGACCAATTGGAGGAAGTGCACCATCAGTGTAAGCACCTAGAGCGTGAGTCCGTAGAGAGAAAGAGAGTGCATCAACAAAGGTTGGATGAACTCCAATGGTGTGAAGAGAGGATTTACCAATAGAAAGCACATGAAGAACAATCATGTGAGGTAATTCCTAAAAAGAAGCTCATACCTAGAGTGCTTAGGCAACAAGTCAACGCGATGCACCCAGTGCATCGTCAAGAGTTGCCACTTAAGCAAGTAGATAGCCATTCTTCTAGATAGATAGACATGCCTAGGGTTATCGAAGAGCAACAGAAAGAGATGTCTAGGGATCCCATGCGTAAGCGTGAGGTCGAGAGTAGTCAAGTCCGATAGGTGAGCAGTGTCAATGCTCAAAAGTCATCACAATCCTTGGGGCATATATAGTCTATTCCACCATATAAGGAACCTGTGATTACTTTCCATAAATAGGAAGTCAAACCTATCCCTATCTAGGAATATGATCCTCCATTGCATATCATAGCGAGGATACAATAGATTGCGTATAAGTGAGTGTTGGTGGATACAGGATCATCGATTAATATCATCACCACCTCAACGTTCAAACATCTCAAAATTCCACCGTCCCACATCAAGGAAACAAATTTCATATTGCAAGCCTTTAACGATGTGGAATCCCCTATAGTAGGCACAATAGTCCTCCCCATCGAGGTGGGACAAAATATTATTCCTACATTGTGCTACATTTTAGAGGGATCAAGACAGTATAATCTGTTTCTTGGAAGACCATGGATAAGAGCCATGGAGTGCATACCATCAATAGTGCATCAATGCATTAAGTACACCCATGGAGGTGAAGTTCATGTAGTTGAGGTGGACCCAGATCCCTTCAAGTATTATAAGCTTGAGGATCATCCATAGGAACTTGGTGAGGCACCTATGCATCTGCAAGTTAAATTGGATGAGTCTATCCAAAGTGTGGATGTAGCCTCACAGACTGTGGTGGAGTTACCATCCCCACCGCTATCACCTATGGAGTCACCTACAACCCCTGCACTCTCGACACCACTTAGCAGGGAAGGATTGATGAATGCCCTTATGGAGTTGCTCACAACCACTTTAGAGGTATCATTAGAGGATCTTCACACTCCTATCAAGGAGGAGGAACCTAGCATGGTCATGGATGCACTTGAGTGTATCACACCCTCTTCATCCATCATGTCACCAGATAGTTCTCACGAGGATGATGGTGAATATGAAGAGCTTATAGAGGCTAGCATTACGATGCTGCCCACCATAGAGTCCACTGAGGATCTAGGTCAACTTTTCATCGAGTCTCCACCTATGGATCCTATCCTGGAGACATCGTATGAGTATGAGGAAGGTTCAGTTATCATGACTGAAATAGAACAACCTTAGTATGTTGACGAATTACCTATGATGCATGCAGTTGTGGAGTTTTCTCATGAGTTTGTGGGAATGGTCGACATTAGGCCAGATGATCAAGTGATTCCTAATCACATAGAGCCAGATATGGGGTAATCCAATGGTGTTTTCACATTTCCAGGGCCAAAACTTTTGAAATTGGTCACTCTTGACTCATTTCTCATGGCACCATCTCAAGAGCACAAACAAGTAGGTTCCTCACATCAGATTGGGGGTACCAAAAGTGACACAGTTCAACACAATGAAGTGAAACAAGAGCTTGAGCTGAGTCATATGCATGAGCATGTGGATAGCATTGATGAAGTGTGTCATCAAGAAGCATCCACATCAACTCAAGTGAAGGAAATAGGTGATTTGCAATTACCTAATGGATCCATAGCATCCACTTTTCTATTTCCTTCAAATGACAAAGGTATTTCGAATCAGTCATTGGAAATACATATGAATTCTTTGTCAGTCTTGCGATCCATTTTAAGCCATCTAGAATGGATGGAGCATCGAATGGATGAGCAAGATAAGGCGTTGCATTTTATCAAGAACCAGATTGAAAATCTAGAATTACAAAAGCAACCCTTGTCTAAGGTCGAATCGCTTCCTGTGCAAGTACAGGAAAAGCCTCAGTGAAAGCAAAAGCCCATGCGACCAACCCAACCATTGGATTCTCAAAGCAAACCAATGCGGGGCAAGAGCCCAAAATAGTCACAACATAGTGGGACTCCATTACAAGAGTCTATGTCTGATATCTTTTAGAAGCTGCAAGAGGCTAAGGTCATCACCTTGCCTAATGTCATCCCTCTAAACCCAAATAGAGTTAAACCTATGGGTTATAGGGAGCATCACTATTGTCTCTACCATCGAATAGAGGGTCATGGCATTCGAGATTGTCATGAGTTTAAGAGTGTGGTGCAAAATTTGATAGATAAGGGGGTTTATCATGTAGATGGTTCTCTCAGAGTGCCCCAACATGCTGAAGTGGAGGTCACACCTCCTCAAGAGTGACCTCGGAGTCATCAGTCACCTCGTAGGCCCAATAGGCTAGTGCAATGAGTAGTTTCATTTCAGATGACTACTCTAACTTTGTTCCAAAAGTTACATGAGGCACATGCATTCATATTACCCAAAGTCAAGCATAGGGCATCCGAGATTGGGTCACCTGATAGGGGTCCCTTTTGTGTGTATCATCGAGTGCATGGACATGACATTCGGAGTTGCCAGTCATTTAAGAGGGTCATCGAAGACCTAGTAGAATGGGATGAGATCCATGAGGATGGTTCTCTCATTCACCCATGCCAAAGCATAGGCACACCGGTGAGGTCTGATCTTCACCTAGGGGAGTCGATTTTTGTCACTCTTCCTAAATAAGCTGATTACTTTTTAGTAAATAGCATGCATGTTAGGGGTCTTCAAGGTAGCATACCTTTCCCACCAGCCATGCCAAATTTGATAAGGAAAAATGAGGAATCTAGAGGTATTGCACCTCCCTCACCATCATCGAATGGCACACTCACTAGGGGTATATAGGGCAGCATGCCCTTCCCAAAAGGCTCCAAGGGTTCCTAAAACCGCTTGGTCATGTTAGTTAAAAACCCAAGGATTTGCTTATAATCCTCGGTCATCCTAAAAAGCTCCAAAGCATCTGTAAGTAGTTTGGTCAATCAAAAGGCACCAAGAGTTTCTGAAAAATTGCTTGGTCAACCCAAAAGCTCCAAGGATTCTCAAAATTGCTTGGTCATCCCAAAATGCCCCAAAGGTACCCATAATCCCTTTGGTCAATCCTAAAAGCTCCAAGGATTCTTAAAAATTGCTTGGTCAATCTAAAGGCTCTAGAGGCATGTACTCACCATTTGGTCAATTATGAGGCTCAAAACTCATAAAAATAATAAAATCAATAAAATCCAAAAAAAATTGGTAAAGCATAAAATCCAAAAACATTTGCATTTGCATTTGAATTTTGCATTCTCATTTTGCATTCACACATGCATTCGTTGCATTATTGCATTGCATATAGGCATTCATCATCCATTGCATTCCGTAGTAGGAGGGATTATGTTTTTCAGTCTTACAAATGACACCATGTTTGTGTTTAAATCATGCATCTCTGCATTTATCATGATCCATCATTCATGTGAGTAATTGTGTTTTTCAACACAACCTATAATGTTGCTATGGAGATATACTAGGGTTTTTCGGTCACTCAACCATACCTAGTGGTCTTATCAAGAGTTGGTAGAAAGCTTACTTTGCTTTTGTAGCTAAGGTTCAGTTAGTATAGCCCTTAGCATATCAGAAGCCTATCACTAATCAACAAATTAAACAATCCTAATAAGGACTAGGGGAAGATGAAAGCCGTGAAGCAGGACCGGGTATCTTGAAGTGAAAAGAGTTATTCTTGCTTATCCCTCTGTGCAGACGGTATGGGAAATGTTGGTAGTTGGCAAAAGGATAGGTTAGTTCCCTATTCAGAATCCCTTGCTTACGATAAAATGAGCAATATCCCAAAGTGATATCCCACATCAATCCTCATGATTGATACCCTAGATCGATATCATAGATCGACTTCCCAGATTGATATCCCATATTGATATCATAAGATCGATATTCTCAATCGATATACCAAAAATAATTTTCCAAAGTAAATCCCCCAAAGGAAAGTTTTTGAAGAAAATTATCAAATGTAAATGCCAAAAAGTGAAGATCGAATGAAGATCAAAAAATAGGCTTAAATCAAAGTTCAAAGTGAAGATCAAATGAAGATCATAAATCAAAGTTCGAGTGGAGATCAAATGAAGATCCAAAATCTAGTTCGAAGAGATATCAAATGAAGATCCAAAGATAGTTCAAAATGAAGATGGAATCGACTCCCTTGCTTCACTACATATGAGCAAGTATCCCAAAAATTGAAGGATAGAAAGGAATGAGCCTGAATCCCTAGAATTGTTGGCACTACTATACCTTACGCATGATGATATGTCTGATGCATTAGCACCTCGCTTATGAACAAGACCAATGTTTGAATGTGGAAGAGCTAGCTTCAGGTGTCCTGCATTGCCTAGTGGCTTAGTCCAACTAAAATCTAAACTTGGGATTGGATAAGACATTTGTGGAACCCCTATCTTAGCAATGGGCTGAAAGAATCCCACCTGACATCGGGGAACGCTCGTGTCTTATCTTAAAATAATCATGTGCACACACAGGGATAATGAACAGTTAGGGCCTATCCTAGCAAAATCCTTTTATCTCAAAAGTCTAGTGTGGTTAGTATGCAACTTTTGATAAGTCTATTAGGGTGTTTGAGTCTCATGGAAAACCTCAAAAATTTCTCTCATAGCAACAAAATATCAAATATCGCAAACCATATAAAATCATCAAATTGCAAAGTATCGAGTCCATGATACATCATCATATAGTGCACAATCAAAATATAGGATAGATACCGGATGGATATTAGAAATAATATTTAGATGACCACTGACTATATCATGCATATTTTTCAAATTTTGCAAAAGAAAATAGAATGACACATTATATCATTCGCATCATACAACTGCATTCATTGCATTTCATATATGGGTGATTAATTGATTAAATTCTTATCTTAAGGATTTTCAATTACATTCATGATTTTTATACATTCTATGGTGTCATCCATTAGATTGATAAACATATTTGCATTCATTCCTTATGTTTTAAGTGATTAAAGCATACAGGTTCATTTACATTAGATTACCATCATGTAAATAAATCATTACATACATTAATGCATACAATAAAGCAATATCAAATATGCGTTAAGAGAAAACATTGCATCCATATGCATCCATCATAAATCGCACATCTAAGCATCTAGATCACTGCATATAATCATCATCATAAATCAAATAGCTATCTAGTGCATGTCATCCATACATCACATCATATAACATCAAATTAACATAAGCATTGCATCCATGTGCATCAAATAAACATAAAATTAAAACATATAAATCAAGTACACATAATGAGCCATAAATGATCATGATCATATATATATAAATATGTGTCTCAAAGTACATCATATGAGTACAAAATACCCGTAGGCTACAATCGTGTAGGTCCTCGACCTTACACCAAAAATGATACATATACAAAAAGTAGTTATGATAAGAGCCCTAGCTCTGGTCGGCTCCCCCTGAACTGGAGCTCTCACCACCTCCCTCAGCCCTATGACCTGGAGCCTACTCTATAGTCAGATCTGGCCCCTACTGTGCGCCCTACTGAGGGCCTTATGTACCACCTAGCTCGAAGAGGCCTAGCACACTAGAGACTGGTATGTCCAGGTGGCTAGTCCTATGGCTAGAGGTCTTACCTGTCTCCCTGTGGCTCTTGTGTGAGCTACCACCATGTGTGCTAGAGGACCTATGCATCCTCTCTATCCTATGGGTCCTTGGCTAGAGCTAGCTATGGACTACCCCATAGTCCTGGACCTAGTCTATTGAGACCCTATAGCATGAGAATCCTTCTAGGACCATACCACCAATCAACTTGATGTAGCCCTCTAACTGGTCTATACGGGCTACCCTACTAGTATGTCTATCATTGCCCTCCTCCATGAGGGCCTATAAATATCGGATCTCTGACATGGGATCATGGTACCAGGTAGCACTGGCACTAGTGCTGTAGGTGGTGCCATGACAACATGAGAAGATGAAGGATCTCCTCTCTGAGCTAGGGCCAAGTCCCTCTCTACTATAGCTGTAGCTAGGCATGCCTCTACCAGATCATGCACACTAGTGAGCTCTTAGACCCTCCCCTCTACTGTCATAGCTTATGTAGTTAGGCTAGTGATCTACTGCACTACCTCGATCAGTCTATGGTCCCTATCAGTCAGTTGGGCCCATAGGGTAGCAATAGTAGTGTCTCACTCCATCTACTATGTGACATATCTACCGAGCTGACTCTACAAGTCAGCAACCTGAGCTAGGAGTAGCCCCTCTACATTGTCAGGAGGGACCTCACCCTCCTCTAGAGCCTCATCATCAGGATCAACCTCAGGAGCCTCCTCGATGGTGGCCTCTATGCCCCATCCACCCTCTATCCACTGGCACACCCTACGCCCATCAGGATCCACCTCTACCTCTACCTGGTCTGGCACTCTACCTAGAGGCCTCGATCCATGCCACTAGAGCATGGACCACCATCCATCATATGCTAGGGTGGTAGCAGCCCTATCAACCCTAGTCTCTTGGAAGTCATCTAGCTCATCTCCTAGAGTCGAAGGTCAAATCCATGGAAGATCCTACTCTAATGCCAAGTGCCTGTATGGAAATGGGATCTTCGAGATGTCCTACACTATCTCAAACTATCATAGGACATGAGAGTAGAACTGATACTCTCTAATATCGGCCTTTCGGTCGAGTAGCCACCTATCTCTATGAGCCTATCGAAGCCACTCACCCACCTCAGCCCATGCTGGGCAATCCATGTATGACCACCACTCAATGTCATCGGGGTCGAGTGATCCAAACTATGTGATATAATGTTGGACATCACCAGCATGGGTCCTACTCTTGAACCCCTCCTCCTCTCGAGGCCAGTAGGTGGTATAACATTGGTGAGCATCATCAATCTTTATGATGTATAGTGGTAGCTCTCTAGGATGCTCTATCTTGATGTGTTGCCAACCCTAAATCTGAAGAAGTAGGCTATAACTAATGCCCTAGTGGCTTCGATCAGTGATCTGGTATAACTCTCTATATAACTGGTAGAGTAGGGTGCTCCCCTAGGCCAATTGTAGTGGCTGAGTCATTGAGCTCTGAACCACTCTACGGATAGTGGCTAGGAGGTTCTAGGGAATCCTCATGCTCGAGGAGTCTGGAAGAACAACTTGCACCACCAGGTGCATAAATATGACCTCACACATAGAGAAGATGTTCTTCCCCTACCAGTATCCGATATGGACTCCTCCATGATCGATACTGCGTTGAGCCTCCTGGCTCCGATCATGGAAGATAGCATCAAAAATGGGCCCTTTGGCCCTAGAAGTAGAAGAGATGATGGCCTCACCATCAATGGGGATCCTGAAGATCCTGTAGACGTCCTCTAAGGTCACCGTCATTTCACCTATAGGTAGGTGAAATGTGTTGGTCCACGCATTCCAACGTCGGGCCAATGCAGTCAAGTAGGCTTGATCTACCCTAATCATGGGTAGATCTAGGATGTAACCGAAGCCGATAGCTCTGAACCATCTCCGCTCCTCGGGAGTGAGCTCTCCATGAAGAGTCTTAAGGATGTCGGGCTCTCGAGCTCTAGAGGTCAACCTCTAAAATAAAAAGCATAATATAAGAGAAAATCTAACTAAAAACAAGCAAAAACATTTAAAAATGACCTAAAAATCATCAAAAACATCTAAAAACTGATAAAATTACAAAAACATGTCATCATGCAGTCATAAAAATTAAAAATATCACTTAGACAGGTCAAAAATGCATTAAATGACATTATTTGCCTATTAAACCTTAGAAAAATTAAAAATTTGATAAATTTTTCCTAAAGTTTGTGAACCGCGGGTCAACCCTATGGTCCGCATGCGATCAAAAATTGACCATTGGGATTTTAAATGCGGACCGTAGCTGGTAGTTATGGTCCCCAATTGATCAATTGGGAACCATAGTTGGTACCTACGGTCTCCGACTGAGATCCCGCCCGATCATTTACCATGGCTAAAAATAAAAAAAAATAAAAAAATAAAGCCTAAACTAGCCTAATCTAGGATGAGGTTCATTGCCAATAGTTTAATGTGATTGATTAACCAATTAATTAATTTGGTTCATTTTATTGGTAATGGATGCGAGGTCTTGGTTTCAAATTACCTTGCCCTCGCCTCGGCCATCATGGCTAGAAGAAGCTTGCCCATGCTCTGCCATCGTGCGGTGTGTAGGGTGTGAGTGTAGAGTTTGATAGGTTTAGGTCAGTTTGCAGTTGTCACTATCAAGCTCTCCAATTGCCAAGTCATTGTCAAGGAATAATGAAAGAAATTTGAAAATTGAGCTTTTATAAGCTTTTCTTATTTCATGCGGACCATAGGCCCTAGCCACGGTTCCCAAAATTGCAATTGGGAACCGTAGACCCTAGCTACGGTTTGCAACTGGTAGAAAATATAGTCAAATCCCATCGTGGGAAGGTCTAAAAAGGTAAATTAATGACTCCCATTGGATCAAATTTTCAAAAAGAGCAATCAATGTTGTAAATTTGGTGATGTTCAAAGCACCAGGATCAATTAAAAAATCAAAATTAACAAAAAAAAATCAAATAATTAAAAACACCAAATGCGCCTCGTATTCAGTAATTTACCCTATACACTTGGCGGTTGCAGCGACTTGCGCTCCATGCAATCCGACAAGATGAGTAAATTACCATAAGGACATTTGGGGCAAAATTGTCATCGTTGATCTGATATGCTTCTTTTCAATCCCTAAGAAGGCCTTCGCGGTTGGACTTCTCCATGGGAATGAGGCGTTTCATGTCATGTCTCCTATGACATCTTTCAGCAAATCATCGATAATTTGATTCAACACAAATCTAATTGGATTTGTATCATTTCGATTCCCTAAGATGGCTATTGTAGCCTGACTGCTCCATGGGATAGGAATGTGCAAATACTATTAATAGTTGGAATCAAAAGCTGAACTAGGCCTAGCCAAGGCATTAATTTGCTCAAATCTAAATTTGTTCGGATCATCCATGGTGGTCAAGCGACATCATCGCTTTAATCATTGTCATTACCCTCATCGACTCATCGCTTGAGGGGGTAGTCATAATATCAAATCATAATCAAAATCAATAGAAGATCCCTGAAATCGTAGATCCCTTGATCTTGTCAAAATTGCATTTGTCCTTGCGAATCATTGTCAACAACTATCATAAGCTTACCCCTTTGCTTGGGGAAAATAGCAAATATGATAATTTATTTGTAACTCTCATCCTTTCGGATTGATAGGCATGAAATCCTACTTGGCATTGATGCTATCCGAATGTCTGATGATGAGTACAAACTTTTCAAGTTTAAGCCTCCAAAGAGTTGGAAGCAATGATTCTAGGATGCGCATCCTTTTGTAGGACCTGGGGCATCTAATGTTGATCTGACTAATGATCATCATAGAACCTTCAACATCATTTTAGGAGGTATATTTTTTCTCAACATTGTTCGATCTCACAACGCATCTCAAAAGGGGCATCTGTAGACACCTAAAATATGTCATGTCGAGGGTGACTACTCATATGGACATGCTACAAGACCATATGGAGGATCTTGGATAGACTCCAAGATAGAGTAGTGGTTCTAACCACTCAATTTGGGCTCCTTGGCCTAATCAGTCTGAACCATAGCCCAGACCTATGGTTTATAGGCTGAACCATGGCTGAGACCTACGGTTTATAGTCTAGACCATAGTTGTAACCTACGGTCTTAACTAAAGTTCAGTTGGCCTTCAATCCGAGCCAAATCGGTTTGAATGACCATTTGATCTAGAAGAAGGTGGTTAGAGAATGGAAGGCTTCCATTCCAACTATCCTAACCACCTCTTCTTGATCTTGGCTTCTCCATGAAGCCACCCCTAGTCCTAGGGCATCCTATAAGTACCCCCTCCAAATGGGGAGATAATATAGAGAGTTAATTGATCAAGCGAGCAACGAAGCCCTATCGAATTGCATACTAAATTCATGTATACTAGAGAGAGGCAGCACTTATCCCTATTCATCCAAAGATTAATTTGCATTATGGAAGCCCTAGGAGCCTAGGAGATCCAAGAAGCGCATATTCGGGCAAATGAAGGCCCTTCACAGTGAATCAACCACCAAATCAGTTCGAGGACACCGAAGGCGACCCTTGAACATCAATTTGGACAAGGAGGTCAAGCCCACTACCCTTGAAATTGAGGGTAAACCTATCAGATTGCTAACCATGGCTTTCAGCCATGGTTTATAGTGCAGACCACTCACCAGAGCTACGGTTTGCAGTAGAGGTATCACCACCTTACCTTTTTCATTTTTGTCTGGTTAATTAGCTTAGTTTAGCTATTTTCATGGTTTAATTGTAGTTTAGCAGACTTCTGACCGGTAGAATTAGGTTAGAATAGTTTCTTTATGTTAAGCATCAAATAGGACATTAATGGATTCTTTATGCACTTTCATGCTTTATTTCACATAATTGGTCCATGCATAGTGTAGTTGTTATCTTTCTTTATGCAATTCCATGAATCTTGATGCAATTAACATAGTTTAGAAGTGCTTTTCATGCTTTCTTGATTATACATGCTTAATGGTGTCTTTATGCATTTTTCCTAAAAGGGCCTCATCATGAGAGGCTGCCTATATTTTTGACACTCTTATGTTGTTTCTTGACCGCAGGGAATAGATTCAAAGGAGATTCAACCATCAAGTTCCTTCCCCAATGCGAAGAAGAGGGCAACTCCACCCTAGAGCAGTTTGTGACTAGTTGAAAAGCAACATTAGTGCGCCTACCCTATTGAGGGCTTTGGCATTGTATTAATCGTATCATCATTTGGGTGACCCTAAGAGGGGCATGATTGTAATCGAGATTCTTTGCAATTATTAATACAAGAAACACTTTATTTTGTTGAATCTATGCAATCTTGTCATTTTTATGCTTTGAATGAATGAATACGACATAGTACAGTATATGGGTGCACACTTTAAATGCTACTTCTCTTTTGGATGTTTGATATTTTTTAGTCCTCATATTATAGGTTGTGATAATTCCATGTAGCTCATCCATGCTTAAGGTTTTAAGATCCTTCATCTCTTCTATTGCTAAAACTTTTGCATAAAACCTTATGGGAAGTGACCTTAAGACTTTATAAACAATATTAGAGTCTTCAATACTTTCTCCAAGTCTACGAATGGTGTTGAAAACCTCATCAACATGAAGTAGATATTAGGTAATATCTTCTTCATATTTCATATTCAAGTCTTCAAACTTCTTCCTGTGAATTTGAATTTTTTCCATCTTAACCTTTTCATCTCCTTCATATGTTCTTTGTAACTTATCCCATATTTCTTTTGTTGTAGTGCATTGCATGACTTTCACAAACTCTATTTCACTTAACCCACTTAATATTGTATTCATTGCCCTAGCATTATTTTCATATGGTTTTTTGCCATATCGATATGTGGGAGGAGTTGTAGGTGGTGTGAACCCATCCTCAATGGATTGCCATATATCATAGCCATCTACCAACAAATAATTTTGCATCCTTATGCTCCAGAAAACATATTTAGTCCCATAAAATAATGGAGCCATATTTTATGAAAAACCTTCTTGGCCATCCATGTGTGTTCTTGTAAGATCTTCCTTCCAGTTGTTAGGCTTTCACGAAGGAACCCTCTCTTATACCAATTGAATATCACAAGATTATACTGATAGGGGGTGAATAGTATAAGATAAAACTTTTCTCTTTTCTTTCCAAAGTAATAACTTCAAATTTTATCAATGTAATAATGAAACAATGCAAAAATAATCATACATATAGGAGACAAAGATTTTATGTGGAAACAACCTCTAAGGAGAAAACCATAGAAAAATATTTCTTATATATTTCTTCAATAAATTTTGTGGACACCAACCCATAAGAGACATCAATCCTCTATACAAATTTGTGGACACCAATCCATAGGAGACACCAATCCCCTATACCAGTTCATGGAAACTAATCCATAGGAAACACCAATCCCATCTCAAGTTCGTGGACACCAATCCACATGAGACACCAATCCCTTATCAATTTTATGGACACAAATACACAAGAGACACCAATCCACTATCAATTTTGTGGACACAAATCCACAAGAGACACAAATCCCCTCTTAAGTTCATGGACACCAATTCATAGGAGACACCAATTCCCTCTCAATTTCATGGACACCAATCCACATGAGACACCAATCCCCTCTCAAGTTTAGTCAAAAATCTGCTCAGGTCTATTCTCAAATATTACTCACAAACCTAATCACAAACACTACTCAAATATACTCAATTGCTCATAAAACTTGCTCAAATCTGCTCCAAAACTTACTTACAAAACCTACTCAAATCTTCTCCAAAGCCTACTGATAAAACCTACTCAAATATACTCCAAAGCATTCTCACAAAACCTGCTCAAATATGCTCTAAAACCTACTCACAAATCCTAATCACAGAAACTACTCTAATATACTCTAAATACTTGCACAAATATGCTCACAAACACTGCTCATCTACTACCAAATCCAGTCATACACAATGCATAAATCTACTCACAAATCTGATCTATAATTTTTCTTTTTGCTTCTTCAATTAACAACAATACACACATATTCTACCCAGAGATCTTCAAGAATATATGGAGAATGATATGCACTAATGTAGTAAGATTCAAATGATCAATATGTTCTTTATATCCATTAGGTCTATCGCTTCCACATATCTCACATTTATTACATTTTAAAGGTAGCTCAAGTCTAGCATTGGATAACTTACTTGTGTGTTCACTTGGAGATGCTAATATCTTGCTCTTATTCCACTATCATGTGAACATTTCCTTATTCTTAAAATGGCTGAATTTTTATTCCTTGTCAATTGAATGCTTGGGTGAATATGTGTACTTGATACCTTGACTTGTTCCAAATCTGTGCCCTCCAAATCTGCCTCAGTGATGATGATATTCCTCTTGCATGTGCTTTTCAAATCTGGACAATAATTCTCTTTTTTCATTCTTGATTTAAATATCAAATCAACCACTTTTAAACCCTTATAACTTCTTTTAAAACATACACAATAAAGCTTAAAAATAACTCACACCTATGCTTCCTACTACGTAATTGAAATAAAATATACAAAAGCATGCATTGCAAAATTGACAACAAATGATAAAGAATGAGAACACTTTATTTCCATTTATGAAGCCAATTCCAATTACAAATACATCCCTCTTAGGGATACCGATTTGATACTCTTATTACAGTAGGAAAAGCATATGAAATCCCTCTCAAGGGCAAAATATGAGTTTCAAGCCATTTGGGGTGACACGAACTACTCTAGGGTGGAGTTGACCCTCTTCTTTGCGTTGAGGAAGGAATTTTATGGTTGAATCTCCTTCGAATCTGATTTCCTATGGTCAAGAAACAACACAAAAGCATTAAAAGCATAGGTAGCCTCTCATGATGAGGCCCTTTAAAGGATTTAAACATGAAAATGCCATAATACTAATGAAATCAAGAAAGTTAATAAAACATGTTAGACATATTCAATACTCATAAATATTTCTTGGAACATAGAAACAATGAGTATATCTATCAATCTAATGGATCAATTGCATGAAATGAAGCATTAGAGCATTATATTAAGCTAATTATGTCCTACTTACCATAATGAAGTAAACCTAATAAAAACCCTAATTCTATCGGTCAGAGTCTCTACAAATGCTAACTAAACTACTAAAATGCTTAATCTAGTCTAATAAAGCACAATGCAAATGAAATAGTAAGGAGATTTATCACCGGTTGCAAACCATAGCTCTGATGAGCAATTTGCACTATACACCATAGCTCTCAACCACGACGAGCAATCAAGTGGTTTTGCCCTCCAAATTAAGGGTTGTGGGCTTGATCCTCCTTGTCAAATTGATGATCAAGGGTCGCCTTGGTGTCCTCTGACTGGATTGGCGGTTGAATTGTGCAGTTGAGCCTCCGTTTACTCAAATTCACATTTCTTGGTGTTCTAGCTCCTTAGGGCATCCATGGCATGAATTTTCATGATGCTTTATTAGTTGACAAGTGGATAGCAATCAAACTCCCTCTCAATACACTCAAGTGAGTCCACAATTCGATAGGGCTTTGCTGCTCAAATGCAATCTCTCTCTTTCTCTATTTTGAAAACACTTTGCTATCAAAATTCCCTCTCTTTTTGCCCTAATTTGAAGGGGTACTTATAGGACTGCCCAAGTGCTAGGGTTGGCTTCATGGAGAATCCAAGATCAAGAAGAGGTAGTTGGGACAAATGGATTGGAAGCCTTTGGAATATTTCATCCTTAAACTACCTTCTTCTATAATAAATGGTCATTCCAACTGATTTGGCTCGAATGAAGGCCAACTGAACTTCAGTTTAGACCACATGTCATAGCTGTAGTAGCAATTTAGACTGCAGACTGCAGGTCTCAGCTATGGTTCAGACTGATTAGGCCAAGGAGCCTAAATTGAGTGGTTAGAACCACTGCTCTATCTTGGAGTCTATCCAAGATCTTCCATATGGTCTTGTAGCATGCCCTATATGAGTAGTCGCATTCGATATGGCATGTTTTAGGTGTCTACAGATGCCCCTTTTGAGATGCATTATGAGATCAAAAAATGTTGAGAAAAAATAGACCTCCTAAAATAATGTCAAAGGTTACATGATGATCATTAATCAGATCAACATTAGATGCCCCAGGTCCTGAAAAAGGATGCGCATCCTAGAATCATTGCTTCCAACTGGGTGGAAGGCTTAAATTTGAAAGAGTTTGCACTCATCATTAGACATTCGGATAGCATCAATGTCAAGTAGGCTTTCGTGCATGTCAATCCGAAAGGATGAGAGTTACAAACTAACTATCATATATGCTATTTTCCCCAAGCAAAGGGGTAAGCTTATGATAGCTATTGAAAATAATTCGCAAGGATGAACACAATTTGACAAGATCAAGGGATCTATGATTTCAGGGATCTTTTGTTGATTTTGATTCTGATTATGATATGATGACTACCCCCTCAAGCGAGGAGTCGATGAGGGTAATGACAATGAATAAAGTGATGAGGTCGCTTGACCACAATGAACGATCTGTATAAACTTATATTTGATCATTCTAATTACTTGGCTAGGCCTTAGTTCAGTGTATGATTGCAACTGTCAATAGTAATTGCACATTTCTATCCCATGGAGAAGTTGAGTTGCAATAGCCTTCTTAGAAAATCAAAAGGATACAATGCCTAATTAGATTTGTGTTGAATCAATTTGTCTATGATCTGCTGAAAATATGTCATAGGAGAAATGACATGAAATGCCTCGTTCCCATGGATCTGTCCAGCCTTGAAGGTCTTCTTTGGGATTGAAAATAAGCATATCAAATCAACAATGACAATTTTACCCCAAATGTCCTTATGGTTATTTACTCATCTTGTCGGATTGCATGAAGCGTCAGTCACTGCAACTACCAAGTGTATAGCGTAAATGACCGAATACGAGGTGCATTTGGCTTTTGACTTGTTTAATAATTTTTTTGTTTTGACTTTTAAAAATTTTAATTGATCCTGGTGCTTGAATAATTTGATAAAATGATAGCTCTTATTGATATTTTTATCCATTAGGAATCACTAATTTGTCATTTAAAATATTCCCATGGTGGGATTTTGATGTATTTAATACCAGTTGCAAACCACGCGTACAACCTATGATTGGAAATTTTAAATTTGGGAACTGCAACTCAGACTTGCGATTGCAAAACCCTAATTCTGGGATCGTGATTGTCAGCTGCAGTCCGAGGAAATTAGAAAAAAGTATATAAATTTTCCCATTTGAAAATTTCATTATTATTCCTTGAAAGTGATTTGCAACTAGAGAGCTTTGAGATGTGAGGAAGCATTACTGATGTGAAACTCTACTGAAACCACTACCTACCACCTCACACATATCCCGATGGCGGACCCTTCACAACCTTCATCCAACAGAGGGATCGGTGTGGGAAAGGTAACTCTAAATCGAGTCCTCGCACTCCTTACCAATTTAAAATGAACCTCATTAAGAAATGGTCTAAATTTACCTCATTAAACTGTTGGCAAAGAACCTCACACTAGTTAGGCTAGATTAGGTTTAATTTTTTGGGCTGCCAGACTAGGAAGTGACCCTAAAAATATCACGTTCTTAGACCACAATTGGTATATGCGGTTCCCAATTGATAGATTGGGAACCACAGCTATCAACCATGGTGGGATTCAAATCCCAACGGTCAAATTTTGACCACATGTGGGCCACAAGTTTGACCCATGGTTCCGCACTTGTTGAAATTTTTTTCAAATTTTTTGATTTTTTTTAACTTTTAGCAACTTTTTTAGATTTTTTGATATTTTAAGGTTGATTTTATCTACTTTTAGTTTTTCTTAGTCATCATTGTCCTTATACATTTTTGCTCTATAGAAATTGACCTCTAGAGCTAGGGAGCCAGATATCCTTCACACCCTCCATGATCATCTCACTGACCAAGAGCGGGAGTGGTTTGGTGCGGTTGGCTTCGACTATGTGCTTGATCTGCCCATGATCCGAGCAGAACAAGAATACATGAATGCATTGGTCTGGCATTGGAATACGTGGACCAACACATTTCACTTGCCCACAAGTGAAATGACAGTGACATTGGAGGATGTCTATCGGATCTTCAGGATCTTGATTGATGGGGAGTGCATCACCTCCACTCCTTTCACTAGTAAGGAGGATGTTTTTGATGACATTTTTTGTGACCTGAGTGAGGATGCCTAGGGAAGGACTGATCATGGGGGCATCCACATCGGATATTGGCATTGCAAAGGCATCTTCTTGGTTCGATAGGTTGTATTTATGCATCTGGTCATGCATGTTGTGCTTCTAGACTCCTCGGGAATGAGGATCCCCTAGAACCTCCTAGCCATTGTCAGGAGAGTTACACAAAGTTTGACATGGCGACCGTTGCTCTTATATTGGGGGAGAACCATATTGGCACAACTATACCATGATCTATATCAAATTACCCGTAGGTGTGGGGCAGGTATCAGCTACAACTTACTACTTTATATTTGGGGATGGTAGCACATCCGGTTTGAGCAGCTGACAAACCTACCTCTCATCATCACCACTATTCTTGATGCTCATCAGTGATATGTGGTATGCTAGCCCCACGAGGAGGAGGGATTCCAAAGTAGGACTCATGTTGGAGACCTGGACCATTATTTCCTCATATTTGTATAGCTCCCAGTGGGCAACATAGAGTGGTACCCGTACATGTATTGCCCCGCATAGGAGGAGGCTGATGAGTGACTCTAGAAGGCGAGGAAGGACAAGTGGTTACTCGACCACAAGGCTAATATTTGTAAGTATAATTTATTCTCACACATCTAACGATAGTTTGGTATGGTACAAGATATTTTGGAGCTACCTATGATCTATAGGTGCCTAGTTATGGAGAGGGATCTATAGTGAATCAAGCTAAAATCATTGGGGGATGAGGATGATGACTTCCAGGAGTCAAGCATGGCTAGGGATGGCACCACCCCAACATATGATACTTGGTGGTCCCTTCTACAGTGGCATGGAGAGAGACCCATCGGATGGATGGATGATGGCACTGAGACTGATCCAGATGGGTACAATGTGCGCTAGTGGACCGAGGGTGGATGGGGTGTGAAGGCCATAGTAGGGGATGCTCCATAGGTTGAGGTTGAGGAGGACATATCAGAGGAGGGTGACGTGCCTCCTAATAGTGAGGTGGAGCAGGTTACTAGCTCATATTGCTGATCTTTAGAGTCAGGTAGGTACACTACATACCTAGTTGTGATACAAGGATACCTCACTCGCCATGATAGAGGTGAATATTGCACATGGATAGAGCCAGTGGTGCACCTATGATGAGGATAGGCCTCTCCTCAAGGCACAACTAACTAAAGTAGAAACAGAGATCATGAGGCTCACTAGTGAGCATGATCTAGCACTAGCATAGCTGGATACCGTGACCACTGAGCATGATCTATTGAGGGCATCGATGGGACATTTCCCATCTACACAGGTTGTCATGGCATCTCCCACAACACAATCATCTTCATTACTAGGAGGTCGCGATCCCATGTACGAGATCAGGCAGCTCACTTCCCTCATTGAGGAGGGTAATACTATTTAGAATGTAAGGATAGCTCACATCTCTCATCTAGAGGGCCACATCAGGCTGATAGGTGGGGAGATTATAGAGGACATCTATTCTAAAGGGAATCACAGGAGTAGCTCTAGGACCTATTGAGGTGCAGCTTTATCTGCAAAACCATGACCAGTACCAATTTTACCATGAAAATCATCTAATACATGTGAAGCCTCATTCTTATTAAGACATCGAAGATAAATACCTTTGTGATTATTTCTATACAAGACCCCTTTTTTAATAATGAAGTTAGTGCATTTTAACCTCAAAGATATTATTTTAGTGGCATTTAAGTTTGGAGGGGTTTTACCATGGAGAATAAAGTACACGATGTCTTTATACCAATAATCATCTATGATTTCCTCCATCGTGTATTGTTGGCAACTGATTCATGGGTCAATTTGAGCAAGGGTCTTGGATAATCCTTGACCATGCACAATCTTCATTGGTTGAATTTCCAAGTCATACTCCTACAATGTAGAGATCCATTTTCCTCGCCTTTCACCCAACTCATTATGCAAATACATCATTTTAATTGCAGGGTTAGGTACTATTGCAAATACTTGACTATGCAAAAGGTAATGTCTAAATTTCTTGATAGTTTTGAATAAAGCATACATTTGTTAGTCAAGAATTGAAAATCTCACCTCCACATCCTTGAAAGGTTTACTTCCAAATGCAATTGGATTTTCAATGTTACCTTTGCTCTTTTGAGTGAGCACATTGGCAAATGAATGCTCTGAAGAAAATGAGTAAATGTACAAGGGTTTCTTGTGATCATGGTTTACCAAAATAGGTGATTTTGAAATTGCATCTTTCACACTTTGAAATGAATTCTTTGATTCATTACTCCAAGTCATGTTAACATCCTTCTTCATCATATTATTCAATGGATTGACAATTTCAGCAAAACCAAAAATAAATTTATGTACAAAGTTAATCTTCCTAAAGAAATATTTTAATTCTTTTTGCTTCCTGGTAGCTGAATCTTTTGTATGGCTCTTATTCTTTCAGGATCTATGGATATGCCATATTTAGAAATCATGTGACCCAATAATTTACCTCCTGTTAGGAAAAATATACATTTTTTAGGATTCAAAGAAATTTCATGTTCTCTACATTTTTGTAAGACCTTCCTCAAATCCCTACCATGGTCATTTCTATTTTTGGAAATTACAAGAATGTCATCGACATAAAAAACAATGCATTTACCTTTCAAATATCTAAATGCAAAATCCATTGCACTTTGAAATGTGGCACCTGCATTTAATAACCTAAATGGCATTCTTCGATAAGCAAATATTCCCCCTTTGGTTGTGAAATATGTTTTCATTTGATCTCTAGGATCGATTACTATTTGGTTGTATCCTAAATATCCATCTAGGAATGACATCATTTCAGATCCATTTACCATTTTTAATATGCTCTCTATGGATGGTAATGGATAGTTGTCTTTTTGTGAAGCTTTGTTCAGATTCCTAAAATAAATGCATAACCTAATTTCACCAGTTTTCTTTCTAACAGGTACAATGTTGGCAACCCACATAGAATACCTAATTGGAAAAATGATCTTGGCATATAATAACTTTTTAACCTCTTTTTCAATGAGATTTTCTAAAAGTGGCTTAACCGGCCTCTGTTTTTGCCTAAATGGTTTTGTATCTGGCTTTAGGAGAATTTTGTGAGTTATAATGTTTTGGTTATATGTTTTAAGATCATTATAACTCCACGCTATCACATCTTTATAATATTTTAAAGCATGCATGATACCTTCATTTTCATTAGATGTGGTAGCTTTACTTATGAGAATATTTTGTTTTTCTTCTGACTCACCAAAATTATAAGTGTCATAAGCATCTTGAGGTAGAGAAATCTTGTCGCATTGTTTAGTTTTGTAACCGATATCAAAAAGTTTTTCTAAAGAGAGCATACCTTGAGGGATATTATTGACCTCGGTCATTTCTTCACTTTCATTGATGTCCTCATGCAATATTTCATCCTCATCAATAACCTGGTTTTCAAAAATACCAGAGTTAGTTATAAAATTAAAGATATGCTTTTCACTCTAAAAAACATGAAAACTATTTGTATCGCTCCAAATTTTTCACACCCTTACCTTCAGGCTATAGGATCCGTGCCCGAAAGGGGGATGTGAAAAGGATGTCGTGGTACCTCGGACTGAGAGGACTTGCGAAGGTCCCGCCTCTCAAGGGAGGTGTATTATTGGTGATTTTTCGACGGATGGTGGGTTCACCAGGAAACATTTAATGGCAGTTTCCACGCCTAGGTTGGGAATGTGTTTTATGTGTTCATTTTATCCTTAAGCATTCATATCCTAGGTTTGGCCAAAATGCGTCTAAGCTATTCTATATGCAGATGCAAATTAAATGAATACAAAAAAGCAGAATTAAAGACAAAAAACAGAGAAATTACAAAATATAAAAGAAGAATACCTGATCCGGATGTCTGATGATGATTCTGATTCTTGAAGCAGTCAGGATCGCCTCTGATTTGACAGGATCGTCTGAGATCAGACAAGATCATCTGAGATCTGACGAATTCGTCAAAGACCTGCAAACAGAGAAATAGGTGCAAAATACAGAAAATACAACTATCCTAATAGAGGGAAACAGTGTAAAATGATAGCAATAATATCAAACTAAAACTTAAGAATAGAAACATGAATGAATTATGCTAATTTGATCACAATTATGGCTTAATTATGCATTTAATCTAGATGGGTGAACTCCAAAATGCAGAATAGTATAAAATACTGAATAAAATAAGCTAATTGCAGAATAAAACAACAGAGAAAAGATGGAGAAATGCAAACTTTAGGCACTGATTGCCTCAATGTTGACTGCAGTCGAAATCATCTCGCATTGGTACGAAATCGTCTCTGATTCGACAGGATCACCTCCGATCTGAACAGGTTCATCGACGACGATGTAAGCTTGCTCCGGCTGAAAAACAATATGGTACCTGCAACAAAATTGATATAGAACTAATGCAAAATAGAAACTTAGGATGTTTTAACATGTATGCAGTCGGGTTACAGGGAATTTCAGCCAGGGGGTGCTAAGGGGAGGGCTTAGGATTAAATAGGCTTAGGAGGGAGGTTAGGAGGTTGGAGATCATCCCTATTTGGGAGATCTCCAATGGGGGAGGGTCTCTAATGGCGCAGACACGCTTCTGCCCGGATTAGAGACCCGTTGGAACAGAAGCTAATTGTGCAAAATCAGTTTTGAGACAAGATCGTCTGGACGTCCTAGCCTAGACGAAATCGTCAGATCTAGGGCGATATCGTCTGATCGGCGACGATATCGTCAAACGGTCAAAACAACCTCTAAAAATGGCACGAAAAAGGGGAAACGGATTACCCGACGGTTAACGGGCGGTTTGGGAGGTTAAAATTTGAATTTAAATTATTTACTAGGATGAATGTAATTATTACAATTTCACTGCGCCAATTTTAGGGTGCTACATTTTGCCCCCTCTTTAGCGAATTTTTCGAAGAAAATGCGTTAAAGATGAGTTCTTCTCGATCTACGAGAAAGCAAAAATTATTCCCATTTTTAGGCGACGATTCTTGGTCGAATCGTACGACAACTTACTATGGTGCCCCCTCCGTGTTTTTACCCAAATCGAACGTTTGAGGTAAAAACATGGAAAAGCAAAATTAATTTTGAATTATTTTTGAATAAAATTAAGAAAAATAGGGTAAAACCCTAATTCATTTTTACTGTTCATTTTTACTGGTTTTAGAGCTCTGGAAGCAAAAATGGTGGAGACGACGCACAGATCAACAGAGGTCCGGCGCGGGCTACGGGTAAGAGTCTAGACTTAACTTAGAATGCTTTAATTTGATTTTACATGCTTTTTAGGTAAATTTTAATCAATTTTTGAGCATCGCGGCCGTTTTTGGGCCGTCGACGTCGTCGGGACGAAATCGTCCCGATTTCGACGAAATCGTCTCAATTTCGCCAATTTCGTCTAAGGGCGAAATCGACGAAAGGGGGACGATTTCATCAAATTAGGGACGATTTCGACTTGCAAAATCGGAGACGATTCTGCTCAAATTTGGGACGATATCGTCCAATAGTGGACGATATCATCAATTGCATAAAATTGAACTTATTTTACTTGCATTTTTAATTACTTGAATTGTTTATTAATGATTGTTTGTTGTTTTGTTGTTTATGTTGCAGAGAGGTTTGCTAAAAAGCAGGGAATGGAAGTATGGAGGTTTGAGAGATGACTTGGCCGCTCTTACACAGGCAGAGCGGGATCAGCTAGCACAGGCCGGCTTACAGCATGTGGCAGAGATGCCACAAGTGTCTACAGACATGGGGCTACTGACAGCCCTAGCAGAGAGATGGTATCCGGGTTCTTCCTATTTTTGGCTACCTACAGGGGAGATGACTCCCACTTTGGAGGATGTATGGAGGATTCTAAGAATCCCCATACAAGGATGATTGATCACTCCTACGGCCAATCAGGGCCATGCTATGGGACGATTGTGTGGTGACCCGAGCTTCACCCTGGAGAAGGGCGGAGTTAACATCGAGGCACTGCGTCAGATGCCTGGGGCATCTAGACTCACACAGGTTCTAGCTGGAGTGGTTGGTGGACTTCTGTTGTGCCACCAGAGCGGGTGCAGGGTGCCATGGATGCTAGCAGATGTGATCTACGATATGCGAGACCATGGCTACAGGTTTTCTTGGGGCAGCTATGTGCTATGCCGATTGTACAGGATCCTGCATGGGGTCGTGTACAAGGGCGGCCGATGTCTGGTGATGACATCGCTCCTACAGGTTTGGTGCTAGGAGCACATTGCAGTGCAGAGGCCGGTAGGGCTTCCTCTGATAGGGATTGATGGGGAGAGGCCCCGAGTCTTCTACTGGTGGCTCCGAAGAGGGTCACAGTGACGGATCGACCTTTCGATGTCCCGGAGACTGCTAGATGACCTAGTCCCGGACCAGATCACCTGGAGGCCTTGGAGAGAGCACCCAGGGTGGGCCGAGGATGGACAGGAGTTAGCTCGCGTCAGGCGAGTTTGTTGGCTATGGATGGAGAGGGGAGAGGTGGAGCTCCACCGCTATGACCGAGTTTTGTGACAGTTCGGTCTACAGCAGGGGATCCCATCTCTCAGGGATTATGAGTTTTCTCGGACTGTCCGGGATAACACCATAGTGAGCGGGGCTCCAGACATGCAGCGCTTCTAGAGTCAGGACTCGGACGATGCCCCCATTCAGCCAGTGGATGGGGACGACGCAGGGGTTGCGAGATGGCTACGATGCCTGGTACGCAGGCATCCGCCCTCCTCGGATGACGAGGGCTCAGGGTCCGATACACGTAGTTGTGCGTCGGATAGGGAGGCGACGCCAGGCGGCTATGGAGGCGGCCCAGGGTCACGATGGGAGAGAGGCGAGGAGGCCACGAGGCACAGGAGAGGCCACGACAGAGGGAGAGGAGGGAGGCGAGACCCCCTTCTCCATAGAGAGAGAGGCCACCATCGCTCGATAAGGGCAAGGGTGTCGACACAAGGGAGAGTAGTGAGACAGCTACTCTTCGAGCGAAGATGATCCATCTCCAGGCACAGGTGCAGACCCTACAGGAGGAGGCTGCACGACACCGAGCTGAGGTGACACAGCTCCGAGACGAGATTGCACGCCTCAGGGCACGGGGCGGAGGGGCGAGCACTGGGGAGCTGACACGGGCTATTGCCCAAATTACTTTCTACCAGACTTTGTACTATCAGCTGGTGCCAGAGGAGGATAGACTACCCCTGCCAGCTAACATCGTAGATCCGATCAAGATCGGGTCGTCGAGGACTTCGTCTCGATCGACGACTAGGACTCGTAGTACTACACATACTACGATGGGGCCACCTCGTCCACCTCAGGGCGGGGGAGGAGATGAGGCTGAGAGCTCGAGGGGTTCTCGAGGCTAGAGTACTGCACGACATTGTACAGATTGAGACATAGAGCATTTATTATTATTTTTTTTGTTGATAGAGGATTGAGTATGCCGAGGTACAGATTGTGGCATACCAATCCAGTTTTGATGATGTATATATACTGTTGATATATATATGATATGTTTTTGATCATATGACTTGTGTTATGTGTATGTTTATGATGCTTTTATGTTTGATTGATTAATTTGATGATTGGATTGAGGATTCATGAAATTATGTCGTGTTGAAAATTTATAATTTTGATGTCATGTTGTAATATTTTAAATGAAATAATCTGATGTAACAAATTGGTTGTTTGTGATGTAATGTGATAAAAAATAAAAAGAGACTTCTAACAATAATTTCAAAGGACATTGTCGCTAGTATAGACCATTTCATGGAGTCGCTGCTCACTCGGTCGTCAAGCTAATCCCAGTATAGAAATATTGTTAAAAGTAAAAGAGTGCTTAAGAGACTGTCTTAAGACTTTGGTGCAATGGTGCAAATGATGATGATGATGGTTTGTTTTTCAGATTTTCATAAAAATAGTATGCATGAAATAATGATTTTTGCTAGGCATAAATTCCTAAGTGTGATAAATTTTTGGATAATTCCTTAGGAATTATACCATCATTGCAAAATTTGAAGGTTGACATAATGACATGAAATAATGAAAATGTGCATGCTTTTGAAAAGCATAATTTGTGTAACATAATGATTTAAGTCATATGGTTTTCATGATTTTTAAATAAATGGGGAATAAAAATTGTTACAATGGTTTGCGCTAGGCATAGAATATGTAGGTATAGACTTATACCATCATCGCGAAAATCCAAAAAGAGATAGTTTTATTGCATGGTTGATTTTTAATAAACAGAAAATATGAAGATGAGGACTTGCGCTAGGCATAAAATTCCAATTTTGGTTTTGGAACTATACCATCGTCGCGAAAGTCAACCAGATATATATGTTTTGATTGTATAGTTTTGAAAGAAAATTTTGATTTTTCTATTATATAGTTGTCTTTATGCTAAACAACTGTACTTGAAAGAAGAAAATGAATTATTCCAAACAAGTTGCAAAAAGAATATTTCAAAGTATTTTGAAGACAAAAGTTAGATTTATAAGGAATCCCATGTGCATATGTGAATTCATTTCCAATCTTGATTTATCATAATGATACACAAAATCTCTCAAATACAAATGTGTGTGCAATTGCTTTGTTCATTTACCGAGTTTTGAGCAAGATAATATGATACAAGTGATTTGAAGAAACCAAATAAGTGTTCATTAACCATGATGTAGATGCATATAACCATACTAGACTACTATGTAGGTCGGATTATCAAGAGCTAGCTAATCCATAAGCGAGACATAGGTCCGTACAAAAGAAGGTCGCTAATGTGACAGACATATCGCCATGCTAGGAGTTACCCAAGGCCAAGCGAGGTTGGGCACAAACCACCTTGTTATGGGGCTTACCTCACAGTTTTCGAATAATTGAGAATTCCAGGGATTCAAGCTCATCAACCCTTCTTTTCTTTTCAAAGGGTAGGGAAAGGGATTTTATTGCTTTCTTGCTTTTGCTTTCTTTTGCTTTCTCTTTTTTCTTTTCTTTTTCTTTTTGTATTGTTGCTTGATTTTTGAGATAATGCTTGAAATATTCGTTGTAATGATATAAAATAACATTTTTTTTTTCTCTTTTTTTCTTGAACTTTTCTTTTCTTTTTCTATGCTAGGGATACTTGCTCGGATTAGTCTGTAGAGCAAGGGATTTTTAATTCGGGTAGGGGTGAGCTTGTCCTTTTGCCAATTCTCAAAGATTCTAGACCATGTGCATGATAGGATAGCGGGGGAAACTTTTCGCTCAAGAAATCACTTCTACTATGTAGCAAAACATGGAAATTACAAATATAATCATTTTATTGTGAAAAGATGTGCTTGGTTTAAGTAAATAACAAGATCAATTCTCTATGCTCAAACTTTATTTAATTGAATTTTGTGGACTTTGATATAAGAGAGATTAGTAATCATGCCAGATAAAATCAAGATATTTATTTTTGTGTGTGTGCAAGTGAGGGATTCCAAATAAATGCTAATTTATCAAAAATAATTTGAAACATATAACTGCAATAATTGTAAGAAAATATATATAAATAATTTTTGAGAAGTTTTGAGAATATTGACTCTCTCTTTCTTCTTTATATTGTTTTGGTTTCGAAAGAGTCAAGAATATTGCTGTTTTTATTTTTATCATTATTTTTTATATTATTTTGTTTTTTTTTTTTTTGAACAAAAAATTTAACAAGTGCCATAAATAAATGCAACAAATAGTTTTGAAGATTTTGATGATTATGAATGTTTTTGGTGTTTTTGAATTTATAAATTTGAAAGAAATACAAGATAGTGATTTTGAACAAATATATACATGGATGAAGTGACCAAATTTATACATAGTAACGTTTAAGATGCAAAATATTCATGGGTTCTTTAAGTTCTTTACCATCTAAGGTAGATAATTTGTATGCTCCCGATTCAAATTTAGCAGTAATAATGTATGGTCCAAGCCAGTTGGGCTCAAATTTACCTTTAAGGTCCTTAGTTGCATTAGTATTTTTTTTATTTTCTTTTAAAACAAGGTCGCCGATCTCAAAGGATCGATGACGAACTTTTTAGCATATGATCTTTTAAGCTTGTTTTGGTAGGCACGGAGATGCTCCAAAGCATTGATGCATTTTTCATCTAGGAGTTCCAGCTGATCGAGTCTACCAGCTCGATATTCATCTCCTACTTCGGTATCTTGAAGTAGCAGAGCCAAAGAAGGAACTTCTAATTCAAAGGGAAAAACTGCTTCAGCACCATAAACCAAAACAAATGGTGAAGTTCCCGTGGGGGTTCGAACACTAGTTCGATAGGCCCACAAGGCTGGATATAATTGAATGTGCCAGTCCACGGCCGGTTTATTGACCAATATTTTGAGGATTTTGATTAAGGTTTTGTTAGATGCTTCTGCTTGACCATTACCCTGAGGATAATAGGGAGTGGACCAGCGATGTTGAATCTTATATTTTTGGCATAATTTTTTAACATCTTTATTTTTGAAACAAGTTCCATTGTCAGAGATGAGATTTGCAGGAATTCCGAACCTACAAATGATTTGATTAAAAATAAATTTAGAGACTTGTGTGCCGGTGCGGGGAAGCTAAAGGCATAGCTTCAACCCACTTCGTGAAATACTCAGTGGCGGTTATGATGAATTTGTGTCCATCAGATGACACGGGATTGATTTTGCCAATAATATCTAAGCCCCATTTTGAAAAGGGCCAAGGAGATGAAATAGCCTGTAGCTCTTGTGCAGGCGCATGGACAAGGTCAGCATGTTTTTGACACTTGTCGCAATGGCGCACATACTCATGTGCATCCGTTTCCATGGTAGGCCAAAAGTATCCTATCCGAAGGAGCTTTTTAGCAATGACACTACCACTAAAGTGTCCTCCACAAGATCCATCGTGGGCTTCACTCAAGGCTGATTTGGATTCTTCTAAGTTCAAACATCTTAATAGGATACCTTCAAAAGATCTCCTATATAAAGTATTGCCAATTATTACAAATCGACTTGCTCGTCTACGTAATAACCGACGTTGGTTTCTATTAGAATTGGCAGGGAAAGTCCCATTTTGGAGAAAATCAAATATGTCCGTATACCAAGGTTCAGGAGTAGTTTCATTGATTAGAAACACATCCAAAGGTTCTAAGCATGACTTATTTGAAGCGGGTTCCTGGAGTCGACGAATAATGATAGTGGCATATTCGTCATCTAACTCCAAGGGTAGGAGAGATGCAACTGCGGCCATAGCATCAGCTGCACGGTTGCAAGTTCTAGGAATAGCTTCCAAGGTAACTTGATCAAATAGGGACATTAATTGTAAAACATAGGCCTTATATGGGCACAGTTTATCATCTCTGGTCCGATAAACTTCATTAATTTGGTTTATAACCGGTTGAGAATCACCAAAAACTAATAGATGTTTAATTTTTAGTGCCAAGGCAGCTCGTAATCCAAGGATTAGAGCTTCATACTCAACGAGTATTGTTGGTGCAAGCAAATGTCAATTTGAAGGACAGAGGAATAAGATGTTTTTGCGGGGATATTAAAATAATACCCGCACTAGCCCCACTCATGCATCGGGCTCCATCAAAGTATAAGGACCATTGTTCAGTATGGTCTGCCTCTAATTGAAGGCATTCATCAGGAAACTCGATGATGAGGGGATGGGTAGACTCTAAGGGTGCAGCAGCTAATTGATCTGCTATGATTTGACCCTTAACAGACTTCTGTCCTATGAATGTGAGATCAAACTCGCTTAGAGCAAGAACCCACTTGGTTGTGCGACCCGATAAATAAGGTCGACTCATGAGATACCTTAAGGGATCATATTTGGCAATGACATAAGTTTTTTGACTAAGCATATAATGTCATAATTTTTGCGTAGCAAACATGACTGCTAGACATAGTTTCTCTAATGCTGTGTAGCGGGTTTCATAACTGATGAAGGTTCGGCTAATATAATAATTAGCACGTTCTCTCTTTTCATCATCAAGCTGAGCTAACATAGCTCCTAAGGCAGAATCTGAAGCTGAAATATATAGGAGAAATGGGCGATCAGGTTTAGGCGGTGAAAGCACAGGTGGATTAAGGAGGTATTGTTTGAGAAGTTCAAAAGCTTCTCTACATTCATCATCCCAATTAAAAGGGACATCCTTCTTAAGGAGTTTAAGAAAGGGACCGGTTTTGTCCGCCGACTTATCGATGAAGCGACGGATAGCTTGAAGCTTACCTTGTAAACTTCGTAACTCAGATATATTAGTAGGTGCGGGCATATCAGTGATAGCCGCAATCTTGAGAGGGTCGATTTCGATACCACGTAAAGAAACTAAAACCCCTAATAGTTTACCGGACTTAACTCCGAATATGCATTTTTTTGGATTTAATCGAATAAGATATTCTCGTAATCGATTAAAAACTTTTCTCAAATCATCTAAATGATTATCTTCAATAATAGAGCGAGCTATAATATCATCTACATAATCATGTAGGATATCATGCATCATATCATGAAAAATATAGGTCATAGCTCGTTGATAGGTTGCACCTACGTTCTTTAAGCCAAATGGCATCACTTTCCAACAAAAAGTACCCCAAGGGGTAATAAAGGTTGTTTTAGCCTGATCTTCAGGAGCTATCCTGATCTGATTATAACCGGAGAATCCATCCATTAAGGACATCATCCCACTCCCGGCAGTAAAGTCAATGATTTGATCCATGTTTGGAAGAGGAAAGTCATCTTTAGGGCATGCAGCGTTAATATCTCTAAAATCTGTGCAAACCCTAACTTTGGTAGCTTCTTTCTTGGTGACTTGGAACTACATTTGAGATCCATTCAGCATAATCAATAGCTTGTATAAAAACAACATTCAGGAGTTTTTCTAACTCCCCTTTGACTAGCAGAGCCACTTTGGGATGCATTTTTCTAAGTTTTTGTTTAACCGGTTTAGCATCCGGATGGACCACTAGATGATGCATGACTACGGAAGGGTCTAGACCTGGCATATCTTCATATGTCCAAGCGAAGACATCTTCATACTCTTTAAGGAATGCAATGTATTGTTCTTGTTTTTCTTGACTTAATTCTGATCCAATATTGATTATGTGAGGATTATCCTCGGTTCCAATATTAATTTTAATGACGTTTTCTACCTCCATGTGTAGATCTCTTTCAAAATTAGGTGGGGCGGGTGAAACGCCCAATTCTTGTAATTCTTGTAAGGTTAATTTGGATAATTCATCTTGAGGATTAGTGGTCTCAAGTTGGGCTATAGTTGGTATAGAACCATCAAAATAAAATCCATTGTGTAACATCTCTTCAACGAAGACATCATGGAAGATATCTCCTTCCAACTCTTCATCGGGGTCGACAATCATTTCAGGGTAAGCTATGGATAGCATGTTACATGTAAACGACTGATTTTTAAGAGGCAAATCATCACGCCTATCCAAATAATCTTGATAACATATGAGATGATCATCATCTTCAAAAGGAAAGGGTTGACCCTTACTAGGAAATAGGCCCACACCACAGCGGGCAGGCCACGGTTCTACCTCGAAAGGTTCTTTCATGCCATTTTGGAAAGGTCCCAAGCCTTTCCCTTTATATCCCATTTTAAGCATCATGGGTTTAGCTTTAATATATTCATTGGTAAAATAACACCGAGCGTATCCCTCATGATGAGTTTTGATATTCCGAGGGATTCTTCCCCAGTCATATCCTTTATAAATGAAGGCACAACTCCCGACTTGGTAAGTACTTCCCATAGGTTGTGGGAGGCCCAAAGTACGAGGAGATGGCGGCAAGTTATTTAAAAGAATTGAATCTTGCATGAAAGCATTTGTCTTTTCTGATATTAAGGTTGTGGATAAATCTGGTAAAAGTTCATCGAAAAGGGCATAAGATGTAGAAGGATTATTCCCTATATCTTTAGATGTGGAAGGTATGATAGATGTGTCTATAGGTTTTGAATTTATAGGGATAGAACATGAAGGATTGGTTGTAGATTTAAGATCTTTTTGAGGTTCTAGAGTGATTTGTTTAGAAGATTGTTGATCTATATAGGAGGATGAAATTAATGGAGGGGAAATAGGTGAAGTTATGGGTGTGTGTTTCACAGTTTTAGATGAAAAATAAGAACTAGGATGTGTGGATGACAGAGCGGGGCAAAATTGCACTCCAACGGGTTCTGCCAAAGCACACATATCAAAGGGTCTAGGGTCACCATGGATAGTGACCAACTGATTTTTAAATTCAAATTTAACACATTGGTGTAAAGTTGATGGGACCGCTCGCATCGCATTGATCCAAGGGCGACCCAAAAGTATATTGTACGATGTTGGGCAATGTACAATAAACACGGTTGTTTCTAGGGTTCTAGGACCAACTTGCAAGGGGATGGTAATAACTCCACACGTTTCTTGTGTTTCGTCATTGAAAGCTTTGATAATCATATCAGTTTTCTTCATTTCATCACTTCTAAAGCCAAATCTTTGGTAGAAGTCAAAAGTGCAAATGTTTAGAGATGAGCCATTATCAATCAGGACTCGTTTGACAACTACATCTCCAATTAGAGCAGTAATATATAAGGGATTATCCTTATGTAAACTGTGTTGTGGGATATCTTTATCTCGAAAGTCAATACAATCAACCTCTCGAGTGATGATAGTATTGGCCATAGCTTCAGGTTGGATGTTTTGAGGTACCATCATTTGGCTTAATGTAAGCATCAACTCATCCCTATGGGTGGGAGAGGATCTTAATAAATCCAAAAGGGAAATTTTGGCTGTAGTATTGGATAATTGCTCATTAATATTGTAAGGGGGTTTAGGTTGAACATTAGGAGCATGATTCCCTTTATTGGGATTTTTCAAAATGAATGGAGCCGATCCATCATTCTGATTTGGTTCTTGTTGAGAATTTTGAGCCTGTTGTCGGGTAACGACTCCAATGGTACCTACAATGTTATATTGAGGACGTTGAACTGGTCTCGGTCTAGCATTTATGGCTTGTTCATTTGAGAGGAATTGATTAGAAGAAGGTCGAGTAGTAACTCTTCTAGGAAATGGTTCTTCTGGAACCATGGCATCTGTGATGGGTTGAATAGGATCTGATTCATTTTCAGAACTATTCGATTGGTTTGAAGTAATGTCTAGTTCACTTTCAGTATCTGATTCTATATCACTAGAATCAGAAGTTTGAAAATTATGTAAGGGCCTGGTCGTAACCAGGGATAAGGTTGTGTCAAATATTTGAGGATCTTGAACAGGTAATTGTCCGCTAATGGTTCCTACATATCGGGTAGGAGGAGGAACATTATGATGTTCGATTTGATTGGCTACCTCTTTACCATGTCTTGGTAAAGGGTGTTGAAATATGTCTAATGTTTGATTAGCATTTTGATTTTGATTTTGGGGAATGGTCTTTTGAGTATTATTAGGAGCGTTTTGTTTAGGTTGGAAGGCTTGCACCTCCATTTCATTATTATCAATCAAATCTTGTATTTTATGTTTCAACCTTTTACAAGCGTTGGTAGAGTGTCCGGGTCCTCTATGGAAATCACAGTGTAAGTCGACTACTGTATCCGGGTATAGTTGGATCAGGTTCCCGGATAGCTGGTAATTGGATCAAACCTCTTTCGAGTAATTGAGGTAAAATAGTTGATAAGGGTTGATTCAATCTAGTAAATTCTCGAGGAGGCTTATCAGGAGGTTTCAATATAAATTTTTTTGTTGTCTTCGTTGCATTGATATTAGCAACATTTTTTCTGTCAGTGACTCCATCACCGACAACTTGTTTGTTTTTATATTGATTTCTGGATGTTTTCTCATCATCCTTCTTCCTAAGTTGGCCTCTCCTAATGAGGGCATCTTCTACTCTTCGAGCTAAATCTATAGCTTGATCGAAGGTAGTTAAAGTAGCAATTGATAGCTCATAAGATATTTGTTCTTGTAAATTATTGATAAAAATGTCCAACATTTCCCTATAAGGTAGCACAAAGTGCAGTTTTCCTATCAATTGCCTCCATCTAGCTAAGAAATCGGCAAAACATTCATCCTTGTCTTGTTTTAAGTTGTATAAATCTTTAATGGTTACATGCCTCTCGATGTAGGCACTAAATTGATGGACAAATGATTCAGTTGTTTCTTCAAAGTTTCTCAAGGAATGAGTGGGCAATTGATAGTACCACTCTAATGCCATTCCACCTAAACTTTTTGGGAACATTTTTAGTAATAGCAAGTCATCATGTGATATATCATGACATGCTATCCTAAACATGCGAAGATGCTCTATGGGATCTTCGGTTCCTTTATATATAGGCAAGATAGGCATGGGAAAATGCTTAGGGTATGGTTGAGCTACAACTATGGGATCCAAAGGTTGACTACAGATCTCTCGATAATTGTACGAGGGACGGTAGGGATCTATCTGGTCCATACGCGAAGCTAATTGTTTCACCATGGCTTCCAGATTACTAGTTTGCCCACCATATTGGTTCGGTAGGGCATTGACATGGGTTTTGTGAGCATATGATGGAGGGACATGAAGATTAGATGCTATGTTACTATTGTGTAAATTGTTGGTAGGAAAAGTGTTATGAAGGAATTTTGAAGTTGTATTATGTTGTATTCCAGATTGTTGAAAATTGGTGTTTGGCTTCGTTTTAGGTTTTTGTTTACTTGAAGCATATTGCTCAATAGTTTGGCGGAATAAAGTAGTGAAGGAAGTTTTCTTTTGTGTGGGAATGATTTTAGGTTGAATAACAGGTTCCTTAGGAGGTTGGATAACTTTGTTGTTTTGACATGTTTTGCATCATAGTGACCATGTCTGTATTGGATGGCCCAACCTTATCACTTTCTTGATCAATGAAAGACAAGGGATTAGTGCGCACATCATACATATATTCCATGGCTGCTTGAGTGTTACTAATTTGCCCTTTATCAATACGAACTGCCACATTAAGGGCATCAATGTTATCATTGAGAAATTTCTTGAAAATGATCTATGTTGTCAAAAGCAATAGTTCCATCTGGAGCTACTCTAGGGGATGAGGGTCCATCCTCTTTAACACTTCCTTCTTGTTCATTGTCTTCACCTAGGTCATGTTCTGGTTGATCTAGAGTTTTTCCTTCCAGAATTGGATCTTCAGGAAGGACATTTGGGTCTCTAGTTGTATCTTGTAACCAATCTTCTTCTTCTCCTACAGTTTCTTTACCATTCCTAAGTTTAGGCATGGTGCTTTAATTTTAGATTTCAGCAAATATATATATATATATATATATATATATATATATATATATATATATATATATATATATATATATGCAACAAGTTTAAGAGGTATATATTAATTATATACCTACTACAATATCTAAAATGAAATGTTTAAGTTTTTGCTATGTTTTTTAGTTTTTTTTGTTTTTGAAATAATATTGTAAAGATGACAAATAACACAATAAATGCAAGAAATAATGCTGAAAGTAAATGATCTAGTTTTCTATAAACAATTTATAAATATCATTAATGGGCTCTAGTTCTTCAGGAGTCATGAAGTGTTCTTCTTCAAATTGAAAGTTTTCTTTTAAAAATTTAATGAAAAGAGCTATAGTGATATTATCTGTCTCAGATGCTGGTTGATAGAAGTAAAGCTCGTGGCAATACTCTCGATATAACACAGCTCGAGGAACTCTATTCCATATTTCCCTATCTGTAAGAACAACCTCTTGGTCTTCTACACGACCTAGGAACTGGTGTACAATGGCTGCGTTCTCGAGGTATTCCTCGAAGGTGAACAATTCTGAAGATACAAGAGCTCTCCTATAAGCTAACCATCTATGCCAGGCTCTCTGAAGTTCATGATAAAAGACAAGTTGATGAGGATCCAGGATTCTATCTAGGACTAGCCTCTTGATTTGTTTAAGTTGTGTTGACCTAGATGAGATGACACTAAGTCTTCTATCAAGTTCGTCCCACAAGAGTTGATTTCTATCTGTTTTAGGCACACTAAGTACAGAATTGATTTCTATGGCTGCCAATTGGTTTTCTACATTTATAGTAACTGCTAATATTTTCTTAGGAGCTACCATCTAAACATGATATTAAATTTAAATGATCTAAAATGCATCTATGTTTTAGTTGTTTTATTTTTTGTTTTGTTTTCAAAAGGTTTATAATGCATTCACGTCGGGTTCACCAAAATGTATCGCTCCAAATTTTTCACACCCTTACCTTCAGGCTATAGGATCCGTGCTCGGAAGGGGGATGTGAAAAGGATGTCGTGGTACCTCGGACTGAGAGGACTTGCGAAGGTCCCGCCTCTCAAGGGAGGTGTATATTGGTGATTTTTTGACGGATGGTGGGTTCACCAGGAAACATTTAATGGCAGTTTCCACGCCTAGGTTGGGAATGTGTTTTATGTGTTCGTTTTTAGCCTTAAGCATTCATATCCTAGGTTTGGCCAAAATGCGTCTAAGCTATTCTATATGCAGATGCAAATTAAATGAATACAAAAAATAGAATTAAAGACAAAAAACAGAGAAATTACAGAATATAAAAGAAGAATACCTGATCCGGATGTCTGATGATGATTCTGATTCTTGAAGCAGTCAGGATCGCCTCTGATTTGACAGGATCGTCTGAGATCAGACAAGATCGTCTGAGATCTGACGAATTCGTCAGACGAATTCGTCAGAGACCTACAAACAGAGAAATAGGTGCAAAATACAGAAAATACAACTATCCTAACAGAGGGAAACAGTGTAAAATGATAGCAATAATATCAAACTAAAACTTAAGAATAGAAACATGAATGAATTATGCTAATTTGATCACAATTATGGCTTAATTATGCATTTAATCTAGATGGGTGAACTCCAAAATGCAGAATAGTATAAAATACTGAATAAACTAAGCTAATTGCAGAATAAAACAACAGAGAAAAGATGGAGAAATGCAAACTTCAGGCACTGATTGCCTCAATGTTGACTGCAGTCGAAATCGTCTCGCATTGGTACGAAATCGTCTCTGATTCGACAGGATCGCCTCCGATCTGAACAGGTTCGTCGACGACGATGTAAGCTTGCTCCGGCTGAAAAACAATATGGTACCTACAACAAAATTGTATAGAACTAATGCAAAATAGAAACTTAGGATGTTTTAACATGTATGCTGTCGGGTTACGGGGAATTTCAGCCAGGGGGTGCTAAGGGGAGGGCTTAGGATTAAATAGGCTTAGGAGGGAGGTTAGGAGGTTGGAGATCATCCCTATTTGGGAGATCTCCAATGGGGGAGGGTCTCTAACGGCGCGGACACGCTTACGCCTCGGATTAGAGGCCCGTTGGAACAGAAGCTAATTGTGCAAAATCAGTTTTGAGACAAGATCGTCCGGACGTCCTAGCCCAGACGAAATCGTCAGATCTGGGGCGATATCGTCTGATCGGCGACGATATCGTCAAACGGTCAAAACAACCTCTAAAAATGGCATGGAAAAGGGGGAAACGGATTACCCGACGGTTAACGGGCGGTTTGGGAGGTTAAAATTTGAATTTAAATTATTTACTAGGATGAATGTAATTATTACAATTTCACTGCACCAATTTTAGGGTGCTACACTATTTACATTATCTAGAATTGAGGGACAAGGCATGAGTTCAATCATAAATTTTTTAAGATTTTTATTGTCGATTGGATTGAGCGTACCTGCAACAACGGTTAGTACATCTACAACATGGTTGCCCTTTCGAGAAATCAAAGCAATGTTAAAGGTAAAAAATTCATCAATTAGGCTTCTAACCTTATTCCTATAATGGATTAATATTTTATCATTGCCAAAAAATTTACCCTCAACCTGTTTAACTACTAGCTATGAGTCTCTTAAAACTATTAAGCATTTGATTACCTTACTCAAAGCTATTTGTAATCCACAAACCAATGCCTCATATTCTACTAAATTGCAAGTACAAGGGAATTGTAAATGATAAGCATGAAATGAGGTCTTACCTTTGGGGCTTATGAGTTCCACCCCAGCACCACTACCTTGCCTAGATCTAGATCCATCGAATTTTAATATCCAAACAATATTGTTCTCTGCAAGTGATTCGTTAGATATACCTTGATCTTCTGGCTCACTAGTTATTTTGATCACATCTAAAGCATATGTACCAAGTTCTGTTTCACTATACAAAATTTCATTTGTTCCTTTATTGTATTTCGTGATGAGATATTTAAGTCTAGGTTCTCTTTCAAACCGGATTTGATTTGCTACTCCCTTCCAAGGTATCCACATGTGTGAGAAATCTATTGAGAAATAGCCATTCAATTTCTTGCTCCAATCCCTACTCAATAATAACCCATATTTAGCATAAATATCAGCAACTTGAATATCAATGTATTGCTAAATTATGGGTTCTGATGTAATTTGAATGAACATGTTTTTCAACATACCTACCACATTCACCTTTGTTTTATATAATTGGACAACTATATTATTCGTCTTCGTAGGAGTGAATCCTAATCTTTGGCAAAATGAATAGGGCATTACATTACCTGATGCTCCTGAATCCACTATGTAATTGTGTACATTCTTTCCTAAAATTTGAACCGTTAGCAGAAAAGGTAAAGCTTCTTTTTATTTTTTAGCAAAATATTTAACCTCAGTAACATCATGGCTCTCTTTTGCTTCTTGAAACCCTAGGTTTTGCATTAAAAGTTTCCTTTGTTCAGGTAATTAACAAGCATCATAAATATTAATGTTGGCTTTTTTTTCTTCAAATCTTTGATAATGTTATAACTTGTAGATTCAACATCTTGAAATTTTGGCATGTTTTTCAGAGTTACCTTTGACTTTTCAGGAAAAGGTGGTGGAATATGATTGTTATTAGATTTGACATTAGGTGGCACATTCAAATTCTTAGTGGGGTGGAATATGTGTTATAAATTTTACCTCTACTCCGTAAATGGTAGTCATGATTTGGCTTCTTGTATTGTTTTAGAGTATGCACTTCCTCCACAATTTCACTTTCTTCTTCCTCAGTTTCACCTATTTCACACATGTCACTACAAAAGCTGAACTCTTACCTTTTCTTGTTCTAGCCTCATCCACATAATTATTTGGAACTAATTCCATTTTATCATAACCTTGTTGAATGTAATTTGCAACACAACTAAATTCATTGCATTCTAGTTCATTATGTTCATAGTACCATGCAATCTACACCAATTATCTAACACTACTTCTGTGACATTAACAATAGTGGCTTTTGAGTTTGATCTAGAAGCTCCATTATTGTTTTACACAGGGGTTGGTACACCCCCATTATTTGGTCGCGTGTTAAAATTTTTAGTTCTTTGCATGGTGAATATTCAATTAGGTTGAACATTTTGATTGTTTTGCTTCCGCATTTGTACCATATCATTACTCAATTTAAGGCACATTATTTCTAAATATGCTACCTTTTTGGGATCAAGAATATCATTAGTAGGTTGATTTTGGTTTTGAGTTGCAACATTTGGGTTTGGTGGAACATTTTGAGTAGTTGGATTCAACCAACTAGAAGTGTTTTGATTTGACATGTTTGGTTGAGGATTCAACCAACTTTGATTAGGCACATTTTGATGAATTGTCGTATTTGAGATATTTTTTTGAGGCATAACATGGGGAAAATTTTGGTTATGTAACAAATTTGATTTACCCATGGGTTAGAATTCATAGAATTTGTTTGATTTTGCATGTTTTGCATAAACATCGAATTACCCTGCTGCATTTGTAGATTTTGTAATTTTTGAGAGAACATGGGATTATTTTGTTGTGTTTGAAAATTCTAAAATTGATTCAAGTTTTGATTTGGGGTAACATTTCCAAACATATTAAATTGTGATGCATCATTTCTAGTTTTCTGTGAGGCATAATGAATCTCTAACAACATTAGATTGTTTTGTGGTGCATAAGCCATTTTATTTGGTATTTGAGAAATCATGTTTAACATGGGAGTTTGATTCATCAAGGCATTATTAATCATGGGTATTTGATTTTGCATACCCGAATATCTAATCGAAGGTAGTTGACCAATCCTGCAACTCGAAAGCATCATCTATTTCTCCACAAAAAAATCTTTTGTGTATGCTCCTGTGAGTGTTGTTATCTGACCAGTTCTTCTAACAAACATCGTTGTTAATGGATCCAATGATCCGATGTAAACTTGGATTGTGATATATTTTGTAACATTGTAAGGAGCAGTTAATCATGAGTACATTTTATGGAACCTAGTATTGAACATACGTAAAGGTTCATTAGGTTCCCTACGAGTTGAAGCAAATTGCAGATAAACACTAGCAGGATCAATTGCAAATTTAAATTGTGTGATGAAAGCATTTTTGAGCATATCCCAAGAAGTTATTGAACCATAGGGTAAGCAAACATACCAATCGTAGGCTATCTCATCCAAGGTTAGAGTAAACAACCTACATGCGATGTCTTCATGTTCGACCTGTAGTCTGGACATGGCATTTGTATATGTTCTTCCGCCATGCGAGTTCCATCATGCTTATATCTTGGTAAATATTTCTTTACACTCTTTGACATGCCATGGGAAACACCTGGTATATTTGGTAGAATTCACTGATTTCCCATCCATGCCAAATTTCTCACAGGTGGAGCAGCCATATTGAGATGTGAGGAATTAACAAGCACACTTGAACTAGCATTAGCAATGTTAGGAAGATTTATAGTTTGGGTCTTACTTCGTCTATGTATTTTGGTGGGTGATAAAATTTGGAATATTGTGGACCCGATAGACTTAGACCTAGTGATTATTTGTTTAGACACAAGTTTAATTCAAAATATCACTAATCCAAAATAAAATACTTGAAACATATGTTATGATAAATCAATGTAACTGCAGTATTCAAGTATATAATAAACAACTCAAGAACAAATGTGATTGAGAAAATTGCATGAAAAACAAAATTAATTACCATTTTTTCAAGCCCTCCTTCTAACACAAATTTGTTGAGGTGTATTTTTGTTTGCGGAACCATGACCAGTACCAAATTTACCATGAAAATCATCTAATACCATGAAAATTAATTACCTTCGTGATTCTTTCTATACAAGACCCCTGTTTTAATAATTAAGTTAGCGCATTTTAACCTCAGAGATATTATTTGAGTGCCATAAAATTTTGAGAGCGGGCTATTATTGGCCCCATTTGTTTAAATATGTACATTGTCATGTTTATCATTTTTATGTTTGTCAGGTTGTTGCAAATCATGAGAGAAATGTGCCAATGTCGTTGCAGCATGTGATTGAATCAAGACCATTCACTCAATGGGGGCTCGATTTTGTGGGATAAATTAGTCTAAATTATTTTGCACAACACAAGTACATTATGAATGACACCGATTACTACACTATATGGTCGAAAGCAATTTCGATGAAGAACTGCACTTTAGAGGTTGTGGTTCAATTCTTGGAAGAAAATATTATCACTCGGTTTGGTATACCCAATGCTATTGTTAGTGATAATGGTTATGCTTTTGCATCCATTCATTTAGCAGAATGGGCTTACGAAAACAAGGTAAGTTTGAATTTTACCACAAACTACTACATACAAGGTAATGGTCTCGCTGAGTCTACTAATAAAAACTTGTTGTTAGTCATTAAAAACTGCTTGAACATAATCCACGAGAATGGCATTCGAAACTTAAATTTACATTATGGGCAGATAGGATCAGAATTAAATAATCCATAAGAAAATCTCATTATCATTTAGTATATGGATAGGATCCATTATTTCCCACTAATATTAAGCTCCAAACTTTGCAATTCATGAAATATTATCTTGAAACTGATGATAAAGTTGAATCCCTTTTAGTGAATATTCTTAAGCTTGATGAAAACTGTGAGGAAGCCTTACTTCACTTTAGCAAGAATTAGGATGTGGTGAAATGTTGGTTTGATAAATAGGTAACTGTGAAAGCTTTTATAATCTCTGACTTAGTTTTATTGTGGGACAAAGTGCATGAAAGGAAAGGTGATCACAAAAAAATTGATAACTTGTGGTTAGGCCCATACCAAATGTAGGAAATCTTAGGTGAGAATGCTTTTAGACTGAAAAATTTGAGTGGATAAAGCTTGTGGCTTCCTGTGAATGGGTGTTATTTGAAGCATTATTTTCAAGACTAAGCATGAGAAATGAGTCTTATTTATACATTATTGTATATACTATTTTGTCATGTGATGTGCTGGTGTCATGTGTTATTTGTTGTGTTGTTTTGTTTTTTGTTGTGTTTTTTTTCATGTGTCTTGTTATTTTATTGAGCTTAATGATAGATGGACTTGGCCAGATCTTGTTGGATTTTAGTGACAAAATGTGTTTCAAGTTGGAATAGTTTTAGGTGAGTCTTCCAAAGAGTAGGGTAAAGCTACCTAGTTTGAGGACTTGTGAAACCTGGAAAAAAGGAAAATGAGGTATTGGTTTATGTCCTTATGAATGTGAAAAAAGATAAAGCAAATATGAAAAATTGGAATTGTATCGCAAAACCATGTATCCTTACATGCACTCGCATTTCATAAACATGTTTCATAGCATTGCATACATCACCCTTGCACTCCATATTTCATATCCCATAGAAAGATCATTTATCAAATTCAAAAGGTGTTAATTGGTTTTGTCAAAGATCATGTTGATTTAATTAGGGGCACTTTCACAAAGGCATTTTGTACAAAATTGTAAAAGGCAAAAACTTCAGGTTGCACACCATAGCTTCAAAGTTCTTAAATGTTTTAGTCCCTCAAAAAATTCTAGTATGGTAGGAAACCACCTAAAAGCATGTCAGATTCTCTTACGATCATTGTGCAATATACACTAAATGGGTCTTGAGATCGAGGACTAATGTTGAAATCGTCTGGAACCAAACACAGTTTACACATATTAATTTTTTTTGGGTAAAATGGTCAAAACCATACTTGGAAGAAAGTGTAAGGTGAAAAGGGACATCCTTGTCAATCCTATCATACAACATAGTCCATAAAATTTAAATACTTGAAAAATTCAAACAAAGTCAGAGTAGTAAGGATAGGGTCAAATTATCATCATACTTCGATTGAGAATCCAATTCCCCAAATATCTAAGTTTATTTACATCATTCACCAATGGATCGTAAGTATTCATACTACTCATCTATCAAAAGGAAGAGTAGTTGCACCCAAGGTTCAAGAAATCAAAAATCTAAACACATCATTTACCATTGGGTCGTAAGGATTCGTACTACTTGTTTGTCAGAAGGAAGGGTATTTATCCCTAGGATTCAAGCAATCAAAAACCAGACTATGGACTATGGGGTTAACCTCCATCAAAGCTATAGATGCTTGAATAGCAGTGGAGTATGCTCATGCATGGTGACATGTCTTGTTGCAAAATCAAGACCTCTGATCATTCAAACGAGCAGGCTAGCCTTGTGGTTCTTTCATAACAAGTTTAATCATTTGGTCAAAATGAGGTAATGAACTCACTTGCACACACATTAGTTCTGGATGATAGTAAAGTCATAATTGAGCTCTTGATCTGGTAAGGAATTCAAATCACACACATTTGGTCCTAAGAGGGTTGGATGATTTTTAGTGTGTTTGTTTATTGTACTAGAGTTTTTGAGTATATGTATAACATGTCATTCATATTCTATCAATGTAAGCTAAAACATTCATCTTACGAAGGGGATCTGGTTTTTGGTTAAATTTTGAATAGATTATTGAATGCACGAGGAGAATGGAGGAGCAAAAATGAAGTAATAGAGGAAGCAAAGAAGGAGCGATGGTGGCTGGCGAGAACCTTGAATAGGCAAATGGTGAGGATCCAGAGATAGGATTTGTTGTAGCAGGAAGGGGACAAGATTCCTTCTCCACACGGTTTGAAAAAGCAAGGGGGAATGACCCTCCTAACAAGCATCCTAATATAGGGTCCCAGTAGGGGATAGGGGACCCTAGGAAGGGACCATACTTCTTGGAAATGTTAAAAGGGATAAGTAAGGAGGTTTTTGATGACCTACCTCCTTTAATACCAAACAACAACAGGATAAGGGCCCCTCCTAAAGGAAAGCTTTTTGGCCTTGGAATCTCATTCTCTAGTAGGCAAGTTCCTAGGAAGGAGACTTGATATTGAGACAATACGATCTTGGGATTGGGCCAAATGGAAAACTATAGGAAACTTAGATATTGTGGCTCTATCGAGGGGGTTTGTCATGATAAGACTCAATAAAAGTTGATGCAGATCGCATAATGATGGGAGGACCCTAGTTTCTACGGAAACATAGTCTCTTCCTTAGAAAATTGGGGGAGGATTTTGATCATGAGAAGCAAAATATAAATATAGCACCCATTTGGGTCCATTTACCAAATCCCCCTCCATAGTTCTTCAATGACTACTAGCTTCAAGGCATAGCTAGAAATATAGCAGAGTTGGTGACCATAGACTATTCGACCAGGACAAGGACCAAAATGACACATGCCATGATTTATGTGAATGCCAACCTAGATTCCAAAATTTTGACTCAGGTAGAGTTAGAATATGGAGAATATCTAAGGATACAACCGGTGGAGTATGAGAACAAGCTGGCCTTCTACAGTGAATGTAAAACACAAGATCATATTCAGAATCAATGTTCGGTCCCAACAACTAACAAGGAAGCCACGAACAAAACCCATGATGGCAAGGCTAATGGGATAGGGATCCCTAGAAACAAAGGACCACACCAAAATTTTAGAGGATACAGGTCAGTCAGACCCAACTAGGACAATCGGGTCACAACAGTCCAACCCCAACTTCGGGAGAAAGGAAAGCAACTTCGTGAGGATGACAAGGACCTTCAGGTATGTAACAAGGATCCTACCTTTAAAAAAATTGAAATCTTAGCCAATATCGAGACTGAAAAAGAAAATTATGAAAGAAAAAATCCCCAACTAGAGTTTACTGAAACCCTAGAATCCCCTTCTAAGTCTGGTCTGTCAACGTTCATGACAAAAAATCCCAAAAATTCTTGTTATGGAAAGAAGTAGGATCTGGATTTCTACAGTCATAATATGGAAGGAATGGAGTCAAGGATCGAGGTTGTGGAATTAGTTGGTATCAAAATATCCTCCAGTCTAGTTTTGTAGTAACTTTTCCCTTATCCAGTCAGCCCTAAACCAATAGAATCCTCAAGGATAAGCCATCTGATTGAGGATCTTGAAACATAAGAGTTAAGCCAAAATAGAGAGGATGATGAAAATGGTGATGAAACCATTCAAAATGAGAAGAGGGAATCCAGTCCAATATTAATTTAGTACATGCCTCCTAATTTTATCCCAAAACAAACTAGAAGTACAACCAAGTCTCCCATTGATTATGGAAGTGAAAAAAAAAGAGGGCGGATGACCACTGCAAAGCACTAAAGACTTAGAATCAATAATGAAATTGCTAATGGGAAACAAAGAACACTTCTGCAACAATCTATTCTGATCCAAGATGATAGCAAAACAAAAAATCCTCCTCTAGCCCAAGGAAGGGGGAGAGGCAAAAACAATAAACAGTATAAATGAAGGTGCTCTCATGGAATGTGAGAGGCCTAAATGGCCCAGCAAATCAAAGGGTGGTAAAATCAATAAGGAAATATTTTAGTCCCACAATAATTTTTCTTCAAGAAACAAAAACAGATAAAATGCAATTAGCATCCATAGCTAGAAATAGTTGGAAAAAAGGGGAAGTTGCCTTCCAATAGGCAAGAGGAGCATCTAGAGGAATCATGATTTTGTGGGATGCAAATAAATTAAAATGCAGTGTGTTACAGGCTAATGACAAAGTTATTAGTGTATGATTTCATGATATTGATCAAAACAAATCCTATATTATGTCAAATGTGTATGCTCCACTTCCATACAGGGGCGATCAGAGTTATGGGAGTATCTAGGCCATTTAAATCAAGCTTTCAACAACATTCCTTGGGTACAGGTGACTTCAAAACCCCCCCTTTATCTGTATGACAAAAAGGGAGGGTCAGGACTACCATTAAAAAGCATGGAAGACTTTAATGAATTCATAAATATAAATGAGTTGATGGATGTAAAGTTAAAAGGGGCCAAGTTTACTTGGACCAATAGGAGAATAGGGAGCTAGCTGATTCAGGAAATATTGGATAGATTTTTCCTATCTAAGGGATATATCACAACGTTTGGTGATTCCATGCTACAGGAGCTCCCCAAAAGTGCCTCAGACCACAGTCTTATTTTATTTGAGGTCATTCAAGCTAATTCCTTCAAAAAACCATTCAAGTTCCAATAAATATGGACAAAACGTGATGACCTGAGGGAACAAATCAAAGAGTGGTGGCAACAACCCTACCAAGGAAGTTCCTCATTCAAATTGGATCAGAAACTCAGGATGGTTAAATATAACCTCAAAATATGGAACAAAGAAATGTTTGGCAATATCTTTGAGAATAAAACAACAGTTGGGGAGAAATTAAAAATGATAGAAAGCATAATCCAAAATGGTATCTAAGATGAGGCTACAAGATTAGAAGAAAGGGACACCCTCTGTGAGTTCCATAATATTTTAGCATGTGAAGAGATTTACTGGAGATAAAAATCTAGAGCACTGTGGTTAAAGGAGGGAGATTCAAATTCAAAGTTTTTTCATGTATCCACCCTAAGAAATAGGAGTCACAAAAAAATTAGCAATCTAATCAAGGCGGACAAATCCTTAACTTAGAACATCCAGGATATCAGAGAAGAGGTTGTTGCTTACTTCAACACCCTGTTGGGAAAATAAACTATTTGTCATGTAGAGGCCAAAGACTCACTTCTTCAGTTCATTACCCAACTCATCAATGATACCACAAACGATTATCTAAAAGCACCTTTCTCTAATGAAGAGATCAAAGATGGATTTTTTAGTATGGAACCTGATAAGGCTCCTGGTGTGGACGGTTTCCCTCCCCATTTTTTCTAGATTTATTAGGACATTGTTGGTGTTGAAGTCATGGCTGCCATTAGGGAATTCCAAAATTCAACACATATCCCTAGGGGATTTAACTCCACATTCATAACTCTGATTCCTAAAGGTCCAAACTCAAAGACTATGGTAGATTTCAGGTCAGTCAGCCTGTGTAATATGTATTATAAAATCCTTACTAAGGTGTTAGCTAGTAGGTTAAAGGAAAATTTATCGGTTATCATTGACCAGAGTCAGGGAAGCTTGGTCCAAGGAAAATAAATCTTAGATGACATTATTACAGTCCATGAGGCCCTTTATACAACATCCTAGACTAAGAAAATTACCATGGCCTTAAAATTGGATATGAACAAAGCTTTTGACAAGATTAATTGGGATTTCCTCGATGCAATATTACTAAAATTTGGATTTCATCCTCAATGGGTCAGACTTATCAGAGGATGTATTATGAAGCCATGGTTTTTGGTCTTGGTAAATGGGTCAACGATAGGATACTTTCAAAGCAGAAGAGGCTTAAGGCAAGGAGACCCTATGAGCCCTATGTTATTCATAATTATGGCAGAGGCTTTAGGTAGAACCATAAAATATGCTTCCACAACATGACTCATTTCAGGTATTAAGGTGACTTCTTCAACAAACCTCATCACCCATCAACAATTCATGGATGACACGTTGATGCTAACTCAGGCTCCAATGGTGGAGGCTAGAAGAATCATACACATTGTTAGGATGTACGAAGAAGATGTTGGCCAGAAAGTGAATTTCAATAAAAGCAAACTCTAATCCCTTGACACTCACATCCCCAGACAAACCAATATTTCTAGTATTTTGGAATGTCACATAGCATCCCTCCCAACATCATAATTAGGCCTACCATTATTTTCAAGAACCCCAGAAAGAGCCATGTGAAATAATGTGCTAGAAAGGATCCAAAAAAATTTGGTTGGCTGGAAAGGACATATTTTATCCCAGGTAGGTAAGGCGACACTAACCATGGCTTCCCTACAGAGCATTCCATTTTGCTTCTTATCTGTGTTTAAATCTCCAAGCAAAGTGTATCAAAAAATTGAACAATATCAAAAAAACTTCCTTTGGTCTGGGATATAAGAGAAAAAAATGATCCATCTAGTAGGATGGAGCAAGGTATGCAAACCTAGAGCTAATGGAGGATTAAATCTAAGGGGAGTATCCCTCTTAAACACGACGCTACTAGCGAAACAAGCATGGTGACTGTTATCTAATGTTGAAAATGAGTGGACAACAATAGTCAGGAGGAAATACCTCCAAGGAGTAGACTTCCTCAATGGAAATTTGTTAAGCAAGGGATCCGCATTTTGGAAAGCAATTCTGAGCAACAAATATTTGGTCAAAAAAGGGCTCAGATTGATTTTATGGAATGGTCATAAATAAAATTTTGGGAAGAAAGGTGGGCTAGATCTGAGGTTTTATCAAGGAATCCCCGATTGGTTAGGCTCTAAGAACATGCATAATGTTCTATAGGGCATAAGGTGGCAGAATACATAATGCAAGATAGGAACTTACCAAGATGGCAGATTATTAGGATCCAGGGTCTTGCAGCTGAGTCTGAAGAGCTCCAAAATATCTTAGACCAGTAGTTCATACCCACAGGGAATGCTGAAGACCATATAGTGTGGGCAAAAATAGAGAGTGGAGAATTTACAGTTAAAACAACCTACAATTTACTCCTCAATCCTAAAGATCACCAATTTTAGTCGCAACTGGTATGGATTAAGGGCCTAATCCCCAAAATATCCATCTTCAAATGGCTAGTAATACAAGGAAGGATCCTTACCATTGATAACATGCTAACAAAAGGAATGATTATTGCTAACCGTTGTTACATGTGCAAGTTAGTCTGGGAATCAGTTCATCACCTCTTTCTAGAATTCCCAGTGGCAACCTCCATCCTTGATGATATTTTCCAAGCCTTTAGAATCTCTTGGAGTAAACCAACCTCAATTTTTAAAGTTTTCCAACAATGGCCCCTTCCATTTGTTAGCCCAAAATACAATTTCCTTTGGAATATTTGCTGGTACCACTTCCTTTGGAAAATTTGGTTAGAAAGGAACCATAGAGCCTTTAATTATCCCAAGCATAGCTCCCAAACCATCCTTAACCGAATTCTTACCTTTGCGAAAGAAAATATGAGTATCCTATCTTCAAAAAATCAAGGCATCTCTCCTATAGAGAAACAAATTACCATGTCTTTAGGTATCGCCTCTGATGACATAGTCATTGTACCAAAACCTAATCCTAGAGTTGGGATCAAATGGGATCCACCCCCGTGGGACTGGTTCAAACTAAATTTTGACGGAGCGACTAAGGATAATCTTGTACGGGCAAGAACTAGAGGAGTAATTAGAGATCATAAAGGAGGTAGGATTAAGGATAATCTTGGACAGGCAGGAACTGGAGGAGTAATTAGAGATCATTGAGGATATAATTTGCAGAACCACTAGGATCCAGAACCAATAATGAGGCTGAAGCTAGAGCGCTTTGGAGGGGTTTACAGTTGGCTTGTGAGATCCAAGGCAACCTGATGGTTGAAGGAGACTCAAAAATAATTATTAACCTTATAACTAATGGCAAAAAACCACCTTGGAGGATTGAAGCTATCATCCATAAGGCAAGGATCCTCTTCGAGGCCATACATGAGAAAAGGGCATGCCATGTATTCTAGGAAGCTAAAATATTAGCGGATAAACTAGCCAATGTGGGTTTTGAGGCTAGAAGTTTGACAATGTGTACATGTGATGTGCCATGTGAAATCAAGGACATCTTGTGCAATGAAAGACAAGACATATCCTAAGGCAGGTGGGGGTAGGACAACCAATTACCACATGGTCCGAGACCATTATGAGTCGGCTTTTCTAAGAAATCCTAATCAGAGGGATGTGATTCCAGGGATAACGTTCTCAAATATCTTAGAAAGGATAAATGGTGGAAAATGCAGACATGATTTTGAGGCACAAAAAGGTAAACTTCCCAATTCAAATTACCAATTTCCATTGGGGGCTCCATGGTGAAAAGAATATGACCATTGGCCACATAATAGGTGATCAGGAGGAGGTCATCGACGCAGGAATTCCCACGACATCAATTTCAAATTTTTCTAAGCATGTCAAGAAGACGGATCTACATCGCATCGAGAAGTGGATTATGAGAAAGTGGACAATGCTGATCAATAGGGCCACCTGGCATAAGGTACAAATGGTGGTTGATGAATGGACCTTCTCCATGCAAAGTATGCAGATCAATGAAAGCACTGTAAAAAGGGTGATAACAACAATCAATGAGGATCCAAATCATGATGATGAGGAGGTGGTTGGAATGCTGATGAGGCTGACAGATCATGTATGGGGATAGAAGACTCAGGTGGAGGAATATGAATGGTCCTTTCCAATGCATGACACTCCTCTTTAGGAATGTGTTGATTCGTGGACAACCAAGGTGCGGCCGAATCACACTAACCGGATGGAGCCTAAGGACAACTGGCATAATACTTATGTGGTGAATGGGGAATGGATCCTAAAGTTGGCATGCCGATTAAGAAATACCTCAACACCCACCAACAATTTTAAACCCTATTCCTTTCCTAGTAGTAGCAATAGAGAATATTTGTGGTGCGTTAGTCAGAGCAAGTCTGAGAGAATTTTGAGGAAGAAGTCTGTGAGTAGAAATATGGCATACGTTGAGCCTTGTATGGTCATCATGGAACCCGTAGCTCAGGCCATCCTCACTAAGCGATGATTTACCCAATTCTTTGACTTATTATTGGGGGTAGAGGAGATCACCCAGGTGGTGATGGATATGTCAAAAGATAGAAAGGTGGAGATCCAAGGAAGAGAGTTCATCATTGATGTAAACATGTTTGCTAGAGTGATAGGACAGACGGTGAAAGGTCACTCCATCCACCACTAGAAATACCATTGGGAGGTGGAATTAAAGGAATTTCGTGATAACCCAAAAAAATTTAAGGAAGCCAAGAATGGGCTAACCAGAATGGATTTGCCTACCCTATGGAAGTGAGTCATGAAGAATGTGATGGAGTTCATCACGGTGGAGGATCCCAGTAAGACATTGTTAAGCTTCCATTATGCATTTGTGAATTTATTTCGAGATGTCAACCCAATAAGTATTCCCCAGTTCCTGATGAACTCGATGAACTACACCATCAAAACTTATCATAGAAAGAGGGGGTCTACTATGCCAATGCATCAAATATTGTTAAAATTAATTTACAAGTGTGTGTTGGCCATGACACCAAATACTGAACCTTTGGTTATTGAGGAAATTTTGCCCAGCCACCATGCAAAAACTTTGGGGACAAGAGTAAGTTCGAGCACAAGCAAACCTTCCTCTACGTCTCCTAAAAAGAAGAGAGTGGGGGAGCCAATTACCAGAGGGAGCACGACCAAGAAAAAAATAAGGATCGAATAATCCCCAACGATATCCTCCTTGAGACTAAAAAACAAGCAAGTTCAAGGATGCTCCAAGATGAGCACCAGCGATATGGAAGATGAGGGACCTACCATCATGGTCCTCAAATGTTTTTTTACTGACCCAGATTTTTCATGCCCTTACCTTCAGGCTAAAGGATCCATGCCCGAAAGGGGGATGCGAGAAGGATGGAACAATACCTTGGACTGAGAGGTCCTTTGAAGGTCGCGCCTCTTGGGGGAGGGGTATAAGGGTGAATTTTTTACGGATGGTGGGTTCACCAGAAAAATTTGAGTGGTAGTTTCCACGCCTAGGTTGAGAATGGTTTTGATGTGTTAATTTTATACTTGATCATTCATAATCCTAGGTTGGCCATAATGAATCTAAGCTATTCTATATGAAAATGCTGATTTATATGAATACAGAAAGCATGAATGATTCCTAGATACAAAGAATATGCTAAATGAGAAAGAATGTACCTGATTTTGGATTTCTAATGAAGATTCTGAGGCTTGTAGGAGTCTAGATCATCCTGAATATGACAGGATCATCTACAATTGTACAGAATCATTCGAGATAACATGAGATCATCTGAGATCAGATAAGATCATCGTTGATCTGACGAATTCGCCAAAAACCTGCAATCACAGAAACAGACACCAAAAACCAAAAATACTACTATGAGAATAATGCAAAATGATAGAAATGACAGTATAAATGCCTAACCGATAAATCTGGATAGTATATTAAAGGAAATGCATTGTTTTAATAACTTATTTTAACTTTATCATGTATTTATGTTAAAATGAGATGAACTCCAGGATGCAAAATGAAAATAATCAAGCTAATGCATAGTAAAAATAAGGAAGAAAGATGATAAATGCAAACTCAGGGCTTTGGTTGCCCCAAATATGAACTGCAGTCGAGATCGCCTCCAATCGAATGAGATCGTCGCTGATCTACAATAGGATAATCCGAAATCATCTGGAATCGCCTGCGACGATCCGAGCTTCCTCCAGCTGAAGCACAATGAAAACCTAAAATGAAAACTTAGAGCTATGAGTGCAAAGCTTACATGGTAGGGAAAATCAACCAGGGAAAGAGTTAGGAGGAGAGCTAGGAAGGGGATCTAGGGAGTCAGGGGGATAAACTAAGAAAATCCCAATTTATATAGGATTAAGGGGAGGTTAGGAGGTTGGGGATCATCCCAATCTGGGAGATCTCCAACGGAGGAATCTCCAAATGCACAGAAATACTTTTGCCCAAGTTGGAGAGGCTATTGAAATAGAAGCTAATTATGAAAATTTAGTTTTGGGACAAAATTGTCTGGACGTTCTGTTCTAGACGAATTCGTTTGATCTAGGACGATTTCGTCTGATCGGTGACGATATCATCCAACGGTCAAAAAAACTCCTAAAAATGGCACAAAAAATGGGGGGAACGGTTAACGGGCGGTTTCGAGGTTAAAATTCAAATTTTTATCTTTTACTAGGGGTTTAACTGCACCAATTTTAGGGTACTACATTTTTCCCTCTCTTTAGTGAATTTTTCGAAGAAAATGCGTTAAAGACGAGTTCTCCATGCTTTATGAGAAAGTGAAAATTTACTCAAAATTTTAGACGACGATTCCATGTCGAATCGTACGACTACTTGCTATGGTGCCCCCTCCGTATTTTTACCCAAATCGAACGTTTGAGGTAAAAGCGCAAAAAAACAAAATTTTAAAAGAAAAAGTTGTTTTTTTTAAATAAAAATAAAAAAATAGGGTAAAACCCTAATTCATTGTTACTGTTCATTTTTGTTGTTTTAGAGCTCTATAAGCAAAATGGTGGAAACAGCGCACAGATCGACAGAGGTCCTACACGGATTGCGGGTAAGGATCTAAACTTGATGAATTATATTTTTAATTTGATTTGTGTGATTTTTAATTTAAATTTTGACTATTTTTGGGCATCGCGGCCGTTTTTAGGCCGTCGACGACGTCAGGACGAAATCATCCCAATTTTGTCGAAATCGTCCCTAGATTGCCAATTTCGTCTATGGGCGAAATCTATGAAATAGGGGTGATCCCCAAGTTGAGAAATCAGAGACGATTTCATCCTACCAAGCATGATTTGACTCAATTTAGTATGATATCATCCAATAATGGGTGATATCATATTTTTATGAGATGAAATTGATTTTAATGATTATGCACTAATGATTCTTGTTGTTTTATTATTTATATTGCAGAGGGGATAACTAAAAAGTCGAGAGTGGAAATACGGGGGGCTAAGAGATGATGTAGCCGTGCTTGATCAGGTAGAGAGAGACCGACTATCATAGGTTGGGCTACATCATGTGGCAGAGATGCCACAAATACCTACAGACATGGGGCTACTGACAGCCCTAGCAGAGAGGTGGTATCCAGGGTCGTCCTGCTTCTGGCTACCGACAGGGGAGATGGCTCCCACTCTAGAGGACATATGGAGGATTTTGAGGATCCCCATACATGGACGATTGATGACTCCTACGGCCAATCAAGGCCATGCCATGATGCGACTATGCGGAGACCCTAGCTTCACCCTGGAGAAGGGCAGAGTGAACATCGAGACATTACGACAGATGCCTAGGGTGTCTCGATTGAATCAAGTTTTAGCAGGCGTAGTGGGTGGCTTATTGTTATGCCACCAAAGCGGATGCAGGTTACCATGGCTGCTCTCAGATGTGGTCTACGATATGAGAGACCACGGCTACAGATTTTCTTGGGGTAACTTTATACTATGCCACTTGTATAGGATCCTATATGGGGTCATATACAAGGGAGGTCGATGTATGGTTTTGACATCACTGCTACAGGTTTTGTGCTGGGAGCACATTGCAGTGCGATGGCTAGTAGGTCTTCCATTGACAGGGGTTGACCGAGAGAGACCCTGGGTTTTCTATTGGTGGCTCTAGAGAGGGTCACAGTGGTAGATAGATCTGTCGATGTCCCAGAGGTTGCTAGATGACCTCATCCATGACCAGATCACCTGGAGGTTATGGAGAGAGCACCCAGGGTGGTGAGAGGACGGGTAGGAGTTGGCTCATATCAGGTGAGTCTTTTGGCTGAGGATGGAGTGGGGAGAGGTAGAGCTCCATCGCTATGACCGAGTTTTAAGGTAGTTTGGTCTACAACAAGGGATCCCTTCTCTTAGAGACTATGAGTACTCTTGAACTATCTGGGATAGTACTACACTGAGCAGGGCTCCAAATATGTAGCGATTATGGAGTCAGGATGCAGACGATGCCCCCATTTAGCCAGTGGATGGGGACGATGCTAGGGTTGTAGATGTGTATGATGCCTGGTACGTAGGCATCTACCCTCCTTAGATGATGAGGGCACAAGGTCCGGTGCATGCTGTTGTGCAGCAGATGGGGAGGCGACGCCAGGCTACTATCGATGTAGCGAGGGGTCACGAAGGGAGGGAGCAGTGACGGTCTCCTTAGGAGAGACGTTGAAGAGCACCACAGGATCCAAAGAGACCATGGCAACCAAATAGGAGGAAGGAGGGACTCCCTTCTCAACAGAGGGATAGGTCAACATCGCTTGATAAGGGCAAGGGTGTCGAGGTGGGGGAGAGCAGCGAGATGGCGGCTCTCTGAGCTAAGGTTACCCACCTCTGGGCTTAGGTGCAGACACTGTAGGATGAGGCTACATGACTCAGGGCTTAGAGCAGAGGGGTGAGCACTCAAGATCTGGTGTGTTCTATTGCTCATAACGCATTCTACTAGGGATTGTACTATCACATGGTTCTAGAGAACCAGAGGATACCGTTGCAAGCCCCCATTGCGAAGCCGATCATGATGGGATTGTCGAGGACATCTTCACGATTAATGACAAGGACCCGTAACATAGCACGGACCTCTATGGGACCACCTCCTCCATGTCAAGGCAGGGGAGGAGATGAGGCTGAGAGCTTGAGGGCTTCTCGAGACTAGCTACTGCTGACTATAGACTGTATATTTTTGAGAGGATTGAGTATGCCAGGGTATAGATTGTGGCATACCAATCTAGTTTTGATATGATGTACATATATTTTTGATATATATATATATATATATTATTTTTTTGTGATATGACTTGTCCATATGTTTTATGATGCTTTAAGTTTTGAATTATTGATTGATTATTCATGTAATTATGTCATTGGAAATAACATAATGCTATAAAATTTTGATGAAATAATCTGATGTAAACAAATTGGTTGTTTGTGGTGTGATTTAATGAAAAATAAAGGGACTTCTAACAATAATTTCAAAGGGGAAAATTTGGATTGGCGGATGTGGAGGGCTCTGGCGATTTGGCGGGAAAATTTTTGTGACGGCGTCTGGTGTTGCTCGAGGGATTCTGGCCCGAAGATCTTGCCTGGGGCATTGGGGGGTTGATTTTGAATTCGTCTGAAGGTTCATTCGTGGTCCCGGGAGGGCCCGATGGGGTCTCCTCCAGTTTCTCCTACTGGGAGAAAGACTTCATATGCAGAGAAGTTGAAAGATAATCCCTCGCCTTCCACTGATGGAGCTCAGCGGAATGCTTTTCAAACGATACTCAAGAATGTTGGCAATGGCCCAAATGCTCACCGCGTTAATGGATGCCTCCCGCAATCCACTTCCAGGCCTAAGATTGTAATAGAACCAATGCTGGTCGAAGATACAATCGTCTACCGAGCTAATCACGACTTGATCTGCAAATTCATGGGCATCCGGCCCACACTGAATTTTTTGCATACCTGGGTTCGCCAGAACTGGGAGCCACACGGTGAGTACTCTTTATGGCCTATAAGCAATGGGTATTTCATCATAAGTTTCTCTTCTTTAGCAGATAGAAACAGAGCATTTGAATCAGAAAAGAGAAACCACGGACCAGCAGGGTTATTTGTCCAACCCTGGAGAGTGGGTTTCGACCCCCGCATCGAACCCACGGCTGTCCCGGTCTGGATTCGGCTGTACGCTCTCCCGATGGAGTTTTGGGGTGAGCAGGTGTTGGAACTAATAGGTAATTCCCTAGGCAGATTTTTGGGAGTCTCCAAAGATACCATAGAGGGAAATACTGTTGTCTTTGCTAGAATATGTGTAGAGATGGACATTAGTCAGCCTCTACCAGCTGAGGTGGAACTCGAGCTAGCAGGAGTACCCTGGATCCAGCAGCTAGACTATGAGGCCCTACCTTTCAGGTGCCGAGTATGCCATAAGCATGGACATTTGGCAAGGTTCTGCCCAAACATATTGAGCACAAAAATGGAGGCTCCGAGCGGAATGTCAAACCGCCCTAGAGAGGGTAAGTCCAGTCCGGTCAATGAACCTTCTAGCAATTCTCCAGGTCCTGATGCTCAGCAGGATGGCTTTGAACAGGTGAAACGAAAGAGAAACAAAAAGAAAAATGGCAAGGAGCAGGTGCAGCTCAAGCCAAACAATCGGTATGAAATTTTTAAGTCATTAGTGGATCAGGAGGACCAATCTATGGAAGGAGTGGATGGGAATGGTGAGAATGACAACACTCCACCTCTTGTTTCTCCTTCCTTCACTCCTGTAGTATAACAGGTGATTGTTCCAGCTGAGAACCTGCAATAGAGAATCCAGGGGCATTGGTTATACACTCCCCAGCACAGCCGGCTATCAAAGATGTCACCATGGGAAATGCAGATAAAAATAGAGAAAGGCCTGCTTTAGGGATTACCCAGGTGGAGAAGAGATCTAGAAACAATAACTCTCAAGGAGCGGGAAGAAAATCCAATAAGGATCTACTAACAATGCAAGGAGATAAGCTAATCAATGGAGGATTGGTGAGGACCATTGATTCTTACTGCTCTCAAGGTTTTCAATGATTATTCAATCTTGGAATGTTAGGGGTTTAAACAGTAGAACCCATCAATCTGCTGTTCAAAGACTCTTAGAAAACCGTAAAACAGACTTTTTGCTTCTTCAGGAGACCAAAATGTCTTTAGATATTATGAGTAAAACTGCTACTAAAATCTGGCGGGGAGTTGGGCATATGGCTGTGGCTGCCCAAGGGGCTTCGAGTGGAATTGTTACCCTTTGGAACCCTCTCGGTCCGGGACTGCTTTAGAACATATAGCTTGCAGGGGTGTTCTTACTTCTCTCTTCAGAAATAACTTCAATTCTGAGCAGGTCCTAATCACCAACTTTTATGGGGCCCAAGACCTTGATGGCCAGAGGCTCCAATGGGACGCTGTTCACAACATGAGAGCTTACAGGGAGTGTTATGACTGGATTATTGCAGGGGATTTTAATGCAAAATTATCTGTTCGTGACCAGGAAGGTGGCACCCCTGTTTTGGATCCAGGGGACCGGCTTCTGATTGCCCAAGTTCAGGCCTTTCATTTAGTGGACGTTCAAGGCCCTAGTGTTTTTTTCACTTGGACAAACAAGAGAAAGGAGCCACATAGCAGGAAGGTCAAGTTAGATCGCTTTTTGGTCTCGGAGGAGGCTTTTGTTAAATGGACTTTTAAGTTCCAGATTTTGGAGGGCCCTATTTCGGATCATTTTCCCATTTTGCTAGAGGGAGGGACTTCGAGAGGGCAGCACCATAGGCCTTTTAAATTTGAGAATTTTTGGTTACAAAAGGAGGACCTTCGACAGAAAATTACTCAATGGTGGACGTAAGGTCGTCCACCTTTTGGGACAGCAATGTTCAAATTTCATAAACAGCTTCAATTTGTCAAAATTCAATTGAAACAGTGGAGGAAAGGAAACAAGTCGGATTTCCAGTCCCAAAGGGCCCCCTTGGTGGCTAGATGGGAGGAGGTTCAGAAACTTTTTAGGGAAGGATCAATTACTGAGCAACTCAAATTTGAAGATGATGAACTGCGTAAAGCGGTTGAGGACATTGACAACCAAGAGGAGATATACTGGAAACAGAGGGCTAGAAATACTTGGTTATTAGAGGGGGACAGAAATACCAAATTTTTTCATCGGTCAGCTTGTGCTAGGAGACAGATGAACAATATGGAAGTTTTCAAAGATGAACATGGAAATGTCTTCGATACTCTTCCTGGCATGCATTCCCATGCTATCGATTACTTTTCTAAACTTTTTAAGGAAAGTATGCAGCAAGATGTTGAGGCTCATAACGAAGTTCTTAATGTTATTCCTTCTATTATCTCTGAAGAAGACAATCAGGCCCTGCTTAGACCCATTGAAAGGGATGAACTGAGAAATGTGGTCTTTGGTATGAGTACTGGAAAATCTCCTGGTCCAGATGGATTTCCTATTGAATTTTTTTAGGCTTTCTGGGACACCTTGGGGGAGGATGTTCTGGCTGTTGCTGAGGAATCCAGATCCAATCGAAGAATGCTCAGGGCGATCAATCACACCTTCATAGCTTTAATTCCAAAAGGGGAAGCGGGGACTCATATCTCTGATTTCAGGCCTATTGCTTTATGCAATGTGATTTACAAAATCATCACTAAGATAATGGCTGAGAGGCTTAAACCCCTTCTTCACAACATCATTTCTCCTGAACAAGGGGGCTTTGTTGAGGGAAGACAAATCTTGGATGGGGTGGTTTTGGCCCAGGAGGCCATCCATTCAATGCAAACTTCGGGCAACAAAGGAATGTTCATCAAACTGGATATGTCCAAGGCTTATGACCGGGTGGAGTGGTGCTTCCTGTCGAAAATGATGGCTGCCTTTGGCTTTTCTCAGGATTGGATTGATTGGGTTATGAGTTGTGTTTCTTCTCCCTCTTTTTCTGTTCTCATCAAGGGCCTTCCCTCGCATCCTTTCGGTGCCACACGTGGTCTCCGCCAGGGAGACCCTTGTTCTCCCTATCTCTTCCTTCTCTTGGCTGAAGGTTTGGGCAGACTGTTTCTGAGGAGAAGGCAACAAGGTCTGCTTTCTGGTATCAAGGTTGGGGAGGAAACTCTGACTCACTTGCAATTTGTGGACGATACTGGCCTGGTTGGTGCGGCCACTCTTCGGGAAGCTAGAGGAATCAGAGATACTTTGAATTTATACCTAAGGGCTTCAAATCAGGTTCTAAATGACAGGAAGTCCAAAGTGGTCTTTTTCAATCTTGACCAACGGCTACAGGAGCGTGTTATTGAGATCCTGGGCTTCACAAGGACTTCTCTTCCTATTGTTTACCTGGGCGTTCCCCTTCATTTCAAAAAGTTAAAAATTGACATCTGGAAGAATCTGTTGGCAGGCATCAAAGACAGAATGAATCATTGGGCCCATAAATGGCTAAGCTATGGGGGTAGATTAACCTTCCTGAAGTCAGTTATACAGGCTTTGCCGATCTATAAATTCTCAATACTGGCTGCCCCTCATACCATCTGGAAAGAGCTGGACAAAATGGCTAGAAGATTTTTATGGGAAGGCGCAAAAGGGAAGAAAAAATGGGCCTTGGTTGGGTGGGACAAAGTTACCCAGCCTAAGGACAAAGGAGGGCTGGGCTTGAGAAGTTCTATGCTTAATAACAGAGCTTTGGCTGGAAAACTGTATTGGAGGTGGATTTCTCAGCCAACCTCCCTCTTCAGCAGAATTCTTTCCAGTAAATATTTGGGGCATGTTCTTCCCAATGAGGTGGGTCGCTTTCCCTTGGAAGGTACTGGATCCTTAGTGTGGCAGACTCTCAAGCTTGGGTCCCAGATTATCAAAGATCAATTATTCTGGAAAGTGGGGAGAGGAGACAAGGCTCGCTTCCGGATCGACTCTTGGGACCAACATCCGCCCATTATTGTCATGTTCCCCGAGCTACAACCAATCATGACCGCCTTAGAAGCCCGGGGCTGGATCCATATTGATAATTATCTTCTTACCAGTCAATTGGGGGGTATAAATTTAAAAATTTTAAGCGGTGGGAGGAGTGGCCAATTACCGTCTCTCCGGAGTTGGCGCCCATCCCGCAAAAAAATCTTGTCAGAAAGGTTCCTCACGGGGAAGGATGAGGAAGATGAATTAGCCTGGGGCTATGGAAGCCTTGGGGTCTACTCAGTTAAGGCTGGATATGAAGAGATCCTCCCTGAGCCTCCCCCACACTCTTTTTCGGTTCAGCATTGGAGAAGGATTTGGCATTCAAAGGGTTGGCCGAAAGTGAATTTCTTTGCTTGGCAACTTATGCATAATGGTCTTCTCACCTTTGACAATCTCAGACGTAGGGGTTTCAATGGCCCTTCTCAATGTGCTTTATGCCTCCAACATGAGGAAACTGCAGATCATTTGTTTTTTGAGTGCCCTTTTACTCATCAGATTTGGGAACGCTGGTTCTCTCAATTTAAACTCCAGGCTAATGGTGTTTTCAATCGTACCAATATTTGGGAAAAATGGAAAAGGGGCAGGTTCAATTCCATAGCTCTCCGAACTGGTCGGCAGTTAGGCTTTCTCTTCATTTGGTGGCAAGTTTGGTTGGAGAGAAACGCCCGGATCTTTAGAAACACTTTCTCCTCGATTGACGGCGTTTGGCAGGTCATCTGGAGCAAAGTCACAGAAACTGTTGCTATTTTTGTTGATGAAGAGAATCAGGCTGCTCTTGGGCATCCTGAAGAGGGGGTTGAGGGACATGAGAGGCAAGGCAGAGCATGCTGGAAACCTCCCCCTGTTGGCTGGATCAAGATCAATACTGATGGGGCTGCAAAAGGCAACCCGGGCAGCGCAGGAATTGGTGTTGTTTGTCGGGATCACTCGAGTGCGGTTCTTTACTGGGAATTGCAGGGATTGGGCAGAGCCACGAACAATGAAGCCGAAGCCTTTGCCATTAAGTCTGCGTCTATCTGGGCTGTTAAGCAGGGTTACCGGAGGATAATTCTTGAATCAGATTCTCAAGTCCTGATCGGCGCTCTAGATTGCTTGCGGAATTTCTCATTAAAAGCCTGGAGACTGCGGATTTTGATATCCCAAATCAAGGAGTTGTGGAGGGAGTTAGATGATGTTATCCCTGTGTATGTGAGTAGAAATTTGAACACGGTAGCTGACTTCCTTGCGAAGATGGGTGCTGAGAAAGAGGTAGGTGTTCAGCTACACAGTGATATGCCTATGATAGATGAAGAGATTCGGAGTGGTCTGGAACGATCCCTGCATCCATGAGCTCAAAAATGACTAAGGTTAGTTTCTGTCGCGATATCGCGACATATTGCGCCGTCGCGACCTTGTTTGGAAATCTGTCGCGATTTCGCGACATGTTGCTCTGTCGCGACCTATCCTGGATAACTGTAGCGATTTCGCTACCCTTTTTGTTGCCGCGGCCTTGGGAGGAAAATTGTAGCGATTTCGCGACTTGTTGCGTCGTCGCGGTCTTTGATGAGAAGGTGTCGCGATGTCGCGACCTTTTTTGTTGGTTCTGCTGCTGGAGGAAAAGTGTCGCGATATCGCGACGCTTTGAGAAAAATTGCGTGAAGGGGAAAAACCGTCGCGATATCGCGACAATTTTTGTGAAAAGCTACTCTAAGGAAAATTTGTCGCGATTTCGTGCCTTTTTTGAGGAAAGGACGCAAAGGGGCATTCCTGTAGCGATTTCGCGACGTTTTGAGCAAAATTACGTTAAGTGGAAAAACCGTCGCGATATCGCGACATTTTTTGTGAAAAGCTTCTCAAAGGATAACCTGTCGCGATTTCGCGACATTTTTAAGGAAGTGAAGCAAAGGGGCAAACTTGTAGCGATTTCACGACAGTTCTGGAGAATAAACTGCATGAAGGATAAACGTCGCGATTTCGCGACTAGTTTAAGAAAAGGGCACCATGGGGGAGAACATGTCGCGATTTCGCGACACTTTTGCAGAAGGGGCGCCCATTGGAATTCTTGTCGCGATTTCGCTACACTTCCGACCAACTGGGGCTTCAAGGAAAAGTCGTCGCGATATCGCGACACTTTCTCAAAGTTGTTGTTTAAAGGTGAACTCGTCGCGATTTCGCGACAATTTTGGGGAGCAGGTGCCTTCTGGCTTTCTCGTCGCGATTTCGCGACGTTTTTGGCGTTTGGGTGCCTTGGTGCTGTGCTGTCGCGATTTCGCGACATTTTTTGAGTGTTGTGGCCTCGGCGCTTTTTTGTCGCGATGTCGCGACATGTCACGATTTCGCGACATGTCGCGTTGTCGCGACTGGTTGTTGTGGCGCGGCGGTTGTTAGGTTTGGTGTCGCGATTTCGCGACGTGTCGCGTTTTCGTGACTTGTCGCGTTTTCGCGCCCTTTGTTCTTCTGGTCTCTTTGCTCTTGGTTGGGATGCCCTTTCTCCCTCTTGTAACTGTAATTTGTTTTAATGCAAGATTTTTTCAAATTTTTCAAAAAAAAACAATAATTTCAAAGGAGGTCCAAGGTGTAGACCAATTGGTTCATCCAAACCCCATAGGGGGGAGGAGGTCCAAGGTTCAAATATCGGGCCTCACCGGACTGAACGCTTGTCCCTTTCTTGGTGCTTTCAACAGCGTAAAGGTTTAAAATGATTGTGGCATGGTGGTTATAGGGACAGACTGCGTGAAGATCTGTGTGGCGACTTCTGAGGCGGACAACATAGAATATTGTGGTGGCCATAAAAAGTTGGATAGCCTACCCGAATTCATGGCGGCTATTGATTCCATCATGTAAATTAAAAAAATAATAATAATTTCAAAGGACATTATCGCTGTTATAGACCATTTCATGGAGTCACCGCTCGCTAGGTCGTCAAGCTAATCCTAGTATAGAAATATTGCTAGAATTAAAAGAGTGCTTAAGAGACTGTCTTAGACTTTGTGTTGTGATGATGAAAAATGATGATGGTGATAATTTGTTTTCAGATTGTCATGAAAATATTATGCATGAAATAGTAGAAATATGATTTTTTCTAGGCATAAAATTCCTAAGTGTGATAGAATTTTGAATAATTCCTTAGGAATTATACCATCATCGCAAAACTGAATGTTGACATAATGAAATGAAAATAGAAAAAGTGTTCGTTCTTTTTTAAAGCACAATTGTGGAACATAATGATTTAAGCCATATGTTTTTATGAATTAAAATGAATGGGAAATAAAACTAGAACAATGGTTTGCGCTAGAAATAGAATTATAGGTATAGACTTATACCATCATCGTGAAATCCAAAAATAATTTTATTGCATAATTGATTTTTGATTTTGAGATAAACAGAAAAAATATATAAACGTGACTTTATTGCTAGAATTTTGAATATGTTGTTGAAAGAAATTTTGGATTTTTGAAAACAATGTATGTAATTGTTTTTATACAAAACAAATGTTCTTTTAAATAAGAAGATGAAATTATTCCAAAAAAGAGTTGCAAAAATATTTTAAATTATCTCAAAGACAAAATGTAGATTTATAAGGAACCCTCATGTGCATATGTGAGTTCGTTGTTGATCTTGATTTATCATAATGATACAAAATCTCTCAAATACAAATGTGTGTGCAATTGTATTGTTCATTTACCAATTTTAAGCAAGATAATTTGATACAAATAATTTGAATTAACCAAATAAGTGTTTGTTGACCATGATTTATATGCATATAACCGTACCAGACTACTATGTAAGTCGGGTCATCAAGACCTAGCTGATCCATAAGCAGACATAGGTCTGTAAAAAAGAAGGTCGCTAATGTGACAGACATATCACCACTCTAGGAGTTACCCAAGGCCAAGCGGGTTGGGCACAAACCACCTGTTATGGGGCTTACCTCACAATTTTTGAATAATTGAGAATTCTAGGGATTCAAGCTCATTCACCCTTCTTTTCTTTTCAAGGGGTAGGGAAAGGATTTTATTGCTTTTGCTTTTGCTTTTTCTTTTCATCTCTCTTTTTTTATTTTTATTTTTGTATTTTTCTTGGAACTTGAGATAATGCTGAAATATTGCTGTGATGGTACAAAATGATGTTTTTTTCTTTTTTTCTCATTTTATTTGACTTTTCTTTTTCTTCCTATACTAGGGATAATTGCTCGGATTGGCTGTAGAGCAAGGGAATTTTATTCTGGGCAGGGGTGAGCTTGTCCTTTTGTCAATTCTCAAATATTCTAGACCATGTGCATGATAGGATAGTAGGGGAAACTTTTCGCTCAAGAAACCACTTCTACTATGTAGCATCATATTGAATTTGCAATGAAATCATTTTAATGTGATGAGATATACTTGGTTCAAGTAAATAACAAGATCAATTCTCTATGCTCAAAAATTTGTTTAATTCAACTGTGGACTTTGATATAAGAGAGATTAATAATCATACCAAATAAAATCAAGATATTTATTCATGTGAGTGTGAGAGTGCGGGATTCCAAATAAATGCTAATTTATCCAAATAATTGAAAATATGACTGCAATACTTCAAGAATTGACGGGTGCAAAAATGTTTTTTGAAGATTTTGATGATTTTGGTTTTTTATATTTTGATTTTAATTTATGATTTGAAAGAAGAAAAAATAATATTACTGTTTTTGAAATTTTTATATGGATGACTAAAATGAAACAATATGCAAAACAACAATATATACAATGATGAAATGACTAGATTTATGCATAATAGTGTTTAAGATGCATAATGTTTAAGATGCATAATGCTCCCGATCCGAATTTGACAGTGATAATATATGGTCCAAGCCAGTTGGGCTCGAATTTACCTTTAAGATATTTAGTTGCATTAGTATTTTTTTTTTCTCTTTTAAGACAAGGTCGCCAATCTTAAAGGATCGATGATGAACTTTCTTGAGGTATGCTCATTTAAGCTTGTTCTGATAAGCTCGAAGATGTTCCAAAGCATTGATGTGCTTATCATCTAGAAGTTCTAGCTGACTAAACATACCAGCACGATATTCATCTCCTACTTCAGTATCTTGAAGTAGTAGAGCCAAAGAATGAACATCTAATTCAAAGGGAAAAACTGCTTCAGCACCATAAACCAATACAAAATGTGAAGTGTCTGTGGGAGTACGAACGCTAGTACGATAAGCCCACAGAGTAGGATATAATTGAATGTGCTAATCATGGCAATATTTATTGACCAATATTTTGAGGAAATTAATTAATGTTTTATTAGATGCTTCTGCTTGGCCATTACCCTGAGGATAATAGGGAGTGGACCAACGATGTTGAATTTTATATTTTTGACATAATTTCTTGACATCCTTATTTTTGAAACAAGTTCCATTATCCGAGATGAGATTTGCAGGAATTACAAACCTACAAATAATTTTATTAAAAATAAATTTGGAAACTTGGGTTCTAGTGCAAGAAGCTAAGGGCATAGCTTCAACCCACTTCGTGAAATACTCGATGGTGGTTATGATGAATTTGTGTCCATCATATGACACAGGATTAATTTTTCTGATAATGTCTAAGCCCCATTTTGAAAAAGGCTAAGGAGATGAAATAGCCTACAGTTCTTGTGCAGGCGCATGGACAAGGTCAGCATGTTTCTAGCACTTGTCGCAATGGTGCACGTAATCATGTGCATCATTCTTCATGGTAGGCCAAAAATATCCTATCCTAAGGAGCTTCTTAGCAATGGCGCTACCACTAAAGTGTCCCCTACAAGATCCATCGTGGGCTTCACTCAAAGATGATCTAGATTATTCTAGATTCAAACATCTCAGTAGGATACCTTCAAAAGATCTCCTATATAATGTATTTCCAATTATTACAAAGCGACTTGCTTGTCTATGTAATAATCGGCATTGGTTTCTATTAAAACCTTTAGGGAAGGTCCCATTTTGAAGAAAATTGAATACATCAGTGTACCAAAGTTTAGGAGTAGTTTCGTTGATTAGAAACACATCCAAAGGTTCTAAGCAGGATTTATTTGAAGCGGGTTCCTAGAGTCGACGAATAACGATGGTAGCATATTCGTCATCTAACTCCAAGGGTAAAAGAGATGCAACTACAGCCATAGCGTCAGCCGCACGATTGCTAGTTCAAGGAATAGCTTCCAAGGTAACTTTATCAAATAAAGATATTAATTGTAATGCATATGCTTTATATGGACGTAATTTATCATCTCTGGTATGATAAACATCATTAATTTGATTTATAATAAGTTGAGAATCACTGAAAACTAATAGATTTTTAATTTTTAGTGCCAAGGTAGCTCGTAAGCCAAGGATTAGAGCTTCATATTTAGCAGTATTATTAGTACAAGCAAATGTTAATTTAAATGACAAAGGTATAAGATGTTTCTGTGGATATATTAAAATAATACCTGCACCAGCCCCACTCATGCATCGGGCTCCATCAAAGTATAAAGACCATTGCTATGGATGGTCTACCTCTAGTTTAAGGCATTCATCAGGAAACTCAATGATGATTGGATGGGTGGATTCTAAGGGTGCAGCAGCTAATTGATCTACTATGATTTGACCCTTAATAGACTTATGTCCTATAAACATGAGTTCAAACTCGCTTAGCGCAAGAACCCACTTTGTTGTGCGACCAGATAAATAAGTTCGACTCATGAGATACCGCAAAGGATCAGATTTAGCAATAACATAGGTTTTTTGAATGAGCATATAATGGCATAATTTTTGTGTAGAAAATGCGACTGCTAGACATAACTTCTCTAATGCGGTGTACTGGGTTTCATAACTAATTAAGGTTCGACTGATATAATAATTAGCATGTTCTCTTTTCTCATCATCAAGTTGAGCTAACATAGCTCCTACGAAAAAATCTGAAGCAAAAATATACAATATAAATGGGTGATCAGGTTGATGTGGCAAAAGCATAGGCGGGTTAAGAAGATATTGTTTGAGGATTTCAAATGCTTCCTGAAATTCGTTGTCCCAATGGAAAGATACATACTTCTTAAGAAGTTTAATAAAGGGTCCGGTTTTATCCACCAGCTTATCGATGAAGCGACGGATAGCTTGAAGCTTACCTTGTAAACTCCATAATTCAGATATATTTGTGGGTGCAGGCATATCAGTGATAGCCACAATCTTGAGAGGGTCAATTTCGATGCCACGTAAAGAAACTATAACCCCCAATAATTTACCGGACTTAACTCCGAATATACATTTAGTTGGATTCAATCGGATAAGATATTCCCTTAATCGATTAAATACTTTTCTCAAGTCATCTAAATGGTCATATTCTTCAATAGAACGAGCTATAATGTCGTCTACATAATCTTGTAGTATATCATGCATCATATCATGAAAGATATAAGTCATGGCTCGTTGATATGTTGCACCTGCATTCTTCAAACCGAATGGCATCACTTTCCAACAAAAGGTTCCCCAAGGGGTAATAAATGTTGTTTTAGTCGGATCTTTAGGAGCTATCATGATCTGATTATAGCCAAAAAATCCATCCATTAAGCATATAATTCCACTCCCAGTAGTAAAATCAATGATCTGATCCATATTGGGAAGAGGGAAATCGTCTTTAGGGCATGCAACATTAATATCTCTAAAGTTTGTGCAAACCCTAACCTTAGTAGCTTCTTTCTTAGTTACTAGAACTACGTTCAAGATCCATTTAGCATAATCAATGGCTTGTATAAAAATAACATTTAAGAGTTTTTCTAACTCCCATTTGACCAATAAGGCCACTTTAGGATGCATTTTTCTAAGTTTCTATTTAACAGGTTTAGCATCCGGATGGACTACTAGGTGATGCATAACTATAGAAGGGTCTAATACTGGTATATCTTCATATGTCCAAGCAAAGACATCTCCATATTCTTTAAGAAATGCAATGTATTTATCCTATTTTTCTTGACTCAATTCTGATCCAATGTTGATTATGTGAGGATTATCCTCAGTTCCAATGTTAACTTTTATGACATTTTCTACTTCCATGTGTAGATTTTTCTCAAAACTAGGTGGGACGGGTGAAATGCCCAATTCTTGTAACTCTTCCAAGGTTATCTTGGATAATTTGTCTTGAGGATTCGTGGCCTCAATTTGGGCTATACTAGGTATAGAGCCATCAAAATAAAATTCATGATGTAATAATTCCTCAATGGAGACATCATGGAAGATATCTCCCTCCAACTCATCATAGGATTCAGCGATCATCTCAAGGTAGGCTATAGATAGCATATTACATGTAAATGGCTTATTCATTAAACGCAAAGCATCACATTTATCCAAATAATATTGGTAACATATGAGATGGTCATCATCCTCAAATGGGAAAGGCTGACCCTTACGAGGAAATAGGCCCACACCACATCGAGCAGGCCACGGTTCTACCTCAAAAGGTTCTTTCATACCATTTTTGAAAGGTCCCAAAACTTTCCCTTTATATCCCAATTTAAGCATTATAGATTTGGCTTTAATATACTCATTAGTAAAATAACATTGAGCATATCCATCATAATGAGTCTTGATGTTCCTGGGTATTCGACCCCAGTCATATCCCTTATAAATAAAAGAATAGCTCCCGACTTGGTAAATACTTCCCATAGGCTGTGGGAGGCCCAAGGTATGAGGATATGGTGGCATATTATTTAAAATAAGGAAATCTTGCATAGCAGCATTCGTTTTCTCTGATACAAGAATTTTAGATAAATCGGGTAAAAGCTCGTCAGTAAGAGCATAAGAGGTAGAAGGAACATTTCCTACATATTCTGGTGCGGAAACTATGTCTTTGGTGGATGTAGATGTTGTAGAGATGCTTATGGATGGGCCTATTATAGGTATAAAAGTGATAGGAGTAGAAGAAGAGGCATTGCTTGTGGGATTAGGATCTTTCTGAGGTCCTAATGTGGTTTGTTTAGAGGATGGTTGAGTTGTATGTAGAGGTGGAACTGATGGAGAAGAAGTAGATGGCATTGTGGGTGTGTGTTTCACATGTTTATATGGATAATGAGAATTAGGGTGTGTGGATGACAGACCAGGGCAAAATTGAACTCCAACAAGTTCTGCCAAAGCACACATATCAAAGGGTCTAGGATCACCATGAATGGTAACCAACTGATTCTTAAATTTGAATTTAACACATTGATGTAAATTTGAGGGAACGGCTTGCATTGCGTTGATCCAAGAGCAACCCAAGAGTATATTGTACGATGCAGGGCAATGTACAATAAACACAATCGTATCCAAGGTTCTCGGACCAACCTACAACGAAATGGTAATAACTCCACACGTTTCTTGTATTTTGTCATTGAATGTTTTTATGATCATATCAGTTCTTTTCATTTCATCACTTCTAAACCCAAATATTTGGTAGATGTCAAAAGTGCAGATGTTTAAAGATGAACCATTATCAATCGAGATTCGTTTAACTTCTACATATCCAATTAAGGCAGTAATATATAAGGGGTTATCCTTATGTAAACTATGTTGAGGTATGTCTCTATCCCTAAAGTCAATACAATCAACTTCATGAGTTATTATAGTATTAGTCATGGCTTCAGGTTGAATGTATTGTGGTACCATCATCTGGCTTAATGTGAGCATTAATTCATCTCTATGGGTAGGAGAAGATCTTAAAAGGTCCAAAAGAGAAATTCTAGCTGTAATATTTGATAGTTTCTCATTAATATTATAAGGAGGTTTAGGTTGAACATTAGGTGCCTAATTCCCTTTATTAGGAACTTTCAAAACAAATGGAGTTGATCCATTGTTCTGCATTTGATCTTGTTGAGAGTTTTGAGCATGTTGTCTAGTAATAGCTTCGATGGTACCCACAATATTATTCTGCGGATGATGAATGGGTCTTGGTCTAGCATTTATGGCTTGCTCATTAGAAAGTAATTGGTGAGACGATGGTCTAGTAGTGACTCTTCTTGTAAATGGTTCTTCTAGAACCATATAACTTGTGATGGGGAGAATAGGATCTGATTCATCTTCGGAGCTATTCAATTGATTTGATGTGATTTCCATATCACTCTCGAGATCGTATTCTGTATCACTGAGATTAGGTGTCTGGATATTGTATACAGGCCTAGTTGTAACCACGGATAAGGTTGTGTCAAATATTTTTGTCTCATGAGCAGGTAAATGCCCACTAATAGTTCCTACATATCGGGTAGGAGGGGTAATATTATGATGTTCAATTTGATTAGCCATTTCCTTGCCATGTTTTGGTAAAGGATGTTGAAATATGTCCAATGACTAATTGGAATTTTGATTCTGGTTTTGGGGGATGTTCTTTTGAGCATTATTAGGAGGATTTTGTGTAAGTTGAAAGGCTTGCACCTCCATCTCATTATTATCAATCAGGTCATGTATTTTATGTTTTAATATTTTACAAGAGTTGGTAGTGTGTCCAGGTCCTCTATGGAAGTCACAGTGTAAATCAAATCTGTATCCGGGTATAGTTGGATCAGGTTCCTAGATAGTTGGTAATTGAATCAAACCTCATTCTAATAATTGCGGGAGAATAGTTGATAAAGGTTGATTTAACCTAGTAAATTCTCGAGGAGGTTTATCAGGAGGTTTTAGTATAAACTTCTCCGTTGTCTTCGCAACATTAACATTAGCAATATTTCTATTATCAGTGACTCCATCACCCACAACTTGTTTATTTTTATATTTATTTCTGGATGTTTTCTCATCATCTTTCTTTTTAAGTTGTCCTCTCCTAATGAGAGCATATTCCACTAGTCTGGCTAAGTCTATAGCCTGATCGAAGGTGGTCAGGGTAGCAGTTGATAATTCGTAGGATAGTTAGTCTTGTAAATTATTAATAAAGATGTCCAACATCTCCCTATAAAGCAACACAAAGTGCAATTTTCCCATCAATTGTCTCCACCTAGCTAGGAAATCAGAAAAACATTCATATTTGACTTGTTTTAAGTTATACAAATCTTTAATGGTCACATGTCTTTCGATGTAGGCACTAAATTGATGCACAAAAGACTTAGCAGTTTCTTCGAAATTCCTCAAAGAATTAGTGGGTAATTGATAATACCACTCTAATGCCATTTCTCCTAAACTTTATGGGAACATTTTTAGTAATAACAATTCATCATGTGATATATCATGACATGCTATCCTAAACATACGAAGATGCTCTATGGGATCTTCGGTTCCTTTATATATGGGAAAGACAGGCATAGGAAAATGTTTAGGATATGGCTGTGCTACAATTATAGGATCTAAAGGCTGACTACACATCTCTCGATAATTGTACAAGGGACGGTAGGGATCTATCTGGTCCATGCGGGAAACTAACTGTTTCACCATTGTTTCGAGATTACTAGTTTGTCCACCATATTGGTTTGGTGGGACATAGGCATGGTATTTATGAGTGTATGATAGTGTGACATAAGGATTAGACGCTATATTGCTATTATGCAAAGCATTGGCAGAAAGAGTATTATGAAGAGGATTTGTAATAGTATTATGTTGTATCCCAGATTGTTGGTAATTGGTGTTTGGTTTTGTTTTGGGTTTTTTCTGATTTGAGGTGTGTTGCTCAATAACTTGGCAAAATAGAGTAGTAAAGGATGGTTTATTTTGTATGGGAATAGCCCTAGGCTTGCTAACAGGCACTTTAGATGGTTGGGTAACCTATTGTTGTTGCATGTTCTGGATTATTGCTGTCATATCCAAATTGGATGGCCCAGCTTGATCACTCTCTTGATCAATAAAGGACAAGGGATTAGTGCATGTGTGAAATACGTGTTCTAGAGTTTCTTGAGTGTCACTAATTCAATCCTTGTCCATATGCACTGCTCTATTAAGAACACTAATATTAATATTAATGAACTTCCAAAATTGTTCCATGTTTTCAAAAGTAACAGCTCCTCCCGAAAATATTTTAGGGGATGAGGATCCTTCCTCTCTAACATTTTCTTCTTGTTCATTTCTTACAACAAGCCCTTCTTCTTGCTAGTCTAGGATTTCTTCTTCCTGAACTTGATCTTTAGGAGGGACATCTGGGTTATTTAATGGTTTTCCTAGCCAATATTCTTCTTCTTCAGTTTGTTTTCCATTCCTAAGTCTAAGAATTGTGCTTAAACTTAGATTTCAGCAAATATATATACTTATATATATATACTTATATATATATATATATATACTATATATATATATATATATATATATATATATATATATATATATATATATATATATATATATATATATATATGCGATAGGTTTGAGAGGTATATATTTTAATTATATACCTACTATAAAAAAAGGAAATGTTTTGATTTTTTTTGTTTTCTTGTTTTTTTTTTGTGTTTTATAATATTATTATAAAGATAACAAATAGCATTCTAGTTGCAAAAGGAATAACAACAATAAGAAGAATGACTTAGTTTTCTATAAATAGTTTATGGATATCGTTGATAGGATCAAGTTCATCAGGAGTCATGAAATGCTCCTCCTCAAATTGGAAATGGTTTTTCAAAAATTTGACAAAGTGTGCTATGGTAATATGATCTATTTTGGATTCTGACCTATAGAAATAAAGTTCATGGCAATACTCTTGATACAACACAGCTCTAGGAACTCTACTCCATCTTTTTCTATTTGTAAGAATGACTTCTTGATCCTCTATACGAGATAGAAACTTATGTACTACAACTACATTCTCAAGGTATTCCTCAAAGGTGTACAATTTTGAAGACACAAGTGCTCTTTTATCGGCTAACCACCTATGGCAAGCTCTCTGAAGTTCATAGTACAAAGTTACCTGATCAGGATCTAAGATTCTATCTAGGACAAACCTCTTAATTTGCCTAAGTTCTGTAGATCTGGATTCAATGATACCCAATCTCCTATCAAGTTCATCCCAAAAAGGTTGGACCCTATTTGTTTGAGGTACTCTAAGTACAGAAGTAATCTCTATGGTCGTTAATTGATTTTCAACATTTATGGTGACAGCTTGTCTTTTATTATAATCTACCATTGCAACTTTTAATTGTTTGTCTAATGATTTTAGATGATAATTTCTTTTTTTTTTATTGTTTTCAAAAGGTTTTTAGTTTCACGTCGGGTTCACCAAAATGTACTGACCCAAATTTTTTGCGCCCTTACCTTCAGGCTAAAGGATCCTTTCTTGGAATGGGGATGCGAGAAGGATGGAATAATACCTCAGACTGAGAGGCCCTTTGAAGATCACGCCTCTCGGGGGAGGGGTATAAGGGTGAATTTTTGATGGATGGTGGGTTCACTAGGAAACTTTGAGTGGTAGTTTCCATGCCTGGGTTGAGAATGGTTTTGATGTGTTCATTTCATACTCAATCATTCATAATCCTAGGTTGACCAGAATGAATCTAAGCTATTCTATATGAAAATGATGATTTATATGAATACATAAAGCATGAATGATTCCTAGATACAAGGAATATGCTAAATGAGAAAGAATGTACCTGATTCTGGATGTCTGATGAAGATTCTGAGGCTTGTAGGAGTCCAGATCATCCTAAATATGACAGGATCATCTACAATTGTACATAATCATCCAAGATAACAAATGATCGTCTGAGATCAGATAAGATCATCATCGATCTAACGAATTTGAATTCATCAGAAACCTGCAATCATAGAAACAAACACCAAAAACAAAAAATGCTACTGCGAGAATAATGCAAAATGATAGAAATGACAGTATAAATGCCTAAATGATAAATTTGGATAGTAGATTAAAGGAAATGCATTTTTTTAATAACTTATTTTAACTTTATCATGCATTTATGTTAAAATGAGGTGAACTCCAGGATGCAGAATGAAAATAATCAAGCTAATGCATAATAAAAATAAGGAAGAAAGATGAGAAATACAAACTCAAGGCTTTGGTTGCCCCCAATCTGAACTACAGTCGAGATCACCTCCAATCGTACAAGATCATCGTCGATCTACGACAGGATCGTTCGAAATCATCTAGAATCGCCTGCGACGATCCGAGCTTCCTCCAGCTAAAGTACAGTGAAAACCTGCAATGAAAACTTAGAGCTATGAGTGCAAAGCTTACATGGTAGGGAAAATCAACCAGGGAAAGAGTTAGGAGGAGAGCCAGGCAGGGGATCTAGGGAGTCAGGGGGATAAACTAAGAAAATCCTAGTTTATATAGGATTAGGGGGAGGTTAGAAGGTTGGGGATCATCCCAATCTAGGAGATCTCCAACGAAGGAATCTCTAACTGCGTAGACATGCTTTTGCCCAAGTTGGAGAGGTCATTGAAACAGAAGCTAATTATGAAAATTTAGTTTTGGGACGAAATCGTCTGGACGTTCTGTTCCAGACGAATTCGTCCGATCTAGGACAATTTCGTGTGATCGACAACGATATCGTCCAACGGTCAAAACAACTCCTAAAAATGGCACAAAAAATGGGGGGAGCGGTTAACGAGCGGTTTCGGGGTTAAAATTCTAATTTTTATCTTTTACTAAGGGTTTAACTATGCCAAGTTTAAGGTGTTACAGTTTCATCTTGAAATCTCAGGCCAACATCATCCACCAGATGTAGGAGACCTACGACACTCTGACTCAGGTGTTTTTCAATGAGGGGTACATGCCGAAAGTAGAAGCCAAGGATGATGTTAAGAGATGAGGAGGAGAAAGAAGAGGAGCTCAAGGAATACATTAAATACGAGGCCTAAGGATCCTCGGGTCCTGGGGTTTCACTTTTATCGCATGTTTTGTACAGAGGAAGTATTCCTCCTATGGCTAATGTCTTTTTCCATTTTTGTAAATAATGATCATAGAGAGTTACCTTTCTTGGTTGGTCCTGTTAGGTTTTTTGGTCATGTTTGTTTTTCCCACATGATAAGGGTTGTTAGGAAAATCAACAGTAGGAGAGGACAGAATGTCCTTAGCATAAACAAGATCCGTAGTTTTAGTATAAGGCTGACTTTTGTAACAGATTTTGGGTTAACCTGCAAAACCCGATAATCAATGAAGAAATTTACTTACCAAAAAAAATACATGTTTTAGCTTACGTCATATCATTTTCATATCATTTTATTTTCATGAGTATAAATGATTGGACCCCTGATTAAAGTACGATGACAAGCATGGCCAAAACAAAGGTTTACATTAAAATGATCATTAATACAAGTCACCCGATTCCAACCAGCAATACATCATATCCTGCATAAATCCTTGAAATGATTCTGGTAGTTCATATTTTCTTTGGTCTATTCATATTATTTGGATACTCATCGATGTTTGTGATTCTAATTTTTAGTTTTTTGTTTTTAGAGTTTGATGTTTGAGTCCAAAATGTCCAGGGACATTGACCAGTAGAGTCACCATTGTTGTGACGTCCTTCACAACGACCCCAAAATTTGGGGACCCACTTAAAAATTTAGAAATTTGGTTTTGAATCATATGTAAAGTCATATTTTCACAATTATCATTATAATGATTCTCAAAAGATGTCATATCAATGTTCGTTATTGAAAATGGGACTTGTTTCTATGGGAATGTTTGGATAGCAAAATCAAATTCATTGTTGAAACCACTTCGTGTTAGTTGAGTTGTTTGAATCTATGTCCACCCAAGTAAGATTTTCATTTGAAATGTCCAAACCAAAGTTGGGGCTAATGTGTATGTGTTACTTATAATTTTAATTATGTATTGAAAAATAAATAATTAGTAATTATTATATTATTTTAATGGATTTTATATTTGTTGGTCATATGTTATGTCTCGTTAAAAGGGCTTGTATGGGATACTTAATATTAGTTTCATTGTTATGGATGTTAGTATGTATTCGTTTGTTATAACGTATTGTAGTGTGATTAAAGTTATAATGTTCGTGTCATGTTTGTTGTACGTAATAAAGTTGTGATTGGGTCACGATACCATATTATAAGTGTTGCGCTTGTAGGTTATACATTTTAGGATACTTAATAATTCCATTTTATTATGTTTTGAAGATGGCGATTTTAACATTGGGTATTGTTGTATAGGTGAATGTGAAGATGTTTGGGCATTTCGTTTGGATTTGTGGACATGGTTTTTGAGGAAGAAACTCATGATATTAGCTGGAGTGCGGCGTGTGGCAATTGAAGATGGTGGTTAGTCCTTGTGATTTCAAACATAAGTATAGGGAAATCATCTTATAATGAAGAGTAACCGACATTTGTTATGAGCTGTGATATCATCACGAGAAGGCTCAAAAATAAATATGGGCGCGTATGTTGGTTATGTTGATATGATTAGAAGGTGTCCGGTGGTTCATAACAAGGCATATAATTCATGAGTTAGGAGAAATGCTCGTAATAAAGAGTTTTACGTAGGATAAAATATCATGTTTGGTTATATAAAAGTCCTCTTGGCTAGATATGAAGCATGGGATATGCGGCTTGATTTTTGAAAACTATGTAAGGACCATTATCTAAAATTTTGTTGTTCATTGAAGATGAAAAGTATTCGCCAAAACACATTGCCATTCCCGAGAGATTTTTGGGCGTACAAAATAAAAGAGATTTTACGGAAAACATTGTCATTCCTGGGAGATGGTCGTATGACTTAAGATGGTTTTCTATGGGTTTCAGGAGACAATATAAAGAAAAGGAAGTGTGTAGTCGCTGAGATAGCAAAATATAAGAGGTTTTGACAACCACAGTACGAATGGAAAACAATCTCATCGACAAACGAAGTGAAGTAATGGAATGTGGCTTGGGAGAAATAAGATTTCACAACAGGATTAAGGAGTAAAGCATGCATGGTAGCACGTTCACTTTCCAGAGAATAGAACATGGATAGTAGCTGTTATCAAAGATGCAAAAGGCAATGATGAAGATAGGAAATATTTGTCTGTTTTAGAGTGATGTTCCAAGGAAAAAAATGAGGTATTCTACCGAAGGATTTGGATATGGTTCAGGATGGGAATTTTGAAGGTCGAGTCACAGCAAAGCAAAATAAAATGTGTTGTTAATGTTGGTCCAAATCCCTCGTTGTTCATCTGCTGCGAGTCCTTTTCTAAGAACATTAAGAGAATTAATGTTGGATATGTCATCTGTTATGGGAACATAATCATTAGCGACGGGACATTTTTGCTCATTAGAATACATCCAGAAGGCAAGGTGTGGCAAATCATGATTGCAAATTAAGATATATAATCAAATTGAGAGTGTCGTGTCTCCGGCTGCAAAGGTTGTCACCCTGGCCTAAGGAAGTCACTGCCCAAATTGAGGTTCCAGTATGAGGTATTAAAGAATTGACAGGGTTTCACAAGAAGAAATATTGTAAACGGAATAGTCCAAGGACGTCGTTATGGAAATTGCTTATATGAATTTCGGACCTACATTCAAAGTCTCAGTCAATTTGATAGCATGAAAAAAAAACCAATAGGGTGCCAAAGGTTGAATAAAATAGATGCAAGTAGAAGGCTAACGATGTATGATATAAATATTATTTTTTAATATTTATCATGTAAAAAAATATACAAAATGAATCGTGATTAAAAAATAGTTATATTATGGCTTGCGTTAAAGATATGCTCGTGACGGTTTATGAATTATATTTAATTTGGTGGAAAGATAAATGAAAACAAAAAGGTTTACAAGAATTCGTTTTAAAGCTCGAGAAACTGCATGAACAAAAAATGGACATAATTATAAATGAATGTTGAAATATATAGAAGGGGTCAGACTTGGACTGCACAAGAGGAAAGAGGAGAAATACAAAGGCAGAAGAGGGAAACAGAAAGTGTTGCAGGGAAGGAATCACAGGAATGAAAAGTCATATTGTAAGTGAGAGAACGATTTCTCTTTTTCGCAGCCGTCAGGTGCCGAATCTCGCACAGCGCTGGGCGCAGGGAGGAAGACGGATTTCACTGACGAAGTGCGATCGTCGCCGAGCGCAGGAGGAGAAACAGCGATGAACAAACTGCACAATTCCCGAAGTCCGTCAGGAGCGAAGTCGGGACGGGCGAAGGACGTGCGTCGCAGCGCAGTGCGGACTGCGCCCGTTCTAGGGGCGAAGTTCGTCAGTCGCTGCGCAGTGCGGACTGCGCACGGTTGAAATGGTGAACTGTGAACAACGCGCGAAGTGCGTACGGCGTTGAAGTTGAGCTTCGCTTGCGCACTCGGGCTGCGCTCGGATTTCGGGCGCAGTCGGACTTCGACAGCGAACTTGGAAACAGGTTCGAACTTGGCCAACTTTGGCCTTCGACTTCTTTGTCTTGCGCAGCTGCCGCTGGGTTTGCCTGGCTTGGCAAGACCCATATGAGAGGAGAGAAATGCCGGAACAGAGAACAACAAACGTTAGCACATAAACTACTGCAAACCCTAAAGATGCCACAAACAATAGCAAAATTTATTTATATGAAACTAGGGTTACAGTATTCCTCAACCGAGGAAATAACAACATCTGCAGACTAAGCTGCAGGATAAACTAAAAGGGGAAATGTCGAGTCTGTTGCTTGGACATTAATCAGTTGAGCCACACTGCTCACTGAATCGCTCGCCCTCCTTTCTCTTCTCTATTCTTAGCTTCCTCTTTCACGAACTTCTCTCACACACACATCCTTTTTCTGAAGACCCGAACTGCCTTTTATAGCCACGGGGAGAGGAGGATAAGGGTTATCCTCTGACAGGTTCAGATAAGGGTTATCCTCTGACAGGTTCGGATAAGGGTTATCCTCTGACAAGCCCTCAACTATGGTTTTTGACTAATCTCCGACTTGGCATTAACTCCTGCGGAGATCGGATCTATCAGGTGTCAAATCTGTCAGAAGGTAGGTGCGACGTCATGTCACACTTTTGCCGAGATCCCGGACTGCGGGAGCGTAGTCCGACTTCGCCCATGTTTCGGAGCGCAATTGGGCACAGACATGAAATCTGGGTTAATTTTTCTAACACCCTCCTTTAAACCTGATTTCATGATCGCTTTGACTCCAAGTTGCTCTAGCAATCTGCTGAAGTCTTCCTCCTTCAAAGGCTTCGTGAAAATATCTGCCAATTGCTCCTTGGATCTGCAAAACTGCAAATGAATTTCTCCGGACTTCACCAACTCTCTGATGAAGTGATAATGAATATCAATGTGCTTCGTCCGGCCATGGAACACGGGATCCTTTGACAGTGCGATGGCCGAATTGTTATCACAAAAAATTGTTGTCGCGCCTTCTGGAGGATAGTGCAGTTTGCTTAGAACTCTTCGCAGCCAAACTGCTTGGCATGTGGTTGTCATGGCGGCAACATATTCTGCTTCGACTATGGACAACGCAATGATGGATTGCTTCTTGGACGCCCATGAAACTGCCCCTAATTCGAGATGGAAAGCATACTCGGAGGTGCTTTTTCGATCATCGGTACTGCCAGCCTAGTCACTGTCTGTGAAGCCGACCAGTTCCAACTGGTCTTGTCTGGCGTAAAATAGGCCATGGTTCCACGTCTTGTTGACATAGCGCAAGATCCTCTTGCCTGCTTGCCAGTGCATGTTCTTTAGAGTCTCCATGAACTGCATTGGATTTACATTCCTTCATGTATCCAACTTGCTCAGCTTCAAACCTGTCACTATAGGTGTGATGGAAGGTTTGCTAACCTCCATCTTGAACTTTTTCAGGACATCCTTTGCGTACTTGCCCTGAGAAATGAAGATGCCATCTGCTGATTGGTCAACTTCAATGCCGAGAAAAAATTTCATCAGCCCCATGTCAGTCATTTCAAACTCGGACTTCATGGCTATTCTAAACTGTGCAAATAGGCTGCTGCTATTGCCAGTATATATCAGATCGTCTACGTACAAGCAGACGATGATGAGCTCACCTACTACATTTGTCTTCATGTACAGGGAGTGCTCATATGGGCATTTTTGAAACCCATTCTCCTAAAAATAGCCATCAATACAACTGTACCATGCCCTGGGTGCTTGCTTCAACCCATACAGGGCCTTCTTCAGTTTCAAGACTTTGCCCTCTTGCCCTTGTATTTCATAACCGGGCGACTGGTCTATGTAGACCTCTTCTTCCAACACTTCGTTGAGGAAGGTAGACTTGACATCCATCTGGTACACGCTCCATCCTTTCTGAGCTGCCAGTGCCAGAATCATTCCGATCGTGTCAAGTCGGGCTACAGGTGCATACACCTCATGATAGTCAACTCCTGACTTCTGCTTGTAGCCTTTCACCACTAATCTTGCTTTATGCCTGTCAACTTCTCCTTGGGCATTAAACTTCATTTTATATACCCACTTGACCCCAATGGTCTTCTTTCGTGCTGTCAACTGTCATGTTTCATTCTTCTCAATGGCTGCCATCTCCTCATCCATCACTTTTACCCATTTGTGATTCTGACTTGCCCCTTCAAACTCCACTAGATCACATTCAGTAAAGAGAGCAAAATCAGAATATTCTTCATCTAACTGATTACGGGTTACCTCATAAATGTCTTGCAAGCTCCGAGTCTTCGCAAGAGTCCTCAGATTTTGAATTTTGCTTGCAAGTGGAGGTGACCAAGATGATGAGGCTGTGTTGCTGCTGGCACCACTGTTGCTGCTTGAAGGTACAGGTGGCTACGCACTGTCATCCTCGAAGTTCACAGGTTCAATAGTTGCTGGTTCAAACTGACCAATCTTTGAATTTCAGTTCCAGGCTTCATCCTCTAGGAACTTCACATCTCTGCTGATGACAATTTTCTTTGTCACAGGATTGTACAGCCTGTATGCCTTTGCTGGTTCGTTGTACCCTGTGAAGATGCATCTTTCAGCTTTGTCATCCAAATTCTGCCTTTTCTCATATGGAACATGTGCATATGCTATGCACCCGAAAACTCGCAAGTGAGCCACACTTGGCTTCAACTTGCTCCAGGATTCCTCCGGAATTTTGTCCCTCACACTCTTGGTGGGACATCGGTTCAGCAGATAAACTGCATAACTTACAACTTCTGCCCAGAACTCATGTAGCAGACTTTTTGCCTTCAGCATGCTCCGTGCCATCTCCATGATTGTTCTGTTCTTCCTCTCAGCTACACCATTCTGCTACGGTGTGTATCTGGCAGTAAACTTCCTGCAAATTCCATGCTGCATGTAGAAGTTGTGGAATTCGTTGGAGATGTACTCTCCACCTCCATCAGTTCTGAGATTCTTCACATAATATCCACTTTGTTTCTCAACCAGAGCCTTGAACTCCTTAAACCTTGCAAATGCCTCTGACTTCAACTTGATGGGATAAACCCAGGTCTTTCGGCTGAAGTCATCAATGAAGGTCAGGAAATACTTGTTGTCGGCATATGTGGTGGTCTGCATGGGACCACAGATGTCTGAGTGCACCAGCTCCAATGGTCGTGATGCTCTCCAAGACTGTCCTATAGGGAATGCATCCCTGTGCTGCTTGCCGACCAGGAAACCTTCACAAACTTGATTTGGTTGCTCAATAAGGGGTAAACCCTTCACCATCTGCTTCTTGTGCAGCAAATTCAAGCCACTGAAACTCAGGTGACCGAATCTGAGATGCCACAGCCAGGTAGCATCCTTCTCAACTGCACTCAGAGACATCAAAGATTCATTCTGAATCTGCAGTGGAAACATTTTGTTTTTTGTCATGGACACTGTTGCGATTTGTCCATGCACTTTGTCTCTGATGGAACATACACCATATTTGAACAGTACAGTGTGCCCCTTCTACACAAGTTGTCCAACACTTAGCAGATTATGCTTCAACCCAGGCACATAAAAAACATCTTGAATTGTTTTTCTTTCACCGTGTCGGGTGCGGATGAGGATCTTTCCTTTCCCCATCACAGGAACTTTGATGTTGTTCCCCATCTTGACTTCGGACTGGACTGTTTCATCCAGTTGTGAGAACATCTCTCTGTTCCCAGTCATGTGGTTGCTGCAACCACTATCAAGATACCAGATGTTTTTCTTGCTCTCCTCTTCAATACTACAAGTCAGCAACACATTTCCTCCTACCACATTTTTGGGTTCCTCCATATAATGGGCTTGCTGATGATTCTCATTTGTCATCTTCTTCCTGCACTATGAGGCATAATGGTCGAACTTACTGCAGTAGTAGCATTGGACCTTTGACATGTCCTTCTGCTGAGAGCTTCCTTGCTAATTTCTGCCAATGCCTCTTCCTCCTTTCTGATGAAAGTTACAACTTGGCTCAGTGTCATGAGGGTTTGATCTCCCTCCTTGCTTGTTACTTATCCCACGCCTGCTTCTGCCTCTTCCTCCTTGATAACTAGAAGTGCCATGGTGGGAGTCTTGTCTGTAGTTGTCTCGGACTGAGACCTATGCTTTGAAGGCTTGCTCTAAAGAATATTGAGTTGAGCATCTCAACCTCTGTTCATGCATCTGCAATGAACCCATGAGCTCATCTGTTGAGAGGGTTGTCAAATCCCTCAACTCTTCGATTGCTATCACAACCGAGTCAAACTTGGCAGACAAACTTTTGAGAATCTTCTCAACGATTCTCTGGCTCTACACATTTTCTTCGTTCAACCGCATCTGGTTGATAATGTCCATCGTCCGGGTGAAGAAGTTGCTCATCGACTCAAACTCGTTCATCTATAGATTTTCAAACTCTCTCCTGAGCATCTGTAGTTTCACCAACTTCACTTTGTTGGTTCCCTGATACGAACTTTCCAGGGTTTCCCAAGCCTGCTTGGCCTTGGTGGCTGAAGCAATCCATGGGAAGATGGTCTCCTCAATCGCTTGCATGATGTAGAAGAGGGCCTTCTGGTCCTTCTTCTTGTGCTCTTTCAACAGATCCTTGTCTGCTTGAGAGAGGGTGGCCAGTGCTGCTACATCTGTCAGTTTTGGATAGCCGTTATTGACTAACTCCCATAGCTCCTGATATCCGAACATGATCTTCATATGGATGCTCCAGTAATCGTAGTTCTTGCCATTAAATCATGAGATTTGCAACTACAGGGAATTCTTTTCGAAATCCATCTTCTATCTCCATGTCACGGCTCAATCAGCTCTAATACCAATTTGAGAGAACAATTTCTCTTTTTCGCAGCCGTTAGGTGCTGAATCTTGCACAGCGTTGGGCGCAGGAGGGAAGACGGATATCGCTGACGAAGTGCGATCGTCGTCAAGCATAGAAGGAGAAACAGTGATGAACAAGCTACACAATTCTCGAATTCCATCAGGAGCAAAGTCAAGACGGGTGAAGGATGTGCGTCGTAGCATAGTGCAGACTATGCCCGTTCTTGGGGCAAAGTTCGTCAGTCACTACGCAGTGCAGACTGCACACGATTGAAACGATGAACTATGAACAATGTATGAAGTGCGTACGGGACTAAAGTTGAGCTTCGCTTGCGCACTCGGGCTGCGCTCGGATTTCAGGCACAGTCGGACTTCGGTAGTGAACTTGGAAACAAGTTTGAACTTGGCCAACTTTGGCCTTCAACTTCTTTGTCTTGCACGGTTGTCATTGGGTTTTCCTGGCTTGGCAAGACCCGTATGAGAGGAGAGAAATGCCGAAACAGAGAACAACAAACGTTAGCACATAAACTACTACAAACCCTAAAGATGCCACAAACAATAGCAAAGTTTATTTATATGAAACTAGGGTTACAGTATTCCTCAATCGAGGAAATAACATCTACAGGCTAAGCTGTAGGATAAACTAAAAGGGGAAATGTCGAGTTTGCTATTCAGACATTAATCAGATGAGCCACACTGCTCACTGAATCGCTCGCCCTCCTTTCTCTACTCTATTCTCTGCTTCCTCTTTCACGAACTTCTCTCACACATGCACCCTTTGTCTGAAGACCCGAACTTCCTTTTATAGCCGTGGGGAGAGGAGGATAAGGGTTTTCCTCTAATAGGTTCAGATAAGGGTTATCCTCTGATAGGTTCGGATAAGGGTTAACCTATGACAGGCCCTCAACTAGGGTTTTTGACTGATCGCCAACTTGGCATTAACTCATTCGAAGATCAGATTTGTCAGGTGTCAAATCTGTCAGAAGGTAGGTGCGACGTCATGCCACACTTTTTTCGGGATCCCGGACTGCGAGAGCGTAGTCCGACTTCGCCCATGTCTGGAGCACAATCCGGTTTTGCCCAAGGTTCGGAGCGCAGTTGGGCACAGACATGAAATCTAGGTTAATTTTTCTAATAGTAAGATCTGAATTTATATCAAGTATTTTATTGTTTTCAAATAAGCATTGTATGGTATTTGGAATGGAGATAAAATGGTTGATATAATCCATAGTATATCAATTCCATTGGATATTTGCATCAAATTTATGTTAAACTGTATATGATTTGGTTGGCATAATTTTGGTTTCTTGTTGCTATGATTAGCTACTGTAGTGTTGGTCCGATTTTAATTTGTTAGTTTTCAGAACCTTAATTCTTTTATCATTGTATTTTTATAAGGACAGAAGTTGCCTGGTTCAGATATGCATGTATATATTTTAAGAACTAGGTTATTACATAGAACTTGTTATTTAGACATTTAATCCAATAAATGTCTGTGCTAAGCAAAGTCACAAGAGATTAGTTAATTTTCTGATTTTATCTTTGACTTGATAAAGTTGAAAGTCAAGATTGATATCTCAAGATTTAAAGTATGATTGAATTTCATTGTCCAGTAAAGCAATACTTATGCAAAGGCTTAAACCTGATTTTAAAAGAGAAATTATTTGTCATCAGATATTTACTTCATAAATATCATTGGTGCTCAAATAGACATACTGTAGTGAATCGAATTTTGTTTGACTTTTAAAACTCTTGGTTCAAATTTGTAGTATTATATCAAACCCTGATACTCTCTGTTACTGAGAGTTGGAGATTTTTATATATTTTGAGGGTTTAGATATTTTATAGGTTTTAATTCACATACTCAAATATAAAAAAATTCAAATTTAATATTTGAGAGGAATTAAAATAGAGTGACCCCTTGGATTTAAAGGATAATTATTTATAAATCAAGGTGTACACTGGATCAATATTATAGAAATTTCATTAACTCTAAATTCTTTAGAGTTGAAATAAACATGGATTAAAATGCTTATTGGTTTTATTTCTTAGATACATTCACAAGTATTTTAATTGAGATGATATTTTAAGAAGATGAAGTAAATGTGTATTACATCTAGATGTTAAAACTTCTTTAGTTGAAAACAATTAAATCACTATGAAATAAGAATGTCATACATGTTAAAATCAAGTGAATTGCTTGTTTCCCAGGCCCCTTGTTAACAACACTTGCAAACCACATAGAGTTTTTTGAACACTTATTTATATCTACATGCATAACATATGAAGTACGAAGGGAAAACCTAGAATAAATACTCATTTCTTTGCAAGAAAATATTTTCGAGTCTTAGTTGTCGAGTGGTCTTATGATCAGAAAAAATTGTGCCTCAATAGGACCAGGACTAGAGAGACAAGACAGTCTACCACTAGCTCGAGCTACCGGACACACAAGACTGAGAGGACTCATAGGTCTTTGAGTACTTAGGGTGCTAGCTCATGGATAACTCATAGGGATGGCGGAGGTGACGGAGGTGCCTCACAGATTGGGGACGTAGGCCACAGTTAGTACATATCTCAAAGATATTTTGGTGTACTATTTTTGAGTGTAAGGTCGAGGACCTACATAGTTGTAGCCTGCGAGCATTTTTTATGTACCCCTGATGTACTCATTTTTGGACACACACACACACAGATATATATATATATATATATATATATATATATATATATGTGTATATATATATATATATATATATGTGTATATATATATATATATATATATATGTGTATATATATATATATATATGTTTGTATATATATATATATATATATATATATATATATATATATATGAGATTGATCATTTTGTCTCATTATGTGTACTTGTGTATTTTTAATTTTATGTTTTATTATGCACATGGATGTAGATGTTTATATTGATTCTATGCTTATATGATGTGATGGATGGATGACATGCACTACATAGCTATTTAATTTATGATGCTGATGATATGCAGTGATCTAGATGCTTATATGTGCTACTTATGTGGATGCATATGGATGCGATGTTTACTTTTAACCGCATGTTTAATTTTTCTTTATTGCATACATTTAATTTATGATGATGTCACGATATGCTGGTGCAATGTATGTAATGAATTATTTACACAATGATAATCTAATGTAAATGAACCTGTATACTTTAATCATTTAAAACATGAGGAATGAATGCGATATGTGTTTAGAAATCGAATGGACAACACCACAAAATGTGTAAAAATCATGAATGTAATTGAAAATCCTCATTACAAGAATTTAATCAATTAATCACCCATATATGAAATGCAATGATTTGAATCAGTATGATGCGAATGGTATAATATGTCACTTGATATTTCTTTTGCAATTTGAAATATATGCACAATATAGTTAGTGGCCATCTAGATATCATTTCTAATATCCATCCAGTACCTATCCTATATCATGAAAACGTTGTGATTAATGTAAATGATGTATCATGGATTCAATGCTTTGTAGTTTGATGATTGAAATGACTGTATTGTGATATTTGGTATTTTGTTGCTATTAGAGAAATTTTTAAGGTTTTCCATGAGACTCAAACACCCTAGTAGACTTATCAAAGTTGTATACTGACCAAACTAGACTTCTGAAATGCAAGGCTTTTGCTAGGATAGGCCCTACCAGTTCATTATCCTTGTGTGTGCACATGAGTATATTAAGATAAGGCATAAGCATACCCCGATGTTAGGCAGGATTATTTCAGCCCATTTCTAAGATTGGGGGTCCACATACTTTTATCCAATCCTAGGTTTAGATTTCAGTTGGACTAAGCCACTAGGTGATACAGGACACCTGAAGCTAGCTCTTCCACATTCAAACATTGGTTTGTACATAAGTGAGGTGCTAATGCATCAGACATATCATCATGTGTAAGGTACAATAGTGCTGACAATTCCATGGATTCAAGTTCACTCCCTTTTTTTATTCAATTTTTTTGGGATACTTGCTCATATATAATTGTGCAAGGGATTTTATTCCACTTTAACTTTGAAATTTCTTTGGATATTAATTTGATCTCGCTTTCTAATCTTCACCTGATCTGGATTTAAAATTTAATTTTTGATCTTCATTTGATCTTTATTTTGCTAGAATTTAAATTTGATAATTTTCTTCAGAAACCTCCCTTTGGGGATTTGAATTTGGGGGAAACTATTTATGGGATATCGATTGAGTATGTCGATCTATGATATCAATATGGGAATATCAATCTAGGATGTCGATCTATGATATTGATATAGGGTATCAATATTGAGGATTAATGTGGGATATTACTCATTTTATCATAAGCAAGGGATTTTGGGTAGGGAATAAACTTGTCCTTTTTCAAATTACCAAAATTTCCCATACCATTCGCACAGGGGAATAAGCAAGAATAAATCTTTTCACCTCAGGATACCTGGTCCTACTTCATGGATTTTATCTTACCCTAGTACTTATTAGGATTATTTAATTTGTTGATTAGTGATAGAATTCTAATATGCCAAGGGTTATACTAGCTAGACCTCAACCACAAAATTAAAGTAAGATTTCTATCAACTCTTGAGAAGACCTCTAGGTATGGTTGAATTACCGAAAAACCCTAGTATATTCCTCATAGCAACATTATGGGTTGTGTTGAAAAACACAATTACTCATATGAATGATGGATTATGATAAATGCAGAGGTGCATGCTTGAAACACAAACGTGGCATCATTTGTAAGACTGAAAAACACAATCCATCCTACTATGGAATGCAACGGATGAAGAATTACTATATTCAATGCAATGATGAAATGAATGCATGTGTAAATGCAAATGAAAAATGCATAATGCAAATGCAAATGTTTTTGGATTTAATGTTTTACCATTTTTTTTGGATTTTATTGATTTTTAAATTTTTATTGATTTTGAGCCTTTATATTTGACAAAATGATGAGTACATGCCTTTGGAGCCTTTAACTGACATGACCAAGTGGTTTTTGGAACCCTTGGAGCCTTTTGCTATGATTTTAAGCATAGAATGCCTTAATATGGATGATGTTGAGAGGTTTAGGCTCTTCAACACCCCCTAATAACGTTAAGTGATAGGTACCTGGACCAATATTTTTAGATATGATATAAGGTCCTAGCCAATTAGCCACGAATTTTTCACGTATATCAGGTGGAAAATTAGAGTTCTGTTGGTTCTCTTTTCGCACAAGATCCCAAAATTCAAATTCTATCTAGTGGAATTTGATATTGTAAGCTCATTTTAGTCGCTCCTGATAAACGTGGAGATGCTCAAGGGAATTCACGTGACATTCATCAAGTAGCATTAGTTGATCCAGGTGAGCTTGTCATGCGGTGTCATCATCGATGAACTCTTTCAACGTGATGCATAACATTGGAATTTCCAACTCTAGGGCATAATGGCCTCAACACCATATACTAGTGAAAACATAGTTACCCTAATAGGCGTCTAAATGCTAGTCTCGTAAGACCACAATGCAAGGGGCAGCTGGATATGCCAATCTTTGTGGTGTTCTTGTACTGTATTTTTAAAGATGGCAACCACTATCTTGTTTGAGACCTCAACTTGCCTATTTGCTTGTGGATAGTATGGAGTCACAAAACTATGTTTGATTCTATACTTAGACGTCAAATCTCTCATAGTTTTGTTCTTAAATGATGTTCCATTATCCGACACTATCTTGGATGGAATCCCAAAAAGACATATGATATGCTCGAGTATAAACTCTGCTATGCAAGCTCTAGTCATCATTGTTAAGGTTATTGATTCCACCCATTTGGTAAATTACTCAGTATCCATAATAATAAAAGTATATCTGCCCGATGATGGAGGAGAGATATTATCGATAGGATCTAATCCCCGCTGAGAAAATGGCCAAGCCACTAGAATTTGCTGTAAGGCCTACAATGGCAAGTGCATAAGATTAGCATGATGCTAACATTTGACAAATTTATTGACATACACATTGCACTCCTTCTCCATAGTGGGTCAATAGTAACCCATTCGAATGATACACTTGATGATGGTAATACTGCTAAAATGGCCACTGCACATACCGTCATGAGCTTGTGAAATCACCCACAATGTCTCTTAGGGCTAGACAATGAAGGATAACTCCATCATAGCCTCGTCAGTACAAAATATCTCCTAGAAAGATATATTTAGTCGCTTTTCGCTTGAATATGCATCTTGCGACATGTGACAATCCGTCTGGGATAACACAAAGTTTTAAGAAGTCTTGGATTTGTGACATACAGGTCTGATAAGCCTTAGCTTTGACTTCTATGATGACTTGCTCTCCCTACGTATCTACATGTGCAAATGCAGACTGGGAAACAACCCTATGGTGAATGGTGGTGCCACTCCTCATCGAACTATGAGAGGTTAATGAACCCTAGGGTGCCTTCTTTAGAAAGTCTTCAGCTCTGCAGAACCATTTAGGTTTTGGCTCCACACTAATCATGTTGATTGACTCTTTATTATCAAAGGCTTCACTCTCTACTGTAGGATGCGAGAGTTTTTTAACATGGATGGTAGTAAAATCGATAGATGGATTCTAAGGGATTAAGGATCCCAAAAATGCCATGGTGTTTGTGAACCTTTTTTATGAACAAGGGATTGCCTCGATGTCATACCATTACAATTTAGCCAAATATATAATAATAAGATCTTTATAATATTTTAGTATAGGACATCAACACCAAAATAGCAAGGAGTCACCAAAGATGTTTAATATTTTAATGTTCATGGCGATAGTTGTATGGAGGCCCAGTAGTAGGGCTTCGTATTCAGTGTTGTTGTTGGTGCAAGGAAAGTCTAATTTGAGTGACAAGGGCATTGGAGCTCCTTGCGATGTGATAAACACTATTTTTGCACTGTCCCCTTGCTTGCACTTCGAACTATCAAAGAACAATATCATATCAACATTGTTTTATGGTTCTTTGGGTTTGGGAGCTTCGAATACAATGAATATCATGTCATCCGAAAGCTCAATGGTCAGAGGTCTACTATTTTATAGTGGTGCCTCAGCGAGCTAATCAGCTATGACTTATCTCTTAATGGAATTTTGGCTTATGAATTCTAAATCAAATTCTGTTAGGAGCATGATCCACTTTGCAGTACACGTATTGTGATACGTCTTACTCATCATATACTACAAAGGATTTTGTTTTGATATTACATATGTCATATGACTCATCATATAGTATCGTAATTTCTTGGTAGTGAACACTACTGCTAAACACTTCTCCACATATGTGTATCTGAGCTCATAGCTCACCATAGTTTAACTAATATTATATATGGCCTATTCTTTGCCTTGCACATTCTTTTGGGCCAACATGGTCCCTAATGCAAATTTGGTTGCCGATATATAGTAGAAATGGCACATCTGGCCTTGGTGGAGCTAATACTAGCAGCATCACTAGGTATTGCTTTATTTCAACGAAAGTTGCTTGGAATTCCTCATCCTAGTTGAATGGGACCCCCTTATGTAGCAGTTAATTCATGGGTCAACATTTATCTGATAATTGGATGATAAATCACTTTATCAATGCTACTTTGCCTAGTAAACTTCTTAATTCCTTAATATTAGAGGGAGGACGCATCTCTAAGATATCCTTGACCTTTGCTAGTTCAACTTCGATGCTTCGCTTTGAAATGATGAACGCTAAGACATTTCCTGAATTTACACCAAACATGCACTTCTTAGGGTTCAACCTGAAATTGTGCTCTATTAGGCGATTGAAGACCTTCCTTAAGACCTCCACATGCTCAGAACACAGTAATGACTTTGCCAATAAGTCATCAATGTAATATTCTAATATTTTATACATATAATCATGAAAGATATATGTCATGGCATGTTGATATGTGGCACCAACATTTTTAAGACCAAATGGCATAACTTTATAGCAGAATGTCCCCCATGGTGTTATAAATCTGGTTTTATGGTGGTCTTCGAGTTTAATCCGAATTTGATTGTATCTAGAAAAACCATTCATCAAGGAGAGCATCTCATGACCTGTAGTTGCATATACAAGAGCATAAATATTTTGTGTTGCCTTTTTCAGGTCTCTAAAATCTGTACAAATGCGGATCCGTCTATCAGGTTTTCCTACAGGCACCATATTGGATGCCCATTTTGGATAGTCGATGGAGATTACAAACTCTACGTCCAACAGCTTTTGTAATTCATCCTTCACCATTAAGGCTACTATTGTATGCATATTTCTAAGCTTATGCTTTACTGGCTTCTTTGAAAGATCTAGCAAAAGGTTATGGGTAACCAATTTTGGATCTAGACCTGGCATATCTTTGTAAGTCCTATTAGGTCTCTATTTAAATAGAGGGATGAGGATAGTACACTCATCTAGAGTGAGACTCATCCAAATTGGGATCATTACTGATATCCAAGTTGAAGGTTTCCTCTACTGACATGTGTGATCCCTCCTCAGGCTAATGAGGCATAGGGATCAAATGGATGTCATCAGCTAGGTTGATAGGTTCCACATCAAAAGTATTCTTAGCATGATAAACATCGTAAGCACAGTCGGGCATAAAATAAAATGGTTGCAATATTTCTTCATTAGGGAAGAAATATTCAGGCTCCACAGGTGAGTCAGCGTGATCCTAGTCGATAGCATCAACATTTAAATGCAACAGTTTCAATGGATTAGCTGGATTACAGAGTGGGATGGTCAAATCAATGGAGACCATATTTATGGAATGTAATTGATCTCCAAGACCACACGGATAAACATATACATCATCGATGCAGCTCCTATACCCAATATCTGGTTCTATCGACATGAGCATGAATGGGTCCTCTCTATTCGCACTACGAACTATTGGATCCTCTCTATGCACTGATTGCAGTATTGGATCGTTCAACTCAATGAGCTTCATGTACGTAGGCGGATCGAGAAACACCAAGTGATAGATCACATTGATGTTTGGTGGTATTCCCCTAAGGCGAGGGTTGAGATTGATCTCTCGTCGCATTTTCTTAGTCGTATAAGGTGCATTATGGTGACGTAGGTAGGGAGGTCCTAGGTAGGCTCTCTCTGTCTTATCCTCTTTGTCACTATCATAATACAAGACCTCATTTGCACCCATTGGAATGGGATGTTCTGGAAAATGTGGCCCCATATACGTTATCTTCTGATCACAATCATTTTTGTTTGATAAAATAGGGTACACGTACCATAAATACGATAATGCCTCATAAATTGGTTTAGCCTCATCCCTCGACTGATTGTCAGGTGAAGACTCATTATCCACCAAGATATCATTGTGATACATCTCGGGTGGTGCTATGGTGACATAATACACCATCTAGTTATCCCTCTAGAACGCAGAAGGATTAGGGTGATATGGGTTGAAATCTACATCGTCCCCTAGACTAAGGTATAGGTGATCTAAATATGCGATAAGAAAATCATCTTGTTCTCGTATTTGCAACCCTAAACTGAACCTATTAGTTTCCAACTGATAATGCAGCTCAAGCGGAGTTCTATGTCCTTGCTCAAAAATACCAAGGCCATACCCATGCCAATGATATAATTCAAAAATACACATGGATTATTTAGGTTTGGATAGGTAATGAACATTCATTGTGAACTATTTGCCATTATCCTCATCCATGGGCATTCGAATAGGAAGCTGATCCAACCCAGTGTAGATGAAGTTCATTTGATTGGGTGGCTCTCCCAATGGCACTATTTATCCAATCAAAAAATTATGAGCATGCGGTTGGTCCATATCTTGTGCAGTCTCTAGAATTGGTCCAAAGGTTACATTCTGCACAATATATTCACCTAGCCCTGTGTTGTCCAGATGAATAGTCACCCGCAATGTAGATGACCCTACTGACGATGCAGGTGATGTAGGCTGAGGTAGCTCCTCGGCTTTGTCTTGGTATTCTTCCACTTCCTTGGGAGCGGGAGCCTATTTTGTGACTAGTTTGGGCACATGCTTATTTTCCTTTTCACCCATTTTTACCTTTAACTTCCTTTCATCTTGAAACATCATTGATGTAGTCAATTTCAATGATGTTGTTGTAGTGTGCTTGAATTTGATTGATACAAATGTCAATAAATGAGCACATGCTTGTTGTTTACCTCCTAGATTCTTAATCAGTGATGCTAGTCGGATGTCCAGGTGCATTTATGGGAGTATGAAACCCCTAGGAAAATTAGCTAGGTTCACAAATATGAAGGGCTCTTCGTTTGACGACACCACGTGAACCTATCCCTCATGAATATATTTTACACATTGATGTAATATGGAGGGAACACAATGCATTTCTCGAATCCAAGACCTTTCGAGTAGGATGTTATATTGCATGGTGCCTTAGATCACATGACACATCATGGATATGGTCTTTAGGTCTACTTGAATAGGTAGGACAATTGTGCCAACCGTCGAGCATAGGGCGTCGTTAAATGCCCTCAATGTGAAGGTGGTGGGTACAATATGTGACTTGGGCAACTTTAAATGACTCAATGTCTTGGTCATTATTATATTTATCGATGAACCAGTTTCGATCAAGACCCTCTTGAATTGCATGTGATTAACACATGCGATGATATGTAATGGTGGGTCAGTCGTATCTGTAGGAACTATCCTGATTTCATGATTATAAAATTGGATTATAGGCTCCTGGCACTGTTGAATATGTCCCACAAAATTGGTGAATGCTTGAGCATCCTAGGATTGTACCTTGATGGACCTCAGAATTTCCATGAGAGTCTCCCTGTGCCTTGGGGACTGTTGTATTAGCTTATAAATAAACAACTTTGCAGGAGTTGTTTACAGGTTTTGGACCAACCTGCTCTATATGGTCACCACTGATCTCGTTGGTGGGCTTGGAATATTCTGAGTTGGCCATTGATTTGGTGTAGCTTGTATCCTGATGGTAGCATGTAATTGATTTGGTTGCTCATATCTCCCATGTCTGGTAATAATATTAACCATACCTACAAACCCCTGTGTAGGTGGTTCGATGTACACTTGATTGACATGGTCAGTGTTGTTGTGCGGTGCCTCATGGTTTGGCGATGGATTTTTATAAATCTCCATGTTTTGGTTATCAGGTGCCAACGAATTATTAGACACTATAAGATCACCTTTATCAATCATATTCTGCACAATATGTTTGAAGGACCAACACACTTCAATGTCATGGCCCTTCATGCGATGGTAGATGCAAAATAGATCATCTTGATACCCCTTTGACTTGGGTTGATTAGGATAGACCAACTTAATATTGGGAAACCTGATTACCTTAGCCTTGTATAACTAATGGAATATTGATGTCAATAATTCTGTCAAAGGCATGAATTGGTGAGGTGAGTATTGTTCCTTATTTTTGTCCTTGTAATTATTCTTGCATTGCTCATATTGTGCAAGAGGACATTGGGCATGATAATTCTACTTTTTTTGCCCCTTATCCTCTCCTTGGAGGTTTAACCTCACTTGTTTGACATGGGACTACTTGCCCTGATGTTTCATGGAGATTTTATTGTGCCTCTCCTTCCTATTATTTAGCTTCAAGTTGCCCTCTTGCAACTTGATATCCTCAATTACTTTGCCAACTTTGGTCAGTTTTGTAGCAGTAATGGAGAATGGCAACTTTGCCATTAATATCCTCCACCTCTTTTTATATTCTAGGATTGGCTCATCATCACGCCGAGTTAGTACAACTAGATCATAAAGGTTAGCTTACTTCTTGGTGCCATAAGAAAAGAATTCTAGAGAGGCATTAGCCAGTTACTCAAAACTAGTGATAATGTGCTTCTTTAGCTGATTAAACCACTCCTAGGATGGGCATGAGAGGGTTGTGATGAATATGCACAAAAGCAGGGCATCATTGCTTGCAATATAGAAGCATACATCCAAAAATCTTGTGACATGCTCTTGTGTGTCTTTGTAACCTTTGAATTTATCTAACCTAGGCATGATAAAATGCTCAGGATATGCTAGAGTGGGTACCAAGGGGTCCAAAGACTCATTATGAATATTGCTCAATGTCGACTTTTGAAAAGTTGCGCCTTGCCTCTCGATTGCTTTCACCTATTCTGCTAGAACCTTATAGGCCTATGATGAAAGAAATTCCTCCTCCCTAAGCTAACATGAGGGTGGTCTTGGAGGTACATTCTTCCTCTATCGAGGCAGAGGATGTTGCTCTTCCTCCTCCTCAACATGGGAGCTTTTGGGATATCCATGATTGGCTTTGTATCCTTCTTATTCCTCATATTGTCGTTGCTTCTGATCTTTGAACATTGGTGGCCATTATCTCTATTTGGCATTGACATGAGTGTGAGAATCTTTGCGCTCCTGATGCACATCATCTTGTGAAAAAGCCCTCCTATGAACGCTTTCTTCGTGCTCGGTGTGAGTGTATAAACTAGCCCTGGCTAGCCTATCCTATTGTTCTACACACTCCTTTTGGACAACGATGTGTTCCTCATACATACGCTGCTCATATAATATTTGTCTAATGAGCCTTTGTGACTAAATATTCTCATATTCAATGTGTTGCCTCTCTGCACGAGCATCCTCTAATTGATCTTGAAGGAGTTGTCGTCTCTACTCAGATACCAATCTATGTGATCTATCAATGTGATTGGCCATAAGAGGTCTCTAGTATCTGTGCTCCGTACGAGCGACCTTATGGGTTATGTAACCATCTAGCATCATGTTGAGTTTTGTGTTGTGAGCCACCATGCACGAATGGTGGATGCGAGCCATGAGGGTGCTTGGAAGCCTCCCCATGTTCTTTGGTAGCCCTAATAATGCTCTCACTATGCTCACTCAGAGCACGAGTGGGAAAAGCTGAAGGTTTATAGCCTAACTGCTCGAGGATGCCACCTAAACCATCCAACTGTCTAGATCACCATGATTCATATGGTGGTGTACCATTGGCTCCCACCTTCGATATGTCGATAGTGATCTTATGAGGTTCACTATGTGTGGGAGTGTGAATAGACCTACGATCGAAAGCGAGTCTATCAGCATACCCTTAAATGGGTGGATCTCTATCTCTTCTATACTTTGAATTTAGAGGTATGGAACCTCTTGCAAACTTATTACGTAGGGGTACCAACTTGGCTCCGTAGATGACATACTCATCGATTGATCCTATGGATGCACGTGCACTACAATCTCGATAATGGATTTCGAGTGGAACACCCTCATGTTGAGAGGTTCCATGCTCTATCCTATGTCTAGAAGAGTGTATATACGTTCCTCTATCAGGGGTATGATCAATGGGGTCCCCTCGTGTCAAATTGTCTCCTTTGATGCTCATCGAACGCCATTCAAGAAGCGCATGTGGGTGAGGGTTTGACACATTTTATTGTGAATTTAGTGGGGCTTGGTTGTTGGCATCAAAATTAAGCCTTTGCTGACCTCCCCGTGTCTCCACCATGGTGCACCTAGTGTCTAGATTTATCTTTTATGCAAAAAGGTATACAATGGTGATTATCTCATTTACAATTTAAATTGAGCCCTAAATTGTTTGTTGTTGTTTCAATGATTTGTTGTATCAGTATTAGAAACTCTTGTCATGTTTGAAAACTTTTTGGATGATAATATCAGTTTAATTGACTTTCATAGGTATGCTCGTAGCTCAACAATCTGGGTGTGAATCCAGGCCATGTAAATCCCCTATGTGTGGCAATGAAACTCCACACCCAGACAAGGAGCACCGCTCCTACCAGTCCATCACCCATTTTTCCCTAGTCAGTGTTATACCATCCAAAGGGAATACATAAAAATTTTCAAGGTTACGAAAGGTTCTTGGGCTTGGCCTTGGTCTAGAACAATAAGGTACGTGGGATTTAGACCAACGGATGGAAATCACCTCCACTATTATTGAAACCCTACTAGTGGTTGGATGTCACTCCCAAATCACTAGCGTTTACTTGAAACGTGGTTTATGTGGTTCTTTTTAATCTTTGCATAGAAAGTAGAATGCATAATACAATATGAATGATTATTTCCTACATGATATGCAAAAATAAACGTTTCATTTTCAGAGAATGCATGCTATAACATATATGACTTTTTGACAATGTAAATTACGATGATATAGCCTCTAATTGGGCCTAAAGAATAAAAACTAACACATAATTTAAACCTAACATGCTGGATTCTAGGGCTAACTAAACTCAGAGGTTCATTGTTCCTAGCAGCGCCTAGCTAAAATTCAAAAAAAGAAACCCTAAGGACCTAATTCATTTTATGTTTGTTTCATCCTTGATTATCTAGGTTTCAAATTGTCTGTTCTGTAAAAACACATAGAAGAAAAATAAATACAGAGAGTGTCAGAAGGGCCTACCTCAGGTCCTCATCTGATCTAGTTTTTGAATCTTGTTGTTTGTTGTGTCTTTTGTGAACTGCAGGTCTGATGCACGGTTCAGACTACAAACCACATTTTGAAGCTACGAGCCAACAATGAGACCATAGTTGTAACCTGTGGTTTGCACCTGATGATATAAAATGTAAAGAATTCAGATATCAAATGCAATAAATGTGGAGTCCCATCGTGATCGCCATTTGTGACCACCAAAATGGCCTCACACCTATGCTTCCTACTGCGTAATTGAAATAAAAGATACAAAAGCATGCATTTCAAAATTGACAACAAATGATAAAGAATGAGAACACTTTATTTCTATTTATGAAGCCAATACCAATTACAAATACACCTCTCTTAGGGATACCGATTTTATACTCTTATTACAGTAGGAAAAGCATATGAAATCTCTCTCAAGGGTAGAATGTGAGTTTCAATCCATTTGGGGTGACACGAACTACTCTAGGGTGGAGTTGACCCTCTTCTTCGCATTGAGGAAGGAATTTGATGGTTGAATCTCCTTTGAATTTGCTTTCCTATGGTCAAGAAACAACACAAAAGAATTAAAAGCATAGGAAGCCTCTCATGATGAGGCCCTTTAAAGGATTTAAACATGAAAATGCCATAATACTAATGAAATCAAGAAAGTTAATAAAACGTGTTAGACATATTCAATACTCATAAAGATTGCTTGGAACATAGAAACAATGAGTATAGCTATCAATCTAATGGATCAATTGCATGAAATGAAGCATTAGAGCATGAAATTAAGCTAATTATATCCTACTTACCATAATTAAGTAAACCTAATAAAAACCCTAATTCTATCGATCAGAGTCTCTACAAATGCTAACTAAACTACTAAAATGCTTAATCTAGTCTAATAAAGCACAATGCAAATGAAATAGTAAGGATAATTATCACCAGTTGCAAATTATAGCTCTAATGAGCGGTCTACACTGTACACCTTGGATCTTAGCCATGATGAGCAATAAAATAGTTTTTCACTCCAAATTAAGGGTTGTGGGCTTGATCCTCCTTGTCAAATTGATGATCAGGGGTCTCCTTGGTATCCTATGACTGGATTGGCATTGGAATTGCGTGGTTGGGCCTCCATTTGACCGAATTTGCATTTCTTGGTGTTCTAGCTCCTTAGAGCATCCATGGCATGAATTTTCATGATGCTTTATTAGTTGACAACTAGATAGCAATCAAACTCCCTCTCAATGCACTCAAGTGAGTTGACAATTTGACAAGGATTTGTTGCTAAAATGCAATCTCTCTCTTTCTCTATTTCAACAATGCTTCGCTATAAAAATGCCCTCTCTTTTTGCTCTAATTTGAAGGGGTACTTATAGGACTACCCAAGGGCTAGGGTTGGCTTCATGGAGAAGATAATGTCAAGAAGAGGTAGTAGGGACAGTTGGATTGGAAGCCTCAGGAATCTTTCATCCTTCAACTACCTTATTCTAGAACAAATGGTCGTTCCAACCAATTAGGCTCGAATGAAGGCCAATTGAACTTTAGTTTAGACCATAGGTCATAGCTATGAACTAGGCTATGAATCGCAGGTGTCAGTAGTGGTTCAGACTGTAGACTGTAGGTCTCAGCTGTAGTTTAGACTGATTAGGCCAAGGAGCCTAAATTGAGTGGTTAGAACCACTGCTCTATCTTGGAGTCTATCCAAGATCTTCCATATGGTCTTGTATCATGTCCCATATGCGTAGTTACCTTCTATATGACATGTTTTAGGTGTCTACAGATGAATATTTGTACTTGATACCTTGACTTGTTCCAAATATGTGCCCTCCAAATCCGTGTTAGTGATGATGATCTTCCTATTGCATGTGCTTTTCAAATCTGGACAATAATTCTCTTTTTCCCTTCTTGATTTAAATATCAAATCAACCACTTTTAAACCCTTATAACTTATTTTAAAACATACAAAATAAAACTTAAAAATAACTCCTTATATCTCCCTTTTGAAATTACAATTACAAAGCTTTATTCTAACAACATCTTCTTTATATCTCTTTTTATGATTTGAGAAAATATAACTTTATACTAACAACATCTCCCTTGCAAAAATGAAATCACAACATTACACCTTATATTTCCCCTTTTATAATTTGCAAAAATCAAATCACAATACTATCTCTTATATCTCCCCTTTTCTCATTTGAAAAAATCAAATCCTAATACTATGTCTTATATCTCCCTTTTTATCATTTGCAAAAATCAAATCCCGATAGTATGCCTTATATCTCCCCTTTTATCAAATAAAACAAAATTTATAAATACCTTTCATAGCCACATATGGGATTTGATCCCTTGACCTCTAGAAGCGCAACGCCCTAACTTGGGCTAGTGACCAGATACGCTAATGCAACACATGAAACCAAAAGGTGTAAATTAATATTTAATTCCTTCGGTACTCTATTTTTAATTCTTCAAAAAAATGGTATCGAAGAAATATGACCCCTTAACCTCCTGCACAATAGTGCTCTATGCAAGATAGGTAACCGACTGGGCTACCCCAACAGATGGAACCAAAGGTGCAAAAACAATATTTAAATCCTTCGTAGCTCTATCTTCAACACTTCAATAAAATGGCGTTGAAGAGATTCGACCCCTTAACCTCTTGCAACACAGTGCCCTAGCATGAGCTAGGCTATCGCCTGGTCTAGCCACTTGGTTGAGATAGATGTGGATCCAACCAATGTTTAAATTTTTCTTTCCGCTGCGACACTGCCAAAACCTGTGCTCCTCTCCTCCCTCCTCATTGTCATTCTCCACTCGATCGATCTTCTTTGAATTTTTTAGCATACTTCAAAGTGAACTTATGATATCATATTTATATGCTTCTTCATGTGCGCCCAATGAAGTCGGCCCAACATTTTTTGAATATTTGAATTTTCAACCTTTTGCATGGTCGGCCCATAATATTTAATTTCCTTTTGCATGGTTCTCTTAAGGAGGTCACCCATCATTTGAATTTTAAAACATTTAAATATTTAAACTTTTACACTATATTTAAATCCTTTGATTTAAATATAAACCTCCTTATTTAATATTTAAATATTAAAGCATATAATATCACTTTTTCTTTGACAACATTAAATCATCTTTGAAGATATCTGTCTTGCACTTCAATGATAACTCATCATTTCAACCTTGAATATATTTTTACCTTTGACATCAACATTTCATCCTTGAAGATATTTATGCCTTTGACATTAATGACAACTCAATATTTCCAACAAGTAGAAAAGGTTCCAAAATTTGATCATGGTGAATATGAGTTTATTGAAGATCTTGTTGAAGTAGAAAGGGAAGAAATGGTAAATGGTTCTTATGATTCATCTATTTTGGATAAGGAAGAAGTAAAATCCTCCCTTTCATTTTGGAATACTAAAAATTTGGGTACATATTCACATGATTATCTTGAAGATTCAAAGGAAGAAATACCATTGGTGGTTAGCAAGGAACTAGAATTGACTTCTAGTCCTCCAAATGATAAAAATATTGCTTTATTAAAAATGACTCAAGTAGTTGGTCAGGAGGAGTCATGGTTTGAAAAGGATGGGCATATTTTTAATTGGGTGCCTAATTTCAATGTTTTTTATGAATAGTTAATCGATGAAGGTCAAAGGCTGCAAGATGACAATGATGAAGGTCATGAAGAAGAAGAAATTGCAAATCCTCACCAAGCCTTGGTAAATGAAAATGTACAAAAGGTAAAATCTCACCTTGCAGGTCCAACCATTCAAAATCCAGGTAAAATCTTACCTAATTATCTATTGGATTCAAAGGCTATCAATGATGAAATGTCATGTGTGGTTGATAAAAAATTTGAATTAATTTCTCCTCACACCACTAATAATATTGCTTTGTTGAATAAAACAGAAGTAGATGTGCTTGAATTGTTGAATCAAATTCATCAACAAGTAATAATTGAATCTAGGATACAAACTTGTAATGATCCTTATCTAGTAGATATCCTAGATGCTTGCAAAATTTTGCATAGGTTTGACTGGCCTAAAGATGTAGTTAATGACTTGGCTTCAAAATTTTTAGAAATAGCCTCTTATTTGAAATAAATCTGATCTATTTTTGAAATTTAAACTTAAGTCAAAATTGTGAATCATGTTTGGAAATTTACACCTCTTTGAATTAGCAAAATATAATTGAAAATATTGTATTTGCTTGCAAATTTAATGAATCAAAGTCACAACCTGGGAATGCTAATATCATGGAATCAAATTGGTGGGGAGAAAGAGACAAAATAAGGATCGTTATATTTTTTGGTCTAATATTACTTTGGTTGTATTTATATAGAGCTTGGCATGCTTATAATGACACACGTCTTTTAAAGTGTGCTAATCATGTTTGGGATCCAGGGAAGTGATAGTCCAAATTTTTGCATCGCCCTTGTACATTATTGTATATAGATTTTGGTTTTTGTGTGTTTGCTTTTAGTTTTTCTTTGTGTGGCACTTTTGTGCGTAATCCCATGTTTTGGCAAGTTTTGTGATTGTTTTCTTGTCAGTTTGCATTAGGTCAAGTTTTGGGTTTATTTCCAAGTTTTGATTTGCAAGTTTTGCATTTTGAGGTTGGTCCCTCTATTTGAGGTGATGTTTCATGGTTGCTACTAATGGCCTCTTGATCATTTTTGTGTTCCTTTATCATGAAGGGTGAATTACCTATCACATGGATCAAGGAAAAAGGGGTTGAAATTGTTTAGTAATCGCTCCTATATTTTAGAACTAAGATAGTGAATTTTAGAATATTGAATCATTTTGCTAAATCTACACACTCGAAGAACACAAGCTTATACTGAGAGGGGGGGTGAATAGTATAAGACCTCTTTTTACTTTTTCCTTTATATTACAAAATAGTAAAGCAATATACCCACAACAATATCAAAGCAATGCATAAAAACATCCACAAAGAGACAACAATCTTAACGTGGTTCACCCAAAATGGTTGGGCTACGTCCACGGATAAAATCTTTCACTAAATTTTATCAATCCAGATCTGGGAATACCTTTCCCGATTACAATGTTTATGGGCACCAACCCAAAGGAGACACCAATCCCCTAACCTCGAGTTCGTGGGCACCAACCCACAGGAGACACCAATCTCCTAGCTCTTCTCTGGTCGGTGATCCTCTAGAAGACCTCTGCCTCCACTGCCCTTAGCAAATGGAACTCTATCCACAGAAGACACCTGTCCTCCCTCGCTCTGGCTGGAGACCTCTGTCCTCAACTCTTTCACCTCCAAAGCTGGTCCTCAAATTTGCACTAAACATAGTCCTTCGGTTTAGCACAAATGTCCTCGTTCGCTTTCTCTGATCTGCACCAAACACAGTCCTTCGATCTGGCACAAATGTCCTCTGCTCTCTCTATGCAAACACACCCGCACTTGGTTGAACTGCAACCCTTGCATAGTCTGTGCACACTCTTCTTCCTTTGCGATCTTTCACACTCAGAATGATTCGATGAAATGCACTCTGCACACTACAATCGAATTCGCACTCTTCTCACAACGATCAAACTTCTTGCACTGTGCACTATCTCCGAACGTCGCACATCAACAATGCATCCAAAATCGCCCTCAACTCTCCAAACAGCCCTCCTTTTATACTAACTCTTTCAAGATCAAAACCTTGATCTTAGTCGGCTGCACAACCCTAAACTACGTCGGCTACAAACCCTAAACTACGTCGGCTGCAAACCCTAATCTTCGTCGGCCCAAATTTAACTTTGTCGGCTTCACTGCCTCTGCAACTCTTTTGTAGCTTCTGCCGTGAAACTACATGTCACGATATCGTGACACTTTTGCAACCGTATACTGTCTTTTGGCTTTTGTCATGATATCGCGACATTTTAGCCTTTGTCGACTTCAACTAAGCTCTTGTCATGATATCGCGACACTTTTGACTTAGTCAGCATCAACTTTGCGTTTGTCGCGATATCGCGACATTTCTCCCTTCGTCGACCTCCTTTCTACTTTTGTCATGAAATCGTGACACTTCTGTCTTCATAGCCTTCCTCTCTGCTTTTGTCACGAAATCGTGACACTTCTCCTATAGAAGACCTGCATTATGTTTCTTTCATGAAATCATGACATTTTCTCCAACCGAACGCTGCCATCTCAATCTATCACGAAATCGTGACTCTTTCTCTTCCTTGCACTCTTGTCTGCTTGCACTAGCGAAAACGGAACATGTCACGAAATCGCGACACTTTCGCTGCCTTGTGTTTTTCTCTGCCTTACGCCCATGAAAATGGAACATGTCACGAAATCGTGACACTTTCGCCTTTGAGCTCTTCCTCCTTGAATTTGTCGTGAAATCGTGACACTTCTAGCTTCCGTACGTTTTCTTTGCAGCCTGTCGCGAAATCGTGACAATTCTCACTTCGAACTCTTTTCTCTGCTGCATGTCACGAAATCGTGACAGTTCCCATTTCGAACTCTATAGCATGTCATGAAATCATGACACTTTTCATTTTGCTTTCTCTCTCCTCAAACTCATCACGAAATCGTGACAGTTCACACTGGACTCTAGCTCTTCTACAGCATGTCGTGAAATCGCGACACTTTTTCTCCTTAGCGCTTTTCTTTTCTTCAATTTGTGAAAACCCCACATGTCACGATATCGCGACACTTTTTCTCCTAGAGCTCTCTTCTCTGCATTATGTCATGAAATCGCGACACTTTTTCTTTCGGACTCTCTCTCCTGCATTATGTCGCGAAATCGTGACACTTTTTCTTTCGGACTCTCTCTCCTACATTATGTCACGAAATCGCGACACTTTTTCGTCCGTTCAACCTTCCTAGCAATATGTCACGAAATCATGACATTTCTGACTCGAACATTCTCTCTCCTCTTTGAGTCGCGAAATCATGACATGTCGCGATATCGCGACACTTTTCTAACTTGCTTTCTTTCGAACCTGTCATGCCGAAACCTTCATCAAAACATATTATTTTACATCAAATCAAATTCCTTCAAAAGCTTCTTGACATCAATGACAACTTATTCACTTGAGCAAATGCAATGTACCCAAGGTACCCAAAATTGCCAACAATCTCCCCCTTTGTCATTGATGGCAAACCTTTACTAAAAACACGTCTCGAGAGCCAAAACTGAAACCAACTGTGCTAACAATTGAGAATCTTTCTTTGAAGTTTTGCTCCCCCTGACTTGAAGCTTTCCTCTTCACTTGAAACTCTCCCCCTTACTCATATCTCTCCCCCTTTGTCATCAATGGCAAAGGGTCACCTTTGGGGCTCGGGACTAAGAATGAGCCTCTTAGCTTAGTCCCTCCCCCACCTCCTGATGAGGTGATTAATTATGGGGTGGGAGTAAAACTCCCATTAGGCACTGATCATCATCAGCGTCTATCACTTCCTTGCCGGGTCTTCTTTTGAACTCTTTGCCCGTATTCCTGTTTCTGTTCTTGTCACTATTCTTGTTCCTGTTATCATTCTTGTTCTTTTCCAAGCCTTGATCCTTGGACCTGTTCATACCACTGTTTATGTTCTTGTATCTTGGAAGTTCAGCTCTACACTGTCTAGTTGTGTGACCTCCATTGTTGCACTTATAACAAGTAACAATGTTATTTCTTTTAGGCATACCTGTTCTTTGAATCCGCCAGTTCTGCCCAAACCTATTCTGATCAAACCTATTCCTATAATTAACCTTGCAATAGACTGCCTTGTGCCCAAACTGTTGACAAGAGTAGCAATACCCTTGAAAGAAACTAGCGCTTCTAAAATTGTCATTTACCTTCTTCACTTGAGCCATGCAATGTGCAGCCATGTGACCAAACCTGTAACACGTAAAACATCTACCATGAAATTTTCCCTTATTCGACCTCTTGGGTCCTGAAAACTTCTTCTTCTCATTCTGAATTTTATTTTCTATTTCTACGCATCTATCATTCAAGGACTCATAATCTGAAATACTTTCCTCATCAGAACTCTCTTCCTTTTGGAGTCTCTTACTAGACTCTCCATATTGTTCCTTGTGTGGCTTAACAAAACCAAGGCCTGTTTTATCCGTTGTCTTTCTTTGACCTTTGATGAGTGACTTAACCTTTTTGGAGCTATCTTGAAACCTGTAAAGCTTATCCTTGTACTCTTTAGTTTCCTCTTTCAAAGAATCCATTTTCTGTTCTAACTCACTACACTCAAGAACCTTAGACTCTAACTCATCCTTGAGTTCTTGTGTCTTAGCCATAGAGAGGTCAAGACTTTCTATAAGATCATCTCTCTCCATACAACATTCATCTAACTTATCCTTGAGTCTAGCATTCTTCTTTCTTTCCTTTTTCAAAACACTAAGAGCATTAGTAAGTTCACTTTCAAGATCCTTTATTTGTTTGCTATCTGAATCATCAAAGCCTTTTTCAGATTTCTTATCACTAGAGGTGCTTCCTTTTTCGAAAACCATACATGCATCTTCCTTATATTTTTCTGAAGCATCCTCATACATATTGGAAACCAAATCATTATTTGTACAATCATCCTCAAGGTGACCAAAATTTCCACATCTAAGACATTTCATGATAATGAATCTATGTTTCGGTTCTTCCTCTTTTTCTGATATGAACAACATCTCATTTTCATCATCACTCGAAGAACTTTCACTATCACTACTCGAACACTTACTTGCTTTGTCTAGGTAGAAACTCTTCTTGTGCTTGTGAGAATACCTCTTTCCTCGATTGCTGTGCTCATCTTTGTTCTTTCTGTGATGCATGTGCTTTTCAGAATCCTTGCTCTTAGAATCCTGTTTATCTTCGTCACTTTCATCCTTGGAAACAGTACAGTCTGTAGCATAATGACCAAACTTTCCACAATTGAAACATCTTATATTTTTCACGCTTTTGTGCTTTCTAGAGAACTTGCCTTTCTTGCTGTAATATGCCTCTTCATCACTAGAAGACTCATCACTCTCTTGAAGTTGTTTACCCTTGGATTTCTTGGTAGCCTTGAAAGTTGCCTCTTTCTTGACATCAACCTTCACCTAAGTTCTCAACTCAAATGCTGCAAGTATACTATGTAGTTCATCCTTTTTCAATTTATCCAAATCTTTAGCTTCCTCAATAGCAGAAATCTTTTCACTAAATCTATTAGGAAGAGATCTTAAAATCTTATCACAAACATCATTTTCAGCAAGCTCAAGACCTAAGTCTTTCATGGAGTTAACAACCTCATCCATACGAAGCATGTAGTCACTAATATTTTCATCATCATTCATCTTGAGTTGTTCGAACATACCTTTGAAGTGTCTCAACTTGGCCTTTCTGACATTTGTATCACCGGTATGAACCACCTGCAACTGTTTCCACATTTCACTAGTTGTCTTGCAGTGAATCACTTTGGTGAGATCTGCTTTCTATAAGCCTTTCAGGATTGCATTCATTGCTTTTGAATTGTTGTGATGTAGGAGCCTTTCCTCTTTAGTATTTGGACCATGTACAGGAATAGTGTACTCATCTTCAATTACTTCCCATACCTCATTACCAAGCGCCATTAGATGAACCTTCATCCTTGCACTCCAAAGACCAAAATTTGACCCATCAAGAATAGGTGCTGCATTGCCGCTTGAATAATCCATTGTGTTCTTAACCAGATCTTCCTTCAAGTTGTTAAACTTTTCGAAGGCACCTGCTCTGATACCAATTGAAGAACACAAGCTTATACTGAGAGGGGGGGTGAATAGTATAAGACCTCTTTTTACTTTTTCCTTTATATTACAAAATAGTAAAGCGATATACCCACAACAATATCAAAGCAATGCATAAAAACATCCACAAAGAGACAACAATCTTAACGTGGTTCACCTAGAATGGCTGGGCTACGTCCACGGATAAAATATTTCACTAAATTTTATCAATCCAAATCTGGGAATACCTTTCCCGATTACAATGTTTATGGGCACCAACCCAAAGGAGACACCAATCCCCTAACCTCGAGTTCGTGGGCACCAACCCACAGGAGACACCAATCTCCTAGCTTTGCTCTGGCTGGTGATCCTCTAGAAGACCTCTGCCTCCACTGCCCTTAGCAAATGGAACTCTATCCACAGAAGACACATGTCCTCCCTGCTCTGGCTGGAGACCTCTGTCCTCAACTCTTTCACCTCCAAAGCTGGTCCTCGAATTTGCACTAAACATAGTCCTTCGATTTAGCACAAATGTCCTCGTTCGCTTTCTCTGATCTGCACCAAACATAGTCCTTCGATCTGGCACAAATGTCCTCTGCTCTCTCTGCGCAAACACACCCACACTTGGTTGAACTACAACCCTTGCACAGTCTGCGCACACTCTTCTTCCTTTGTGATCTTTCACACTCAGAATGATTCGACGAAATGCACTCTGCACACTACAATTGAATTCGCACTCTACTCACAGCGATCGAACTTCTTGCACTATGCACTATCTCCGAACGTCGCACATCAACAATGCATCCAAAATCGCCCTACAACTCTCCAAACAACCCTCCTTTTATACTAACTCTTTCAAGATCAAAACCTTGATCTTAGTCGACTGCACAACCCTAAACTATGTCGATTGCAAACCCTAAACTACGTCGGCTACAAACCCTAATCTTTGTCGGCCCAAATTTAACTTTGTCGGCTTCATTGCCTCTGCAACTCTTCTATAGCTTCTACCGTGAAACTACAACATGTCGCGATATCGTGACACTTTTGCAACTGTATACTATCTTTTGGCTTTTGTCGCGATATCGTGACATTTTAGCCTTTGTCGACTTCAACTAAGCTCTTGTCGTGATATCGCGACACTTCTGACTTAGTCAGCATCAACTTTGCTTTTGTCGCGATATCGCGACATTTCTCCCTTCGTCGACCTCCTTTCTACTTTTGTCATGAAATCGTGACACTTCTGTCTTCATAGCCTTCCTCTCTGCTTTTGTCGTGAAATCATGACACTTCTCCTATAGAAGACCTGCATTCTATTTTTGTCATGAAATCGTGACATTTTCTCCAACCGAACACTGCCATCTCAATCTATCATGAAATCGTGACTCTTTCTCTTCCTTGCACTCTTGTCTGCTTGCACTAGCGAAAACGAAACATGTCACGAAATCGTGACACTTTCACTGCCTTGTGTTTTTCTCTGCCTTATGCCCGTGAAAATGGAACATGTCGTGAAATCGCGACGCTTTCGCCTTTGAGCTCTTCCTCCTTGAATTTGTCACGAAATCGTGACACTTCTAGCTTTCGTACGTTTTCTTTGCAGCCTGTCGCGAAATCGCGACAATTCTCACTTCGAACTCTTTTCTCTGTTGCATGTCGTGAAATCGTGACAGTTCTCACTTGGAACACTTTCCTTTGTTGCATGTCACTCTGAACTCCCATTCGATTGCATGTCGCGAAATCGTGACACTTTTCATTTTGCTTTCTCTCTCCTCGAACTCGTCGCGAAATCGCGACAGTTCACACTGGACTCTAGCTCTTTTGCAACACGTTGCGAAATCGTGACACTTTTTCTCCTTAGCGCTTTTCTTTTCTTCGGGTCGCGAAAACCCGACATGTCGCGATATCGCGACACTTTTTCTCCCGGACTCTCTCTCCTGCATTATGTCATGAAATCATGACACTTTTTCTTTCGGACTCTCTCTCCTGCATTATGTCACGAAATCGCGACACTTTTTCTTTCGGACTCTCTCTCCTGCATTATGTCGTGAAATTGTGACACTTTTTCGTCCGTTCAACCTTCCTAGCAATATGTCACGAAATCACGACATTTCTGACTCGAACATTCTCTCTCCTCTTTGAGTCGCGAAACTGCGACATGTCGCGATATCGCGACACTTTTCTAACTTGCTTTCTTTCGAACCTGTCATGCCGAAACCTTCATCAAAACATATTATTTTACATCAAACCAAATTCCTTCAAAAGCTTCTTGACATCAATGACAACTTATACACTTGAGCAAATGCAATGTACCCAAGGTACCCAAAATTGCCAACACACACGAGCATATCATATTAAGGGGCATGCTTTGAAATATTTATGGATGAAGTCATTTTGATTTGCAAATTAAGGCAAAAATCTAATATGCTCCATCTCTAACTTCAAAGACTCTCTAACCCATGTGGTGCATAAACTTTTGCAAGGCCTTATATAAAAAAAGCAAGCAATGGAAAACACATTAAAATCAGTCACCAAGTTTGGATAAACTCTACTGGGGCTATAGACTCCTGACTGGAAGTAGGGCTCTATCTAGATGAAGCTTGTTAAAAAAAAAGGTATTGCAAAACATCAAGTAAACACAAGGGTAATTTAGATAAACTATATCGAGGCTATGGATGCCTGACTAACAGTAGAGCTCTATCTATAGAAATTCATTTTAATGGGTAGTATTTCTATAGCCTAAAAGTTAATTAGGTGATGGATTCTGAATGTTTTTCAAACATGCAAAATGAAATCACTTTCACACACTTCAACTAACGCAAAGGATTCATGTGTTTCATTTGTAGTTATCTACCTCACCTTCTAGATGTTGCTAGATGGTTTTTCCATCTAATCTTCGGTTTCTTGTTTTCATAACTAGATTCTTCACCCAAAATTCTCAAGAGCATTTCCTAGCAGAGTCGTCATTTGTTGTGGCCATTGCAAAACTAGTCCCAAATTTTAGGGACCCACCTTAAATGTTCATTTTTTGGGAGTTTTGGTGTCCTCGGAGTGATAATTTTAATAGGTTCATCCCCTTGAGTTTGCTTTGTAGTCTCCATGGTTGTCTTGTAGGCTTGTGTGGTGTTGAGTGTCCTCATTGTATTTATTTCATAGTGTTTATGTTTTGGTTTATGATTGGATTTTGAATTTCAAATGTGGGTTTTAATGTGGCTTTGTTATTTCTTTTGAAATTTCAATAATTCAAATTTTTGAAATAGATTGATCCAATCAATAAAACATTAAAAAAATAATATTAAAAATAAAAAATAAAAAAATAAAATAAAAAGATATATATAATAATATATAAAATAAATATATATATATAGAAAATATATACATGTTATTGGAAATGAATTTGTCATGCTTCGTTTGTTTTAGCCTTAGTCGAAGGTTTGTTTACATTTTTCATTATTGTTTTATATAGTTAGTTTTAGCTTTTCTTTAGGCTCTATTTTTATGTTTATATTAATTAAGTTTCATATTGTTGTTTTAAATTTTTATTTTAATTATCGCAAGCACTTAGATAACATAGTCTGAGGAGAGTCATGAGCCTAGGTGACATGGATAGTGTTGTTGGTGCTGAAACCCTATCGATATGGAAGATGAGAGCTTACTGGATTACGTGACATGGTTAGCTAATGTGGATTCAAACCCCTAAACTTAAACCAATCACAGGATGATGACCAAAGCAGGACAACCTCAACACTTCAACAGATGCATTGGGCAATGTAGACTCAACTCCAAAATATGACACGCATAGAAAAATATGTGGATGATGAAGGCATGATGACACACCATGAATAGAGTTGAATCTAATGGTATGGTATCAATGTAGACGAATGTGATCACACTGTAAATGAAGATGTGAAATATGGGAAAGTAAATTTGATAGAAAATTACACCACAAACACAGTAATGGTGGGGTTAGTATGCATGTAATAGAGGTACTTTTGGATGGAGTACACGCAAGACATAATGAGTTTGTCAACAGGTCATTCATTTGCAAGTTTTCACCATACCAGCAACGGTCGATGGATTATATGGACGATGTAGATAGCTAAGCGTAGAGAGCTGAACAGAAGCATTTCTATGTAGATAACATGGCTAAGATCACGATACGTACAATGTAGATAAGACCAAGCTACATGGATAAGACCAAGTTACATGGATGGATGCAGTGTAATTGATGGAAGGGTGTGTTTTTTTAGCAATATGATTTGAGTTTACAATAAAAGACGTCGGATTGTGGGTGAATATGTCGACAACCTTGAGTGGAGAGGTCATGTAGCCGTGAACATAGACGAGCCGAGTTGTTGCATCATAGGGGGATGTTGTTTCCTTATTTTATTTCAAGATCCTTTTTGAGATGGGCTCATTTTATATACATTATCATGCCAATTAAATTAAAATGGATTATATTTGGAGTTACTCCTATGGGTTATGTTTTTATTCTACATGTTACTTTTGTAAATTAATTATAAATTCTAATTTTTTTGTTGTGATCCCAAATTCTTGAAAAACACTACAATAATTAATTATTTTGATCATATATTTAGGGTTACAAACATTATATTTTGCATGAGGATTTTTTATAATGATATATGTTTCATATTAATCATGTTGGAGTGTTGATAGATGAATGCTACCATAATAGTGTACAACACTATGTTTTATCTTTGTTATCCTATTAGAAAGTGAGAAATCAGTTCTACTTGTAATCTATGCTCAATAGAGTACCTTCTCATCTATCAAGGCCATGTCAAGATAAGTTGTATAAAATTATTTCCAAAGTGGGAGAAACATGATTTACAAATGTGATGTTTAGTCTCATCAATGATTATATTTTAAACCATGGAAGGGATGAATGGAGCGATCCAATTTTAAGGAAATCTAAATTGAAAATCTTGGGAAGATATCCATATATTAAATGTTTTGAATTCAATAAATTTATTCTCTAGATAAAAATATTTACCACACTAATTTAAGAGACTAGTTTTTTAAACCTTTTAATAAAGTCATTCACATCAGACTTTAATTGGTCTTTTTTTCAACTTTTGTTCTTAGAATTAAAAGAATTGAGAAAAGTAACTTGACCTATATATAGGAGAATAAATTATAGGGATTAGTATTGCATTGCATTTAATATTGACATGGATCATGCATATTAAATGTTGACTTGTAAAGGAAAACATGTCTATAAATATATTTTTGATTAATATAATTCTCAGTTTTTATTTGTGCCATTTTGTGTCGTATATTAAGAGTGTTTCCCAAAACATTGGTATCAGAGCAAGTTATGGATTACAGGCTAGTATCCTCTTACCCTAACACAATATTGGTTCAAACAGGGAATGTGAATGCCTCCGTATATCTATCTATGGAGCACTTACATCTATTTTAGATATTTTGTTTGTAGGATTTCTCTATGTGGTTTCGTCTTGTTTCAAACTTGCATTTTTGACCATTTCCAAACTTTGTTCATGACCATATTTCATGATGTTGACTCTCGCAGAGAATTCTTCCAACCTTATCGATATTTTCTCACAAATTTAGAAAAACCAAGTGGATTTCATCACCAGTATTTAATAGTTCAAAGCTAACATAATAGCTAATGCTGACGAAGAACCCAATGCCAAAAATCTCGTTCATGTTGATGTACATCTCAGTGAAGAAGATCAAGATTCTACCCCTAATCCAAAACTTGAAGAATTTGTAACCACACATGGATTTGAACTAGGGTCCCTAGGTGATATACCCAGCATCTTTCCACTTGATGATGTGGCTCATATTGTAGATTTAAGCTTATTTGAATCTCATGTTGCAAATCAAGCCCATTCAAACATTGTAGATCCAAGATCTCCAAAATTCATTGCAGTTGATGACCCCATTGCCCTCTTTGCACTTGTCATCGTGCTTGTTGCACTTCATGATCCACATGTTCCTCCTGGTGATGTTCTCATATTTTTAGATGTTGAACTATTGTCGCCGCTACATGATTCACTATTTTATGACAATGATATCCTGATATTAGACAATGATCTACTACCCATGACTTTCATATTATCTTCCTTGGTGATTCCTTAGACCCTCTACGAATTTTAAACACATTTCTTTTTTTTCAAGTATTGCTTCCACACTTCATACATATAGCATCACCTTTTCGATTGTGATCTAATTTTTATCGATGTCGTCTCTCTTTTTTGATGCCGATCTGATCTACTCTTGATTTCTCAAGCACCATTTTGGTTGTTCCCTACTGTCACATATCAACAATTTTTTTTCTCTATATCGTGCACCCCCATGGCCTTCCCCTCTCACCCCATGTTGATTGCTAGTCATTTTCACTTTTCAAACATTCCTGGCACTTGCCACCATGTTGCCATTAAATTAGTCATTGTCATTCCACAATAGTCGTTGCCCTTTTCCCTTGGAGATATTTTTAAATTAAATTAAATTTTATTTAATTTAATTTAAAATTACAATATTTAATATCACACGTATTTTTAAATACCATAATTATGTGTTAAATTAAATATTCTCCATTGATCATTGCACATTCACATTTTCATAAACCCATAATTAAATTAAATTAAAATTTAATTTAATTTAATTTAATCCATCATCTTCTATTGCATCTTCTTTGACATTTCAATTGTTGTTTTCTTGTGCTAGATTTAGGGACCCATTTCAGCTGTCTACTAGCATAGCAGTGTTTACAATTGTTGGAGAGCATTTTTTGAGCCTGATCTAGATCTAGTGTCAGATTTTAGTTTTCTAAAGACCTATCAAACTTTGTTATTTTGATCTTCATATTTTGTAACAAGAGTACATTTTTGGTTGTACCCAATACTCCTGGCTATTTTTCCTTCTTTCTCTTCCACCTTTGTACAAATTGGGGACCAATTCTTCTTTAGTGAGGAGGAATGATATAGATTATAGTATATGTTTTAATAATTTGTTAGTTACGAATAAGCATTATTTAATGTGTTCTTATCCGTTGTCATGTCTTATAATGTCTATTTATAGGCACCTTTTGATATTGTAATGCAACTAAGTTTGGAGGGTCTTCTTATTCCTCGTGTTTGTGTAACTAATCCCACAATAATAAAGGATGTGAGACTAGAATATTGCACATCTTTTAGATAAAGTTAAGTTAAACATAGGCATTTATCAATTGTAAGTTGTCTTTTTAGATGCAGCACTCTTTTCCACTTGTCTCTTTAAATATTTGATAAATCAATAGAAAAATCAAACCTTTAGGATTATCAAGCAATATTTGAACTTGTGCATCACATTTATTTTGTTAGGAATCATTGAGTAGTATTATTAATGTTTTTATTTAAAAAAGAAAAAACTTAAAATATATTTTAAGTATTTTATTAGAAAATTAATTCACAAAGAAATTAAATTATAGGAATTTATTATTTAAAGCTAAACTAGATCTTTACATTTTGAATTACACTTTAGAAAAAAATCTAGTTCTTGAAGAAGAATACGAGAAGATTTATTTTTTATAGAAGCTAGACAATTATAAGTTAGACAATCTAAATTATATATATAAAGAGAATCTTAATAATTTGCTTATAGGTTCCACTTTTATTGTTTTTTTTAAATACTTTATAAAGAATTGATGCTTTTATTCTATATCTATTTGTATCTTTTAATGTATCTATATTTCAATTTTGATATACTCCTTACTAAATCTCGTTGTAAATTACTAACAAAATGATAGATAATTTAAATAATTAAATTTTTTTATTGATTTTTTTTTTAAATAGATATCCATGGATTTTGTTTATAATAAGGCGAGGACAAAGTGATTTCAAGCACCCACTACTCATACATAAAGCTTTTACACATGCAGTTTATGCCAACTATTTGAACTAAAATCAATAAACTTTTTATTGACATTATTAATTTTTATATTTAAAGATATTAAATATTGAATTAAAAATAACATGATAGTTAATTTTAATCAAATGGTATTAACTCAACCTATTAGATTCCTTGACTTTCATGGAGGGGACCAAGGTTCGAATCTTGTGAAGCTATACATGCATAATTGCCAAGTAGTTGCAATACCACTAGGTAGTCATAATGTAATATGGGTGGATTGATTTCATTTGCATTTAACACATTAAAAAATGCATTTGATTCAATTTTTGAATCTTGTAAAGCTATACATGCATAATTTCCAAGTAATTGCAATACCACTAGGTAGTCATAATAAATATGGGTGGATTAGTTTCATTCACATATAACCCATTAAAAAATGCATTTAATTCAAGGTTTGAATCTTGCAAAGCTATACATGTATAATTTTCAAGTAGTTTCAATACCACTAGGTAGTCATAATGTAATATGGATGGATTGGTTTCATTCACATATAACCCATTAAAAAATGCATTTGATTTAAATAACATTAAAGAATAAAAATATGTTAATTTAACAATGATAAATTAAAGAGGCACACCACTAGGAAGAATATGTGGGAAGACTTAAAGTTGGACATGTCAAGTTTTGAGAGGAAACTGACCAATTAGTTTGAATAAATAATGGAGCTACAAGGGATTACACTCCAAATTCAGGGTCTAAGACTTTATAGGAAGATAGCAATGACAATCCAGCATGGTGGTGGAAGACACTCTAGAAGCAAAAAGCCCCATTGAAAACAAGATTGTTGCTATGGATTACCATGAAAAATAAGGTTCTAACATGGAAGGTATTATAGAAGAAAAATTGGAATGGTCTAGGAAGATGTCATTTATGTAATTCAAACAATGAAATAATTGATATTTTACTAGTTGTTTGCTCATTTACTAGACATTTTTGGAGGTAGGTTATAACATAGTTAAAGCTTCCTATAGGATGACAAGAAGATTCCTTAGGAGAGTGTCCTTATAGTTTGTGAAGGAGGATTACTATATATTTTTTACTCTCATTATTTTAAACTCAAATCTGGATTGAGAGAAAGTTCTAATAATTATGCTGAAATTTTGGCCCTCAAATTGCTAGTTCAATTGGCAGAATAAAAAAAAGAAAAAATCAAGTTTACATAGACTCCTAGGTGGTAATAAAATAGATGCTTGGTGTTTTTAGGATGGAAAACATGATTCTACAATCCATCTTCTCTCAAATAAAAGAAATCATGGATCGAAGTGAAACTTTTACTTTTTGGTATATTTATAGAGAACTGAATAAGGAAGTAGATGAACTCTCAAATGAGGCACTTCAAATTGATCCAGGAATGTGCTTAGTACAAGAATTGAATGACGGTAATGCATTGAAGCTAGTCCAAATCTCTATCTTTGGGGATTAATACACTCTAGTTAAAGCAAGTATAGATAAAGCAACTTTTTCAAAAAATTTAGAAGCTAGTGACTTAAAAGATACTATTTGATAAATTGGGAAGGTATCTAAGGATAGAACTTAGCATGCTAGAGATAGCTAGTTATGATGTACAAACAACCTAAATTTTAGGTCACTATTGAAATTTTGGAGAAATACCAAAGAGGTATTTTAAGAATGTAATTTCATTTTTAATTAATATAAAATTACGAATTTTTTCAAAGAAAAAAATAATGATAAATTAATATATTTATAAAAAGATAAGTTGGATATCAAATAACATTAATATAACTAATTGAATTCCTCAATTATCAAGAAGGAGATCCAAGTTGCCAAGTGATTCATGCATAATTATTAATTTACTATAATACCACTCTTTGGTAATTATGTAAAATGGGTGGGACACATTTCAATCCAATATAACCATTTAAAGAGTAAATATATATGTTGTCCTTGCAGGGATACCCAATGGTAAATTTGAAGATTCATCTTGGCGCTTTCAATTCGAATCATGGGGAAGGAGGCCATCTATTTTTATGTCATTGAGGAGTGTGGCCCTAGTTATGTCACTCATTGTACTTCACATTACGCTATATATTTATTATTTGAAGATAATTTGCATCACATGCTAACAATGCATCCAATATGCACTTATATACAAATAAATTTTAAAATTTTAATATTTGAATGAGCCTAACTAATAGGTATTTGTAACTCCAAATATAAGATAAGGTTTTATATCATACTCCAATAAATAAAAAATTAAATAAATAAACACATTAAATAAAAATAGCTTTCCATATAACCTATAACCTCTTAAATGTAAATAAAAAACTATGCTTAAATATTTCTAATATACACCTATAATATTAAACCTTTACACTCTACACATGCATATTCCAATACCTTATACCTCAAATTTAGAGGTCCATACCCTTATATACCTACCCATATTTAGGTTTAATATTTTTGATAAAAATAATTTTAAAAACTACATATATATATTTTTAATAAAACCTTAAGTACATTCATATTTACCAATTAGGAATAAATTCTCATTAACAAAATATTATAACCTTATTGAAAAGTATAAATGTTAACTCTAATGACATATTCTTTTTTTGGAATTCCTTTCCACTTTATTTATTTATTTTATTTTAAGCTATGTGTGGATTCTATTGAATGCCACTCCCATTACAAAAACAAAATATTACATTGCTCTCATTACATTTCTAACAAGTTAATTAAAGCATACCCATATTTGCTTTTCTATCAAAGATATTCTCCGTCTTCCTCAAACTATTAAGTTTTCATAATCAACTATTTTTTAAGGAACTACCAACAAAAACAACCCTTACATGACACATAACTCCATCAAACCTTTAAGATTATCAAGCAATATTTAAACTTATATTTCACATTTATTTTTTTAAGAATCACTGAATAATATTTTTAATATTTATATTTTTAAATAAAATAAAATAAAAAACTTAAAATATATTTTAAGTATTTTATTAGAAAATTAATTTACAAAGAAATTAAATTATAGGAATTTATTATTAAAAGCTAAACTAGACCTTTTACATTTTGAATTACGCTTTAGAAAAAGGTCTAGTTCTTGAAGATGAATAAGAGAAGATTTATTTTTTTATAGAAGCTAGACAATTATAAGTTAGACAATATAAATTATATATATACAGAGAGAATCTTAGTAATTTACTTATAGGTTCCACTTTTATTGATTTTTTTAAATAATTCATAAAGAATTGATGCTTTGATTCTATATCTGTTTGAAAAATTGTAATGTATCTTTATTTTAATTTTGACATACTCGTGATTAAATCTCATTGTAAATTACTAACAAAATGATAAATAATTTAAATAATTAAATTCTTTTTATTGATTTTCTTTTTAGATATCCATGGATTTTTTTTATAATAAGGTAAGGAAAAAGTGAGTTCAAGAACCCACGACTTATACATAAATCTTTTACACATGCCAAAATATAAACAGTTTATGTCAACTATTTGAACTAAAATCAATAAACTTTCATTAATATTATTACTTTCTATCTTTAAAGATATTAAATATTGAATTAAAAGTAACATGATAGTTAATTTTAATCAAATGGTATTAGCTCAACCTATTAGATTCCTTGACTCTCAAGGAGGAGACCAAGGTTCAAATCTTGCGAAGTTATACATGCATAATTGCCAAGTAGTTGCAATCCCACTAGGTAGTCATAATGTAATATGGGTGGATTGGTTTCATTTACATATAATGAAGAACACAATTTTATACTGAGAGGGGGGGGTGAACAGTATAAGACCTCTTTTTACTTTTCCTTTATACTTCAAAACAATAAAGCAATATCAAAACAATGCACAAGATCATCCACAAAGTGACACAACAATTTTGATGTGGTTCATCCACAAAACTTTTCTCTAAAATTTATCTCAAAGTTCTTTGGGAAACCTTCCCAATTACAATGTTTATGAGCCTCGGCTCAAAGGATATACCTTCCCCCAATCTAAATTTATGAGCCTCTGCTCAAAGGAGATACCTTCCCCCAATCTCTGCTCTGGCTGGTGATCCTCTAGAAGACCTCTGCCTCTGCTGCCCTTAGCAAATGGAACTCTATCCATAGAAGACACCTGTCTTCCCTGCTCTGGCTGGAGACCTCTGTCCTCAACTCTATCACCTCAAAGCTGGTCCTCAAATTTGCACTAAACACGGTCCTTCGGTCTAGCACAAATGTCCTCTTCCTCTTTCTTACCAAACACAGTCCTTCGATCTGGCACAAATCTGTCCTCAGGTTCTTCTCATAGAACCAATGCACCTTTGTCCTCAAGTTCTTTGATAGAACTATCAAACTCAGCTTCACAAGTCCTCTGCTAGGACCTATCCAAATCTGCTCACAAGTCCCCAACGAAACCTGTCCAAAACCTCCTCACAAGTCCCCAACGGAACCTGTCCAAAACCTGCTCACAAGTTCATCAAGAAAGCTTTCTTGGCATGAACCCACAAAGAGAATTGTTAGATACCCAATGTGATTCATCAACCTCATAGAAGCATAAAGAGAATTTTTAGAGACTCAATATGTTCTATACTTAACTCCCAATCTCAATATCAACTCAATCTCAATCTCAACAGAATAAGATAGATGTAGTATGCTTTTCTCAAGAACATGAAACACAACCCAACAATTGCCAACCAAGCAATATGTCATATAACAATGATACTCATGTTCTTTCCAACAACCAATATCTTTTCTCAACCAATTAGGGCTTCAACAACAATGCTCAAATACAAGGTTTAACCAACATCATTCAACTCAACATTAACCTTGAAGTATTCTACCAATCATCACAAGAAAAGGAAACAAGTAGAAATCCTTTTCCCTCCAAAGATATTTGAACAAAACAGCCACCCACACAATATCACCAAATGCAAAGAATAACTTGTTCAAATCAACTCAATGGAGTAATCCCAATATCATGAATCAAGTAAAAGCAATAACTTGATCAAACAACCTCTATGGAAGCAACTCAACAATCAACCTTAAAACAACCAACCAAGGGTTTCACCAACTCAAAGCAAGTAGCAAGACTCACAAACATAAACCCTAGTGCACAATGCTTCCACTACCTCAAACCAGAATTATGCATTCACCAAAACTCTCATCAATGATAACAATGCATAAGTAGTCTTCAACAAACCAGAAAATAGGATTTACACCCAACCAAAGGAAACCTTGTTGTATACCTTTTCACTCCAATATTATTTCAGGAAAACATACACCAATCATACTCATAAGAAGAATGTGCCCATACCTTATTGTAGTGAAGAAACCCCTTTGGAAATCTGCCACAATCACAAAATTCTTTTGCCAATCTTCACAAGGGTTAGTAGATCACAAAATAATCAACATTACTCCACTTTTCAATAATCATCACCAAAGCCTTTAATTGCACAACTTCCTTATCTCTCCTAAAACCACTTGTACCATAAAATAAAATAAATCACAACATTGCATAACCTTATAACTCCCAAAACCACTTATACCATAAAAGTAAAATAAATCATTCATAAACATTCCACACTTTAGTTATGACTCCCCTAAACCTTTATTGCATACCTTAAAAATGTATTGACCACCAAAATGAAGCTATGGGGATTCGACCATGGGGTTTATGTTCCCTCGACGCATTAGATCCAAATCAAACCACCAAGTGAGTTTTACTCCTATGTGAGACTTATGCTCAGGCTGTTTAATTTAACCCGATTATCTTCTCCAAGTAAACCTTAACACAATCCTTCATCGGTAACCAATACAAAAGGCTAATTCCATTTACTACTGCATCATCAATGTTGTTGTTACATTCACCAAGGCGCTCACTATAGTATCACCAAAATCATAGATGCGTTCACTATTCAAAACGTAACAATTCTTCCTGGATTTGCTTCGAGAAATGTGCCATCATGAACAACACCTTTGATACCTTATCAAACTATGACGAACTTCCAACACACTCTGTAAATTGATGCCAAGTTTGAATTATTTTTCTTCCTCGATGATCTTTCTTCATTTCACATGCAGATGCAGTTCCCTTTTTTTGATTTCAGCGCCTTTCAAATTTTCGTATGCTGCTGGTCATGAGATAACACAGTGATAAATTAACATTCTAAATGTTTAGCTCCTCTTTGATTATGGACAAGTGTACAACGCTCGAATTGCGGCATCTTCACATCATTCTTTTCCCCTTCAATTTAGGTGCTCAAAGAAGGTTTGTGTTGCATCTGTTATCCAGAGATGAAAGCATACTCCTTGCACTGCATCCATTATCCAAAGTCGAAAGCATACTCCTTGTGGTTTTCAAATGCGTGGGCCCTCAACAAAATATGCTCTCCTTCGCTGGTGCAGACGATGCACGAAAATTGATATCGATACATCCACCCTTTAATGAATTCCATTGCCACATTTTATATGCACTAAGATGCATTTATTAACACGTCGCCACTTTTAATTTATTTTTAATATTTTAATTTAAATTTTAAATAAATAAAATTTAAACTAAATATTTAAAATTAAATATCTTCATCACCGGGGCACCTTTTTCAACGAAACGAAAATCCAACTTGGATTTTAAGAAAAACCCATTTCAAATATGTTGTCCATGGTTTTAAATAAAACCTTTTATTTTGTCTGCCTTGATTTTCACAAAAACCCTTTCGCTTCTTGACATCAATGACAACATCAACACTTGAGCAAAGGCAATGTACCCAATGTACCCAAAATTGCCAACATATAACCCATTAAAAAAAAGCATTTTAATCAAGGTTTGTAAAGCTTTACATGCATAATTTCCAAGTAGTTGCAATACCACTAGGTTGTCATAATGTAATATGGGTGGATTGGTTTCATTCACATATAACCCATTAAAATTACATTTGATTCAAGGTTTGAATCTTGCAATGCTATACGTGCATAATTGTCAAGTAGTTGCAATACCACTAGGTAGTCATAATGTAATATGGGTGGATTAGTTTTTGTCACATATAACCCATTAAAAAATGTATTTAATTTAAATAACATTAAAGCATAAAAATATGTTAATTTAACAATAATAAATTAAAGAGGCACACCACTAGGAAGAATATGTGGGGAGACTTAAAGCTGGACATGTCAAGTTTTGATAAAAAACTGACCAATTGGTCTAGATAAAGAATGGAGCTACAAGGGAGTACACTCCAAAGTCGGGGTATTAGATTCTATTGGAAGATAGCAATGACAATCCAGCATGGTGGTGGAAGACACTCTGGAAGAAGAAAGCCTCATTGAAAACAAGATTGTTCCCATGGCTTACCATGAAAAATAAGGTTCTAACATGGAAGTTATTATAGAAGAAAATTTGGAATGGTCTAGGAATGTCTCAATTATGTAAGTAAAACAATGAAACAACTGATCATTTACCAGTTATTTGCTCCTTTACTAGACATGTTTGGAGGGAGGTTATAGCATAGTTAAAGCTTCCTACATGATGAAAATAAGATTTCTTAGGAGAGTGTCCTTGGATTCTGTGAAGAAAGATGATTACTATATATTTTTTATGCTCATTATTTTAAATTCAAATCTATATTGGGAGAAATTTCTAATAATTATGCTGAAATTATGGCCCTCAAATTGTTGGTTCAATTGGTAGAATAAAAAAGAATACAAAAAAATCAAGTTCACATAAACTCATAGGTGGTAATAAACTATATGCTTGGTGTTTTTAGGATGGAAAACATGATTTTAAAACCTATCTTCTCTCAAATAAAAGAAGTCATGGATCGAAGAGAAGTTTTTACTTTTTGGTATATTTATAGAGAAATGAATAAGGAAGCAGATGAACTCTCAAAGGAGGCACTTCCAAGTATCCAATTATGTTCTTAGTACAGGAATTGAATGAGGATAATGCATTGAAGCTGGCCCATTCTCTATCTGGGGGGATTAATACACTCTAGTTATAGAAAGCATAAATAAAACAACTTTTTTAAAAAACTCAAAATCTAGTGACTTAAAGGATACTATTTGATAAATTGGGAAGGTATCTAAGGATAGAACTTAGCATGATATAGATAGATAGTTATGATGTACAAACAACCTAAATTTAGGCCACTATTAAAATTTTGGAAAAAAACCAATGAGGCATCTTAAGAATGTAATTTCATATTTACTTAATATAAAATTATGACTTTAATTCAAAGAAAAAAATAATGATAAATTAATATATTTATAAAAATAGAATTTGGATATCAAATAACATTAATTTAACTAATTGCATTCCTCAATAATCAAGGAGGAGATCCAAGTTTCCAAGTGATTCATGCATAATCATTAATTTACTATATACCATTCTTTGGTAATTATGTAAAATGGGTGGGACCCATTTCAATCCGATAAAACCATTTAAAGAGTAAAGATATATATGTTGTCCTTGCAGGGACACCCAATGGTAAATTTGACATTTCATCTTGGTGCTTTCAATTCGAATCATGGGGAGGTAGGCCTCCTATTATTATGTCATCAAGGAGTGTGGCCCTAGTTGTGTCATTCATTGTACTTCAAATTAATTTGATTGATAATTGTTCGAGCTTCATGATCAATCATATCCAACCCAAATTTATCCTCTAGTTTTTTGATAGAGGGTAGAGGTTCATACACCCATGAACCCAAATATCCATAAGAGATATGTATTCTGACCAAAGAGGATTTCTCACAAACTAAAAAGATGATTTATGAACAACCCTCTTCCTTCAACACTTTATTGCACTTAGGGTTTGCATCCCTTTCACAAAGACTATAGCCAAATTTATCACTTTGTGACATCGCTTACCTATACCTAGCGTTTACACCCCTTTCATGAATATTTCCTTTCTACTTTATTATTACCCAAGAATTTTGAGTTTTTTAAGTTTACCATTGTTTGTGTTACGTCAAATCTATTACATAATTTTGCATTACATAATGATATTATTTTATTTATATAGATCATTTTTATTAAATCATTATGACACATCATAGTATTATCAGTATGATTGTAATGATATTATTTTATTTATATAGATCATTTTTATTTTATACTTTGTTGGAAATAGAGTCTATTCCATCATTTGGGTTATGTAAATGTATCCTCCAAGATACATACTTAGATTACTTTATGTGCAAGTTATCTAGTTACTTCATGCAATGTAATAAATGCACAAGTGTCAATGTGCAAGTTATCCCTTGCACAACTAGATAGAGTGTTGGCCAAGTATCCTATTTTACCTATATAAGGATGGCCTCTTAGATAGATAGATATAGAGTCAGGGGACATAGTCAGATAGTGTAGCTTAGTGGATAGTATAGTTTTGTGTGCCTCACCATTCATTGGTGATGGATACAATGTAGATCAGTAGCTTTATTAATGGAGTGTTCATTTCCTCCATAGCTACATTGTAATATTTTATATGATTTATATTTACAACATACTTTAGTCATCTAGCAGATTTACTTTCTTTCATATTATTTTGCATCTTGTGATTGTTATCTCCCAAGGCTCATTCATCAAAATCTAATAGTGGTATCAGAGCCACGGTAGATCTAGTCTATGTAGGTCAATAGGGAAACCACCATTATCATTTAGCCTAAGTATTTTGTCAAACTGATGTGCCACTGGACCAACCATTGTCAAAAGATCTTAGAAGAATCTAGGTGGTAGATTTAGGGAGAGTCACAAAGTTAGGATTGAAAGGAATCTCAGTTTCAAAAAATATTGAGATCATTTTTGTCTAGAGTCTTTTCCATAGAGTTGTTAGGAAAACTCGTGAAGACTAGGACTCAACATTCAATCCACTAGATTGACAAATCATCTAGTGAAGATCATCCAGGTTATCTGGAATTTACTAACTAGTGCCTAAAGTTTCTTTTGTTGTAGAAAATTAATTCTCAGAGGATTGGGACTCCTCCTACGATAGAAAGCTAGGAGACTCCAACTTCGTTGCCCAAAGGTCGGTGTGCCCTCATAGTGCAGAGGTTAGTTCATTGTGCAAGAGGAGAATACTATGGAAGAAGACTTCTAGTGAAGGATCATGGTGAAGATAGGAGACTAAAGATCTCCATTGTTGGATTGCAGAATTCCATAGTTGAAGAACAGGCCATAGGAGCCTTGATATAGAAAGGCCATAGAAGCCTTGAAGAAGAAGCCATATAAGTCTTGATACTAAAAAGGCCATAGAAGCCTTGATACTAAAAAGGCCATAGAAGCCTTGATACTAAAAAGGCCATAGAAGCCTTGATATTGAAAAGGCCATAGAAGCCTTGGTACTAAAAAAGGCCACAAAAGCCTTGATATTGAAATAGGCCATAGAAGCCTTGATCCTGAAGAAGAATTCGAGAAGAATATCTGATTCAGAAGTAGACTAAATATTTTAGTACTAATATCTTTGTTGTAGGAATAGAAGATTCAGTGAGTTGGGAAACTTCCTACAAGAAAGTTAGGAAGAGTATCTTCTTCAGAATCAACTCAACCTTGAAGCAAAAGTGAAGAGATCAGGAGAAGATCTCATTGAAGAACTTCCAATCTTGGAAGAAGAAGAAGAAGGACTAGGAGAGTCCTGCTCAAAGCTAGAAGCAATAGAATCAGAATATCCAGGAGAAGATCTCACCACCAACACTTCCAGGAGTAGAAGGTTGAAGAGAAGGTCTCAAGGAAGACCATCAGAAGTTGCTAGATCAAAGACCTTGTGAAGGTCTCATCGAGCATCCAGAAAAGGCTAGGAGAGCCTTGCTAAAGATCAAGAGAGTTCTTTGGAGAACTCATTGGAGAAATCCACTACCAAGGTGAAGTCCCTGATAGTGAAGGACTTGGGACAATTGTCGCCATCCGACAACAAGCCCAAGAGGAGAATTTGGCAAGGAGTTCCAAATATGTGAAGGAGAATTTGGCAAGGAGTGCCAAATATGTGAAGGAGAATTTGGCAAGGAGTGCCAAATCCATGAAGAAGAATTTGGCAAGGAGTGCCAAATCCTAGAAGAAGATCCTACTTGAAGTTAGAATTCGATAAGAAGACTTGAAGATAGAAGAAGCTCACCAAATCTTGGAGATTTGAAGATTACCTCTCATAGCAAGAAGGCACCACTTTAGAGACATAGACTTCTCCAAATCTACAATAAGGAGGAGAACACAAGAGGAGAACAAGCCACCAAATCCTAGGCTCGTGAAAGAAAGTTTGAGACCATCATTTGGTGAAGAAGGAGTTGTTCAGGACATCCTACTTGAAGCAACAACTTGGTGTTTTTAGACACCAAGGTCTACATCCTCTACAAAAGGGGAGAAGAGCTACATAAAAAGGTAAGCAACTTTTGGTGCAAGAAGATTCATTAATTGGATTACTTATCAGATTTATTAGAGCACCTGAATTTGGATTAAAGTTGCAAGAAGAAAATTAGATTACAGTCTTCTAAAGTGCAAAAGGAAAAATATTATTTTTAAGGATTTATTTGCACATTTATTAGGAGTTGATTAGATTTCAGATTAGCTTCTATCAACTACCTATCATCTACTTTGAAAAAATAAAAATAAGACTAAGTCCTACAACATTGATTGTAGTGAAATTGCAGAATAACTCTTAAAGATTCATTTTAGGTTATTCTTGATTAGTTGTAGTAAATTATTAGTGCATGACTTTGAGAGTTGATTGGAGTGATAAGGTGTAATATTAGTGCATTAAAAGTGAAGGACTTGTACTATTATACTACTCTAAAAAAGAAATTAGTTTTGTGTTTCTTGAAGGGCACAAAATCTGATTTGTATCAAGTGTCTAAAGACACTATTGAAGCACAAAAATCTGCAACTTGTAGTGGCCAAAAGAAGCCACCCAAAAAGGTTAGAATCCTCCAAAATTTGGAGAAGAACTTAACTAACCAAAAATAGAAATAGAAGCTTCAGATATTGAGACTTGGTGAGTCTCAAATCCAAAAGCATTACAAAGTTGGATGCAAGGAAAGAAAGTGCAAAAAATTGCATCAATTGAAAAGCTTCTATCTACTGTTATTGAAGCTTGGATTTGTTATCAAAGTGTCCAAGAAAAAAGGGAAAGGTGTGTCTACTCTTAAAATACAACCTCAAAACCCTTGTATTGCAGGAAAAATCTACCACAAAACCAGAATTTCAGATCTGGAAATAGAGTGCAAAAGAAGGTATATTAAAAGAAGCCTTATTATACAACATTATAATACATTATATTGCACTACTCTAATCTGGTTTTGACAACAAAAGAGCAGATTTGGAAGTGCCACAAAAGGGCACATTAACTACAGGGTAAATAAGCCAAGGAAGGTTGGACGTCAACACTCTTCTTCCCAAGCTAGAAGGAGCCACTCAAGGGCTCATCTTGGATGTACGTACCTACAGAATCAAAGCTCATATCAGATCATCTTAGAGCTACATTTACATAGACAAGAGAGTGCACATCTATTTCTAAAAGACATCAAAAATATACAAAGGATTCAACATGATTGGAGGCATAAAAGGAAGAAGCAAAGGTGTTACATTCATGGTCTCTAACTTGGAGAAGACCATCCACCAAAGGAAGCTCCAAATCATCATCCAAGCTCCATAGTGCATCATCAATCCACCTGTAGAAGAATAGCTTGCTTGCTGCCCAAGCAATGTAGCAAAGCAAAGGAATGGTTACAAAAGGGTTTGAGGAGTTATAATCTCCATCTTCGAAGATGTTACAAGAATGGACTCCATGCAGAAATACCACTTGGTATTATAGACATCATTCCTCTCTCAACATTCAAGAAACTCCCATGTAGGAGTTACAATGAAGCGGTGACACTTGGTATTCTCCACCAGCTTCACACGAGTGCCCATACATTTTTAGATTGCTTCAAGAGCATTGAACAAAGAACTTGGAGCATTACAAAAATAAGGGAGCACTCACTTGTAATGGATGTGACACATGTCACAAAGTCCATGATCAATTGTCCTTAAAAGGTATTCGAAGTCCAAGTTCAATATGTGTGAGTGAAGCACAGTCAAAGATGTCCAAAGAGGGAGCAAAGCACAGTCAAAGAGGGAGTGAAGCACAACAAAAATATCTGAAGCACAACATGGAAGGAAGGAAGAAGGAGCATTAAAGGCTCCTATATTTTGAAGGTCAAACCTTCAATGCCTATGTACCAACATTAAAGACCAGCTACTCCAAGGAATCTCCATTGATTCAAGCACCTAAGGTACCACTTACATTGTTGTTATACTCAGCCACAGAAAGCACCAAATAATGAGGAGATTTTGCATCTAAAAAGGTAAGGTTTAATCCCATTTATTATTGCTTTCATAGTTGGAGATATAAGGGTTATAAACTAAGGTTAAAACTTAGATTTTGAAAGCAAAAGGGGTAACTTATCTTATTAATTTAATATTTGCAAATTTAACCTAGGAGAAATAAGGAATTCAACTTGGATTAAATTATTTAACATTTTGCAAATATTATTATTTTTCTAATTTTCCAAACTTGGGAGCCACAAGGGTTACTCCATCAAATTTATTTTATTGGAAATTAGAAATAATCCAAGGGATATAAAAGAGGTTATTAGGGTTTCTATTAAGGTTGGATAAATATATTTTTACTTGTCTCAAATCCTTCAAAAAGGGATAAAATAATTCCAACATCAAAACCTCTTCAAAAATTGAAAAGTGCTTAGTTCAATTAGGAGTAATAAGGTGTTAAGAAGTTGATTTTTTATTCTTACAAAACTTGTACAAAATCAACCAAAATTGAACTATATTTTTACAAAAAGCACTATATCATACTTCAAAACATTAGGGAGTCATAAGGCATTCTACAAAACTTGATAACAATAATATTTGTCTAATATTATCAAGTTGGGAAGATATAAGCTTTCTTCAAAACCTAAAATTAGGTGTTCATCACTAGGGAGACATAAGGTAGTCCACAAACCTAAGAATCTATAAAGGTTTTACAAAATCAAGCTTATATACTTCAATTAAGGAGCACATATCCTAAGACTAAGGAGCTATATAAAAATGTCTACTTCTACTAATGAGTGCTTCAGAAAGCAAAAATCCAATGCCATAAAACTTGGAATCATGAATCTTCTCATGAAATTAGAAGGAAGGTTAGATCTAGCTTCAAAAATAATCCATAGTGAAGCTTTAGAAGATAATTTTGATACTATGGAATGCTATCTTCAAACTCATCTCAATGAAGCAATTACCAATGAAAAAAGTGATATTGTACTTTCCTTAGACTTTGCAAGCATATTATACATGGCATTGCTCACATATAAACACTACAAGGTAAAAAATGAAGAACAAAAAGGATTGATAGAATCACTCAAAAAGAAGTCAGAACTTGATGAATCATATCTAGAAAAGTTTTTTCAATCCTCATGTATCATCAATACTTCCTGTTCTACTAACTCAAAATCTTATCATGATGCCTTAAGTAGTTGTTTAGAAGCTTTTGTATAGACTAAATATAGGAAAGGAGAATCATCTTCACAAGAACCTAGTAGCTCAACCTCCTATGAGAACATATAAATCAGAATCAAAGGCAAAGCCAAGGAAGAGATAAATAACAAGACATAGCAGATAAAGGAGGAATACAATGCAAAGTCAACTAAAATAAGAAGCTCTAGCTACAACCTACTCTACATCATATGAAGACATAGATTACCTACTGAACCTGAATACAAAGAATGCAGAAGAAGACTACAAAGATCAAGTATGAAGAAGATCCATATTGAAGACTAAAGTCTTCAATACCCAAATAATGTAATACAGGGGGTGTTAGAAATAGAGTCTATTCCATCATTTGGGTTATGTAAATGTATCCTCCAAGATACATACTTAGATTACTTTATGTGCAAGTTATCTAGTTACTTCATGCAATGTAATAAATGCACAAGTGTCAATGTGCAAGTTGTACATGTGCAAGTTGTCCCTTGCACAGCTAGATAGAGTGTTGGCCAAGTATCCTATTTTACCTATATAAGGATGGCCTCTTAGATAGATAGATATAGAGTCGGGGGACATAGTCAGATAGTGTAGCTTAGTGGATAGTATAGTTCTGTGTGCCTCACCATTCATTGGTGATGGATACAATGTAGATCAGTAGCTTTATTAATGGAGTGCTCATTTCCTCCATAGCTACATTGTAATATTTTATATGATTTCTATTTACAACATACTTTAGTCATCTAGCAGATTTACTTTCTTTCATATTATTCTACATCTTGTGATTGTTATCTCCCAAGGCTCATTCATCAAAAGCTAAAATACTTATCATCCTTTCTAAAAGGTTGTATTATTTATATTGGTTATTAAATTATTAAAACTATTAAAATGAATTAATTCATTCTTCACATCTTCCCATAAATTTTATGCCATCTTACTTGTATTACATCATAACTATCTAGTAATATTATAACAACTTAGTTATTATTTGGGTATGGCTTAAAAATCTTGGAACGTAGGTGTCCATGAGGTTTAAATCAATTAGTAGAGAATGAAAGTATCAAGCCTTTAATAAAGGTTTAAATTTTATTAGGAAAACTTAACTTTAATTAAATAAAATTAATTAAACAAGTTAAATTTCTTAACTTTCAAGGAGGAGACCTAGGTTCAAATATTTTCAAACAATACATGCATAATAGCCAAATTGTTATAATACCACTATATGATCATGTTATGGTATTTATAAGATCCGTTTTAATCCCATATAACCAATTTAAAAATTATTAGAACTTGGTTCTTAAAAGTTGAGGAATTTAATAAGCTAAATGAAAATTTTGTATGATATTTCTTTTTAGATAATTATAAAACATTTTTTTCTTGAATTCATAAAACAAAATTTATTTATATGTTAATAGTGTTGTGGATTTCCAGTTGCATGTGTTTCAAACATTTAATTATCACCTAGGGCAAAAGCACTATTCATATCAAATAAGATCAACACCCTATTCATACCACATCTAATTTTTTTAACCTACATCTATTCAATCCGCATTGATAATCCAATCTGCATTGATTTTTGCTTTTCAAACCATGAAATGGATTTCAAGGTATGAAAAGGTCTTTGATACATGGATTGAACTCCAAAGGTATGGATCTATTCTTATTTTGAACCAACAAAATCCCACAATGACTGACTTACTATTGTAACACGATTAGTCTAAGCTAGAACCCACCTGTCACATAGCTTATTTACCACCCTATGATGCATTCATATCCTACCCTTGTGATGCGTGCATATCCTACCCCTATCATGCATCTCCCAAGCTATCAGATAATAGATCAAGGTAAAAACCAATACTAGTAGAGAAAAAATACCTTTACAAGCCAACACCTCATGTTGCAAATGCATTCTAGCCTAGCCTAAGTGGTTTACATATGAGTATCGATCAAGATTTTATTGCCTTAGAAATTATAGGTAAAGTATCAGAATGATTTCCATAATATCTTTAAATGATTGAACTATTTTAGTAAAACTACCATGATAACCTAAATAAACCTGCCTTAGTCAACCATAAGTTATAATGAATGCTAAACAATTGTCATCATCAACTACCATAAACAACAAAGATCCAAGGTAGGTGGCATATCAGTTTAATGATGTATCCCCTGAAATGGTCCTAAATGAACAATAATTTGAAATTTCATCTATAAATACCACCTCAAATAAATAGGTAGGTAATGAGAAATCTAATGAATAAAATAATAATAGATTCATGATGTTTGAAAGCACACATAGAATAATATATTTGCAATAGGAACCCCCACCATTCTCATTCCTGCTAACATTTGATGACTTGCCCAACACTTCTCTGATTCATCATCTGTGTACCATTTATTCCTCATGAGCATACTGATCCTTACATTGATTATTTTTATCCATTTTTGTAACTTAACTTAGATGCTTCAATATATTATCATTGAGATTTTATTTTTCATTCATCATAAGAAGAATTGTGGACTATTTTTTTGGTTGAGAATATACTTCACGTGTCTAGAACTTGACAATCCCCATGAACACTAATGCTATTTATTATTCCTTGTAGATGTATGGGTCATTTTTCATATGCAATATATGGTAACACATTATTAAGTTTGGAAATCTATAGCTAATTAATCTGATATGGATATATCAGTATATTGGATCCTCTTACCCAAATCCTTGTGTGTGCTTTCATTTCTATATATTCCCTAGATATATGTTTATATAGATTTATTATAATATCTAATTGGTTCATTATATTTTGCTTTAATAATTTGGTGTAAGTCTTCAAGGATAATCCCAATCCAAAATAGCCATAGAAGCTTACACACAATCCACCATGTTTACCCCCTTTTTATTATTAGAGTATACCATGTACATGTTGAGGTAAAGATAAAGGAAAAGGATAATATTTATATGACCTTCACTTTTTTGTATTTAAAAGTGTTATATTAAAACATAAAATTATTAAATTTTATTATTACTTATTTATTAATTTAAAGTAGGGTTTTGAAATCGTTGCCCTCTTCATTTTACATCAACTTGGTCACATTGAGCTATATATCCTATTTGGTGCCATCGAGATTTGATCCTTGGTGTGGGCCACGTCATCCATATATCCCAACCATTGAGCCAAGGCCTCATTGGCATTAAATTTTAAATATCATTATTACTAATATTTTAACACACAATGCACACCATCATGCTAGAACAAGTGATTCTCCATGATGTACACAAAAATCAAATCTCAAACCACATAGAATTACACACACACTGTAGTTTGAACCTTGGACCTCCCAAAGAGAGACCAAAGCCCTAACTATTGTTTTATCCCCACTGGGACTAAATATTATTTTTAATTATATTAATAATAAAAAGTTTAATATAGTATTGTTTTAAACAAGCTTACACACCCACACACACCTTGACGTGATTTCAACCTAGGTCTCTCGAAAGAGAGCCAAATGACCAAACCACTATGGTGTCCCACATGGACATTTAGTATAATATTTTATATTTTTCAAATATAAAAAACTATAGGTTTGAAAAAAATAAAGCAATTATGAATCGATAGAGCTAGGGCATTTTTTTCACCAAAAAATGGCTCATATTTTAGGAGTTATATCTTTGCATAAAGTTGTTCTATTCAAAAAATTCTTGTTCCATTTTGTGTGGAATTGAAGAGATTTAAAATGAGTGGTCATATGAAATAATCTACATAGAATTTAGGGAGATACAACCATGTGAAGACAGCCATCTAAAACAAAGATAGTGTTAGGGCAATTTTTTTTTTTAATATCTCATCTTTCAATAGCCATATCTTTATGAAGGGTTGTTTGATTCAAATGTTTATTGGACTAATTTGTGTAGAGTTTAAAGAGATTTAAAATGAGTGGTCATACAAAGGAATTTGATCAATAGTGAAGGAGATACAAACTTATGAAGTCAGCCATCTAGAATAAGGATGGTGATGATTTTTCAAGTTGTAAGAAAAAAAATTGCAAATATCTATTAGTCAAGAATTGGATGATGGGAGGAGCAATGGAAGGCTGGCATATTAGTTGGTGGGAAATTATGTCTAGACATGAACAATTTCAAATAAGTTACATTTTCCCTATATTATCTTAGAAGTTTTGCATGTAACTTATTGTAGGTTTATTTTCAAATAATATAATTGCTATAGGATAAAATATTAAATTTCAATAGATATTGAATTATATTTTGCTTCCCATAGAATTATTTATAGCTAAATTATTAGAATCATTCCTAAAATTAGAGTTTATGGAGGATCTCATAGAGCAACAATCCTCGTTGCACAAAGATAAGGTAGTCATTGGTAAGTTTAATGGGTCTTGGCCAGGGGCTTTAGCTTTGAGAAAATGGATTGACAGGATATGGAAGTCTCTATGAGTAAGTCTATCCTTTATTACCAAAGGTTTATTCCTAGCCATTTTCTATTATAGGAAGGAAAGATATAGAATACTAAAAGGGGGTCCTTGGTCTATGGGAAGAGTAGGACTCTTCCTTACTTTTTGGTATGAAGGCTTTGCACCTACAAACATAAATCTATCTCTAGTACCAATCTAGATCAAGATGTATGGGCTACCCATTAAATTATGAGAAATGGATGCCTTCAAGGCAATAAGTAACACTCTGGGAGGATTCCTTGACATTTAAGAAATTATAAAAGATAGGGTCTTGACTATTTATGTTTGGATATTGGTCATGATTGATATCAGTAAATATTTACCAAAATCAATCATTCTTATGTATAGGGGTAATTTGTGGATCCAAACCATAGATTATTAAAATATATTTTAAATGTAGAATATATCATGAGGTGGGACATATTGATAGATTATGCCCTAATAAGATTCCAACATAAACATATATAGAAAACTGCAAGGACAACTTACAAATAGATATAGATGAGGATGGTTTTCAACTTCCAAAAAATAATTCTAGATAGATAAAAGAAAGTGGATACTAGTAAGTAATGATATTGGAAGAAATACCAATTCATTTGATGCTTTAGCCTATGAAAATAAAGTATATCAAAGCTTAGAGTATATGGTACAAGATGATTACAATATTAACAAAGAACCATATACTTAGTATGATCGTGATTTAAGTATGAATGTTCCTATTTAACCTAAGGAATGTGTGTTATCATATTTTAAAGAATCTCTTGAAGTACCATGCACCATTTAGAAAAAAAGTGGTAGAGAAAATATAGATTTAGATGTTAATACATCTACCATTAATAAAGAAATACCAAGTTATAAGCAAGATAAGTTAAAAGTTTCCTTAGCATAACCAAGACATGATACATCTAATTAAAAGGGAAGTTTTGAAAGAATATTGAGGAATATAATAAAAAGACCTACTCCTTATACTATCATGGAAAAAATAGGAAAACCTTCAAATAATCAAGCAAGAGCCAAGGAAGCAAGAATAAATATAAAGAAAGGAACACAATCTAAGTTGGATGAACTTGTCTTTACCAAATAACAAAATTATATTGGTAATTCATAGGATGTACCAAAAACCCATAATCATACATGATTACCATATCATATATTATAAGGGATGCTAATGGCCACTTAAAGAAAAGGTGTATCAGGTACCTTTGTTTAAGTAATAAGCCTTGTATTCTTTATCTCCAAGAAACTAAAATGACAAAGCAAGAAGTTTCTACAACTATGAAAGTAGTATGGGCAAGATGTGAATGGGATGTTTTGGATTCAAACGGAGTGGTAGGGGAAATTCTAACATGTTGAAATCCAATTAGAACCTCCTATGAAACTATTTATAAAACTAGGCATTGAATACCTCATTAGTCACATACTACTTTATAGATATTTATTTCATCCTTATCAATGTCTATGGACAGGTAAATCAAAAGTATAGAGTGGGATGGAAGCCTTTATGAAAATAAAGACCAAGAAACCCAATTTATAATCATAGGATATTTTAATTACATAACTAAGTTGTATATAAATTTTGAGAGAATTAGTAAAATAACCCAAAGTATGAGATGTGTTTTAGCTTTTATTCAAAACAATAAACTATGGGAGGCTAATTTTGAAGAGGGTAACTATACATGGATCAACAATAGGACAATCCAAAAATAGATAACAAAATAATTAAATAGATGCATACTCTTAGATAATTGGCTAGATGAAGGGACTTGTGCTAAAATTAATACCTTGACAAGGATTAATTTAGATCACTATCCAATAAGACTTAAAATGATGGTAAGTGAATTTAAATATCATATTTTAATGAGTAGATGTGGGAAGACCATCCTAAATTTATTGATATGATAGCGTAGAGATAGAATTATTCATGAAATGATGGGTTGTATACACTTATAAAACAAATTAAATCAATGCCATATAGATTAAAATAATGGAACAATAACACTTTCAAAAATATTTTTGAGAAGAAAGAAATAATGAGAAAATTTTAAAATTCTAAAAAGGTGAGCATAATAATCTAAGCTCGGAGGAAAGGATTTCATTCTTAGTAAATATCATAATATTCTGAGTAAGGAAGATAAATTTTTGAGATTAAAATCGAGATAAACTTGGTTAAAATGAGAAAATAGTAATACAAAGTTTTTCATAGGATGGCAATAGTATAGAGATCAACATCTATAATTAGTAGAATTAAATTAGTAGAAGGGGTTTGGATTGAATACTAGAGAAAAATAAAAATAGAGAAGTATTTTTTACTAGAATATTCCAGGATTATGGGAGATTGAAGTTCTTAATGATAAATTACTACAAGAAGTAAATTCAATTATATCAGATGAAGAAAATAGCAAACTGACAGAGCCTATTACTCTAGAAGAAGTATGTTCTACTATTTTCTCTTTTGATAAGGATAAATCCCTAGGTCTAGATGGACTCTTTGCAATATTGTATCAACATAATTGATAAATAGTGGAGGGTTTTGTATTGGTGGTAGCAGAACAGTCTAGGGTAAAATAATGCATACCTTATAAAATAAATATAACATACCTTACCCTGATTCCAAACAACAAGAATGCAAAATTGTTTGATTCATTTAGGTTCATAAGCCTATATTATATGACATATAAATAATCTCCAAAGTGGTGACAAATTGGTTAAGACCACTATTAGATAAAATTATTTCAAAAGAGTAAGGAGGATTTGTGAAAAGGAGACATATTCTAGATGGGATCATAGTAGCTCATGAAGTAATGTATTCAACAAATTCTAGAAAAGAGAGAAATGATCTTAAAACTTAATATGAATAAAGCCTATGATAGGGTTAAATAGGATTTGTTTTTTTTAGTATTAGAAAAGTTTGGATTTTGGAAGAAATAGGTCATATGGATTAAAGCTTATGTCTCTACAATATCATATTCAGTGTTGGTCATTGGGCTAGTAACAAAATTATTAAAATCCAAGAAGGATCTTAGATAGATTCTCTATCATCATATATATTCATTATTATGGAAGATGTATTGGGAAGGAACTTGAAGAAGGCATACAAATATGGGCTAATAAGAAGACTTAAAGCTAGTAATAGCATCGACAACATCACCCATGAATAGTTTGTAGATGATACAACCCTTTTAGGAGGGTAGGGGAAAATGAAGCTAGAGCTTTGAATAACTTATTAAAATAATATGAAAGAGCATCGAGGCATAAATTTAATAGGATAAAATCTAAAATTTACTTCCTAAACACTCTAGCTATTGGATTTTAAGCCAAATCATCTTGGTCTCAATATACTATCTTAAGTCTCAATATATTTAATCAAGAGTAAAATAAAATATATGAGCAATAAAAAAATATATGTAGTCTAATATAAATTATAATAGCATTCAAAATAATATCAAATATGAATGTAAATGGCCAAAACCATTCATGTAGTAATACTTACAATAGAATTGCTCAAAATATACCTACAAGATTCAATATAATAAATGCTTGTTATGGTGATCGTTACAGATCATTTTTACAATACATTGAATAAATATTTGTCTCCATAATAAAAACATAGAATATGACTCTTCATGTACTTCACTATTACTCTACATATGATAGCTCATAACCTTTGGCTTATCATTTTGCCACTTGTATACATTACTCTTCACTCACTACTTACATGTAAACTTAACTCTATGATAATTGCACCCTTCTACATGCACTGCTAATACATAACACTTGTGCACATCCTCACATTATATATTTGCACACTTACATACATGACACTTGTGCACTTTCTCTTATTACACACTTTCTCACTAACATGCATGACACTTGTGCATATCTTGCACATCACACACTTGCACTCTTACATGACATGACACTTGTGCATATCCTATACATAAACACTTGCATAAAGAGTAAATATAAATCTCACTTAAACTATAGATTCAAAACCTAATCTATTACATATGTACCATAAATATGCCATGGGAGTATATTTACCTGTACCAAATAATGTGATATTCTCCAACACCCCCTTTGTATTACATTATTTCTTCATTGAAGACTTTAGTCTTCAATATTCATCTTCATCTTCAATTAGGTAACTTTGCATTGTCCATGATCCTCTACTTGAGATCCTTCTTCTTCTTCACCTTTCCTTGGTTATTTAATCTTTGCTTCCCTATTATCTCATTCATGAACTACTTGAGATTTTTATTTGTTCTTAATTTTTTATTCATGTTTTTTTGCTCCTTTGTTGTACACTTTTGACAGATGTTCATGAATGGCTTGAACTTCTTCTTTGTCTTTGGCCTTTGGTTCATGTGATTCTACATACTTACAATCATGATGTTGTCCTATAACCCTTTTTCTATTTTCTCTTCAAGATAAGTTTGGACCATATGTGATCCATTTTCCTATTTTTTGTTTTTCAAATAAATCAAGCACTTCATCACTAATATGGTCTTTAAATAAAATTATATTGAATATATTTATTTTATTTGAATTTTTTCAAAATTTTCCTGAATCTCTAAAATAGAACATTTTGCTCTATCATTAATGACTTTATGTTTTTGATGAAAATTTCCTAATCTGAACAATAGCATTTCTTCAAATCTCTCATAATATTTTCCTTTATATCAAAAAAATGTTGGAGAATGAGTATTTTTTCCATAAAATTTACATGGATAAATATTCCAACAATTAGCTTCTTCATGCCCAATTCTATTGCAATGATTACACTTCAACTGATTATAATATCCTTTCTTTATTTTATGCTTCCATACTAATGCTTTATGATCATTTGTATTCTTAAGAAAATAATGCAACCACCAATGCAATATTAAGTCATTTATTCTTTATTTTCTCTATAAATAAGTCGCATATTTTCTAATGATGTATTGTTTTCTTCTTGAACATTTATTATATCCATAAACAACAATATTATTCCAAATTCAATAATTCAATTCCTTTAATTTTGAAATCCTTTTTACCCCAAGGTTCAATAAATGCAATTTCAAATACTTTTAAAAATATCAAGTGAATTTGTAAATTTAAAAAAAATTCAAATCCTTAAAATTAGTAATCCTTTTATATCCCTACTTTAAATTTGCAAATTCAAAAAGTGTTTCAAAAACTTTAATTTTCAAAAATTTCCTCAAACCCTAAATTTTTCAAATTATCAAATTCTTCAAATTTCTTCAATATTTTAAAAACTTTAAAAGTTTTAAAAACCAAATTTCAAAATTTTTTAATCCTTATTTAAAGTAGAAAGCCTTATCAAACCAGAATTTAATAAATATTAAACTTTTTAAAAAAATCAAAAATCAATACCAAAGGAAACATCAATACCTTCTATACTTGGATTGCTCATTTGAATCGTATCTGGCATTCTAATCTTGAACCTAAGATTACCCTTTTTCTATGGTCTCTTATTTATCAAGGTCTTCCTATGGGAGAGAGGCTTAGTAGGGTTGGTCGTCCTAATCCTAAGTGTCCTGGTTGTGATTATTTTGAAATATTTAAGCATTTGTTTTGGTTCTTCCCTCGTGCTTAGTCTACATGGGCTTGGATTTGCACATTGTTTAAACATTTTCATCTTGAGATATTCGAATGGAAGATGATTTCTTTTTGTGATAATAGTTGTTGGTTTGCTTATATTGTTGCTCTATGGAATTTATTTTGTGCGATCATTTTATTTTGGCTATGGAAATCTAGGAATGTTGTTATCTATTCTAAATATTTAATGTCCTTTTAGTTTCCTACAAATGAAAATATTATGATGCTTTCTTTTAGTACCTCTCAAATCGATTTGTAGGCTTCCAAGGTGGCACTTGAGTTGGCGTATTTGATGAATCTTATCACGTATTGGCATGAGGCTCCATGCACTATCAATTGAGTTTTACCTAACCTCCCTCTACCTCAAGGTCCCTTAATTTCTCTGAGGCCTCAATGTAGTAGGTCAAGGGGGCGATGTTCTTTGGCCTCAGGAAATTTTTCTAGTGCTCACAATAGGGCTCGATCTCCTCCCAGTTATCATAGTAGACATCATTCACATTCATGCTCTTTGTAGCATGGTTGGATTCCTATGCATCACTCAACTGATGATCATACCGGTTGAATCCTTATCCCATCTCCTCGATGAGTTACTTTTGATCCTACTCCTACTCAGTATGCTCCATTACTACCTTCAGGTTTGATCAACTCTACTCCCCTAGTTGGGGTATTATGGTTTCTTTGATGAACATTGTTGCTCTTGATAACTCTTGGTATACCGATCTACCTGCAAATAATCTTCATGGTTTGGGATATTTTGGGCAAAAGAAGGATCCTCCTCCTCCTCCTGGAGTGGCTCCCTATGCTTAGTTATGATGTTTGTTCACCCCTTTAAGGGTTGGTTTTGTATTTGTATTCTAGTTTCTTTGGCTATTTTTTGGTTTTGATCATGTGGTTGGACTTGGGCCCCAAGCTATGATCTCTCCAAATCCTTTTTTATTGTAATCTATTTTATTTATTTAATATAATTTTTTGTTCCAATAAAATATCAAAAAATAATTTTAATAAAAAGTAGAAAACCTTATAATTCCTATCTAATTTTAATTTAAATCCACTTTCTAAAATTTAGCTTCAACAATAATTAAAGATTCTAAAGGTACTTAATATTACCTTTCGTCATGATGCACTAATTCTAGAAGTTCAACTATTGCAACACCCTTAATTAAAGCTTCCTCAAATATAATGTTTAAATGTTATTTCTAAATTATCAGCTAACTTTTTGCATATTCTATTATGCTTGATCGATTTCACATGCAACACTTCAATGTTCTATTCCATCTACTCTATTTTGCATGCATCAGCTATGGCACTTGGATTTCTTTTGCAAATGGTGCTCTCAATATGGTTCTCAAGTTAATGTAGTTGTTTTGTTCTATAGTGATTTATAGGTTCCTCTAGATGAAGGTGCTCGCTTGCTCTAATGTAGCACTCTAGAATATGGTGCTCATGTTTCATTAAATAAAGGTGCTTAAATGCTCTAAAGTAGTGCTCTGGATTATTTTATATGATTAGTGCTCAGATAGCGCTTGTGTAGTGCACAAGTTACCTCTGAATGATAGTGCTTGAATCCATTATTTTCTTTTACATCAAAATAGCACTTTGATTGGCTATGAGATGGTGCCCTTTATAAAAAGGTACTTATATAGTGCTCAAATGATCCATAACCAAGACTAAAATACTATGTAGATTCTTCAGTCAACCTAATCCTTCTAGTATATATCTTTGATTAACCAGTAATTCTAAATCTTCATACCTCTAAAATATTATTATCTTTGAAAGCTTGTGATGCTTCCTTCTTCTCTATTCTTCTTCAGTTCTGCTCTTATTGTTGAAGCTTATTTTGCTTGTCTATTTCTATATTATTCTCTTGAAAGGTTTAATTATTCTTTATTCCCTAGAATATTTGGTTCTTCTCTATTTTTTAGAAGCTTTGATGCTTCTCTATTCTCTAGAAGCTTTTATGCTTCTCTATTTGTCTTCTTTCTTTTATCTCAGGTTTCTCAGGTCAAACCTTAGAACAATAATTTTCTTATATGATTCTCTTCTTTTCTAGAGAAGACAACTATTATCAGAGTAACTTTGGATGTCCCCTTGATTCTCCTCATTTCAAGAGAATCCAAATAATTATCCAAGTGACTTTGAATGTCCCTACAATATCTACTCTACAAGACATTTTTTAATAAACATAGTCCAAACCTTCACTACATTTAAAGTGGACAGACTCTAGCTAAGGACCAATGTCAAATATCAATAAATGTGCAAATTCAAAATTTGCAATAGTCACATTGAAGTCTTCCTCCAATGGAAATAATAATAGATTCTACTTCAAGTAACTCCAAATATGGCAATGGCTTTGATACCACTATTGGATTTTAAGTTAAATTATCTTAGGCCCCAATATATTTTAGCCACTATATCTTAGGTCCTAATATACCATATTAGGTCTCAATATAATTAATCAAGAGTAGAATCAAATATATGAGCAATCAAAATATATATGTTGACCAAAATAAATTATAATAGCATTCAAAATAATATCAAATATGAATGTGAATGACTAAAATTATTCATGTAATAATACATACAATAGAATTGCTCAAAATATGCATACACGCTTCAATATAATAAATACATGTTGTGATGATCGTTATAGATCATTTTTCCAATATATTGTATGGAGCTTTATCTCTATCATAAAGACATAGAAGATGAATCTCCATGTACTTCACTATTGCTCTCCATATAACAACTCCCATGACCTCTGGCTTATCATATTTCCACTTGTATACATGACTCTTCACTCACTACTTACATGTAAACTTAACTCTATGACACTTGCACACTTCTACATGCACTCCTAATACATGACACTTGTGCACATCCTCACATTACATATTTTCACACTTACATACATGACACTTGTGCACTTTCTCTCATTACACACTTGCTCACTAACATGCATGACACTTGTGCATATCCTGCACATTACACACTTACATGACACTTGTGCATATCTTGCACATAGACACTTACATAAAGGGGAAATATAAATAACTTACATAAATTGTACAATCAACCCTAATCTATTACATATGTACCATAATGATACCATGAGGGTACATTTGCATGTACCAAATAATGTAATATTTTCTAACACTAACTAGAATAAAAAAAGGATATGTAGGTTACTGAAATGGAGGAAAACTTACTAGCAGCATATCTAGGGATGTTCTTATTTGAGAAGAGAATGAGGATAGAATTGTGGAATCCAATTATAAGTAAAATTTACAATAAACTACCAATATGGAAAGGTATATGGTTATCATTAACACGAAGAGTGTAACTAATTTCAATCTTACAGGTCATTTCAACATAATATGTCCTTGTATATTATGCCAAAATAAGTAGAAAAAAATTAATCTATATTATGTGATCATTTTTGTGGTCAAGATTACATGATAAAAGAAAATTTCCTTTAGTGAATTGGATCAAGATGTGTGATAATAAAACTAGGGGAGATCTTAATTTAAGAGTTCTTATGAATGCAAAATTAGCTTTAAGAGGAAAATTAAATTAGAGATTGTACAAAGAGAGTCAAATACAATGGGTAAATATTCTTCTAATAATGTTGATCCCAATGACCCAAACTTAATCTTTGTTGCATTCTTACTACCAGAAGGTTATGCATTATGGAATAATTTTAAAAAATAAATTGATCTAGTGATTAAAGGTCTTAGATAGGTAGTGGGAACTCAAGAAAAAAATTGTATTTGGATGGATACTTGGTGTGATAAAAAAACCACTTAATACAAATCTAATTTTAAAACTATGGATGAGATTACTTCAAGATAAATATGGTGATAGGGTTACAAAAATTATATACAAGGATTAAGAAGAAAGAAAAAATGGAAATAAGAATTTTTTACAAGTATAGCAAACATTGTTGCTAGAAGATAGTTGAGCAAAAAAATAACAACAAATATTATTCTAAGGGAAGCCAAGGATAGGCTGATTTGGGAGTTAAATAACTTAGGAGAATACAAGAAGCAAATATAAATTAAAACACCAATAAAATAAGAATTGTGTAAGAATATGAAGAGATATTTGGGATAGCTTGAGCATTCCAAAAGTCAAGATGTTTGTATGGATAGTAGGTCATAGGAAAATTATATTCTGGAATAACCTAATGAAAAGGGGTTTTCATGGCCCGTCACAATACGTTATATATATAAAGGAGGAGGAAAGTATAGACCATCTATTGGGACACTGTTTATTAGTCTAGGAACTATGGAAATGGATTCTTAATATGTTAAGTAAATTCATGGTGATGAATAGTAAAAGAAATGGAAGAGTTCTTTTAAAGCGAGGCATCACAAAAACTTTGGGATACATCAAAAGATACAATACTTTGGACTATATGGATGGAAAGGAGCAAAAGAATATTTAAAGGAAAAGAAATCAATTTAGAGGTAATGAAAATAAATATTTTTTTAGACGTAGAGGAGTCTAACTAACCCTATCAATTCACCTAATTCTTAATATTAAAGCAGATAGCTTTGATAGATGAATTCAAACCATCAAATGGAATTATGATTTTGGGTACATAAGAAAAAAAAGGAAGACATATAATATAAAGTGGAAACCACCGTAAATGGATTTGGTTTAAATTGAATGTTATGAAGCATCTAAAGGAAATCCAAGACCAGCAGGAGGAGGAATAATTAGAAATAATAAGGGTGATATTTTATCACATTACACTTTTAGTAGTGGATTTAAGACAAATAATGAAGCTAAAACTTGGGTGGCTTTGAAAGGGTTAAAAATATATAGACAAATGAAATGGAACAAAGTATGGATGGAAGGTGATTCATTAATAGTAATAAATGCAATTTTGAGAAAAGCAAAGGCTCTATAGAACATACAAAATATCATTGTGGAAATACAAGACCTTGTTACAAAGTTTGAAAAAATTAGGTTTACACATACATTAAGGGAAGAGAACAAATGTGCAAATACGCTAGCCAATAGAGGGATTTTTAATAGAAAAACATGAAGTTAAATTCTCTTTTCAAGCTTAGAGGATCATGAAGTTAAATTGAAGATCTAGAAAATAAAAATTAAGAATTCAAACTTTCTATGAAAGAAAATATAGTTATCTAGGTATAAAAACTCAATTGAGATAAAAATTGAATTTGTTTGTAAATTCTCAAACTTCAAGAAAAAAAAAAATTTGTGATTTCTCAAAGAAGAAAGACATACAAATTTTTTTTAACAGATAATAATAATAAATAATTCAATATATCAAAGTTTTTTTAGCAAGGCTATTTACTTTAGGATGAACTTATCATAGTTTAATTCTCCCACGTAGTCTCTTTCACTTTAATATTAATATAACTAAAGTTTAAGTCACTTTCATATTAATATAACTAAAGTTTAAGTCACATAATTTTACCCAGGTGTTGTAGGTGAGTTGGAGAGGAGAGGGTAATCCTCCAAGGGAGGAGGTCACAGGTTCGAATCTCAACCCTACCAAAAAATTGAATTGGGTACTCAAAATCCAATTGATAATGTTGATACGGGCAGGTCCAGGCACGACTCCCAGGTGACTTTGAAGAATCCCTGGTCTTGGTCTATCAAACCAAGACGACCCCACAAGTGGTTTTTCACTTTTAAAAAAATCACATTTAAAAATTGGATATGACATCTGATTTTGCATTTACACGTATATGGAAGGTACTAAATTTAGGTGGAGAGTTGTCCCAATGGCACTATAAAGGAATCTTTATATCTACGGCCATACCCTTTATTTCCTCAAATTATACCTCTAGTCTCTTATTGTACCTCTGGTCTCTCATACCTAAATGACCTTGCAAAAGGTTTTTTTTGTTTAATAAAGAAAAATCACATTTAAAAATTGGATATGACATCTGATTATCGTATATGGAAGGTACTAAATTTAAGTGGAGAGTTGTCCCAATGGCACTATAAAGGAATCTTTATATCTACGGCCATACCCTTTATTTCCTCAAACTGTACCTCTATAGCCTTTCACAGCCTAAATTTCAATTCACATGCCACGAGCGACAAATTGACAAACAGAGAGCGCCCCGTCCAATAAGAGTAACAGATCTGCGCGGTTGATAGGTGGCTTAAAGGTCTGCTAAAATAAAGGCAAAAGCCAGAGAGATATGACATCTACGTTGTATATGACATCTACGTTGTACATTGGGTTTCTTTCAATAAATTTATTTGCTTTCGAAGACCACAAGGAAATGGTACACCGTAAAAGTGACGGTGACTCATATTTGTAAGGGAGCTCCCACAGGCCTTATGAATATTTCGTTCCCCTGGCAAAAAGTTGTGCAAACTTACGTGTCTATAGTAAACGGAGGAGGACCCGGCTTTCTTTTTATTACTTTTTACACATGTAGGGTCGATGGGCATTTTATGGAGAGTCAGAATTTTTGTAGTAAACTGATGGGCTTTCTTTTTATTTTGGAAGAAGTTTATTTAATTTTTTTTAATAAAATTTTAGGTTTATATAAATTTATTTTAACATTTTATTAGTATAATTCAGAAACAGTGAAGGATTATTTATTTGGTAGCATTGGAATAGTCTAAAGTAAAATAATACATACCTTATATAATAAATGCAACATCTTTTACTTTGACTCTAAAAAAGAAGGATGCATAATTGTTTGATTCATGTAGGCCTATAAATCTATGCAGTATGGCATATAAGATAATATTCAAAGTGAAGGCAAATCAGTTAAGACCACCATTAGATAAAATTATTTCAAAAGGTCAAGGAGGATTTGTGAAAGGGAAACAAATTTTAGCCGAGATCATAGTGGAAAAGAGGGCAATGATCTTAAAACTTGATATGAATAAAGCTGATAATAGAGTTAAATGAGATATTATTTTTACAATATCAGAAAAGTTTAGATTTGGGAAGAAATGGGTCATATGGATTAAATTTTGTGTCTCTACAATATCATATTAAGTGTTGGTCAATGGGCTAGTGACAGAATAATTTAAAGCTAAAAGGGGTCTTAGACAAGGAGATTATCTATCACCATATATGTTTATTACTATGGAAGAAGTATTGGGAAGGAACTTGAAGAAAGTAATAACATGGACATCACCCATCAACAATTTATAGATGATACATATTTTTTAGGAGGGGAGGTAAAAATAAGCCTTGAGCTTTGAATAATTTATTAAAGGAATGTGAAAGAGCATATCTATAATTTACTTCATAAACACACTAGCTAGAATCAAAGCAATGAAATGCAAGTTACTTCAAATGAAAGAGGTAAATTTACCATCAACATATCTAGGAATGCTCTTATTTGAGGGGAGGATGATGATAGAATTGTGGAATCCAATTATAAGTAAATTTTGGAATAAACTACTAACATGAAAAAGTAGATGGTTATCATTAGCCAAAATAGTGTAACTAATTAAATTAGTCGTACAGGTCATTCCAACATATTATATGTCCATGTATATTATACAAAAATCAAAAATCGGTAGATAATGCAATCATTTTTTGGTCAAGATTACATGATAAAAGAAATTTTTCTTTGGTGAAATGGAACAAGTTGTGTAATGATAAAACTACGGGAGGTCTCAATTTAAGAGTTCTTATGGATTCAAACTTATCTCTAAGAGGAAAAGTAATGAGATTCTGGAATAATGGGCAAGAATTTTTCTAAAGGTTTTGCATTATAGAAAAATTTAAAAAAAAAATGATCTAGTGATTAAAGGGCTAAGATGGGTGGTAGGAATTGGAGAAAAAAATTATAATTTGATGGATACTTGTGTGATAAAAACCCATTCAATCTAAATCCAATTTTGAAAACATGAATGAGATTAATTCAAGATAAATATGATGATAGGATTTCAAACATTATGTACAAGGATTAAGAAGGAATACAAATGGAAAGGAGACTTTTTACAAGTATATTGGACATTGTTGCTAGTAGGCAGTTGAGAAAAAAAAAACAACAATGATTATTTTGGAGGGAGCCAAGGATAAGTTGATTTAGGATTTGAATAGCTTAGGATAATACATATAAAGAAGCGGATATCATGTAAAGCACCAAAAAAATAGGATTGCTATAAGAATATGAAGATATATTTGAGATAGCCAAAGCATTCCAAAAGTTAAATTATTTATATGGCTAATAGGTCATAGGAAAATATTATCTTAGGATAACCTAATGAAAAGAGGTTTTCATGGCCCCTCACAATGTGTTCTATGTATATAGGAGGAGGACAGTACAGACCATATCTTGGGACACTATTCAGTAGTTTAGGAACTATGGCTGTGAATTCTTGATATGTTTGGTAAATGCATGATGATGAATGTAAAAATTAAAGAATGGTTAAAACAATGGCAAAGCACTTTTAAAGTGAGACATTACAAATAATTTGGAATGCATCAAAAGATACAATACTCTAGACTGTATGATTGGAAAAGAACAAAAAATATTTAAAGGAAAATAAAGTAGTTTAGAGGTAACAAAAAGGAAGATTTGTTTAGCCATAGAGGAGTCTAAACTAACCCTATAACTTAAACTATCCCTAATCTTGAAGTAGAGATACTTGATAGATGGAGTCAAGTCATCAAATGGAATTATGATGTTGGGTACAAGAGAAACAAAGGGTATAAAGTGGAAACCACTGAGTTGGTTTAAATTGAATTTTGATGGAGCATATAAATAAAATATAAGACCATGAAGAGGAGAGAATAATTAGAAATAATAGGGGTGAGATTTTGTCACATTACACTTTCTTAGTGGATTGAAAAAAAATAATGAAGTTGAATATTGGGTGGCTTTGAAAGGGTAAAAAAACATTTGAACAAATGAAATGAAACAAAGAATGGATGGAAGGTGATTCACTAATAATAATAAATGCAATTTTGAGAAAATCAAAGGTTTAATAGAACATACAAGAGATCATTGTGCAAATACAAGATCTTGCTATAGAGTTTGAAGAAATCAGGTTTACACATAAGTTAATAGAGGGGTTTTAATAGAAGATTGTAAAGTTTAATTCTCTTTTCGATGGTTAGATGAAGTAGTAAGTTTAATTGAAGGTGGTAAGAAAATTTTGACTGTTTGAATCAAACTATGATTAATATTTACTTTAATGTTTTCTAATGGTAATATTTTCTATATTTTATAACATTAATGTGTTTTCATATAAACTATTTATTACAATTTTTGCGGTTGTATTTTTGCTTTAGGAAGCAAACTAATAGTTTAAATGTAGAGTCAACTATGATAGCATGCAGTTTTGAAAATATTGCTCTACTAAGATGCAGTAAATAGATAGTAAAGGTAGATTTTTCGTATTGTGAAGGTTGTCGCAGAAAAATTTCAAGAAGAAGAAGAACGACGTTGAATTTTAAAATATTTATATTTATAAAAAAAATTGAAGAAAATCCAAAAAATCAAAATCAAAAATTCATATTGTTTTTGAAAACAACATAGCTATAACAACTCAATTAAAATAAGAATTAAATCTGTTTGTAAAAATTTTTATCGTAATGAAAACCTAATATAATCTTTTTAATTCAATAGATCAAAGTTTGTTTGGCAAGAATAGATGAATTTATCATAGTTCAATTCTCTCACATAGTCTCTTTCACTTTCATATTAATATAATTAAAGTTTAAGTCAGGATAATTTTAAAAGCATCAAAAAAATTGGATATGACATCTGATTTTTCATTTACACGTATATGGAAGGCACTAAATTTGGGTGGAGAGTTGTCTCCGGCACAATAAAGGAATCTTTATATCTACGGCCATAGTCTTTCAAACTGTACCTCTATAGTCTTTCAAAGCCTAAATTTCAAATAATAATAATAATTCACATGCTAGGAGCAAAACAAAAAATGACCAACAGAGAGCACCCCGTCAAATCCGAGTAACAGATCTGTGCTGTTGATAGGTGGCATAAACACGCTCAAAGGTCTCGCAAAATAAAGGAAAAAGCCAGAGAGATATGACATCTACGTTGTAGGGTAGGTGTATTTCAATAATTGTTTATGCTTTCGAAGACCACATGAAAATGGTACACCGTCAAACTGACGGTGACGGACGTAGGGTTCGTATCTGTAAGGGAGCCCCAACAGGCCATATGGATATTTCGTTCCCTTGACATAAGGTTATGCAAACTTACGTGCAGGAATCTTGGACTGCTGTCAATTGTTTGCATGTCTAGTCATGGAGGACCGTGCTTTCTTTTTACTCATTTTTACACATGCAGGGTAGATGGGCATTTTATGGAGAGTCAGATTGAAGTAAAGAAAATTATAAAGAGTAGGTTTGTGTGAATAGAGACAATCATCGTCCAATGACATGCCCTGGAGATTTTGAAGAAGTTGCCAAAACTTTTTTTGAGCAGTTCCTTGATGGCTTGAAAAAATTAAGAGTGCTTGAAGAAATCAACGAGAATGTTCAGTCCCTATATTGATGTTGTCATACCGAGACCAAGCAACTTGTGAGCATTTTGTCTTTGTAGCCTGTTTTATGCACCATGAAATTGTTTATGTATATAAACTCAATCATTATGTTTACCTGGAGAGAATGTTCAGTCCCTATATTGATGTTGTCATACCGAGACCAAGCAACTTGTGAGCATTTTGTCTTTGTAGCCTGTTTTATGCACCATGAAATTGTTTATGTATATAAACTCAATCATTATGTTTACCTGGAGATTTTTTTTGAATAATATTTATGATCTGTTTGGTGTTGCTATACATTTTTTTGCATCATATGATCCCATATTGTTCTAAATTTATGTAGTTTTCTTCATTGTGACTCTCCCACACCAAACCTTTTTTAAGTTTTTTTCATTGTAACTCTCCCACACCAAACCTTTTTTTTTTAAGAGCATTTTTTTTATAGTCCAAAGAGAGTTTAAGATAATGGGCAATAATTCTTTTAAGTACAATGAGCCCAATTACACAAGCTTAATCTTTATTACATTCTCATTACTAAAAGGTTTTGCATTATAAAAAGATTTTAAAAAATCAATTGATCTAGTGATTAAATGGTTAATATAGGTTTTGTACTTACAGATTCTTTTCTGAATAATATCCATGATATGTTTGGTGTTGCTATACATTTTTCTGCATCATATGATCCCATATTGTTCTAAACTTATATAGTTTTCTTCATTGTGACTCTCCCACACCGAACCTTTTTTAAGAGCATTTTTTTTATAGCCCAAAGAGAGTCTAAGATAATGGGCAATAATTCTTCTAAGTGCATTAAGCCCAATTACCCAAGCTTAATATTTACTACATTCTCACTCCCACAAGGTTTTGCATTATAGAAATATTTTAAAAAATTGATTGATCTAGTGGTTAAAGAGCTAAGATGGGTGGTAGGAATTGGAGAAAATTTTATATTTGGATGGATACATGGTGTAATAAAAAACCATTCAATATAAATCCAATTTTGGAAACATGGATGAGATTACTTCAAGACAAACATGATGATAGGGTTTCAAACATTGTGTACAAGGATTAAGAAGGAAGATACAAATGGAAAGAATATTTTTTTACAAAGTATATCTAATATTGTTGCTAGTAGGCATTTGATCAAATAGATAACAACAATGATGATTATGAGGGGAGTCAAGGATAATTTGATTTGGGAGTTGAATAACTTAGGAGAATACATAGCAAGAAGCACATATAATGTAAATCACCAACAAAATAGGAATACTATAAGAATATGATTATGAAGAGATATATGATATAGCTAAAACATTCCAAAAGTTAAATTGTTTCTATGGCTAATAGGTCTTAGCAAAATATTATCCTAGGATAATATAATGAAAAAGGGTTTTCAAGGCCCATCACAATGTGTTCTATGTAAAAAGGAGGAGAGTATAGACCATCTCTTGGGACACTATTCAATAGTCTAGGAACTATGGTTGTGAATTCTTGATATGTATGGTAAATGCATGGTGATGAACTGAAAATTTGAAGAATCATTACAACAATGGCAAAGCACTTTTAAAGTGAGGTATTACAAATAATTTAGGATACATCAAAAGATACAATACTTTAGAAGGTATGACTAGAAATGAAAAAAAGAGTATTTATAGGAAAATAAAGTAGTTTAGAGGTAATTAGAAAAAAAAATTGTTTAACCATAGAGGAGTCTAAACTAACTCTATCAACTTTTTCAATCCCTAATCTTGAAGTAGAGATCCTTATAGATGGAGTCAAGTCATCAAATGAAATTATGATGTTGGGTACAAGAGATTCAAAGGGAAGGAAAATGATATAGAGTGGAAACCATTGAGTTGGTTTAAATTGAATTTTTATGGAGCATATAAAGAAAATCTAAGACCATGAGGAGGAGGGGAAATAATTAGAAATAATAGGGGTGAGATTTTGTCACATTACACTTTTAGTAGTGGATTCAAGACAAATAATGAAGTTGAAGCTTGAGCATATTTGGAAGGGTAAAAGACATATAGACAAATGAAATGGATCAAAGTATGGATGGAAGGTGATTCGCTAATAGTAATAAATATAATTTTGAGAAAATAAAAGGCTCCATAGAACATACAAGTGATCATTGTGCAAATACAAGACCTTGCTACAGAGCTTGAAGAAATCAAGTTTACACATATGGTAAGGGAAGGGAACAAATGTGCAAATAGGCTAGCCAATAGAGGGGTTTTAATAGAGGATTGTAAAGGGAAGGGAACAAATGTGCAAATAGGCTAGCCAATAGAGGGATTTTAATAGAGGATTGTAAAGGGGAGGGAACAAATGTGCAAATAGGCTAGCCAATGGAGGGGTTTAATAGAGAATTGTAAAGTTAAATTCTCTTTTCCATGGTTAGAGGAAGTAGTAAGTTTAATTTAAGTTGAGAAGAAAATCTTGAATACTTAATGAGATTTACTTTAATGTTTTCTATTGATAATATTTTCTATATTTTATAACATTAATGTGTTTTCATATAAACTATTTATTGCAATTTTTGTGGTTGCATTTTTTCTTTAGGAAACAAACTAACAATTTAAATGTAAATTTGATATGATAGCACAAAGTTATGAAAATAATGCTCTACTAAGATGCAATGCATAGAAAATAGAAGGTGGATTTTTGATATTGTGAAGGTTGTATAGGTATCTAATTATCAACTCAATTAAGATAAAAATTGAATTTACTTTAAAAATTCTTGCTTTCAAAAAGAAAGTCGTGATTTATCAAGGGTAAAAATCCTAATACAATCTTTTTTTTTTAAATAATAATAATAAATAATTCAATATATAAAAGTTTGCTTGGCAAGAATTGGCAAGAATATTTAGTTTAGGTGAATTTACCATAGTTCAATTCTCTCACATAGTCTCTTTCAATAATTGGATATGACATCTGATTTTGCATTTACACGTATGTCGAAGGTACTAAATTTGGGTGGAGAGTTGTCTCCATGGCACTATAAAGGAATCTTTATATCTACAGCCATAGTCTTTCAAAGCCTAAATTTCAAATAATAATAATTATTCACATGCCACGAGCAACAAATTGACCAACAGAGAGCACCCCGTCAAATCCAAGTAACAGATCTGTGCGGTTGATAGGTGGCATAAACTGGCTCAAAGGTCTGCCAAAATAAAGGGGAAAGCCAGAGAGATATGACATCTACGTTGTAGAGTAGGTTTCTTTCAATAATTTTTTTTGCTTTAGAAGACCACATGAAAATGGTACACCGTCAAACTGACAGTGACGGACGTATGGCTCGTATCTGTAAGGGAGCCCCAACAGGCCATATGGATATTTTCGTTCGTCTGACATAAAGTTGCGCAAATTTACGTGCAGGAATCTTGGACTGCTGTCTAGTCATGGAGGACCGTGCTTTCTTTTTATTCATTTTTACACATGCAGGATGGATGGGCATTTTATGGAGAGTCAGATTGAAGTAATGAAAATTGTAAGGAGTGGTATAATTGGAGCCCTCTATTCTCTCAAACTTAGGTTAACAAATAAAACGGTACGGTGACCTTTCACAATCTTTATAAAATCTATATCATATCATTTTATATTATATATTTTTCTAAATTAAATTTAACGAATATTACATCTCCTATTTTACCCAAACCTCTCAAACCTTCCTAGCGTAAATGATATAGTTGTTTGGTCTCCTCGGTCACACCCTAATGCACATCACTGTAAAATTTTCTCCAGTTTTTCCTATAATTTTTTTAGATTTTATTATATTATTTGAAATTATGTAGTTATTGATGTTATTGATTTATTAGAGAATGATTGATGTTTTTATCAGGTTGGATAATATATATATATTTTTTTTTTTTTGGAGAGTGAACAAAATAAAAAGACAAAGAGATAAAACATTAAGAAATATGAAATTTGAAGTAATGTATTCAACAACTTCAAGAAAAAAGAGCAATGATCTTAAAACTTGATATGAATAAAGCTTATGATAGGGTGAAATGAGATATTATTTTTATAGAAAAGTTTAGATTTGGGAATAAATGGGTAAGATAGATTAAAGCTTATGTTTCTACAATATCATATTTAGTGTTGGTCAATGGGCTAGTAATGGAATCATTTCAAGCTAAGAGGGGTCTTAGATAGGGAGATTCTCTATCACCGTATAAGTTTATTATTATGGAAGAGGTATTGGGAAGGAACTTGAAGAAGGCATACAAAGATGGGCTAATAAGCAAACTTAAGGCTAGTAATAACATCGACATCACCCTTCAACAATTTGTAGATGATACATATTTTTTTTAGGAGGGTAGGTAAAAATGTTTGAATAACTTATTAAAGGAATATGAAAGAGTGTCAAGACAAAAAGTTAATAGGACTAAATTTATAATTTACTTCATAAAAACTCCAACTAGAATCAAAGCAAGGATATGTAGGTTACATCAAATAAAGGAGGTAAATTTACCAACAATAAATCTAGGGATGCTTTTTTTTTTTATTAATGGAAAGGGGGTTTTGAAAGGTCCTCGAACCTTTTACAATTTCAATTCAAAAAGTATAATCCCAGGTAGGGATCCCGTCGAGAGACAGAAAAAAAGGGAAATAAAAAAGAGAGATAGAACTGACACAACAATCCTTAAACACGAGCAAAGACAGAAGGGAAAGGAAAACCCAGAAGAAAATAGGAAACTGAACCAAGCTAGGAAGCGAGCAGGATCACATTTGAACCTAAGGATCTATCTGCTCATCTTCGTCAGTGCTCTGGGTAGGGATACCAAAGACATAAGGATTATTGATTTGGTTAGTTACCTTCCCAGCTTGGGTAAGGAGGGAATTGGCCAAGCTAATCAAATCATGGAGGTTTCCAATAAGCGCATACATGATAACAGGAAGATCCATGGCAAAAGAACCATTGGCAGATAAAATAGGAGGTGTGCTATAAAAAGGGGTTTGAAAGCCAGCAATAGGTGACACAACAACAGAAATATCCTAATCCAGAAGCTTTCTTTTATCTCTATCTCCACTAGATGGCCTAAGATGTTTGGAGCACTGAATCGAGGAGGGTGTGGCACGATTAGTGGATAATATTTTATGCCTTTACAGCTTCCCAAACACCTCAAACTCATAATATGACTCAATCTCAATATTGTCCTCAGTCATAGGGGATCCCTTACTGGGATCAAATTCCACTGGTTGGACGTTAACCCTTTGAGCTACAAGAGGAGGAATCTATAACAAAACTTATGATAGAAACAAAGAAGGGCCTACGCATTCCTTTGCACCATGTCCTACAAAAAAACCAAAGGAGGGGCTTGCACATTCCTCTGCAGCATGTGGTTGTAAATCATGAGATACAATCCTTGGTGCTTGGGCTGGGCCAACTTCCCTTCATGAACACTGATGACGAAAAGCTCCATGGACCTATATAAGTAGTTTAGTACATTGATAAATTTGGACTCCCTCAAGTGATTGAGGAAGATCAAATGGAAGCTACGAAGTACCAAATTAGGGTTATCAAGTGTGAAGTACTACATCACTAGGATGAGTATTTTATTCCAGGGTGCTTTTAGGTCCTTGTAGATAAAGCTATAGTTTTCTTTGGCCAAGTGCTTGCCTTTATCACAAAAAAGACCCAATTCAGCAGCAACGAAGTTCTTGTCATGTCTGATGCACTCCCCATTGTTCACCAACCTAGACACTTTGGAAATTAATTTTGGAATAATATGAAAAGAGAGGCCCTTAAAATTAACATTCCCATTATCCCAAGTGCTAACAAGTTCCATCGAAAACTCCTTGTCATGCCCATTAAATATTTGCAGGAATGAAAGGAAGTCATGGGAATCTAGAATCTCCTCAAAAATTGGTTCCAGAACAAGGGTCTTAGGTTCCAACAATGTTATTAAGAATGACAGACTTCTATCGTCACTTTTCAAAAACACCTTACTCCTCATGGAACCCTTATTAGCTAAAACAACAAAGTTACCCTCACCTAGCTGTCTAAAACCACCAAAAGTACCACTCAAGTACGAGACTAGGAATTGGGGAGGATGATTAATAGGAGTGGTGTGAGGAGAAGAAAAATTAATGATCATGCCACCAACTCGGGACTAGACAACCCAGAAGGACCGTTGATGAAGGAGCATAAAATTGAGGTAAGAGGCAGCAGGTGCCACAATAGAGATGGAATCTGGTGAACCATTGAGGACCCACCAAGAAATAAAAATGAAAAGCTTGCACGAGAAGGTGGTATGACTTAATTTCATTTGAAGAATGCCAAAGTGTGTGGGGATGCAACATAGGGACTTAACTAAGTATCTGAACTAAACATGAGAAAGGGAAACCAATATGACCCTCCACCTATAATTAAAAATCCAATTTAGATTGAACTGCCTCCTTCGAAAAGGCATCCACTCATGAACAACTTGGGAATAGAAACACGTCGAACCTTCTTTGAAAATAGATATTCCTTCAACCCACAAAGAACTCTAGGAGTTGTTTCCAATGATCGAGTGCAAAGGAATTTATTGGACCTATGAGCTAAAAATTATGAAATGAAACCAAGTCAGACCACCAGCTGTAATAGAGGATCCAAATTATCATGAGATACCTTCTTTGAAAGAACATCCTCTCAATCTATTTGGAAAAAATAACCCATCAAAACCTCGTCGAACCTAGAGCTTCGATCAGACTTCAAAGTGCTTGAGATTTTGAAATCCTAGCTATCAAACGGGTGGGGCCACCCAGAAAATGACCCAAACCCATTTGGCATTGAGCATGAAATAATAACCTTCCCATGAACATTCATGAGAGGAACCATGCAAAATTTAAATGGCCACATAGGAATAGAAATTTGTAGGCCACGGTGGCACCACCTCACCATGACTAAAATTCGTTGAAACCAATAACTGATTTGAAACATCATGATGAAGTCAAAAATCAATGATTTCATTGGGAAAAACACTATTCCAAACTCCTTAGTTCAAGCCTAGGTTCACCATCAGATTAGCAAAGTCGTTGCATTCTTTGTATATGTACTAAACTAAGGAGTGATCACAGAGTATGAAAATTATTTTTGATTCATCGATATAAATAGCAAAAGACCACGTAGGAGGAGAGGAACCCTTGAAAATTTTGATGGTATTCAATGAATCCCTTTCGATGATGAGGTTATGGAATTGTCTATTGGTAGCCAAGGTGAAACCTTAGAACAAATCTTGAGTGTTAGCAAATTTGTTATACTGAACACCAATTACCTCAATGAAGGCAAGAAGAATTCTATCTTGGTCATCCCTAATGAGATCTCCTCCACCAGCTTTGTCAGGGTTGCCTTTAGCAGCTTTTTCAAAGTTTAGTTTAAACCAAATTGGAGGATGTGGGATCCAACAAACCGAGGATCTATCAACTTTGGGGAATTGAGGCTTGGAAGATCCAACAAAAATATTGAACGAATAAATGAGATGGGTCTTAGTGCCATGACCTCAGCTTTTAAGGTAAGGAATAATACTAGCATTCTCTCGAGCTAGGGTAAGAATTTTGGAAAGGATAGAAGCAGGGCTACAAGAAGAGTCATTGAAAGCCCTATTATTTCTCTCAAGCCACACTTGCCACAAGAAATGAGGGAGAAAAAAATACCACAGCGAGCGAAGTCAGATGTGGTGGAAGGGATTGGTCCATTGGGAGTAAAGGTCCATGATAATATTAGGAGGAGCCCACAAAATACTAAAATTCAACATGAGGGAGGACATTATGGTTGAGGTGAAAGGGCAACCTAGGAAGAGGTGGGAGATAAATTTCCAATCAGAATGGCACATATAGCATCTATTGGCAAGAATTAACCCACGATGATACAATTTGTCTAAAGTTAAGACTCTATTTTGCATAACAAGCCAAAAAATAGGTAACTTTGGTAATTAGGTGGCGAAGCCAAATGAGAACAGCTAGAAACCAATTTTACAAAGGTTATTCCTAGAGGAAGTAGGTAAATTTGATATTAAAAAGGTAGTGATCAATGGTTCCCCAAAGGACATAATATTGAGATGGGTTAGATGGGATAATGAAGGTTTTGAGCAAGTTTGAGAGGGCTTTGGCAGCTTTAGAAGAACCAGGGATATCAACAAAGGAAGGAATGGGTTTCCATGAATGACGTTGGTTGCTACCATAGGAAATGAAGTTGGAAATAAATTTTCTAGTAGATCGATCAAGAAGAGGCTCTTCTTAATCTAGGGATGCTCTAACTAGTTGCACTCTTTCTCTTAATGATAACCATATACCCTTTCAAGTTAGTAGTTTATTCCAAACTTTACTTATAATGGGATTCCAACATATTATATATCCTTGTACATTATGCCAAAATCAGTAGAAAAAAAGTTTAATTTGTATTAAGCAATCATTTTTGTGGTCAAGATTACATGATAAAATCTCTTTGGTGAAATGGAGCAAGTTGTGTGATGATAAAACTAGGGGAGGTCTAAATTTAAGAGTTCTTGCAGATGCAAACTTAGCTCTAAGAGGAAAAATAATTTGGAGATTGTATGAAGAGAGTTTAAGATAATGGGCAATAATTCTTCTAAGTACATTGAGGCCAATTACCCAAGCTTAATATTTACTACATTCTCACTATTAGAAGGTTTTGCATTATAGAACGATTTTAAAAAATCAATTGATCTAGTGATTAAAAGGTTAATATGGGTGGTAGGAATTGGAGAAAAAATATATATTTTTATGGATACTTGGTGTGATAAGAAACCATTCAATCTAAATCCAATTTTGGAAACATGGATGAGATTACTTCAAGACAAATATAATGATAGGGTTTCAAATGTTATGTACAAGGATTAAGAAGGAAGATACAAATGGAAAGAAGATATTTTACAAGTATATTTGATATTCTTGCTAGTAGGTAGTTGAGCAGAATGATAGCAACAATGAAAGATAAGTTTATTTGGGAGTTGAATAGCTTAGGAGAATACAACTATAATAATATGAAGAGATATATGAGAGAGCCAAAGTATTCCAAAGGTTAATTTGTTTGTATGGCTAATAGGTCATAGGAAAATATTATCCTAGGATACCCTAGTGAAAAGGAGTTTTCATGTCCCCTCACAATGTGTTCTATGTAAAAGGGAGGACGAGAGTACAAACCATCTCTTGGGATACTATTCAATAGTCTAGGAACTACGACAACTTTGGATGGGTAAAAACCATATAGACAAACGAAATGGAACAAAGTATGGATGGAAGGCAATTCACTAGTAGTAATAAATGCAATTTTTAGAAAAGCAAAGGTTCCATAGAACATCCAAAAGACCATTGTGCAAATAAGCTAGCCAATAGAGGGGTTTTAATAGAGGATTGTGAAGTTAAATTCATTTTTTTATGGTTAGAGGAAGTAGTAAGTTTAATTAAAGCTAACAAGAAATGTTGATTGCATGAATCAAATAATAATTAAGATTTACTTTAATGTTTTCTATTGGTAATATTTTCTACCTTTTATAACATTAATGTGTTTTTATATAAACTATTTATTGCAATTTTTGTGGTTGCATTTTTGCTTTAGGAAGCAAACTACCAGTGTAGATGTAAATCGGACTATGATAGCAAGAAATTTTGAAAATATAGTGCATATATAGTAGAAGGTTGTCAGAAAAATGTCAAGAACAAGGACATTGAATTTTAAAATATTTATATTTTAAAAAAAAATTGAAGATAATCTAGAAAATGAAAACCAAGAATTCATATTGTTTATGAAAAAAATATAAGTACCTAGCAATAATATTGAGACAAAAATTGAATCTGCTTGTAAAATTCTTGCTCTAATGAAGGGAGTCTGATTTATCAAAGTGGAACCCGAATACAATCTTTTTTAAAGAAAAATAGTAATAATAAATAATAATTCAATCAATGAAAGTTTGTTTGAAAATATTATTTAGTTTAGGATGAATTTATCATAGTTCAATTCTCTCACATAGTCTCTTTCAATTTCGTATTAATAAAATTAAAGTTTAAGTCAAGATAATTTTAAACGCATCCAAAAATTGGATATGACATCTGATTTTGCATTTACACGTATATGGAAGGTACTAAATTTGGGTGGAGAGTTGTCTCCATGGCACAATAAATGAATATTTATATCTACGGCCATAGTCTTTCAAACTGTACCTCTATAGTCTTTCAAAGCCTAAATTTCAAATAATAATAATAATTCACATGCTAGGAGCAAAACAAAAAATGACCAACAGAGAGCACCCCGTCAAATCCGAGTAACAGATCTGTGCTGTTGATAGGTGGCATAAACAGGCTCAAAGGTCTCACAAAATAAAGGGAAAAGCCAGAGAGATATGACATCTACGTTGTAGGGTAGGTGTATTTCAATAATTGTTTATGCTTTCGAAGACCACATGAAAATGGTACACCGTCAAACTGACGGTGACGGACGTAGGGCTCGTATCTGTAAGGGAGCCCCAACAGGCCATATGGATATTTCGTTCCCCTGACATAAAGTTGTGCAAACTTACGTGCACGAATCTTGGACTGCTGTCAATTGTTTGCATGTCTAGTCATAGAGGACCGTGCTTTCTTTTTACACATGCAGGGTGGATGGGCATATTATGGAGAGTCAGATTGAAGTAAAGAAAATTATAAAGAATAGGTTTGTGTGAATAGAGACAATCATCATCCAATGACATGCGCTGGAGATTTCGAAGAAGTTGCCAAAACGTTTTTGAACAGTTCCTTGATGGCTTGAAAAAATTAAGAGTGCTTGCAGAAATCCACTAGAATGTTCAGTCCCTATATTGATGTTCTCATACAGAGACCAAGCAACTTGTGAGTATTTTGTCTTTGTAGCCTGTTTTATGCACCATGAAATTGTTTATGTATATATTCAATTATTATGTTTACTTGTGAATCCACAAAGATTGTTTTTTGAATAATATTTATGATCTATTTGGTGTTGTTATACATTTTTTTGCATCATATGATCCCATATTGTTTTAAAATTATGTAGTTTTCTTTATTGTGACTCTTGCACACCAAACTTGTTTTTTAAAAACTTTTTTTAAATAGTCCAAAGAGAGAGTCTAAGATAATGGACAATAATTTTTTAAGTACATTGAACCCAATTACCCAAGCTTAATTTTTACTACATTCTCACTACTAGAAGGTTTTGTATTATAAAACAATTTTAAAAAGTCAATTGATCTAGTGATTAAAGGGCTAATATGGTGGTAGGAATTGGAGAAAATAATATATTTGGATGGATACTTGGTGTGATAAAAAACCATTCAATCTAAATCCAATTTTGGAAACATGGATGAGATTACTTTAAGACAAATATGATGATAGAGTTTCAAACATTATGTACAAGGATTAAGAATGAAGATACAAATGGAAAGAAGATTTTTTTACAAGTACATCTGATATTATTGTTAGTAGGCAGTTAGAAAAAAGATAACAACAATGATTATTCCGAGGGGAGCCAAGGATAAGTTGATTTGGGAGTTGAATAGCTTAGGAGAATACATAGCAAGAAGCGGATATAATGTAAAGCACCAACAAATAGGAATACTATAAGAATATGAAGAGATATATGAGATAGCCAAAGCATTTCAAAATTTAAATTGTTTGTATGACTAATAAAAATATTATCCTAGGATAACCTAATGAAAAAGGGTTTTCATGGAGCCTCACAATGTGCTCTATGTAAAAAGGAGGAGAATATAGACCATCTCTTGGGACACTATTCAATAGTCTAGGAACTATGACTATGACGGTGAATTCTTGATATGTATGGCAAATGCATGGTGATGAATGGAAAAATTGAAGAATGGTTAAAACAATGGCAAAGCACTTTTAAATTTTAAAGTGAAGCATTACATACAATTTAGGATATATCAAAAGGTGCAATACTTTGGACCTTATGATTGCAAATGAACAAAAGAGTATTTATAGGAAAATAAAGTAGTTTAGAGGAAAGGAAGATTTGTTTAGCCATAGAGGAGTCTAAACTAACTCTATCAACTTTTCCAATCCATAATCTTGAAGTAGAGATCTTTGATTTATGGAGTCAAGTCATCAAATGAAATTATGATGTTGGGTACAAGAGAATCAAAGGTAAGGTAAAGGATATAGACTAGAAACCATTGAGTTGGTTTAAATTGAAATTTTATGGAGCATATAAAGAAAATATAAGACCATGAGGAGGAGGGGAAATAATTAGAAATAATAGAGGTGAGATTTTTTCACGTTGGATTCAAGACAAATAATGAAGTTGAAGCTTGGGTAGTTTTGGAAGGGTAAAAAACATATAGACAAATGAAATGGAGCAAAGTATGGATGGGAGGTGATTCACTAATAGTAATAAATGCAATTTTGAGAAAATAAAAGGCTCAATAGAACATAGAAGAGATCACTGTGCAAATACAAAGTTTAAAGAGATCATGTTTACACATACGTTAAGGGAAGGGAACAAAAGAAATCAGGTTTACACATATATTAAGGGAAGGGAACAAATGTGCAAATAGGCTAGCCAATAGAGGGGTTTTAATAGAGGATTGTGAAGTCAAATTCTCTTTTTCATGGTTAGAGGAAGTAGTAATTTTAATTGAAGCTAACAAGAAAATTTTGACTGCTGAAATCAAATAATGATTAAGATTTACTTTAATGTTTTGTATTGGTAATATTTCTATAATTTATAACATTAATGTGTTTTCATATAAACTATTTATTACAATTTTTGTGGTTGCATTTTTACTTTAGGAAGCAAACTAACGGTTTAGATGTTAGATGTGTTTTGGACTATGATAGCACAAGTTATGAAAGATGCAATGCATAGTTAATAGAGGTGGATTTTTGGTATTGTGAAGGTTGTCGTAAAAAAATGTTAAGAAGAATGATGCTTAATTTTAAAATATTTATATTTATCAAAAAAAATTGAAAAAAAAAAACTGAAAGTGAAAATCGAGAATTCATACTTTTTTTTCATATTTTTTTTTTTTTATGAAAAAAGATATAGGTATCCGGCTATAGCAATTCAACTGAGATAAGAATTAAATCTACTTGTAAAAATTCTTGCTCTAAATAAAATAATCCTGATTTATCAAAGATAAAAATCCGAATACAATTTTTTTTTTAGAAAAAAATAATAATAATAAATAATTCAATAGATAAAAGTTTGTTTGACAAGAATATGTAGTTTAGGATGAATTTATCACAGTTCAATTCTCTCACATATTCTCTTTCAATTTCATATTAATATAATTAAAGTTTAAGTCAGGATAATTTTAAACGCATCCAAAAGTTGGATATGACATATGCTTTTGCATTTACACGTATATGGAAGGTACTAAATTTAGGTAGAGAGTTGTCTCCATGGCACTGTAAAGGAATCTTTATATCTACGGCCATAGTCTTTCAAACTGTACCTCTATAGTCTTTCAAAGCCTAAATTTCAAATAATAATAATAATTCACATGCTAGGAGCAAAACAAAAAATGACCAACAGAGAGCACCCCGTCATATCCGAGTAACAGATCTGTGCTGTTGATAGGTGGCATAAACAGGCTCAAAGGTCTCACAAAATAAAGGGAAAAGCCAGAGAGATATGACATCTACGTTGTAGGGTAGGTGTATTTCAATAATTGTTTATGCTTTCGAAGACCACATGAAAATGGTACACCGTCAAACTGACGGTGACGGACGTAGGGCTCGTATCTGTAAGGGAGCCCCAACAGGCCATATGGATATTTCGTTCCCCTGACATAAAGTTGTGCAAACTTACGTGCACGAATCTTGGACTGCTGTCAATTGTTTGCATGTCTAGTCATAGAGGACCGTGCTTTCTTTTTACACATGCAGGGTGGATGGGCATATTATGGAGAGTCAGATTGAAGTAAAGAAAATTATAACCGGTGATATATTTGGACACCTCTTTCATAGAGGTCTCTCGACAGATATTTTTTAACATGGTAGAATCTGTTGTTGCCACCGCCACCAAACCGGTGGAATCGACCACGATTCTTGGTATAGGTTGTCCGGTTTTTTAATGGTTGCCACAGTATTCTACGTTCTAAAAGCCGTTACACAGATTTTGGCGACCATGACATGATATTTTTAAGGTCGCTAAAAGCACCAAGAAAAACACAAAATTTTTAAAATTGTTTACATAACAAATTAATTATATATTTTTAAGATATTTAACAAAGATAAAAGTCCGAATTTTTGTGTCACAGTAAACAAGTAAAACGTTGAGATAACCTTTCACAATATTCTTAAAATCTATAACATATCATTCTATATTTTTTATTTTTATTTTAAATTAAATTCAATGAATATTAAATCTCCTATTTAAAATACCCAAACCTCTCAAACCTTCTTACCGTCACACCCTCGTCGTACTGTGATGTTCATTGAGTCATCACTGTAAATCCACTGTAAAATTCCTTCCAATTTTTTATAAGCATGAATGATTTTTTTAGATTTTATTATATTATTTGTAGTTATTGGTGTTATTAAAGAATGATTGATGATTTTATTTTATTTTTTTATTTATAGTAGAAAGGTTTAAAAAGTTCCAAATTTATCACAAGTAAAATCTTGAAAGGTACTTTAAACCTTAGATAATCATATTTTTGTTAAAGATAAAATATTAAGAAATATAAAATATCAAAAATCTCTGAATTAAATCTACTAAACACTATATTATATAAATATGAATGAAGTACAACAAATTTAGCTTGAAATTAGAAAATAATATGTGCAATATCATTGTTACTTATCTTTCTTCGTTTCCAAACTTATCAAAACCACCATCAAAGAGTTTGTGTGAATAGAGACAATCATCGTCCAAGAGATTGTGTGAATAGAGACAATCATCGTCCAATGACATGCCCTGGAGATTTCTAAGAAGTTGCCAAAACTTTTTTGAGCAGTTCCTTGATGGCTTGAAAAAATTAAGAGTGCTTGAAGAAATCCACTAGAATGTTCAGTCCCTATATTGATGTTGTCATACCGAGACCAAGCAACTTGTGAGCGTCTTGTCTTTGTAGCCTGTTTTATGCACTGTGAAATTGTTTATGTATATACTCAATAATTATGTTTACCTGTGAATCCACAGAGATTGTTTTCTGAATAATATCCATAATCTGTTTGGTGCTGCTATCTGCATCATATGATCTCATATTGTTTTAAATTTATATAATTTTCTTCATTTAATTATTAATTAATTGTTTTATTTTGTAATACTTAAAAATTTGATAAGATAAAAGAAGCAACAATTAATTGTTTAAAGGCAAACAGCTAATTAACAGTTAATTAAGTTTTTATTATGATCATAATAAAAATTGATCTACCTTCTCAATTTTGTTAACAACATTTAATTAAAATATCTTATTTTTGTAAATGATTGCTGTTATTTTGATGCTCTATTTTGGATTGCTTTGTTTCCTGTTTCAACATTTCCCACGCCAAACCTATTTTTAAAAGCATTTTTTTATAGCCCGAATTCTGTGACGGGTGTTTCTACCTTCTATATTTTTTTTTTTAGCTCAGTACTGTAATACCTTGCAAGTATCCACTACTATAACAAGCCTAGATTACTCGATGGTAGATTATTCGATGGTGTATTTGTTCCTTTAGTTTCTCTTGTTCCTTCAGTCCAATCCTGCAATAATTACTCAACGGTAACATCTAGCATAACAGATAGAATAATTCCTGGAGATTTCAATAAATTCATTATTGCATATGAATTTGTGCTCAAATGTGCGAGTGGAAGCACGGGAAGACATGTTGGAAATGCTTGTGTGGAAGCTTGGAGCTGAAAGAAATTAAAGCAGCATCGCTGTCCAGCAATGTTGGTTAACACATGAGGCACTAGTACTTTTCACAAGGTATCAATTTAATAATTTAATATTGCCCTTTCTTTTTAAAACTCAAAATTCAGTGGAACAGTTAATTATTGCAAGAAAGGATAAAATTTTTAAAGAGAGGTCAGGGGTACAATATTCATGATGGACTATTTTCTTAAAGGAAGTTGATTTTATTTAAGAAAAAGTTTAAAGTTTAATTTTCTAAAAAAATTGAAAAGTTGATTTTTCTAAGAAACAAGTTGAAGGAATAATTTAGGAAGTTAAAAGTATATAAATGAATTTGTTTTGGATAATTTTTTTGAGGGGAAGTTGACATTTATTAAAAAATAATAAATATATGAAAGAAAATTTAAAACTGAGTTTTAAAATTACGCTTTTATATAGTGAATATATTTGCAAGAAGAATGACATCTTATTTTTTCAAATAAATTTTGCATCAAAAAAATTGTATATAAAAATCAAAATATGTAATTTGAGTTATTGTTATCATCTTCGATTGTCCTAGTCGGAACAATTGCATCTCGCAAGAAGTGACACAATAGGGCCACAACCAAGAGCATAGGGTTTGACTCAATTGGGACTTCCAAGACCTCCAAGAGTTTTTACAAGGTTAGATCCTAGTTAAGATGTGATCTTTATAGCACACATGGACTCAACACGGGAAAAGAGATGCGAGATATAAGAAAGTAAACAAATCGATAAAGAAAAAGGATGGTAATGAATTGATGCAGACCCCTCATACATACATACATCAACAAAACCGAAAGTATGTAAAAACTACAAACACACACACATATAGAAATGGGTTTGCACAAAGTCACAAATGACTGATCCAAAAATTGATGCAGACTTCCATATATATATATATATATATATGTGCATTTAGTACAATTACAAATATTGTGCCGGAAGCAAGGTTTTGATTTGCTTACAAGCCGCTCATGAGCCAATTGCTATACAACAGAAAATAAAAGGAAAGCCTACAAAAGAATACAATTGCAAACTTATCAATTGTTTCCAAAGCTAACACTACTATTTATAATTTACAAAGAGGAGGGTTTCCCTTCAAAACTCATGTAGATATTTCAATATGACTACTTCTTATAACATCAGGTAATATTTTGTATGAGTCATTAGTCCTCCCAAGGTTCTCTAGATCTAGTATGTTAAATATCAAATTGTTTTGAGCCTTCAAGTGAGCAACTACCACTATTGTTTCCAACTATCCATTTTGGGGATCTTCACAATCTAGGCATGAAGGATTATTGCTTTTAATGCTCTAGATTTAGGAGTGGCCTCATCATGGATTTGTAGTTACTACTATCATTTTTCAATATATATGCAATATTATTTTTGCAATAAAGGAAAATACTCTCTAGAATATTGTGCACCTCAACAAATCTTAGCTTTTCAAGATGTGGTGTATTTTCTTTGAAAGGTTTCCTCACCATTTGACCTTGAAAATTTCTTGCCTTGGGACTTCTTCTTATCCAACATCTTATTTTGGAGTTTTCTCTTTCCCCTTTTTGATCATACCTAATAAAGGTTTGACCTCAGACTTTATCTTGGCTAACCTTCTAATCCTCAAAACTTTCAATAAAATATTTCTCTTTATTTCTAGTCCATTTCGTGTACTCCACCTTTGCTATCAAAATATGGTGTAGTGATAAATCACTATAGTTCTGACAACTCATAGGTGATATTTAGGCTACTTAAGAGAAGGAACCCAGGGAAATTGGTGCCTTAGCTTATTGGGCATGGAGTCAAACAAAGAATATGCCTAACAAAGTTGAGGAATTTTAGCAATATGTATCTTTGTCTTTGTAGCTATTAGGACTTCTTTCATCCCATGATTTTGGGATTACTATGCTACATATGTATAAAGTTTTTAGTGGGTAGCCTTTATCCATTGGGTATGGAGTCGAAAAGACACTCCACTAGCTACTCAAGTCCTCTTTTTTTTTTCTTATTCTCTAATTTCTTAGGTGAAATATCATCATCCTAATGAAACTGTGACTTCTCAACAACCCCCTTGATGCAAACAGACTAGTACCATGGATAAACATATTTTTTAGTGAAGCAGGACCGATACCAATATTGAGTACCTCTTTGTTTTTTACCCGATTGACATGCACATTCCACCTCTAACTTCATGATATTGTGTAATTGATAGAAGCATATGATATCTTATAGATGCTCGTATGGGGTTGATATTTCTTTGCCATCATAATATAGAAAATTTTGGAGTATGGATATTGAATAGTCATCACAAATATCTAGTGGCATTGGAGGTTGTAAATGGCTCATTTTTTTCCATGTTGAAAATCTTGCTAGGAAGGAAGCATTCATGTTATGACATGCAACCTTCATAGTGGAGCTTTCATAATCTTTTGGGTTCTTTATTTTGAGAAATGTCACCAAGTGAATACATCATTTTCTCTAGAAGCAGATAGATCAAGGCTTTCATCAAAGTGTTATTCTCATATCTTTAGCAATGACTTCTTTTTATGTTCATTCTAGAGCAGAGTCACCAGGTGAGTGAGAGGTGTTTCAACAAGAAGGGGTAAGCTCAGACCCTCACTAAGTCTAGCCTAATTTTTTGTTTCAATTATAGGACCAACAATGTCACTAGGATCCCATTGAGCATTCCATTAAACTATTATCATCTCCAATTATCTTGGTCAAAAAAACCACATATTGAGAGGAGTGACATAGTAGGATTGTAGCTGAGAGTGCAAGGTTTGGCTCAATCAGGGGACTCTAGGGGTTTTAGAATATTGGATCCTTATTAAGATGTGGTTTTTATGGCACACTTGGACTCAAAAGGGAAAAAGGAATGTGAGAAATAATATAGTAAACAACTCAACAAAGAAAAATTGTGGTAACGCGTCAAAATATCCGCTAAGATCCCTCTGCATAATAGGCTTGAACACTATGTGCCAGTGGTTAACACTTACTCTTCCCAATACAATTAAGCACATATGAGAGTTATCAACATAAGTATGCATAAAGAGACAGTCTTTAGGAAGCCACAAATGGTTGATCCAAAAATTGACACAAACCCCTCACACATACATATACCAACAAAATCCAAAGCAAGTAAAAACTACAAGCACACACACATAGAGAAGGATCTGTAAGAATTCATAGATTATTTATCCAAAAATTGAAGAAGGCCTATATATATGCAAATAGTACAATCAAATAAATTGTGTTAGGAGTGAGGGTTTGATTTACCCACAAGTCGCTTAGGAGTTGACTGCTATACAAAATAAAATGAAGAAAAAACCTACAAAAGAATACAATTACAAACTTGTTGATCCTTTATAAAGCTAACACTACTCTTATTTATAATTTATAGAGATGAGGGTTTCCATCCAAAACTCATGCAAAGATTACAATATGATTGCTACTTTTGACATTAGGTCATATCTTGTTTGAGTCATCAATCCTCCTAAGGTTCTCTAGATCTAGTAAATTAAATGCTAAATGGTTTTGAGCCTTTATATGAGTAGCTACCACCATTATTTTCAACTACTCTTTTTGGGGATCCTCACAATATAGGCATGAAGGATTTTTTCTTTTAACGCTCTAAATTTGAGAGTGGACTTGTCATGGCTTTCTAGCTATTGTTGTCTTTTCTAAGATATATGAAATATTCTTTTTGTGCTAAAGTACAATACTCTCTAAAATATTGCACACCTCAAAAAATATTAGCTTTTGAGAAGTGCTTTTTCTTCAAAAAAATTCTTCACCATCTAACCTCAGCACTTTCTTGCCTCGTGACTTCTAACTGTCGAACCTTCAATGTTAGAGCTTTTCCTATCCTCTTTTGATTAGGCCTAATAAAGGTTTGATCTTTAGAATTTACCTTGGCTGACCTTCTAATCCTCAAAAAAATTGATTGGAGGTTTCACTTTAGTGCTACTCCACTTCTTGCACTCTACCTTTGTTGCCAATAAATATTGTAGTGATAATTCACTACAATTATGTTTACAGGTAATGTTGTCATGCTAAGTTATTATGTCTAAATACTAATATAGCTGTCATAAAAACATCTAGACATTGACCCTATAAATTATTAGGGAGGAATAAGGACACAGTTTTGTAATATTTTGTTTCACTCTATTTTTTATCTCATTCATTATTATCATTAAATGTAGATCCTAAAATTGAGAAAATCGAAGTATATAGGGAAGTTATACCAATGTATTAGGATTTTTCTTTAAGTAGGTTTCATTTATAGAATTAATCCTTTTCAGTACTATCTTGGTACCACATGTTGATCTACTTCACATACCTTAAGTTCTCTTTCATGTATGGTTGTGTATATCAAGAGGACTAGTTTCTTCTATGTACCAATGGGTATATAGGAAGGGTGGAAATATCATAATGTTTGGCATATAGGAATAGTGTTATATAGAAAAGGGTACCATTTTGAAATATAGAAGGAACCTTTGCCATGAATACATCAAAAAAATTATCACAGAATATAAGTTGTTAGAAGGTCTAAATTTTATACCATGGAAGACAAAAATAAGAATAATACTAGTGTTAAAAAATTTAGGACATAATTACCGATGATGAAACTCAACATGAGGAGACAAAAGTAAAGAAAAATTATGACTAAAGAGATGCAAAGGTACTTATGCTTCTCGCTTTTAAAGTGGTTGATGAAATACAACTACATTAAGTAAAAATGTTAAACGATGCATGGGATAGACTTTGCACTATATTTAAAGGAAGGAATGAAGCCACAATCATTCATCTGCAATCTTAAATTCATACATTAAGGGTCCAATATGTACACCATATGATAAAATATGAAATATAAGCTCTTAGTCTCAGTTGTACTTAGAGATTTTCTTGAATCATTTAGAATATTGATGACACCTCTCCAAGTATCAAACAAAAGGATGTCATTTAAAAAATTGGTAAACATCCTTCAAAATATGAAGTAAAAAAATAATTGAGAGATGATTTGTCCAATAATACCCTTATCTCCACAAATAAACCTCAAAAGGGTTCAAAGGGTCCTTCTACATCATCTTCATCACACAAGCAACCTCAATGGAGGAGGAGATATTGTCATATTTGTGAAAAAATACATGGTACAAATTTTTTTAGACACAATTATTTGACTTGTAGGAATCAATTTCAAAGAGCTTCTCAATGGAAACAATAATCTCAATATCAACAAGGACATGGACAATCTCAACAAATATCATAACAACAAAGGTATATTATTCAAGGTGAATCAGAACTAGAATGTGAAATAGCACATAAGGTCCTCATGGCCAAGGAAGTTTCAAAACCAAGAGATAAAGGAGATAGTAAACAAGACAAGAAAAAAGGTGAAATTCAAAAGTGTATGATATAAAAAATCAATAAAGGTAGAAAACGTTTAAAAATTAGGTCTTGTTTGCAATTAATTATCAAAAAAACTGTTGAAGGATACTTTGAAAATGGTGTGAAAAACTCTATTGGCATAGTAAAAAGAATCTGCATAGCAGTATTCACTCTTGGCATCCTTGAGGTGCAATGTAAAAAGCAAATGCTCATGAGGTAAGATGTTTGTCATGACAAAAATGTTCTTCTTTAAAGTATATATTTAGTTGTGATACTAGTTATTTGAGACCCATGATGGTAGATGGTTATTGTACATGTGATTTTTTCCAACGGGAATATATAACTTGTGATACAAGTGATTTAAATATTGTTGATGAGAGAAACGAATATGAAAAATATAGTTGTATTGGCCATGATAAAGGCCATATTGTTAAAATTGAAAGTGATAGTGATAGTTCAGATTATGTTGAAGGTCATTGTGATGATGATGTGTGGTATTTGAATGTTGATAGAAATCAAAGTGGTGATGAAAAAATTGGGTGTTTTGAAAAGCATACCAAAGGTATTGGTTCAAAACTAATTAGAAAAATGGGATACAATGGTACAAGTTTGGGAAGATTTGGGCAAGGTGTGAAAATGCCCTTAATGCCAATAAAAAGGCCAATTAATGAAACCTTGGATATATAGGTCAAGCAAGTAGAAATACCACTAAATTTTTGAAGAATGAATCATATGCATAAGTTTCTAGGATGACTTGTTGTGTTAATTGTGGAAGATCTAGATATGTAACAACTAGGTGTTGGAACGTGCATCCTTGTGAAATTTGTGGAGGTAATAACTACACTCAAAGAAAATATTGGTACAAAGAGAAAGTATCCAACAAAATACATTGAATTATGGATGGATGAATGTGTCATAATGGGATAAAGCAAAAGAAATGTTGAATGGTTTCTAAATAAATATATTAAGTTTGATGGTTGAGAAATATCATGATATAAGCTTTCCAATAAAGCATTGTAATCTTGGGAAAATTGAGATGCATGAATTTTGCATCAAAATATGACCCAAGATATGTTTTGAAAGCATGTATTTATAAGACCTATAGAAGAATAGGAACCAAGCTATGTTAGAAATTTTTTTAGTGATAGAACATTTAGAATATTTTGAATACGTGGTAATTTTCCAAAGGTGATGTCCTAAAGGCAATTCTAAAGGTGATGTCCTAAAGGCAAATCCAAAGGTTGACCTAGAGGAAACCTAGAGGTTATGATGATCCAAAGGTGACCAAGAGGTAACACAAAGGAAAATACCTAGATGTAATGGCCTAGAGCTAGTAGAACCATAGCTAGAGCCAAAGCTAGATCCAGAGCCAGAGCCAGAGCTAGAGCTAAGAACCAAAGCATAATTATAGTGTAACCTCCTTAGAATCACAAGGGGTAATGATATTTATATAAAATTTTTTAATAAATTGGGTGTTTGAATTTATTAAATTATTTGTAGTCGTGTAATTATTATATTATTTTATGTTATGTAGTCATTAACCGATGATTGATGATTTTGTTATAATATATTACATAATTTGGATATGATAGATTACTATAGGGGGAAGTTATCTAGATACTGCATGTAGTAGAATAAATGCACAAGTGTAATTGTGCAAGTTGTAAGTGTGTGAGGTGTCTTGTTAGGATTCTAATCTTAACCTTATTATTTAATTCATTAATTATATGGACCAACACGTCCTTTCATCAAACTCACAACTCTAGATAAGATATATATATGCAATGTGTTGGGTGTTATAAACCATCCATCGAATAATATATTTATAAATTAATTGTTGGGTTCTCCTTCAATTTAACAACGATTCATAAAAAGGCGATTTATAGTAAAGGAACATAGGTTCCTTACATCTGGTATCAGAGCCGTGATCCAAAAGGACATATTTATCATTTTTTTTTACCACATTCAACCATTGTCATACACTGCTAAGACTCGAAGGTATTATTAACAACCAGTTTCATTGTCCCTTGTTCGGCAACGATAGACGTCTATGCACTCCAGCGAAAGGAACAACAAATTGGTTTTTGTTTTGGGCGTTTCAAATTTACCGGTGTCCCAAAACAAATTCTTGCGGCATTGTTACAACGTGACCCTGCATACTCCGGCGATTATCCTCAAAAAATTTCATTAACACCTCCAAAAATAGCATAGATCGCAGTAATTACCTTCGATTCATAAAAATCCAAGCGAAAGAGGGTTGTTTGGATGTTCTCAGGTAACATAATAGTTTCCTGACAGAAATATTCGAAAGACGATGGGAAAAATTTATAAAATTAAATTACTAGCAATTTAATAACAACTTCCAATGACGATTACAAAAATGACCGACGACGAAATATATCATGATACCAACCTAATTTTGCTTCTTAATCTCACCCGCCTACGTTAAGTCACATCAGTGCGTGCATATAAAATTCAATTCCAGGATATCACCAATCGCATCATAGGGTTGGACGAATCAGTTCTCATAAGTGGTTTCATCAATGGATTAAAAGAAGAAACTAGAGTGGTGGTCATGATGTACACTCCTCGCACTCTACAGGAAGCCATTGGATTAGCCTTGTTAGCTAAAGATAAATTCAATGTTCAACGTCAACACAAGGAGCAACCTATTGATAAATCATCATTCCTGCTCACTATCCCAAAAACTAAACCCTTGCCAGTTAAGTACCTTAGCTTGCAAGAAATGGAGGAGCGACGAGTGAAAGACCTTTGTTGTACTTGTGATGAGCAATTTGGACCCCATCATAAATGCACTACACTAACATTGTATTTATTGAAGGAATTTGATCCCTGTATCTCCATAGAGCAAGTAGATGAGGTAGTTGTGTCTGAAGCGACCAGTGCACCTACTCACATCAATGAAGACAATGAGGTTGATATACATAAAGTGACTGAAACACTTGATCATAGCCATGAAGACAATGAGGTCGATGTGCAATAAGTGACTGAAACACTTGATCATAGCCATGAAGGCAATAAAGTTGATATGCCATAAGTGATTGATGCATCAAGTAAGGATGAGGTAGAAATTATTGAAATGACCCATTATGGCCAAAATCACATTCTACAAGAACTACACTCAAATTTCCCTCCAATTGTGAGTTCTTGCCATATAACCAAACCTATTCAAAAACAACACAAAAAGGTGATTACATACTTATTCACTATTGGCTCTACTATGGAACCACAAATGGATTTAGAAGCATTACCACCACTTTTTATGCATCATTCTAATGTGGTTAAGGGACCCCAAGAGTTGCCCTCCCATTGTCATCATGATTTTCATAAGGAAGATTATACTATTCTTTCTAGAAACCCCCCACTAATGCTTCGACCTTCAATATATCCTTGCCTTCGAAAAAGTGACATCAAGATAGTACAAGAACTTGTGCAAATTCAACTTGGAAAACAAGCAACGAAGCTCCTTACTTTGAGATTTGAGGACAAAGCTCTTTTTAATGAGGGTGGCATGTTAGGATTCTAATCCTAACCTTATTATTTAATTCATTAATTATATGGACCAACACGTCCTTTCATCAAACTCACAACTCTAGATAAGATATATATATATATATATATATATATATATATATATATATATATATATATATATATATATATATATGCAATGTGTTGGGTGTTATAAACCATCCATCGAATAATATATTTATAAATTAATTGTTGGGTTCTCCTTCAATTTAACAACGATTCATAAAAAGGCAATTTATAGTAAAGGAACATAGGTTCCTTACATGTCCCCTTGCACTACTAATTAGACTGTTGTCCAAGGAATCCATATTCCTATATAAGCGGTCTCATAGCTCCATTCATATTGTATCACTTCTATCCATTTCAATAAGATGTTCTATTGCTTTGATCTTTATCTCTTGATGTAATGTTTCTAAAGCTATCAATGGTATTAGAGCTATGGTAGTTCCTAGAGAGGAATAGGGAAATTCATTACTACAGGTTTTGTAAAATAGACACGCCTTTGGACCTACCACTTGCAAATTCCATTGTTGTGAGATCATTTGAAGAGCTCAACAATAATAAGGAGAAGGTTCTGATAAGTGAAATATTTGTGACAATTATCGCCATCCAACAACAAGCCCAAAAAGAAGAAGGTAGAATACTAGAAGGAGATATTCCAAATCTAGAATTAATATTACAAAAAAATAACAAGCTTGGTGGACCTAATCACCAAAATATACATCCTCTACAAAAGCATTCAGCTTTAAAAAGGTATGCAACTTGGGTGCAATCAGATTCATTGATTAAACTTCAAAAATTGGATCATTTGTCAGATTTGTTAAGGCACCTTATTTAGATTGAAAGTTGCAAAAGAGAAAAATATTGCATTATAAGTCTTCAAAGAAGTGCAAAAATAAAAAATCCTTTTAAGGTTCATTTTCACAATTAGGAGTTGATTTTAGAAGTTACAATCAACCACCTATCTTATACCTTAAAAAAGAAGACTAGATCCTACAACTGTGTTTGTAGTGAAATTCATAAGAATTTATTCTAGATTATGCTTGAAAGGTTGTAATGGAATTTTTAAGAGTAGTTTTTGAGAAATTAGTGGAGCAATAAGGTGAATTTATTGCTACCATTTAAAGTGCATCTATTAAAAACCATTCTAGTTAGCTGCTCTCAATTATTTTGTGTTGTTAAGAAGCACAAAAATAAAAAAAATCTATAGCACTTTCATGGCCAAAAGAAGCTGCCATTACAAGCAAAAAGGTGGAATATAAAACCACCATTGAAATATTTGAAGGAAGCCTCAAATCGAGACCTTGAAAGTCTCAAGATTCAAGGAGAATATAAGGGTTTCTTTTTCAGCACAGAGTGTAGGAATCCTCATTTCATTATCTTGGATTTACTATCATCCAAAATAAGAAAGAAGGATTATTAAAATTCTTCATTTTGGTGTAATATTTACATATTAAAAAAGGCACCTCTTTTGCTCCTTGGAAGAATAAAAGTATTACTATTTACATGGGGGTAGAAGGATGTCTTTTTCCATCAAATTTGTGGCCAAGGTAAGGAGCTATTAAAAAGCTCACATAAATAGTAGATTTACGACCAAAGGAACAGCCACCAAAGAGCTTACATGTCCTTATATATCATACTTATGGCAAAGGGAAGGAGCTATCAAAAATCTCACACAAATAACAAATTTACGACCAAAGGAAGAGCCATAAAAGAAGCTCACACATCCAAGATTTGAGGTGTTTAAAAGCATTGTTTTACTTCGTAAAAATAAGCCCTATAAGTAGTGCATCACCTACAACAATGGAGTCATTGAAAGAAGGTATTATCACTCATGCTTACATAGAAAGAAGGGCAGAATTTAGTGACAAGTTATCTACGTAAAAGATAAAGAAAAAGGATACTCATTGGTTGTTATAACCAACATTGAAGAAAGGTAAAAATTGGCATTAAATACCTATAAATAAGTGTAGAGATAGGAGCTATACCTAAGGCGTCCATTGAAGCAAGTGTCCACTAAAAAAAGAGATCAAACGTGTGCCATAAGACCATGAAGTAATCTATATGTAGCCATCCATCATCCTCACCAAGCCAATGTGTAAAAGAAAGCTTGCATATCAAGAAACAAAGCAAGCTCACTTAGGGTACAAATATAAAGGAACTGTCAGGGTTGCAAGCTCATCTTGGGAATGTTAGAAATAATGCTTACATGCACAAGCCACTTACAAAAAATCTCTATGTCTTCCAATGTTCAAATGCTCACCTAAAGGGAGTTACATTCATTTGGAGGGAGTTAATATTCTTTGGAGGTTACCACCAACCTCATAATTGCTGAAGGAACGTTAAATACATCTATATTGTAATGCTTTGTGTGACACTTGTCACGAATCCCATATTACTTAAGATGTCGATCTTGGAGAACAAAAGATATAGTAGTGTTGATCCGCTATCGTTAAGCACATCATTAACTCTCAATGAATTTGTCAATCCAAGGCAGTGTACAAGGCTATCTGCAAAAGGAGTGAACAGGGCTATAATTTAAGGTCAATTGGGAGCAGCAAGTCATATTGGTGGAACTGATTGTGTGGGGGGTTTTAGGTCTCTTATACATATAAATTTCATAAATTGAACTTTAATATAATTTCAAGAATGAAGACTAATTGCTGATTACAAAAATGAAACCTTAGTTACAGTTGCAAGAATGAAATCTGATTAAATTGCAGAATTAAAACCCTAGTTGCAGTTGCAAAATTGGAAACCTAATTACAATAATGAAAACTAAAATTAAGTCTTGTCAATACTCTGTAACAAAAGGTTTTCAATATTTTGTGCAGGGGTTGACAACAAAAACAATAATGCAAGAAAATTGCAAAAAACTGTAAATTGCTAAAAATGAAAATTGCAGTAAATTGGAAAGTTGTTGGAAAGCAAAAAGACTAATTAGATCTACTGCTAATCACATCACAAAAGTATATTGAACAGAAAATAAATTATTAGGACTGAAATGGATGTTAACTACTACAAAAGAATGAAATTGACAAGTTTCACAGCTTATTCTACTGTAGCAAAATTAGAACAAAACTTGTCTGTTAGTCCTCCTCCTAGGTCTGGAAGTGGCCAGCCTCATTTTCCAGAAGAAGGTATGAGTTCCGTTCTCTATAAATCTTACTCACACTCAAACATAATAGAATGAATAGAAAAACTTGTACTTTATTGATTCAGAACATGATTACAAATATGCTGCTAAAATTTGTTACAAAACTGTAACAATCTTAGTTTTCTCACTTATTCTCTATCTATATTTTCTCTACTACTATTTCTATTGTTATTATTATTATTAGCTCAAACTGGAAGGGAGTTATCTTTTATAGATGCCTAAAATCTAATTACAAGAGAAAATATACTCTGCAAATCAATTCCTGTTATTCTGCAGTATTTCCTGGGTTTATCCTAGAAGAGGGTATTTTCCATAAATTATGGCTTTGGATGACAAGGACGACAAAGTTAGATGGGAGATATTTTCCTTTAACCTCCTCAACCTTATTTCCCTTTTGCCACCGTAATAAATCAGTCAACAGGTCAAAAAGTGCTTTTTGTTCTCAATCCGGAGCTAAGTGGCTCAATCCGAAGATATTCACTCAATCCGAAGAGACTGTATTTCTCAATCCAAAGATCTTCGGAATGACCAATTATGTACTCTTAAATTTATTTCAGCTGCATTTATCAGGTGGATTAGTCCTTAGGATCAGATTGCAATAGCCTTCATTCCTCTTCATGTGTGAATTCCATGCCTTGCCATTCATTGGTAGTTGGCTAGAATTTACACAGGAAAACCAATTTCTGCTACACAGTAATAGTTCTTTGCACTATTTGCTAAATTCAAAGAAATTAATGCTTGAGAAACATCAAAATAAGAATAGTAAAGTGTTGCTATCAGCTTAAGCATATCTCTTATGTAACAGGTCATGGCAAAGTGACATAAAACTACACAAAAACTGTAAAAATCAACATATAATATTCCAAACACATCAATCATACAAACAATTAATACACAACATATTAGATCAACTTAACTAGTATATAAAGTAAATCACAGAGTTTTAGGCAAGTTTTAGTTGTTCAAAACATGCTATGATGGAGGCATTTCTAGGCCTCATCATTTTCCCTCCAACTTATATTAATGCATGTCCTCATGCATTCTATTGGGATATAGAATCACAGATTTCCATATTCAAGTTCCATGATCTGTAGAACAACTTTTTACCTATATAGTATCCTTTGTTATCCTAAAGGTTTTTGAGCCAATTTTCAAACTGCTCATTGGGTTGAGGATCCTCTTCAAAATAGTAGGGAACTGGAGTAATGATGGTTGGAGGCCTAAATCTGAGACCTACCCAGTTATGCTGCATAATTTCAATAAGCTGTATCCCCCCTTCTGCTCTTCTTCTAGACCATTCCATATTAATGGGGAAGATAGGCTCCCTTTTCTATAATGACATGGAAAGTTCTGCCCATCTGTTTCTGCAATGTGATAATGCTGGAACAAAATTGTTATTACAAAAATTCTAGAGTTTAGTTACACAGTCCCTCAAATTTCTCAAATACATCCTTTTGATATCGTCCCTGTTCATCATGAGAAAATGTTGTCTGGTGATAATAGGATGATTTGGCTAAATTGCTCTGACTAGCAATTCAGCTCTTAATTCAATTTCCTTATTTTACCTTTTTTCTTGGTCCCAGTAAAACTGATTTTGTAAGGTATATATAAAAGCTCTCAATTGCACATCTCCTATGCAAATCTGTGGGTGTAAATCTACATCCTCTAGAATAAAAAATTTGTGTAGAAATAACTCACATAAAAAGTTTTTCTGCTCTGTAGGACTGTTGAAGTAAGCTTCCAAAAAATATTCAACTTTTTCCAGTTTATAGGGGAGACCTGAGCTAATTCTCATAACCTACCATCTCAGATATCTCTCCTTCAGAATGAGACTATAAAACCTGGCAGGTCTTCTAAATTGAACCAAAAATTTAGCAATTTGACATAGGTCAGTTACTTTTTCATTCAATGCACTAATTTCTGTGTCCTTTGTCTCTAACCGTTTTCCTACCAGTTTCAATTTTTCAACCTGTGTGGCAAGCTTTTCATATTTTATCATGTAGTTAGCAATGTCTATATTATACTTCTCCAGGGATACAGTATTGGGTGGTCTAATTACAGGTTGAAACTTAGGCAACAATTCCACCTGTACCACTTTTTCTGCCACTTCTCCTAGTTGGACATCTGATAGAAATTCTACTTGTATCTCTTTTTATGCTACTTCCACTAGTTGGACATCTGACAAAAATTCTACTTGTATCCCTACTTCTATAAAAATCTTATTTAGAGGAGCACTTACTTGATTATTTACATTTTGTTTTTCAAAATGCTCTTGTGCTAGTGTTTCTTGCAGACATAACTACTATGACTCTCCACAAATATTATTTTTTGGGCTCCTGATCTATTTTGGAGCATCTCCGGATTGAGAAGGTGTTGCTTCGAAATGGAAGGGCACTGCTTCAAAATGAGCTCTTATGTTTTCATCCAAAGATGCCTCTATCAAGGGGGAAGAATTATCTGCCCTAGATAATCCAAGCAGTAATTGAGCCAACTCTTCCTCATTATTTGTTGTAGTTGACTATTTTTCAAATTGTAATAGTCTACTCTTTAGTTCCTCCACTTCCTGCTACAACTCTACAATTATTTTTTCATTTTTTTCAATGATATTTTCCTTCTCAAACCATCTGGTTTGTGTTTTAATCACACTCTTGGATGCTCTCAACTGTTCTGCAATGTCCACCTCCTCTTCTTCTGATTCAGAATCTGATGCAGACAAATTATCTATAGTTTTTTTCTCAACCATTATCTCACTTTCTATTTCAACTGTTTGGTCATGTTCAGAAGGTTCCATAAGGTTATCTATGATTGCATCCAAGTTTGCATCAATTTCAAAATTGTCTTGTCCAGACTATTTCTCAACCAATTGTTCAGAAAATCTTGAAAAATCCTCCAAGGTGGTATTTATAGTGGCTGGTTATATTTTTGTGACATCAGGACTGCCTTGGTTGTTTTCCTCTTCAATCGTCTATTTTTCTATTTCTTTCATGTGGAGTCTTGTAGACCTCCTGATTCCTAGTGTATACTTTCTCTTCTTACTATGTTTTCTTATGTCAACAGGGGCTGTAGGAATTGTATCAAGTTCTGGTGGAATTTCCTCTGCTTCCACTTATGTATCTTCTCCAGTTTTTCTAGGAACTTCACTCCCTTGTTCTATCAGATCAACAATATTCTTAGAAAAATGGACCCTCTTATGTTTTTCTTTTTTTTTTCTAGTTCCAGACCGTCTCTTAGTTTATGAGGTTGAAGGTTCTAGAGAAAGGTAATCTATTTCTTTTGCAATAATATCTGCAACAACATCTATTTTCTCCTCTGTAGTAGCATCTGTTTCCTCCTCTATAGCAACATCTGTGTCTTCTTCCTCCTCATCCTCTTTTTCAAAGACTACATCAGTCATAGCATAGTAAAACGTACCAAATCTTCTTAGGTTTCCTCTAAAATGATGATTGTAGACCAATTTGATAAGACCATGGTGGCGAGGGCTCCATTTTCCCTCCTGATAGCATTTTACAATGTTTTGCAGCTCTTGGTGCAGATATAGGGGAATATTTACCCTAATATTAGGCTGTTGTCTATCATGTCTAAGGTGGTTCAAAATTTTAAAATGATGCCTTGATAAAACTACATACTGCCCTTTACAGGTTAAAAACTTGATTGCTCATGTGGCTACTTCATCCTAGGGTTTTTGCAAGTTGGTCCTCTTTACACCCTTACACATGTTATTTATCAAGTATTTTGGTTCTTTATCATCTTCTTCCAAAAATTGACTAACTATGTTTGCTAGTGTATTCTTGCCAGTTCTAGAAATTTGAAGACCCTCTAATGGAAGTTCAGTAATTTGAATAAGAACTTTAGGGGTTACCTCAATTCTCATGCCATTGATGTGCACCCTATTGTTTCTAAATGTGTGGGAAATTTTGATAGCCAAATCTTCAGAGATTCCATAGAATTTGTCTAAAAATGGCATAAACCCTCAATCTTCAAAGAATTGCAACACTTCTGGAATCTCTCGAAAGATGGTAGTATCTGCTAGTTCCATTTTTATCTTTCGTCCCATTTTTTTTTCTTGCTATGCTAAAAATACTACTCACCTCTACTGCTACAGCCATCCGCTAGGTCACTGGTTTCTGGTTTCTGTAGAATTACAGGGTTTTCTCTTTGGATTTGCAATGTTTTTTTCTTCTTAGAAAATAAATTCTTGTAATCATGTTGCATCAATGATTACATCTTTCGAATGAAGAGTGGCACACTTCCCTATTTCTAACTTGGACACTTGTCCATCAATCATTGGATAGATGTCCTTTTCGTCAAATCTCTTTACTTCATCTGATATGCACACGATTTTCCCACATGCATGGTTATCAACAACGAATGATGGTGGCATGTTATTAGTTATTTTCCCCATGATTTCGTACTTCCTTGAGATGAGACAAATCTCACCGTGAACCAGCTGACATGTGTCAATGATCACATGGAGTCAAAAATTTTATTGATCGTGTCTTTTCTCCCTCCTTGGATGCCACGTGGAAACATAACATTAAGTGCTCATTTCGAAGATTAAATTTCATTCCGAAGATAATTTTTATTTTGAATACAAAGGTTCACTCCGAAGACAAAGCAAGACTTGTCATTCCGAAGATAGTTTTCAATCCGAAGACAAGGCTAGACTTGTCATTTTGAAGACAATTTTCAATCAAAATACAAGGCTGGACTTGTCATTCCCAATCCAAAGACAAGGCTAGACTTTTCATTCCGAAGACAATTTTTAATCTGAAGATACAATGCAGTAGTCATTCCATAGATACAATGCAACAGTTATTCCAAAGATACAACAGAAACCAACATTCTTCTTTTAAAACATGTTTTTCTTATGCCAACTCTTATGAACACTTCTATACTAACGGTTAATTGTCATATACTATATATCAAATATTTACAATGAGAAAAGTGCAAGAAACATATACCTAGTTAAAACAAGTTAATGCAAGTTTTTGAAAGATGGTTGTTTTTATTGATGATCTGTTGAGACTTACTGCAATACTTCAAAAAAAAATGTAGTTGGTGAATTTTTACAATGGTGACTCAAAATTTTTCAAGGTTATGCATGCCAAAAAACTGGTTTTCATGCATACCAACTCAATAGTGCCTTAGAAAAAGGTTTTCACTGCTGAGTTATTCATTTTTCTCTCTTTTTTTTTTTTTTTTTACCTCTCCTTTTCTCTTTTTTTTTTTTATATTCTGATTATGCCCATGAAGGAATTCACAACCAAAATTTATTCACCTTTTTTGTTTTCTAATTTTTCTAATTTTTTTTTTTCTTGAAATCCATGATTATGCTCAATTTGTGGTAATTGTTGTGGAAGAGGGAATCTCTTCTACTTGTTATGCATCCAAGCTATCAAGTTGTTGCAAGAAATCCTCCCTAGTCAGAGGTGTATGGTACACTCGAAGGCGATGTCCATTCACTACCAAATTTCTCCATGAATCATCAATGGGAGATAGGCGAGCTACTCCATTGCCAAATACTTATTCAATCTGGTATGGTCCAAGCCATCTAGTCCTTAGTTTTCCAAAGAAGTCCACATAGTGAGAATCAAACAACAAATCCCAATCTCCTTGCTAAAATTTTCTCTATTGCAGGTGGCCATCATGCCACAGCTTCCTCTGCTCCTGAATTACTTCAGTTTGGTGTAGAGCATCCAACCGAAGTTCATCCAATGCATTCAACTATAGAATCTTGTTCGCCTATGCCTGTGACAATTCAATTCTTATTTCCAATGCTATGCACAATGTTAGTAGCTCAAATTCAATAGGTAGGAGGGACTTTTTACCAAAAACCAGTTCATAAGGTGTGAATCTAGTAGTGGATTTCCAAGTAGTATTGTAAGCCCAAACTACTTCAGGTAATTTATCTAGCCAGTTTCTCCTATGAACAACTACTATTTTCATCAATATCCGTTCCAATTCTCTGTTTGTTACCTCAACTTGGCCATTTTCTTATGGGTGGTAAGGTGATGATTTCCTATGTTTGATTTCATACAACTCTATAAAAGCCTCAATAACTTTAGATGCAAATTGAGGTCCTTGGTTTGTGGTGATAGACCGTGGAGCTCCAAATCTCTAAAAAATTTGGTTATACAAGAAATCAGTGACCTTATCTTCACAAGCATGTTTGGAATTATGCACCTCTACCCACTTTGTCAGGTAATCAGTGCATACCAGAATATACATTTTTCCTTGAGAAGGTGGATCAATAGGTCCCACAAAATCAAGCCCCCACCTCTCAAATGGTTCTAAAACCACTTGAGGCTGTAGTGGCATTTCATTTGTGTGAGAAGGTTTCCCAATTATTTGGCATGCATCACAATGCCTGATGTACTTTTTCACATCCTTGTGAAGAGATGGCCAATAATATCATGTTCCTAAAATTTTCCTAATTATGCTTTTTATAGAATAGTGTCCACCGGAGGGTTCATCATGACAAGCCCAAAGGATATCATATGCCTCATCCTTTTGGATGCACCTACGTAAAACATGGTCAAGAAAACTCTTGAAAAGTATACCTTAAATCCATTCAAAAGAAGAGCTCTGTTTTATCAATTGTTTTCTTTGTTTGGAAGTAAAATGTGGGGGAACTTTCCTTGTGACCAAATAGTTGGCTATATCTGCAAACCAAGGTGATTGGACAGATATAGAAAATAATTTTTCATCAGGAAAAGTGTCCTCCACTAATTCCCCTTCCTCTGTGTTTTGAAACCTGGACAAAAAATTTGCTACAACATTAGCTTTTCTTGGTTTATTGATTATTGTGATATCAAATTCCTACAGCAATAGTAACCAACAAATAATACTTGCACTCACCATAGGCTTATTCATCAAATATTTAATGGTTGTGTGATCTGTGTGAATGAATATTTTATAACCTGTGATGTAATGCCTAAATTTATTGATGGCATAGATTACTGCCAAAAATTCTTTCTCAGTTGTGGTATAATTTTTCAGCTCCTATCAAGTTATTGCTAATGTAGTAGATAGCATAGTGTTCACCATTGTTGATTTGTCCCAATGTTGCTTCAATTGTGGTATTGGAAACATCAGTCTGTATGTGGAATGGTAATGTCCAGTTAGGTCCTCTTAACATAGGTGGAGTTACTAATTTTTCTTTCAGAGATTCAAATGATTCCTGACACTTTATAGTCCAGGAGAATTCAGAATCTTTAGTCAATAGGGCAAACATGGGATGGCCTATTGTGCTAAAGCTGGGAATATACATGCAGTAAAAACCAATGTGTCCTAGGAATCTTCTGACATCATTCTGAGTTTTAGGAGGGAGAAGGTTCTTGATAATTTCCACCTTCTTTGGATCAACCTGGATCCCTTGAGGAGAGATGTGATGACCAAGAACTATTCCTTCCTCCATCATCATAAAAAATTTTTCTGGATTTAAGGATAACTGGTAGGTTTCACAGCAAGTTAAAACTTTATCAAGGTGTTCCAATGTAAAGTCAAAATTTTGTCCATAGACTGTGAAATCATTCAGGTATATTTCAACACTATTGGTAGTCAGATCAAAAAATATGGCTAACACTGCTCGCTGAAATGTTGTTGGGGCATTACACAAACCAAAAGGTAAGACCCTATAGGCAAATGTTCCCCATGGATAGGTAAAGGTATTTTTCTCTTGATATTTAGGTGCAACCTGAATTTGATTATATCCACTAAATCCATCAAGAAAACAAAAATATTTCTTTCCAACAAGAGTATCTAACACCTAATCTATGAATGGCAATGGAAAATGATCTTTGTATGTCACTTTGTTCATTTCTCTATAGTCTATACATACTCTCATTTTTCCATTTTTCTTAGGCACTATAACCAATGGAGAGACCCACCAACTATCAAAAATTGGGTAAATGAATCCTACTTCCAAAAGTTTTTTTAATTTCTTCTTTCACAATATCCCTCAAGGTAGGATTCAGCCTTCTTTAAGGCTGTCTTACAGGCTTGACATCTTCAGTATAAATTCTATGAGTACATACATCAGGGTGAATCCCTGACATATCTTTGTAATCCCAAGCAAAAGCATGGATATTCTTTTGTAAAACAACTATCAATTTTTCTTCCTCTTCCCTAGTAAGCTGGCTATTTATGTTCAAAAATTTTCCTTGTTGGACTTCTATTTGTTTTGTATTTGGAAGGACTGAATTTAATCCTTCATAATTGTTGACTAGGGAATTAAGAGGACAATTATGAGATGGGAGGACATAAAAAGTTTATGTCTCATTGATTTCTGATGGAAGCATATCCTGTATGGAACAATGAGAAGGGAAGATCAAGTGATGGTGCCACCCATGTGGTAGTGAAACAGATGTTTCCTATGATGGTATAGATGGCCTTTCTTCAAAAATTTGACCTTCTTCTCTCACTAGAAATTGATTGATATCGGCTTGTTCCTCTTCTAACCCTTGTTCATGCAAAACATTCATTAGGACTATTTCATTTTCTAAAATTTTTGTGTCATGGAGGTCTTCTATGTGTTCCCTTACTACCAAGGTGGATAGTGTCAAAATAACCTCTTCTGGTTCTTCATCTAAGTCAGGAAACCATATCTGACCTGTGAAATTGCTTAAAGGTCTTGCAGGAGGATATAGAGAAATTTGTTTTAGGTCAATACCATTTGAAATTATCATTTTTCTAGATCTACAGTCTATAAAGGCTACTGTAGTTGCAAGCCAAGGTCTTCCTAGGATAATGGGATAGCCATTTGCTGAGTTTCTTGGCTATAAAACCAAAAAATCTGTAAGGTATTCCCAAGAAGAAACTTCTATAGGGACATCTTCAATGATACCTTCAGGTTTTGCAACTAACCTATCAGCCATTTCTAAAACTATGAATGTGGGCTAAGATGTTTGATCTATAATTGTTCCATTGTATCCTTGGTCATGATATTTTTTGCATCTCCTAGATCAACTAAGACGTTTGATATTGGTACTGAGATTATGATCACTGTGATAATTGGAATTCCTAGGTCACTATACTTTGGAGGTACTAGTTTTCCTAATAAGAGATCAGCTATCTTTCCTTCAACATGAACAATTTTAGGAAATTCTTTCTTTTTTCTTCCTGCTCTTTTGTTGCACAAATATCAGACAGATATTTTAATCATAGGTATATCCTTAATGGCTTGCAATAAGGGTAGTGATATGGTTAATTTTTTGAGTTCTTTCACTAACTCTAATTCAAAATTTTCTTCTGTAGTGTTAAGTATCTTAGGCTATGGAATTATCCCTGATGAAGGTAACTGTTTTGTCTATGGTTCTATTTTTTCTTCTTCTTTTTTTGTTGTTGGTTTGACTTTTCTTGGTTCAATAGGTTCTTGAATTTCATCTTCTTTCACTTCAATTATAACAGGTTCAGGTAAAACTTTCCCTAAACATAGTTGTATGTTGCTACAATCTAGAATTTGCATATCTAAATTTTCTTCAGAATCAGCCATGTAGGCAGGAGATGCCTACCTTATGTTATTTGGATTTATGACAGGTTGAGCAGGTAATTGAGGTTGTTTCACCTGTTGCATTTATTTATTTAGTTGTCCTTGAAAATTTTGATTTGGTGCAGGCAGCAAATTCTGAGTTTGACCTTGATTTTTTTATTACCTTGGATAGGACTGGTATTGTTGACCCCACTGTTGTTGATTTTACATCCAAGATGGATTACTTTGATTTTGAGTCCATGGTGGGTTATTTTGATTCCATGATGGGTTATTCTAGTTTTGATTCCAGGATGGATTATTCCAACCTATTTGTGGCCATTCTTGAGAATTTTTCCATTGAGAATAATTCCAAGGATGTTGGGGTGGTTCTGATTGTCCCCAAGACATGTTTCCATGGTTGTTTCCCCAATTTGTAGGAAAATGAGAGGTATTTTGATACTGTTGAAATTTTCCACCTTGTCTTGGTCCCACATAATTGATTTCTTCTATTTGAGTTTCTAGGACAATTTTTAGTTGTGGTAGCAGATGACATTTTTTAGTCAAATGTCCTTTAGAGAAAATACTACAAATGGCTAAAATGGATGTCTTGTTTAGAGGACATTCCTATAAGGCATGTTTATTTATGCATCTTGGGAAATGAATTGCTAAAGGTTATGTGGTTTTTGCTTTAGTAGACATTTCTCCCAGAGCTGTGTTTAATTGTACCAGGATATCAGTCTTAAAATTTGCAAGTTCCTCTATTAGGTCCTTCACATCAGTGCCATTTGTACTCTTTTTATTTCTTTTCTGCCTAGTGCGAGAGTAATTTCTATAAATATCCACAATATCATCCATATTACGAGTACTTACATCCCCATTTCCCATAAAATCTAATACCTCTTTGGATTCATCTTGTAATCCTCTTAGAAAAATTATTTTGCACAATTCTGATTCTCCTAGTCCACGCCTTCTTTGAACAAACACAAATCTATCAAGGTAATCTTCTAATGTTTCATCATATTCTTGTTTAATTCTGAAAAACTCATCTTTCTTGTTCCTTACTCGACAATACTCTTGATACTTGTCTAAAAATGTAGTCTCCATTTGATCCCAAGTTGGGATGGAATTTGGTTGTAATCTCATGAACCAGCATAATGTTGAGTCCTTGAGTGTTGAAGGAAAAATCTTGAGTTTCTGATTATCATTTATATAGTCATAGGGTTGACACACTACTTTGAACTCAAATAGGAACTAATCAGGATCTTCAGATGCAACACCCCAAAAGGTTGGAAGCACTGAAGGTGAGATTGTTTTCATGGGAGAGTTCTGTGTGGGATTCAGAAGAATAGGATATTCAAATGTTCTAGGAGGTTGGAGCACATCTTGATCATCTTGATCATTTTCATTATGGACACGGCCATGCTGGTCATCCCCATATGGATTGCCTCTTTCTGCCATAATTTCTTGTTCTTCAAAGACAGTTAAACCTATCCAAAATTTTTTCTCAAGAGGTCCAAAACCTTCTATTGATAATGAGTCTGGTAATTTTTCTTGCTCAGGATATTCTGATGATGATGAAGCTGGTGGTTTTTGTTTTAGTTTTTTTGGTAGTTCAAACATAGGTGATTCACCCCTTAGGCATGAAGATCTTCCTAATGGAATAATCCAGGGATATATTTGGATAATTTTGCCTTCTTCATCCCTAGGCCTACTCATTCATGCCTACTTCTTAATGAAATAAATTATAAGTCAATAATTGTTACTTAACCAGCTGTTATATATAGATTTTACCTTGAATTTTAATAACTTAGTCTAATTAACAACTATTGAAATGTTGGCACCTTCTAACAACACTCTCCCTAGCAACGATGCCAAAATTATGTACTGTCATTAAGCACATCATTAATTATCAATGAATTTGTCAATCCATGGCAATGTACAAGGATATCTACGAAAGGAGTGAACAGGGCTATAATTTAAGGTCAATTGGGAACAGTAAGTCTTATTGGTGGAACTGATTGTGTGGGGGCTTTTAGGTCTCTTCTACCTCTAAATTGTATAAATTGAACTTTAATATAATTGCAAGAATGAATACTAATTGTTGATTACAAAAATGAAACCTTAGTTATAGTTGCAAGAATGAAATCTGATTAAATTACAGAATTAAAACCCTAGTTACAATTGTAAAATTGGAAACCTAATTATAGTTGCAAAATTAAAGTCTATTTACTCTTGCAATAATTAAAACTAAAATTAAGTCCTATCAATGCTTTATAACATAAGGTTGTCAATATTCTGTGCAGGGGTTGACAACAAAAACAATAATGCAAGAAAATTACAGAAAACTGTAAATTGTTGGAAATGAAAATTATAGTAAATTGAAAAGTTGTTGGAAAGAAAAAAGACTAATCAGATCTACTGCTAATCACATAATAAAAGTATCTTCAATGGAAAATAAATGATTAGGACTGAAATGGATGTTAACTACTACAAAAGAATGAAATTGACAAGTTTCATAGCTTATTCTGTTGCAACAAAATCAGAACAAAACCTGTCTATTAGTCCTCCTCCTAGGTCTAGAAGTGGCCAACTTCCTTTTATAGAAGAAGGTATGAGTTCCTCTATCTCTAAATATTACTCACACTCAAACATAATAGAATGAATAGAAAAACTTGTACTTTATTGATTCAGAACATGATTACAAATTTGCTGCTAAAACTCGTTACGTAAGCTGTAATGAGTCTCGCTTTCTCGCTTATTCTCTATCTATATTTTCTCTACTACTATTTTTATTGTTATTATTATTATTAGCTCAACATGGACGGGAGCTATCTTTTATAGATGCCTAAAATCTAATTACAACAAAAAATATACTCTGCAAATCAATTCCTGTTATTCTGCAGTATTCCTTGGGTTTATCCTAGAAGAGGATATTTTCTATAAATTGTGGCTTTGGATGGCAAGGACGAAAAAGTTAGATGGAAGATATTTTACTTTAACCTCCTCAACCTTCTTTCCCTTTTTCCACTATCAGAAATCATTTAATAGGTCAAAAAGTGCTTTCTATTCTCAATCTGAAACTAAGTGGCTCAATCTGAAGATATTCGCTCAATCTGAAGAGACTGTATTTCTCAATCCAAAGATCTTCATAATGAACAATTATGTACTCTTCAATTGATTTCAACTACATTTCTTAGGTGGATTAGTCCTCAGTATCAGATTTCAATAGCCTTCATTTCTCTTCATGTGTGAATTCCATGCCTTACCATTCATTGGTAGTTGGCTAGAATTTACACAGGAAAATCAGTTTCTGCTGCACAGTAACAGTTCTTTGCACTATTTTCTAAATTCAAAGAAATTGATGCTTGAGAAACATAAAAATAATAATAGTAAAGTGTTGCTATCAGCCTAAGCATATCCCTTATGTAACAGGTCATGGCAAAGTGACATAAAACTACACAAAAACTGTAAAAATCATCATATAATATTTCAAAAACATAAATCATGCAAACAATTAATACACAACATATTAGATCAACTTAACTAGTATATAAAGTAAATCACAGAGTTTTAGGCAAGTTTTAGTTGTTCAAAACATGCTATGATGGAGGCATTTCCAGGCCTCATCAAGTGTGAAGCAGAACACAACAAAACAAACCAAGGGTGTAGTGAAATGGAGTTAAAGCATTGAGGTGAAACTATTATTTAAATTTGTACACCATTCAACTGTGTAAGGAAAACATTTAAAACACTATCATAAAACCAATAAACACTTGCATTTGGAGAAGCCTTGAAAGACATATCCTAGGATATCTTTTGTCACCAATTTCTGAAGTGAAGGATCGCCAATCAAGAAAAATGTTAGTATTGGTCAAAGAGGGCTATGACTTCCCATGAGATCTATGCAACACATAGCTACAAATCTACCGACACACAACATTAAAGGACGACTGAGGTAAAGTCTTATCTTTATGCTTCTTTTTAACATATATTTTTGGAGTTATAAGGGAATATTTTATCTATTGTAATATTCAACATTAGATATTCATTAAAGCAAGCATACTTCAGATTTATTAATATTATCCAAAGTTATCAAGGAGAAATAAGGGTTATTATTGAAATTTAAATTACTTGCAAATATTATTTTCTAATTTTTCCAAATTTGGGAGTTATAAGGAATACAACATCAAATTTAGAAATTGGAAATTAGAAAACATTAAAAGGGGTATTTAAAGAGGTTTATTAAAGTTTTCAAAGGTTGATATTTTTATAATAGTGTTGTCTCAAAACACTTAAAGGAAGAAAAATAAATCCAACTTCAAAACCTCTTCAAAGAATTGAAAATAGTGCTTAGTGCAATAGGAAATAAGGAGATAGAAAAGTTATTTTTTGTATTTACAAAATTTTATAAAATCAACTTAAAATTGAACTACAATTTACAAAAGCACTATATTGATCATTTATCCAATCCAAAACATCCTATGGAGTCATAAGGTATTCTTCAAAACTTGATAATATTAGCATCTATCATTATCAAGATCTGAATTCATTCACTATGGATTATCGGTATATAGACTTAGGAGCAAGCAAGCATATGACTAGGAAAATTCATTGGTTCAATTATTTAAAAAAGTACATGAGAACCCCGTTGCTGTAGCAAACATCAATACATATGAGGTAAAAGGAATAAAAAAATATTTTGATAAATTGAGGATATGGAAAAGGAATAATAAATAATGTACTATATGTTCCAGGATTGACTACTAATCTACTTTATGTTTCTCAATTCATGGATCAAAACATAATTGTTGAGTTCAAAGTTTTCAATTACAAAAACAATGTCACATCTCTAGGCAAGGAAAAAGGATAACATCGTGTTCCTACAAAATTGATCTATTTGTTCTAGACACTATTACTCACTCAACACTTTCGGTCAAAGATTTAGATCTATGGCACAAACATCTAGGACATATAAGTGAAACTTCAATAAAGGAATTATTAAAATATCAAATGGTTTAAGTATTACCCAACTTATCTCTAGAGACTAATGTATGTCCAGAATGTTTAGTAGGAAAACAACACAGAATTCCTTTCAAACTACATCAACATAGATCCCAAAACCTCTAGAGGTAGTAGATACATATTTATGTGGGCCAATGAGAGTTGATAGTTTTGGAGGACATAAATACTTTTAGTTATTTTTTGATGATCACACTAGGAAAATGTGGGTATACTTCATGAAATACAAGTTAGATACATTTAGTCATTTCAAACAATTTCAAACTCAAAGTAGAAAAAGAATTAGGAAAGACTATAAAAGCACTTTGTTCAGATAGAGGAGGAGAATTTACTTCTAAAGAGTTTGACTCATTTTTAGAAGATAATAGAATTAAAATAAAACTCCCCACAACATATTCACCTCAATAGAATGGAATTGCAGAAAGAAGAAACATGTCAATAATGGAAATTGTTAGGTGCATGTTGAAAGAGGCACAACTTGATCATCAATATTGGGTAGAAGTGGTACAAAAAAAATTCTAGATACAAAATAGTCTACCTACAAGAGTACTCAAACATATTACACCAAAATAAACATGGTCAAGACAAAATCCCAACATAGAAAAATTAAAAATATTTGGATGTAAAGACTATATGCATATTCCAAAATAAAAAAAGACTAAACTAGATGACAAAACCATGTCAAGGATATTCGTTGGTTATGATAATATATTTGTAGGATACATAATTCTAGATCCATATAAAAAAAAGGTCTACATTAGTAGAGATGTAGTCTTTGATGAAAAATTTAAAGTTGACATAGGAAAATCTAATGGTGACACAGAAGTTCTTCTAGATTTTTCCGAAGAAGATACAATAAGTGAATAATTAGAATTATAATCTAAATAACATGGCATAAAATCTCCTAGAAGAGAACCAATATGGCTCAGATATACACTCAGAGAAGCAAATCTAGAAAGGATGACAGATCTTACCACTACAAGACCTCAAACTCGTAGTATAACTATAATGAACAGAGGAATGTTGGGTAAAATAGCAGACCAAAATCAACACTATAGGTACTAAATTATTCACACTAGAAAGCAGCCATGGAATCTGAATATATATCACTTCAAAAGAATAAAACATGGAATCTAGTGGAATTACCCCTAGGAAAAAGGGTAGTAGGATGTAAATGGGTTTACAAGGTTAAATACAAAGTAGATAGAACACTAGACAAATACAAGGCTCATTTAGTGGCCAAAGGATATACTCAAATAGAAGGAATAAACTAAGAAGAAAAATTCATACCAACAACAAGTATGACTACTATCAAAATGGTCTACGTACTAGCGGTACATCAGGGATGGAAACTTCATCAGATGGACGTAAAAAGTACCTTTCTTAATGGTGACTTAGAAGAAATCTATTTATCACAACTAGAAGGCTTTATCACTCAGGGACATGAAGATAAGGTATGCAAATTAAATAAATATTTATATGGTTTATATAAATCTCCCAAAGCCTAGAATATAAAGATAAAAAATCATCTACTACAACATAACTTCAAAAGAAGTTCATCGGACCCTAGTTTATATACCAAGAAAATTGGAAATGATATCCTGATTCTCATAGTATATGTTGATGACATTGTGATTACTATAAGCTTAGATAAATTGATAAGATATATCAAAAAGGATCTATAAAAGGTATTTCAAATGATAGATCTAGGGTTAATGAGTTACTGTCTTGGTCTAGAGATTTATCAAGAAGAGGACATAATAGTAATCACTCAATCAAAATATGCAAAAGCCCTTCTGGAAAAATATAGAATGATAGAATGTAAGCCTAAAGATACACCAATGGAACAAGGGATTCAAATATACAAGAATTATGAAACACCACTGGTTTCAATGACATTATATCATTAGTTAATTGGAATTCTTCTATTCTTAACAAACAATCATCTAGATATTGCTTTTGCAGTAAATTATATATCATGGTTCATACAAAGAACTAAAGGAAAGTCATTGGAAAGCTACAAAAGGATACTGTAATATATCAAGAAGACTACAGAATATGGACTAACCTATTTAAAATATGTCAAAGTATTTTTTCTATAGGGATACTCAGATTTAGACTATCCTGGATCCATTGATTATAGAAAATCTACCTCAGGATATGTCTTCTACCTCGTATCAGGACCCATATCTTAGCGCAACAAGAAACATTATATAGTAGCACATTTGTCAAATGAAGCAAAATATCGAGCAACAATAGATATCACCTGTGAAGCTTTATGGCTACAATACATACTAGCTAACATGGGAATTAAATGAACTCCAACCATGATATTCTATGTCAATCAAGGAGTATTGAACCTAATCAAGAATTTGATCATACATTAAAGAACAAAGCATATTGAAGCACAATGTCATTTCATCAGGGAAAAATTTCAAAATAAACATATCATCCTTGAGTATGTGCCTACAGAAGATTAAATAGCAGACATATTTACAAAAGCACTTGGAAAGATCAAATTAAAAAAATTTAGAGATCATCTATGCAATTCAAAAGAACCTCATACCAATGTATAGAAGATAGACTGTAAGGAACTGAAGGTCTCGGTTGATGAATAAAATATGGTGGGAGTAGGATCGTGAGAAAATGTAAGAATGAGAGCGAAAGTGAGAGCAGGGGTGGGAGTGGGCACGACCTCTGGGTCCGGTCCTGTAGGTTTTTCTATGGGATTCAGGGTAGATGTGGGACCTAGGCAGTCAGGTGTCTAGGGTGGGGAGGAATCTTGGGCACTGAGCCTCATGCCAGCAAAGACGCGAGTGTAGTCCTTGGGAAAAATCCTCTTGAAAAAGCCCAGGGCTCTACCCTAGGGGGGCCCAAACCCTCTTTCTGGCAGATATTTTTTGGCACAAGCGGCTAGCCTCAGGCTCTGGGATCAAGGATTTCTATCAAAGGGACACACATTTTCATCCATGAAAATGTCTTCTCGACCTTCGTGTCAGGATCCTCCTTTTCCCTGGTTGAAAAATTCATAGGGGGGTGCCCAAACATGGAAACCATCTGACACTGGGCAGCTTCCAAATGGAAAATATTAGGACACATGCAGCTAGTCACCCTGACCAAGGGTTTCTTCCTCATTAAGCTCAACAATAGCGATGACTCCAGTAGGATTATCATAGGTGGACCCTGGTTCTTAGGGTGCAAAAACCTCTTCCTCAGGTGCTATGAAGCTGAATTTAATCCCAGCACCCAGAGAATTAACTTCTCCCTTATATGGGTTCGTCTCCCTGAGTTCCCCTTCCATTTGTGGCAAGAGGACATCCTGAGGCTCATTGTGCAAGCTATTGGTGAGCTTGTTGCCTTTGATCCTACTACCAAGGTAGGCTCCCACATGGTTAATTATAGGATCTGTGTTAATGTGAACCTCAAATTAGAACTTCCTTCTTCTGTCATTATCTCTTCAGAATCCTACTTCTGGTGCCAAGCCTTGGTCTATGAAAATAAACCTACCTTTTTCCCTTTATGCGGCTCTCAGGAGCACCTTCCCCACCAATGCCCCACTTCTAAGAAGGCAGAAGCATCTCACCCTGATGATTCCCCTCATCGATATAGCAGGGTTCCCTCTCAAGGGCCCCCCCATGGTGGACGCAGTTTCTAGGCTTGGCATGAAAAAGAATTAGATCCAATTATTGCAGGGGAAACTAGGTGGACCCCAACCTGCTGTCTAATTAAAACTAGGTATGTAGCACCACCATACTTTTTTTTTATATTCTATTAGATCCTTTGAGGTGTGTAGAGGAAATCCCCTTCTAGGTCATTGATCCTTCTATCCACCCTTGCCCTCAGGTAGCCCTGCAGGCTGACCTTGGCCTTGTTTGTTATGAGGAAGCCCCCTCCCAGACCTGTGACTCATTTGGCCTCCCCAAATCCCAACCATAACCCCTAGTAAACCCCTCCCCCTCCCTGGTGGGCAAGGTGACCAACCCTCCCCCCCGTATTCTCCATCTCAATCCCCTTCCCCCATTCCTTTGTTCCCCTCATCTCAAACTCCTTCAGAGTGTAGCTCCAATAGGTCTGTAAAACATGATGTTGGAAGTTCCTAGTCTGATCCCAAAGAATTTAGCCCCAAGCGGACCCGCAGCAGGAATTTTGCCACATAATTTTGTAGCAAAAAGAAGATAGGGCACCCCACCCTTGGTGACTTGCGCAATAATTTCACTAAGGATGATATAGCTAATGGCACCCATGCGACCCTCCTCGATGACTTTGTGAGCTTCTCAAAATCAAAAAACCTAAGATCCAAACCCCCTGCCTAGCAAGGGAAGGGAGGAAAGTGAATACCCAAGGGTTTCAAATGAAGCTCATCACCTAGAATGTCAAGGGGCTCAACGGTGCCCTAAGAAATGAATTCTTGTGCAGCTTTGCAAGGACCACAGGTCATCAGTCCTCATCCTTCAAGATACCAAACTCGATGAAGCATACTCTTCTAGGGTCACCAAATTTATCTAGAGAAATTGTGATTTTCTATCCACACTGGCATCTGGCACCATTGGGTGTCTTCTGTATCTATGGGACCCGTGCTCCTTTGAAGGGAGACTTATCTCGTCGTCCCCCAGAATCACTAACATCCTAATCTACTGTTTGAAGTTTGGATAGTCTTGGATTCTTTCCAATATTTATGCCCCCAATAGCCCGAATGAGAGATCTACATTATAGAATGAAATTAGCATCATGATGGAGGCGTTTGCTCCTCTCCCCTAAATTCTCATGGGATATTTCAATAGTCCCCTCTTCTCCTCTGATAAGAGCGAGAGATTAGATGCTCCAACTAAAAGCATGGAAGATTTTGGGGCCTTCGTTGATACTAATGAGCTCATGGAAGTCCACCTAAAAGGAGCTAAGTACACTTGGAAAAATAGAAGAGCAGAAGCCCACCCCATCTAGGTCAGATTATATAGAGTTTTCCTATCTAGAGAAGCCATCCCCTTGTTTGCTTATGCAACATTGCTGGCCCTCCCCAAAGTTGGATTGGATCATAGCTCCCTCCTATTTGAAGCTAGTAAGCATCCTCCCCATAAGCGCCCATTTCATTTTGATTCCATGTGGCTACATCACCCTAAATTCAGGGCCCAGGTTGACATCTGGTGGGATTTCCCAGTCACAGGTCGCCCTACTGAGCAAATCTATCAAAAGCTAAGACTTCTCAAAGATAATCTCAAGGTCTATAATAGGGAGGTGCTTGGCAACAACTTCAAGAGCAAATATTTACTAAAGAAAAAACTAGAATTCTTGAACTCATATTTTAAGATGGCTTCCAGGACCCAGGCGCCAGGGAAGAGGAACGCTCAGTCCTAGCCGTGTACCACAATGTTTTAGCTAGGGAAGACACCTTCTGGAGGTAGAAATTGAGGGCCCTTTGTCTCCAAGATGGTGATGCCAACACCAAGTTTTTCCACACCTTGAATCTAAAAAATCGAAGCTTAAACAGAATCCCTGAGCTTGTTTGTAGTGATGGCAAGATTACCAAAGATGAGGAGGACATCAGAGCTAAGGTCATCATATTATTTTAGGAGCTCCTCGATGACGATCCCAGTTGTCCCCTAATATGCATCGAGAAAATTAAAAAAATGCTTCTTATGGTCTGGCAGTGATAACAAGAAAAGGATTCCCTTGGTTTCCTGGTCCCTAGTCTGCCACCCAAAATGGGATGGAGGCATTGGGCTCAGATGGGTCTCCCTCATGAACAAAGCCCTCCTTGCCAAGCATGCTTGGAAGATGTTCACCAATGCCTTGGCTGAGTGGGTCAGCATTGTGCATAGAAAATATATTCATCAACACCCTTTCCTCAGTAACTTCCATCCTAGAGATGGATTGGCCTTATGGAAATCCCTAACCCTCATGAAGGAAATTATTCGAAAAGGCACCAGATGGAACCTTGGTGATGGGGATAAGATCGATTTTTGGGATGATAGGTGGATTTAAGACGAGGCCCTGAGTGCTGACAATGACCTTCGGGTCCTGAAACTAACCCTTGTGGACTCCAAAGGATCCAAAGCATCTGACTACTTCGTTAGGGACTAGGGAAGAGCCATCTGGGGGCATATCATGGACCTCCATCACTCGATCCAAGAGTCTAGGCTCCAATGACTCCTCATGACTACCATCATTCCTTCTAGCAGGGGGAGGATAGATGTGTCTAGCATGGTATCAGTAGTGGCTCCTTCTCGGTCAAATAAACTTACACTCTCCAAAGGGACCCATCAAAGGCTCTCTTCTTGATCAAGCAGGTGTGGGCCAATAAGCTAATCCCCAAGATTAGCTATTTTGATTGGATGACCATTCAAAATAAGATCCTAACCATTAAGAACCTGGCTAGGAGGGAATTCCAAATCTCGAATAGATGCTACCTCTAACGTGCTACCTGGGATTCCACCAACTATATCTTCCTTAGATGCTCGTTCTCCTCCAAGGCCCTTGATCACCTCCTCACCATGTTCTCCATCTAGTGGGTTCCCCCCAATTCCATCATTGACCTCTTTTCCCAATGGTCTAATCTCTTCGACCACCCCACCCTCGACTCCCTATGGACCTTCTATCTTCCCTAATTTCTCTGGCAGATCTAGCTTGAGCACAACAATAGAGCCTTCTCCTCCCTGGCCTGTATCCCCTAGTCAGTGGTTGCCAAATTGGTTGCCTTCATCCTAGAGAACTCTCGTTCCCTTCTCCCGAGTGGACCTCCCTAGAATGAGAGTGAGTCTTCCATCATCATCTCCCTCAGAGTTCAGATGCCCCTCCCTGGCCCCCTGTCTCCTCCCCTAGAGCCGTGATAAGGTGGACAGCTCGCCCTCCGGGTGGGTCAAACTCAATTTTGATGGAGCCTCCAAGGGAAATATTGGTCCCTTTGGAGAAGGCGGGGCCATTCGAGACCACAACAAGACCCTGATATTGGCTTACACTGAGTCTCTTGGTATGCAAACTAAAAACTTCATGGAAGTAGCGATGCTCCTTTGTGGGTTACTCACCCTTCAGGAGGGCCCCAACAAAGTGATCATCAAGGGCGACTCCGTCAACATCATCAAGGCCGCTCTCAGACATAGGGACAAATCATGGTGTATTTCCAATATCATCCAAGAATTTTGAGCCATCCTCAAGGGCCTCCCCCATCATTCCATCTAGCATGTATTTAGAGAAGGAAATAGGGTGGTCGATTCCTTGGCTAATTTAGCAGCCTCTTTGGAAGAGCTCTGCATCTAGACCAACGATTTTCTAGTCAATATGGTGCAAGCAATGTCCTAAGACCTCCCCAATATCAATGACACTCTAGACATATAGACTCCCTGCTCTTTAGGCTAGGGTTACTTGGCACCCCGTGCACACGTGGGGCATTTATTTTTTTGTCATCTCCTCCTTGGTGGAAGGTTCCAACGGTCTCCCTGACTGAGGCCACACTAGTCTAAAAATTTGGTAGCTTACTATGTTGGGTGTCTTCCTCCCAAGTATCCATGTCAGAGCTAGCTCAGACCCAACTTCAGTAGGTTGCATCCCCATTGGCCTCGTTTTCAGATCCTCATTTGGTCTCATGCCACGTCAAGTCGAGTGCCTCACCATTGCCATCGTGCCCTTTGATCATCATGACCTAGTAGCCTGGGAGTGGCAACTGTTCATGGGTGGCCAACCCACAAAGCCACCTCTGATGGAATGCTACATGGAACTCATCCATTGACCCCCTCCCCTTAACTACCATGACTTCCACCCTTCTCGTTGGCCTTGCCTCACTCCGCTCATGTCTCCCCCTACCCTAGACATTGATTTTTGATGCTTACGGTCTTTCATCACCTCTTCAGCTTCCTCCATTCACCTTTATATTCCTCTAAGCCCTACCACCTCTATTCCTTCTAGCCACTTACCCCCCGTTATCTCATGGCATGTGAATTATCTATCTGGCCCCGCCCCCCTCCGTTGCTCTCTGCCTTTGTTGACCTGGGCACCCACCATGTCGATTCCTAAATCAATTTTCATCGAGCCCTTGAACCTCACTCTGAGTGAGTCAGCAAGGTCTTCATATACACAAAGCATTACATCACTTTTCTTCATAAATTTATAGGGCCCGATGAGGAAATTACATAGACCTTTCAGGACACTTGGAATGATGATGAGGTCCAGGTGAAAGGTCTGCATTTCAGGGTTACTACATAATTTTTGTACGAGGTCTCTGGGATTCATCATGAGGAGGAGGGGAGGTTTATTCGCTATGATAAACATAATTGGGACAAGGAGCTCTCCTACTTCTCGAAGAACAAATGGGACAAGACTACCCTATTTAGGTCTGACCTTCCTAAACCCTTTGATGAAGCCATAGTTCCTGTGATGCAATTCATCATTTGTGATGACCTATACTAGAAGTTGTTTAGCTTCCACTTAAGCTTCATCAACCACCTCTGTGGTGCCACCATTTTGAGCACTACCCACTTTATGTTTTACTCCCTTGGCCTTGCCATTGACAGGGCCCAAAAAAGCTAGTCTTGCCCTATTCACCAAGGCCTTATGGCTGTCCTCCATCATCACACCCTGGCCAACCAGCCCCCAGTCTAGCTTGTCCCCCCCTTGTTCATGTCACCCATCAAGGTTGTCGCCTCCCCTACTGCCTCCCTTGTTGCTTCAAAATCCAAGGAGGACTTTCCTAGTGAAAACGAAGACTCTCCCCTTCCTAGATATCACATGCCTACCTAGAAAATAAGGGCATCATGTGAGGCACTTGGTGGTGTTTTGACCCCTAGCATAAGCTCTGCCCATAGGGGACCGACCTCCGGTGGCACTAGCACCTCAGCCAAAAATAGGTCCTTATCTAGCCTCAAGAGGGCTAAATTTGAGGCCAAGGACACCACCGAGATCAACTCAAATTCTGAGAATGAGCTCCGAATCTTCTCGATCAGAATCCTCCTCTACATGGTGATCAAATGTCTCACTTTGGCAGCAAATGCGGCTTTAGCCTTCATCGATATCTTCAAAGATATCTGATGCAGGTTAGGGGATGGTTACGATGGGAATGGAAAGTAGCTTCATGGTGCAGGGGTCCTGTTGAGTGAATATTTTGCCCTATAACAAAATGATCACCACAACTAGAGTATCAAACAGGAAACTCTCTCTTGCAAAGAAATTAAGTAGCATTATTCATTTCTCCAAGGTTCTTATGAACAAACATTCATGTGCATATAATCAATCAAGACTAAAGCAAATAAATGAATGTATGCCAGAATAACTTAAACCATGCAAGTAATAGTTAACAAGGGGCCTTTAATGATTCAAACAAGTACTTTGCAACCATAATCCATTAAATCAACCAAATGCGAAGATAGCTTCTTTTAATGCTCTTGAGATTAAAGTGATCTACCCAAAACCCAGTTAGTAACCTCTTTTATCTTCAGCTTAAAAATATTCCAAATGAGAAAGTGTGTGGTATAAGCCACTTCATTTTAAACTTCGTGCCTTTAACATGAGGTTCATTTTAGAGTTAGCGGGTTCATTTTATCTTCATTTAAAAGTGTTCCACTATCCCTATGTTAGCATTTGGTGTTAGTAAAGTTAGCAATGTTAGTAAAAATTAGTGAGTTAGAAAGTTAGAATTCATTCACTTGATCTTACTTAATGTGCCTTTGGAATTAGTAGCCCTCCTAAACCCATATTTTATCTAAAAATTAGATGAAGGCTTGGAGATGCAAGAATGAAAATCTAAATTAAATAAGTGGATCTAGAAGTGGCTTTCTCTTCTCTGCTATTAATCCCTGGTTTTCTTTGGGAAACACTAGATCTATAAACAAACCCTCCAATTTCTGGTGCGAGCAGATCGCTTTCTCAAGCACAGACGTAGAGCATACTTTTGGCAAATTTATTTACCTTCTTTATAACTTAGATTATTCATGGCAGTAAATGAATTATTTATGAACATAAATTCTGGAAATGAGCAAAATAGAATGAAACTAAAAGATGAAATTCTGATATGGACCAGAATCAAAGAGCAATTAGCAAAAATTTTGGAATGGACCAGAATCAGAAAAATGATTAGCAAAAATTCTGGAATGGACCAGAATAGAATGAAAACAAAAGTAGAAAATTCTGGAATGGACCAAAATCAGAAAAGTAGACTTTAATGTAAGATTAATCTAGATATCAGGAAACTAAAATAGAAACACTATTTACAAAGGTTAGCTAGAAACAAAAATAACAAAATAGGACATTAATTTGGTTAGCAATCTCCTCCCTGCAAAACCCCAAGTTATGAGATGAAATTCTAAAACAACCCGACCTAACTGACCTGCAACATAAACACAGTCAAATTAGATCAGATGCAAGACTCTAAGGAAACAAATAATTGCATCATTCTATCATTCACCTATCGTAACCCACTTTATGGTGTAAACGAATAGATACAAGAAACAATAATGCAAAGGAAAGATTTACAGAAATAACAACAGTCTTAGTTTTCAGTCTCCTTTTGATTTCACACACAAAAGTTGCTCTTGCCAAATAAAAACTCCTTTATTCCGAAAGATAGTCTTTTTTTTCTTACAATTTCCAGCCCCTGTGCATGCCTTTTTTTCCCCTTTTAAAATTTTTGGTGTGACTCTCCGTTTCCATTTTGTGGCCCTTCGTTTCACTTCCCAAAGCCTTTCGTTTCGCCTTCCCATGCCTCTTCATTGTTTTGGCTCTTTGTTTGGGCCTCGAAATGTTTTTCTTTCCAACTCTTGGTCTTCGTCTGTTTTCATTTTATTTCATTTTGATTTTGATTCCCTGGGTTTGTTTCCTGCATAGGTTTTTTGTTCATAACTGAAACGTCATTGAAATGACCCCTTCAATAATATCTATTTTTTTTTTTTTTTTTTTTTTTTTTTTTTTTTTTTTCTTTGTTGTTTTGTCCTTATTCTCCACATACGTTATGGGCTTTTGATGATACTTTAAAACATAATGATACCCCACCTTAATATTTGATTTAATACGTGACTAGCAAGATCTTAAGGTAGGACCCACATCTTAAATCTTTGATACGCATGGAATTTATACCATAGAGGCAAACACCATGCGTTGGACATACAATGGCCTCATCTGGTCATATTTGAACACGTATCCACCTTGTACATTGGCTGATGTGTGTAGTGTTTTGTGACAATCTGCTACACGGTTGTGCTGATCCATCGCAAGTAAACCTTCGTCGTTGACTGTAATCATTTGCATGGAATGCTACACCATAAACCTTACACCTTGGTGCCACGTTTTGTTCAGTGCTACCACTGTAGACTCTGTCCGCCTGTCAAAAAATGATGACGTTCGGTATATCCACCGCTCGATGATTTCACTCTATAATGGCCCCTGTAACCATTGTACTGACTTTCGTTCACTGTCACACTTCTTATTTCAGCTGCCTGCCTACCCTTTTTGAGTCGCGAAAAAGCAACATGTCATGAAATCATGACATTTCTATGTCTTCATCTTGGTTCTTCTTCTTGCATCGCAAAAATGCGACATGTCGTGAAATCACGACACTTCTGCCTCTTTGTCCTCTTTTGTTGCTTTTGGCCATGAAAATGCAACATGTCGCGATATCACGACACTTTTTCCTCCTTGCTCTTTCTCTTTTCTTTTGCCCACGAAAATGCAACATGTCGCGATATCGCGACACTTTTTCCTTCTTACTCTTTCTCTTCTGCTTTGGTCGCGAAAATGCAACATGTCGCGATATCGCGACACTTTTTCCTTCTTGCTCTTTCTCCTTGCTTTGGACCATGAAAATGCAACATGTCGCGATATCACGACACTTTTGCCTCCTTGCTCCCTCTTGTTGCTCTCGACCATGAAAATGCAACATGTCGCGATATCGTGACACTTTTTCCTCCTTGCTCTTTTTCTTTTCTTTTGCCCATGAAAATGCAACATGTCACGATATCGCGACACTTTTTCCTTCTTACTCTTTCTCTTCTCTTTTGGTCGCAAAAATGCAACATGTCGCGATATCGCGACACTTTTTCCTTCTTGCTCTTTCTCCTTGCTTTGGACAGCGAAAATGCAACATGTCGCGATATCGCGACACTTTTTCCTCCTTGCTCCCTCTTGTTGCTCTCGGCCACGAAAATGCAACATGTCACGATATCATGACACTTTTTCCTTCTTGCTCTTTCTCCTTGCTTTGGACCACGAAAATGCAACATGTCGCGATATCGCGACACTTCGATATCGCGACACTTCGATATCGTGAAACTTTTTTGTCTTTGCGGTATTTTGCTTTTCCTTTGATCTTTAGCATATGGGCCACTTCGGTCTTCTTGGAAAATATGCAAAAATGTGGGTCCCCAATTTTGGGGTACGTTGTGGAGCAACCACAACAAATGGTGACTCTGCTGGGAAATGCTCTTGAGCATTTCGGTGAGAACCCAACCTGAAAACCTTCAAAACTCAAACACAAGCGTCAACAAATATCCAAAGAATGAAACTAGATGAGAAATACATGAAGCATTAGAATTATTCAGCGTCAGCTCAATGTGTGCGGTGTGATTCATTCCTTATCATTTGAAATTGATCAACATTCCATTGTCAGTTTTACCTGAATGCATATGTGAGGTTATGAATGATTTGTTCAGGATTTAATGTATGGCAAATATGCTAGAGATATAACAACCTGCTTTGCAAAGGCTCAAACTTTCTAGTACCATGAACAAACATTTTAAAACTATCAAACCCTCTTAGGACCAAATATGTGTGTACTGAATTAATTTACTAGATCCCAAAGTTGGTTATGTGTCACTACCATCTTGAACCCATGTGCAAGTGTAAGTGAAATCAGAGCTTTGGGGAATAGGATTCCCAACCTAAGCGAGATGGGAATTTAACCCTATCCTTACTACTATGATCTGGAGTTCATTACCTCATCTTTGAACAAAATGATTTAACCTGTTATGGATGAAACTATCAGGCTAGCCTATCCATTTGAGTAGTCAGTGGTCTTGCTTTTAAACAAGACATGTTGCCACGCATGAGCATACTCCACTACCAGTCAGGCGTCTATAGCCCCAATGGAGATTAACCCCATAATCCAAGATTTGGCTTTACTTTTGATTTCTTGAACCTTGGGGATGACTACCCATCCTTGCAAGGGACATGTAGTACGATCCTTCCAATCCAATATCAATGATGAAATGAAAAATATTTGCTTTGGAATTTCAAGTTCTTGAATGGGCAAAATAGAAGCTTTGGGGAATCGGATTCTCAACCTAAGCGAGATGAGAATTAGACCCTATCCTTACTACTCCATGAAGGTCAAATCAGAGCTTTGGGGAGTTGGATCCTCAACCTAAGTTTGATGGGGATTTAACCCTATCCTTACTACTCTGATTTTAGGCTTTAATCTCTATGGGAGTGATAAAAACCACTATTTTAAGGATTATGTTGCATGATAGGACAGACACGAAATACTCCTTTCACCTCACCTTTTCTTCCAAGTATGGTTTTGACCATTTTTCTCAAGATCCTCTTTAATATGTGTAGAACGTGCTTGGTTCAAGATAGTTCGGGCATCGGTTCCCAACCTTAGGATCCTTTTAATATATGTTATGTAATAACCCTAAGAGGATTCGACACCTTTTCAATGATTGTACTTGAAATGTAGATGCAACTGAGATGGAATGTATATGCAATGTGGAATGTAACATGAGATATGGATGAATGCATTGCTCTTTTTGAAATGCGGATGGAGTATACCACCTACTTTGCCATAATTTGTAAACTGACAACTTCATGCATCACAAGTTCCAAACGATATTCTTTATTGTGTTTGCGATACTCGTGGAGCTTTCTGCAATACAATTTCGATGTTTCATATTCTCCTAGTCTTAGTCAACATTCATAAGGACATAAGTTGACATCTCGCTTTTTTTTTTCTTTTTTTTTATATATCGAATAAAACTGGTCCAATGACCAACACACCAAGCTAAGCAAAGAACAATGCAATCAAAATGCCTCAAAACCTCGTCCAGAACAACCTCATCATGCTAACATAAAGGTTGAAGGCAAAAGCCTAACACACACCTAACAAAATCAAATCTGCACACGCAAAAACAAAGCATGACATATTTACATATAATACAAGGCCTTGCCATTTCAGGCCTAGAAATAGTGCTTTAAATGCAGCCCATTGATGGGTAAAGCCAAATCCTTTTCATCCAAGGTTTTTAATCTAAAGTTATTTTCACCTAGGACTTCTGAAATTTGGTAAGGACCCAACCATAAGTAATCAAATTTATCATGATCTCCTTTCCTCTCATGTCTCTTATCCCACAACAACACTAGATCTGAAACTTTAAATGTTTTGACTCTAGACTTTTTATCGAACCACCTTTTTATTACATCTTGGTGTTTACTAAAGTGAAGCATAGCCTCATCCCTCTTTTCATCCAGATGCATCAATTGTGTTAGTCTAGCTTCAAGTTTATTATCAGTTCCAAGGTAATCTTTCATGAAATGTAATGTTTGTAACTTAAGATTTGTGGGAAAAATAGGATCTTGTCCATAAACTAAGTGGTAAGGAGATGTTCCTAATGATTCCTTGATTCTGATTCTATCAGCCCAAAGAGCCAACTTAAGTTTGTTATGCCAATCTCTAGGATTTCTTTCAAGCAACTTTTTAATGACACAAAAAATTCTTATTAGAAGACTCAGCCAAGCCATTACCTTGTGGATAATAATTGGAAGAAAATTTCAAACTCACCATGTTGTCGAATGCCCAATTTGCAAATTCCAGAGAGGAGAAAGCGGAACCGTTGTCACTTACAATGGAGTTAGGCATTCCAAATCGAGTGACAATGTTATCCTCTAAGAATTTAATAACAACTTTTGAAGTGGCATTTTTAGTGGGGATAGCTTTCATCCACCTTGTGCAATAATCTGTAGCTATGAGAATGTATTTATGGGAATCGGATGAATTGGGATTGATGATCCCAACAAAATCCAAACCCCATTGTGCAAAATGTCTAGACTCAATTACAGATTGTAATGGCATAGAAGCACCCCTTTCTCTATTTGCTGCAATTTGACAAGTATGACATGACCTCACATGAGCATGAGCATCTTTGAACAATTGAGGCCAATAGTAACCAACTCTAAGGATTTGATGGGTTGTGGCATTAGCAGACCCATGTCTCGTCCCATACTTACCATGGAATTCCTCGAGTATTTGTGTTGCCTCTTTTCGATCAATGCAACGAAGGTAAATTCCTTCATGGTTTTTCTTGTATAATGCATCGGATCTGATTAGAAAATTAGCAGATTTTAAATGCAAGGCTCTTCGTTGAGTAGAATTTAAATGTGGTGGACACTTACCATTTAGTAAAAAGTACACAACATCTACGTACCACTCATCTTTGGTTATATCTGCTATTTCATAATGCTGACATGAAACTAAGGGATCATTTTTTGCTATGGCCTTAACCAACCCTTGTCCCCGCACTATCTTCATAGGTTGAATTTCAAGATCAAATTCTTGAAGAGTTGAAATCCACTTACCTCTTCTTTCACCCAATTCATTCTATATAAACATGGCTTTAACTACAGGATCCGGGACTATAGCAAACACCCTACTGTGGACTATATAATGTCTAAAAATTTTAACCGTCTTAAATAGGGCATACATTTGCTTGTCCAAGATGGAATATCTCAATTTCACATCTTTGAGAGGAGTACTAAGGAAGGAAATAGGATTTTCAATGTTTCATTCACTCTTCTGAGTTAAAACACTCGCAAAGGAATGGTCTGAAGCAAATGTGTAAATGTAGAAAGGCTTCACGTAGTCAGGACTCACTAAAACTGGGGCTCTAGAAATTGCATCCTTGATTCTTTTGAAAGCATCCCTATTTTCATTTGTCCATTTGATTTGGACCTCTTTCTTCAACATATCGTTCAAGGGCTTCACAATTTCTGAAAAATCTGAAATAAATTTTCTAACAAAATTAATCTTCCCAAAAAATGATCTCAATTCTTTTTTGTTGTTGGGAAAAGAAATTTGTTGTATGGCATCTATTCTTTCAGGATCAAAGGAAATTCCATCTTTGGATATTACATGTCCCAATAATTTTCCTTCCGTTACCCTAAAAATGCACTTCTTTGGGTTGAGTGAAATGCCATGTTCCCTACACCTTTGGAGAACTTTCCTTAGATCCTTGACATGGTTTTCCCTGCTCTTAGAAAAGACCAGAATGTCATCTACATAGAAAATAATGCACTTACCTATGAGCCCCTTAAAATCAAAGTCCATGGCTCGTTGGAATGTGGCACCTGCATTCAACAATCCAAAAGGCATTCTCCTATATGCAAAAGTGCCCCATTTTGTGGTGAAGGCGGTTTTCATCCTATCATTAGGATGGATGAGGACTTGATTGTACCCCGAATAACCATCCAGGAATGACATCATTTTTGACCCATTTACCTTTTGAAGGATTTCGTCAATGGTAGGTAGAGGGTAATTGTCCTTTTGTGAGGCTTTATTAAGATTTCTAAAATCAATACATAGCCTTATCTCTCCACTCTTTTTCCTCATAGGGACCAAGTTAGCAACCCATGTGGAATGCCTAACAGGAAAGATGATTTTACCTTCTAATAGTTGCTTTACCTCTTTCTCTATCAAGGGTTCTAGTAATAGATTGACTTGCCTCTGTCTTTGCCTAAAGGGTTTGGAGTCTGGCTTCAAAGGAATCGTATGCATTATAACATTCTGATCATAATTTCTCAACTCCTTATAGCTCCAAGCTATGCAATCTATGTATTCCTTCAATGCATTGGCAATGGAATCCTTCTCATGTTTGGTACATGCCTTTGCAATGAATATTCCGTGAGGGTTTTCTGCACTTCCAATATTGACTAAGTCACAGGCCTCTTTGGGAGGTGGAACCTTTCTACCTCCTTTTGGTTGGTATCCAATATCAAACATTTTCTCTAATGAAGCCATCCCATTTGGCATCTTATGTTAGGATCCTCAATCCTAACATTACTAGTTAGTATTAGTTAGTATTATTAATCATTTAATTATTATATTATTAACTTATAAAGTGAACCATCACAACCCTTCATAACATGAACCATCACGTCTCTTCATACGTGAACCATCATGTCTCTTCACCAACGTAGCTTTAGGTTAGATATAAATATTAGGTTGGCCATCCATATCAAATAATCCAACAAGAAGAATATATTATTTAGACCCATTGGAGGGATTTCCCAAACCAATGCAAAAGGTGATTCATATCTAAAAGTGATTCTTTTAATTTAGATGCTATTTTAATTATTTATTTATTAAAATTGTGCTAGAACCTTTAGGGTTCTACCATTTGGTATCAGAGCCATGTGGGACCCAGTCATGTGGGAATTTCTCAAAGATCTTCATCAAATCACTTTTGTGCATGAGTATCAAACTCGGTTTGAGGATATCACCAAACACAACACAAGATTGGATGAATCAATTCTCATCAATGGCTTCATTAGGGGATTAAAAGAGGAAATTAGAATGGAGGTGACAAGGTTCAATCCCTATACCATGATGCAGACCTATGGATTGGCAAAATTAGTTGAAGATAAAATAAATACACAACAACTATTAAGGAAACCACTTATGGAAAAATTTTCGACCACTTACATCACTCCCAAACCTATGCATAATGGAAGGGCACAAAGCACTTACACAACCCCCAAATCTAATCAAACTTTACATATTAAACATATAGCTTTGAGGAGATGAAGGAATGATGAGCAAAAGGACTCTGTGATAATTGTGATGAAAATTTTGGACCCCACCATAAATGTGCTACACTAACATTGTATTTATTGAAGGAAGTTGATCCCTGTCTCTCCATAGAGCAAGCAGATGAGGTAGTTGTGTCTGAAGCGACCAGTGCATCTACTCACCACAATGAAGACAATGAGGTTGATGTGCAAGAAGTGATTAATGTACCAAGTAAGGATGAGGTAGACATACCCAAAGTGATCAATGCTAGACTAACATGCAATATACAAGACCTACACATACCTTCCTCACCAATAGTAAGTTCTTGCCAAATGACCAAACCTATTCGGAACCAACATAGAGTGACTACACACTCCTTCTATGTTGGCTCTACCAAGGAACCAAAAAAGGATATGAAATCATTACCATCACTTTTGATACATCATTCTGAAGTATTTGAGGAACCCCAAGGGTTTCCCTCCCATCGTCATCATGATTTTCCTAAGGAAGATTCTACTATTATTCTTGGAAACCCCCCGCTAATGCTTCATCCTTCTCGATATCCCTGCTTACAAAAGGATGCCATTAAAAGAGTCCAAGAACTTACACAAATCCTTATTGGAAAACAAAGGATAAAGCTTATCACTTTAAGCTTTGACGACAAAGCTCTTTTTAAGGAGTGTGGCATGTTAGGATCCTCAATCCTAACATTATTAGTTAGTATTAGTTAGTATTATTAATCATTTAATTATTATATTATTAACTTATAAAGTGAACCATCACGTCTCTTCATACGTGAACCATCATGTCTCTTCACCAACGTAGCTTTAGGTTATATATATATATATATATATATATATATATATATATATATATATTAGGTTGGCCATCCATATCAAATCATCCAACAAGAAGAATATATATTATTTAGACCCATTGGAGGGATTTCCCAAACCAATGCAAAATGCGATTCATATCTAAAAGCGATTCTTTTAATTTAGATGCTATTTTAATTATTTCTTTATTAAAATTGTGCTAGAAAATTTAGGGTTCTACCATATTATTCCATTTTCTAGTAGCTTCCACTTTCAAATCTGCCTCTTCTGGCCCCCTCTCATCTTCATCAATAACCTGATTTTCAAAGACACCAGAATTAGTGACAAAATTGAATATATGTCTGTCACTATCAAAGACTTGGAAATTTGTGACGTTATCTGGTATCGAGGGGCAAGGGAATAATTCTATGGAAAATTTCTTGCACTTCTTGTTATCCATTGGTTTAAGCATACTCGCAGCTACGACTAAAGAATATGCCAAACGATTGCCTTTTCTAGAGATTAGAGATATGTTAAAAGCATCAAATTTATTTATTAAATCTCTAACCCTGGTTTGGTAAAGGTTGAGCCGCTTGTTCTTACATGCATATTGTCCTTTAACTTGTTTTACCACCAATTCAGAATCACCTAAGACCTTGATACATTTGATTTTCTTCTGAAGGGCCAATTGGAGTCCGAAAATCAAGGCCTCATATTCGGCCACATTGTTGGTGTCCGAGAACTGTAATCTATATGCAACCAACATAGGTTTTCTGTCTAGACATGAAAGTTCAATACCAGCTCCTGCCCCTTGTTTGGACTTGGATCCATCAAATCTTAAAGTCCAAACCATATGGTGTTCTTCATAATCATTGCATCCAATCCTTTCGTTTTGAGAATTCTCAGGAGTTTCTACGTCCAAGAAATAGGCTCCTAATTTAGCTTCAATGTATTGAATCTCATTAGGTTTGTTGTATTCTGTTATCATTTCCTTGAGCCTAGGTTCACTATCAATACAAATTTGGTTGACCACTCCTCTCCAAGGAAACCACATATGTGAAGAGTCAGTTACAATGTACCCATTTAAGTTCTTACTCCAATCTCTTCCCAACACCATGCCATATTTGATAGGAATGTTAAGCACCAATATATCTATGTGATGTTGAACCCTAGGTTCTAAGTTGATCTGAATAAGAACATCACTTAATTATCCCACTGCCTCCATGGTTGATCTATCCAATTGCACCACCTTGATTTTAGAATTTTTTGGTGTAAGTCCCAAATTTTGATAGATTTTTAGGGGTATAATGCTAGCAGAGGCCCCTGAATCTATTAGACAATTGTGTAGATTTCTACCAACAATTCTAATGGTTATAAGAAAGAGGGGTATGTCTCACTTTTCCCTTTTCAAAACCAATTGAGACTCAACACCTTTAGCTTCATGAACTTGGGCAGGTGGATCCAAAAATTTTGGTGGACTTACTACTTGGCCTAACAGTTGGGACATATCATACATTGATACATTGGCCTTGGTTTTCTTCATGTCTTCTATCAAGTCATAAGTGGTTTTTTCTGAATTTGACATGTTTTGCACCAACTTATACTTTTCCACCATGGATGGAGGAGTTGGATTGACATCTCCTTTGAAATCGGGAGGAAGTAACAAGTTTTTTGCAGGGGTAGAGGAAGTTTTAGGTTCCTTAGAAATCATAGTGTAATACTTGTGATTTCCCTTCACAAAACGCTTATTGGCATGAACTTCCAAAGTTTCTTCATATTTATTTCAAAAAAACTCCACATCCTCCTCTTCTTCACTTTCTTGGGAATGTATAACTTCAGTCAGTATAGACTCCTACTTTCCATGGCAATAGTGCGGGCAATCGTTATCACAAGATCCTAATTCTCCAAAATCTTTCGAGACATCTACCTGATTGGCTACGGGATTGGGTACTCGCCCATTATTAGGATGTGTGTTGTATGTTCCTTTTCCTCTATGGTTATGAGGTTGGTTATGACCCATGGATTGGTCAACCTTTTTATTAACATTTCCCACAGTAACCAAAACTTTGTCCAATGTTTCATTCATGTTTTCTATTGTGGATTTAGGCTCTTGTGGTTGGGGCACAGTAATTCTGGGCCCAATTGTATTTGCTGCATTAGCCACATCTGGAATAGGTACAATGGCTTGGTTCTGGGCACTTTGATTCCATTCTGGATTCACACTTTGAATTGGAGTTATTTTTGGATAAGTCGTTGGGCTTGGCGTACTAATCGGAGTAAACCTTGGTATGGTCAAAAAATTATTGCCCATACTAAACCCAGGCAAGATCATCAGGCTATTTGGAATCAATCCCTGTGTTTGAATGGAGGCATTAGGATAAGTGGGAAATGATGCAACTTGAGATGGTTGTTGGAAATTGTTCATTTTTGGAACTTGTGGTGCCATTAATTGATTCATCATGGAAAATTGACTGTATGGACCGTATTGTCCCATCCCAGTCAATTGAGACAATCCTACTCCTGGTAAGTTCATTTGTTGTTCAAGGGTCATTGTCTCTGCATAAGCTAACAAAAGCGTCATAACCTGAGGATTCCTTCTAGTCAACAAATATGTTAACGGATCTAAAGCTCCGAAGTATAGTTGTAGGGCTACCACAGGATCTACTGCAAAGTGGTGAGTCAAATTTATATACAGTTTTTGGAACCTCTGATTGAATGTTCTTATGGGCTTGTTGGGTAACCTTTTGCATGATACGAATAAATTATAAATTATGGAAGGATCCAACAACATTCGAAATTGGCTAATAAAGGTAGTTTCTAATTGGGCCCATGAAGTAATGGACCCTGTTGGAAGATTCCTATACCATTCATTGGTCGTATTGTCTAGACTAGCAGGGAAAATTTGACAAGCAATAAATCCTTGTCTAAACATGTAAATCCTTGTAAATCTGTACGTGTTCTTTGGCTGTTATGGGACCATCATGCATGAATTTAGGCAATCCCCTTTCAATATTTCTAGGCAAGTCATGGACTACCCCAAGAATATCCAAGGGAGAACTTTGTGCACTATACCAAAGGGCAGGTGGCTGTTGTTGTTGTTGCTGTTGTTGTTGTTGTTTTTTTTGTTGTTGGGACATGTTATTCAAGGGTGTTAATCCTATAGGAACAATGGCAACACTTGTAATTATGGGGATAGACACACTTGGTGTAGTTGTCGCACTTGAAACTAAGGGCTCAGGCCCACTAGACGTACTTGAGTCTAAAGAAACCCCTAACTCAAGTATATTGGGTGGTATTGCGATCTCTAATTTTTTGTTTCTCGTCTTCCTAACAGTGGGAGAAAGGCTTTGGAAAATAGTTTCCCCTATGGTTTTGGACCTAGTAGCTATGTACTCAGGTTGGGCCAGCTTGAAAACTCTAGAACTCTAAAAGACTTCTCTCAACTCACTTGCAAAATAAAACACCTAAATGTTATACCTGTAAGCACAATAGGTGGAAACAAAACTACCCATGTTAATAGTTAGAATAGATCGCAATCACAAAGCAGTTAAGAAGGCCCTCCTTCTAGAGCCAAAATGTTGCATGAATATTTTGCCCTATAACAAAATGATCACCACAACTAGAGTATCAAACAAGAAACTCTCTCTTGCAAAGAAATTAAGTAGCATTATTCATTTCTCCAAGGTTCTTATGAACAAACATTCATGTGCATATAATAAATCAAGACTAAAGCAAATAAACGAATGTATGCCAGAATAACTTAAACCATTCAAGTAACAGTTAACAAGGGGCCTTTAATGATTCGAACAAGTACTTTGCAACCATAATCCATTAAATCAACCGAATGTGAAGATAACTTCTTTTAATGCTATTGAGATTAAAGTGATCTACCCAAAACCCATTTAGTAACCTCTTTTGTCTTCAGCTTAAAAATATTCCAAATGAGAAAGTGTGTGGTATAAGCCACTTCATTTTAAACTCCATGCCTTTAACATGAGGTTCATTTTAGAGTTAGCAGGTTCATTTTATCTTCATTTAAAAGTGTTCCACTATCCCTATGTTAGCATTTGGTGTTAGTAAAGTTAGCAATGTTAGTAAAAATTAGTGAGTTAGAAAGTTAGAATTCATTCACTTGATCTTACTTATTTTGCCTTTGGAATTAGTAGCCCTCCTAAACCCATATTTTATCTAAAAATTAGATGAAGGCTTGGAGATGCAAGAATGAAAATATAAATTAAATAAGTGGATCTAGAAGTGGCTTTCTATTCTCTACTATTAATCCCTGGTTTTCTTGGGGAAAAACTAGATATGTAAACAAACCCTCCAATTTTTGGTGCGAGCAGATCGCTTTCTCAAGCGCAGACGCAGAGCATACTTTTGGCAGATTTATTTACCTTCTTTATAACTTAGATTATTCATGGCAGTAAATGAATTATTTATGAACATAAATTCTGGAAATGACCAGAATAGAATGAAAACAAAAGCAAAAATTCTGATATGGACTAGAATCAAAGAGCAATTAGCAGAAATTCTGGAATGGACTAGAATCAGAAAAATGATTAGCAAAAATTCTGGAATGGACCAGAATAGAATGAAAACAAAAGCAAAAAATTCTAGAATGGACCAGAATCAGAAAAGTAGACTTTAATGTAAGATTAATCTAGATATCAGGAAACTAAAATAGAAACACTATTTACAAAGGTTAGCTGGAAACAAAAACAACAAAACAGGACATTAATTTGGTTAGCAATCTCCTCCTTGCAAAACCCCAAGTTATGAGATGAAATTCTAAAACAACCTGACCTAACAGACCTGCAACATAAACACAGTCAAATTAGATCATATGCAAGACTCTAAGGAAACAAATAATTGCATCATTCTATCATTCACTTATCGTAACCCACTTTATGGCATAAACGAATAGATACAAGAAACAATAATGCAAAGGAAACATTTACAGAAATAGCAGCAGTCTTAGTTTTTAGTCTCCTTTTGATTTCACACACAAAACTTGCTCTTGCCAAATAAAAGCTCCTTTATTCCAAAAGATAGTATTTTTTTCTACAATTTCCAGCCCCTGTGCATGCTTTTTTTTTCCCTTTTAAAATTTTTTGTGTGACTCTCCGTTTCCATTTTGTGGCCCTTCGTTTCACTTCCCAAAGCATTTCGTTTCACCTTCCCATGCCTCTTCATTGTTTTGGCTCCTTTTTTGGGCCTCGAAACGTTTTTCTTTCCAACTCTTGGTCTTCGCCTGTTTTCATTTTATTTCAGTTTGATTTTGAATCCCTGGGTTTGTTTCCTACGTAGGATTTTTGTTCATAACTGAAATGTCATTGAAATGGCCCCTTCAATAATATCTATTTTGTCCTTATTCTCCACATACGTTATGGGATTTTGATGATACTTTAAAACATAATGATACCCCACCTTAATATTTGATTTAATATGCGACTAGCAAGATCTTAAGGTAGGACCCACATCTTAAATCTTTGATATGCGTGGAATTTATACCATAGAGGCAAACACCATGCGTTGGACATACAATGGCCTCATCTGGTCATATTTGAACACGTATCCACCCTATACATTGGCTGATGTGTGTAGTGTTTTGTGACAATCTGCTACGCGGTTGTGCTGATCCGTCGCAAGTAAACCTTCGTCGCTGACTGTAATCATTTGCATGGAACGCTACACCATAAACCTTACACCTTGGTGCCATGTTTTGTTCAGTGCTGCCACTGTAGACTCTGTCCGCCTATCAACCAACGATGACGTTTGGTATATCCACCGCTCGATGATTTCACTCTATAATGGCCCCTGTAACCGTTGTACAGACATTCATTCACTGTCACACTTCTTATTTCAGCTGCCTACCTACCCTTTTTGTGTCGTGAAAAAGCAACATGTCATGAAATCATGACATTTCTATGTCTTCAGCTTGGTTCTTCTTCTTGCATCGCAAAAAAGTGACATATCACGAAATCGTGACACTTCTGCCTCTTTGTCCTCTTTTGTTGCTTTTGGCCATGAAAATGCAACATGTCGTGATATCGCGACACGTTTGCCTCCTTGCTCCTTTTCTTTGCTTTTGCCCATGAAAATGCAACATGTCACGATATTGTGACACTTTTTCCTTCTTACTCTTTCTCTTTTGCTTTGGTCGTGAAAATGCAACATGTCGCGATATCGCGACACTTTTTCCTTCTTGCTCTTTCTCCTTGCTTTGGACCACGAAAATGCAACATGTCACGATATCGTGACACTTTTGTCTCCTTGATCCTTCTTGTTGTTCTCAGCCGTGCAAATGCAACATGTCATGATATCGCGACACTTTTTCCTTCTTGCTCTTTCTCCTTGCTTTGGACCGTGAAAATGCAACATGTCGCGATATCGCGACACTTTTTGTATTTGCGGTATTTTGCTTTTCCTTTGATCTTTAGCATATGGGCCACTTCGGTTTTCTTGGAAAATATGCAAAAAGGTGGGTCCCCAATTTTTGGGTACGTTGTGGAGCAGCCACAACAGGTCCCCTCCTGGGGCAGCCCCGATGGCCCACCTTGGGTAACAGGGTGACCTGGGGTGGTTTTTGGTCTTTTTGGGCTCGGGGTCTCTGGTCTGTCCTGGGCGGCTCCATTGTCCCAAGTTTTTTTTTAGTCCGAGGGTTCATTTTCCAGTGTTGGATGCAGGGGTCTGCATCCCTATTTTTGTTTTAGAAGGATTGGGGTTGTTTTTGCCTGGTTAGAAGGCAGGGGGCTAGGCCACGGGGCCTAGGTTTTTGTTTTAGGGGTACACCCCTGGCCCAAAATTATGTTTTTTTGTTTTAAATTTATGCCATGACACCTATTGTAAATAAGGTTTTGGAATCCTTCAAAGACCCGCTGTATATAAATCTGCTACTTACCAAAAAAAGAAAAGAAACTCATACCAAATAATGTAATACATGAGGATGTTAGAATATATTACATCATTTGGATATGATAGATTAATTTAGAGGGAGGTTATCTAGATACTACATGCATTATAATAAATGCACAAGTGTCATTGTGCAAGTTGTAAGTGTGTGAGGTGTCCCCTTGCACAACTAGTTAGAGTGTTGGCCAAGGAATCTATATTCCTATATAAGTGGTCTCATAGCTCCATTCATATTGTATCATTTCTATTCATTTCAATAAGATGTTCTATTGCTTTGATCTTTGTCTCCTGATGTAATTTTGCTAAAGCTATCAGATTTCACCACATATAAGGTTGGATAGTCAAATTTACCATGAGAATGATAGATCATGAAAAGATTAAGTTGAAGGTGAAACACTAAGGGTCTCTTGAAAATTAGAGATACCATGTTGTATAAATATGAGTGATGTACAACAAGTTCACTCTAGAAGAAGAAAATAATATGTGCAATACTAGTGTTACGTGTCTTTCCCTTGTTTCCAACATTTTTAAGGTCATTTCCACTTTATTTTTAGGTTTGAGTATCTATTGAAAGGGATGAGATGGAGTTCAATGAGCAGTCATTTTGATATACATCCTTCCTATTAAAATTGAATATTTTTATATGGTTTATTATAATATTAATATGTATAACGGAGTTGTACAACTAGAATGGACCTAAGAGTTAATATATAATTATATTATCATATATAATATATGGTTTTGTTAAAATATATATTTTTATATTAGTTATATGAAATTTAAAACATACTAAAATTAGTTACATATCTCTATTTTAAATGTTATCCACTTATAAGTAGGTGGTAGTGTCTTGGAAGTCAAAGAATAAGTGCAACTACAATCTTTTACATATAGATTATATTATTTTTTTCTATTTATATGAATAGTAATCATATTTAAGTTCAAAATAATAATGTATAGAATGATTAAATAAGCTTATGTTAATTGAATTTAAAAATATATGTGAGAAAGATATAGATAAAGTAAGAATTAAATTATTTTAACACAAAATTAAAAATAAATAATAATAATTTAATGTAAAATATTTTATTATTAATTTTAATATGTATATAATTAAAAATAAATAAATAGAGAAGGAATGTTTATTATTAAAAAATAATAAATAAATACTAGCAATAAAAGTTTTTCTTTTTTTGTTGGAGAATAAGGGGTTGTACTTGTGTCCCCCACCCTTGACAAATCACAATTCTCTTCTTTAGAGCATGATATTTTATAAACATATTCAATTCTCATCTCAATTGAGTTGCTATAGCTAGAAATCTACATCATTTTACATAAAATGTTTGAATTCTTGATTTTTATTTTTTTGAACTTTTTTAATTTTATATGTGAATACAAATATTGTAGAGTTCAAAATCCTTCTTGAAATTTTCCTACAATAGCCTTCACAATACTAAAACTTCACCTCTACTATCTATACATTACATCTTACTAGAGTAATATTTCCAAAACATTGCATTATCATCCCACTTTACCATATTTGGACTGCTATTTTCCTTCATAAAGCACAAGTGCAACCAAAAAAATTATAATAAGTAGTATATATGAAAGCAAATTCATATTATAAAATAAAGCATATATTACCAATGGAAAACATTAAAGTAAATCTTAATCATTATTTGATTCAGATAGTCAACATTTTCTTATCAGCTTTAAATAAACTTACTACTTCCTCTAACCAAGGAAAAAATAATTTAACTTCATGATCTTCAATTAAAATCTATCTGTTGGCTAGCCTATCTGCATATTTTTTTCCTTCCCTTAATGTATGTGTAAATCTAATTTCTTCAAACTCTATAGCAAGGTCTTGAATTTCCATAATTATCTCTTATATGTTCCATGGAGCCTTTGCTTTCCTTAAAATTATATTTATAACTATGAGTGAATCACCTTCCATCCATACTTTGTTCCATTTCATTTGTTTGCATATTTTTAACCCTTCCAAGGCTACCCAAGCTTCAACTTCATTATTTGTCTTAAATACACTATTGCATAATGAGTCAAAATATCTCTATTGTTTCTAGTTATTCCTCCTCTTCTTGTTGGTCCTAGATTTCCTTTAGATACTCCATCAAAATTAAATATGACCAATTCCACATCTAGTGGTTTCCAGTTTATATCCTTTACCTTATTTTTTTTATTCTATCCCCAACATCATAATTTTATTTGATGACTTGACTCCATCTATCAAGGCTCTCTACTTCCATATTAGGAATTGGATGAGTTGATAGGGTTGGTTTAGACTCCTCTATTACTGAACAAATATTCCTTTTCATTACCTATAAACTAATTTCCTTTCCTTTAAATATTCTTCTATTCCTTTCTAGCCAAGCAGTCCAAAGTATTGTACCTTTTGATATACCCCAAATTGTTTGTAAAGTATCACTTTTAAAACTGCTCTACCATTTCTTTAAGAATTCCTCAAATCTTCCATTCATCACCATGCATTTACCAAATATATTAATAATTCATTTTCATAGTTTATAGACTATTATGTATTATTCCAAGAGATGGTCTATACTCTCCTCCTCAATTTTACAAAGAACACATTTTGAGGGGCCATGGAAACTCCTTTTCAAAAGGTTATCCCAAGATAAAAATTTTCTATGACCTACTAGCCAAATAAACATTTTGACTTTAGGAATGCTCAAGCTATACCAAATACCTCTCCATGTTCTTATGATATTACTATTTTTATGGTGCTTTAAATTATATCCACTTCTTGTTGTGTATTCTCTTAAGCCATTCAACTCCCAAATCAGCTTATCCTTGGCTCCCATTGGAATAATCGCTATTGTAATATTTCTACTCAATTGCCTCCTAGCATCAATGTCTTGTATACTTGTAAAAATTTCTTATTTTCATTTGTATCTTCCTTTCTGATCCTTTACAAAAAATTTGAAACCTGATCACCACATTTATCTTAAAGTAATCTCATCCATTGTTTCAAAATTGTATCTAGATTGAGTAGTTTTTTATCACACCAAGTATCCATCCAAGTAGAATTTTTTCTCTAGCTCCCACCACCCATCTTAAAAATTTAATCAATAGATCAAATTATTTTTCTAAGCCATTCCATAGTGAAATACCATTTGGTAGAGAGAATGTAATATATTAAGATTAGGTCATTGGGCTCAACATACATAGAAGAATTCTTGCCCATTTTCTTTGACTCTCTTTATAAAATCTCCAAATTAATTTTTTTCTAAGATCTATGTTTGCATCTATAAGAACTCTTAAACTGAGACCTTCCCTAGTTTTATCATCATGCACCTTGCTTCATTTCACCAAAGAATCCTAACCACAAAAATGATCGCATACTATAGTTTAAACTTTTTCCTATCAATTTTGGCATGGTATACAAGGAAAAATTATATGTTGGAATGATAAAAAATACTGATTTGATTAGCTTCACTCTTCCTACTAATGATAACCATCTACCTTTCCATGCTAGTAGTTTATTATGTACTTTACTTATAATTGGATTCCATAATTCTATCCTCATCGTCCCCTCAAATAAGGGAATCCCTAGATAAGTTGTTGGAAAATTTTGTTGGAGAGTATTATATTATTTGGTGCATTCCAATGTACCACCTTGATACATTATTAGATTAGGTATGTGTCTTATATTAGAGTGTGAGTTTATATTTCATATAATGTAATAATGTGTAGGAAATGCATTGAAGAACACAAGATTATACTAATATGGGGGGTGAATAGTATAAGATAAAAAAAATATTTTTCTTTCCAAAGCAATATTATTCAATATTAGCAATTACAATAATGAAACAGTGCACAAATCATCACACAAATAGGAGAAAAATATTTAACGTGGTTCACCCAATGTGGGCTACATCCACAAAGAAATATTTTTTATAAATTTTCTCAACAAATTTCTTGGGAACCAATTCCCTATTACAATTTTTATGGGTACCAACCCAAAGGAGACACCAATCCCCTCAACTTTAGTTTGTGGACCTCTATCCACATGAGACTATAATCACCTCTACTCTATTTCATGGAATTCTATCCATAGGAGATTCCAATCCCCTCTACTTTGGTTTGTGGACCTCTATCCACAAGAGACTCCAATCCCCTCTACTCTAGTTTGTGGATATTTATCCATAGGAGACTCAAATCCCCTCTACTCTGGTTCATGGATATCTATCCACAAGAGACTCCAATACCCTTTGCTCTGGTTCGTGGACCTCAATCCACAAGAGAATTCAATCTCCTATGCTCTAGTTTGTGGACCTCTATCCATAAGAGACTCCAATTGTAATGACCCAAAAACACACAAACATAAACATACAAAAATAGAAAAAAATTTTCCTAAGGAGAGAGACTCATGAACCCTTCATGAATCCCTAACCCAACCTAGTATTTACCTAAAATTTAGATCCCCTAAGTTTTCCTGAAAGCTACATCTCATGAGGTACCCTATCACAAATCCACTTTGTGTAGGCATAACATGTTTTATTGCAAATAAGTCTATCTATATCATCACTCTTGATAAGTTAGACTTACCACCCTCAGTCAATTGAAGGTATACATGCATAACCATACCATACACTAGACATTATGTGTAGGTATGCTACGAGTATTATGAGTTAAGCTATCCATCTCGTCTACCTAATGAGCTATCTTAACTAATATGTAGTCTCTCCACAAATTAGTCTTTTATCTCCCTAAGGGGGTCTCAATTCCCTTATGTCTCCTATGTTCACCCTAAGGGATTTTCAATTCCCTTAGGTCACCTATGTTCACCCTAAGGGGGTTTCAATTCCCTTAGGTCACCTCTGAGTTCACCCTAGAACTCTACTCCTAGTTTTATCATCCCAATCAAACAAGAATACACCTAGATTCTAAAACAAGTAGAGCATAATCACTAAGCATCCAAAAAAGAAAATAAGGATTAATACTAAAAGAGAATATCATAAAATAATAGATCATCATACACATTTTAAATCCAAATACAATATTAAATTAAAAGTACCTTCTCTAAACCAATAACCAGTTACTTGCATTAAATATTGCATGGTAAGTCCTTACTCTAAATATTATTACCATCAACATTAGGGATATCTCCCCACAATTCTAGTCTACTTGAGCATAAGTAAATCAATATAAAATACATTACCTAATATTTGGTTCCATTGAACTCCTCGCTTCTCCTTGCTTCCCATTGGTTCTTTGAGGGTAGTAGGGGATCAAGATACTCATGGTTCAAGATAGGCATACCTCTAAATGCATCTATTCATTTACTTTTCCAAATTGCAACTATACAAAATTTAACTAAGTTTCCAACCATCTAATGCATAATGGATTTTATAAAAGATCCTTTACTTTTATTTTCACCTCTCATGTTCTCTTAGAGAGTCATCCAACATGTGCTACTTAGTTCAAGGTCTCACTCTAATCAAATATATACATGTTTTAAAGCATTAAAGTCCCATACCTTTAACCTCTAAAACAAGTCTTTCATTCATTCCCTAAATCAAAGCCCCATAACTTTAATTCAAAGAATAAATCTAATCATGCACTTAATTCACATAAGCTCAATCAAATCAAGTCATGTTTTAAAGCATTAAAGTCCCATACCCTTAACCTCTAAAACAAATCCATCATTCATTCCCTAAATCAAAGCCCCATAACTTTAATTCAAAGAATAAATCTAATCATCCACTTAATTCACATAAGCTCAATCAAATAAAGTCATGTTTTGAAAGCATTAAAGTCTTATACAAAACAAATCCATCATTCATTCCCTAAATCAAAGCCCCATAACTTTAATTCAAAGAATAAATCTAATCATCCCTTTAATTCACACAATCTTTGTCATCAATTCTATAACATAGTTATGTTGCCTTATGAAGCACTCTTAAATAAAGTTTACATCTTAGACTTACTAATCAAATATTTACAACCTTATTGAAATATTCATAATCTTAATTAAATATTCTTAACCTTATCCAAATATTCACTACTTTAATTAACAAAATAGCCTTTTCATGATCTTACTAAGCAAAGGTCTTACTTTAATTAAAGTCACATAGTTTATATCTTTAATTAAAGGTCATACTTTAATTAAAACTCCTAAGATAATTTATAACAATCAAAGGTTTGTTTTAATTAAAGACCCATAAGGTATTTCATAAAAATCAAAGGTCTGTTTTAATATTTATCTCATAAGATATTTCATAATATTTAAAGGTCTACCTTAATATTTATCTCATAAGATATTGCATAATAATTAAAGGTCTGCTTTAATATTTATCTCATAAGATATTGCATAATATTTAAGGGTCTACCTTAATATTTATCTCATAAGATATTGCATAAGACATTTCACCTTACTATACTCTAGGACCTTAGATTACTATGAAACCATGGCAGATGCAAATAGCTACGGTAGGGAGGTCATACGATGACTATCTTGGAGTTCAAGGAGTGTACAAGCAAACGCTCTCCTTTCTGCCCAGGGTTTCATTAAACACAAGCACTTTCAAATTCACACAATGGCCTTCCTAGCCATTGCACTTCCACATTCACATAGTGGGAAATACACAATGCTCTCGTAAACACTTGGTGGCTTCTAGACACAACGCTTCCTCACACAGCAGGAAAAATACAGTGCTCCTAAAAATGCTTGGCTTTTTTCTGGACATGAAGTTTCCTCACATAGTGGTAAAAACATAGTGCTCCCATAAATGCTTGTTTTTCATCTGGACATGATGTTTCCTCACACAGTGGGAAAAACACAACACTCCCATAAACTCTTGGAGGCTTCTTCTAGACACAACGCTTCCTCACACAATGGGAAAAATACAACACTCCTAAAAATGCTTGGCTTTCTTTTGGACACGACGTTTCCTCACACACTGTAAAAAATGCAATTCTCTCATAAATGTTTGGTTTTCTTCTGGACACGATGTTTCCTCACATAGTACAAAAAATATAGCGCTCCTAAAAATTCTTGGATTTCTTCTGGACACGACATTTCCTCACATAATGGGAAAAACACATTAGAGGCACTAAATGGATTAATTTTTTTATAAACACCATGAAGGTAAAATATGCCTTCCTAAAGCCTTAGACTATGGTGAGGTTGAACTTCCATAAAGGTAAAACAATAAAGACGCTCACAGGATGCCCAAACCAGCCATAGATTTTTGCCTACGTTTAAATTAAAACATCAAGGCTTCAAACATTCGGAGGAACTTAACATGCTACAAGGGGGGTTTTTAACCAGGTTCCACTTATTTTTCACATCATACAAAAGCATGCAATGGTAAATATTAGAAACTTCCAACCTTAGTTCTCCTGCATGCTAGAAACCGGTGGCTCCTTCGTTAGTTCTCTCATTTTCTCGTTATGCGCTCCTCTACATCTCCTCCTGTTTTCCTCTACCTCCTTTTGGTTTTTCCTCTATTTTTCCTTTCCTTAACTTACGTACCCTTCCTCCTAGGTGGCCCATCTGTGCCCTCATCCCTTGAGATTTGAGCCCTTATCGAGCCTTATTTTCTTCAATGCTATCATCCATCATCTTACCTCACTCTGACGACATGCATTCTCCTATCCCTTATTTCCATTTTGGGAAAGAATAGAGCCCCAAGGTTATTTACGTAGGTTGCACTCAATATGGGGAAAAAGACATTTAATTTATTTTAAATGTAAGTAGTACCTTTTCAAATAAAATATCCCTTATGATATTTTATTTCCATTTAATATTTATTACTTTTATTTAAAACAAATAAAATATTTCTATTTATTATTGAATGGATTTCTTTTTTTTCATTTATTTCATTTCCTTAAAGTTTATTAATGAATTTGCAATATCATTAAAATAAAATTCCTTAATTACTTTAAATGAACTTTCATTTATCACTAAGATAAATTTTATTAATGAGTTTAAATGAATTCACATCATCATTTAATCAAAACCTCATTAATTAGTTTAAATGCACCTTCAATTATCATTTAAACTTAATTCCCTTTTTCTTCATAAAAATGATGCTCACTTAACATTTCAAAATAACAATTTAATTTATGCAACTACATGCATTTTGTAGTTGTTCTACTATTGAAATTCCAACATTATGATACCCCAATCATGATGCAGGAAAGAGCAATCAAGTTTACAAAACAACAAAGGGGAATCATTCCACCAACCCAATTGCCCATCTCAATTGAAGATTTTACGATAGATACTAGGCTATCAACTTAAGCTCAAGGTGATCAATCATTGATGATTATCCCTTTCAACAATGCATACGTATATGAAGATATTTATCCATGTTACCTTCAAGTACCTTAATCATCATTTCCCCTGATCTTAAGCACCCTCATTTTTGGTGGTTGTTTTTACCTTCTCCACCTACGAGTGTACTTGATCCTGCACACTTGGCAATATGTTAGCAATAAAATACCCTTCTAAATCAACTAAACATCATATAGTTGGTTCAATTGTTCAAACTAGGTATCACCACATCATAGGTTAATACATTGTTTCTTTATGAAAAATTTTCCACTAGGGAGGGTCATGACACCAATCCCCTCTGCTCTGGTTTGTGGACCTCTTTTCATAGGATACTCTAATACCATTTGCTCTGGTTCATGGACCTCTATCCATAGGAGACTCTAATACCCTCTACTCTGGTTCGTAGACCTCAATCCATAGGAGAATATAAGACCCTCTACTTTATTTTGCTCCAAATCCTTCTCACAACTCTTCTTAGATCTATTCCAATCCTACTTAAAAAACCTTCTCAAATATGCTCATATACCTGCTCAAAAATGCTCACCAAACCTACTCAAATTTTCTCACCAAACCTACTCAAATATGCTCAATAGAACCTACTGACAGAACTTGCTCAAATCTATCTCAATTCTACTCATAAAAACATGCTCAAATCTACTCACAAAACCTTGCTCAAATCTGCTCACAATATCTACTCAAATATACTTACAAGACCTGCTCAAATATGCCTCAAACCTCCTCATAAAACTTTCTGAAATCTACCTAAATCCTACTCACAAAAACATGCTCAACTCTGCTCATAAAACTCTGCTAAAATATTCTCACAAGACCTGCTCAAATCTGCTCACAAGACCTGATCAAATCTACTCTACAACCTGATCCAAATAATGCTCATCTATTGCCAAATATTGCATACAAACAATGCTCATATCTTTTCCAAATATTTCACAAAATAAAATGCTCATAACTTTCCCAAAATTGCTTTCTTCAACTAAATTAATTCAAACATATTTTACTTAGAATTCTTCATGAACATATAGAGGATGATATGCATTATAAATACCCAATATGCTCATTCACATTTATTAAGTCTATCACTTACATGTGTATCACATTTATTGCATTCCAAAATATATCTCTAGTATAGCACTTGATAATTGACTTTCTTGTGTACTCCCAAAATCAATCAAAACCCTATGCACAAATTTGCTTCACAAAACTGATCTATAACTCTTGCACTTTCATTCCCAATATCACTAAAAAACAATGCACAAATTTCTTCACAAAATTGATCTGTAACCCTTGCAAATTTTCTCTCAATATCAATCAAAACTAATGCACAAATTTGCTTCACAAACCCTTGCTCTTTTATTTCCAATTTCAATCAATGCAATGCACAAATTTTCTCACAAACCCTTGCACTTTTATTTCCAATTTCAATCAATGCAATGCATAACTTTACTCACAAACCCTTGCACTTTTATTTCATGTTATAATCAAAGCAATGCACATAAAATCAATCTTTATATTGTTGGCAATTTTGGGTATGTTGCCTAGCTTCATGTTTGTGAGTTGTCATTGATGTCAAAAGGATTTTGTGTTGATGTAAAAAGGAATTTGTGCTGATTTCAAAAATATTTTGGTGTTAAAAAGATCTTGAAAGTTCCATGATGTTTGTTTATGGGTTTTTAATTAAAACCATGGTGACAAGGCTAAAGGTTTTTCTTAAAACCATCTGGACTCTTTAAGGGTTTTTATTAAAACCATCTTGGCTTAATGAAAAGGTTTTTGCTCCTTGAAAAAACCTTAAAAGTCCATTTTGATTATTAATAAATAAATTAACTCAAACCTTTGAAAAGGTTTTAAGTTAAGTTTATTATTAATAAAATAATAATTATTATTGAAAGGGTTTCTAAACCCTTAGCGACACTCATGTAAAATACTTACCTCACCGATGTCATTTTTTTGGAAGGAGCTCCGATGTCAACTTGCATGGGATGCAAAATACTATTAAAGGGAATTAATTCCTATGGTTTAATACACCTGTGATTTGTGTGATTACCTTAAAATTCGTATTGCTCTGTGACCTTCGATTTTGGATTACTTTATGATTTTCGAGTTTTGTATTGCTTTGTGTTTAAGTTTCGATTTCATACGCCTTTGAGGAAGACAAATTTGTTTGTCTTTAATTTTTGTGAGCAAAGGGAAGGTAAAACGGCGAGTGGTGCTTGAGATTTTCATTGGGAACTTGTGCTCCAATGGCGTAGGTAGTGGAGTGAAGGCACTTTCTAGGTAGAGGTGTCGAGATTGATTCACATCAGGTGTGTTTCATTTTTGGTCGCGGATTATTGTGCACGTGGTACAGTAGTTGCCTTGGGCCATGAGTTTGGAGGAGGAAGCACTTTGGTGCTTATGTTGGTGTCTCCACACTTTCCTAAGGTTGGATAATTAATATTTTGCCAAGGTAGATCTTTTGTTGATAATGTGGAATATTTTATTTGACTTGGCAAATTATTGTTGGTAATTGGATGGAGGTATAAGGTTAAATAGAAATATTTATTTGACATTGTTATTATTGATGCTTAATGTTTATGTGGTAAATGCATTTAGAAGTAAATGTATTTTAGGAGTTATAATGGTTTAAGGAATAATTGTACTTAATGTCTGAAAACACGAGATTCTAGAAGTTGGAAAGGAAAACTAATACGATGCAATGCAAAACGATAAATAACGCTTAAGTCCTATAAAGTGAAATGCATGAAATGAAAGAGACGAATTGAAATGAGATAAAAGAAAGTATAGAAAGCACAACCCTTTTTATTTATACTCTCTTAATATCGGTTACAAAGACGTCTCCTCCCTTTTCAGGGGCTAGGAGCATTAACATGAGTTTTGGTTACAATCGTGACTAGTGATCCTCCTTCCGCGTGCCCACATGTAAAATGGGCGGGCCAAAGTGTTGCCACCGCTGGTGTTGATGAATCCTTGATCCTTGCTGCTCCTCCTACGTTCAAAGAAACAACAAATCGTTTAGTAGCACCTGTCAAATGATAAAGCGTTTGATCCCCAAAAACCAATGTAAGATGCATGCATAAGATTAACTAAATCGATAAACAAACTGACTCCAAATAACCTGCAAATTTGACAAAAATCAGAGAACATTACCAGAGGGCCACTGCCATTAGAATAGTCGAGAAATTCGCCATGAATTTCTATTCATCCCGGGGTGAGCCAGATAAACCTGCAATTCATCCCAGGGTGAGCCAGATGAACCTACAATTCATCCCGGGGTGAGCCAGATGAACCTGCAATTCATCCCAGGGTGAGCCAAAAAACCTGCAAGTAAACGGTTAATGGCACTGCTCAAAATGTCCTATCTGAGGGACTCCAGGTGACCTGCAAGGTTAGGGTTTAGGCAAATGGGGGTATTTTGGGAAGACCCAGAAGGTCGGATTCCTCCAATTTTGCCCCTATCACCCCGATATCGATGGTACCACCTGTAGGTTAGTGAAAGCGGAAAATGATAACAAAATGGTCAAAAATGCTTCAAATGAGATGAAACTTGAAACATAACCTATTTAAACAGCATAAAAAAAAATGCAAAAATAACAGTATGCAAATATGCCATAGATCCGAATTCATCTCGGGGTGAGCCGAATAGACCTGCAGCAATGCGGGGCACGCCCGCGGGCAAAGCGCCCGCCATTTGGGTCTCTGTTTCGGCACCAATCCACTTGGAATTGGCCCAAAACTTGTTATTGAGTGTTGTCGGCGAATTGGTGGGGCAATGTGGTCAAGTGTTGGGTTTTGGATCCGGATTCACACTTCCAATAACCACCCAATGACCTCCCTTGCGAAAGAGATCAAGGATGTGGAAGAGGTGAATCAAAGGTAAGGCGCGGTAGTAAATTGGCAGCACTTCGTTGCTCAAAATGCTCCCAACCTGTCTCTTTTTGGGTGAGGAAGCTCACCATTTTATAGACCCAAGGGGTCTCTTTGGATGGGCATGCATGGGTGCCACGTGGCAGTCATGCCTTCCCATGAGGGAGGAGAGTCCTCCCTGATTTGGGCCTCCATGACTGCCCTTGCAACAGTCCTTAACGCTCAAATCTGCTCACCTACACGCGCATGCAAGGAAAGAGGCATTAATTGACTGTCCTTAGCTGCCACTTGTCAAGATTTTTCTTTTTGCCCGTTGAACCTGGAATTCGTCCTACCCAGAAATGAATTTGGAATTCGTCCCTGGATGGCACGAATTCCATTCTGAATTCGTCCCGGGGTGGGACGGATTTGGAGCAGAGTGCTTGAAGGTGCCAAATTGCTTTTTGACCTTCCAAAATTGCAATGTGAGTGGTTAGGACCACTGTTTAACCTCTGAGGGCTGCCCTAGGGGCTGTGTGTGTCAAAGCGATCAGTGTTTGCAGTCACATAATCGGATTGGTGTTGTTTTGGTGTCTACAGATGCCCCTTTTTGGAAAGCGCTACGGGTGATGCAGTGCTGAGCAAAAATAGATAACCAAAGCACTAATGATTAGGGTTTCTTAGTAACCTAACCAGCTCTTGATGCCCCAAGCATGGAAAGGGCATGCATTCTTGAATCCTTGCTTCTGACGAGCTAAGGAATTTGATTTCAAGTATTAACCTATTTTGGTGAGGTGTGACTTGAGCTTGGACATTGATCAGTCATGAATAGGCAAAGGGCGCAACCTTTTGTCTGTGGGAACCTTGTGTTCATGATTCACGAATGCCAAGCGTTTGATCAGCTTGTGATTATTGCTTGTTTGCTGCCCCAAGCAGGAGCGTGATTGTCTTTGTCAATGATTCTTTGAATGCATGTCATTTCCTTGATTGGGTGTGTATTTGTTGATTGGTGACTAAGTGTGACTACCCCCTCAAGCGACGAATCGATGAGGGAATGACTGCCATGAGAAAAGCGACGAGTCGCTTGACCCAAGATGACTTAGGTGAGGGTGCCTTCAGATGTTTTTCTTTTAATGCTTATGCAGTTTCCCAACATTTGGACCTATTTTTGGTGGGTGTTAACCCTTTTGGCGACGTCGTTTGGGGATGAAATTGGCAAAAATCCGTCCTCCCGTGGAGCGGTCCGGCTATGGTAGCCTTCTTGGGGAGTAGGATAGTGACAATTTGTGACCCCGACATCAGTTTTGTATGCCAAGAATGTCAGGCACGGAGGCGCCTTCGTTCGACACTTTTATTGCTATTTTTGGTTGGTTTTTGACCTTTTTGTGACGTGTTTTGGGGGTGAAATTGGCAAAAATCCGTCCTCTCGAGGAGCGGTCCGGCTATGGAAGCCTTCTTAGGGAGTAGGATATCGACAATTTGTGACCTCGACATCAGTTTTGCATGCCAATAATGTCAAGTGCAAAGGCACTCTCCTTCGGCAACTTTATTGCATTTTTTTGGTGTATTTCTTGCTATTTTTGCTATTTTTTTATTTTCTTGCTTTGTATTCATCCCAGGGTGGGATGAATTCCTGTTTAGAATTCGTCCCTAGGTGGGACGAGCGCTAACTAGAGCGCTCATCCTAGGAAGGAACGAATTCAGGCCAAAAAGCCTATTTAAGGGCAAAAACTAGGGTTTGGGCTCATTTGCATTTGATTTTTTTGGCGTTTGGAGCTCTGAGGAGGAGGAGAAAGATTCTGTGAAGCGAAGCGCTACCAAATTTCTTCCAGCAACCATGAGCGCACGAACCGGGTCATCCAGCGGAGGAGCCGAAGCGAGACCAATGAGTGCACTTCCTCTTGTTATTGTTTGTTTTTGTTTTATTGTACCGTAAAATTATCATACTTGTTTTGTGTGTTTTATTAATTGAAAATGAAAAACCTAGGAAGAATTTATTTGTAAACCTTGTTGGAACTATATTCCTTAAGGTAAACCATAGGTTAAACTACTTTAAACCCAGATTAAAACTGTAGGGTAAACCATGTGGTAAACTAGATTAAACTCCGATTAAAACCCTAAGTTAAAAGACTAGTTTAGAAGACTGTTGTGAGTTTTTGTTTGTTAACTAGGTTAAACCGTAGTTAAAATTGTTTTATGTTTTTTTGTTTTTGTCAATTTAAAAAAATTGTATTGTTTTTTGTTTTTGTGGTTTAAAAAAACTGTTTTTATTGTTTTTAATTGTTTTTATCAGTCTTAAAAAACTGTTTTTATTGTTTTTAATTGTTTTTGTCAGTCTTAAAAAACTGTTTTTATTGTTTTTAATTGTTTTTGTGGTTTTTTAAAAAGAAGCTATTATTGTTTTAATTGTTTTTGTCAGTCTTAAAAATGTTTTTATTGTTTTTATTGTTTTTGTCAGTCTTAAAAAAACTATTTTTATTGCTTTTAATTGTTTTTGTCAGTCTTTTAAAAAAAATTGTTTTTATTGTTTTAATTGTTTTTGTCTCTTAAAAAAAACTATTTTTATTGTTTTTGTTTTTGTTTTTAAAATGTTTGTTAATTGTTTTGTGTTTTAAAAAATGTTTTTTGTTTTAATTGTTTTTGTGGTTTTAAAATGTTTTTATTGTTGAATTGTTTTTGTCAGTCTTTTAAAAAAAAACTGTTTTGATTGCTTTTAATTGTTTTTCTCAGTTGTACATTGTTGTACATTTTGCTTTTCATGATTATTTTTAATGTTTTTGTGTTTTTTTTGTGATTTGTAGGTGGTGAAGAGCCGGTATCGCGTGCCTATGGTGTTTTCAGACACCCAAGAGGCCTTGACGATGGAGGATTGGACGTGGCTTGATGCCTTGGGGCTCAAGCACGTGGCTCGGTTAGGGCCGATGGTGGGTGATCGGGCTTACCTGACGACACTGGTTAGCTTGTGGGATGTGAGGACTAATACTTTCCATCTCCCGATAGGGGAGATGACAGTGACATTAGAGGACATCTATCAGATTCTTCGGATTTTGATAGATGGACTTCCGATCCGGACGACATCCCGAGATCAGAGGACAATAGTGTTGACACGCTGCTTTGGACATGGGGAGGAGGTGGGTGTGGAGGACCCGATGGAGAGGGCAGAGAATGAATGTCAGATGGGCAGCATTCTGGTTCGATGGTGGTATGAGCAGGGCGTGTTGGGAGTGAGACCCACATTCTTGATGAGTCTCATTTCTAGTATGCTCCTACCCGACTCCTCGGGCGCGAGGTTCCCTTGGAACCTGCTGGAGGTGGTACTTCGACTGGTGGAGTGCCCGATTGAGGAGCCCCTGATCATGAGGTGGGGCCAGACACTGCTTGCATAGCTCTATGATGAGTTGTATGAGGTCCATTGTCGGAGGTGAAAGGGGATTAGCTATAGTTACTTGCTACAGAGCTGGGCATGGCAGCACATAGTGGTGGATCGACCGCTAGGGTTACCTTCAGTGACTCGAGCGGACCTGGTTGATAGGGACATAGGGTATGCGGCCTTGTGGTATAGATCAGATGAGAGGGGGCATATCCAGTGATGGGCAGGTGACGTTGGTCACTACACCGAGACCTTTGCATAGCTTACTCTAGGAGATGTGGTTTGGAGACCATACTGGGATTGTCCCACGTGGCCTGAGGCTGGGGAGTGGCTCCGACGGGTTTGAAGGGGTCGGTGGCTGATTGGGCGACATGGCACTGAGCAGGAGTACTTCCCCTACGCTCGGGTCACATGATAGTTTGGGGTGTGCCAGGGGTTGCCTGGGGAGCCCTTAGTCTATCGATGTTAGAGTGATGAGAGGGACCTTGCATGGCCGATCATCGTGCCACTAGGGGAGGAGTCGGACACAGCTATTGACATCCCGGATGTGGATAACGTCGGGGTGATAGCCGAGTATGAGCAATGGTGGACACTACGGCGATGGCGGGGAGAGGGGCCGCTAGGAGGAGATGAGGTGACAGTGGCAGGTGAGGGGGGTGTCGAGGCACCAGGAGAGGGTTGGGGAGCTCCTTTGGAGGATGTTGATATGGTGGAGGTGGATGATGTGGGGGAGGACTTTGGGGTAGCAGAGCAATCGGTGATGCAGGATGCTCCAGAGTAGTGGGAGCCTGAGCAGTGGGAGCCTGAGTAGGTTAGGGTCCTAGAGATGCCGATGCATCGAGCGGATCCTAGGGATGCAGATGCGAGGGTTCGCATGGAGGTGGCATGATTGATGGAGGTTCTACGAAGATAGGATCAGGAGCATCAAGCCGAGGTGGATCGCTTGCGTGCTCAGTTGGCATAGCGGGATGACGCATTGGCTGCATTGTGCCGACAGGATGGGGATGCAGAGGCTGCGTGGGAGGTGGACCGCCTATGAGCATAGCTGGCGACATACCATCGGTGGGAGATGGAGTGGATGCGCTATCGGTTGGATCTGGAGGAGGTTGAACGCCTTGGTGGGCAGGTTCCTACATATTCACTAGGTGGATCGTCACGCCGCTCGAGAGGGAGCGATACTGAGCAGTCAACATCCTCTCGATGTAGGTGACTGGATGAGGGAGGGGCTAGTAGGCATGATGCGGGGGCTAGCAGTAGCCGCCCTAAGGGGTCACATAGGACCCACACCATGGGGGGTAGTTCCCGTCGCACCGATCCTGCATGATCATGGTGGCCGACGCCCTAGGCTTGGGGGTTTTTTGGGTTTTGTTTTTATGATTGCGGGGTCAGAGGACCAGTTATTGTAGCCTACGGGCATTTTTGATGATATATATATAGATGCCTTTATTTTGTTTATACACTTTGTCGTGTTTTGATTTTATGCAAGTGTTTGATGTTGATGAATGCATGTTTTAATTTGCTTTGATGGATGCATATGGTATGATAAATGCACATGTTGCTGATTTATATGCTATGTAATGGAATGGATGAAATGATTTGTTGATAACTTGGCATTGGCACCATAGACTGTATAGGACTTATGGCTTTGTGTATGGGGTGATTGTTGTGGTAAATGACTTTTGTGTATATGTGTTGTTGTTTTTTTTTTTGCATTTTTTGATGGTAATGGAATAGTTGGCGTAGAATGTAGCTAAGTTTTTCTGAGACTCAGATGTTTTAACTAACTAGCCAAGACTGTACTGTTGTCTTACAAGATGTTTGAACAAGGTATGAATCGGGCTTGTTTTTGACCAAGTTATTTCACATCCCTGTGTGTGCAATTGAGTTTGTTTATGTGGTATTTGTCAGGATACCGCCAGTGCCAGATAGGCTTTCAACCAAACTTGTACCTGAGGATCACCTAATTAGCTCCACTAACTCCTTTGTTGTATTTAGTCAGATTAATCTATTTTGCGATCTAGGATACCATAAGCTAGCTCATCCACATGCAAACATTGATCTGCACACAAGTGAATGTGACAGATATATCGTCATGCGGGAGGTTTGCCACCAGTGACCGATAGGCTATCCACCAAACCGGTACTGAGGTTTGCCTCATGACCTTCTGAATGCTGAGAGTTCCAGGGATTCAAGTTCGACTCCCTTCTTTTCTTCATTTGTATTGGGATACTTGCTCTTTTATAGTGATGAAAATCACTGTTTATTTTTGTTTTTCTTTCTTTTGAGCAAGGGATTTTGAATTTTGGAGTGATGAGAATCACTATTGCTTGTGCTTTTTGATGTATGCACTTTGTGGGATTTGATGTCAATTTTTGGAGTATTGACGTTTGCAAATTTTTGATGTTTTGCAACTTTTTGAGAACTTGGGATTCTTGGGGAATTGGGTAGGGAAGATTCTTGTCCTTTTGCCAACTCTCAGCATTCTTGGGGTCATTCGCATAGGGGGATGAGCAAGATAACCTTTTTCATTGTTTGGTATCCTAAATTGCTTTACAGGTTTCATCTTTCGTTTACACAACTTGGGAGTTGTTTTATGTGTTTTAAGTTGTGATGGGATGCTACGTAACAAGGTGTATTTCAAGTATGACTCTACCTTTGTAACATCAGTTTGACTTTGTACAGTTCTTGGCTAGGAATTTAAAGACAGCTGAATGATAAAAACTCTTGATACATTTAGACGACAACTGATTATGATATGGCAAAAATAATGGATGACGTTTATTTGTGTTGTATTGTTTGCAAAATGGAAAATGTGAAAAATGGTATGCTTGCCAAGTAATGACAGTCCATGGTGCCTTTGACTTCTATGATCAACAAATATGCAATATATGGATGTGATGGTTAATGCAGCTATTATGTAGTGCTTTGATTGATGAAGTATGCATGAGAATGAGATGCAAATTTTTTTGTTGTGATTTTGATGATTTTTTTTGTTTTTGAATTTTCTTGATGATGACCAAGTGATTGCGAGAATCCTTGGAGCTTTTTGGTTTGACCTTTTTTGAATTTGGGTTTTTGGGTAGGTTTGGTTTGGAGTTTTTGGGTTGACCAAGCGATTAATGGAATCCTTGGAGCTTTTGGGTTTGAGTGAGTGGGTTTGTTGATTTTTGGTTTGAAGGGTGGTTTGGAGTTTTTGGGTTGACCAAGCGATTGTGATAATCCTTGGAGTTTTTGTTTTTTTTTTTTTTTTTTTTTATTGTTTTTTTTGGTTACGATTGGTTTGGGTTTTGGGTTTTGACCAAGTGATTGCGATAATCCTTGGAGTTTTTGGGATTGACCAAGCGATTTAGGAATCCTTGGAGCTTTTTGGTTGGGTGATGGCTCTCTTAGATATGGAATGGCCTCAAATGACTGATGTTCAAGGGTTCTAGTTCCTTGATTCCATCAAGAGAGGCTAGCCGGTATGTTCCGGGTCCTATTTTACTTTCAATCACATAAGGACCTAACCAGTTTGCCATGAACTTGTCCCTGAGATGGGGAGGCAAGTTAGGGTTCTGTTGGTTCTCTTTTAAGACTAGGTCACCAACTTGAAAGTCCCTCAGGTGAACTTTCATGTTGTATGCCCTCTTAAGTCGCTCTTGGTAGATACGCAAATGCTCGAGAGCATTGATGCATCGTTCGTCAAGCAACGTAAGCTGGTCTAACCGGGCCTGCCATGCAGTGTCATCATCGATGAACTCTTGCATTGATATGCGTAGGGAAGGAATCTCCAACTCAAGAGGCATGACTGCCTCAGAGCCATACACTAGCGAAAATGGAGTTGCCCCAGTGGGTGTCCGAATGCTAGTGCGATAAGCCCATAGGGCAAGTGGGATCTGAATGTGCCAATCCTTATGACTTTCTGCGACTATCTTTTTGAGGATGGCAACTAGCATTTTGTTTGATGCCTCTGCTTGCCCATTTGCCTACGGATAATAGGGTGTTGAAAAATTGTGCTAAATTTTGTACTTTGTGGTCAAAGCATGCACGTCTTTGTTCTTGAAGGACGTCCCATTATCCGAGATTATCTTGGATGGAATACCAAAATGACATATGATGTTATGCAAAATAAACTCCGCGATGCGGGTTCCTGTCGTAGAGGTAAGCGAAATTGCTTCCACCCATTTAGTAAAATACTCTGTGGCCATTATGATGAACGTGTGACGGCCTGACGACGTAGGGGAGATCTTTTCGATTAGATCTAAACCCCACTACGAAAAGGGCCAAACCGATTGGATCGGTTGCAAGGCCTGGGAAGGTACGTGTGTCAAATTAGCATGGTGTTGACACTTTACGCACTTCCGAACATAAGCACAACAATCTCGCTCTAAATATGGCCAATAGTAGCCCATGCGAAGAATGCGCTTGGCGATGGCCATACCGCTGAAGTGGCCACCACATGTACCATCGTGCGCTTGGGCGATCGCCCAAGTGGACTCTTGCTGGTCCAAGCAATGAAGGAGGATTCCCTCATAGCTACGATGGTACAGAATGTCTCCTAACAAGACATGTTTTGCCACTCTCTATTTAAATGATCTCTTTGTGGCTTGCGACAATCCAAGTGGGAGGCTACCTAACTTGAGGTAGTCTCGGATGGGTGAATACCAATCCTGCTGATCTGAAGCCTCGATGACATGAACAACCAATCCCTCTTGAAGTTCATCCCTAGAAAAAGTTGAGCGGGAAAGAATCTGCAAGAATAGCATTGTGTTGCTATTAATGGGAGTAGGGGAGAACAAGGACCCCCAGTTGGCATGATTCAAATGATCATGGATTCGAGTGAACTTATCCGGAGATGGTTCAATCTGGATCAAATGGACTCCTGGCGTTGAGTCAGAGCTTGCACGCTCCATCACGGATTGCGATAGTGTTTTGACTTGAATAGTTGTCATATCACCGAAAAGGTCTTGCGGGATTAGTGACCCCAAGGAGGCCATAGTGTCCGCAAAATGATTCGATGATCGAGGGAGTGCCTCGATGTCGTACCATTCAAGATTTGCCAGGAGTTTGTCCACAAGGGCTTTGTAGGCCTACAGGACTGGGCATTTACACTGAAATACCCCTTTCACTTGGTTGACTATTAGCAGCGAATCACCAAAGATATTCAAGCATTTGATGTTCATGGTGATTGTTGTCTGAAGACCTATGAGCAAGGCTTCATATTCGACGTTATTATTGGTGCATGGGAAATCAAGTTTAAATGACAAGGGGATTGGAGCCCCTTGCGGTGTGAAGAATACAATTCCCGTGCCACCTCCTTGCTCACATTTAGAACCATCGAAGAACAGGGTTATGTCGGCCTATGACTCAGGCGCATCAGAATCTGGCGATTCTGAGACATGGAAGACCCCATCATCGGGTAGTTCTACTAGTCCAGAGGCTGATCGTCTTCAAGAGGAGCCTCTGCTAGTTGATCGACGATGACTTGACCTTTTATGGATTTTTTTCCAATGAACTCTATGTCAAACTCCGTCAACAACATGATCCATTTCGCCGTGCGGCTACTATGATAAGTACGACTCATCATGTATCGCAATGGATTCTCCTTAGACACAACATACGTCGTGTTGCCCAACATGTAGTGGCATAGCTTTTTGGTAGCAAACACCACTGCCAAGCAGAGCTTCTCGACGTATGCATAGTTAAGTTCGTAACTGACCAGGGTGTGGCTAAGATAGTATGTAGCCTATTCTTTGTGAAGTTCATTCTTCTGGGCTAGCATGGCTCCCAGTGCCACCTCAGTAGCTGAGATGTATAGGTAGAACGACACTCCTGGTCTGGGTGGTGCCAATACTCGTGACAAAGCCAAGTATTGTTTTATGTCATCAAAGGCTGACTGGCACTCGTCATCCCAATGGAATGCTACCCCCTTGTGCAATAATTTGTTCATGGGTCGGCACTTGTCAGATAGCTACGCTATGAAGCGCTTGATCGACGTGACCTTTCCCTACAGGCTTCTGAGCTGCTTGATGGTAGTTGGGGGGAGCATTTCAAGGATTGCCTTGACTTTGTTTGGGTCCACCTTGATTCCTCGCTTTGAGACTATGAAACCCAAGAGTTTTCCAGATGTGATGCCAAAGACGCACTTCTTGGGGTTTAGTCTGACTTTATGCTCTATGAGGCGATCGAGGATCTTGCTCAAGTCATCGAGATGATTTGGGCACAAGAGGGACTTGGCCAACAAATCATCCATGTAATCCTCCAAAGTTTTGTGCATGTAATCATGGAAGATGTACGTCATGGCACGTTGGTAGGTGGCGCCAGCATTTTTAAGGCCAAAAGGCATGACCTTATAACAAAATGTCCCCCAAGGCATTGTGAACGCCATTTTGAATTGGTCCTCGGGATTGATACGAATTTGATTGTATCCCGAGAAACCATCCATTAGGGAGAGCATTTCGTGACCTATTGTCGCGTCTACCAATGCATCGATGCTTGGCAAGGGAAAATCATCCTTAGGACTCGCTTTGTTAAGATCTCAAAAATCAGTGCATATGCGAATCCTCCCGTCGGGCTTCTTGATGGGAACCATGTTGGACAACCATGGCGGATAATCCATGCAGATGAAAAATTGTGCATCCAACAGCTTCTACAATTCATATTTGACCATCAAGGCCACTGTTGGGTGCATCTTGCGTAGTTTTTGCTTCATTGGCTTGACTGTCAGATCAAGCGTCAGGTTATGCGTGACTAGCTATGGGTCTAGTCCCGACATGTCTTTGTATGACCATGCAAAAACCTCCTTCTTCTCTTTGAGAAGGGCAATGTAGTCGGCTTGCTCTTCGGGGGATAGGCTTACCCCCAGCTTGATAATCTATTGATTCATTGGATCTGAGCCGATGTCTACATCAGTTGTCTCCTCAAATGACATGTGCGACCCGTCCTCCAGCTGGTGTGGAGTCGGGATCAAGTGGATATCATTTGCTAAATTAAGATCTACGTTGGGAACCTCGGGTTCCTCTTTAGCATGAAAGACATCCTGAGTTGGCCCAGGGGTGAAATGAAGCATCTCATCGAAAGGCCAATACTCTGATGGTGACGGGGGTGAATTAGCGCGATCCCAGCCTATGGCATCTAGGTCTAGATGCAATGGCCATGCTGGATCGGCTGGATTGCGGATGGGGGTGGTTAAGTCAATGGAGATCATGTTGATGAAGTGGGTTTTATCTCCATTACCATGGGTGTGATACTTCTGACTTCTTGGATGATCTTCGTGCTCCGGATCTGGCTCTGTAGGGATGGGCACGAATGGATCGGCCCTATGCACAGAGAGGAGGATAGGGTCCACCCTCGGAACTGATGTTGCTATGTGATCCCTTGGTGGAAGTTGCTCCTGGTCTACCCAAAGGGGTGGATTCAACATTTGATTCCAATGGGTCGGGTCTATGCGCCACTCATGCCCTAGCCTTATGCCTAGTTGCCCCAACATTTCTTCATGGGTTACGGGGTGATTGTGCTATCGCGCATGATTGAGATACTCCATCTCAGTGTCGTCTTCATAGTCACTATCAAAAATCCAAAAGCCCTCATTGGCCTTGATAGCTGGCTATGACATGCTAGGCTCCTCTTGTTCGAGCAGATTGATGTGGTCCCAATGGGGTTGTTCCGCTCTTTGCGGGGGACCTGATTTTTTGTGATGCGGCGCTTGCTTAGCTGGTGCTTCTAGAGGGAATAGTTGCAAGAGACTTTCTTGAAAATCGTCCATGGGAACCACCTGTGAATGATTACTGTCTGATTCAAATGGGTCCCATGGAGCTACCTCATATGCGGACTCATCCTCGAAATATTCTTCTGGACCTTGTCGATACCCCTCTTGTGGGCGAGTCCTTGAGCTTTCTCCTCTCTCAAGCGAAGGGAGAGGGTTGTGGAGGCTAACAAGGTTAGTTGTCCATGATGGGAGATAGTCCCCAAATGTGTAGGTCGTGTTAGGGTTGGCATATGGATCTAATGCCATCCCATCCTTGTTGCCTATCCCTAGGCCTTGCATATCTTCCACCAAGATGTCTAGGGGCAAGGGGTGGTTGAACCCTACGCCCGACTTGTCATACGACATCTGGTACCTTGGTTGGCAGAGGACCCGTATGCCTTGCTCGTACCTGCCTAACCCGTATCCATGCCAATTGCATTGGTCAAGATACTTTAAAGTGAAATATGGGTTAGAGAGATAATTGACATCTCCTGTGAAAGGATATTCATCATCTATCTCTTGTATGCATGGTTCACTGCCATGATCAATGCCCCCATACACAAAGTTGGTCTGGTTCGGCGGGTAGCCTAGGGGGACGATAGTACCAATGGGGAGGCGAGGTCTCCCCATGTCTTGCATGGACTCCAGTGCAGGTGTTGCTATGAATATTCCACACTATATACTCCCCCAGGCCCGTGTTGGCCATTTCAACAGTAATTGTTGGCGATTGGGGGGAGGGAATGGGAGTTCTTCCTGAATCCACTCCATGTCGGGTGGACTAGGTGTCTCGACTTCCATTCCATTAGATATCTCCTCGGTGGAGATGGTTGAGACTAAAGGTGTTTCTTCTTCTACGGGTCTCTTCCCTTTATCCTTCATTGTAGCCACTTATGGTGGCATCGTTGGTGAAGGATCAGCCGATGAAGATGGACCCGACTAAGGTATTGGTGGACTCGGCAATGGTGACGCCTTCGGAATCAGACCCTGTTTGGATGGATTTAACTGGAAATCCATGTGCGTTGAAGGAAGGGTCGATTGGGGCATCAATTGCACCGTGTTGTAGTATTTGAAGGGCTCTAAGTCCGCTGGGACTACGTGCACTTGACCTTCAAATGTGTACTTCAAACACTGGTGGGCTATTGAAGGGACACACTTCATGTCCCTAATCCATGGCCGACCCAACAAGATGTTGTAGGCCATTTCTCCCTCCAGTATATGGCACAACGTAGGGATTGTCTTTTGTCCCACTTGGATGGGTAGGACAATTGTGCCCACTGTCGAGCATATTGCATCATTAAATGCTCGTAGTGTGTAGGTTGAAGCCATGATATGAGATGCGGGCAACTTTAGGTGCTTCAAGGCTGCTGTCGTTATGATGTTACTGGACGAGCCAGTATCCACCAATACTCTCTTGTAGGGGATCCTGTTGACCCGTGCAATAACGTGCAGGGGTGGATCTGCCATGTTGCCAGTCACTGACTTTAACTCATCCTCCCTGAAGGTGATGACTGGCTCTGTGCATCTTTTAACATGCCCCACGAAATTATTGAAAGAATTCGCCTCATGGGGCTGCAACTCGATGGCTTTTAGAATCTCCATTAGAGCTTCTCGATGAGGTGGTGATTGTTGTATAAGCTCATATATGGAGAGCCTAGCCGATGTGGTCTTTAAGCTCTGGGTAAGCTTGTTCTAAATTGTGACCACAGGTCTAGGCGAGGGAGGTTGTACAGGGTGTTGTTGTTGTTGTGATGTTGTGGGCACCTCTGCTGCGGTTGCTACGGGGGTAGCTATGCTCGGATACCTCCTGTTCCGAGTCACTATGCTGATCATTCCAACGTACCCCTGCATTGGGCAATTCTGCGTGACTTCGTTCACTTGGAGGGGTTTTTTCAGTGCATCATGAGCGGGCAAAGGGTCCTTGAAGACCCCCATATTTTGGTTGCCTGGTGCTATGGGGTTGTCCACCACCAATGTTTTGTTATCTATTAAATCTTGCACCAAGCCTTTGAACGTCCAGCAAACGTTAAGGTCATGTCCCCTCCGTCGATGAAATCGACAGTACAATTCTTCTCTATAGCCCTTTGGTTTTGGCGCGTTGGGGTCTATAGGTTGGACCTCTAGGAGGTTGATCAGATTCATCATAGACAAGCGGTCGAATAGGGAGTCTCTAGACTCCGTATAGGGCATAAACTGTCATCGAGGGCAATGCATCTGATTCTACTTTTGTCGATTGTTCTCTTGCTCATAGTTGTTGGGAGGCACTGCCTGATAATTGCCCTTTTGAGGCTGCGTTGCTTGGGCAGGCCTAGGGACGTTGATTGCAACCTGATTAACCACTGCGGGTTTTTGTTGCGTGGTCCCAGTCTTGTTGTTGCTTTTGGACCATTCCTTTTTCTTAGGTTTTGCAATTTTGCCATCATGAACTTTAATCTCCTCTATGATCTTGGCTTGCACCAAGGCTTCTTCCAAGGTGGCATATTGTTGCAGCTGCAATAGCCCAGAGATTGGTCTTAAACAACTCTTGGCAAACATCTGTGTGAGATCGAACATCGGAGGGAGGTATGGCAGCTTTGAAAGCAGCGTCCTCCATCGATTCCCATATGCTGCCATGGTTTCCTCTTCATATTGCTTGAGGCTAGCAAGATCACTTAGCGATGCCTTCTTCTTAGTGTTGAAGGCAAAGCATTCAAGGAATGCATCGACTAACTGATCCAAGTTGTGGATGCTATGCTTTGGTAATTGTGTGAACCAGTCCGAGGCAGGGCCTATGAACGTGGTTATCAAAGTTCTCAATAGCAAGGCATCATTGTCCTGAATGCCAAAGCATTGGCTCAGGAACCTAGTTATATGCTCTTGAGCATCCTCCTCCCCTTTAAAGGTTGCCAACTAGGGCATCTTGAAATGTTCGGGGTAAGAAGGTGCTGGTACTGATGGATGCACTGGATTACTACGAAGTAATCATAAGGTGGGCTTTTGGGGCCCAAAAGTTTTAGTTTCCATAGATTCCAAATGCTCTAACAACGCCTTGTATGCATCGGAGGACTTGATCTCCTCCTCCATCGCTTGTTCCCATTGCGCATTGCGAGGAACTGGAGGCCTATAGAGGGGTGGCCGGATAGCACCCCCTCTGCCTTGATAGGGCATTTCAGCCCTCTCTTCTTCTTCTTCGTACTCCTCATAGTCTTCTTGAGGAGTAACTGGGTGAGACCTATGCACATGGAGAGGTACCCTTGGAGGGTATCCCTCGTTGTCTCTAGGAGTGACCTCCCCGCTCCTGCCTATGAGGCCTTGGAGGCAGCATTTGGTTGGGTCTTGGAGACCTACCCTGCACTATAGGATTGTACCTCTCATATGCTTCTATTCTTGGATCATGAGGGTTTGGAACCCTCTCAGGCACAATGTCCTGATGCAGCTCATCTGCTTGCTATCGAATGCGCTCTTTGTTGAGGCGGCATAGGTGTTCTAACTACTATTGGTCCTGCTCTAGTTACACAATCTGAGCTTGATGGGTGGCATGTCTGGCGAATGCCAGGTCAATTTGATCTGTCGTCTTGATCTTAGGAGGCTTGGATGCCTCTCCTATATACCTGTCATGGCCTCGATGACCCGAGACCTCCATAGGTTGCTTCCCTCTATCGAGGTTAGCTGCATTCACCTGAGGCTCTGGCCTCGCTAGGTGATCATGGTATATAGCAGGTGCGAAAGCGCATTGCTCCCATGCTGTATATTGCTCTTGAGGGATGCGAAGGTCTTCCTCATAATCCCCTTCATATATATGAAAGGGGCGGGCGGAGTTAGCTCGCCCTGCCAGGAGAGCCTTGTGCTCTCGATTTGGCTTGGTGTTTCGAACAACTATAGGGGGAAGAGGAGGGATATCGAAATGATAGGGCCTCTCTTTGCGGAACCCTACTGTTCAGGCACCTCACTGCACGGTGACCACTCATAGCGAGCTTCTAAGGGAGGCTTCCTATGGATGTACCCTTCTTGGAAGGGTGTGTGTTGGGTGCTTATGGGATCTTTCCCATCTATAGTAAGTGCCACATGTATGGAATCTTCCCGAAAGGGGCTATGCTGTGTGGCTGCACCTCTTAAAGGGGTGCCCCTATAGCCTCGTTCTGTCAAGGCACAAAGTGGACTATTGTGTGTGTCTGGCCGCCAAGGTGGAATAACCAAATCCTTGGAGCTGTACCGGAGGCGACCTGTCCCCCCTTGCACACTTTCTGCAACCTCTGCCCATGAGTGGGTACGTTCCACCCATGAGTGGGCTTGGCTATGAGTGAATACCATGGCGGTACCCCTCTACAAGATTTGCAAATTTTTGTCTTTTTATGATTTTTCTAATTTTTATGTTACACTAAGCAGAAAAGAATACACACACACAAGGCGATGATTATCTCGTTTAAGGATTAATGGTGTGTCCTAGACTGGTTTTAGTGTGTTTTTGATGATTTTTGTTTTGTTTTTGAAGGTTTTTGTAAAGAACGTTTAAATGCATAATGAAGGCTCATATGACTCCCATAGATGGTCGCCCCTTCGATATACCATTGCTAGGCCGATATACCAACCTCTCTATATACCCGCCCTTACGAGAGGGAAACTATAGGTACGTGAGAGCAGATGGTACATGGTACGTAGGCGGTACGAAAGGGGGATTGTCCTGTTTATGACACCTACCATAGAAGACTTATCCTCGCATGTTGGGAATCACCCCAGCGACACTCGGTCAGCTTTCGTCAGGATTTACGTCGAGCAACAGTGACAATCGGGGTAAATGGATGCAAAAATCAAGCCAAGGTGGTGATGAAATCCACCGTTGGTCTTGATCAAGGGCTAGGGTTTTACGACCAGCTCCTTGGTTTAAAAATGCCACGTGATGTGTGTGGGGTTATTTTTATTTAAAAAATGAAACATGCAGCAACTACTTTCCCTAAGAAGGCAAAAATTGACAGAAAATAGAAACAAAAAAGCAAAAAATGATAGGAACAGTTTAGGACCCTTACCTCTTCTCTGCCCAGACCTATTGTTTCTGACCCTCGGCCCTGAAACTGCATAGACAGAAATTCATCTCTGGGTGAGACGAATACCAGAATAGAATTCATCCCAGTCTGAGACGAATTCGAATTCGTCCCTGGGTGAGACGAATTACAGTCCTGGATTCACCACAGGCTGGAACGAACAGATGATAGTGTTCAAAAAATGGTACCTGTGAGCAAGAAAAACAAGTTTTTGATCAGTTTCTTGATCTCAAAAAAATAGGGGACAAGGTCCCACCGTGATCGCCACTGAAAACATGAGATTTCGGAAAAAGGAAACACTAATGCGATGCAATGCAAAACAAAAACTAACGCTTAAGTCCTATAAAGTGAAATGCATGAAATAAAAGAAAAGAGACGAATTGAAATGAGATAAAAGAAAGTATAGAAAGCACAACCCTTTTTATTTATACTCTCTTAATATCGGTTACAAAGACACCTCCTCCCTTTTTAGGGGCTAGGAGCGTTAACATAGTTTTGGTTACAATCGTGATTAGTGATCCTCCTTCCGCGTGCCCACATGTAAAATGGGCGGGCCAAAGTGTTGCCGCCACTGGTGTTGATGAATCCTTGATCCTTGCTGCTCCTCCTGCGTTCAAAGAAACAACAAATCATTTAGTAGCACCTATCAAATGATAAAGCGTTTGATCTCTAAAACCAATGAAGGATGCATGCATAAGATTAACTAAATCGATAAATAAAATGACTCCAAATAACCTACAAATTTGATAGAAACCAGAGAACATTACCAGAGGGCCACTACCATCAAAACAGTCGAGAAATCCACCATGAATTTTTGTTCATCCCGGGGTGAGCCAGATAAACCTGCAATTCATCCCGGGGTGAGCCGATGAACTCGAATTTGTCCCGGGGTGAGGATGAACCTGCAATTCGTCCCAGGGTGAGCGAGAAAAACCTGCAAGTAAACGGTTAATGGCACTGCTCAAAATGTCCTATCTGAGGGACTCTAGGTGACCTACAAGGTTAGGGTTTAGGTAAATGGGGGCATTTTGGGAAGACCCAGAAGGTCGGATTCCTCCAATTTTGCCTCTATCACCCAAATTTGGATGGTGCCACCTGTAGGTTAGTGAAAGCGAGAAATGATAACAAAATGGTCAAAAATGCTCCAAATGCGATGAAACTTGAAACATAGCCTATTTAAACAGCATAAAAACAAATGCAAAAATGACAGTAGGCAAATATGCCATAGATCCGAATTCATCTCGGGGTGAGCCGAATAGACCTGCAGCAATGCGGGGCGCACCCGCGGGCAAAGCGCCCATCGTTTGGGTCTCTGTTTCGGCACCAATCCACTTGGAATTGGCCCAAAACTTGTTATTGAGTGTTGTCATCGAATTGGTGGGGCAATGTGGTCAAGTGTTGGGTTTTGGATCCGGATTCACACTTCCAATAACCACCCAATGACCTCCCTTGCAAAAGAGATCAAGGATGTGGAAGAGGTGAATCAAAGGTAATGCGTGGTAGTAATTTGGCAGCACTTCGTTGCTTAAAATGCTTCCAACCTGTCTTCTTTTTGGGTGAGGAAGCTCACCATTTTATAGACCCAAGGGGTCTCTTTGGATGGGCATGCATGGGCGCCACGTGGCAGTCATGCCTTCCCATGAGGGAGGAGATTCCTCCCTGATTTGGGCTTCCATGACTGCCCTTGCAATAGTCCTTAACGCTCACCCTACTCACCTACACGCGCATGCAAGGCAGGAGGCATTAATGGACTGTCCTTAGCTGCCACTTGTCAAGATTTTTCTTTTTGCCCGTTGAACCTGGAATTCGTCCTACCCAGAAACGAATTGGAATTCGTCCCTGGATGGAACGAATTCCATTCTGAATTCGTCCCGGGGTGGGACGGATTCGGAGCAGAGTGCCTGAAGGTGCCAAATTGCTTTTTGACCTTCCAAAATTGCAGTGTGAGTGGTTAGGACCACTGTTTAACCTCTGAGGGCTGCCCTAGGGGCTGTGTGTGTCAAAGCGATCAGTGTTTGCAGTCACATAATCGGATTGGTGCTGTTTTGGTGTCTACAATGTCATATTGGGGTTAGAAAGCCTTTGGAGTTATTGAGTGGATATTCTCTTGTAATTATTTTTGAGGTTGAAGTTATTTTGTGATATATTAAGTAGGAGTTATAAGGTGTAAAGGAATATTGCTGATATGTATATTTGTGAGTTTTTATTATTGATGTGTTGGAGTGATAAGGTGTTATTAGGACTCTTATCATTGTGTATTATTCCATTGTTGCTAACTCTAATTTGTGGCAAATTGATAGTTAGTGTTGTGATAGATTTTGAGTTCTCCTTCTTCATCAAAGTAAAGGTATGGGCACATTCTTCCATGGTTTTATTTATTGATGGTTTTTTGAAAATAAGTTTGGAGTGAAAAGGATTAAATTAATTTTCCTTATTTGGAGTGGATCTTATTTTCTGAAAGTGGAAGTATTGATTACGCATTATGAGATCATGATAAGTTTATGAGTTATTGCATAATTATGGTTTATGAGAGTGGAATCATTTGAAGTTTGTTTTAGGGTTTTTGAGTGAGAATCTTATGCCATTGCTATAAGTTGTTGAAACCCTAATTGAGTTGTTTGGTTTTTGAGAGTTTGGTTTTGAGATTTCTTCCATTGATATTGAGTTGATCAAGTTATGCTTTACGTGATACATGAGTTGGGCTTTCTCCTTTGAGATTTGATTTTATCAAGTTGTACTTTGCTTGATAAACTTGGTTGTGTGGTTAAGTTGAGCATTCCCATTTGAGAGAAGTTGGAAATATCTTGAACCCATTTTTGATGCTTAGAGAGAGATTGCTTTGAGTTATTGCAAACTAACTTGGCCAGGGTTTGATAGCAATTTATGGTTCTATGTTGGAGGAGTTGATTCCTTGATATTGCATTATTGGCAAATTTTGGGTTGTGGTTCAAGATCTTGTGAAAGTATACTACTTATATGAGATTGATTTGAGTTGATATTGAGAGTTTAAGGATAGAACATATTGAGTCTCTAACCTGATGAGCAAGGTGCAACCTAAGTATTGTCATTGTTGTCAACACAGTCAGGTTGATCAGTTGATGCAATGGTTAGAAGTTGATTGGTGAGCAAGGTGATGGATAGGAGTTGTTTGTTGAGCAAGGTGCAGCAAAAGCATTGCAAAAGTATTGTCATTATTGTCAACACGATCAGATTGATGCGATTGATGCGGTTCGGAGGTCGATCGGATCAAGTGCAGAAAGTTTCAAGGAAAACAGAGGTGACCCAGATTCAGAAACTGGCAGAAAGAGACAAGGAAGTCTGTCGCGATTTCGCGACATGGTCGAGGAGAGAGAAGGCGCAGTCGAAAATGTTGTGATTTTGTGACATGTCGAGTTTTCATTGAGGAGAGAGAAAATGTGTCGCGATTTCATGACAAAAAGTAGGAGAGAGAAAATGCATGCCAAATTGTCGCGATTTCACGACATGTCCGAGGAGAGAGAAGATGCGAGCAAAACTGTCGCGATTTCGCGACATGTCCGAGGAGAGAGAAGATGCGAGCAAAACTATCACGATTTCGCGACATGGTCGAGGAGAGAGAAGGCACAGCAGGAAATGTCACGATTTCGTGACATGTCGAGTTTTCGTTGAGGAGAGAGAAAATGTGTCGCGATTTCATGACAAAAAGTAGGAGAGAGAAAATGCACGCCAAAATGTCACGATTTCGCGACATGTCGAGTTTTCGCTAAGGAGAGAGAAAATGTGTCGCGATATCGCGATAAAACTGAAGAGAGAGAAAATGCAAGGAAGATTGTCACGATTTCGTGACATTGCCGAGGAGAGAGAAAGTGCATGCCAATTTGTCGTGATATCGCGACATGGCAGAGGAGAGAGAAAGTGAAAGGTAAACTGTCACGATTTCATGACATGCTGGCCAGAGAGGGAAGCAAGGTGAAAAGATGTCGTGATTTCGTGACATAAATGGAGAAAAGGAGCTAGCAACGAAAAGTGTCGCGATATCGCGACACGTCGGGTTTTCACGACCCGAAGAGGAGAGAGAATGCTCAGCAACAAAGGTGTAGCGATATCGCTGCATGATGAAAATACATGGCACAAAGGTGTAGCGATATCGCTGCATGATGAAAATACATGGCACAAAGGTGTAGCGATTTCGCTACAATTAGGAAGTGCAGAAAACAAAGATGTAGCGATTTCGCTACAAGTGAAAAGACACAAACAAGAAGATGTAGCGATTTTGCTACTGCATGGAGCAAAGAGCGTACGGAAGCCAGAAGCGTCACGATTTCGCGACGAAGATAACGATGATGTCAGCAAGGGCCGAAAGTGTCACGATTTCGTGACAAGTTTCAAGGAAAGCTGCTAGAAGCCGAAAACGTCGTGATTTCGCGACAAGAAGATTGATGACGTCAGCAAGAGCCGAAAGCGTCACGATTTCACGACAAGAAGGATGATGACGTCAGCAAGAGCCGAAAGCGTCGCGATTTCGTGACATGTTCCATTTTCTGGAGTTTGCAAGCAAAGTTGTACGGAAGAGCAAAGTGTCACGATTTCGCGACATGTTCCATTTTTGTTGGAGGTTGCAAGCAAAGTTGTACGGAAGCCTGTAACGTCGCGATTTCGTGACAGCATTGAGGATGACGTCAGCAAAAGTTCAAAGTGTCACGATTTCACGACATGAGCGGGGGAAAAGCTTTCAAGGCCAAAATGGTCACGATTTCGCGACAACCTTCAGGGTGACGTTAGCATAAGTTAAAAGTGTCACGATATCATGATAGGAAACAGTTAGACTGGAAAATGCCGAAGCAACATGAAAGGTGACACATGGCAGAAAAGCATCATGCAGTCTGTCACATAAGAAGTAACTGATGTCTGATCAGCAGTTACAAATTGACAGGTGTCGATCATGCACTAGTACAGTTGTATACTCTTGATTGAAAAAGCATTCGATGCATCACATATGGAGTTTCGAAAAAGCATTCGAAAAGCCGTATTCGAAGAAATTGAACAGCCGAATATGGAGAATCAGAAAAGCTTTTTAAAAGACGTATTGCAGGGTTTCGAACAATCGAAGTGCATGGAACCGAACAGTCGTATTGCATGGATTCGAACAGTCAGAGTATGTGATTCGATTGCATGCAGGATTGAAAGGTTATAAAAGAATAATCATACAGAGAAGAAGTTGTTGCTACGTGATAGAAGATGCTGTAGAAATAGGCTGGCTATAAGTGATCTATGAGAGTGTTGTAAGAGATTATAACAGTGTTGTGTTAATGTTGTGAAGAGCTGCAAGAGCATGCCATATGAAAGGGCTGTAAGTGTGCAGAAGGTAGAAGCGTAAAAGAGTGTATGTTTCCATGAGATTGATTTGATTTAAGCTAGACCAGTGAAGATCTTGTAACACTGAAGGCATTTTTATGTCAATAAAAATTAAAAATAGAAATCCAAGTTGGTGCTTGGAATCAGGGGTTGGTGCTCCTTCCAGTTGATCTTTGGTAAATTAGGGGTTGGTGCTCCTTCCAGTGGATCTTGGTAAATTGATTGTAAAGTTGGTGCTTTGCAATGGCTAGATTTGGATGGGAGTCCAAGCAGTCTAGTTTGAGGAGTAGCAAAAAATGGTGAGCCTCGTTACATCTTGTGTTATGTTATGCTCTCTTGTGGTACTTGTTGTTTCTGGTTTTAGCTTTCTTTTGTTTTGGCTTTAAGAGTTAAAGCATTAAGTCTTAAAATAGCTGCACTGATTCACCCCCCATCTCAGTGCCATTGTAAGACTAACATAACCATTCTATTTATGCTTCTATGAGATTGATTTGAGTTGAGATTGAAAGTTGAAGGATAGAACATATTGAGTCTCTAACAATTCTCTTTATGCTTCTATGAGATTGATTTGATATGACTGGATGAAATACATTGGGTCTTTAACAATTCTCTTTGTGTATTCACATTGGGTAAGTTTCTTGGTGAACTTTATTAAGCTGCATTGGGCAAGTTCTTGGTGAGCTTGCTAGGACTGATTTGGACAGGTTCTTGTGGAGAACTTGTGGACTGATTTGGATATGTTCTTATGGAGAACTTGTGGAATGATTTGGATAGGTTCTTGTTGAAGAACTTGTAGATATATTTGATGAAGTCTTGGTGAAGACTTGTGAGAAGTTGTGATTGATTTGTTCAAGATTTTGGCTTAAGCTTGGGACATATATGACAGATATTTGAGAGCAGGTTTGTTTTGGACTAGAGGACTGAGTTTGGTGTAGATTTGTGATAGATTTTGAGAGGAGTTGTGTTAGACCGACTGACTATGTTTAGTACAGGTTTTGATGAGAATTTGTGGAGGTGATCAGTGAGGATAGAAGTCTCTAGAGCCAGAGCAAGGAGGACATGACGTCTTCTATGGAAAGGAGTTCCACCTGCTAACGACAGAAGAGGCAGTGATCTTCTAAAGTATCATTTCTAGAGCTTTGGGGGATAGGACATATTCTTTGGGAAGGAGGCTCATAAATACTTCTTTGGGGGATAGGACATCTCCTTTGGGAAGGAGGCTCATAAATATTTGATTAGGGGAAGGATTCTCCTTTGGACAGGAAGTCCCAAAGGATTTGATTGAGAAAATTTAGTAAATTATTTTCTCTATGGAGTAGCCCATATTGGGTGAACCACGTTATATTGGTGTCTCAATTGTATGATGACTTGTACACTGGTTTGATTATTGCTTTGATTTTGCTATTGGTTCATTGCATTGCTTTCTGAAGTAAAAGGAAAAAGTTAAAAAGTGGTCTTATACTGTTCATCCCCCCCTCTTAGTATAAGCTTGTGTTCTTCATATACCTCCAATCATATGACAATAAAAATATTTACTTCAAATAAAATCTCCTTGAGAAAGGAATTAAATCTCCATACCTCTAAATCTGCCACAATGATGATGAGCTTCCCAAACCTGTCTTTAAAAAAAATAGTTTCCTTTTTGTTCTTTCAAAAATCTAGTTAGCAATATTCACTTTCTAGCACATATTTTAAATCATCCACTTATGAACCCTTTTTAATATGCAAAATATAATTTAAAATCAATCACAAATTACACCTTATATCTCCTTTCTCTAACATGCAAAAGTACAAATAATTTTCACCACAATACACCTTATATCTCCTATTGATATGCAAAAATTAACTCCCTCACACACTATACATCATACAATTTTCAAATAAAAACATAATACACCTCATAACTCCTTTATTTTTAATATGCAAAAAATTATTCCCTCACACACTATACAATTTTCAAATAACCTAATACACCATACAACTCCCACTTTCGATATGTAAAAATAATGCCCTCATAAAAAATACAATTTCCAAATAAACCTAAAAGACCTTATAACTCCCACTCAATTTAATTTAATTCAAAATCAACAAATTTCAAATACCTTATGCATCGTCGTGATTCAAAACCATGACCTCCCATGATTTAGTGCTTTCACAAGCGCTTGTAACCGGTTGTGTTACCACAATAGGTATAACAAAATAGGCACACGTCAAATTTATCAATCTTCTATGTTAATCCAAAGCTCAATACACACGACAAAATGATGTTAGGGGGTTTTGACTTTGCGACGTCCTTCACAATAGTGCTCATGCAAGACAACCAACCACTAGGCTACCCTAGTCAGGTGATATGTGATAGGTGTGCATACATATTTGTCTTTGTCTAGAACTTGCACACCTTTGAATATTCATTGCATTTTTCTATGTCATTCGCATTAATCACACACGGAAATTATTAATTGAAAATGCTTGCATTAATCAAAGGTGGAATAAATAAATGTATTTATATGCTTCTAAAATGGTCTTCGAATTTCCTCCAAGGTCGGCTCAAAATTATATTTTATTTTCCTCCAAAACATTGGCTCCTTTGGGTTATAATATTTAATTTAAATATTATAACCCAATCTTTTGAACCCATAAATATTTAAATCCTTATGATTTAAATAATGCATACTTATGTCCCATACTTTGTCCATATATTTTATAAACCTTTGTCCTCAATACTTTAAACCTTTATAATGTAAATCCTTTATCTCAAACCTTTAACCCTTCTTGATTTGAATTTTTTTGTCCCAAGTATCTTAAACTTTTTTTTTATAATATTTAAATATGATATTTAAATATTATAATCCTTTCCTTAAAAAATATTTGCCTTGCTTTGCACTAAACCTTTGCCTTGAACCTTTCCTTAAAAATAGTTGCCTTGCTTTGCACTATACCTTGTCTTGAATAATTTGTCCATCCTTATAAACTCATCACCCTTGAAGAATATTTCTGCCTTGAGTACCATGCACTCTTTGACATCAATGAAAACTCAATATTTATAACAATCTCCCCCTTTTTCATTGATGACAACCCTACAAAAAAAAAAATAATGCAACTAGATTCCCAATCTGCTCCACTTGAGAAGTTGCTCCCCCTCATTGAATTATCTCCCCCTTTAACATCAATGGCAAAGGGCTCATTGGGGCTAAAAATAATATACTTAGCACAACCCCCTCACCACATTATTTTATTAAGGTGATAAATTATGGTATGGGAGTGAACCTGCTCCCAATTTATAATGCTCTTATTATTTTTCAATTTTATTTCTCCAAACTTTTGAAGTTATACCTCTTTGAATATTTTGACTTTCTTTCTTCTTGCTTGTCTTCGAAAATTCAGGAAACACTATTCTACACCATTTTTCTTTATGCCCAAAATTATTGCAATTGAAGAACATGATGTTGTAGTCCTTGAAAGGTGAAAATGACTTGAAATTTATCTTAGTGAAGCCATTATCATTCTTATCATGAACCCTGCAATGTACAACTTTATGACCAAAATTGTTGCAATTGTAACAAATGATGTTGTAGTTCTTGAAAGGTTCAAATGAATTGAAGTTCATCTTGGTGAAGCCATAATTATTCTTATCATGAACCCTGCAATGTACAACTTTATGACCAAAATTATTACATGAGAAACAATAACCTTGGAAGAAATATTCATCTTGCCTTGATCTCATGGTTCTTTCTTTGCTTTTCCTATGATGGTCCCTGTTCCTTGATGATTTTTTGTTTGCTTCCTCTTTGATACTATCACCTCTCAACACATCATCATAGGTCTTAGGATCTTCTTCAATTCCTTTATTTGATTATTTTATTCCTTTTGAGCTTGACTCCTCTTTTTGTTTCTCTTGACCTTCTTCAAAACCAAATCCTATTTTTATTAATGGATATATTATGCTTTGATAATATAAATCAATATTTATATGATTTTCTTAAACCTGGTATTTTTTCGTAGCTTTTCAACTTCCTTGTTTAGAGAACCAACCTCATGTTCTAGTATTTTACACTCTAGCTCTTTTGCCTTTAATTTCTCAACCATACCTTCTTCAATTTTCCTTACCTCTTCAAATTTAACTTTTAATTCAATGAGATTTTTTAGAAGCTTTGCCTTTGTTTTCTCATCCTCTTGTACTTGAGCCTTCAATTTTAAGTTCTCCCTTTTTAACTCATCAAGTTCATTTTCCATATCAACTATGGATTCCTCTTCATTTTCTAACTCTTTCTCTTTTTCTTGGTCTTCAATCACAAGAGTGCCTTCTTTGTTTTCTTCTTTGTTTTTGACAACATGATCATCTTCATTCTCAACTTGGTTTTTGATAATAGGAGCATTTTCATTCTCTTCTATGGCTTGATCGTGCCTAATTTTCTTTTCATGATAAAATTTTCTTTCTTTATTTATTTTTTATTATTTTTCTTCTTCACTTCTACTACTTCCATAGTGTGAACAATTAGCTGCATAGTGACCAAGGTTACCATAATTAAAAAAATTGCGTTTTCTTAGATCCTTATTTTTTCTTCTCCTAAAGTCAGCTTCTTCTTCACTACTAATAATTCCATCTCGTGGATAATTAGATGCATAGTGACCAATATTACCACAACTAAAATATTTGTTTTTTCTTGTATCCTTCTTATTTCTTCTCTTAAAGTTAGTCTCTTCTCCATTGCTTGATTCTTTACTTGATTATGGTTATTTATTCTTTACCTCCTTTGAAGCTTTGAAATATACCTCTCTTTTTTATGTTTGATATTTTTCTATCCTCATATTATAGGCTATGAGCATCCCATGTAGCTCATTCATGCTCAAGAAAGCATAGTTAGTCCCATCAAACAATGATGCCTTGTTTGATGAAAACGCTTCCTGATGTGCCATGTGTGTTCTTGTAAGATATTCATTCAAAATGTTAGGCTTTCATGAAGGAACCCTCTCTGATACCAATTGAAGAACACAAGCTTATACTGAGAGGGGGGTGAATAGTATAAGATAAAACTTTTACGTTTCTTTCCAAAGCAATATTATTCAATATTAGCAATTACAATAATGAAACAATGAACATATCATCACACACATAGGAGACACAAATTTTACATGTTTCACCCAATGAGGGATACATCCACAGAGAAATATTTCTTAAATTTTCTCAACAAATTTCTTGGGAACTACTTTTCTATTACAATGTTTATGGGCACCAACCCAAAGGAGACATCAATCCCCTTAGATCTGGTTTGTGGATCTCTATCTATACGAGACTCCAATCCCTTATACTCTAGTTCATGGATATCTATTCACAAGAGACTTTAATCCCTTTTTATCTAGTTAATTGACCTCTATCCATAGGAGACTCCAATCCCTTTTGCTCTGGTTCATGGACCTCTATCCATAGGAGACTATAATCCCCTCTGCTCTAGTTTATGGACCTCTATCCATATGAGACTCCAATTCCATATACTCTGGATTGTGAACCTCAATCCATATGATACTTAAAACCCCTATATTCTGGTTCATGGACCTTTATCCATAGGAGACTCCAATCCCCTATGCTCTAGTTCATGGACCTCTATCCATAGGAGACTCTAATCCCCTCTGCTCTAGTTCATGGACCTCTATCCATAGGAGACTCTAATACCCTCTAATTTGGTTCATGGACCTCAATCCATAGGAGAATCCAATTCCCTCTTATTTGGTCTACTCCAAAGCCTTTTCACAACTCTTCTCATATCTTCCCCAAGCCTACTCACAAAGTTTTCTCAAATATGCTCATAGAATTGCTTAAATTTGCTCACCAAACCTGCTCAAATATGCTCATGCTTAAATATTCTCAACAGAACCTACTCAAATCTACCTCAAACCTACTCACAAAACTTGCTCAAATATACCTCAATATTGCTCACAAGAACATGCTCAAATCTGCTCATAATACCTTCCTCAGATCTGTTCACAAGACCTGCTCAAATTTTCTCATAGGACCTAATCAAATATACCTCAAACCTACTCATAGAACTTATAAAATCTACCTCAATCCTGTTCATAAAAACATGCTCAACTTTACTCATAAAACCCTGTTCAAATTTTTGCTCGCAATACCTGATCAAATCTTCTCTACAATTCGATCCAAAAAATGCTCATATGTTGCCAAATATTGCATTTAAAAAATGTTCATATCGTTCCCAAATATTTCACACAAATAATGCTCATAACTTTTCCAAAATTGTTTTTTCAACTAAAGTAATTCAGACATATTCTACTAAAAAAATTTCATGAACATATAGAGGATGATATGCATTACAAATACCCAATATGTTCATTCACATTCATTAATTTTGTTGCTTACACATGTCTCACATTTATTGCATTCCAAAAGATAGCTCTAGTATAGCACTTGATAATTGACTTTCTTATGTACTCCCAAAATCAATCAAAACCCTATGCACAAATTTGCTTCACAAAACTGATCTATAACTCTTGCACTTTCATTCCCAATATCACTAAAAAACAATGCACAAATTGCTTCACAAAACTGATCTATAACCCTTGCAAATTTTCTCTCAATATCAATAAAAACTAATGCACAAATTTGCTTCACAAACCCTTGCTCTTTTATTTCCAATTTCAATCAATGCAATGCACAACTTTGCTCACAAACCCTTGCACTTTTATTTCTAGTTATAATCAAAGCAATGCACATAAAATCAATCCTTATACCTCCAATCATATGACAATAAAAATATTTCCTTAAAACAAAACCTCCTTGATAAATAATTTAAATCTGCATACCTCTAAATCACAATGATGATGAGCTTCCCAAACCTCTCTTTAAAAAAAAAAAATCCTTTTTGTTCCTTGAAAAATTTGGTTAGCAATATTCCCTTTCTAGCACAGATTTTAAATCATCTATTTATGAACCCTTCTTAATATGCAAAATACAATTTAAAATCAATCACAAATTACACCTTATATCTCCTTTCTCTAACATGGAAAAGTACAAATAATTTTCACCACAATACACCTTATATCTCCTTCTATTGATATGCAAAAATTAACTCCCTCACACACTATACACCATACAATTTTCAAATAAAAACATAATACACCTCATAACTCCTTTCTTTCAAAAATGCAAAAAATAATTCCCTCACACACTATACAATTTTCAAATAACCTAATATACCATACAACTACCACTTTCGATATGCAAAAATAATGCCCTCATACAAAATATAATTTACAAATAAACCTAAAAGACCTTATAAATCTCACTCAATTTAATTTAATTCAAAATCAACAAAATTCAAATACTTCATGCACCATTGCGATTCGAAACTGTGACCTCCCATGACACATCGCTTTCACAAGCGCTTGTAACCGGCTGCACTACCATAGCAAGTAGAAGAAAAGGGGTACACATCAAATTTATCATAGTCTTATGCGTTAATCCAAAGCTCAATACACATGGAAAAATGATTTTAGGGGGTTTTGACCCTATGACCTCCTTCACAATAGTGCTCACACAAGCCAACCAACCTGTCATGACCCGTTATCCTCCTACCTTATTTAAATAATATTAATTGATCTTGGGGGATCAATTAATGCCTAATAGAAGGGGCATGACCTTAAAGAATCCTACAAAAAAAATTAATAAAAGAATTTTTTAGGGAATAAGAAATATTAATTAATTAAGGGCTATTTCTGAGGTCTGGTAAAAGATAAATTTAAGGAATTATCTTTTACAAAATTATAACCAGATAGTAAATCATGTGTAGATTTGGTGGACCCTATGTGGATGGACCTAAAAATGACTAAGGGGTTTTTAAATAACTCATGGGTCACCCTACCTTTTGGGAAGTACTCATGTGGATACTTGATATTGGTGGGAGTTAGGAGAAGGATCTCCCAGATTATCAAAAATAGTTCTAATCTTGTAATTATTCTATGCCTCAATAGTATGTGTTTTGTCACTCACCTCATTCCTAGAGAACCCTTTAAGGACATGATGAAGTCACAATGGTCCTAGGCATATATTTAATATTATTATAATGTGGCCACTATTTGGCCCATGAGGGGAGAATTTCCCTATAAATAGGAGGTATTTTGGGAAGAAATTACTATCTAGTATCTAGGAAATCCTGGTGGTCTAAGGAGTATGCTCTCCACCCCTTGGGTGGATCAAAAACTAGAAGACTTAAAAGGGTTTCCTGCTATAGTAAGGATCTAGCTTGGTGAATTAGAAGGAATGAGCAAAAGAGAAAAACTATTGGAGAACTAGGGAGTATGCTCTCCACCCTTGGGCATATCAGAAACCATAAATTCTCTGAGATATTTCTATGAGAATTTGGCCAAGGAAAATGTTGAGGAGCTCGTATGGCTAAGGAGGAAGACTTGGGGTGATCTTCATTCTAGGATTCAAGGTTAGTTTTTTGTCCTATGCACTTGTTGTGATTTCAAATAATACTAAAGCTTAATGTTTTAAAGAGTATAATAGTTGTTTGGAGGCATAATAAAGCCTTGGACCTCATATAATTGTTTTCTCTTCATTTTACGCAAACCCCTTTTTATAATAGATTACATCATGATGGGTTATGTCTGAAATGCTTTTAATTTATACTTAGTTCGGTACATAACAGCAAGTTCATACCATGCTTGCACCAAAACCAAGGAGTTACTTCTAGAGGATTAACTTGCTCACCATATGTCAATTTAGATCGACAAAGCCTTATGTTGGCTTCACATTCACGGATGATTAACCCTTCCTTTTGTATGATATAACCCTAAGTATCCGAAGAAAACTGATCATTTACTCGGTATGCCATGGACTCTAGAAGGTACTAGAAGCTAATTCACCTTTACAAGGTTGGATCGGGCTAGCCAAACCCTTCCCTGCCTTAAACAAAATCTACTGGTTATGAAGGAACAACAGGGCATGGGGTATTTACGTCTAAAGTGTAATTGACCTCATTATAATTTAGAATTTGGAGTACTTTTTTTGGTGACATCTAAAAATACTTGCAGCAACGACATACCTATGACATTATGAGAATTTTATAATCATTAGAATTCAATAGAGCCAATAACCTAATGTTAGACTTGCAAATCGACATGATGGAGACTAATTACCCCTGTTGTTATGTAATTTTGATGTGTCTCTATTTCGTGGTAATGAAATCTACTAGTAGGATGCATTAGTAGAAAAATGATGAAACCTGAACTCCTCCAAAACAATGATCAAAACCTATTGAATTTCCTTCATGATTTTGTGTTTATATAAACATACGCATATTGTCTCTTACTGGCAACTAGGGTTGGGGGATTTATCTTATCTAAAATCCTGTAGTGCGAGATCTTCAACTTGGATTAAGGATGGTTTTCTACAGCAAGTTCTAACGCATAGATATACCATTGAGATCTCGAACGATTTTGAATACAAGTAATGCCCTAAACCATGCTTCAACTAAGCAATGCCTAATTGGTACCCTATGAATCCCCATATTTTTCTTAGCAACTCGAAGCATTCTAAATGAAACTCAAGATGATGTCTATGCGCAAATAGTGGGTCTATTGAGGGTTTGGAGGTTACAGGGGTAGTGATTTTGCTAATTAGAAAAAAAAGGGACCATCATCGAGGACATATTGTATTTCGAGCGAAATTTGAAACTGGTCTTCCTATCTCCATCATAGGCCATTGAAAATTAACCATCATCAAGGACGTCTTGTATTTCAAGCGAAATTTAAAACTGGTCTTCTTATCTCCATCATAGGCCATTGAAAATTAACCTTCATCGAGGACGTCTTGTATTTCGAGCAAAATTTGAAACTAGTCTTCTTATCTCCATCATAGGCCATTGAAAATTAACCATCACCGAGGACATCTTGTATTTCAAGTGAAATTTGAAACTGGTCTTCTTATCTCCATCATAGGCCATTAAAAATTAATCATCACTGAGGATGTATTGTATTTCGAGCAAAATTTGAAATTGGTCTTCTTATCTCCATAATAGGCCATTGAAAATTAATCACCTTCTATGACATAACCACCAATTAAGGACCATCGATTACATGAATAAAATAATACAATGTCCACTCGACAACCTCTTTCTCAAAAAGTGTGATTGTTGGAATGCATACCTGTAAAGGTTCGTTGGAACATAGCATTAGCCAGTCCCTAAAATAATCATTGGTACTGTCCTTTGGGGTAATTGCAACAGTAGGTGAAAGTATTTAGCCGAGGAGTGGGTGTATCAAGACTCTAGAAACCCTTGATAGGGAGGTCATAAAACTTCTCTTCCTAGCTTAGCTCTATTAATACTTATGGGTAGGGAGTTAGGAATTAGATGTATAGGTGGTCTTAGTCCAATGGTTTGAATTGGGCTTAGTTCCTTATTAGGTGTGAGCTAGATAATATTATAATGGTAATCTTAAAGAAAGTGATTTCAATAAATGGGATACAAGTAAGTATTTTAGTTTATGTTATATAGGATTAAGTGTATTAGTTGATTTTGAAAATGAATACTTATATTTGTAATAGTAGGAAGTAAGAAATTATTGTGAGTTATTTTAAAGCAAAACAATTTTTGATTATTAATTTAGGAAAAGAATGGTTATCATGAATTAAAGGTATGGGACTTTAATTCATAGACTTTGTGTCAATTATGAAGAATGAATTTGGAATTCATTCTTGAGGGAGTTTATAGGATTCCCTCGAAATACAATATCTCCAAAATATAGTTCCAATGAATTTCATGAACAATTTAAGGTGTTAAATGAATTAGAATAAGGAACCTAAAAGAACTAGAGGTTCCTTAATGAATATTATATTGATGACATATAAATAGGAATTGGGTGATTCCTTAATTACATAAACAGGTCAAAAAGGAGGTTTTGTAACCCTTGATCTATATTTGAGAACAAGGGCATGCAGATGCCCTGCTATTATTGTCATATTCACCATTTAAGTTTATGAAAATGAGGAAGAAAATATTTTGGAGGTTGGGTTTTTCCCATCAGGGTTTCCCAGGATAAATCTTTGAGTCACTCTATTTTGTGGAATGATTTATTAAATCTTGTGAATGTTGCATTTATGTTCAAATGTAAATGATTTATGATATTGTAATTATAATAGAATGATGTAAGTAATATGTAATGTTTATTTTTATGCCCAGTAATGTATGCTAAAATTTTCAGTAGGATAAATATGTATGGATGCTAGAAGTGTAGACTCAAATTCTATTATGTTGATAATTTAATGTAATGCAATTGTATCATTCTTTTTGTAATGATGAATGATTTTAGTAGATAGAGTTGCTCAAAACAATAATATTATGTGAAGAATGGATGTTATTTCAATGTGATAATATTGTGGGATGATTATTTATGAATGATACACCTTTTCATATACAACACTGATTATGTTCATGTTGTTGGATTCCAAGAACTATTATGCAATAGAGACCAAATATTAAGGGGGAAAAATTGGATTTATGCAACACAAATCTTGTTAAGTAGGAGTCTCACATAATTCTTCAAACCTAAGGATAAGATGTAATGAATCTTGCTTCATGGATTAATTGCACTCAAGATGGTTTAGTTGAAAACATATTATGGAATGAAACTCTCAAGAGGGCACTTTGACCTTGATTTACAAACCAAGATAGATCCTCCTCTCTACACTAAAGAATTAAATTCACATGGGACTAGTATTGTCCATTTAAAAGGAATTCAATAGAGGGATTACCTAATATAGGGTGTAATAATGTATAATAAGGATTAAAGATAGATTTTCCATGGATTCTTATCACAATAGTGATATAGTAGTATTAGAACTCCTTTTTATATGGTTTGGATCGGAGCTAAGATTTATGGATAACCATAGGTGTGGTTATTCCATCTATGATGGTTTACCATTTGTGTGGTTCACCATATTCAAGGTATTCACCTAGTCTAGGTTGACCATCTGGTGATTTCCTCCTTTTAATAGGATGAAACCAGTACGCTAGGCCAACTTACTCATACCAAGTGGGGTATGAAGGGTTCGTAAAGCTGATCACATCTACTTAAAGAGACTTTGATCAAGTCTCTATAGCTCTTTAAGCTATATGCCTTTAAATATACAATCTAAATGGAATATACCTATCTTAGGTTATGTGTTAGGTCTTTGCCACATGAAGATGAACAAAAAATAAATTAAAAAATTTTGTGGATAAGAAGGGGTAACTATTGGGGTTCATTACACAACCGCTGGGCTATCCCTATCGGGTGAGATGTGACAGGTGTGCACATAGATTTATCTTTGTCTAGAATTTGCACACCTTTGAATCTTTGTTGTCTTTTTCTCTGTCGTTCACATTAATTACACTCAAAAATCATAAATTGAAAATTATTTCATTAATCAAAGGTGGAATAAAACATTGTATTTATATGCTTCTAAAATGGTCTTCGAATTTCCTCCAAGGTCGAATCAAAATTGTATTTGATTTTCCTCCAAAACGTTGGTTCCTTTGGGTTTAAATATTTAATTTAAATATTATAATAAAATGTTTTAAACCTATAAATATTTTAATCCTTTTTATTTAAATAATGCATACTTATATCCCATCCTTTGTCCATATATTTTATAAACCTTTGTCCTCAAGCCTTTAAACCTATATAAATTTAAATCCTTTGTCTAAAACCTTTAAACCTTCTTGATTGAAACCTTTTTGTCCCAAGTATCTTAAATGTTTTCTTTATAATATTTAGATTTTATTATTCTTTACTTAATAAAAATTTTCCTTGCTTTGCCCTAAATATTTGCCTTGAACCTTTCCTTAAAAATAGTTGCCTTGCTTTGCACTATACCTTGTCTTGAATAATTTGTCCATCCTTATAATCTCATCACTCTTGAAGAATATTTCTGCCTTGAGTACCATGCACCCTTTGACATCAATGACAACTCAATATTTCTAATATACACAAGTTTCATGTAATTAAGTGTACAAGTTTTGTGAATGTAAACGTGCACAAGTTTCCATAATGTAAGAGTGCACATTTGTCCTTAGAATAGGAAAATGAAGAGTTACAAAGAATAGTGAAGGTCAATATTGCACCATATGAGGAGTCACATACTATTATATATTTGTGACAAAGCATTGTAATTGGTATCAAAAATGCATAGCACATAGCATGCATTAGTAGACCTTTATTCTATATCATTTTTAGTATTTTTGTGAGGATTTCCATGTGATTATTCTATGAGTATTTCTGAGTTATTCGTGTTGTTATTATTATCTTTATTGAGTTCATTATATTGCAATTTTTTTTAGATTATATTCTCTATTTATTTACATTAATTATTAGGCTTCAAAATCTATCAAACTTGCCTCATCCATTTGAAGTAACCTGCACATCCTTGATTTGATTTTAGTTGGGGTGTTTAGGGAGTAAATTTTGAGTTTTGACCTATTAACTTTGTGCCCTGATGTTCTTTCATATTCCTTTAATAATTTATTCAAATCTTTGGCCTTGTTTATCTTTGCCCTACCAAAAAGGGTTGTATTATATACAAAATATTGGTGAGTGATGTCGATGTTATTACTAGCCTTAATTCCACTTATAAGCCTATATTTGTAAGCCTTATTTAATTTCATGCCCAAAATATTTGCTATAATAATGAACAAATATGGTGATATAGGATCTCCCTATTTAAGGACTCTCTTTTATTTAAATGATTTTTTTACTAGCCTATTGACCAACACTAAATATAAAACTATAGGGACAAGATTTAATACATCTGAATCATTTCTTCCTAAATCAATTTTTTTCTAATATTATAAAAATAAATATATATTTAACCCTATCATATGCTTTATTCATATCAAGTTTTAAGATCATTGCTCTCTCTTTCCTTTAAGTTGTATAATGTATTACTTCATGAGCTACTATCATCCCACCCATAATCTATCTCCCTTTCAAAAATCCTCCTTTCTACAATAATTTTGTCTAACAATGGTCTTAACCAATTCACCATCACTTTGGAAATAATATTATATGTCATAGGTTTATGGATCAAAATGAATCAAACAATTCTACAACTTTTGTTTTTTGGAATCAAGCTAATATATGTTGCATTTATTTTATAAGGTATGTATTGTTCTACCCTTGACTATTCCACTACCACCAATAAATTTTCATTCACTATATCCCAATTATGTTGATATAATGCTATAAGGAGCCCATCCAAACCTAAGGATTTGTACTTTCTGAAAGAGAAAAGAGCTATATGAACTTCTTCTAGAGTAATAGGCTCCATTAATTTCCTATTATCTTCATCTATTATAATTGAAGGAACTTATTGTATAAGTTTATCATTAAGAACTTCAAACTCCTTTGGTCCTAGAATATTATGATAATAAAGACCTTGTATCATTTCTGATCTCACTCTGGTCTTCAATCTAAACCCATTCTACTAATTTAATCCTACTAATTTTGGATGCTAATATTTGTACTATTTCCATACTATGAAAACAAATTGTGTTTTTATCTCCTTCTTTTAACCAAGTTTATCTTTATTTTAATCTCCAAAATTTCTCTTCCTTACTTAAAATATTATGATATTGACTAAGTAACTCCTTTTCCTCCGAGCTTGGATTATTATGATCACCTTTTTAGAATTTTGAAAGTTTATTTTTTAGTTCTTCTTCCTTCTCAAAAATATATTCAAAAGTGTCCTTGTTGCATTCTTCTAATTTGGATGTCATTGATTTAATTTGTTTTGGAAGCATATACAACCCACCATTTGTTGAATAATTCCATATTTATGCTATTATATCAATAAATTAAGGATGGTCTTCCCACATCTGCTCATATTTAAAATATGATATTTTTTAATTCACTTACCACCATTTTAACTTTTATTGGCTAGTGATCTGAACCAATCCTTGTCAATGTATTAATTTTAGCACAAGTTCCTTCATCTAGCCAATGATATGATAGAATGCATCTGTCTATTTTTTTTTCTATTAGGTTTTGGCCTCTCCTATTGTTGGTCCATGTATAATTGTCTTCTTCAAACAAAACCTTCCATAAATTATGGTTTTGAATAAAATCTAGGAATCTCATACTTTGGGTTAATTTCCTAAATTCCTTTAAATTTTTCATCTAGCTTGGTTATGGAATTAAAATATCCTATGATCATGAATTGGGTTTCTTGGTATTTACTTATCATAAAGGCTTCAATCCCACTCCAAAATTCTAACCTATCTAACTGATTTGTAGGTTCATAGAAATTGATAAGGATGAAATGAATATTTGCAAAGAAGCATGTGAGTAAAGAGTCTATCTAATGCCTAGTTTTGTGAATTGTTACAAAGGAGATTCTAATAGAATTCCAACAAGTTAGAATTCCTCCCGTTGCTCCTTCAAAATGTATAGCATCCCATTCACATATTTTCCATACTAATTTCAAGTTTTTGGAAACTTATTTTGTCATTTTAGTTTCATAGATATAGAGGATATCAGGCTTACTACTTAAAAATAGGTCCCTAATACACCTTTGATTTGAGTGGGAATTAACACCCCTTATATTCCATGATATGGTAATAATATCTCATTAGGGTCTATTGGCCCTTAATGAGATATTACCAATACCATTTTTTTGTTTGGTAAAAATAAGTCCAACCAACTTAGTTTATGTTCCTTTCACTATCTTTGCTCTTGGTTCCCCAGATCTTGCTTGATAATTTAAGGGTTTTCCTCTTTTTGAATTACCTATATTAGGAGTAGGTCTTATTATTCTATTCCTCAATATTATTTCACAACTTTATTTTTCCCTAGATTTATTATTTCCTAGCTCTACTATGGAAGCTTTTGACTTATCTTGCTCATTTTCTAGTATTTTCTTATCAAAGGTAGATTTATTAACATCTAACATTGCATTTTATTTACCAAATTTTTCTCCTAAATGGTGAATGGTACTTCAAGAGAATATTAAAAATCTAATTTGACACATTCCTAAGGTTCATTAAGAATTTTTATCCCTAAATCAAGATCATACTGAATAGATAGTTCCTTGTTAATATGTTGAACCTGTTGTGCTATTTTCTCTAAGGTTTGATCTACTTTTTCTTCATAGGCTAAATCCTCAAAAGAGTTGAAATTTCTTCCAATATTTTTCCTTACTAGTATCCACTACTTATTTGCTTTAATTTATCTACTATTAATTTTTGGAAGTTGGAAACCATCCTCATCCATATCCATTTGTAAGTTTCTCTTGTGATTTTCTATATATGATTTTGTTGGAATCTTATTTGGGCATGATCTCTCAATATGCCCCATCTCATGACATATTCTGTTTTTCATAACATATGGTTTGGATCCACATATTATATGTATACTTAAGAATGATTGATTCTAGTAAAGGTTTACTTATATCAATCATGGCCAATATCCGAACATAAATAGCCAAGAATCCATTTGTGTAGTTTCTAAAATCTCAAGGAATTCTCCCAAAGTATTTCCTATTACCTTGAAGTATCCATGTTCCAAAACTCAATTGGTATCCCATACATATTAACCTAGACTGGTACTAGGGATAGATTTACATTTTTAGGTGAAAAGCCTTCATACCAATGGGTAAGGAAGAGTCTTGCTCTTCCCATGAACCTAGGACTCCCTTTTTTGGATTCTATCTCTTTACTCCCTAGAAAAAAAATGTCTAGGAAGAAAAAAATGGGAAGAAAATATAGAATCACTCTTAGAGACTTCCAAATTATATCAATCCATTTTATCAAGGTTGAATCCCTTGGCCAATACCCATTAAATTTACCAAAAACCATCCTATATTTGAGCAACAAGGATTGACCCTCTATGATTTTCTCACTAACCTCTACTACTAGATATTATTCTAAGTATTTAGCTATTAATAAATCCATGGGAAGGAAACTAAAACTCAAAATCTACTAAATTTTACCAAAATATCCTATAGCAAATATAATATTTGAAAACATATATATAATAATTTGCAAACAAAATTTCTGAGATTAAGAAGAGAAAAAAAAAATTAGCTAAAAAATTCTATACCCAAACAAAATTTCTTGCTTCACTAAATCCCTAGCCCTCCATTGCTCCTCCCATCATCGAAACCTTGGCTAAAAAATATTTGTAATTTTATTTTTCATAAATTGAAAATCGTCACTACCCTTGTTCCATATGGCTGACCACATAGGGTCATATCCATAGTAAAAGTTTTTATTTTATTTAAATATTAGATATATTAGACATTGAACTCAATATTTTTAATAAAAAATAAATCATTATATAAATCATGTCAAAGGGAAAAATATATGTGAGATTATATTTACCTAAAAGAGATGGGTAGTATAATCCTACAAGGAAGTAGGTTATCTCCTTGTACTAACTCTAATATAGCCACATCAACTATCTCTATTTTTATTATCTCAAGCCCTAAGTTTTGGTAGTCAACCCTTGTGCATTAGGGTTAGGGTTAATGTTGATTTAATTTATAATAAGAGTTATGTGGTAGTTGAAAATATCTTTCATATGAGAATCTTAGTAGCCTCTATTGCATATGTGAGACTTCACTCTCTCCAAGTGGCAATGGGATTTCACCCTCTCTATGTGGCTATGGATTTGTATTGATTTGAATATGAAATCTGATTATTGCATAATTGATTTTATAGTAATTAGATCTAAATTACTATTGTCATAATATATTGTTTATTATGCATTATTGGATTGTTATTGCTATTGTTGTATTTATAAAGTTGTTTCATTACAAGTGGTATCAGATATTTGATCTTGGTTTCATGTGGTGGTGCAAATTTATAGTGAAAGGGTATGCAAATCATTCCAAAACCTCAACAAAATAATACTATTGCTTATTTCCTAGTAATTGTTTTTGTAATTTCTTGGCTCATATTCTAATGCATTTATCTTCCATAATATTATGAGTTTGTTGCTATTACTTTATGTTTGTAAAATTGATTAAAAAAAATATTATGTGTCAATTAAAAAAAAGTATCACACCAGACCCTTATGAGAGACCTATGCTACTTTTATCGTCTCTTCAAGCTAATTAAAACAAGGGGTATTTCCAAAAAATAGTTTTTGTAAGATGAGTGTATTAGGACCCTTGTGGGAGACCTATCTCTTTGTGGTTGTGTATTCAAGCTAATAAAAATAATATGTATTTATCACAATATTTTTTCAATAGCATTCCAATTAGTTTTTGGATTTTGTAATTGCCCCTAGTGTATGAATGAACCTATTGTCATTATTGGTTTTTCATGATTCAACATTCGATTATAGTACATTGTTCATTCAAAATATAAGTGTATGAGTAGAAATAAGTACCAAACCATAAATATTGGTAATCATAAAAACATTCTCCTAAATATCAATAGTTTTTATTGGCATATTCTTTCTTCATTAAACACCATGGTTTTACCTCCTTCCAACACATTTGGTCCTTATTCTCTTCCTAATAATCCTCCCCCTATCACTCCTCCTGATACCCCTCAATTTGGTAATCCTCTTCCTAGTACTATGTAACTTGGTTTGCATACTCGTATACTTCCATTTCCATGTACTATATGATATCCAAAGGGTCATACAAATATTTTTTGCTATACCTCTCTTATCCATGGGTCATAAAAAATTGTTTGGCAATAACCTCTGATCATCCATCAAAAACCAATTGTAAGAGACACTAGAATTCTTCTACAACTACCATCTAGTTATCATCCTCTAAATTCCTATGTAAGTCATGCAACTCCCTATGCTACCAAGCTTCTCTTCTAGGTATTAGTTGTTACAACTTAGGCATTGATTTTGATCTAGATTCCTCAATAGGAGGTTCTAGTTTCCTTGAATGACCTCATGATGTTCTAGTTCTATGCATTGACTTGCCCACTTTTAAGGGTGTTGATCCATGTGGGTGGCTATCCAATATGGATAGCATTATATTCATACACCGTATTTCTAAAGTAAGCAATGTTATATTAGTGGCTACTAAGTTGGTAATCCATGCTAATCAATGGTTGTTGTGGGAGCTTTGCCAAAATGGTGTTCCTCTTTTGTGGTTTGAATTCCAAGAATAATTTCTTTGAAGATTTGATAAAGGATTTTTTTTTTTTTTTTTAAGCGAAAAACCCCTTGCGGATCCGCCTTGGTCTGAGAGACCACGAACAGGGGGGTACTACACCGTCAAAGTCACTCGGGGGTCGCACCCGACCCCTGCCCACACCAACATTATCAATTGGATTTTAGATACCCAATTCAACTTTTTGGTAGGGTGGAGATTTGAACCTGGGACCTCCCTTGGAGGATTGCCCTCTCCTCTCCAAATCACCTACAACACCTGGGTAAAAACTAATTTATAGTGGAAAACACCCCTTTCGAGGTGCCACTTTCAATAGGTTTGGCATAGGAGAAATGAAGCCTTGTCGGCCTCTACCAGCACATAGGACATTCCTAACTATACCATATATCTACAGGATGGAGACAAGGTAAATGGAACCTGGTTCGGCCTCTACCAGCACCTAATACATTTACCACTACACCACAAAAAGCAGATTCAAAACTAATTTATAGTGGAAAACACCCCTTTCGAGGTGCCACTTTCAACAAGTTGGGCATAAGAGGAATGGAGCCTTGTCGGCCTCTACTAGCACATAGGACATTCCTAACTATACCATATATCTGCAGGATGGAGACAAGGGGAATGGAACCTAGGTCGGTCTCTACTAGCACCTAGGGGATTTACCACTACACCACAACAAGCAGATAGAAACTAATTTATAGTGGAAAACACCCCTTTCGAGGTTCCACTTTCAACAGGTTGGGCATAGGAGGAATGGAGCCTTGTTGACCTCTACCAGCACATAGGACATTCCTAACTATACCATATATCTGTAGGATGGAGACAAGGAGAATGGAACCCGGGTCGGCCTCTACCAGCACCCTGGGCATTTACCACTACACCACAACAAACAAATGTTGATAAAGGATCTTTCACATCATATGTAGTCCATCTAATATAAACAAAGCAAAGAGGAACAATTGAATATTTTCATGTAGATTTCACAAGTCTTCTCACTTACACTTACCAATTGAATCCAATAGTGGTGGTCTTAGCATTTCACCATGGCCTTAAGGATAAAACTAGGTATAAAGTCGATATGTTCGATCCCTATACTCTTAATGATGCTCAACATATAATTTTAAAAATATATTAGAAGCTCCAAGAGCCTAGTTTTTAACATAGATATAACTTTAAGTCTTAATGTCCTTACCATAATAATGAATGTTCATAGGGATTATTTAGTTTCAAATGTTCTCACCATATTGAGATTAGGCTTGTGAAGAACATCATAACTATCAAGTGGAAGGTGAAGATATAACATTATATGAAGATGATGAATCATTGTTGCTAGGGAAACTAACATAAGTATATGAGGTACAATATAAGGATGATACCATGAATCTCTCTACTCATGCTCTTATGGAGCTACAAGCTCACCATATTGTTAAGGTATAAGGATTCATTAGATGAGGATAATGTGTTAATTGTTGATTGATTCAGGTATCACACAAAACTATATAGATAGTAAGACAATAAAACCTTTTGCTTTGTATAATAATTATTTAAATTAGGATAAATTTCAATTTTTAACTAAAAATGGTGGTACCACTTGGTGTGTGTTGATATAATTTGATATGGATAAAGTTAACATCCAAATGGGGTATTATACTTGGTCAAGAAATCTCTTTGTCTTGAACCTAGATAGTGCAAATGCCATATTGTGAGCACAATCACTATCTCAGCTTGGTGATGTTACTATTAATCTACAAATATTATATGTCAAGTGGATGGAGAATATAAGGGTATTTATATCCAAGGAATATAATAACTTCCCTCTAGGTTGTTAGTTCGCATAGAATGAAAATATATTGAAGAAAAATATTTGTGGATTCCTCACCCAAGTCAATTGCATGCAACTTCAGTCTTTGGAGCTACTTCATCTAGCTCTTCCTTTTGATTTATAAAACATTTTGAATCACTATGAGGAGGTACTTAGTGATCCCATGAGTCTTCCTCCTAAGCTTATACATGATCATGCCATCCACCTTGTTCTAGGAACTCAACCTCCTAATGTGCATCCTTGATGCTATCCCCAACCCCACAAGTATAAAATTAATATGGTTCAATAAATGTTGGACAAAGGAATCATTCATATAAGCATCAGTCTATACTCCTCTCTAGTGGTGATGTTATGATGTAAGGACAATTCATGATGCATATGTCCTAATAATCATCCTCTCAAAAAAATCACTATCAAAGATAAGTTTTCTATCCCTATTATACATGATTTATTGGTTGAATAAAAAATTAGGCATGCATTATGGGTTTCATCAAATTAGGGTTATAGAAGAGGATGTCCCTAATATTATGTGTACACATGAGGGTCGTTATGAGTTCCTAGTTATAATTTTTGGTCTCACTAATGCTCCTTCCAATTTTAAAAGTCTCATTAAATATATATTTCATCCTTTAATTTTCAATTTTTTCCTAGTTTTATTTTATGGCATCTTAATTTATACCAAGTCCTAGTAGGATAATCTACTTCATGTGGATAAAGTTCACGTATTATAAAGAAAAATACTTTTTTTCAAAAGGTCCAAATTTTTCTTCAGGGTCTAGGAGGTAGAATAATTGGGACATATAGTAACTCAAGTAGTCAAGGTAGATCCTAACAAGATCAAAGCTATGCCCTTTTCCAAAACCCTTAAATAGCTATGCGGATGTTTAGGTATCACAACATACTATAGGAAATTTTTCTATAACTATGACATTTTTTTTGCTTCTTCCGTTGCTCTTAATAAAAAGGATGCCTTTGTTTGGTCTGAAGCCACTTACCAAGCCTTCCAAGCCCTCAAGGAGGCTATGTGTACCACTCCTATTTTTTCCACTCTTGAATTTAGCAAATATTTTGTCATTGGGTTTGATGCTTCTAGCATAGGTTTTTGAGTTGTTTTCATGAAAAATGGACACCCATTGGCCTTCGAAAGTAAGCAATTTTTTTAAAAGAATATAGGATGATCCACTTATGAGAAGGAAATAATACTTTTCTACATACCATAGATAAATTAGATCCTTGTTTGTTGGAGTGTTGCTTCATCATAAATATTGACCCTAGTAGCCTTAAGCATTTCTTAGAGCAACATCTCTCATCCTAAATAATAAAAAATAGATGACCAAGCTCTTGGGGTATGATTTTGTCATTGAATATAAAAAATAAATGAAGAATATGTGGCTAATACTTTTTCTCATGAATGTAAGGATGTTATTGCTATAAATTCCATCTCTACTCCTCTTCCATAATGAATTTATCAATTTAGGGATGATTGTCTTTTTGAATTAGAGACTACTTGAACCATTCAAGAAATGGAGGTTCGCTTATCATTGCCATCTTGTTTCTCATATGTGATGGAGTTATCTTCCTTAATCCTTGGATTTTAAGACAAGTGTTCTCCAAGAATCACAAGCATATTATTTAGCGAGACATTTAGTATTCTTAAAAATATATCAATAGGTGAACTAATCTTTTCTTAGAAAGGATTAAAATTAGATGCCAAGACTTTTATGTATGACTATAAGTAATGTTAGCATAAAAATAGGGAAATAATCAAATATCTTGGATTTTTGCAACCCTTACCTATCCCTAACCACCAATAGGAACACATATCCATGGATTTCATTAAGGGCCTTGCCAAATCTAAGGACAAAATGGTGATATTTTTGGTAGTAGATTGCCTTTAAAATAATTCTTATTTTTTTTGCATTACAACATCTCTATTCAACATGTAAGGTGGCCAATGTATTTCTTGATTATGTTTTAAAATTGCATGGTACACCTAAGTTTATTATGAGTGACAATGACCTTGTCTTCATAGTAACTTTTGAAAAGAATTATTTTGTCTTAGTGGTACTAAGTTGAGTATGCCATTTTATTATCATCCTTAATCAGATGGTTGGGTAGATATTTTTAATAAATATTTGGGTACTTTATTATTTTTCTCAAAACAACCAATATCACTACCTTCATTGGATCTAATTAGCTAAATGGTGGTCCATTATTCATACCATTAATTCCTTAAGATGTCCTCATTTGAAGCATTGTATGGTCAAAATCCTCCATCAGTAGTAGAGTATGTTCCAAGATCCTCCAAGGTTGCCCAGATAGGTGATTTGTTACATAAATGACAACTTGTCCTTTAGCTTATTAATGATAATTTGACCTTGAACTATAATAACATGATGAAATAATAGAATTCACATTGTTCTAAATAATAATTTATCATAGAGGATATGGTATTTTGTGCTTGCAACTCTATAAGCAATTATTGTTGAAGACCAAGTCTAATCAAAATTTGGATCCTTTGTTTTATTGGACCTACAAGGTGGTTCACTGCATTGGTGAAGAGGTATATCATTTGGATATTCTACAATATTCTTATATCAATCTTGTTTTTCATGTATCTTGTCTCAAATAGGTTATTGGCTAGAATTTGTAGTTCCACATGAAGCTTTCAAAACTCAATGAACAAGGTTGAATCACTCTTTAGCTAGAAGTAGTTTTGTAGTCCATAGTTTATCATATTTAGTCTTGAAAAATTTAAGAGCTCCTCATCAAATGGTAGTACCTTCTAGAAGAATATGTTACATGGAAGCCTTAAAACATTTTCTAGTCTTTTCCAGCTTTGAGGACAAAGCTTATTGATGAGGAACACATGTAACAAATTTAATATAACCATGTTGACTATCTCTATTTTTATTGGTAACCCTAGGTTTATATAGTTGGATCTTGAGCATTAAGGTTAGGTTTAATGTTGATTTAGTCTATAAATAGGAAGAGTTATGTGGTAGTTAGAATCATCTTTAATATGAGACTTTGCGCTCTTTAAGTGGATATGATACTTTTCCCTCTCTAATTTGCTAAGGATTTGATTTGAATTTAAAATTTGATTATTTCATGTTTGATTTTCTGACCATGATATAAATTATTATTTTCATTTGATATTTTTTACTATGCATTATTGTATTGCTACTACTATTGTTGTATTTCTTGAAGTTGTTTCATTACACTTCCCTAGATCCTTTTCTAAGAAAACATTGATAGGTGGTTTAACCAATATATCTAAGGGTGAATACATCAAAACTACTCATAGGCTTACAAAAATATTCTTGTAGGCTTACATAGAATATTTCCATAGGCTTACATAGAAAACACCCATAGGCTTATATAGAAAAATATTGATATGATTATATAGAGAACACACATAGGCTTATATATAGACTTCTTTTAGGCTCACATTACACATACCCATAGGCTAACATAAAGTTTTTCATAGGCACTTCATCACTATCTACCTTGGAAAATAAGGTCAAATTATTGATATCCCAACATCCCCCTTTGGAGTCCATGTCTCACATGACATTATATATGGTACATATCCCCATAATAAATTCTTGAATGGGCCAATAAATCTTCATCATAAAATCTACTATCTTCTCTTGGCAAATGTACATATAAATGCCTTTATCAGTTGCTATGTGTCATCTCATGTCTGAGAAACAATGATATTCCAACAATGTCATCTATATAGACTTCCATATCACTTATACAAATTTCCATGTTAGCTTCCTTATGTTACCTTATGATTTGTGCACCTAATACCAAGTCACTTAAACTGATCACCATGTCATCCATACAAACTACTATCTGTCACATCTACATTCATGTGCTCACTATGACCTTATCTATACAAACTACCACATCAACTATATAAATTATTATGTGGTATCTATATAGTCTTGTCATGCCATCATTGCTATATAAATGTGATGCCACATCATAAAGTGCCATGTCATGAGAGAGTGCCATGTTATCCTAGGTTGCCACATCATCATGGATGTTGATGTCATCATTGATCACCATATCATCATAAGTGTTGACATCATCATTGTTGAAAAACTTTTGAAGGGAGTTTGTTTGAACCTGAGACCTCACATGGGTGAATGACTTAAGCTCTTCCTACTATTCATATCCCTTAGCATCATGCTTAGGAGATAAAGGATAAGCATTATTTCTAAACTAATCATGACCAGTATATACCCTTTGTTTATGCACTACTAATGCAAGCACGTGTCATAATAATGTGAACTAGCCCTAGCATATGATTTTAGGAATCCCATAAGGAATATTCTTAATTTTTTTTAATTTTGAAAAATAAAGGAAAAAATTTTAAAATGCAATTTGGGAGTACGTAGAGGTAAAAAAAAGGAAAAGTTATAAACTATGAACCCTCAAATTTTATAAAAAACCTAAAAATATTGACAGTTTATCCAAATCTATTGTGGTTTTCTCTATACAACCATTTTTTCTAACACAACCAATCAAGAAATCCTCTTATGCCTATGTTAAAGAAAAGTTTCTAGATCATTTTAGAAACTTTTTAAAGTGTCTTAAAGGTCTTTATTAAGCATATAAGCCTACCCATTATTTCTATAGCATTAGAGGTCTATCTAAAAAAAAAAAATCTCTTATTTTCTTATTTCGTGGTGGCCAAACAATATACCTTGTCATTTGTATTGCTATTGGACAACAAAAGCTAGAAGAGAAAATGAATTTTTTTTTTTTAAATCCATAAAAGATAAAATTTAGAAAAGAAACCTCAAAAACCTCAATCCTAAAACTAGGGCATCCATCTAGTCAAAACATTGAACAAAGAACAAGATTGACTACAAATAAGAGGAAAGAGGAACATGTCGATGGATATTTCTCCTTGAGAAAAAATGTTGATTCTAGTGATATCCTTGTAATCCAAGTCCAGCTAGATTTTTTTACTAGAAACCCTTCTTTAGATCATGTCGTCAACCTTAAAAATTATTCCTTTGCTATCTCCAATGTCAATCATCCTCGAGAGAAATTGGAAGAGGTAATTTTATGTATTGAAGCAATCAGATGATCTTCACACTTGTTTTGGTACCATGTCATATTTTATAGTAGTTTCCAAAAATGAGTGTAATAAAACATTACCCAATATTGCTTGATAAAGGGAATACACAAAACAAAAAAATAAATATAAAATATGATGGGGTTGTCTATGGACACCAAATAATCTCCACTCAAAAAATGAAATTACAATCCAATTGATAATGAAAATATTGGTATGAAGGGGTATTTATACCCACATACATGATGCATTTAGGTCAAGGTTGTGAGACATGCTTAGGAATAAAATATTACAAAAAATAACAAAAGTACATTTTTCAAGGTTTACATGGGCCCAAGGGCAAATATAACAAATATAAGCACAAATAGTTGACCACAATCTTAAGAGAAGATTAACCACCACATATTCCAACAAGAATTTATTTACCAAGAACAAAGCCATATTATTCCTCTATGATAGCAAAATCTAGAATGCTTTTCAATATATTTGGCATAATTTTTGAAATGATCTTAAAAATTATATTGGAAAGGCTTATTAGATAAGAATATCAAAATATTTTATCTTGCATTTCTTGGAAACTAATGTAATAAAGGTTTTATTTATATCACTTATTTTAGCATTCTTTTTTAGGCCTCTTCAACTACAACCAACATATTGCTCTTCAATAAATCCTCTGTTTTTCGAAAGAGAATTGAAGGAAATCCATAAAGCCTAGGTGCCTTGTTAGCTAGATCAACCCTTTTATCAAACATGAAGCCATAACTCCACCTTCTAGGTCAAATATGTTAGCTTAACATGAGAATACCTTCAACATGCAAGTGTAATGACCATAATATCTCCTCCAATCCCAAAAAAAAACAAGTTTATAATCAAGAAATAGGTAGGTATCTAAATAGTCAACCCATATAGTTAGGTAGAGACTTATTAAAAATATATATATCTTGCATTGACCATTAAAAACCTACTTCTCTTGTAGCCAAAAAATCATCTACAACACTACAAGTCCTTAAATTGATGTTACTAATGCACAAAAATAAAGAAAATAATGCAATCTAAAAAAGTAGGTCTAAAATGATTATGCATGCAAATTTTATAGCCTTGGGAAGGTTGGGCATGTTATTAGGATAAAATAAATAATTAAGCCTCCAAGCCTTTGGAGGTAAATGACCAATCAACCCTTGCCATGTCTCATATGACATAATCAATGGGAGGTAAAATAGTGTCTTGGATGAGATTCAAACCAATGAATTCATGCCTACAAAGAACCTTACCAACCACCATGCCAAGGGGTTTGTTAAAAATAAAAATTTACCATGTATTATACATGGTAAAGGAAAAAAATTTATAAATGCATGATAAAACATTTTACAAGTGGAAACCTTTGGAGTCCATGTCTCACATGACATCATCAATAAAAGGTAAAATAGTATCTTAGATGAGATTCAAACCAATGACCTCATGCTTACAAAGAATCCTACCAATGATCTTGCTAATGGACTTGTTAGAAATAAAAAGATACAATATCTTAGACATGGGAACGAAAAATAATATGGGAAAAACATGCAACAAAAGTCAAGTAGATCTAAACCATAAATCTATTTGATATGAATAATATTACCAACTTCCATGCCAATGGGTTTGTTGGAGTTAATGTCATAGAATAATATATATGCTATAGCTTATGCATTAAATATGGCATAAAATAAAACTTGATTTGGAATATTTGAACTTGATACCCCTTAGGTGAAATAGTTATACTACCTTTCTAAGCCATCTATATTGAAAGAAACAAGGAAGGATAGTCTTATAAAAAAATATACCTCACTTTATTAAGTATGATGGAATTGAGCATGTGATCCTTCATTCAAAATAAATTTAAAAATACCTGTCCTCCATATCTATTGGTTATTAGATAATGACTAGATATACACCAAATGAACTACCATCATTTGTTAATTTTTATTGAAAAAGGTTCTCATAAAAAATGAGTGTAGTACACCTAAGCACTACATTAGCAATAAGACATCCAACTCAGATTTAAATTAAATGACAAGGGGTTTGAATCCTAAAACCCCTACACAAATCCTTCAAATACAAATGATTGACCACATACCCAATGAGCCCAACTAAATTAAAAGAGTTCCACAAAAATTTAAAAAGTGATCAAACTCCATTCACTCATCCAAATATCTTCATGCTCATTGGCACTATGTAGAAAAATTAGTTATATAAATTGAACTCACAACCTCCAACATGAAAATTATTCTACAAACATGTTGGCTAGGATACTAGGGGTATGGGTGAGACAAAGCCTATTTTTTATTTTGAAAATAATATTATGTAAATACATAGGGAAAATGAATGTAAATATTGGTGCCACTATTATTAGACATTGTGTCCTTGAATTCTAAGGGGCCTGTGCACTTACCAAGATAACATATGACACAATTGGATGAGAAACCAAATTGCCATTGATGATTTTGTGAAGTGATCTTTCATAGCCATGTAATTTTGAGTTCACTCCTCTCATACCTAAAGAAAAGGCTAATATGCAAACATAGAACTTTAGACTTAAAACCTTTCTATTTCAACCCAAGTGCATTACCACTCAACTATAAGGTATGGATATTGTATTTGTAAAAAGAGCACTAACAACCAACTTTGTAGATGGTGGAGAGTCTCATCCTGCTATATATGGAATAGGGGTGGACTAACTTTATTAGTTCTAGGGTGGGATAGTTGTAATTACCCTTATTGGAAGGACTTGAACTTGATACTTGATTTATGTATTGATGTGTGGAGATCCAATGCATAATATCATTGTTATATCATCAAGACATGTTGATAGTTGCACTTAATATTTTTTATTATACTATTTTGGAATATGGTACTACTAATGATTTTATGGTTGTAGGACCAAGTACTCTCATCTATGGATTGGAATGGGACAACCACCAAAGATAAGAGAAAAAATAGGAAATGATGGATGACTTCTTCATTGACAACTCAAGGGTAGTAAAGTACCCTTCATGTAGATGCATTGCAATTGTGTTTGATGTGTGAATACACCATTGGGTAGGGAGGTTGCTTTTTGCAAAAGAGTCATCCTTAGTAGGCAGGTGATAATGTTGTAGTTATCTTAAAAATTATTGCCTACTCAAGGATAAAATAATGGTGTATGCTTTATTGATTGTTTTGGAATGCGTAACTACTTGTGCTTGATGACCTTTATTTTTTGCTAAGTTAGTTGGTATCATTAATACCCAAGATAATATAGTGATCAATGTTAATGATCAATATTAACAATCAATGCTAATTAAATTAATTAGAGGGGTGATTAATTTAATTAATATTAATAAGTGTAAGAACCCACCAAAACCAACTCAAGATATATATATATATATATATATATATATATATATATATATATATTTACAAGGTTCACGAAAGGGTCCAAATATTATTTTTAGCATTCTTAAGGCATCATCACATTTGATTTGTGTGTCACTGTAGATGACACTCAAGTGGACAGGAGCGTCCAACATCGTGTATTTTTTGTTTTCACCTTATTAAACCTCTTTTTTTAGGATTCCAAAGTGGTCCTCCCATATTTCCCATACCCTCATCAATATAGGACAATTTGATCATAATGTAAGAATTATCCTTTAAGGCCCATAACACTTAAAGGGAAATGTCTATTCTCTAACCCTTCCATAAATTCATCTATGTAGGTTATTTTGGCATAAGGTCTTGGTGCTTAGTTACCACACCTTCGTAGGCTAATTAAGATCATTACCACTCACCTCATAATGAGCATAGTCACCTAAACCTCATTGTTCAAGGCACCACCACTACTGTCTTGTGATGATTCCATTAACTTCATAGTTATGGAACACCCGATCCTCATCATTCAAGGTGTATCAATAATGAATATCTATCTATTGTATTACCATAAATCCTTCTAGATTCATGAGTACCTAATTATTGCATCATAACAACTCCTTCTAGGAATCGCAACTACTTTGTTATTGCATCACCGCAATTCCTTCTAGGATTGGGTTGAATCCTTGACTCAAGGGTCCTAATGATGCAGGACTAAATTTACAAGCAGAGAAACCATCAATATTTCATTCAAAGCTTTTAAATATGAATTATAGAAGTTAAAATTGCCGACCCCCCTTATAATGTATGAAATGCCTCTTATAGCGGACCCGACCCCCTTCGGACCTCATTACACAGACTGCAGAGTTTTCTGTAACTGCCTGCATGAATGTTCTATCACCGCCTACATATTGTTTCTAGGTGCCTTCGACCATCATTGCATAGAATGGCAGAGTGCTCTGTAGCCGCCTACACATCGACCCTCTGAGTCATCATTCACAGGAGTGCTCTGTAGCCACCTATATTTTGTTGCCACATGCCCTTCTGCAATGACCTCTACAATCACCTGCCCGTATGGAGTCATGAACAATATGTCGTGATATCATGATGTTTTGGCATTCGGCCTCTATTCTCTCCTTCGGGTCACAAAACTGTGACATGTCATGAAATCGTGACATCTTGGCCTTTCGTACTTGCCTTCTGCCTTCGAGTCGCGAAACTGTGACATGTCATGAAATCATGACATCTTGGCCTTTTGTACTATCCTTATATCTTTGGGTCATGAAACCGTGACATGTCATGAAGTCATGACATCTTGGCCTTCCATACTCTCCTTCTGTCTTCAGGTCGCGAAACTGTGACATGTCGCAGTTTCGCGACCTAAAGGCAGAAGACAATTACGGAAGGCCTTGATGCAGGACTAAATTTACAAGCAGAGAAACCACCAATATTTCATTCAAAGCTTTCAAATCCAAATTACAGAAGTTAAAATTGCCTACCCCCTTACAATGTATGAATTGCCTCTTATAGCGGACCCGACCCCCTTCAGATCTCATTACACAAACTACGGAGTTTTTTGTAACTACCTACATGAATGTTCTATCGCCGCCTGCATCCTGTTGCCAGGTGCCTTAGACCATAATTGCATAGAATGGTGGAGTGCTCTACAATCACCTGCACATCGACCCTTTGAGTCATCATTCACAGGAGTGCTCTGTAGCCACCTGTATTTTGCTGCCACGTTCCCTTCTGCAACGACCTCTACAATCGCCTACCCGTCTAGAGTCGTGAACGATATGTCACGATATCATGATGTTTTGGTGTTCGACCTTTATTCTCTCCTTTGGGTCATGAAACCATGACATGTCATGAAATCATGACATCTTGGCCTTCCGTACTTGCCTTCTGCCTTCGGGTCACGAAACTGTGACATGTCACGAAATCATGACATCTTGGCCTTCCGTACTCTCCTTCTATCTTCGGGTCGTGAAACCGTGACATGTCACGAAATCATGACATCTTGGCCTTCCGTACTCTCCTTCTGCCTTTGGGTCACGAAACCGTGACATGTCACGAAATCATGACATCTTTGCCTTCCGTACTTGTCTTCTACCTTCGGGTCGCGAAATCGTGACATGTCGTGAAATTGCGACATCTTTGACATCCTTGCCTCTCCTATGAAACCCGTCGCAATATTGCTACAGTTATCCCTGCTAGCTTCATTCTCCATTTTGTGTCGCGATATTATGCCATATTTTCTGTCACGATATCGTGACAGCTTCTCCCCGCTGGTTTCTTTTCTCCAAATGTGTCATGATATTGTGACACATTTTCTGTCACGATATCGACGACAGCTTCTCCCTGCTGGTTTATTTTATCCAAATGTGTCGCGATATCACGACACATTTTTTATCGTGATATCACGATAGCTTCTCCCCATTGGATCCTCTTCTCCAAATGTGTCGCGATATCGTGACACATTTTCTATCGCGATATCGCGATAGCTTTTCCCCTTGCCAACACTTAAATTTTTTTTGATGATGCAAGATTGCTCTGCCACCACCAGATGCTCCTACATCAGACACCTGGGGTGAATTGAGAAGTGACCTTCACTTCTGTTCTGTGTGAGGTAGACCCAGGCGGTCAACCTCTGCCTTCGACAACCAAGTCGCATCTTCTACGGGTCTGCCCTTCCACTTGACCAAATATTCAGAATATCGCCTATTCCTAGTACTTCGGCCTTCACGCGTGTCAAGGACTTCTTCTATCTCGTCTGCGACTGGGGTGGTTGCTGGAATGCTCCACAAATCCGGACTTGGGGTCTCACTGCTACCTCCTTCATGATACTTGACCAAATCTGAAATGTTAAAAATGGGTGAGATGTTAAGTTCACTCGGCAACTCCACCTCGTATGCATTGCTCGAATCCCATTTTCCAATGATTCTGCATGGCCCAAACTTCTTCATCTTTAGCTTGTTATAGGTCTTGGTAGGAAATCTTTCTTTTCTCAGATGGACCATGACGGCATCTCCCACTTCAAATTCTTTAGACCGGCGCTTCTGGTCTGCCCTGGTCTTATATTGAGTATTCATCTTAGTGATCTGCTTCGTCACCTCTTCATGCAAGCTTTTCAGGTGCTCTGCAAAGTCTTCGGCCTCAGCACTGCACTTTTCTCTTGTATCCATCCTCTGCAACTCAGAAGCATTTCTTGGGCTGCTCCCATAAATTATCTGGAATGGAGATTTGTTGGTACTCCTGTTGACAGAATTGTTGTATGCAAATTCTGCCTATGGCAAAACTAAATCCCATCCCTTGGGCTTGTCTCCTATCAAGCATCTCAATAGATTGCCCAAACTTCTATTTACCACCTCTGTTTGGCCATCTGTCTGTGGGTGGTATGCAGAACTGAATTTCAAATCCGTCTTCAGTTTCTTCCACAGGGTTCTCCAGAAATACCCAACAAACTTGGTATCCCTGTCCGACACAATACTCTTTGGTAGACCATGAAGTCATACCACTTCTTTGAAAAATAAGCCTGCCACATGGACCGCATCACTAGTTTTCTGGCAGGGGATAAAATGAGCCATTTTTGAAAACCTGTCAACCACCACAAGTATGGAGTCGTTTCCCCTCTGCGTCCTGGGTAAACCAAGAACAAAATCCATACTGATGTCCTCCCATGGCCTTTCGGGTACAGGTAGTGGTTGATATAAGCCAGTATGCTACCTCACACCTTTCGCCATCTGGCATATCCTACAACTTTGCATGAATTTTGTCACATCTTGTTGCAATTGCGGCTAGTAGTAGTTTTCATTAACAAGGGAAATGGTCTTGTCTCGACCAAAGTGTCCAGCCAACCCTCCACTATGTTTTTCCTTGACCAGATTCTCCCTCATTGAACTCCTTGGAATGCATAATTGGTTTCCCCTGAATAGCATTCCATCTTGGATCAAAAAATTCAACCACTTAGTCCTGTCTAAAGTAACAGGCGCAGAGCAGGCCTTCCAAGCTTCTACGAAGTCGGGATCTGCAGGGTACAAACCCTTAAGTTTAGCAAACCCTACAACTTCCACCTTCATTTCCATCAATAAACATTGCCTCCTACTTAAGGCATCCACAACTCTGTTGGACTTTCCGCTTTGGTGCTTCAGCACAAAGGTATAGCTCTGCAGGAACTCAACCCACTTCAGGTGCCTCTGATTTAGCTTTCCTTGACTATTAATATACTGTAGTGCCTGATGATCAGTATATAGAACAAACTCCTTTGGCAACAAATAATGCCTCCATTTCTTTAGAGCCTGAACTATAGCATAGAACTCCTGATCATACACTGAATACTTCTTCCTGGCATCATTGAGTTTCTCACTAAAATAAGCGACAGGCTTACCCTCTTGACTCAATACAGCCCCTATGGCACTACCACTAGCATCACAGTCTACCTGAAATACCTTATTAAAATCTAGAAGTGCTAAGATAGGTTGCTCTGTGACCTTCTTCTTTAACATAGCAAAGCTCTTGTCTGCTCCGGTTGTCCACTTAAATTCCTTCTTATTCCCCCTCATTGTCTCCGTAAGGGATGCACAAATACTGCTAAAATTTCTAATGAATTTTTTGTAAAAATTGGCTAGACCATGAAATGATCTTACCTCAGTCACGCTTCTTGGAGCAGGCCATTCTATGATAGCCCTCACCTTTTCTGGGTCCATTTTTAGACCGTCTGCTGAGATGACAAATCCCAGGTATACTAACTCCCTTTTCACGAAGTTACACTTCTTTAGATTTATCAGCAACTGCTCCTCCCGTAGCTTCTCAAAAACCCTCTTGATATGCATCAGGTGTTCCTCCAGGGTTCTGCTAAATATCAAGATATCATCCAAGTAGACAATGACAAATTTGCCTAAAAATTCTTTCAATACTTCATTCATCAGCCGCATGAATGTACTTGGTGCATTGGTTAGCCCAAATGGCATGACCAACCACTCATACAAACCCTCTCTAGTTTTGAAGGTTGTCTTCCACTCATCCCCTTCTCTGACATGGATCTGATGATAACCACTCTTCAGATCAATCTTCGTGAAGTACTCAGCTCCACTCAAACAGTCCATAATGTCATCCATCCTTGGCAATGGAAATCTATATTTTATAGTGATCTTGTTAATTTCCGAGAGTCTGTGCACATTCTCCACTCTCCATATTTCTTGGGTGCTAGTACTATAGGTACTGCACATGGGCTAAGACTCTCCCGAATCAACCCCTTCTTTAGCAACTCTTGAACTTGCCTATTCAGCTCCTCAGTTTCCATAGGAGTCATTCTATGTGCGGCCTTATTGGGCAAGCTAGACCCTGGTACCAAGTCTATATGGTGACTGATCTTCCTTACAGGTGGTAAACCCTCAGGTACATTATCTGATATGATATCTAGAAATTCTTCTAACAGGCCCATGACTTCTACTGGGGTATCCTCGCATTCCTTTTCCCTAACCCTAGGGATTATTGCATAGCACATATGATCTGGCTTCAGACCATCTAAAAATCTTCTTCCTTCAACTAGACAGATTCGAGCACTGCTACATACCTTTTCGTCCGCCTCCTTCAGGGGTTTCAACTTATGGCGAACTCCATTCTTCGACAAGGAATACGTGTTGGCTCGACCATCATGTACTGCACTTCGATCAAACTACCATGGTCTCCCAAGCAACATGTGACATGCATCCATAGGCAGGATGTCACACAGGACCTCATCACGGTAAGTCCCAATGTTAAATTTCACCAAGCATTGCTCATTGACCAAAACCCTATGGTCCTTCTGTAACCACGCAATCCGATATGGATGCGGGTGTCTTCTTCTCTCTAACTGTAACTTGGAAACCATCTCCTCAGAGACCAAGTTATCAGTACTACCATTGTCAATAATGATGTTACAGACCTTGCCTGAGCATTTGCATATCATGTGGAATAGGCTATTCCTCTAGTCTGGCTCCTTTTCCTCATTCAACAAGGCTCTCCTTATGACCATCACTTCTCCTCATTCTACCTCCTCAGAGTGCTCAGATTCGACACCTTCATCTGCTACAACAGCCTTGGCCTGACCCTCGGGTCTCCGATTTGGCCTCTCTTGGCGTTGTGGACAGTTGTATGCCCGATGTCCTTCTTCCTCGTAATTGTAGCAGGTTCCATGAAATACCCCTCTCCCATACCCACGCCCAGGCCTACCTCTTCCTCTCGGGTAGCTATTGTTTTGATTGCGTGGGCGGTGGGTATTCTCCTCTTTCTCTTCTTTCTGGTCCTGGCTACTGCTTGTTTCACTAGTCTTCTTTAGATCTCTGTATCTTCCTCCACTGGTCCTTCCACCAGCTCTCCCACCATGATCCTTTCCTCTCTGCTTACCCTCAAACCTCCTATTCAGTTTCTCTTCCACTTTTAGGGAAAACTGGTACGCATCCTCAACCGTGCTCATCCGAACTAGACTCAGCTCTTCTTGAATGATGGTTCTCAACCCATTGATGTAGCGGGTGACCTTCTCCTTATTCACCTCAGAATGGCCGGTTTGAATTGAGATCTGGTAGAACTCCTCTGTGTACTCTTTGACAGATTTACTCGCCTGTCTTAGACTCTGCATCCTCCTCAATAGATCCAACTCATAATCTACGGGGATGAATTGCCTCTTCAATTTCTCAACCATCCGATCCCACTTGGTGATATTTTATTTTCCCCTCCTGTTCCTTTCCAGCTATACTCCTTTCCACCAGATGCTAGCATGTCCCTTCAACTTTTTTTTGTGAACCTGATCCGATTTGGATCTGAGATCTCCTCATACTCAAAATATTCCTCCATGTCGTTGATCCAATCTATCAACTCCTCGGGGTTGAGATTCCCAGAATATGTGGAGACGTCAAACTTCGGCTTCTTCCCGATCTGGGATATGGCCCTATACAGCCTAGCTTCTGTTGGATCCAATGCTTCTTCCTCATCAGATGGACCCTCGGCTTCCCAAGCTTCATCTTCACTATGGTCTTCTCTTCTTGGCTCAACTCCTCTTCTCAATTCCTCCTGCAGGGCTTGCACTTGCCTCTGCAAAGCTCTAAAATTGACCTCTGGCACCATATTCCTCGCACCACCATGGTTTCTTCATGGAGGCATCTTGCTCACTTTCTCACAACCCCCAACCACAGATCCTAGCGCAAACTGCCTCATGACCGGTGATCTGTTCGCGCGCTCAGAACCTTCTAGCTCTGATACCACTTGATGTAGGACTAAATTTACAAGCAGAGAAACCACCAATATTTCATTCAAAGCTTTCAAATCCGAATTACAGAAGTTAAAATGGCCGACCCCCCTTACAATGTATGAACTGCCTCTTATAGTGGACCCGACCCCCTTTGGACATCATTACACAGACTGCGGAGTTTTTTGTAACTGCCTACATGAATGTTCTGTCATCGCCTACATCTTGTTGCCAGGTGCCTTGGACCATCATTGCATAGAATGGCGGAGTGCTCTACAGCCGCCTGCACATCGACCCTCTGAGTCATCATTCACAGGAGTGCTCTGTAGCCACCTGTATTTTGCTGCCACGTGCCCTTCTGCAATGACCTCTGCAACCGCCTGCCCGTCTGGAGTCATGAACGATATGTCGTGATATCATGACATTTTGGTGTTCGGCCTCTATTCTCTCCTTTGGGTCGTGAAACCGTGACATGTCACAAAATCGCGACATCTTGGCCTTTCGTACTTGCCTTCTGCCTTCGGGTCGTGAAACTACGACATGTCACGAAATCGTGACATCTTGGCCTTCCGTACTCTCCTTCTATCTTCGGGTCATGAAACCGTGACATGTCACGAAATCGTGACATCTTGGCCTTCCGTACTCTCCTTTTGTCTTTGGGTCACAAAACTGCGACATGTCATGAAATCGTGACATCTTTGCCTTCCGTACTTGTCTTCTGCCTTCGGGTCATGAAACCGTGACATGTCACGAAATCATGACATCTTTGACATCCTTGCCTCTCCTATGAAACCCGTCACGATATCGTGACAGTTCTCCCTGCTAGCTTCATTCTCCATTTTGTGTCACGATATCGCACCACATTTTCTGTCATGATATCGCGACAGCTTCTCCCCGCTGGTTTCTTTTCTCCAAATGTGTCGTGATATCGTGACACATTTTCTGTCACGATATCGTGACAACTTCTCCCCACTGGTTTCTTTTCTCCAAATGTGTCACGATATCGCGACACATTTTTTGTTGCGATATCGCAACAGCTTCTCCCCGCTGGCTCCTCTTCTCCAAATGTGTCGCGATATCGCGACACATTTTTCGTCACGATATCCCGATATCTTTTCTCCTTGCCAACACTTAAATTTTTTTTGATGATGCAAGATTGCTCTGCCACCACCAGATGCTCCTGCATCACCTAATAAGGTTCTAGATCCATACCCAAGAATCCTCCACCAAACCCAAGATATTACATAAAAATAAAATAACATATCTTCCTTGATAAGAAATAAAATTCTACAATAGAAATAACATGATTAACTACAACACAATGGTACATATTGTATTTAAATAGAGCATTTTAAACCCATACTTAAATAAAACATAAATTTCAACACAATTCTAGCATGAAAGAAACATCTTTCTAGATTAGAATATGACTAAATTAATCATAATGCTAACATCTAAACATAATGCTAGCATAATACATATATTCAACTAAAGCTAGTAAAGCAAGCTTAAAATAGATCATAATGCTAACATATAATTTTTCTTTTCTTTCCACAATGAAAAACATCTTCAAAAGAGTTCATAACCAACTCATTCTTTCATTTGCTCAAAAAGAATTCCATACATTTACATAAAGACTTCCAAGCCTTATTATGGAATTTTTTATTCCCAAATACATTAGAGCATGTCCATCCAAGTTGCCTCTTCACCACATTCTTTTCATTATCCTCTTCATGAAAGAAACCTCTGATGGACTTTAAGAAAACTTAGGGATCAAGACAACTCTTTATGAAATGTAGATTAAAATTCTCTACGTATAAATACAAGCAACCATGCAAAATACATTTCAAGCAATCAAGGAGAGAATCTCATACTTCTCTCTATAATGATTTTCCTATCTTCTCAAGCCTAGAAAACCATTAATAACATAGCCACTTTTCCCAAAACAATAACATTCCATAATATTAAATTTCCATATAGTCCTTTTTTTTCCAAAATATCCTTTTTTTATTCCAATTTTCTTTATTTTCACTAAACAAAATAATATTTCTCCTTAATATTCAATCCTAAATATTTTACTAATGCTTAAACAAAAGAAACCTTTAATATCTATATAAATAAAAGAATATATCTCCCTTAATATTTAATCTTAAACATTCTACTAATGCTTAAATAAAATAAACCTTTAATAACTATCTATCAATATTTTCATAATTAAATAAAGTTAATTCAATCTAATTCCATGTCCCATTTTATGTAAAAGTAAACAATTTAAAACCAAAGGAAGCTAACCCAATAATAATAAAATAGCTTAAACCAAAACATTAACCTTATATTCACATTAAAAGAGAATGCATCAGTAAATCAAATGTGAAAGACTAATCTTGAAGGTAAACTGATGATGTCCTAATAAAGGTTAAGCTTCTACCTGCTAGCCATGGAAGGAATTCTATAATAGACACCTATGGGTCTTAAAATTCTTAAAAAAACACTTCCCAAAAACAACCAAACACTAAAAGACCATCCAATGGGAGCATGATCTGGCACTAGCAAGAACACCATAAAAACATAGGTGGATCCAACAATTACCATTGGAGTAAGGGACTAGAGTTCATAACCAAATCATTATTTCGTTTTCTAAAAAAACATTCCATACATTTACATAAAGACTTCCAAGCCTTATTAAATTAGGAATAAAAATAACCAAGTGTTACATAACAAATATTCCATTTTCATAAAAAAAAATTATTTCGAAATACATTATAGAAAGTCTATTCAAATGGCCTCTGCACCATATTCTTTTCATGATCCTCTTCATGAAATAAACCTCCCATGGACTTTAAGAAAACTTAGGGATCATGACAACTCTTAATGCAATGCAACTTAACATGCTCTATGTATAATTGCAAGCAACCATGCAAAATACATTTCAAGCAATCAAGGATAGAATTCCATACTTATCTCTATAATGATTTTCCTATCTTCTCAAGCCTATAAAACCATTAATAACATAGCTTATTTTCCCAAAATTTTAAATTTCCATATATATTTTTTTCAAAAGCTACTTTTAAAAAAATCTAATTTTCTTTCTTTTCAATAAACAAAAGAATATATCTCCCTTAATATTCAAGCCTAAACATTCTACTAATGCTTAAATGAAAGAAACATTAATAGTTATCTATCAATATTTTCTTAATAAATAAATTTAATTCAATCTAAGTCCATGTCCCACTTTACGTAAAAGCAAACCATTTAAAAACTAAAGGAAGCTAACCCAATAATAATTAAATATCATAAACCAAAACATTAACCTTATATTCGCATTAGAAGATAATGCATCAACAAATCAAACAAGAAAGACTAAGCTTGAAGGTAAACTAACGATATCCCAATCAAGCTTAAGCTTCTTCCTACTAGCTATGGAAGAAATTCTACAATAGACACTTGTGGGTCGACAAGCATTCCAAAAATAACACCTCCTCAAAACAACCAAACACTAAAAGACCATCCATTAGGAGCATGATTCGAAACTAGTAATAAAACTACAAAATCAAAGGCTACAGGTGGATCCAATGATTACTATTATAGTAAGGTGCTAGAACTCATGGAAAGTACCCTCCTCAATAGGTCTAAATAGAATTCTAGCCATAAAAAGGGGTAATCAACTAAAATAATCATCTTTGGTATCAAGAAAAATTCCTCAAACAATGATAGACTGACTAATCATGTTGAAGATATCTTTGAGAACACCATACCAATTGAAAATAGTGGAATCTCACTAACCAAAAAAAAAAATAACATAGACCCACAAATATAATAAAAAATATATCCTACGAAAGCATTGCAAGCTCTACAAAACCAACGAAATAAAGGAATACAACACTTAAACAATTTAAAACCTTAAGAACATGCTAGCAAGCTACATTATTACATCAACTACCATCAAGTTTTCCCTTTGCATTGAGATCCCTTTAACTCTCTTCCATTTGCTTCTTCCAAGCTTCAGTTAACATGCATCATCCTCCTTTTCTAACTCCTCACACTAAACATCTATAGAACATATAAAATGTAACAGAGAAGAACCTGAAGCTAAAGGGCCACCTTCTATTTTCAAGTGAGCTAGCCACCCACTACTTAGCATTCTAGCCCATGTTCTCATGTTCTCATGTTCTCAAGATTTAACATTTCAATGAGAAGAATGACTTTTAAACAAAGCTTTACTTTAATAATTATTAGCCCCTTAATAATATAAATTTAATGTTTCTAAAATTGGAACTCCAAATAATTATTATAAATTAAGGTTAATTAATATAGTGTTTTTCTTTTATTCAAAGCTTCAAAATATAAGCAATTAATCTAATAATTCATCCAAAATATTATTACCTTTTAATGTTAATTACTAAAAATAAGGTAATTAGATTAATTACTTACCAATTAATACTAGATGTTAATATTAATTATTAACTTTGATATTAATATTTCAAGTATTAATATTACTAACCTTATTAATACTTTATTGAATCAATCAACTAAATCTATGCTTCCAAAACTCAAGCAATACAAAGACTTTTTAAATTGATAATACACCATGTTGTTTTATCCTTAAGTAGGTGTATTTTTAAGATAACTAAAATATTATCCCCTATGTACTAAGGATGACTCCTTTGCCAAAAGCAATCTCATGGCCCAAAGGTGTATTCAAACAAAAATCATATATGCAATGCATCTATATGAAGGGTATTATTTTACCCTTGAGTTGTTGATAAACATGTCATCCATCATTTTCTTAATTTTCTCTCAACTCTGGTGGTTGTCCCATACCAATCCACCAATGATAATACCTAGTCTTGCAACCACAAATTCATCACCAATACCATATTCCAAGTATTCAAAGCATAAAGTATAACTACCAAATAATTTTAGTAACATAACAAAATATTATGCATTAAATATCCACCCATCAATAAGTGAATCAAATGTTAAGAATAAGTCTTTCCAAGGAGGGTTGTTACATAATCCCCCCTTGGAATAAACATAGTCCTCCGCGTTTCCTAAAAATAAAGCATCATATTTCATTCAAATAAATATATATTGCTTCCTCATTTTCTCCCAAGTTGCACAATTTTTAGAATATTGGTCCCATTGGACCTTACATTGATCTAGGGTTTGTTTCCTCAACATCTTGGAATGAAACCCTAGAATATTTATCGGTCTTACTTAATGGTTGAGGGATCTACCATCTACAATTTAAAAACATTCCAAACATGATAAGGATCAACAACATATATCCTAAGTAGGGATGTGTGAAAAGTATCATGGATTTTTAACAAGTTGGGTAGTAAAGCAAGCCTATAGGCTACTAGACTTATCTTATCAATGATCTCAAAAGGCCCAACATAGAAAGGATCTAACTTAGTTTAATTAATGGAACTTTTCATGGGTCTTACTCTCAAGAAAACTTTATCTCCCATAGATAATTCTCTTTATGATCTTTTTATATCAGCATAGCTCTTCTATCGATTGATCGCTTCCTTTAGCCTTAGCCAAAACATTCTAAGCTACTCCACCATATATTTGATAATGTTGATTTTATTTCCACCTTATCCTCTATATTGTCCCATGATAGAGATGTTTTGCATCTCCTACCATACAAGGCTTCAAACAAAGCCATTCCTAGGGATGCATTGTATCCATTATTATATGTAAATTTAACAAGATGCAAAAATTTATCCCACTTAGACTTTTGATCCATGTAGTACATGCAAAGCATGTATTTCAAGACTTGGTTCACCCTCTCTGTTTTTCCATCTATTTTCATATGGTAAGTAGAACTTATATTTAATTTTGTGCCCACTACATGACGAAGAGCTTGCCAAAATTCTAATGTAAAGTTGGAATCTTTGTCTGATATGATCACCTTAAGAAAACCATGTAACCTAAAAATTTTCCTTGGAAAACTTATTTTCCACAATCGAAGCATTATCCTTGATGTTTCCCACTATAAAATGTGCAACCTTGGCCAAATCTTCAACCACCATATGTATTGCATCATGTTGGTACATTGTCTTAGGTAAACCCACAATAAAATCCATAAATATAACCTACCACTTCCGAGTAGGTATATCATGTGGGTATAATTTTCCTACTGGATGTTGATGTTCTTCCTTAACCTTCTAACATTCCAAACATATAACAATAAACCAATGATATTATATTTTATTCCTACCCAATAGAAGGTCTGTTTCATATTTATCTCATAGTTACCCCTCTTGGATGAGCATAATATGAAGAACTATGTACCTCTTGCATAACCATTCTCCTTAAATCACCAGTTTTGGGTATGGCAACCCTATCCTTGAATTAGGGTTATGCATAGTGGCTAATCATTGTTAATTAATGAATATTTTGATTTTTTAAATTTGGAATTGGCTAATATTAGGGACCCTTGACTGGGACCCATTAGCCAGAAAAATTTTGGGTGTTAATTTTTTTTGGGTAGATTCACCCCAATTTTATAATAATTGGACCATTTTAAGTTTAAATATCCAATATTACCCCTAATAATAGGGTACCTTTTCAGCTTGAAATTATAAAGAATTTTGGATTTCGAAACTTATATACCCCATATTTATAAATACGTTTTAGGGCCAACCCCTTACGCATAACCCTGCCTTGAAGCATAAAATTCATCTTTTATGATTTCTCTTAATTTTCGCTTGGATTTCAATGCAATACTAATATTGTAGTTGCATTTCTCTGATTTTGTCCATCAATTCTATATTACTCTAGGTTAATGTTGTTATGTGTCTTCTCTTACTCAAGGCATTTGCAACTTTATTTTCTTTCCCTTTGATATAATCAATACCAAAGTCATATTATTCTAAGAACTATATCCATATTCTCTATATTACATTCAATATTGGTTGAGTAAAAAGATACCTTAGAATTTGATGGTTTTTCCTTAGCTTAAATATTTTACCCAACAAATAGTTCCTCCAAACCTTTAGTGCATGCACAACTACTACCAATTATAGGTCATGTGTAGCATAATTTAGCTCATGCTTCTTGAGTTTCCTAGACTCATATGCTAGTGTGCCCTCATTCTGGGATAACATCCCACCAAATATTTCTAAGAAAACATCTATACACACTATTAAATTCCCAAGAGGATTCGATATCTTGAGAGTTGGTGCTATAGTTGTCTTATTCTTTATAGTTTCAAAAATAGTCTCACATTTATTTGATTAATTGAAATATTTTTCCTATATTTAAAGGTTGATGATAGAGTAGGAAATATTTGAATAATCCTTTACAAAATACCTATAATAACCAGTGAGCACCATGAAGCTTCTTACTTCAGACACATTTTTTGGTGTAGGACAACTCAAAATAACCTCAATTTTTATTAGGATCTACAACAATTCCTTTTGTAGATATGATATGTCCAAATATTGAACTTGTGAGGCATAGAACTCACACTTAGACAAATTTCCATATAAATGGTTTTTTCTCAACACCTCTAACACTAACCTAAAATTTTGGTTGTGTTCCTCTTTGGTGCAATAATATATCAAGATATCATCTAAAAATACCAAAACAAATTTATCTAGATATTTCCTAAACACACTGTTCATCAGATTCATAAAAGTTTATGGTGCATTTGTTAGCCTAAATAGAAACACTATGAACTTATAGTGTTCATATCTAGTGTTAAAGGTTTTTTTATGAGTATACTCCTCTCAAATCCTCAATTAATAATATCTCGATATCAAATCAATATTTGATAATATTGTGGCATCCTTTAGCTGATAAAATAGGTCATCAATCCTAGGTAAAGGAATTCTATTCTTGATGGTCACCTTATTTAACATCCTATAATCAATGCACAATCTCAAGGAACCATCCTGCTTTTTCACAAATAGTACTGGAGCACCCCAAGGTGACATAGTGGGTTTAATCAAACATTTTTCCAACAAATATTGAAATTGCACCTTTAAATCTTGCAACTTAATAGGGGTCATTCTAAAAGGTGTCCTTACAAAGGGGTCTACCCTAGGTATTAGTTCAATGGTGAAGTCGATTTCATGTCAATGTGGAAGGCCTGAGAGATCTTCTAGAAATACCTCCCTCAATTCATGCAAAATAGGATTTTTCTTAAATATTTCCTCATCCTCTTTTTCATTTATCTTGTCATTAATATTGAATACATACAACATACCACCTCTTTGAATAGCTTTCTTCAACTGCATAATTGATAACAAATATGGTTGAAAAGATACTCGCCTACTTTGATATCTTACTCTCTTCTTATCCTTATCGGTGTAATGCATCCACCTCTCTTGGAAGTGGATTAAGGCTCCATAAGCCTTCAACAAATCCATCCCTAGAATGATATCACAAGTATTAAGTGGTGCTACATATAAGTACCAAATAGTGGATCCATCAGGTAAGGTAATATCAGTCAAAGGCAAATATTGATCCACTAAGTAGGTCTATCCAAACTCATAGTCAAATTTCCACCCTTGTACCAAAAATATAGGACTTTCCAGCATATTCTCGATAATACTAGTGGAAATAAAGTTATTTGTAGCTCCACTATCTAGACGAAGTAGGTTTGTCCATACTCATATTCAAATTTCTACCCTTGTGCCAAAAATCTATGACTTTCAAGCATATTCTTGATAATACTAGTGGAAATAAAATTATCCGTAGCTTCGCTATCTATTAAAAATTTGACATCCTTATTAAACAACTTACCATTCAATAACATAGGATTTTTTGTCCATCCAGGTTCTAATTTCTTGTAGTGGTATATATTTGGTGTGGCCGCTCCTCTACCCTGTTACTCAACTTTGGCTATTGGGGACACTTAATAGCATATTGAGGAAACTCAAAAATGAAGCAACCTATCATGGGTGCTTCATAAATTTCTTGCATTTTCTACCATGTTCTCTATTTCATGCTGAATCATTTTGCTTCTAGATTTGAGGGTTTGAGTTATCCTTTTTCTAAAAGTTATGTTAAAGTATATGTTAAATTGTTACTAGGTATCTAGGATATTTAGGATATTTATTTTCTAAATATTATCTTATTGTTGTTTTTGGAGTTATCTCTCTTGCATGAGGTAAACTCCTAGTTTTGTGTGTAAGAGATCTATATAGCTTGTTATGATTTGATGGCTCATATTGTACACCTTTTCTATTTATACAAGGTCCTTCTCATGGAATAATTAATCAGTTCTTGAGATTCTCTCCAATTTATTGTGGTGCTTTGCATGTCTATTTTCTTGGGCTTGAATATTGCTTTTCAATATTGTCTTCTTGGTATCAGAGTCAGATAGTTTTTTCACTACAATCCTGCAACCCTGTAGTTTTTTGGAGAATCAACTTCTGGAGGACGTTTATCCCTCTTCCAAAATTAGTTTTTGATCAATTTTTATTTTTTTTTATCTTGAATGATTTTTTGAGGGCTTCACATTGGTGTAGTTAGATCTATAGTTTGGTGGGAAATATTTTTAAAACCCATAGTTTTTTAACTACAAACCTGTAGCCCCAAAGATTTTTTTTGGAAAAACTTTTGGAGGTCATTTCTCCCTCTTTTGGAATTCATTTTGGGTCAATTTTTTTTATCCTACCTAATTTTTTGAGGGCTTCACACTGGTGCATTAAGAATTTAGATCTAGTGGACATTATTTTTTAGATAATTTATTTTTTTCGTAGTGTATTTTTAAAAAAATCTAATTTTTTAGTGGGAGGGATTTTCTTTCCTTTTTGAGTGTAGTTTTTTCATTGTGGAGCAAATTCTGAGCCTTTTTTTAGTAAAATTGGTTGTAAGTATCAATTATAAAGGCATTTTTTTAGGATATTTTTTTGATCCTATGGACTACATTTATAAAGTTCCTTTTACCTTTGTTTGGTTGTTTGTCCACATAGTTTGGACCTTGTTATCAGCCCATTGTGTTCGTATAGGTGGTGTACAACCCTAAAATTGACTCATAATAATTTGCACTAAAGACAAACAACTTGTAAAAATTGATTTTAAGTTGATTGCCTCGATTTTTGTGCCCTCTTGGTGAGATCGGAGTTAATTTGGATGTGATCATATGATACGATCATTGATCGTACGATACAATCCTCGATCGTGCTATACGATCACTGATCATATGATACGATCCTTGATTGTACATATGATCTTGTTCAAAAATAGAAATTGCTCAGTTTAGCTAAGTGACAAATTGGTTATAACGTGTTTTATCTTTACCTGTGCAATCGTGCGGTAGTTATGGGATCAGATCCGTTGATCAGTCCCAGCTTGGAAGGAGTTGCAACCAAATTTATTTTCAGCCTATTTTCACTTCCTACTACAACTTATTTAATTAGGCATTCCTTACCTCGAATCTCCCCTAACGTGTTGACCTAATTTTTGCATTCAAATCATTGCAAATTTTGTATTAGAGCTAGGCATTTCTCTTTTTTGTGTAGGATCGGAGGATACGATCGTCGATCGAATAAATACGATCTAGGATCGGAGGATATGATCTTGCTCTTTCTGTATGATCTTGCTCTTTCTGTACGATCTTGCTTGTAGATCACTTGGGGGCAACCTTGAGTACTAGTTTGCATTTCTTAAGATCTCACTTTGCATATTTATCATCTTGTCTATCATTTCTATTTCATATAACATCATATTTAATCATTTTGCATTCCTGGAGTTCACCAACTTACATTTAATTGCACATTTCATGTAGTTTAAAGCATTTAAATGTTAATTTCTTTTATTGTACCATCCAATAGGTGATATTTAATCTAATTCATGCTTAAAAGGATTAGTAGCATTTCCTATTTTTTATTTTCTACACTATACCCATGAAATTGCAGGTTTCTATCAAGATCGGATCTATCAATCTCTAATCAATAGGTACAATATTCCGATCGTAATATGATCTTGACCAAAATCATATGATCTTTCCCTACTGTGTACGATCTTGATTACAATCAAAAAATTAGAATCTTCTTTAGACTTTCGGATACAGGTCAGAGTTTCTAATCACTTTTTAAGCATTGCATTATTCATTAAAGCTCTATTTTCTATTGTTTGTTGTTTTCATATGAATCAAAATTGCATATAGGTTAGTATAGTTGCATATTGGCCAAATACTAGGTGTATGTGAGATTTTCTAAAAGGAACACATCAAAACAAACTCCAAAACCTAGGCATGGAAACTGCCATAAAATGTTTCCTGGTGAACCCTAAACAATTCGTTGAAAAATCACCAAAGAAGACACGAAATCAAGTGTCTCTCTTCGAGGTGTAGACCTATCATTCTCCCATTCCCCTTCGAGGTGCGGATCCATTAGCCTGAAGGAAAGGAGTGTGTGAATTTTAGACCTACATTCTTTGGTGAACCCGACGTGAAAAACATTAGGCATATTTCTGATTTATAAAACACAAAAAAGCATAAAAATTACAAAACATAAAAACAAAAACAAAAAAATAAAAAATCAAACAAAGTCATTAGTTAGATTTGCATATTTTTAGTAAATTTCATAAATGTTAGATCACAACATTAGAAGAGTTGTACTCATAAACGTTAGAGTATTGTTAGATACACAAGAAATTTCTCAAACACTTGGAAACTCCAATACTCTATCCAAAGAACAGTGGACTGAACTCTGGAGAAGATTAGAGATCATAAAATATTATGAACCAAGACTTAATAAAATTATAAGGTTTGACCTAGCTAGAATCCTGGATCCTGAAATCACTTCTCGCTACTTTGATATTCAAAGGGCATGTGAGAGGTGGTTGGCAGATAAAAGAGCTAGCATTTCTTCAACCATTTACACCTTTGATGACTACCTTGAGAATGCTATAATAGTGCACAAGTTCTTAGCACACGTAGAAGATCAAGAAATAGTCTTGGATAATAGGACAAGATTTTACAGAACTCCTAGGGTAGTACATTATCATGAATATTGTCACGAAGTCTACTTTTATGGTCGAGATCTTGAAGTTGATAATATCACCATAGCCCACTTTGTTAAGTTTTTGAAAGCCAATTTTTAGTTTGAGGAAGAACACTATATGACACCAGAGGAACTTGAACCCATTAATGATATCTATAGACTCTTTCAAGAAGACTAAGATATAATATTTAGGATATTATAATTTGTGTTTTCTGCTTTGTTTCAAAAACATAAAAAACCAAAAAATATTATATATTTATATATTTACATATTTGCATACTTAGTTATTTAGGTATATATAACATATATACCCCAAAATTTTAAGCATATATATATATATATATATTTTTTCAAGATAAAAATCCTAAAACCAAAATGCCTAAAGTCTTAAGGAATGGTAAACAAATAGAGACTGATGAACAAGACCAAGAAAACATTGATGATAGGGTACTCATTGAAGATTATGTACCTTCAGAAGATGAAGGAGATAATGAAGAGGATGAAATAGAAGATCCAACTAAACCTTATACATTAGATGAGGAAGGTAATCTCACATTTGAGTCTACCCTAGCACAATTTCATCGGGTTTATAAAAGACAACATAGATGTCATTAATCATGTAATACAGACAAAAGGTCAACTTTCTATGGGAGATTATTCAATGAAAGTTGACATAGAAGCTACTCTCTGGTTAAATAGAAATCCATTAACATATATGAACAAAAAAAATCAATATCAAGCTGGTACATCCTAAAATGTGAACCATTAAATCAAAATGTTCAAAAACCAATAGCAAAACCACCACCAACAACAAATCTAAATTCTAAACAAAAAACAAACATTCACTCCATACTTCCTCAAGCTCCTAATCAACAAATGTCTACATCACAAAAAGCTAAGAAAATTCAAAATACCAATCATTATCAATAGAAAGTTCAACAAAACACAATCCCATATAAGCTCCATAATATTGTTCCCACACATACTTTACACAACAGTATTTTAGTTGGAAATCCATACACAACAACATCAACTTATCAAAGATACAACAACATGGTGCAACAAAATCAATTTGGTGGACAATCACAGGGCCTTGAAGACATAGTTAAACAATTAGCTTCAATATTAGATCAAATAGATCCCTACCATCCCTCATATAGTTATAGAGAGATGTGTAGCCAACCCTTGGATCCTATTGTGGTTGCCCAACCATATCCAAAACATTTCCCTATGCCTGTCCTCCTGATATATAAAGGAATCAAAGATCCTATTGAGCATCTTCGCATGTTTAGGACAACATGTCATGATATTTCTCATGATGATTTGTTGTTGCTAAAAATATTCCCTAAAAGTCTCGGAGGTATGGCTCTAGAATGGTACTATCAACTACCTACAAACTCTTTAAGGAACTTTGAAGAGACAACAAAGATGTTTGTCCACCAATTTAGTGCCTATATAGAGAGGCATGTGACCATTAAGGATTTATACAATTTGAAACAAGGTAAAGATGAGAGTTTTACTGAATTCTTGACTAAGTGGAGATAACTCTTAGGTAAACTACATTTTGCATTACCTCATCTTGAAATGTTGGACATATTTATTGGTAATTTGCAAGAACAACTATCTTATGAGATTTCTACTGCTATAGTAACCTCCTTTGATCAAGCCATTGATCTAGCTAGGAGGGTAGAATATGCCCTCATTAGAAGAGGACAATTTAAGAAGAAATATGAGGATAAAACTTCTAAGAACCAATACAAGAATAAGCAAGTAGTGGGTGATGGGGTTACTGATAGCAGAAACAACTCAAATGTTAACCTTGTTGAAGCTATAAAGAAGTTTGTATTGAAAATCCTTGATAAGCCACCAAGAGAATTTACAAGATTAAATCAACCCTTAACTATGATTTTACCTCAATTATTGGAACAAGTCTTGATACGGTTACCTGAGGTAAGACAACCAGATACTACTGCAGCTGGATATAGGGCTGATTTACATTGTAATTTTCACCAAGTAGATGGACATTCTACAAATTCTTGTAAAAGGTTAAAGCACATGATACAATATTTGATTGACAAAGGTAAAATGGAAGTTCAACAATTTCCTACAAATAATAATACCCAAAATAATACTCAAAAACAAACAAATCAAAATGCAAATCAAAACCTAGATATTTTTCAACATCCCTTACCTAAGCATGGTAAAGAAGCAGTAAATCAAGTAGATCATCACAATGTTCCTCATCCAACTCGGTATGTGGGAACCATTAGTAGATTTTTACCACAACAAGATTTGCAAACCTCCTATGTACCTACTTTATCTATAGTCACAACTAGACCAATACAATATTTTCAATCTTCATCTTCGAAGGATACTAAAAGTGACATAAAAAGTGAAACAGGGAGTGAACTAGAGATTGCCTCAAATAGTTCTGAGTATGAATCAGATCGAGTTACTCCTATTACAGATCTATCAGTTCTAGAAGAACCATTCCCTAGGAGAATGACCATTCGATCATCATCTCAACAAATGCTTACAAATGAACAAGCAAAAAATGCTAGACCTCATTTTGGTTATATGAGAAATAATAATGTTGTGGGTACTATTGGAGCCATTACTAGACAACAAATCCAAAATCAAAATTCTCAACCACAAACTCAAACTCAAAATGAGAAAACAACTCCATTTGTATTAAAGGCACCAACAAAAGAGAATAATATATCAAGTTCACAATAGAAACCTCCCTATGATATTAATGAACAACTAGCAAATATCACAACAAGAATCTCTCTTTTGGATATTTTGAGAACTTCATCTATCCATAGAGAAGAACTAATGAGTACCTTAAGTAAAATTATGGTACCACAAAATATAGAACTTGATGTTGTGGTTAATGTTGTAAGCTCTAATGGAACAAATTACATAGATTTTTTAGATAAGGATATTCCTCCTCAAAGCATGTATAGAGATAATCCTCTATACATCACAACATTAATTGGGGATGTAGGTGTAAAAAGAGTTTTAATTGATAATGGATCATCATTAAATATATGCACATATGACTTTTTCCAAATATTTGGATTTAGGAATGAAGATCTAAAAAGGACTAAAATTATTATAAAAGCATTTAATGATGAAACTCAAGAAACATGTGGAGTGTTATCGATTCCATTGCAAGTTGGTCCAAGGATTTTGGATACGACCATATTTGTTGTACATTGCCCTGCATCGTATAACATACTTTTGGGTCGACCTTGGATCAACGCAATGCGAGTGGTACCCTCTACATTACATCAGTGTGTTAAGTTTGAATTTAAAAATCAACTAGTTACTATACATGGTGATCCTAGACCATTTGATATGTGTGCCATGGCAGAACCAATAGGAGTTCCATTTTGTCCTGCTATGTCATCAACACATCCTAGCCCACCTTCATCATCAACACATTTATCATCACTGCCTTCATCATCAACACCTTCATCATCTAAAACTACACCATCTAAATCTACAATTAAAGAAGATAGTCCCTCTACTTCATATCCTACTTCGGATGAAATATTGTCGGATTTATCTTCGATACTCACAACTTCAGGACAAAGTAATAATTTTGCCACTCAAGACTCCCTAGTGTTAGCTAAGTTACCACCATCTCCCCAAATGATGGGATTGCCATGAAAATTGGGAAGTATTTATCATGTTGGGAGTTGTGCCTTTGTCTATGCAGGGTATGATTATGGCAAAATTAATATTGTGAGTATCACAATTGATCAAAATGGTTTTTCTAAATGTTATTTTTCTAATGGATATATAAAATCAAAAAAATTATGTGTGATATGGGTTACAGAGGTAAAGGTTTAGGACCTCTTGAAAATGGAATACAAGAGCCTTTGGAAGTTGGAGAATGGCCTACCCGATGTGGTATTGGCTACATTCCTACAAAAACCCAACCATTCCCATATAAGGATGATGATCACCTTATAACATATGAAGAATATTTAGCACAAAAATAATTGTTTAAATCAAGAATAAGGATATATTCTTGTAATATGTTATCAATAGCATACCCAAACATGATTGTTGAACCAGATGAATATTTGGAGGGAGATATTTTTCATGATATTTCTGTTGATGAAGTTTTAAAGAATAAATTTTATTTTGATGGATCTATACCATGTATAGCCCATGTTGAAGCAACTACCCCTCAGGAAGAGTTAGCAAAATTAACCCTAGAGGAATTACAAGAAATGGGGGTGTCACCGACACCACCCAACTTTGAAAGAGAATCAAATATTGTGATAGAAAATGTTTTACAAGTTAACATTGGGATAGAGGAAAACCCTCGCATGGTCAAAATTGGAGCAGAATTAAGTGAAGAAAGATAGAAAGAATATATAGCATTTCTCATAGAATATGTTGATGTCTTTGCTTGGACATATGCAGATATGCCAGGCCTAGATCCTTCTGTGGTAATGCACCATCTAGTAGTGCACCCCGATGCAAAACCTGTAAAGCAAAAACTTAGGAAAATGCATCCCAAAGTAGCACTACTAGTTAAAAATGAGTTAGAAAAACTTTTGAATGTAATTTTTATCCAAGCTATTGATTATGCTGAGTGGATATCAAATGTTGTTCTAGTAGCCAAAAAAGAAGCCACTAAAGTTAGGGTTTGTACTGATTTTAGGGATATTAATGATGCATGCCCTAAGGATGATTTCCCTCTCCCTAATATGGATCAAATCATATATTTTACAGCCGATAGTGGGATTTTATCCCTCATGGATGGTTTTTCAGGATACAACCAAATTAGAATAGCTCCTGAAGACCAACCCAAAACAACTTTTATTACACCTTGGGGTACCTTTTGTTGGAAAGTAATACCTTTTGGTTGAAAGAATGCAGGAGCAACATATCAAAGAGCTATGACATACATCTTTCATGATATGATGTATGATATTCTACATGATTATGTAGATGATATTATAGCTCATTCATCTAAAGAGGAAGAGCATATCAATGATTTAAGAAAAGTGTTTGATAGATTAAGAGAATATTTGATTCGATTAAATCTTGACAAATGTGTATTTGGAGTTAAATCAGGAAAATTATTGGGGGTTATTGTTTCTATGCATGGTATAGAAATAGATCCTCTCAAAATTAAAGCTATCCTTGATATGCCACCACCTAAAAACATATCAAAATTAAGAAGTTTACAAGGTAAATTATAGTCTATCCGTCATTTCATTGATAAATTGGTAGATAAAATAGGACCTTTTCTTAAATTACTTAAGAAAAATATCCCATTCCAATGGGATAAGGAATGTCAAGAAGCTTTTGAGAGTCTTAAATAGTATCTTCTTACCCCTCCAGTGCTTGTTCCTCCTAGACCGAATTGTCCATTTATTTTATATATTTTTGCCTCAAAACTTGCACTTGGAGCTATGTTGGCTCAAATTGATGATGAAAAGAAAGAATGAGCCACATATTATATAAGCAAAACATTAATAAGTTATGAAACCCGCTATACTCCATTAGAAAAACTTTGTTTAGCGGTTGTGTTTTCTACACAAAAGTTGCGTCATTATATGCTTAGTCAGAAAACATTTGTTATAGCTAAATCTGATCCATTAAGGTACTTGATGAGTAGACCTTACTTGTCAGGGCACACAACTAAGTGGGTTCTTGCTCTAAGTGAGTTTGACCTTACATTTATTGGCCAAAAATATATTAAAGGCCAAGTTATAGCTGATCAGTTAGTTGTTGCACCTTTAGAGTCTACTCACCCTATAACTATAGAATTTCTTGATGAGTGCCTTAATTTAGAAGAAGATCTGTCTGAGTCATGGTATTTATATTTTGATGGAGCTAGATGCATGAGTGGTGCAGGTGTCGGTATTATATTAATATCTCCACAAAAGCACCTTATCCCTTTGTCTTTCAAATTACAATTTGCTTGTACTAATAATATTGTAGAGTATGAGGCTCTAATCCTAGGGTTACGAGCCGCTTTAGCCTTAAAAATTAAAATATTATTAGTCTTTGGAGATTCTTAGCTTGTGATAAATCAAATCAATGAATTTTATTAGACACGAGATGAGAAGATTCATCCTTATAAGGAATATGTTCTTAAACTTATTTCATTGTTTGAGAAAGTAACTTTAGAAGCCATCCCTCGCACTAGCAACCATGCCACTGATGCCATGGTTGCAGCTACTTCTTTGTTACCTTTGGATTTGAATGATGAGTATGCTACTATCATTATTCACCAAATATGAGAGCCCGCTTCCTCTAAGTCATATCTAGAGCCATTAGATGTGTTTCTAATTAATGAAACAACCCCAAAACCTTGGTATACAAATGTCTTTAATTTTATCCAAAATGGAACCTTCCCAGAAGGATTAGATAGAAACCAACGTAGGTTATTATGTAAGTGAGTTGTTCACTTTGTAATTGTTGGTAATACCTTATACAAAATATCCTTTAAAGGTATCCTATTAAGATGTCTTAATTTAGAAGAGTCCAAGAAAGCCTTAAATGAAGCCCATGATGGATCATGTGGAGGACACTTTAGTGGAAGTACCATTGCTAAGAAAATCCTTCGAATGGGATATTTTTGGCCTTCCATGGAAAAGGATGCTAATTATTATGTGTATCATTGTGACAAGTTTCAAAGACATGTAGACCTTGTTCATGCTCCTACCCAAGAACTTTAAGCTATTGCATCTCCTTGGCCCTTCTCTAAATGGGGTTTAGACATTATTGGTAAAATCAATCCTATTTCATTTGATGGTCATAAATTTATAATAACAACAACAAAATATTTCACAAAGTGGGTAGAAGCTATACCATTAGCTTATTGCATATGAGTCCAAGTCTCTAAGTTTATCTTTAATAAAATCATATGTAGATTTGGAATCCCATCAACTCTCATCTCAGATAATGGAACATGTTTCAAGAACAAATATGTTAAGAAATTATTTCAAAAATATAAAATTCAACATAGATGGTCTACTCCTTACTATCCACAAGGAAATTGTCTACTTGTTAATAAATTATTTATAATTTATTTTGCAATATTATCAAAATACCAAAAAAATCAAGAAAACATAAAAAATTCCAAAAATATTTCAATTTGTTAAAATATTGTTCTTTACATCAAGTGTGTGTTGTTTTCCAAAATTCAAGTTATCTTTTATTTTATTTAAGATAAATTTAAAATTTATCTTGAACCATGCACCTAATTTACATCTTACATAATTTTAATTTCGGCGCTTTGATTATAAATCTCTCTTGTATCGAAAAACACTATTACTTCATTAAATAAATTTTGAGTTTTGGGAAATGATCTTGCTACTTCTTGAACCAAGAACACATTCTCACATCTTAATATGATTTATTACAAAATTCGAAAAGGACACTATGTTGTACATTTTAAGTCTCAAAGTCATAGTTGTAATTGATGTCACCAGATGAATTCATCATTAATGTCAAGGTCTTCGTCAAGAAAAAAAGATGTCAAGGTTGTTATTTGATATCCAGGAATAAGGCCAAAGGTCAAGAGAATCAGTGCAAAAGTTAAAAGAAAAAGGGCTCCATAATATCTTAATAGTATATGGAAGCATAAGTTAAAAGGGTTTTCATAAAAACCCAAGGAGGCTTATTGCAAAGTTGAAAGAAGGTTTAAATATTTGTTTTTATAAAATATTTAAATTCATGCGAATTTAAATTTTATAAATAAATGTTATTTATATCAAGTTATGCAATGGGAAGGACTTTATAAGCCCAAAAATTTATGCAAGGAGAAGGACCTTATAAGCCCAAAGGTTTGGTAAATAATTAATTTATAATATTTAAATTCAAAAGAATTTAAATAAATTATAAATTAATAAAGTTCGAAGCACCTTTATAAAGTTCCTACCCTCGTCGACGTCACGTGGTGGTAAATCAATTCGAAGCACCAATGTTTTACAAGCATGGAGGAAATTAATATATATACCTATGCCCAAAGGGCATTAAAATTTATCCTTGCCCGATTGATTAATATTGCATGCAAATTGGAAAGAAGAGCTCGTGAGAAAGATTGTGAATTTCATGTGTTGGCAAATAGAATAAAGTAGAAGGCGTCAATCATTCGAAAGCCAACTGGGTAGCTTGGCATAGTGGCAAGTGGGCAATGTATAGAACACTTTTAGGCAAGGAGGCTAGCATTCGAAACACGATGGCTATGTTTGGCAGTCGTGTTGGTTGAAGGTGCCAAAGGTGCACATTTTGCAAGGTGCAATACGGGAGACATGATTTGAAGCACATGGTGCTTCTTAAGTTTCAAACGAGTGTGTAGCTCGTGCAGTGGTTGGAGCTGCGGCTAAGATGTTTTTCATGGGAAAATTTTAGGATTTGAATCCCTCCAAAGGCGAGGTAAATATTTTTGCATTAAATTTAATTATTGCCTAAGTTGGGAGATAAAAGGGGTGTAAGTAGGAATTGTTTAGAAGGGTTGCTAGTTGGATAGTGGTGGTTATTGAAAAATGTCAATTAGGAGTAATAAGGAGTTTTGAATTTAATTTTAATAAAGTCTTAATTATCATATTGGCATATTGGAGGATTAAGACTTTTGAGTATTGTTTTAATTTTAATAAAGGGTTTTTGTGTTAAAGAAGATTATTGTGAAGGTGTTGAATATTATTTAAGTTGGAGTGATAAGGTGTAATTTTGATATCATTTTGTATTATGTTTTGTTGAGGAAATTATTATCTTCTAACCCTTATTGAGATTGGCAAAGAAGTGAGTGTGAGTGTGGCGGATTTTTGAGATCAACTCCTTGTCAAACAAAAAGGTATGGGAAAATTCTTCTTTGGTTGAGTTGATTGATTGGCTTTATAGAAAATAAATTTAGGAGTGAAAAGGATTTTATTAGGGTTTCCCTTTTTGAAAGTGTTTGATTTAATTCTTCAAGGTTTTCTAGAATTAAGTGTTGTGATTAAAACCTTGTTTTATAAGCATTGTTGTTGAATCCATTGGTTGTGTGAAGAACTTGAACTAGGGTTTGAAAATAACATGAGTATCATTGTTATGTGAAGATTGATTTATAAGAATTTTTGTTGAAGCCATTGGATTGTGTGAAGAACTTGAACTAGGGTTTGAAAAGAACATGCGTATCATTATTATGTGAGATTTATTGTTGAGAATTGTTGGAAATATTTGAGTTGGTGTTTACATTATTGGACTAGGGTTTGTGAGCAAGGGTTATTTCTTGAGTAATTGGTTGAGTAGATTTGATTGAGCCTAGTCAAGTGGATGTATGAAATGATTGTTCAAGTTCCATAAAAAAAACTATTCTATATTTTTATTTTATTTAATAAAATTATTGAGCATTGAGTGTAGAACATATTGAGTCTCTAAAAATTCTCTTTATGTTTCTATGAGATTTGGACAAGTTCTAAGTGAGCTTGTTGAGCAAATTTGAAAAAGTTATGTGTGGACTTGTTGAGCAAATTTAAGCAAGTTTTGTGTGGACTTGTTGAGAATATTTGAGCAAGTTCTATGTGGACTTGTTGAGCATATTTGAGCAAGTTCTATGTGGACTTGTTGAGAATATTTGAGCAAGTTCTATGTGGACTTGTTGATCAAATTTGAGAAAGTTCTATGTGGACTTGTTGAGCAGATTTGAGCAAGTTCTATGTGGACTTGTTGAGCATATTTGAGCAAGTTCTATGTGGACTTGTTGAGCAAATTTATGCTAGATTGAAGGAATGTGTTTAGTGTAGAGTAGAGATAGAGCTTTGGAGGTGACAGAGTAGAGAGGATATTAGTCTCTAGTGGATAGAGATCCATTAGCCAGGGTAGTGAGGATAGGTATTATGAGTGGGGACAAGAGCCTTCAGTGGAGAGAGATCCACAAGCCAGTGTAGTGGCGAAAGTAGTCTTCTAGAGGATCACCAACCAGAGTAGAGGAGAAGGAGTTCTCATGTGGATAGAGATCCATGAACTTGATTTAGGGAATTGATGTCTCCTTTGGATAGAGGTCCATAAACATTGTAATTGGGAAGGATTTCCAAGATATTGATTGATAAAATTTTAGTGAAAGGTTTTCTTTGTGGAGTAGCCCACATTGGGTGAACCACGTAAATTATGGTGTCTTTATTGTGTGTGGTGATTTGTGCATTTCTTTGATTATTGCTATTGATATTGCTATCTACACATTACTTAATATTGATTTGGAAAGAAAAGTAAAAAGTGGTCTTATACTGTTCACCCCCCCTCTCAGTATAAGCTTGTTTTCTTCAATTGGTATTAGAGCGGGTTCATTCAAAAGAGTTTAACAACTTGAAGTAAAGGCTAAAAATAACATAATGGATCCTAATGAAGTGTTCTCAAATTAATTCAGCACTACTATTTTATGGAAGTGACTATATGTATTGGAGTATGATGATGAATATCTACCTGATGGCACTTGGCAATGAAATCTGGGAATTAGTGGAATTTGGGTATGATCCCTTAGTCAATCCTCCTATAGATAAGGAAGCTAAGCTTCTATAACACTACAATTCAAAATCGATGAATGCACTTGTGAAAGGTTTACCTAGAACAGAGTCTATGATAGTTATGCATTGTCAAACTATAAAAGAGATGTGGGATAAATTGTGAAATATATATGAAGGAGATAAAAGTGTCAAGAAAGTAAAGAGTCAAAATATCAAAAGACAACTTGAAGAATTAAGAATTAATGAAGAGGAAAATATTAGTTCTTATCTCCTTCGGATTGATGAGGTTGTTAATAATATGCGAGGACTTGGTATGAAGATTCATGAATCTGATGTTTGTGATAAAGTCTTAAGATCTCTTCCAAAATGATTCAGTGAATAGGTTTCTGCTATAGAAGTATCAATATATGGTGATACTTTCACAAGATATAAGTTTGTTGGTATGCTCACAACATTTGAGATACGAATAAAATATCCTATGTCCCAAAAGGAAGCAACATTCAAAGCAACCAATAAGACAAAGGGTAATAAGTCAGAATCAAGTAATGAGTCATCTAGTGATGAAGAAGCTAACTATGGTAGAAGAGATAAGGACTATAGAAGATCTAGAGATAAAATATTTGTTAAATGTTTCAATTATGGAAGGTATGGATATTTTTCAATAGATTTTCAAGAACCCAAGAACAACAATGGTGAAGAAAAACAAGATCACAGGTATAGGGAACCAGAAAGATATAAGCACCAGAAGAAAATCAAGGATGGACAAAGCAAACAAGGAAAGAAGTTCTTTCAAATGCAAAAGATAATCTACTATGTGGATAAGGCAAGTAAGTATTCAAGTGATAGTGATGCTAGTTTTTTAGACAATGATAGAGACGAAGTCCTATTTATGATTGAAGAAAAGAACCAGTTAAGAAAAAGACTCCAGTTATTCTCAAGTGTTTTATATGTGGTAACTTTGGACATATTTAATATGATTGTACAAGGTATGGTTATAGTTTTAGTGATGATGAATATGAGAATGCACTTGAAGGACCAGATGAAAATTTTCTAATGGCTTTAGAAGAAGAAGTAAGTGATCCTATAGAAGAAAAGCCAAAAGAAAATAGACATGCGAACAAAGGAAAAAAAATAGAGGAATATTAAAAAAAGGATGGTTATGATCTAAAGGTAGAACTTATCTATGCCCTTGACACAGTAAATAAGGTAAGGAAACAACATTCTAAATTTGAAATTCAGTTTCAAGAATGTGATGAAGAGAGAATATTGGTCATAGAGGATTTAGAAAAATCAAAGGCTAAGACAAAGAGGTTCAAAGATAAGTTATAAGCAAATATCTTGGAGTGTGAGAAGTTAGCACAAGAAGTGGCACTACTAAAATAATATTTATAGGACTCCAAGATCAATATGAAAGGGTTTTAAAATAGATCAAATAACTTGGATAATTTCATCAAGACACAAAAGACTACATCAAGCAAAACAGGTCTTGGATTTGAACAGATTCAAAAGAAATGGGAAAGAGAGTCAACTTCAAGTTTTTGAGGAGAAGAAACTTCAGATGAAGCTACTTCATAAGAATATAGTGTGAAATAAAGTGAGACATCAGAGGATGAGTTGGACAATAGAGAGTTCAACAAAAATAGGAACAATGCACAAAGAAGATATAGATGGAACAACAATTAGAATAGGAAACCAATGAGGTCAAGACAAGGAGGCTTCAATGGAAGATGTTTTTCATGTCACAGGTTTGGGCACATGGCTTCACAATGCAAGACACTCGTAATATAGGAATTTGGGAACAAATAACTTTTTCATGGATTTTGCTACTCATGTAATAAGTTTGGTCACAAGGCAATGAATTGCAGGGTTCATGACAGAATAGGATATGGCTTCACTAGGAGAAATCCTATGACATTTTCACCTCCAAGGAATAATAACATCAAGTGTTATAAGTGCAAAAATTATGGTCACACAACAAAATAGTGTAGAATATACATTCCAAAAATATGTATGAGGTGGAACAAGAATAGGAACATAGATATGAACAAAACAAAAATAGGAACATGGATATGAACAGGAACAGGAATAGGATCATGGATATGAATAGGAATAGGAACAGGGATAGGGACAAGAATATAGACATGGAAAAAAATCAAAGAAATCAAAAGAATTAGATAATAAGGAAAGAGGATAAAGACAAAGAACAATACCTTCTGGTAGTAGAAATACTCCCACCCAAAAATTAACCACCTCAATAGGAGGTGGTGGAAGGGCTAAGCTAAGAGTATCATCTTAGCCTCGAGCCCCAAATGTGACCCTTTGCCATTGATGTCAAAGGGGGAGATATTTTAGTAAGTAGAAGAGACTTGATAATTGAAAAGAGCATTGAGCAAGGAGGAGCAATGTCCCAGGGGGAGCAGGACAAAAAGCAAGTCAGGTTTTGGTAAAAATATTTTGGGTTGCCATCAATGACAAAGGGGGTGATTGTTGGACATTTTGAGTCCCTAAGTCATAGTTGTCTTTTATGTCACTAGATGAAGTCATAATTAATGTCAAGGACTATGTCAAGAAACAAAGTTGTCAAGGTTGTTATTTGATATCCAGGAAGAAGGCCAAAGGTCAAGAGAATCAGTGTAAAAGTTAAAATAAAAATGGATCCATAATATCTTAATAGTATATGGAAGCATAAGTTAAAAGGGTTTTCATAAAAACCCAAGGAGGCTTATTGCAAATTTGAAAGAAGGTTTAAATATTTATTTTATAAAATATTTAAATTCATGCGAATTTAAATTTTATAAATAAATGTTATTTATATCAAGTTATGCAATGGGAAGGACTTTATAAGCCCAAAAAGTTATGCAAGGAGAAGGACCTTATAAGCCCAAAGGTTTGGTAAATAATTAATTTATAATATTTAAATTCAAAATAATTTAAATAAATTATAAATTAATAAAGTTCAAAGCGCCTTTATAAAGTTCCTACCCTCACCAATGTCACATGGTGGTAAATCAATTTGAAGCGTCGATGTTTTACAAGCATGGAGGAAATTAATATATATACCTATGCCTAAAGGGCATTAAACTTTATCCTTGCTCGATTAATTAATATTGCATGCAAATTGGAAAGAAGAGCTCGTGAGAAATATTACGAATTTTGTGTGTCGACGAACATAATAAAGTAGAAGGTGTCAATCGTTCGAAAGACAACTGGGCAGCTTGGCCATGTGGCAAGTGGGCAGTGGATAGAGCACTTGTAGGTAAGGAGGTCAGTGTTCAAAACATAGTGATGGATATTGGTAGTCATGTTGGTTGAATGTGCCAAAGGTGTACGTTTTGCAAGGTGCAAGTTAGGAGACACGATTTGAAACACATGGAGCTTCTTAAGTTTCAAATGAGCACATAGCTTGTGTAGCGGTTGGAGCCACAGCTAAGGTGTTTGTCACGGGTAAAGTTGAGGGTTTGAATCCCTTCGAAGGTGAGGTAAATATTTTTGCATTAAATTTAATTATTGCCTAAGTTGGGAGATAAAAGGGGTGTAAGTAGGAATTGTTTAGAAGGGTTGCTAGTTGGATAGTGGTGGTTATTGAAAAGTGTCAATTAGGAGTAATAAGGAGTTTTGAATTTAATTTTTAATAAAGTCTTAATTATAATATTGGAATTTTGGAGGATTAAGACTTTTGAGTATTATTTTAATTTTAATAAGGGGTTTTTATGTTAAAGAATATTATTGTGAAGGTGTTGAATATTATTTAAGTTGGAGTGATAAGGTGTAATTTTGATATCATTTTGTATTGTGTTTTTTTGAGGAAATTATTATCTTCTAACCCTTATTGATATTAACAAATAAGTGAGTGTGAGTGTGGCAAATTTGTGAGATCAACTCCTTGTCAAGCAAAAAGGTATGGGCATATTCTTCCTTGGTTGATTTGATTTATTGGCTTTCTAGAAAATAAAGTTTGGAGTGAAAAGGATTTTATTAGGTTTTCCTTTTCAAAAGTGTTTGAGTTAATGCTTCAAGGTTTTCTGGAATTAAGTGTTGTGATTAAAACCTTGTTTTATAAGAATTATTTTTGAAGCCATTGGTTGTGTGAAGAACTTGAGTTAGGGTTTTGAAAATAACATGAGTATCATTGTTATGTGAAGATTGTTTTATAAGCATTGTTTTTGAAGCCATTGGTTGTGTGAAGAACTTGAACTAGGATTTGAAAAGAACATGAGTATCATTGTTATGTGAAGATTGATTTATAAGCATTGTTGTTGAAGCCATTGGATTGTGTGAAGAACTTGAACTAGGGTTTGAAAAGAACATGAGTATCATTGTTATGTGAGATTTTTTGTTGAGCATTGTTGGAAATATTTTGAGTTGGTGTTTACATGCTTGGACTAGGGTTTGTGAGCAAGGGTTGTTTCTTGATTAATTGATTGAGTAGAGTTGATTGAGCTTAGTCAAGTGGATGTATGAAGTGATTGTTCAAGTTCCATAAAACAAACTATTCTATATTTTGAATTGAGTTAATAAAGTGATTGAGCATTGAGTTTTGAAAATATTGAGTCTCTAACAATTATCTTTATGTTTCTATGATATTTGGCCAAGTTTTGAGTGAGCTTGTTGAGTAGATTTGAATAAGTTTTGTGCGGAATTTTTGAGTAGATTTAAGAAATTTCTCTGTGGACTTTTTGAACACATTTGAGAAAGTTCTATGTGGACTTGTTGAGTATATTTTAGCAAGTTCTATGTGGACTTGTTGAGCATATTTGAGCAAGTTTTGTGTGGACTTGTTGAGAATATTTGAGCAAGTTTTATGTGGACTTGTTGAGTCGATTTGAGAAAGTTTTATATGGACTTGTTGAGCAGATTTGAGCAATTTTTGTGTGGATTTGTTGAGCATATTTGAGCAAGTTTTGTGTGGACTTGTTGAGTAGATTTGTGCTAAACGGAAGGACTGTGTTTAGTGCAGATTAGAGACAGAGCTTTAGAGGTGAAAAAGTAGAGAGGATAGTAGTCTCTAGTGGATAGAGATCCATCAGACATGGTAGTGAGGATAGGTATTACGAGTGGGGACAAGAGTATTCGGTGGAGAGAGATCCACAAGCCAGTGCAGTGGAGGCAGTAGTCTTCTAGAGGATCACCATCCAGAGCAGAGGAGAAGGAGTTCTCCTATGGATAGAGATCCATGAACTTGATTTAGGGGATTGGTGTCTCCTTTGGATAGAGGTCCATAAACATTGTAATTGGGAAGGATTCCCAATATATTGATTGAGAAAATTTTAGTGAAAGGTTTTGTTCATTGAGTATCCCACATTGGGTGAACCATGTAAATTGTGGTGTCTCTATTGTGTGTGGTGATGTATGCATTGCTTTGATTATTGCTATTGATATTGCTATCTACACATTGCTTAATATTAATTTGGAAAGAAAAGTAAAAGGTGGTCTTATACTGTTCACCCCCCTCTCAGTATAAGCTTATGTTCTTCACACTACATAGTAGTTTTAGTCCCTTAAGAGAAAATTTTACCTTGCTATCCTATTATGCACATGGTCTAGAATACTGAGAATTGGAAAAAGGACAATCTCCCCCCTACCTAAATAAAAATCCCTTGCTCTACATCTAATCTAGGCAAGTATCCTGAAAACAAAAAGAAAAAAGGAAAGGAAAAAGAATAAGAATAAGAAAATGAAAAGCAAATTATATAAAAATCAATAAAATCCCCTTGTTAAAAAATGGACAAGAAATTCCTATTCCAAAAAAATGGAAGAAAATAAGGGGGTAGTGAGCTTGAACCCCTAGAAGTCCTCAGTTATTTGAAGATCATGAGATAAGTCCCATAATAGGTGGTTTGTGCCCAACCCGCTTGGCCTTGGGTAATCCCTTTCGCATGGTGACATTTCTATCACTTTAGTGACTTTATTTTGTATAGACCATTATTCGCTTGTGGATTAGCTAGATTTTCTTAACTTGAATTACATAGTAGTTTGGTACAATTCCATGCACAAAATCATGGTTAATGAACATTTCACTTGCACACACATTGGTTCATAAAATTTTACTTTCATCACTACCTTACTAAAATTTGGTACATTAATTTCACAAGCACACACATTTGATCCTTAAGAGGTTGTGTATCATTGTGTTAAATAAATATGGATAATGAACTCATTTATCACACACTGGTTCTTTATAAATTTTATTTTGTCTTAGAAATAAGTTAAAATATTCCTTTGAAGTTTGTTAGACAACATTAGTTCATCATTTATATTTCAAAAGTTTTCAAAATATTCAAAAAAAAAATATTTCAAAAAGAACTCGTAGTACAAAATCATTTATCATGCATTGCATTCATGACTTCGCGATGATGGTATAATTCCTAGGAATTATTCTTCTCAAATTTCACACTAGGAATTCTATGCCTAGTGCAAGTCATCCTTCCCAAATTTTCATGCTTAAATCACATTATTTTCACAAACAATAAACCTCATCAAAATATTTCTTAAAAATCAATCTTTCTCAAAAACAAAATTAAACATCCTCTTTTATCATTATAAGCCTCAACATTATACTTGAGCACCACAAAAACATTTCTATTATTAGTAATACAAAATTCCTCACAATAGGATTCGCTTCATGACCTAGAGAGCACTGATCTCCACCAACGGTCATATAACAACACGCCATCCTCCAAGGAAAATTGCCAATCCATTTATTTCATCATTTTATTAAAACATCTTTTCAAAAACACATCTACAAATATTCAAATCATTTTTCATTTTAAGCATGATAAAAACACTTAAAAGCATGATTATAATAAATTTAAACATCATAGAAATTCAATCAAATACAATCAAATAATACAAAGTGACATAAAATAAGAAGACCTATATATATATATATCAAAGGTCTATATACAAAATGATATCGACTGGTATGCCACAATCCTCAAACATCAACATACTCAGTCACTAAGCAAAAAGTGTCATAAAATATCTAATATCACCCCCTAGAACCTCTAGAACTCTGGGTATCATCATCTCCTCCAGGGGGTCGTGGTGCTTGGAATCCTCATGCTCCCATAGTAGTAGTTGTTCGGGTAGTCGGTTGAGATCTAGAGCGACTAGGAGTCTCAAGCATGTCAAGCATCGAAGGCTCTGGATATCTATGTTCCATGGGTACTACTGCATGATATAAACCCTAATAGAAACCCACCAAATAAAGCACCCGAGTCAATGCCCTCCTTGAGTCACTCCTCCTTGAGTGCACTAATTGAGAAGATGTAGGAGTTGGATCCTTGGGTCCCTTTTCTGCTTGTGTCTAAGCTCAATCTTGTGTGAGCTCTACCTTTATAGTCTGAATCCTACTCCTTAGACCCTCATCCTATGCCTCTAAAGACTCAATATTAGTCTTTTGGGAGGTATTCTCCTTTTTCAGCATTGTAACATATACTCATAGAGTATCCATCTCACTACTCTCCACCTCCTCCATAATCCTCTTACCCTTATTAGGTATATCAGGTACATCACCCTACTGAGGAGATGCCTCCGACTCCATACTATCATCCCCATATGCTAATAAGAGGCCCTCCTCTCCTCCCTAGCTCTCTCTCCCATCCCAACCAATATCTCTAATCTAGAGGCCCTCTTCCACCTTAGACGATACTGGTGTCTAGCCCTAGTCCAAGGACCCTATCTCCTAGGGGGTGTCTATGTCCCTGACTGCTAACTAGTTGAGCACCATTGTCTAACTTGGTGAGTTGTCTACTTTATGACACTCCTCAACAGGGTCAATCTGGTAGGATGGATCATCGCATATCACTGACGGTATCTATCAATCACCCCAACATCATCACCATATACCATCTACACTAGCTCATCATCTGGTGTAGGATCCAAAAAATTTAACATATTGGGAGACCACTAATGGTAGTGTGGTCACGAGTAACTATAGAATATGTGATATTCCTATATCTAGGAATGTCTTGTTGTAGCCCTAACTATTGTTTCACCTAATAAAAATGGTGCAACTCTAGATCCCTATGGTCCATTCATAGCCATATAATCTATCTAATGTGGGCCAGCTCAAATGCATCCTCCCCCCACCCTAGTATCACCCTCTAGGGCCTCCATGTGATATCCTCCACCAGTAGCTCATCCATGAGCTACCTCACTATATCAATGCTAACTCGTCCTTGTCGTCCTCTCTATAGTGGCCAATAGTAGAACCTCGATCTATCATCCTCTACCTCAAGATAGCCATCTAGTACTCGAACCAGATGAAGTCCTGTACATCATTGGATAGCTATATGTTCCTATCACCACACTTGTAGAAATGATGTAAGTATCAATCCTTTCCCCCTTGCATACAACTCTATACAAAAATTTGTATAGCTTACAGAGAAAGAAGGGACCCCAAGCAAACTGTATGCTTTGGTCATGCATATCATAGATCACCTCTGCCAATGTCCAGGGTAGGTGGTATCCGTTGAGATGGCTCACTATGAGGCCTCCCACAACACCCCTCAACAAAATGGTCAAATGGAATATTCCCTCTACCTCCCTAAGCTTGTTAATGATAACCCCACCCTTCATCAGAACAAAGCTAGGGTCTCTTTTCAACCTCCTTAAATCCTAGCATTGGTTTCCAAATGCAACTATGCCAGCATCCCTTAATGGTATCCTCTGGATCCTCCAGACGTCCTCTAGTGTGGGAGTCATCTCCCCTATCGACAATCTAAAGTAGGATGACTTTGGATACCACCTCTCTGCCAAAGCTTTTAGCACCCTCATGCCTACTGGGACATGTCTCAACCCAACTACCTCTAAGCATGTTCTCTCCTTAACTAATAGAGAGGCCAAGTCTGCTTGGAGAGTGGCATGTCTCCATTACCGATTCTTTAGTTAAACCATCTATCAATAACAAAAAAATAACAAAATTGTAGTTAGATAATTAGATAAAAATATATCAAAATCATATCAAATTTCTTAAAATCATATTAAAAGTATGAGATCGTATCAATCGGGTGATATCGTATTGATTTTTGTGATATCGTACTCTATGATATCACCAAAATTGGTTTGATATCGACCTCGATCAGACCAATTTTGTGATATTGTATGATATGATATCATGAAATCAGATCGATTTCATTGATATTGTATCATACGATATCATGAAATTGCTATGATTTTGTGAAATCATTATGATTTTGCAATTAGGGTCACGTGATGGCAATCGTGCCCTAAAAATCAAAAAATAAATCAAATTAAAAATAGAAACATGAAAAATCTAAGTTAAACAAGTGAGAAATGCTTACCTAGAGTGCTCCATCTCCTGCTCGGACCAGATCAACATGATGGGGAACCTCTACCATAGTTTTCTCCAGAGATCTAAAATGAAAAATGATGAAAAGCAAACGAATTAAGTTTAACCCTATTTTTCTTGTTTTTATTCATCTTACCCTAAAAAAAGAAAATTTTGAGTTTTTACCCAAATACAAAATTTGGCATAAAAAACTTGAAGGGGGTATCATACCTTAAAAAAAATTGCATTAAAACTTGAAATCATCAACAAAATTTGTAATAAATTTTTGCTTTCTCATAAAGTGTGCTATTCTTTTCTTTAACGCATTTTTTTCAAAAATGCGCTAAAGAGGGGGTAAAATGTAGCACCCTAAAATTGACTCATAATAATTTGCACTAAAGACAAACAACTTGTAAAAATTGATTTTAAGTTGATTGCCTCAATTTTTGTGCCTTCCTGGTGAGATCGAAGTTAATTTGGATGTGATCGTATGATATGATCCATGATCGTATGTACAATCCTTGATCGTACGATATAATCACTGATCATATGTACGATCCCTGATCGTACGTATGATCTTATTCAAAAACAAAAACTGCTTAGTTTAGTTAAATGACAAATTGGTTATAACATGTTTTATCTTTACATATGCAACTGTGCGGTAGTTACAGGATCGGATCTGCCGATCAGTCCTAGCTTGGAAGGAGTTGCAACCAATTTTTTTTTTAGCCTATTTTCACTTCCTACTACAACCTATTTAACTAAGCATTCCCTACCTCAAATCCCTCCTGAATTGTTGACCTAATTTTTGCATTTAAATTGTTGTAATTTGTGCATTAGACCTAGGTATTTTTCTATTTTGTGTAGGATCTAAGGATACGATCGTTGATCGGAGAAATACAATCTGGTATCAGAGGATACGATTTTGTTGTTTCTGTATAATTTTGCTCTTTCTGTATGATCTTACCTGTAGATCACTTGGGAGCAACCCTGAGTGCTGGTTTGCATTTCTTAAGTTCTTCCTTTGCACATTTATCATCTTGTCTATCATTTTTATTTCATACAACATTAGATTTAATCATCTGCATTCTTGGAGTTCACCAATTTGTATTTAATTGCACATTTCATATAGTTTAAAGCATTCATATGTTGATTTCTTTCATTGTGTCATTCAATAGTCAATATTTAATCTAATTCATGCTTAAAAGGATCAGTAGCATTTCTTATTTTTTGTTTTTTACACTCTATTCATGGATCGGATCATCCGATCATTGATTGAATGGTATGATCTCGGATCATACGTACAATATTTACTAGAATCATACAATCTTAACTTGTTGTGTATGATCTTGTTTGCAATCAAAAAATCAAAATTTTCTTCAGACTTTTGGATATAGGTCAGAATTTCTAATCACTTTTTAAGCATTGCATTATCCATTAAAGTTCTATTTTCTGTTGTTTTCTATTTTCATACGAATCAAAATTGCATATAGGTTAATATAGTTGCATATTGGTCAAACTAGGTGTATGTGAGATTTTCTAAAAGGAACACATCAAAACAAACTCCAAAACCTAGGTGTGGAAATTGCCATAAAATATTTCCTGGTGAACCCTAAACAATTCGTCAAAAAATCACCAAAGAAGACATGAACTCAAGTGTCTCTCTTCAAGGTGTAGATCTATCATTCTCACATTTCTCTTTAAGGCATGGATCCATTAGCCTGAAGGAAAGGAGTGTGTGAATTTTAGATCTATAGGTGGAAACCATATATTTGTTCTTGTGGAGTCATTTTGGACTACCCTTGTGACTATGGTGCTTCCTTATCCATCCTATCTTATCACTCTCCTTTTGTGAGAGACATTAGTTAAAGGGGGTTTTATTTTGTAATTTTTTTATAGTTTTATAACTACATTAGTGTCTTTGCAAGTTACCATGTTGGATATTTCATTCAATATTTCAACACTTCCCATAACTCCATGCACTGATCGTGATTCATATCCTACTTGGTGAGATAGTCTTTTTGAGAACTTGTTCTCAATCAAGCTTTTGTCATATCTTCTTAGTCTTGTTCCTGATCCTCACCCTTACACACCTCTATGGGTTTTTTTGTGAGCTAGATTAAATCGTGTGTGCACTAGTATAAGATATACTACTACCATTATTTTTTATAATATTTTTCCACCTGTAAATTGGGATTCACATGCATCTCCCCATATAGAATTTTCTATATTTTGTGCACACTTTAAGAAAATATTATCTTGTAATGAAGAATTCTTGATGCATAAATATGCTTTGGATGAGGTCAATTTTTTTGCACCAGTTGAAGGTATTTTTTAGGATACTAATATAGATTCAGAGACTTTAGAGTCCCCACATCCTTCTATGGATCGTCCTAATTTATCCACACTTGAAGAGGTCATTTTAGATGGAGTTTATTCTCTTTTCATTGAGTCCCACATTTTGTATGTTGATGATATTAATGAGGAGCTTACATCCTTATTTTATGTCCCTCCATATGTTGCTCATGCAGAGCATTTATAGGAGTTTATTGTGGTGTGTCTTCCTTGTTTTGATGAGTCACCTTATCCTCCTACTCTTGTTACCTTGGAACCTTCTTTTGCTTCCTTTGTATTGCATCAGGAGTCTTGTGAGACTTTCTCATAGGTATCTTTGGTTGGAATCCCTTTAGGAGATATTGAATACAATTGTATGGCTTCTTTGCTTTCTTCTCTTGTTGCTTCCATTGCTATTTTTCTTATGCAGTAGAACATTGAGTCTCTAGACTCTTCACTCCTTGGTTTGTTGATCACTTCTTTACTTCAACATGTTGTGTAGTCTTTTTCGTCATCACAAGCACCAGATATCATGTTGTTCCCTCCTCATACCTTCTTGGATTGGAAATATTTGTTATGTATGCCTCCTAACTTCTTTCTTCCTCATGGGAGACATTCAGTTCAATGACAAGGCATCTATTCATTTTGGAGACATCACATGGATCCTTTGCAGGACCTTCTTGATGGAAATTGTTCTAGGGGGTGTTGAAGAGGACATCTTCCTCTTCACACTATTTCCACATCTTCATTCATATTTCTTCTTCTCTTCTGGTATATGGTTTTCCCATATGGTTTTTCATAATATTTCTAGCATATTTTTTATGGATGTATTGTACATGAGTACCTTATTAGGCCTTGTTGTCGGGACTCATATTTGTGGATATACCACTTGTTTGCTTTTATTTTTTCCACTACCTCCTAGTACCACTTAATGGGGGTTTTAGAGATATCTTAAGTTGTTACTAGGTATCTAGGATATTTAGGATATTTATTTTCTAAATATTATCTTATTGTTATTTTTGGAGTTATCTCTCAAGCATGAGGTAAACTCCTAGTTTTGTGTGGATGAGATCTATTCAATTTGTTATGATATGATGGTTCATATTGTACACCTTTGCTATTTGTGCAAGGTCCCTCTCATATTGTACATGTTTTGCTTCTAGAGTTAAGGGTTTGAATTATCCTTTTTCTAAAATTTCTTCTTATATATTCCTTTGCCCTTCTTGTTAGATGATCATATCTAACATAAATCATTGATGTTTCAATTGGTCCTACAATTACCTAAATAAGGATGTCAGTTGCTTAATTTCTTCTTGTAGTAACTCAACTAGATAAGTGACATCTATATTTATTTTGATGGGATCCTTTGTTCTCCCAATTTCTCTATTGGATTCCATTATTCTTCTAGTTTTCTTATTGGAGTCCATTGTTCTTCCAAACTTCCTTGGGGAATGTATTGCAACTTCATTCTGTATAACTAACCCTATCTTCTTGGATGATCTCAATATAGGTTATTAGGTACCATATCCTATCTATAAAAGTATCTGGGTAAGTTACAATTCCTCCCAATTGTACTTACAATTTAGTTAGCTATGAACTAACTTAAACCATTATCACTCACTTGATAATGATCATGGTCATACTTACCTCATTGCAAGGTGTCATTCCCCAATAAGAAACTATACTCTCTAGGATTTTTACTCCTTGGTTTGATTGGCCTAGTTAATGTGCAATACCTAGCTTATCCTAGTTTACGTTAAGGTCCCTAGTAGAGTAAGTCTTCCCAAAGTAGCACATCAAGTCAAGGCTCATCCTAGGCACACTCCATGGAATCTTCTAGTCCTACGACCTAGAGCTTTGATACCAATTATAACAACCCAAACAAACCAACCCAAGATATATATATATATATATATATATATATATATATATATATATATATATATTTATATATATATACAAGATTCATAAAGGAGTCCTAATATTATTTTCAACATTCTTAAGGCATCACCACATTTGAGTTCAATGTCATTGTAGATGACACTCAAGTGGATAGGAGTGATCAACATCCCATATTTTTGGGGTTAACCTTACTAAACCTCACCATTTAGGACTTCAAAGTGGTCCCCCCACCTTTCCCATACCATCACCAATATAGGACAATTTGACCACAACATGGGGATTATCCTTTAAGGCCCATAATTCTTAAAGAAAAATATGTATTCCCTAACCCTTCCATAAGTTCATCTATGTATGTTATTCTGGTATAAATCCTTGTTTATTAGTTACCACACATTTGTAGGTTAACTAAGGTCATTAACACTCACCTGGTTATGAGCATAGTAACCTAAACCTCACAGTTCAAGGTACCACCACTACTATATTTTGAATGATTCCATTAACTTCATAGTTATGGAACACATGATCCTCATAGTTCAAGGTGTATCAATCATGAATATATAACTATTGCATCACTACAACTCCTTCTATATTTATGAGTACTTAAATTTTGCATCACCACAAATTTTCCTAAGACTCACAACAACTTGGTTATTGCATCACCACAACTCCTTCCAAGATTGGGTTGACTCCTTAACTCAAGGGTCCTAATAAGGTTCTATATCCGTACCCAAGAAACCCCCACGAAACCCAAGATATTACATAAAATAAAAATAATATCTCTTTCATGATAAGAAATAAAGTGCTATAATAGAAATAACATGCTTAATTATAACACAATGGTATATCTTGAATTTAAATAAAGCATTTTAACCACATACTTAAATAAAACATAAATTTCAACATAATGCTAGCATGAAAGAAGCATCTTTCTAGATTAAAATATCACTAAATTAATCGTAATTCTAACATCTACACATAATGCTAGCATAATACATATCTTCAATTAAATCTAGTAAAGAAAGCTTAAAGGGATCATAATGCTAACATATAATTTTTCTTTTCTTTCATCCATGAAAAAAAATCTTCAAAAGAGTTCATAACCAACTCATTCTTTAATTTTATCAAAAAGCATTCCATACATTTTTTTATGTGTGGAAAACATCCCAAAAGGGATTCCACTTTTAGGTAATACCCAAGGAGGCAGGGGTATCTCTTTTGCCAAAATCACCTAGGGCTCGCACTTGGCCTACCACCTTTGACATACTCAAGGAGCAAACCTAAAACAACAAAAAACAAGAACACACAAACACAAACACACAAAAATTTAAAAAATAAAATAAAAAATAAAAAAATATACTCCTTGAGTGTGTCAAAAAGATAAAGTACAAGCAAACACACACACAATAAGAAAAAAAATACAACACGAACCACATAAAAACACAAGAACAACATAACAAAACACAAACATAACAAATAAAATAGATTGCTACAAAGACACAACCAATAGAAATGTGAAAATAAAAAACAACCAAAACCTAAAAAATTAAAAAAAAATAGAAAAAAACAACCAACAATAGACAATAGAGAAAAATAAAAACATAGAAAACACTCACATACCAAAACACAAAAACACCAATTAACACAAACATATAGAAACACAAACACAAGAACAATAAAAAAAACATAAAACAAAAAGACAAGAACAACAAAAAAAACACAAAAAACACAAAAAACACAAAAACAAATCAAAACAAAAAAAACATGCACATAAATAGAAAAGGGAAAAAAAATAGAACACCACAATGACCTTTCTAGACCAAAAGACTATTAAGGCAAGAATAAATAGAGGAAAAAAAAGAAATATTAGTTTGATCTAGGGAACTAAAATACCCTGACCAAACCAAAGAGAAGCAAAAATAAAGCAAGAAGAAACTAGGTACCTCCAAAACTGGAGCCATCCAAAGAAATGATAGAAAGAAGAGCTTCCCTTATTTGTGAAGCCCACCATCTAGGAGGGTGGCTGTAGGAAGTAAGATCACCTTTATCCAAATCCTAATTAGCTAAAGCATAAACACTCTTATTATGATCTTTGACCACATGATTGTAATCAACTTTCAAAAATCCCATCTGGATTTACTGAATCTTATCAATAATTTTTTTTATTCTCCAATCAACCTTATGATTCTTAGGAGTCTTCAAAAGATTAATTATGATTTGAGAGTCATACTCAACTAGTACATTTTCCCATCCAACATTAGTAGCCTCTTGAAGGCATCTAAGTATACCATACCCCTCAGCAAGGTTATTAGATAGAAAACCCAAATTATCAGCAAAAGTAAAAACTAGGGAGTCATTTGAAAGTCTACCAATTCCTCTTACACTAGATTTTCTAGGGTTCCCTCTAGAGTCTCCATCAGTATTGAATTTTCCAAAATCCTTATGAGGAGGCTACCAATTCATTGTTCTATCCATCATGCAATTAGTCACATTCTCATTAAGTTGGTTGCTCTTGAAGAGTTAATCTTCAATATTTGCATCACTTGATCCCATATTTGGTGGGATTTTTGAGGGTGATTAAGAATTTTATGGACTTATTCAACTAAGTTGGCAATGGTATTTTTCCAGACATGATTAATATTCTTCATTTCTTGATTGAAAATTCAGTTGTTCCTCTCATTCCAAATATTCCAATGAATAATGGTAGAACCCATCCAAAATAACTACCTAATAAAATGATCAACACCCTCTTGATTGGTCCAATCCATCCAAAGTGGTTCAAAAGTAAAAAATTGGACCACTGTAATCCAAGTAAAGTGGTCATTCTCCTAAGAGTTTCCATATTCTCTCCACACATTTCACATCTAAAAGGGCCATGAAAACCATGCTTCATAAGATGATCCCCAGTAAGCACCCTATGATGAAATAAAAGCCAAGTAAAGAACCTCACCTTAGGCCAAATATTTTGAGCCCAAAATTGATAAAAGATATCAGATGATTGGTTGGGATTATTATGGCATAATGCCAAATAACCTTGAGCAATTGAGTACTCACCCTTAGTAGTGTTGTTCCATCCAAAAAAATCTTTATCATGGGATTAAAAGAGATCTTATATGAAGGATGCATTGGATATCTTGTCTTTGTCTTTCTAGGATTTGAATAGGCTAGTCCTAAATAGGTATCCAATATCTACCAACCTCTGAATTAACATTATGGTATTGATAGTAATTAGCCACCCTTATCCATAAAAGTTATATTATATTCAAAATGATAGAATAATGATGGCGAGCGACCTAGGGTTTGGGGAGCGATCTAGGGTTTGGGGAATAACCAGAGAGGTGACATGGAAGCAGGTAGGGTAGGTGGAGCAGGCACGCCAGGAGGCCCAGGTAGATCATGCAGAGCAGGGAGCATGGAAGGCTGTGCCCATAGCCAGCAAAGCAAGGACGATGAGGATTCAGAGTCTTCGAAGGACACTACGGGCCCTCAAAATTTGGTCCTAGTTGACAAGCTATGGCGGACCCACATGATAGAGACCAAGACAAAGGGCCCCAGGATACGGCCCCTCCTAGGAGATTAAAATTTGCTCAAACCCTTAAATGGAAGGAGACCATGCTGCAAAAATCTCTCCCACATATTTCTCTAGAAAAAATAAGATCAGGGTTGCTGCTTCCACTATGGAAGACTTTCTGTCCCTTGAGACCTCGTCCCTCATCGACAAGTTTCTGGGCGGAATGCCCGATATAGAAACTATAAGGACCTGGGCTTTTTCCAAGTGGCGCCTAGCAGGAAGCATGGAGATTGTCGCAATGACCAGGGGATTTTTTATGATTAAGCTCCTTAATAAGGAAGACGCAAATCGCATTCTCTCTGGCGGGCCATGGTTCCTGGGTAGGCGAAGCCTCTTCCTTAGGCCTTGGGGAGAGGATTTTGACCCTGAAAACCAGAGTATCAACTCAGCCCCCATTTGGGTCAGGCTCCCCAACCTCCCGGCCCAGTTCTTCCATGAATACTTCCTGAGAGGAATTTCCAAAGCCATCGGGGATCTGATCATTATTGACAACCCTACCCTAGCTAGATCTCGCATGACACATGCAAGGATGTGTGTAACTATGAACCTAGAGTTAGAGCTCCCGTCCTTCATAGATCTGGAATACAGGGACTACTCATGAAGGCAACCCATTGAATATGAAAACAAGCCGACCTTCTACTCAAAATTCAAAACCCAAGGACACCTGAGGAACTAGTGCCCAGACCTGGCGGATATCAAGGAAGATCCAATTAGGAGTAATCTAAAATGTCCTACTACAAATGGGCAAGGAAGACCCCTTCTTCCCTGGGCCAGGCCCAACAAAGCAGCTCACAAAGACGTTTACCAGCAGAAATCTCAAGAAGAACCTGCTCATCAGAAAGGGAAAGGAAAATAGATTATGAATTCCAACCAGGCTACTCAGGTTAGTCCTTCCTTTTTTGACCCCAATTATTTTGAAATCCTTGCTCAGTTTGTCATCGAATCGGTTAGACCCTCTATTGATAGCCCAGCCCCAGGGCTCCCTGAAACCCTTATTTCTCCCCCTCTCTCCCTGTGGAGGCCCTCCTTCTACCCACCACCAAATTGTGCTTATGGTATGCCCCTAGATCTAGAAGGGACCGATATGAGCTTGTAAGGTGAGCAGTTAGGGGTAGATCAGTCAGTGGGCAAAGGTGGATCCTTCCTGACCCTGCAGCAAAACCCTCCCACAAATTTTAGCCCTAAGCAAACCCGTAGTTCAACTAATTCTATAGACTTGGGTAGCTAAAATATGAGGGGAAGAATCCCAGATGTAGAACATTACAGGATGAAAATTGAAAACAAAATAGCAAATGGAAAACAAAGCACTCTAGTGCCTCAAGACATGGCCTTCATCGAGGCCAACAAGACTAGCAAACCTCCCCCACCCCAAGGTCGGGGAAGAGGGAGGAATCCAAAGCAGACTAAATGAAGGTCCTCTCATGGAATGTGAGAGGCCTTAATGACCTGCCCAGGCAGAGAGCTGTCAAAGCATTAAGGAAAGAGATCTCCCCCTCAGTTTTTATTCTCCAAGAAATGAAATTATATGAAGCGTGCTCAAAGCTTCTTGCTCACAAAATTTGGGATCAAGGTGAAATGGTTTTCAAGATAGCTATAGAATCCTCTAGAGGTTTTATGGTCCTATGGGACCCCAAGATAATGGAAGGCAGCGTCATTCAGGCAGATGGCAGTGTCCTTACTATCCTCTTTCATGACATAACCAGCAATAAGTCATGGATCTTATCAAATATCTATGCACCCAACACCGTGCAAGGTAGAGGAAGGCTGTGGGAGCTTCTGAGCCACATGAACAAGGCCTTCTAGGACATCCTGTGGATGATCGCAGGTGACTTTAACACCCCCCTATATCCATCTAAAAAAATGGGGGGATTAGGGCTTTCGATCAGGAGCATGGAGGAATTCAATAATTTTGTCCACTCCCATGAGCTAATGGATGTCAAGTTTAAGGATGCTAAGTACACGTGGTCCAACAGGTGGCTAGGTAGCAATCTCATCCAAGAGTGGTTGGATAGGGTCATGCTTTTGCAGGAAGCCATCCAAGTCTTCGGAGAATCCTCTCTGCACTCCCTCCCCAAGGTTGGGTCTAACCATAACCCAATCCTACTGGATGTCCCTCAAGCATCCAATTCCAGGGGCAATCGTCCTTTCTAGTTTGAGGCTATGTGGGTCAAGCACCTGGACCTGAAAAACCAAATTATCAACTAGTGGCAATAGCCCTTCCAGGGAAGTCCATCCTATAAACTATCCCAAAAGCTAAAAGTGGTCAAGATCAATCTCAAGCGGTGGAACAAAGAGGTGTTTGGAAACCTTTTCAAAAACAAGAAGACAGTGGGTGAAAAACTGAAAGCCATTGATAGCAAGATCCAGCATGGTGAACTTGATGAAGAGACTAGGTTCGAAGAAAGGAAGCTTCTGGAAGATTACCACAACATCTTGGCTAGTGAGGAAAATTTTTGGAGGTAGAAATAGAGGGCCCTTTGGATCAAAGATGGAGACTGTAACACCAAGTTCTTTCATGTTACCACACTCAAAAATAGGAGCAACAATCGTATCAAAGAGGTAATTAAACCAGATGGATCCAGTGCTCGGGGGAACAAGGACATTATGCATGAAGCCCTGTCTCATTTCAGTGCCCTCCTTGGTGAGGAGCCTCCCTGTCAGGCTGCTGCCCAGAATTCCATGCTCCAATTCATTCCTCGAAGGATCGAGCATGATGCCAACCAAATTTTCACAGCTCCCTTTTTCGACAAGGAAATCAAGTAGGCCCTTTTCTCCATGAACCCTGACAAGGCCCCTGGCCCCGATGGTTTTCCCCCCAAGTTTTTTCAAACCTATTGGGACATCCTTGGAGATGAGGTGTGCTCCACCATCCGAGAGTTCCAAGTTTCTAAGCATATCCCCCGAAGCTACAACTCCACCTTTTTAGCCCTAATCCCGAAAGGTCCGGATCCTAGAGCAATAACTGAATTTAGACCAATTAGCCTCTGCAATGTGTTATACAAAGTCCTCACTAAAGCCATTGCAAATCGTATGAAAGGGATCTTGCCCCAGATTATTGATTCTTGCCAAGGCAGTTCTGTTCAAGGACGATCGATCCTGGATGAAGTTATTACTATCCATGCAGCTCTTCACTCTGCTTCCCAGACCAAGAAGGCGGCACTAGCGTTGAAGCTCGACATGAATAAGGCCTTTGATTGTGTTAGCTAGGAATTTGTGAATGCCATCTTGTTGAAATTTGGGTTCCACCCCAACTGGTTCAGACTTATCAGTTGCTGCATTCAATCTCCTTGGCTCTCAGTGTTCATCAATGGGTCATCGACTGAGTTCTTCCAAAGTTGGAGGGGGCTTAGGAAAGGGAATCCTATTAGCCCTATTTTGTTTATCATTGTGGCTGAAGCTTTAGGAAGATCAATCAAAGCTGCCCGTGTCTCTGGATTAATTTCAGGTATTAAAGCTACTTCTCACATGGATCCGGTAACCCATCAACAATTTGTGGATGATACCTTATTGCTTACTGTGGCGTCAGTGGTAGAGGCCAAGAACATTAAGCATATCCTTAAGCTCTATGAAGATGCAGCAGGCCAAAAAGTCAATTTCAATAAAAGCAAGGTGTTTTTTCTCAACACCCCCCCTAGGTAAATTAAAATAGCCAGAATCCTTGAGTGCTCCATCTCCACTCTTCCTACGTCTTACCTCGGCCTCCCCTTGTTCACTGGGGTTCCGTTGTTTTCAATGTGGAACATTGTCCTGGAGAGGATCCAAAAGAAGCTCACCGAGTGGAAGGGCCACCTACTGTCCCAAGCAGGTAAGGCTACTCTTACCTTGGCTTCCCTTCAAAGTATCCCGATATACTTCTTATCAATGTTCAAAGCTCCTGCTCATGTCTACCAGTCGATTGAACAACTCTAAAATAAATTCCTTTGGTCTGGCTCAGAAGAAAAGTAGTGAATCCACCTAGTTGGGTGGGACAAGGTGTGCAAACCTAAGGATCTTGGTGGGCTTGGCTTGAGGAGAGTCTCTCTTCTCAATCTGGCTCTTATTGCTAAACAAGCTTGGCGTCTGGTTTCCAATGAAAGGAATGAATGGACTACCATCCTTAACTAGAAATATCTCCAAGGCACTGATCTCCTGAGCAACACCATTCCAACCCGGGGATCCTCCTTCTAGAAAACAATCCTGTCTAGCAGGGATGTGTTGAGGAATGGCATGAGGTGGACCCTTGGAGATGGGCAAAAAATTAACTTTTGGGAGGATAGATGGGCAGGGATAGAGGCTCTCAGCTCCGATCCCTCTTTGGCTCAACTAAGAAACATCACTCTTGAGAGTTTTGGGACTAAGGTGGCTGACTTCCTTATGCAGGACAAGGGCAGTCTCAAATGGAAGCCCATAGTCGTTCGTGGGATGGAGGCAACGACTCAAAAACTCAAGATTATTATGGAAAATTAGTTTATCCCAACTATTTCGAGCGTTGATTAGATAATATGGACAACAATAGATAGAGGGATGTTCACAATCTAATCCGCCTACAATCTGCTTATCCATCCCGATGTTCCTCGCTTCCAGACTCACCTAGTTTGGATCAAGGGACTAATCCCCAAAGTATCCTTTTTCACTTGGTTGGTTGTCCAAGGGAAAATTCTTACTATTGACAATATGATGAAATGTTGTCTGACTGTTCCTAATAGGTGTTTCTTATGCATGGCAGATTGGGAATCTATCCAACACCTCTTCATTGAGTGCCCCTTTGCCTCTACAATCCTAGATGGTATCCTCCAAGGTTTCAATATAGCCTGGGTCAGACCTGGCTCCATCCATGAATTTTTTCCATCAATGGCCAAAACCGTTTGTCAGCCCCCAATTGAGTTTCATGTGGAAGATTTGTCTCCACCATTTCTTGTGGCAGGTCTGGCTTGAAAGGAACTTTAGAGTTTTCAATGAATTATCCAGAGATTCAGGAACCATCACGAACAAAATCCTCACCTTTTCCAGAGAAAACACCATGTCATCCTCTGTTGAGACCATTTTTGTTCCCCCTAGAGAAAAATGTCTAGCCCAATCCCTGAATCTCCCTTGTAGTGACTGGAGTGGCAAGACTAATCCTAGATGTGAGGTGAGGTTGATCCCTCCCCCCACTGGGTGCCTTAAGCTAAATTTTGATGGTGTTGCCAAAGGCAATCCTGGCCTCACTGGGGCTGGAGGAATAGTTCGAAACCATCAAGGTCACACTGTCATGGCCTATGCAGAGCCCTTGGGTTTCTCTACCAGCAATGTAGCTGAGGCTAGAGCTGTTTGGAACGGTCTTCACCTTGTTCAGAACATTCGAGAGCAGCTAATTGTTGAAGGAGACTCCTAAGTGATTATCAATCTCCTCAACAATGATAAGGATCATCCTTGGAAATTTGAGGCTTGCTTGAGGGAAGCAAGGATCCTATTAAAAAATAGAAATGACAACGTGGCCAACCACATCTTTCGTGAAGGCAACAAGGTGGCAGACAAGTTTGCAAACTTAGGCATTGATGCTGACAGATTGATTTTTTGTCGTACGTGGAAGGGATTATTCAAAATGATCACCAATGATGATGAATCTATGGGGATCAGAAAAAGGAAGAGGAGTCTCATTTTTGTTTCATCAGTATTGCTTCGATCCTCCTTGTGTCAATCTACGGGGGAAAGCAAAAGCGAAGAGCAAGAAGGAAAAGTGTCACAATTTCATGACATGTTGCTTTCTCACGGTCAAATCAAAGGGAAAGAGCAAGAGGGAAAAAGTGTCGCGATATCGTGACATGTATTTTCATGGGGGAAAGCAAAAGGGAAGAGCAAGAAGGAAAAAGTGTCGCGATATCGTGACATGTATTTTCATGGGGGAAAACAAAAGGGAAGAGCAAGAAGGAAAAAGTGTCACAATTTCGTGACATGTTGCATTTTCACGGTCAAAGCAAAGAGCAAGAGCAAGAGGGAAAAAGTGTCGCGATATCGTGACATGTTTCTTTTTCATGGCCAAAGCAAAGAGAAAGAGCAAGAGGGAAAAAGTGTCATGATATCGTGACATGTTGCATTCTCACGGTCAAAGCAAAGAGAAAGAGCAAGAGGGAAAAAGTGTCACGATATCGCGACATGTTGTATTTTTGCGGGGGAAAGCAAAAGGGAAGAGCAAGAAGGAAGAAGTGTCGCGATATCGTGACATGTTGCATTTTTGCGGTCAAAGCAACGAGAATGAGCAAGAAGGAAAAAGTGTCACAATTTCATGACCTATTGCCTTTTCGCAGCCAAAGCAAAGAGAAAGAGCAAGAAGGAAAAAGTGTTGTGATTTCATGACATGTTGCACTTTCATGGCCTGAAGCAAAGAGAAATAGCAGAGGAAAAAGTGTCGTGATATCACGACATGGTGCATCTTCATGGTCCAAAGTAATGAGAAAGAGCAAAGAAGGAAAAAGTGTCACAATTTCATGACATGTTGCATTTTCGCGACCAAAAGCAAAAAAAGGAAGCAAGGAGGTAGAAGTGTCGTGATTTCACGACATGTTGTTTGTTTGCGGACAAAATAGAAGAAAGAGAGCAAGAAGGAAAAGGTGTCGCGATATCGCGACATGTTGCACTTTCGTGGCCCGAAGCAAAGAGAAAGAGCAAAGGGGAAAAAGTTTCACAATTTCACGACATGTTGCATCTTCCCGGTCCGAAGCATTGAGAAAGAGCAAAGAGGAAAATGTCACGTTATCGCGACATGGTGCATTTTCATGGCCAAAAGCAACAAAAGTGAGCAAGGAGGCAGAAGTGGCACGATTTTACGACATGTTGTTTTTTCACGGCCAAAAGAGAAGAAAGAGAGCAAGAAGGAAGAGGTGTCGTGATTTCGTGACATGTTGCACTATCGCGGCCCGAAGCAAAGAGAAAGAGCAAAGAGGGAAAAGTGTCGCGATATCACGACATGTTGCATTTTTGCGGCCAAAAGCAACAAAAGGGAGCAAGGAGGCAGAAGTGTCATGATATCGCGACATGTTTTTTCGTGGCCAAAAGAGAAGAAAGAGAGCAAGAAGGAAAAGGTGTCGCGATATCGTGACATGTTGCATTTTTGTGGTCCAAAGCAAAGAGAAAGAGCAAGAAGGAAAAGTGTCACGATTTCACGACATGTCGCACAATCGCGGATGGAAGCAGCAAGAGTGCAAAATGGGAGACGAATGTCGCGATTTCATGACATGTCTCATTTTCACGACATGTCACATTTTCGTGACATATAGCGGCAAAGGAGCAGAACAAAGGCAAAATTTTTGTGACATGTCGTTGTTTCTTTCATTGTTATTTTTGGGCTATCTTCTCTGTTTTTCGGTCTTCCTGCTCCAAGGCTTCTATTGTTTGTGTTGTAAGCCATGTTTGGCTGGTAATGTTAGAAGGTCGAGGATCCTTTGCTGGTCTCTAGTTTCGGTCCTCAGCTTTATGCTGATTTTGTACAAAGGTTTTGGGTCAACCTAAAAAACCCATTTGATATAAAATATTTCACATATCAAAAAAAAAATTAGCCACCCTTATCCAGTTAGCTTAGTGAAGCTGCTCCATCCAAGGCCTCCAATCAAGAAACTAAGTTATCAAAGGCTTGTGACCATCCAAAGCATTTGTCCAAAAATTTACCTATTGACAATTATGAATGATCCAAAATAAATTTTCTTTATCAAATCCTCTCTAGTCTTAAGAACTACTAAAATAGGAGAATCCTTGGAAGGTAATTGATAGCGAACAAGGTCTTCAAGAATTTTGTTCTCAGAATATTTAGCACAAATATTCTTGGCCCAAAGAGCATTGGGATTATGCAAAATCCTCCAATATAATTTAGCATCTAAAACTTTGTTGTTATTAATAGCAGACTAAATCCTAACCCCTCTTCATTCTTAGGAAGACATAAAGTATCCCATTTCACCAAGGCCTCTTTTCTTTCTCTTTAGTACCACTCCAGAGGAACCAATGACTAATTTGATTCAGTTTATGAAGAAAAACCTTTGGGATATTCAACATGATAGAAGAATAAATACGAATAGCTTGAAGGATTGATTTTACCAAGGCGACTCTACCCCCATAAGAAAGCCACCTATTGGACCACTTTCCAATTTTCTTCTTGAATTTTTCCAAAAAAAAAGTCCAATATTTATTTTTCTATATATTAATATTGATGGGAATACCTAAATAAGTGATTGGAAGGTAGGTCTTCTTATATCTTAATTTATCGAAGACAATGGATTCCTTTCTGGAAAAGTAGTGAAAGAAAATGACTTTATATTTGTCTTCATTGATCAATTGCCTAGTAGCCTTATAAAAATAGCTAATAATTTGCTTAATAGTAGAAACTTCCTTAACTGTAGCTTTACCTAAAAGAGTAGAGTCATCAACAAATTGAATATGAGAGATAGGTCTAGCTCCATGATCAATTGTAACTCCATAAAGGGTTTTTTTATTCTCTCATTTTGGTTATAGCCCTATCTAAGCATTTATAAATAATTATGAATAAATAATGGGATAGGTGATCACCTTGCCTAATACCTCTAGAAGCTAGGAACAACTCAGAAGGCCTACCATTGATAAGAACTAAGTAGGAAACCGAAGAGATACATCCCATAATATAATCCATCCAATCCTTAGAGAAACCAAATTGCCTCAAAACTTTGATAAGGAAATGACAATCCACTATATCATAAGCTTTCGATAAGCTAATTGAATGAACATGGAAGGATATTTTTGCATATCCATGGAATGTATGGCTTCCTAAGAAAGAACTATCTCATCAACTATTTGACTGAATAACATGTGCTTATACTGAGAGGGGGATGAACATTATAAGATAAAAATTTTCACTTTTTAACCTAAATAGTAGCATCAAAAATATTAAAGCAGTAAACATCACCCACATGAGAGAAATAATTTTACGTGGTTCACCCAATGTGGGCTACTCCATGGAGAAAAATATTTCTTATAATTTTTTCTCAAATAAATGCTCTTGGGAATCCTTTCCCTACAATATTTATGGACCTCATTCCAAATGAGACACCAATCCCCTAAATCATGTTTGTGGATCTCTATCCACAGGAGAACTCCTTCTCCTCTGCCCTAGTTTGTGATCCTCTAGAAGACAACTGCCTCCATTGTACTGGCTTATGGATCTCTCTCCACTGAAGGCTCTTATCCCCACTCAGAAGACATGTCCTCACTACCCTACCTAATGGATCTCTATACACTGGAGACTACTATCCTCTCTACTTTGTCACATCCAAAGCTCTATCTCAAGTTTATACTAAATATAGTCCTTTGGTCTAGTACAAATCTGCTCAATCTTTGTCTCTGGTCTGGTACAAACCTACCCTCAAATCTGCACCAAAATCTATTCTCAAATCTGCTCAACAAGTCCACATAGAACTTGTTCAAATCTACTCAACAAGTCCACACAGAACTTGTCCAAATCTGCTCAACAAGTCCACACAAAAATTGTCCAAATCTGCTCAACAAGTCCACACAGAACTTGTCCAAATATACTCAACAAGTCCACATAGAACTTGTCCAAATCTCATAGAAACATAAAGAGAATTGTTAGAGACTCAATATGCTCTATACTCATAACAATGCTTAATCACTCTCTTAGAAACATAAGGATAATTGTTAGAGACTCAATATGCTTCAAAATCAACTCAATGCTCAATTCATAATATAGAATAGTTTGTTTTATAAAACTTGAACAATCACTTCACACATCCACTTGACTAGGCTCAACCAACTCTCTTCAACAACAATGCTTATAGCAATGATACTCAAACCCTAGTTCAAGTTCTTCACACCATCAATGGCTTCAACAACAATGCTAATCAAACAAGGTTTCAATAACAACTCTTTATTCTAGAAAATCTTGAAGCATTAACTCAAACATACTTAATAAGGAAACCCTAATCAAGTCCTTTTCACTCCAAAATTATTTTTCAAAAAACCAACCAATCAAATTAACTATGGAAGAATGTGCTCATACATTTTTCTTGATGATAAGGAATAGACCTCACAAATTTTCCACAACCATAAACACTTCTTTGCCAAACTCAAGAAGGTTAGAAGACAAAATATTATTCCAATATTTCCTTAAAGATATTCCTTGGACCAAAATATAATCAATGCCTTATTTCTTCCTTTTTTCAATTACACTCAACAAATCATACATAACAAAATACTTGGAAATACCTTATCAACTCCAATATTAGAATGGTGACCAACACCCTAATATATCAACCACTCTTTAAATAATATTTAACACCATAAAATATCAACCAAACACTTTTCACTCCACACAAAAACTTTGAGCAAACAATATTAAAAATTTAATTTTGTCAAAACTTATAACTCCCTTGCAACCTTAGAACCAAATAATAAACATGCAAAATTAATTTTTAAATTGCCCAACTAAACTTCCAAAAATTTTGGAGATCAAATATTCTGCATACCTTGTACTCCCCACAAAAATGGGATTCGACGTGACTCGATCTGCCGTCTCCTCTAGTCTAAGAACTAGGCTCTTGGGAACTCACCATGTGGGCTACGAAGTCCCACATGAAGGAAGGATAAAGACCTTCCTCTTATACCTTCAACACTCCTCCTCTTCTCACATAAAAATCATGTTTTCTCTCTCCCTTGGTTGCAGCATTGATTACTATGCTCGCACGATCTTCTTAGGCATGGTGAATATTAATGAGGTGGGTGCTCCCCCTTATATACTTGATTTGACATTCCTCCTCACGTCGGCACTTTTTGAAATTGGATTTTCGAATTTCAAATCTAAAACCCACTCTAGGGTTTTAACCTTAACTTAAATTAATTTATAATTAATAAATAAATTAATTAATAATTAATTTAAATAACTTTTCAAGTTAAGTAAATTAACTAATAAATTAATTTAAAATAATTGACTTTAAGCTTCCATAGTATAATAAAATTATTATACTTTATTTTCCAATGGTTTTTATGAAAAACCTTTTATTTTCTCCTTCAATGGTTTTAATGGAAAACCTTTTATTTTCTTATTCAATGGTTTTAATGGAAAACCTTTTATTTTGCTCCGTCAGGATTTTAATGAAAAACCCTTTGGTCATGCTTCATAAGACATTATGAAACTCTTTTGGAACCAATAAATTGCATTCCTTTTGACATCAATGACAACTCAACTTTGCTTACAAACTTGCTCAAATTGCCAACAATCTCCCCCTTTGTCATTGATGGCAACCACTCTTTAAAAATGCCAATACTAAAACTTTTTCTACTCCCCCTGAATATCCACTCCTCCTGACTAAAAGCTCTCCCCCTTACTCAAATATCTCCCCCTTTGACATCAATGGCAAAGGGTCACCCTTGGGGCTCGGGGCTAAGAATGAGTCTCTTAGCTTGGCCCCTCCCCCACCTCCTCTTGAGGTGGTTATTTATGGGGTGGGAGTATCACTCCCAATTTTTACCGAAGGTATTCAAATGTATCTCTTGATAGTGGATTAGTGAAGATATCTACTATCTGCACTTTTGTGGTAACATATTCCAACTTGACCTATTTATCTATCACCTGCTCTCTCATAAAATGATACTTGATCAAAATGTGTTTTGTCCTTGAGTGCATTACTATATTCTTTGAGATACTTATTGCACTATTATTATCACATAATATGGGAATGGGATGATCATGCTTTATCTTGACGTCTTCTAGAGTTTTATTCGTCCACAATACCTATGGACAATTGGCCACCGCTGCAATATACTCTACTGCTGTAGATAAGGATATTGATGCTTGTTTCTTACTGAACCATGAAACTAGACAATTTTCAAGAAAGAATGCTCCACCACTTTTGCTTTTTATATCATTGATGCTCCCAGAACAATATACATCTATGTATGTTGTGAGTGTAAAGCTATCATTTTTGGGATACCACAGCCCAAAATTCATTATCCCTTTCAAATATCTTAAAATTCTATTTACTGCTGTTACGTGTGTTTTCTTTGGTGTTGCCTAAAATCTTGATACTAACCCAAATGCTTGCACTATGTCTGGTCTTGTAGCTGTGAAATTCAACAAAATCCCAATCATAGATCTGTATAGTCTTTGATCTACTTTTGGGGACTCATCTTCCTTGCTAAGCTTACATCCTGTAACCATGGGGGTACTTACTAGTTTGCAATATTCTAACTTAAATTTCTTTAGCATCTCTTTGATGTACTTTTTTTGTGAGAGAAATACTCCTTTCTCAGATTGAGAGATCTAAAGTCCAAGAAAGAATGACAACTCTCCAAGCATAGACATCTCAAACTCATTTTGCATATTTTGCGTGAAATCTCTACACATATTATCATTATTTCCTCCTAAAAATGATGTCATCAACATAAACAACCACAATTAGTAACTTATCTCCCTCATTCTTGATGTACAAATTTTTGCTATCCCTCTTTTGAATCCTTGTTCTTGAAGATATTTATCCAATCTTGAATACCATGCTCTAGGAGCCTGTTTAAGACCATACAATGCCTTTTTCAATCTGCACACATAGTCTAGTTGATATCCTAATATGAATTCCTCTGGTTGTTCAATATAAAATTCTTCTTCTAGTACACCATTTAAAAATTCTTATTTAACATCCATATGATATACCTTGAAATTCTTAAAGCTTGAGAAGGCTAAGAACATTCGTATGGCTTCAAGTTGAGACACTGGTGTAAATGTATCCTCAAAATTAATTCCCTCTACCTATGCATATCCTTTGCATACCAGTCTTGCTTTGTTCTTGATAACCTGTCCATCCTCATTTAGCTTATTTCTGAACACCCATTTTGTGCCAGTCACATTTTTATCCTTTGGTCGTGGAACTAGTTCCCATGTTTTTCTTTTCTCTATCTGATCCAGTTCCTCATCCATTGCCTTAATCCAAAACTTATCTTCAACTGCCTGCTTGAAGTCTTTGGGCTCAACTTTGGATAAAAATGAAAAATGTGCATGTTCTGATGGTGTTATTATCCTTCTTCTTGTCTGTATTTCATCTAGATTTCCAATGATTAACTCTTTAGGATGATGTTTCTGCACATATATGGATGGAGTTTTTGGAAGAAGTTTTTGATTTTCTACTTCACTTTCTGATTCTTCACAAAATTCTTCTTGACACTCTTCATTTTATTAAAATATTGTTTCTTGGGTTGACTCATTCAAATCTATCTTCTCATCAACTATCACATTTATACTTTCCACAATAGTGCGAGTTCTCTTGTTGTAGCATCTGTAGGCTTTAATATTTCTAGAGTATCCAAGAAAAATACCCTCATCACATCTTGGATCAAATTTACCCAAGTTTTGATCCTCCCGTCTTATGTAACACTTGCTTCCAAAGACTTTGAAATGCTTTACTATGGCTGGTCTTCCTTTCCAAATCTCATACGGAGTTTTGTGATTATTTACTCTTATTTGGGCTCTAGTGATAATATATACTGTTGCTATGTCAACTGCTTCCCTCCAAAAACCATCTAAAATTTTAGACTCATTAAGCATTGCTCTAGCCATATTTTCAATTGTTCTATTTTTCCTTTCAACTACTCCATTTTGTTGAGGAGTTCTTGTTGCTGAGTATTCCCTCTTGATTCCATGCAACTCACAGAATTCCACAAATTCATTTGAGGTGAATTCTCCTCCTCTGTATGATCTTAAACACTTAATTATTTTACCAGTTTCATTCTCAACCAGCTCCTTAAATGCTTTGAATTTTTCAAAGGCTTCTGATTTTTCTTTTAGAAATGCTACCCAAACCATTCTGGAATAATCATCTATAAACAATATGAAATAGCTTTCTCCTTGAATACTTTGCATTCTAGTGGGACCACATAGATCTGTGTGTATCAAAATTAATGGTTCAGATGCCATATAACCTTTTGACTTAAAGCTTGTTATGGTTTGCTTTCCATGTTGACAAGGTGCACAGATTGTGTTTTGTGGCCTTTTCAACTTGGGAAAATATCTTATTTCCTGTTTATTGCTTATATTGACCAAGTTGTCAAAATTCAAGTGACCCATTCCCCTATGCCATAACCAGATCTCATTTTCTTGTGATAAGAAACATATTTCTTTTTTGATCTCATTAAGTACATAAATATTTCTTTCCCTTCTAGCACTTGCCACTAGTTTTCTAGATTCAGATTTTCTTATCTCACATCTATCTTGGTGAAAGGTTACTATATGGCCTTGATCATAGAGTTGACTAATACTTAGAAGATTGTGTTTCAAGCCTTTCACATATAGAACATTCTCAGCTTTTGCTTTCCCATTGTTCATACTTAAGGTTCCCTTTCCACAAATATTTATTGAACCATTATCTCAAAAACTTACTAACCCTCTATTTGTTTCCTTTAGAACTATAAACTTGTATTTATTCCATGTCATGTGTCTAGAGCATCCACTATCCAAAAACCATTTTTCTTTGCTATCTTGAGCATGCAAATTTGTTTGGACTAACATATTTTTGCCTTTTCATTTCCCTTTTTCTCTTTCCTAGTAGTTTGAGTTGTGATATTTCTACTAGACTTAGGAATCTCTAGTTTACACCATCTAGCTTTATGCCCAAAATTATTACATTTGTAACATATAATATCATCATTCATAAGTGGTGCAAAAGAATTGGTATTTCTACTAACATTGTTTCTTGCATGACTAGTACATTGTGTAGCTCTATGACCATATTTGTTGCAAGAAAAGCAATACCCATGGAAATAATTTTGTAACCTATTTTGATGTTCTCGAGGATATGTTCTGGTGCTCTTCCTTTTGTAATTTTATTTTCTCCATGGTTCTTCTTCTTTTGGGATATGATGAGAGACCTCCTTCTTGCTTGATGTTTTTACCTCTTGTAGACAAACCTCTTCCTTCTGTTTACCTAATGCTATTTCTTGTATTATCTTATTCCTTTTAGTGTTATGCCTTAGCAGAACAACCTCTGCTTCCATCTTCTCACATTATGTCTCTCCGGCCTTTAGTAAGCTTGTCATATCATGTTCAATATTTTTCCCTTCTTCTACCTTTACTTTGAGTTATGTCAGTCTTTGTAGAAGTTCTATTTTTGCCATCTCATCCTCTTGAATCTGTTCTTTTAACCGTGCATTCTTTTCTCGAATCCTTTCCAAATTTTTGAGATAGGTGAAGAATTCTTCCTTAAGATCAAATGTTTCTTCTTTGCTCTCTGAACTCATGTGTGCTTCTGATGGATCCTCCTCCAAGTTGTTAGACTCTTTATGGAGTGACCCACTCTGATACCAATTAAAGAACATGTGCTTATACTAAGAGGGGGGTGAAAATATAAGATACAACTTTTCACTTTTAAACCCAAATAGTAGCATCAAAAATATTAAAGTAGTAAACATCACACAAAGTATCACACACATGAGAGACATGATTTTACATGGTTCACCCAATGTGGGCTACTCCACGGAGAAAAACATTTCTTATAATTTTTTCTCAAATAAATGCTCTTAGAAATCCTTTTCCTACAATGTTTATGGACCTCAATCCAAAGGAGACACCAATCCCCTAAATCAAGTTTGTGGATATCTATCCACAGGAGAACTCCTTCTCCTCTGATCTGGCTGGTGATCCTCTAGAAGACAACTTCCTCCCTCTATATTGGCTTGTGGATCTATCTCCACTGAAGACTCTTGTCCCCACTCAGAAGACCTATCCTCACTGCCCTGCCTAATGGATCTCTATCCACTAGAGACTACTATCCTCTCTGCTCTATCATCTTCAAAGCTCTATCTCAAATTTTCAATAAACACAGTCCTTTGGTCTAGTACAACTCTACTCTATCTCTATCTCTGGTCTGGTACAAACCTACCCTTAAATCTACACCAAACTTTGTTCTCAAATCTACTCAACAAGTCCACATAGAACTTGTTCAAATATACTCAACAAGTCCACACATAACTCATCCAAATATATTCAACAAGTCCACACAGAACTTGTCAAAATATGCTCAACAAGTTCACACAGAACTTTTCCAAATATGCTCAACAAGTTCACACAAAAATTGTCCAAATATCATAGAAACATAAAGAGAATTTTTAGAGACTCAATATGCTCTATACTCATCACAATGCTTAATCACTTTCAATAACTCTCTTAGAAACATAAGGAGAATTTTTAGAGACTCAATATGCTTCAAAATCAACTCAATGCTCAATTCATAATAGAGAATAGTTTGTTTTATGAAACTTGAACAATCACTTCACACATCCACTTGACTAGGATCAACCAACTCACTTCAACAACAATGCTTATAGCAATGATACTCAAACCCTAGTTCAAGTTCTTCACACCATCAATGGCTTCAAAAACAATGCTAATCAAACAAGGTTTCAATAACAACTCTTTATTCCAGAAAACCTTGAAGCATTAACTCAAACATACTTAATAAGGAAACCCTAATCAAGTCCTTTTCACTCCAAACTTATTTTTCAAAAAACCAACCAATCAAATTAACTATGGAAGAATGTGCTCATACCTTTTTCTTGATGATAAGGAATAGACCTCACAAATTTTCCACAACCATAAACACTTCTTTGCCAAACTCAAGAAGGTTAGAAGACAAAATATTATTCCAATATTTCCTTAAAGATATTCCTTGGACCAAAATATAATCAATGCCTTATTTCTTCCTTTTTCAATTACACTCAACAAATCATACATAACAAAATACTTGGAAATACCTTATCAACTCCAATCTTAGAATAGTGACCAACACCCTAATATATCAACCACTCTTAAAATAATATCAAAACCATAGAATGTCAACCAAACACTTTTCACTCCACACAAAACCTTTGAGCAAACAATATTAAAAATTTAATTTTGCCAAAACTTATAACTCCCTTGCAACCTTAGAACCAAATAATAAACATGCAAAATTAATTTTTAAATTGCCCAACTAAACTTCCAAAAATTTTGGAGATCAAATATTCTGCATACCTTGTACTCCCCACAAAAATGGGATTCGGTGTGACTCGATCCGCCATCTCCTCTAGCCTAAGCGCTAGGTGCTTGGGCACTCACCATGTGGGCTATGAAGGCCCACATGAAGGAAGGATAAAGACCTTCCTATTATACCTTAAACACTCCTCTTCTAACACGAAAATTGTGTTTTCTCTCTTCCTTGGTTGCAACACTAATTACTATGCTCACACAATCTTCTTAGGCATGGTGAATATTAATGAGGTGGGTGATCCCCCTTATATACTTGATTTGACATTCCTCCTCACGTCGATGCTTTTCAAAATTGGATTTTCGAATTTCAAATCTAAAACCCACTCTAGGGTTTTAAATTTATTTATAATTAATAAATAATTAATTTATAATTAATAAATTAATTAATAATTAAATTAAATAACTTTTCAAGCTAAGTAAATTAACGGGTAGGTCCGAGATGTAGACCAATTGGTTCAGCCAAACCCCATAAGGGGGGTGGAGGTCCAATTTTCAAATCTCGGGCCTCGTTGGACTGAACGCTTGTCCCTTTCCTGGTTCTTTCAAAGGCATAAAAGGTTTAAAATGATTGTGGCATGGCGGTTATAAGGACAGACTGTGCCAAGATCTGTGTGGCGGCTTCCAGGGTAGACAACACAGAATACTGTGGCGGCCATAAAAGCTGGACAACCTTCCCGGATTCGTGGCGGCTATCGATTCCACCATGTTAAAAACAAAAAAAGTTAAGTAAATTAACTAATAAATTAATTTAAAATTAATTTATAATTGACTTTAAGCTTACTTAGTATAATAAAATTATTATACTTTATTTTCCATTGATTTTTATGAAAAACATTTTATTTTCTCCTTCAATGGTTTTAATGGAAAACCTTTTATTTTGCTCTGTTAGGGTTTTAATGAAAAACATTTTTGGTGATGCTTCATAAGACATTATGAAAATATTTTAGAACCAATCAATTGAATTCCTTTTGACATCAATGACAACTAAAATTTTCTTACAAACTTGCTCAAATTGAAAACATTGACACCCTTCCACATAACCCCCTTGTTCAGGGGAAATAATCTTATGCAAAATAGGCTTCAACCTTTCTTCCATGATCTTAGTAATGATTTTGAGAAGAACATTACATAAAGCAATAGATCTAAATGTTGAGATATGTTAAGCCTCTTGAGATTTTGGAACAAGAGTAATATAAGTTTTACTGATAACCTTCAAAATTTCTTTGGCTTTCTTGTATTCTACCACCTCTAATAAATCAGCATGAAGGTTATCCCAAAAATCTTGGTAGAACTCAATGGAAAAACCATCAGGACTTGGGGTTTTCCCTTTTTGCATTTTAAAAACTACCTATTGAAGCTCATTGATAGTAACAAGAGTAGTAAAAATAGAGTTCTCCTCATAAGTGATAAGAGAAGAGATTGCTTGAAGAACATTTTTTTGAGAAGCTAATTCAAGAGGAGAAGTAGTAAAAATATTGGAAAAGTAATTAATAACAATAGAGTTCATGCCATCCCAAGTGTAGACATCTCCAAAATCTGATTTTAGGGAAGAAATAAAGTTGAGATATTTTAGCTAGAAGATATTTGTGGAAGAAATTTGTGTTTCGATCACCTTCTTTGAGCCATTGAATTCTAAATTTTTTCTTTCGTAATATTTATTCTCTTTTGTCCCATTCCTCTAACTGAGTTGTGAGTTTAATTTCATCTGCACTTGTACTCTTTGTGAGGCCATCTAAATGGATATTCCATACATTTATATAAGAACTTCCAAGCCATATTATGAATTGTTTTATTCCCAAATACATTTGAGAAAATCCTTCGAAGTGGTCTCTACACCACCTTCTTTTCATGATCCTTTTCATGATAGAAAATTATTAATAAAAAATAAAACATGGCATAGTAGTACTAAAAAAAATGCAAACTAGTTTCTGATTGACCATATCACTTACACACAAGTGAAGAGCATACTACTAGTGTTGGAGGATTTTTGATTCACCAGATCGCATTACGTGGCAAGTGAAGAGCATAATACCAACAACAAAAGTGTGGAAGAAAACAGAAGGAAAATATTAAACTTTGTAAAAAAACACGAGTTAGAAAAGGAATAAAAGACATGAGGTTGAATTTTATTCCAATAAAAAGAAGTAATACAACATCAAAAATCTAAATGCGTTTATACCTGTAAACTGGGATTCATAAGCATCTCCCCATATATATTTTTCTATATTTTGTGCACACTTTAAGAATATATTATCTTGTGATTAATAATCCTTGATTCATAAAGATGCTTTAGATGAGGTCAATATTTTTGTGATAGTTGAATGTATTTTGCAAGATACTAATATAGCTTCAGAGACTTAAAAGTCCCTACATCCTTTTGTGGATCGTCCTAATTTATCCACACTTTAAGAGGACATTTTATATGGAGTTTATTCTTTTTTAATTGAGTCCCACATTTTGGATGTTGATGATATTCATGAGGATCTTACATCCTTGTTTGATGTCCCTCCATATGTTGCTCATGCAGAGCATTTTGAGGACTTTATTGTGGTGTGTCTTCCTTGTTTTGAAGAGCCACCTTGTCCTCCTAATCTTGTTGCCTTGGATCCTTCTTTTGCTTCCTTTGTATTGCATCAGGATTCTTGTGAGACTCTCTCATAGGTATCTTTGACTGGACTCCCTTTAGGAGATCCTGAAGACTATTTTATGGCTTCTTTGCCTTCTTCTCTTGCTGCTTCCATTGCTATTTTCCTTATGCAGTATAACATTGAGTCTCTCGACTCTTCACTCCTTGGTTTGTTGATCACTTATTTAATTCAACATGGTTTGTAGCCTTGTTCATTATCACAAGAACCATATTTCATGTTGTGCCCTCCTCATAACTTCTTGGAGTGGGAAGAATTTTATGTATACCTTCAAAATTCTTTCTTCCTCGTGGGAGACATTCAGTTCAATGACAAGGCATCTATACATTTTGGAGATATCACATGGATCCTTTGCAAGACCTTCTTGATGGAAGATGTTCTAGGGTATTTTGAAGGGGACATATTCCTCTCCATCCTCTTTCCACATCTTCCTTCACATTTCTTCTTCTATTCTGGTATATGGTTTTTCCCATGTGCTTTTTTCATCATCTTTCTAATAGATTTTTTATGGATATATTGTACATGAGTACCTTATCAGGCCTTATTATCGGGACTCATATATGTGAATATGCCACTTTTTTAGTTTTGTTTTTCCACTACCTCCTAGTACCACTTAAGGGGGGTGTTAGAGTATATCTTAAGTTGTTACTAGGTATCTAGGATATTTAGGATATTTATTTTCTAGATATTATCTTATTGCTATTTTTGGAGTTATCTCTCTTGCATGAGGTAAACTCCTAGTTTTGTGTGGATGAGATCTATTCAATTTGTTATGATATTATGGATCATATTGTACACCTTTGTTATTTGTGCAAGGTCCCTCTCATATTGTACACATTTTGCTTCTAGAGTTGAGGGTTTGAATTATCATTTTTCTAAAATTTCTTCTTATATATTCCTTTTCCCTTCTCATTTTTTGGATTCTTGTTCAATGATCATCTCTAACATCAATAATTGATGTTCCAATTGGTCCTAAAATGACCTAACTAAGGATGTAAGTTGCTTCATTTCTTCTTGTAGTAACTCAACTAGGGAAGTGATGTCTATATTTCTTCCAATGGGATCCTTTGTTCTCCAAACTTCCCTATTGGAGTTCATTATTCTTCTAGTTTTCTTGTTGGAGTCCATTGTTCTTTCAAAATTCCTTGGGGAACTTACTGCATCTTCATTTTGCATACCTGATCCTACCTTCTTAGATGATCTAAATATAAGTGCCATCTCCTATCCATAAAAGGAGTTGGGTAAGTTACAATTCCTCCCAATTGTACTTATAATTTAGCTAGCTATGAACTAACATAAACCATTATCACTCAATTGATAATTATCATGGTCATGATTGCCTCATTGCAAGGTGTCATTCCCCAATAAGAAACTATACTCTCCAGGATTTTTACTCCTTGGTTTTATTAGCCTAGTTAGGGTGCAATACCTAACTTATCCTAGTTCATGTTAAGGTCCCTAGTAGAGTAAGGATTACCAAAGTAGCACATCAAGTCAAGGCTCATCCTAGGTACACTCCATGGAAGCTTCTAGTCTTATGACCTAAATATTTGATACTAATTGTAACAAGACACCAAAACCAACCCTATATATATACAAGGTTCACAAAGATGTCCTTATATTATTTTCAACATTCTTAAGGCATCACCACATATTAGTTCTATGTCATTATAGATGATAATCAAGTGCATAGGAGTTATCAACATCCCATATTAATGGGGTTCACCTTACTAAACCTCACCATTTAGGACTCCAAAGTGGTTCCTCCACCTTACCCATACCTTCACCAATATAGGACAATTTTACCACAACACAGGGATTATCCTTTGAGGCCCATAATTCTTAAAAGGGAAACATATATTCCCTAACCCTTCCATAAGTTCATCTATGTAGGTTATTCTGGTGTAAATACTTGGTGCTTAGTTACCACACCTTTGTAGGTTAACTAATGTCATTACCACTCACCTAGTAATGAGCATGGTCACCTAAACCTCACCATTCAAGGTACCACCACTACTATCTTGTGAATGATTCCTTTAACTTAATAGTTATAGAACACCCAATCCTCATCATTCAAGGTTTATCAATCATGAATATATAGCTATTGCATCACTAAAAGTCCTTATAGATTTGTGAGTACCTAAATTTTGTATCATTGCAACTCTTTTTAAGACTCAAAACTACTTTTTTATTGCATCGCCACAACTCCTTCCAGGATTGGGTTGACTCCTTGACTCAAGGGTCCTAATATGGTTCTAGATCCATACCCAAGAATCCCCCACCAAGCCCAAGATATTACATAAAAGCAAAATAACATATCTTCCATGATAAGAAATAAAGTGCTATAATAGAAATAACATGCTTAATAATAACACAACTATATATCTTGGATTTAAATAAAGCATTTTAACCCCATTATTAAAGAAAACATAAATTTCAACATAATGCTAGCATGAAATAAGCATCTTTCTAGATTAAAATATCACTAAATTAATCATAATGCTAACATCTAAACATAATGCTAGAATAATACACATCTTCAATTAAAACTAGTAAAGCGGGCTTAAATAGATCATAATGCTAAAATATAATTTTTCTTTTCTTTCATCCATGAAAAAAATAATCTTCAAAAGAGTTCATAACCAACTCATTCTTTCATTTGCTCAAAAACTATTCCATACATTTACATAAAGACTTCCAAGCCTTATTATGGATTATTTTATTCCTAAATACATTAGAGCAAATCCTTCCGAGTGGTCTCTACACCACCTTATTTTCATGATCCTCTTCATGATATAAAATTCCCATAAACTTTAAGAAAAATTAGAGATTAGGACGACTCTTAATGTAATGCAACTTAACATTGTCTACATATAAATACAAACAACCATGCAAATTACATTTCAAGCAATCAAGAGGAGAATCTCATACTTCTCTTTATAATAATTTTCCTACCTTATCAATCCTAGAAAACCATTAATAACATAACCACTTTTCCAAAATCAATAACATTCTATGATATTAAATTTCCATATATTCATTTTTTTACAACTGCTCATTTTTTTAAATTCCAATTTGCTTTCTTTTCAATAAATAAAAGAATATATCTATCTTAATATTCAAGACTAAACATTCTAATAATGCTTAAATAAAATAAATATTTAATATATACTCTCATTTCCCCCTCACTCATCACCCACCTCCCATCACCCTTGTCATCCCCATGGACGAGCATGACAATAGGTTCAAGCTAGAGATTCTTTGAGTGAAGATATTTTTTTTGACCATGGTATCCTTCCATTCTTTCAAAAATTTAGTGGAATGACATGGATCTGTCAAAGGAAGTTTCATACTACTCGAATTAAGGTAAAGTTACCATAAAAGGATTTAGATTCTAGATTACTAGTGGGCTCCTCACTCAAGTAATCGACCTACCCAATGATGGGGAAATCATCCTACATGAAAAATATTTATTTGTGGCTAATATCAACCTATTTAGGGACAAGAGTGAAATATTGGTAAGATACAAGGGAGGTATTGTCCTTGAATCCCTACCCAAACCCTGGGATAAAGTAATGGTTACTAATCTCTAGTATTTTACTATTGATGGGCCCAATTCCATATTGAGGAGATTTTACTTAGCATTCCTCAACCACCATCATGGAAAAAAATCCATAAATATCCTTGATTATATATTTAGATCCATCAAGAGGTATATCATTAACGTCTAAAAAGACTTCTCCTCCTTTCTCATGCACTAAGGCCTTCACCTTATCCTTTTCAAGCACATGGTTTTGAAGGAATATTAGAGGATCATTTTTTCTTGTATTATAAGCCCTTCATGTCTAGAGCCTCCTCCTGATATCGACATGTGTGGTAAACCTCATATATGTTTCATTGAAAAGAATACCCAAAAATTGCCCTCTCCAAAAACCAATCGAATGCTCAAATTTGAGCCAACAACCAAATACGTGTTTGTCTGTGTGAAGTCTAAGCCTCATCATCGCTCCTCTAGGGCCAAGATTAAAATTGGAAAATTAAAATCACCTATCATCATGGAAAATGACTATGATACCTTCAAGGACTCACCACCTTAACAAAATCATCAAAAGGAAGGACTTCTCTACCAGAACTTCAAAATAGAAAAATCTTCTCCAAAGTGGTACTTCTAATCACACCTAGGTAAAAGCATGTGTTCATTTCATCACAAAAAAATATCACATTCAGGAGCTTCATGATGTGATGAAGGCCTTAACCATAGTGGTGAATATGACCACCTCCCTCCTCTAGCAAGCTGAGATTATCTTGGATGAGTATAAAAATACTGACGACATCGAGAAAAAATATTGTACCTCTTCTCTAGCCTAAAGCGATGATGATTAATATATTTCTTCTGACGTCTCGCTAGCCTATGATGTTTTCTTTCTCTTTGGCTCTTGTGCTCTATTTTTTTGGCTTGTTTTTGAGATCACCCTATTTTTGGTGACTATCTATGTTTCTACCCCTTTGCTTGTGGTTTTTGGATCATCTTTTATCCTTTGTGAGAAACTCTCTCTTTTTGTTCTCTTAAGGGTATCTCTTGTGGCTTTAGTCTCTATTTTATCATTTTCAAACTCATTGTAAAAGTTTTGGGGATCCTTTTAAAACCCCTTCCACCAATCAATAAAAAAAAAATATTCTATTAATGTTGAATTAAAAGAAAACTTTAATAGTTATCTATCAAAATTTTCTTAATAAAAATAAAGCTAATTATATCTAAAACCATGTTCCACTTTATGTAAAACCAAACCATTTAAAACCAAAGGAAGCTAACCCAATAATAATTAAAAAATATAAACCAAAATATTAACCTTATATTCACATTAGAACAGAATACTTGAACAAATCAAATGAAACAGATTAAGCTTGAAGGTGAATTGATGATGTCTCAATCAAGATTAATCTTCTACCTGCTAGCTATGGAAGGAATTTTGTAACATACTCCTATGGGTATAAAAACACTTAAAAAAGAATACATTCCAAAAACAACCAAACATTAAAAGACCATCCAAGGGGATCATGATCTGATACTAGCAAGAACACCACAAAAATGAAGGCTATAGGTAGATCCAATGATTACCACTAGATTAAGGGACTATAAATCAAGGAAAATACCCTCCTTTATAGGTCTAAACAGAAGTCTTCTTACAATAAGAGGTAATCAACAAAAAGACTCCACTTTGGTCTAGGGTTATGCATAGTGGTGAATATTCACAAATTGGGAAAATATTAGGATTTCCAAAATTGGAAATTGCATGAATATGAGGAGCCTCGATGTCGGCCCATTCGCTTAAAATTTTCAAGACCAAGTTTTTCTTAGGGTCACTTTGCCACAATATATATCCAAACATAGGCATATTGTTACTCGTTGGAAAGATATTTTAAAGTTGATCCGATGGTGGTGTTTAAATGAAGTTATAATATGATTTAATAGGTCAAGCGTGGCCCTAAATATGAATTTATATTTTAGGGCTTCAAATACTCCAAATTTTGGTATGAAGATGCTTGATTTGATTTTCTTAAGATTCTCCATGATCCACCTTGATTTGAATTAGGATTCACCATTTTTTTACAAGTACAATTTGATTCCAACCCCTTATGCATAACCCTACTTTGGTCTTAATAAAACCTCCTCGAAAAATGATAGAATGGCTAATCATGTTGAAGATGTCTTTGAGAATGCTATAGTAATTGAAAATGGTGGAATATTGCTAAACAAGATAATGAATTACATATACCCACAAATAGAATAAAAATTCTATCCTACGAAACCACTACGAGATCTACAAAGCCAAAGAAATCAAGGAATAAAAAATTCAATGATGCAGGAGCATCCAATGGTGTAAAAGTGATCTTGCATCACCCAAAAAAGATTGTAATTATTTTATTTTGTAAAACTAATAAAACTAGTTTTTCTTGCAGGATATTTTTAAAGGTCTTAGAGATCAAATTTTAGGATTTTTGGCTAGATACGAGCCTTGGTGCAAAGAGCCAATGTTTGCTTTTCTTAGCTTGTTTCATGCCATTTCTAAAAATATGTTGTAATAGTCAATCGGGTCAACGAGCATGAAGTTATGACCTCTGCAAGTTGCCCCAAATTTCAAATTTGAAATTTCAAGTTTTAGGTGGGAAAAAAGGGGAAAATAGGGCATAAGTAGGAATTTTTGAAATTGTAAAAGGGCTCTTCTTTTGGTATCCTCATTTTTAGCATGAAAGTAATGGAAAGCTTTGGCTCCTTTTAGCCTTTCTAGTTTTTAGTGGATTGTATGTGTTTTTTTTTATGCAACTCTACTTCAAGTGGTATCAGAGCGAGAGTTCCTAAGTGCGTAAATAGAGCGTCGAACGTGAGGTAATTTACACTAGGATATGTGGCTAGGGTTTGTGGGAGAATTGAGCAGAATGTCTCCATGAAGAAACCATGGTGGTGGGAGAAATATCGTGCCAGAAGAATATTTTAGATCTTTGCATAGGCAAGTTCAAGCTCTGTAAGAGGAGCTGCATAGAGGGTTTAAGCCAAAGAGAGAAGAAGGAAGTGAATATGAATTTGAAGAAGAAGAGGCCGAGATTGAAGAAGAAGAAGAAGAGGTAGTAGATCCTACACAAGCCAGATTGTATAAGGCCATATCATAGATTGGAAAGAGACCAAAGTTTAATGTCTCCACATATTCTGGAAATCTCAACCTAGAAGAGTTGATTGACTGGATCAATGACATGGAGGAATACTTCGAGTATGAGGAGCTAGAAGATCCTGAGAGGGTCAAGTTTGCTAAGAACAAGCTAAAGTGTCATGCAAGCATATGGTGGAAGGGAGTGTAGCTAGACAGAAACAAAAGAGGAAAAGAAAGGATAACAAGGTGGGAGCGGATGGTGGAGAAGTTGAAGAGACAATTTATTCTAGCTGATTACGAGTTGGATCTACTCAAGAAAATGTAGGGTTTGAGACAATCAAGTAAGTCTATCAAATAATATATAGAGGAGTTCTATAAGATCCTAATTATAACAGGCCATTCTAAGGCCAACAAGGAGAAGGTATCCCATTATATTAATGGGTTAAGAGCAAGTATTCAAGAAGAGTTGAGTTTGGTCAGGATGACCACCATTGAAGATGCTTACCAGTTTGCCTTGAAGGTAGAAGAGAAGTTGAACAAGAGGTTTGAAATTAAATAGAGAGGAAGAGGTCATGGTGGAAGAACTAGTGGGAGAAAAAATGGAGGATGAAATGAGGACCAAAAGAAAACTAGGGATACAAGTAATAGTCAAGACCAGAAGGGAGAAAATTCTTACCATCCCCATGAGTAGAATAATAACTACCAAAATAATAGTTACCAGAGAGGAATAGGAAGGCCTGGACGAGGGTTTGGAAGAGGAGGATTTCATGGAAATTTTTTCCACTATGGAGAAGAAGGACATCGAGCATACGAGTGTCCACAACACCAAGGAGGAAAAAATAGGAGGCCTGAAGGTAATGCCCGAGCTGCTATTATTGATGAAGGTGTTGAATCTAAGCACTCTAAAGAAGCAGAAAGAGGAGAAGTATTGATAACAAGGAGAGCCTTGCTGAATGAGGAGAAAGATCCAGATTAGAGGAAGAGCTTATTTTGCACAAGGTGTAAATGTACAGGTAAGGTCTGTATTGTTATCATAGATAATGGTAGCATGGATAACCTAGTTGTAGAAGGAATGGTTACCAAACTAGAGTTAGAGAGGAAGAGATACCCGCATCCATATCATATTGCATGGTTGCAAAAGGACCATAGGGCTTTGGTTAGTGAGCAGTGCTTGGTAAAATTTAATATTGGGAATTACTGTGATGAGGTCCTGTGTGACATCTTGCCTATGGATGCTTGCCATTTTCTATTGGGAAGGCCATGGCAGTTTGATCGGTGTATAATGCATGATGGACGTGCCAACACTTACTCCCTAAAAAATAATGGAGTGTGCCATAAGATGAAGACCCTAAAGGAGGTGGAAAAAAAGGTATGTAGTAGTGCTAGAATCTGTTTAGTTGAAGGTAGAAGGTTTTTGGATGATTTGAAACATGAGCATATGTGTTATGCATTAATTCCTAGATTTAGGGAAGAAGAATGCAAAGATACCCTAGTAGAAGTCTCAGGTCTATTAGAAGAATTTCCAGATATTATATCAGATAATGTACCAAAGGGTTTGACACCTGTAGCACCCTAAAATTAGCACAATTAAACCTTAGTAAAAAGATTAAAATTTGAATTTTAACCTTGAAACCACTCAAAACCACCCGTTCAACCACCTGCCTCGTTTTCCATGTCATTTTTAGGATTTTTTGTGACCATTGGACGATATCATAATCGATTAGACAAAATCGTCTCAGATCATACGAATTCGTCTGGAGCAGAACGTCCAGATGATTTTGTCACAAAACTAATTTTCATAATTAGCTTCTGTTTCAACAGCTTCTCTAACTTGGGAAGAAAGTGTGTCTACGGAGTTAGAGACTCCCCCGTTGGAGATCTCCCAGATTGGGATGATCTCCAACCTCCTAACCTCTCCCTAAATCCTATTTAAACTTAAGATTTTCCCTGACTTTCCCCCTGGCTTATTTTTCTCTGCAACCTTAGATTTTTGTGCATTAGGACACCTTCGCATCATTGTTTGCATTGCATACTTTCAAGTTTTCTTGTAGAAATTTTACAATTTTTTAGCTGGAGCAAGCTCGAATCATCGCAGACGATCCTATAACATTTCAAACGATCCTGTCGACATTCGAGATGATTTCATACGATTGCAGGCGATTTCGACTGTAGTCAATATTGGGGGCAATCAGTGCCTTGGGTTTGCATTTTCTATGCTTTATTTCTTATTTTGTTTTGCATTTATTTGGTTTATCCCTATTGTGCATCCTGGAGTTCACCTCATCTAGCTTAAATACATGATAAAGTTAAAATAAATGGTTAAAATAATGCATTTTCTTTAATCTGTTATCTGGAGTTGTCATTATAGCATTTCTACTATCATTTCCATCATTTCCCCTTTCTTTTACAATTGCATTTTTGGTTTTTGGTGTCTATTTCTATGATTGCAGGTTTCTGACGAATTCATCAGGTCGATGACGATCCTATCCGATCTCAGATGATCTACTGTGATCTAGGATGATTCTGTGTGATTTCAGATGATTCTGTCAGATTCGAGATGATCTGGACTTCTTCAAGTTTTAGAATATTCATCAGACATCCATAATTAGGTATGTTGTTTCTCATTTAGCACATTTTCTATGTTTTACACATATTACTGCTTTCTGTATTCATATAAATTAGCATTTGAATATAAAATAACTTAGATTCATTTGGCCAAACTAAGAAATTTGAATGATTGAGTATAAAAATGAACACATCAAACCCATCCTCAACCTAGGCATGGAAACTACCACTCAAAGTTTCCTGGTGAACCCCACCATCCATCAAAAATTCACCCTGATACCCCTCCCTCGAGAGGCGCAACCTTCAAAGGGCCTCTCAGTCCGAGGTATTGTTCCATACTTCTCGCATCCCCCTTCTGGGCACGGATCCTTTAGCCTGAAGGTAAGGGTACTAAAAATTTGGATCGATACATTTTGGTGAACCTGTAGCACCCTAAAATTGGCGCAGTAAAATTGGAATAATTACATTCACCTTAGTAAATAAATTTAAATTCAAATTTAACCTCCCAAACCACCCGTTAACCGTCGAGAAACCCGTTTCCTCCTTTTCCGTGCCATTTTTAGCAGTTGTTTTGACCGTTTGACGATATCGTCTCCGATCAGACGATATCGCCCCAGTTTGACGATTTCGTCCGGACTAGAACGTCCCAGACGATTTCGTCGCAAAACTAAATTTGCATAGTTGGAATCCGTTCCAACGGGTCTCCAATCTGGGCAGAAGCGTGTCTGCGCCGTTGGGACCCTTCCCCCGTTGGAGATCTCCCAAATTGGGATGATCTCCAACCTCCCAACAACTATCCTATGCCTATTTAACTCTAAGACTTTTCCCTCCCCAACCCCTGGCTGAATTTTTATGCAAATTGAACCCTTATGCTCTAAAACATCGTAATTCATATTTTGCATTAGTCCTATAGTCATTTCATTGCAGGTACACCACTTGGTTTTCAGTCGGAGCCAGCACCTATCGCTGATCGACGAACTTTGTCAAGATCGGAGGCGATCTCGTCAAATTCGGGACGATCTCGTACTGATGCGAGACGATTTCGACTGCAGCACACATCGAGGCAATCAGTGCCTGGAGTTTGCTCTTCTGTCTCTTTTCTCTGTCATTTTATGCTATAAATTAGATTGTTTATTCAGTTTTTATACTATATTGCATTTGGAGTTCACCCATTTTGTCTAGTTTGCATATTAAGATCATATTCTGCTATCTAAACACAGTGATTTGCATTTACTTCTGTTCTTGTATATTGTTCAACACTCATATTACTGTTTCACATAGTTTGCCCCTGTTTGCAAAATAGAATTTCTTGTATTTCGCATCTGTTTGCTGTTTTGCAGGTCTACGATGAATTCGTCTGACGAATTCGTCAGATTACAGACGATCTTGTCAGTTTAGACGATTTTATCAAATTGAAGGCGATTATGTTGAATTGCAGACGATCCAGACTGCTTCAAGCTTCAGAAACTCCATCGAGACTTCCGGATCAGGTAATCTTCATTGGCCTCCTACCAAATTCTCTGTTTTTGTTTTCCTTTCTGTTTCTTGTATGCATTTAAATTGCATTTTCATGTAGTTTAAGTTAGAATCATTCGGCCAAACCTAGGATGAATGTTTAAAAATAAAACGAACTCATCAAAACTCATTCCCAAAACCTAGGCGTGGAAACTGCCAGTCAAATGTTTCCTGGTGAACCCACCATCCAGTCGAAAAATCACCAAAATGCACCTCCCTTGAGAGGCGGGACCTTCGCAAAGTCCTCTTGTCCGAGGTACCGCACCATCCTTTTCCCATCCTCCTTACGGGCGCGGATCCAATAGCTTGAAGGTAGGGGTGCGAAAAATTTGGAGCGATACATTTTGGTGAACCCGACGTGAATGCATCATAACCTTTTGAAAACAAAAACAAAAAAAACAATATATAAATATATATGTATACAAGAAAAACAAAAACAAAATCATCATTTCAAGTTTGTATGTTTTATATTCAATTCTAAATAGTAGATGCTAAATATTACTTTTAGAAGTACTAAAGAAACCATGAGTTTTTACTCAAATCAATATGAGTCCATCAGTAATGTTGGAAGAATTCAGCCAAATACATTTGTTGATTATGACCAACCTCATCCCTATTCAACACCACCTCCATCACACTCTTCTTATTTTTCATCCATAACCCAACAAAACAATCCCTTTGCCAATCCTCTTCATAATGATATTATCTATTCTCCCATATATCCATATTATGTCTATCAATCCACATATAATCCTCCACCACCTTTTCAATACTCTTCTTTCAATACAACACATCCATTTCAACAAGAAAATACTTATTCTTCCAATTCTACCATGCACTCACCTCCTACATCGCAATCTTCCTATCATCATTCTACCCATAATAAAGAAAGTAGAGGTGAGAAACCATTAGGTCCTTTTATGACAAAATTCCTAAGGCATTTATCAAAAACCTCTCAAAAACCTTCATCACGTAAATTTACTAGGCTTAATCAACCAATGGATATAATTCTCAAGTATTTACTTGACACAAATATTATTGAACTTCCTTCCATAAGACAACCTGATACCACATCAGATTGGTTTAAAACTGAGCTACATTGTGAATATCATAGAGTAGATGGACATATGACACAAAATTGTAAAGATTTAAGATGTGCAATTCAAGATTTGATTGATAAGGGTCTTTTTAATATAAAGGAATTACAATCTACAACTGATTATAAATCTCCAGTAAACAATCAAACTCCTACACAACAAATACCAATAATCAATCAAGACATGGGGATCTCCCAAGAACCCCTACTCAATTATCAACAACAGGAAACCAATCAAATATTGCATGTTAATGTGTCCCATCATGATGATATTATTAATATTGTAACAAAAACTACAAATGAGCAACCTCAAATTCAATCAACCCAATCTGATATTCAAGATATGGATTCCTCATTTGACCAACCTTCAAAACTATCTTTGGCTCTAGAGAATGATCCAAAATGGAATGTAAGCATAGAAAGCTCATCTTTAGAATCAAAATCTCAATCTGAAATCCACTTTGATAACCAACAACAAGTGATTAATCCTCAAGCAAAGATATCCCTTTTAGAAGTATTACAAATTTATCACAAGGAAATTTTGTTCAAAATACCTAGCCAACAATTTGTTCCTCATCATATTTTCTCTAAGAACATAATTAATGGTGTAAACCCTCTTGAGGTTAACCATATTTCATTCTATGATGAGGATATTCCTTCCTCTACTCCACAAGAAGACTCCTATCTTTACATTACCGGATCTAGTAAAGAAACACTTGTTAAAACTATCATGGTAGATAATGACTCCTCTCTTAATTTATGCACTTATCAATTATTCCAAAAACTCAAATTAAAGGAAGAAGATATTAATGAATCAAATGTTATTATAAAATCTTTTAACAATGAAATTCAAGAAGCTCAAGGTACTATAATTCTTCCCCTTAATATTGGATCCAAGATCCTGGATACTTTATTCTATGTAGGATATTGTCCTTCACCTTACAACCTACTTCTCCAGAGTCCTTGGATTCATACGATGAGGGTTGTCCCTTCCACTCTTCACCAATGTTTGAAGTTTGAAATTGCAAATAAAATTGTTACCATACATGGTGACCCAACACCATTTGAAGAATATTTAACGGTTGAAACATCAAGTTCTATACATTCTCTATTATCACAATTATCTTCTATCCATCACTTTTCTTCATCCATATATGATCATCCTTGTTTACCAAATAACATCCATGCATATCTTTCACATATACTTTCTCCATCTTATCAAAACTTGGAATATAATAATAAGAATGAAGAACTTTCTTATATTTATGACATTTTATTTTGTAATATGATCAATTTTACACATATAAAAGTCAAATCTTTTGCTACATTATTCTACATTATAACAAAGCTTTTGTTATCACTACCTTTTATTCATCACCTTTTGTTCTTACCTTCACCTCAACCAGATTATCCTTCAAAACCTCCTTTGATTTTGAAGCAACCTTAGACATGCTATACTCAAATAACCTTGTATAGTGTATATAGATCATCTTGTATATACCCCCAATTTCAATTCATAAATTAAAATCAAAATACAAAAAAAATCAAAATCCTCAAAATCTAAAAAAAAAAAATACAAATGCAACCAAAGAACTTAAAGGTAAATTTGAGCCCAACCGGCTCGGACCATACATCATTACTTGCCAAAATTTGAATCGGGAGCATATAAATTATCTACCTTAGATGGTAAAGAACTTAAAGAACCCATGAATATTTTACATCTCAAACGTTATTATGCATAAATTTGATTATTTCATCCATGTATATATTTGTTCAAAATCATTATCTTGTATTTCTTTCAATTTATTCAAAAACCTCAAAAACATTCATAAAATCTTCAAAAATCTTCAAAAATATTTATTGCATTTATTTAAAGCATTGTAAAGTTCCTTTTGCTCTAAAACAAAAATCAACATAAAAATCCAAAAACAGCTATATGCTTGACTCTTTCGAAACCAAAACAATATAGAGAATAAAGAGAGAGTCAACATTCTCAAAACTTTCTCAAAATCATTATTTTCTTACAATTATTGCAGTTATATGTTTCAACTTATTTTGGATAAAACTAGCATTTATTTGGCATCCCTCACTTGCACACTCACACAATAAATATCTTGATTTTATACGGCATGATTACTAATCTCTCTTATATCAAAGTTCACAAAAATCAATTAAATAAAGTTTGAGCATAGAGAATTGATCTTGGTATTTACTTAAACCAAGCACATCTTTTCACAATAAAATGATTATATTTGTAATTTCCATGTTTTGCTACATAGTAGAACTGATTTCTTGGGTGAAAAGTTTCCCCTGCTATCCTATCATGCACATGGTCTAGAATCTTTGAGAATTGGCAAAAGGACAAGCTCACCCCTACCCGAGAATAAAAATCCCTTGCTCTCCGACTAATCCGAGCAAGTATCCCTAGAAAAAGAAAAAGAAAAAAGAAAAATTCAAGAAAAAGAAAAGAAAAATGTTATGTTATCAGACAATGTTCCAAGCATTATCAAGCAAAAGAAATACAAAAAGAAAAATAAGCAAAGTTCAAAAGAAAGCAAGAAAAGCAATAAAATCCCTTTCCCTACCCTTTGAAAAGAAAAGAAGGGTGAATGAGCTTGAATCCCTGGAATTCTCAATTATTCGAAAAATGTGAGGTAAGCCCCATAGCGGGTGGTTTGTGCCCAACACTGCTTGGCCTTGGGTAACTCCTAGCGTGGCGATATGTCTGTCACATTAGCGACCTTCTTTTGTACGAGACCTATGTCTGCTTATGGATTAGCTAGCTCTTGATAATCCGATCTACATAGTAGCCTAGTATGGTTATATGCATCTACATCATGGTTAATGAACACTTAGTTGGTTTATTCAAATCACTTGTAAACCATACAATTGCACACACATTTGTATTTGAGAGATTTTGTCTATCATTATGATAAATCAAGATTGGCAATGAATTCACTTATGCACATGGGATTCCTTATAAATCTAATTTTTTCTTCAAAATACTTTGAAATATTATTTTGCAACTTGTTTGGAATAATCAAGTACAATTATTTACCACGACAACTATATAATGAAAAATCAATTAAACATATCATATATATCTTATCGACTTTCGCGACGATGGTATAATTCCAAAACCAAAATTGGAATTTTATGCTTAGCGCAAGTCATCATTTTCATCTTTTATGTTCATAAAAAATCAATCATGTAATAAAACTATCTATTTTCTTTGATCTTCGCGATGATGGTATAAGTCTATACCTACATATTCTATACCTAGCGAAAACCATTGTAACAATATTTTCTCCAATTTATCAAAATTCATAAAAACCATATGACTTCATTTTATTACACAAATTATGCTTTTCAAAAGCAAACACATTTTTATTATTTCATATCATTATGTCAACCTTTGCATTTTGCAATGATGGTATAATTCTTAAGGAATTATTCAACAATTTTTATCACACTTAGGAATTTATGCCTAGCAAAAATCATTTTACAATATTTCATGCATAATATTTTCATGGAAATCTGAAAACAAACCATCATCATCATCATTTGCATCATCACAACAAAGTCTTAAGACAGTCTCTTAAGTACTCTTTTCTTTTAACAATATTTCTATCACTGGGACTAGCTTGACGACCGAGTGAGCGGCGACTCCATGAAATGGTCTATAATAGCGACAATGTCCTTTGAAATTATTGTTAGAAATCTCTTTTTATTTTTATCACATTTCATTACAACCAATCAATTTGTTACATCAGATTATTTCATTTAAAATATTTAAAGCATGACATCCAAGTTATAATATTTTCCAAAACGACATAATTACATGAATCATCAATAAAATCATTACATCAATCAACTCAATCAATCAATCAAACATAAAAAGCATCATAAGCATCACATAAGACAAGTCATATGATCAAAAATATCTCATCTATATATATCAACAAGAATATATACATCATCAAAACTAGATTGGTATGCCACAATCTGTACCTCGGCATACTCAATCCTCTATCAATACAAGTATAATACAATGTCAGTTGCGGTATCCCGCCCTCTAGCCTCGAGAGCCTCTAGAGCTCTCGGCCTCATCTCCTCCCCCGCCCTACGGAGGACGAGGTGGTCCCATCGCAGTATGTGTGGTACTGCGAGTCCTCGTCATCGACCGGGATGAGCTCCTCGTCGACCCTGTCCTGATAGGATCTGCTATGGCAGGTGGCAGTTGTACCCTCTGGCCCTCTGGCACCGCCTGGTAGTATAGCGCCTGATAGAATGCGGTCTGAGAAACCGACCGCAGCAGCTCCTGAGTGCTTACCCCTCCGCCTCGTGCCCTGAGACGAGCATTCTCGTCTCGTAGCTGCGACACCTCAGCCTGGTGTTGTGCAGCTGCATCCTGTAACGTCTGCACCTGAGCTCGCAGATGATCTCTCTCTGCCCGGAGAGTAGCCATCTCGCTACTCTCTCCAATGTCCACACCCTTGCCCTTATCAGGCGATGGTGGCCTCTGTGGAGATGGGGGTCTCGCCTCCCTCCTCTCCCTCTCCCTCTGTCGCGGCCTCTCCTGTGCCTGTGGCCTCCTCTGCTCTCCTCTGCCGTGACCCCGGGCTGCCTCTACCACCGCCTGGCGCCGCCTCCCTATCCGACGCACAACTGCGTGGATCGGTCCCTGAGCCCTCGTCATCCGAGGAGGGCGGATGCCTGCGTACCAGGCATCGTAGCCATCGGCTACCCCTACGTCGTCCCCATCCATTGGCTGAATGGGGGCATCGTCCGCGTCCTGACTCCAGAATCGTTGCATATCTGGAGCCCCGCTAACTGTGGTGTTATCCCGGACGGTCTGGGAAAACTCATAATCCTTGAGAGATGGGATCCCCTGCTGTAGACCGAACTGTCGCAAAACTCGGTCATAGCGGTGGAGCTCCACCTCTCCCCTCTCCATCCATAGCCAGTAGACTCGCTTGATGCAAGCCAGCTCCTGTCCGTCCTCTGCCCACCCTGGATGCTCCCTCCATGGCCTCCAGGTGATCCGGTGCAGGGACCAAGTCATCCGGTAGTCTCGGGACACGGCGAGGTCGATCCGTCGTTGTGCCCCTCTCTAGAGCCACCGGTAGAAGACTCGAGGCCTCTCCCCGTTAACCCCTATTAGAGGAAGCCCTACCGGCCTCCACACCGCAATGTGCTCCCGAGCACCAAACCTGTAGGAGCGATGTCATAACCAGACATCGGCCGCCCTTGTATACGACCCCATGCAGGATCCTATACAATCGGCATAGAACAAAGCTGCCCCAAGAAAATCTGTAGCCATGGTCGCGCATGTCGCAGATCACATCTGCCAGCATCCATGGTACCCTACATCCGCTCTGGTGGCACAGCAGAAGTCCACCAACCACCCCAGCCAAAACTCGTGTCAGTGTAGATGCCCCAGGCATCTGGCGCAGTGCCTCGATGTTCACTCCGCCCTTCTCCAGGGTGAAGCTCGGGTCACCGCAGAGTCGTCCCATCGCGTGGCCCTGATTGGCCGTAGGTGTGATCATCCTCCCTTGTATGGGGATTCTAAGAATCCTCCATACATCCTCTAGTGTGGGAGTCATCTCCCCTGTCGGTAACCAGAAGCATGAAGAGCCCGGGTACCACCTCTCTGCTAGGGCCGTCAGTAGCCCCATGTCAGTAGAAACTTGTGGCATCTCTGCCACATGTAGTAAGCCGGCCTGTGCCAGCTGATCTCGCTTCGCCTGTGTCAGAGCGGCCAAGTCATCTCTTAATCCTCCATATTTCCACTCTCTGCTCTTTAGTAATCCTCTCTGCAAGCATAAACATCCAAAACAACAAACAATCATTAATAACAATTTTAGCAATCAATAATGCAACTTAAAGATCAAAATTTTGCAATTGATGATATCGCCCACTATTGGCCGATATCGTCCGAAATTTGAGCAAAATCGTCTCCGATTTCGCGTGTCGAAATCGTCTCTAATTTGACGAAATCGTCCCTTTTTCGCCGATTTCGCCCTTGGGCGAAATTGACGAACTTGAGACGATTTCGTCGAACTAGGGACGATTTCGTCCGGACGACGTCGATGGCCAAAAACGGCCGCGATGCTCAAAATTCATCTAAAAATCCATCTAAAAAGCATGTAAATTCAAATTAAATCAATCTAAACTAAGTTTAAACCCTTACCCATAGACCGCGGCGGACCTCTGCAGATCTGTGCGTCTGTCTCTACCATTTTTGCTCCAGAGCTCTAAAAACGAGTAAAATGAACAGTAACAATGAATTAGGGTTTTACCCTATTTTTCTTAATTTTATTCAAAATAATTCAACAATAATTTTTGCTTTTCCGTGTTTTTACCTCAAACGTTCGATTTGGGTAAAAACACGGAGGGAGCACCATAGTAAGTCGTCGTACGATTCGACCAAGAATCGTCGCCTAAAAATGGGAATAATTTTTTGCTTTCTCGTAGATCGAGAAGAACTCATCTTTAACGCATTTTCTTCGGAAAATTCGCTAAAGAGGGGGCAAAATGTAGCACCCTAAAATTGGCGCAATAAAATTGGAATAATTACATTCACCTTAGTAAATAAATTTAAATTCAAATTTAACCTCCCAAACCGCCCGTTAACCGTCGAGAAACCCGTTTCCTCCTTTTTCGTGCCATTTTTAGCGAGTTGTTTTGACCGTTTGACGATATCGTCTCCGATCGAGACGATATCGCCCCGGTTTGACGATTTCGTCCGGACTAGAACGTCCGGACGATTTCGTCGCAAAACTGAATTTGCATAGTTGGAATCCGTTCCAACGGGTCTCCAATTCGGGGGAGAAGCGTGTCTGCGCCGTTGGGACCCTTCCCCCGTTGGAGATCTCCCAAATTGGGATGATCTCCAACCTCCCAACAACTATCCTATGCCTATTTAACTCTAAGACTTTTCCCTCCCCAACCCCTGGCTGAATTTTTATGCAAATTGAACCCTTATGCTCTAAAACATCGTAATTCATATTTTGCATTAGTCCTATAGTCATTTCATTGTAGGTACACCACTGGTTTTCAGCCGGAGCCAGCACCTATCGCAGCCGACGAACTTGTCAAGATCGGAGGCGATCTCGTCAAATTCGGGACGATCTCGTGCGATGCGAGACGATTTCGACTGCAGCACACATCGAGGCAATCAGTGCCTGGAGTTTGCTCTTATGTCTCTTTTCTCTGTCATTTTATGCTATAAATTAGATTGTTTATTCAGTTTTTATACTATATTGCATTTGGAGTTCACCCATTTTGTCTAGTTTGCATATTAAGATCATATTCTGCTATCTAAACACAGTTATTTGCATTTACTTCTGTTCTTGTATATTGTTCAACACTCATATTCTTGTTTCACATAGTTTGCCCCTGTTTGCAAAATAGAATTTCTCGTATTTCGCATCTGTTTGTTGTTTTGCAGGTCTCTGATGAATTCGTCTGACGAATTCGTCAGATTTCAGACGATCTTGTCAGTTCAGACGATTTTATCAAATTGAAGGCGATTATGTTGAATTGCGGACGATCCAGACTGCTTCAAGCTTCAGAAACTCCATCAGACTTCCGGATCAGGTAATCTTCATTGGCCTCCTGCAAATTCTCTGTTTCTGTTTTCCTTTCTGTTTGTTGTATGCATTTAAATTGCATTTTCATGTAGTTTAAGTTAGAATCATTCGGCCAAACCTAGGATGAATGTTTAAAAATAAAACGAACTCATCAAAACTCATTCCCAAAACCTAGGCGTGGAAACCTGCCGTCAAATGTTTCCTGGTGAACCCACCATCCGTCGAAAAATCACCAAAATGCACCTCCCTTGAGAGGCGGGACCTTCGCAAAGTCCTCTCGTCCGAGGTACCGCACCATCCTTTTCCCATCCTCCTTCCGGGCGCGGATCCAATAGCCTGAAGGTAGGGGTGCGAAAAATTTGGAGCGATACAGAACCCGATGTGAAACTAAAAACCTTTTGAAAACAAAAACATATATATATATCAAAGCATCTAGAATCATTAGAAAACTTTTGAGTTTGCACATCATACTTAGATGGTATATTATAATAAAATACGAGTTGTCACCATAAATGTTGAAAATCAATTAGCAGCCATAGAAATTACTTATGTGCTTAGAATACCTCAAACAAATAGAGTCCAACATTTATGGGACAAACTTGATAGGAGATTGGGTATTATTTCATCTAGAGCAACAAAACTTAGGAAAATTAAGAGGTTTGTCCTAGATAGAATCCTGGATCCTGATCAGGTGACTTTGTACCATGAACTTCAGAGAGCTTGCCATAGGTGGTTAGCTGATAAAAGAGCGCTTGTGTCTTCCGAATTGTATACCTTTGAGGAATACCTCGACAACGCAGTTGTAGTACATAAATTTCTATCTCGTATAGAGGATCAAGAGGTCATTCCTATGGATAGAAAGAGATGGAATAGAGTTCTTAGGGTTGTGTTATATCGAGAGTATTGCCATGAACTTTATTTCTACAAGTCAAAGTCTGAAACAGATAACATCACCATAGCACACTTTGTCAAATTCTTGAAAGAACATTTCCAATTTGAAGAGGAGAATTTCATGACTCCTGATGAAATTGATCCTATTAATAATATTCATAAACTATTTATAGAGAACTAAGCCATTCTGTTATTATTATTATTTCTTGCATTTTAGTATGTTGTTTGTTGTCTTTATAATATTATTAGAAAAACAATTATAAAACACAAAAACAAAATAAAAATATAACAAAATCAAAACATTTTCTTTTAAGTATTATAGTAGGTATATAATTAAAATATATACCTCTCAAAATTGTTGCATATATATAAGTATATATATTTGTTGAAATCTAAGTTTAAGCACAATGACTAGACTTAGGAATGGAAAACAAACTGAAGTAGAAGAAGATTGGTTAGGAAAAATAATAAATAACCCAAATATCCTTCTTGAAGATCCAACTCAGGAAGAAGGAACTCTAGACCAGCAAGAAGAAGAGTTTGATGTAGGAAATGAACAAGAAGAAACTATTAGAGAGGAAGGATCCTCATCCCCTAAAATGTCTCCAAGTGGAGCTATTACTTTTGAGAACATGGAACATTTCTAGAAGTTCCTCAATACTAATATTGGTGCTCTTAATAGAGCAGTCCATATGGACAAGGATCAAATTAGTGATACTCAAGCAACTCTAGAAGAAGTATATCACACACGCACTAATCCTTTGTCATTTTTTGATCAATAAAGTGATCAAGTTGGACCATCCAATTTGGATATGGTCGCTATAATACATAACATGCAAAAACAACAGGTTACCCAACCTCCTAAGGAACCTGTTACTAAGCCTAAAATCATTCCCACAAAAAATAAACCTTCATTCACTACTTTATTTTGCCAAGCTGTTGATCAATATACCTCAAATCAAAAAAAACCCAAAACAAAGCCAAACAACAATTTCCAACAATCTGGGATACAACATAATACTGCTACAAATCTTCTTCATAATACCCTTCCTACCAACACTTTACATAATAGCAATATAGCATCTAATCCTTATGTCACGCCATCATACGCTCACAAATCCCATACTCATGTGCCACCGAACCAATATGGTGGATAACCTAGTAATCTTGAAGCCATGGTGAAACAACTAGTTTCCCGCATGGACCAGATAGATCCCTACCGTCCCTCATACAATTATTGAGATATGTGTAGTCAGCCTTTAGATCATATAGTTGTAGCACAACCATATCCTAAACACTTTCCTATGCCTGTCCTGCCTATATACAAAGGAACCGAAGATCCCATAGAGCATCTTCGTATGTTTAGGATAGCATGTCATGATATATCACATGATGACTTGTTATTACTAAAAATGTTCCCGAAAAGCTTAGGAGGAATGGCATTAGAGTGGTACTATCAATTACCCACTCATTCTTTGAGGAATTTTGAAGAAACATCCAAGTCTTTTGTCCATCAATTTAGTGCCTACATCGAAAGGCATGTGACCATTAAAGATTTGTACAACTTAAAACAAGACAAGGATGAATGTTTTGCCAATTTCCTAGCTCGGTGGAGACAGTTGATAGGAAAATTGCACTTTGTGTTGCCTTATAGAGAGATGTTGGATATCTTTATCAATAATTTACAAGAACAATTATCCTATGAGTTATCAACTGCTACCTTAACCACCTTCGATCAAGCTATAGACTTAGATCGAAGAGTGGAAGATGCTCTCATTAGGAGAGGTCAGCTTAAGAAGAAAGATGTTGAGAAAACATCCAGAAACCAATATAAAAATAAATAAGTTGTGGGTGATGGAGTCACTGATAGAAAAAATATTGCTAATGTCAATGTTGCGAAGACAACCGAGAAATTTATACTAAAACCTCCTGATAAACCACCTCAAGAATTTACTAGGTTAAATCAACCTCAATCAACTATTCTATCGCAATTACTCGAAAGAGGTTTGATTCAATTACAAAATATCCGAGAAACTGATCCAACTATACCCGGATACAAAGCTGATTTACACTGTGATTTCCATAGAGGACCTCGACATGCTACCAACTCTTGTAAAATATTAAAACATAAAATATAGGACTTAATTGATAATAATGAGATGGAGGTGCAAGCCTTCCAACCTAAACAAAATCCTCCTAATAATGCTCAAAAGAACATCCCCCAAAATTAGAATCAGAATGCCAATCAAACATTAGACATATTTCAACATCCTTTACCAAAGCATGGTAAAGAGGTGGCCAATAAAATTGAGCTTCATAATGTTTCCCCTCCTACCCAATACGTAGGAACCATTAGTGGACATTTACCTGCTGATGATCTGTAAATCCCTAACATAACTTTATCCATGGTTATGACCAGGACTCTACATAATATTTAGATATTTGATATTAGTGATACAGAATACGAGACTAAAAGTGATATGGAGATCACATCAAATAAATTGAATAGTTTTGAATATGAATCAGATGCTATTCAACCTATCACAAATCTTATGGTTCCAGAAGGACCATTTTCAAGAAGAACCTTAGACACGATCATGTTTATTGTACATTACCTTGCATTGTACAATATACTCTTGGGTCGCCCTTGGATCAACGCAATGTGGGTTGTTCCCTCAACTCTACATCAATGTGTCAAATTCAAATTTAAAAATCAGTTGGTTACCATTCATGGTGACCCCAAACCTTTTGATATGTGTGCTTTGGAAAAACCTGTTTGAGTTCAATTTTGCCCTGCCCTGTCATCCACACATTCTAATTCTCATTCTCTATCTAAACGTGTGAAACACACACCCATAACATCATCTACTTCTCCATCAATTACACCTTTACATATAGTTCAACCATCCTCTAAACAAACCACATTAGGACCACGTCAAGATCCTAATCCCACAACCAATGCTTCTTGTTCTACTCCTATAATTTCCATACCTATAGACTCATATATTGACACCTCTACATTGTATACATCTACCAAAGGCATATTTTACACATCAAAAGATACAGGAAATTATCCTTCTACCTCTTACGCCCTTACTGATGAGCTCTTACCTTTTATCTAAAATTCTTCTATAAAAAAAAACAAATGTTGCTATGCAATATTCCATTATTTTAAATAATTTGCCACCATATCCTCGTACCTTGGGCCTCCCACAACCTATGGGAAGTATTTACCAAGTCGGGAGTTGTGCCTTTATTTATAAGGGATATGACTGGGGAAGAATACCCAGAAACATCAAGACTCATTATGATGGATATGCTCGATGTTATTTTACTAATGAGTATATTAAAGCTATACCTATAATGCTTAAATTGGGATATAAAGGGAAAGGTTTGGGACCTTTCCAAGATGGTATGAAAGAACCTTTTGAGGTAGAACAGTGGCCTGCCCAATGTGGCGTGGGCCTATTTCCTAGTAAGGGTCAACCCTTCCCATTTGAATATGATGATCAACTCATATGTTACCAAGATTATTTGGATGAACATGATGCTTTGCGTCTAAAAAATAAGCCATTTACATGTAATATGCTATCCATAGCTTACCTTGAGATGATTGTTGAATCCGACGATGAGTTGGAGGGAGATATCTTCCATGATGTCTCCGTTGAAGAATTGTTACACAACAAATTTTATTTTGATGGCTCTATACCTAGTATAGCCCAGCTTGAGGCCACGACCCCTCAAGATGAATTATCCAAGCTAACCTTGGAAGAATTACAAGAATTGGGCGTTTCACCCGCCCCACCTAATTTTGAGAGAGACTTACACATGGAAGTAGAAAATGTCATAAAAATTAACATTGGATCAGAATTAAGTCAAGAAAAACAAGATAAATACATTGCATTCCTTAAAGAATATGAAGATGTCTTCGCTTGGACATATGAAGATATGCCAGGTTTAGACCCTTCTGTAGTCATGCATCACCTAGTAGTCCATCCGGATGCTAAACCTGTTAAACAAAAACTTAGAAAAATGCATCCTAAAATGGCCTTGGTAGTCAAAGGGGAGTTAGAAAAAATCCTTAATGTTATTTTAACCTCAGATGAATATCGTGCTGGCAGACTCAGTCAGCTATAACTCCTAGATGAGAAGCGCATCAATGCTTTGGATCATCTTCGTGCCTACCAAAACAAGCTTAAACAAGCATACCTCAAGAAAGTTCATCATCGATCCTTTGAGATCGGTGACCTTGTCTTAAAAGAAAATAAAAAAAATACTAATGCTACTAAAGACCTTAAAGGTAAATTTGAGCCCAATTGGCTTGGACCATATATTATCACTGCTAAATTTGGATCGGGAGCATACAAATTAGCTACCTTAGATGGTAAAGATCTTAAAGAACCCATGAACATTATGCATCTTAAACGCTATTATGCATAAATCTGGTTGTTTCATCATTTGTATATATTTTTTGCATATTGTTTCATTTCTAATAAAACATATAAAAAAAAAAAAATAGCAACATTATCTATCCTTTCAATTCATAAATTAAAATCAAAATCATCGAAATCTTCAAAAACATTTTCTTTTTGCACCTATCAATTCTTGAAGTATTGCACTTATATTTTCAGTTATTTTGGATAAATTAGCATTTATTTGGAATCCCTCACTTTCACACTCACATAAATAAATATCTTGATTTTATTTGGTATGATTATTAATCTCTCTTATATCGAAGCCCACAGTTGAATTAAATAAAGTTTTGAGCATAGAGAACTGATCTTGTTATTTACTTAAAACAAGTACACCTTTTCACATTAAAATGATATCATTGCAAATTCAATACAATGCTACATAGTAGAAGTGGTTTCTTGAGCGAAAAGTTTCCCATGCTATCCTATCATGCACATGGTCTAGAATCTTTGAGAATTGACAAAAGGACAAGCTCACCCCTACCCAGAGTAAAAATACCTTCCTCTACAGCCAATCCGAGCAAGTATCCCTAGTATAGGAAGAAAAAAAAAAATATTATGAGCAAAAGAAGCATTATTGTAGTATCATTTTGTACCATTTCAGCAATATTTCAGCATTATCTCAGTGTCAAGCAAAAATACAAAAGAAAAAAAAAAAGAAAGAAAAGAAAAGAAAAGAAGCAAAAGCAATAAAATAAAATAAGGGTGAATGAGCTTGAATCCCTGGAATTCTCTATTATTCGAAAAGTGTGAGGTAAGCCCCATAACAGGTGGTTTGTGCCCAACCCGCTTGGCCTTGGGTAATTCCTAGCATGGTGATATGTCTGTTACATTAGCGACCTTATTTTGTACAGACCTATGTCTACTTATGGATTAGCTAGCTCTTGATGACCCGACTTACATAGTAGTCTGGTACGGTTATATGCATATAAATCATGGTCAACGAACACTTATTTGGTTAATTCAAATTACTTGTATCAAATTATCTTGCTCAAAATTGGTAAATGAATAATGCAATTGCACACACATTTGTATTTGAGAGATTTTGTATCATTATGATAGATCAAGATCGGCAATGAACTCACATATGCACATGGGGTTCCTTATAAATCTAAATTTTGTCTTTGAGATAATTTAAAATATTTATGCAAATCTTTTGGAATGATTTCATCTGTTTTATGTTACAACAATTACATACATTTCTTTTCAAGAAAAAAAACTACTTTCAAAACATGCAATAAAATCACATTTATATTTTTCGACTTTCGCGACGATGGTATAGTTCCAAAACTTAAATTGGAATTTTATGCCTAGCGCAAGTCCTCATCTTATATTTTATGTTTATTTCAAAATCAAAAATCAACCATGCAATAAAACTATTATATCAATTTCTTCTTTGGATTTCACGATGATGGTATAAGTCTATACCTATAATTCTATGCCTAGCGCAAACCATTGTACTAATTTTATTTCCCATTCATTTAAATCATAAAAACATATGACTTAAATCATTATGTTACACAATTATGCTTTAAAAAGAATGACCACTGTTTCTATCTCATTTTATTATGTTAACATTCAATTTTGCAATGATGGTATAATTCCTAGGGAATTATTCAAAAATTTTATCACACTTAGGAATTCATGCCTAGCAAAAATCATTTTTCATGCATAATATTTTCATGGAAATCTGAAAACAAATCATCATCATCACCATTTTTCATCATCACAACACAAAGTCTTAAGACAGTCTCTTAAGCACTCTTTTACTTTTAGCAATATTTCTATACTGGGATTAGCTTGACGACCTAGCGAGCGGCGACTCCATGAAATGGTCATATAACAGTGACAATGTCCTTTGAAATTATTGTTAAAAGTCCCTTTTATTTTTTATCAAATCATACCACAAACAACCAATTTGTTCACCTTAGATTATTTCATTTAAATTTTAAAGCATGACATCAAATTATAATATTTCCAAACGACATAATTACATGAATCATCAATCAACAAATCAAAAAATTAAAGCATCATACAAACATATACACAAGTCATATCATCAAAAATATCATATATATATATCAACAAAATTATGTACATCTCAAAACTGGATTGGTATGCCACAATCTATACCCCGGCATACTCAATCCTCTCAAAATAATAATAACAATATATACAGTCTTTGTGCAGTGAGCGGCTAGCCTCGAGAACCCCTCGAGCTCTTAGCCTCATCTCCTCTCCCGCCCTGAGGTGGAGGAGGTGGCCCCATCACAGTCCATGTGGTGTCATGAGTCCCGGACGTCAATCGTGATGATGTCCTCAATGACCCCATCATGACAGGCTCTACAATATGAGCTGGTAGCAGTATCCTCTGCTCCACTGGCACCACATGGTAGTATAGCGCCTGGTAGAACATGATCTAAGTAATAGCCCATGCCAGATCTTGAGTGCTCGCCCCTATACTCCGTGTGCTAAGCCATGTAGCCTCATATCATAGTGTCTGCACCTCTGCTCGAAGGTGGGCATTCTCTGCCTAAAGAGTTGCCATCTCGCTACTCTCCCCTACCTCGACACCCTTGCCCTTATCGGGTGATGGTGGCCTCTCTCTCTGCTGAGAAGGGAGTCCCTCCTCCCTCCTCTCCTACTACTATGGCCTCTACTAAGCCTGTGGCCTCCTATGGCATCTCTCCTATGGAGACCGTTGTTGCTCTCTCCATCCGTGACCCCGCACTGCCTTAATGGCTACTTGGTGCTGCGTCTCCATCTGACGCACAACAACATGCATCAGACCCTGTGCCCTTGTCATTCAAGGAGGGAGGATGCCTGTGTACCAGGCATCGTATCCATCAGCCACCCCAGCGTCGTCCCCATCCACTGGATGAATGGGGGCATCATCTATGTCCTAACTCTAGAGTCGCTACATGTCCAAAGCCTCGCTTAGTGTAGTTTTATCTCGGATAGTCTGGGAGAACTCGTAATCCTTGAGAGAAGGGATCCCCTGTTGTAGATCGAACTACCTCAAAAATTGATCATAGCAATGGAGCTCTACCTCTCCCCGCTCCATCCTTAGCTAGCAAAATCGCCTAATGCAAGCTAGCTCCTGTCTATCCTCTCCCCACCCTGGATGCTCTCTCCATGGCCTCTAGGTGATCTGGTCTAGGATGAGGTCGTCTAGCAACCTCCGTGACATTGACAGATCTATCCACCATTGTGACCCTCTCTGGAGCCACCAATAGAAAACTCGAGGCCTCTCTCGGTCAACCCCTGTCAGTGGAAGCCCTACCGACCTCCGCACCGTGATGTGCTCCTAGCACCAAACCTATAGTAGAGATGTCAAAACTAGACATCGCCCGCCCTTGTATACGACCCCATGCAGGATCCTATACAACCGACATAGTACAAAGCTGCCCCAAGAAAATCTGTATCCATGGTCTCTCATGTCGTAGACCACATCTGAGAGGAGCCATGGTAGTCTGCACCCACTCTAGTGGCACAGTAGAAGACCACCTACTACCCCTACCAAAACTTGAGTCAACCTAGATTCCCCAGGCATCTACCGTAGTGACTCGATGTTCACTCCGCCCTTCTCTAGGGCAAAGCTCGGGTCTCCGCATAGCCTCATCATAGCCTGGCCTTGATTGGCCATAGGAGTCATCAACCGTCCCTGTATGGGGATCCTCAAGATCCTCCATACATCCTCCAAAGTGGGAGCCATCTCCCTTGTCGATAACCATAAATAAGATGAACCCGGATACCACCTCTCTGCTAGGGCTATCAGTAGCCCCATGACTATCGGTATTTATGGCATTTTTACCACATGCTATAGTCTGACCTCTTCTAGTCGACCTTAGTCTGCCTGATCAAGCACGACCATGTCATCCCTTAGACCCCTGTACTTCCATTCCTAAATTTTTAGTAATCCCCTCTGCAAAATAAACAACAAAACAATAAAAATCATTAATAAACAGTTATTAAAATCAATTAAATGCAATTAAAACAAATTTAATTTCATAAAAATGATGATATCGTCCAACATTGGACGATATCATCCTAAATTTAGTCATTTCATCCTTAGTAGGATGAAATCGTCTTCGATTTCACAATTTGGGAATCATCCCTTATTGGACGGGATCGCCCCTATATCGTCGATTTCGCCCTCAGACGAAATCGACAATCTAGGGACGATTTCGATGAAATCGGGATGATTTCATCCCGACGACATCGATGGCCCAAAAATGGCCGCGATGCCCAAAAAGCAATTAAAATTCAACTAAAAATCAAATAAATTCAATTAAAAACATGCTACACTAAGTTTAGATCCTTACCCATAGCCCATGTCGGACCTCCGTCGATCTGTGCACCGTCTCAACCATTTTTTTTTTGTTTGCAGAGCTCTAAAAACCAGAGAAAATGAACAGTAAAAATGAATTAGGGTTTTACCCTATTTTTCTTAATTTTATTCAAAAACAATTAACAACATTTTAAATTTTTTGCTTTTTCGTGCTTTTACCTCAAATGTTCGATTTGGGTAAAAACACGGAGGGGGCACCATAGTAAGCAGTCGTACGATTCAACCTAGAATTGTCTAAAAATTGGAATAAATTTTTGCTTTCTTGTAAAGCAAGAAGAACTCGTCTTTAACGCATTTTCTTCAAAAAATTCGCTAAAGAGGGGGCAAAATGTAGCACCCTAAAATTGGTGCATTAAACCTTAGTAAAAGGATTAAAATTTTAATTTTAACCCCGAAACCGCTTGAAATTGCCCGTTCAACCACCTGCCTCATTTATGTGCCATTTTTAGGATTTTTTGTGACCATTGGATGATCGACGACGATATCATTAGCAGAACGTCTGGAGCAGAACGTCCAGACAATTTTGTCCCAAAACTGATTTTCATAATTAGCTTCTTTTTCAACAAATTATCTAACTTGGGCAAAAAGTGTGTCTATGCAGTTAGAGACTCCCCCGTTGGAGATCTCCCAGATTGGGATGATCTCCAACCTCCTAACCTCTCCCTAAATCCTATTTAAACTTAGGATTTTCCCTAACTTTCCCCCTGGCTGATTTTTCTCTGCAACCTTAGATTTTCGTGCATTAGGACACCTTCGCATCATTGTTTGCATTAATAACTTTCAAGTTTTCTTGCAAGAATTCTATTATTTTTCAGCTAGAGCAAGCTCGGATTGTCGCAGATGATCCTGTACGATTTTGGACGATCCTATCGACATCCGAGATGATTTCGTACGATTGCAAGTGATTTCGACTACAGTCAATATTGGGGGCAATCAGTGCCCTGGGTTTGCATTTTTTGTGCTTTATTTCTTATTTTGTTTTGCATTTATTTGGTTTATCCCTATTCTGCATCCTGGAGTTCACCTCATCTAGCTTAAATACATGATAAAGTTAAAATAAATGGTTAAAATAATGCATTTTCTTTAATCTGTTATCTGAAGTTGTCATTCTAGCATTTATACTATCATTTCCATCATTTCCCCTTTCTTTTGCAATTGCATTTTTGGTTTTTGGTGTCTATTTCTATGATTGTAGGTTTCTGACGAATTCGTCTGATGAATTCGTCAGGTCGACGATGATCCTATCTGATCTCAGATGATCTACTATGATCTGGGATGATTATGTGTGATTTCAGATGATTCTGTCAGATTCAAGATGATCTGGACTTCTACAAGTTTTAGAATCTTCATCAGACATCCGAAATCAGGTATGTTGTTTCTCATTTAGCATATTTTCTATGTTTTACACCCATTCATGCTTTCTGTATTCATATAAATCAGCATTTGCATATAGAATAACTTAGATTCATTTGGCCAAACCTAGGAATTTGAATGATTGAGTATAAAAATGAACACATCAAACCCATCCTCAACCTAGGCATGGAAACTGCCACTCAAAGTTTCCTGGTGAACCCCACCATCCATTGAAAATTCATCCTGATACCCCTCCCTCGAGAGTCTCAACCTTCAAAGGGCCTCTTAGTCTAAGGTATTTTTCCATCCTTCTCGCATCCCCCTTCTGGGCACGGATCCTTTAGCCTGAAGGTAAGGGCACAAAAAATTTGGATTGATACACCACCAGTGAGGAAGATCAATCACCATATAGATTTGGTACCAGGATCTAGTTTAACCAATAAGGCAACCCATAGAATGACTCCTGTAGAAAGTGAGGAGCTAAACAGACAAGTCCAAGAGTTGCTAAAAAAGGGACTAATTTGGGAGAGCCTGATTCCATGTGCAGTACCTGCAGTACTAGCACCAAAGAAAAATAAAGAGTGGAGAATGTGTATAGACTCCCGAGCTATTAACAAGATCACCATAAAATATAGGTTCCCATTGCCAAGGATGGATGACATTATGGACTATTTGAGTGGAGCCAAGTACTTCACAAATATTGACTTGAAGAGTGGGTACCATAAAATTCATGTCAGAGAAGGGATGAGTGGAAGACAACCTTCAAGACTAGAGAGGGTTTGTATGAGTGGTTGGTCATGCCATTTGGGCTAGCCAATGCACCAAGCACATTCATACAACTGATGAATGAAGTATTGAAGGATTTTTTAGGAAAATTTGTCGTTGTCTATTTGGATGACATTTTAATATTTAGCAATATCCTAGAAGAGCATCTGATGCATATCAGAAGAGTTTTGAGAAGTTGGAGGAGCAATTGCTGATTAATTTGAAGAAGTGCAGTTTTGTGAAGGAGTTAGTGTATTTGGGATTTGTTATCTCAGTGAAGGTCTAAAAATGGACCCAAAAAATGTGAGGGCTATCATTTAATGACCTACTCCAAGGAGCATAACTGAGGTAAAATCATTTCATCGTCTAACAAGCTTTTACAAAAAAATTATTAGAAATTTCAGCAGTATTTGTGCACCCCTAACAGAAACAATGAGAGGAGATAAGAAAGAATTTGAGTGGACCTCAGGAGCAGATAAGAGCTTTGATATGTTAAAAAATAAGGTCATAGAACAACCTATTTTAGCACTTCTAGATTTCAATAAGGTATTCCAGGTAGACTGTGATGCTAGTGGTAGTTCCATAGGAGTTGCGTTGAGTCAAGAAAGTAAACCTATTGCTTATTTTAGTGAGAAACTCAATGATGCTAGGAAGAAGTATTCTGTATATGATTAGGATTTTTATGTTATAGTTCAGGCTCTAAGGAGGTGGAGGCATTATTTTTTGGCAAAAGAGTTTGTTCTATATACTGATCATCAGGCCTTACAGTATATTAATAGCCAAGGGAAGCTAAATCAGAGGCACTTAAAGTGGGTTGAGTTTCTACGAAGTTATACCTTTGTGTTGAAGCATATGAGTGGGAAGTCAAACAGAGTTGCAGATGCCTTAATTAGGAGGCAGTGTTTGTTGATAGAAATGAAGGTGGAAGTTGTAGGGTTTGATGAACTTAAGGGTTTGTACCCTAAAGATCTAGATTTTGCAGAAGCTTGGAGGGCTTGCTTAGCACCTGTTACTTTAGACAGGACTAAGTGGTTGGATTTTCTAATCTAAGATGGGATGTTGTTCAGAGGAAATCAATTATGCATTCCAAGGAGTTCAATGAGGGATAATCTAGTCAAGGAGAAGCACAATGGAGGGTTAGCTGGACACTTTAGTCAAGATAAGACAATTGCCCTCGTTAGTGAGAACTACTATTGGCCACAGTTGTAGCAAGATGTGAATAAGTTTGTACAAAGTTGCATAGTATGCCAGATGGCCAAGGGTGTGAGACAGAACACTGGATTATATCAGCCATTACCTATACCAAATAGGCCATGGGAGGACATCAGCATGGATTTTGTTCTTGGCTTACCAAGGACATAGAGGATGAATGACTCCATATTTGTGGTGGTTGACAGGTTTTCAAAGATGGCACATTTTATTCCCTACCAAAAAACTAATTATGCAATTCATGTTGTAGGGTTTTTTTTCAAAGAGGTGGTATGCCTACATGGTCTACCAAAGAGTATTGTTTCCAACAGGGATACCAAGTTTGTTGGGTATTTTTGGAGGACCCTATGGAAGAAATTGAAGACAGACCTAAAATTTAGTTTTGTATACAACCCATATACTGACGGACAGACAAAGGTGGTGAAATTTTTTTTAAGAAATCTACTGAGGTGCTTGGTAGGAGATAAACCCAAGTGATAGGATTTGGTTTTGCCACAGGCAGAATTTGCATACAATAATTCAGTCAATAGGAGTACTAATGAATCCCCATTCCATATTGTGTATGGGAGAAGCCCAAGGAATGATTTCGAGTTGAGAAATATGGACAGAGGGGAAAATAGTAGTGTTGAGGCTGAGGACTTTGCAAAGCACCTGAAGAGCCTGCATGATGAAGTGAAGCAACATATCAACAAGATGAACACTCAGTACAAGACAAGAGCAGACCAGAAGCGATGACTTAAGGAGTTCCAAGTGGGAGATCAAGTTATGGTTAACTTGAGAAAGGAAATATTTCCTACTAAAACCTATAACAAGTTAAAAATGAAGTTTGGACCATGCAGAGTCATAGGGAAATGAGATTCAGGGAATGCCTATGAGGTAGAATTGCCAAGTGGGCTGAATATATCACCTATGTTCAACATTTCATATTTGGTAGAATATCATGAAGGTGACAATAATGGCGGACCAGTCACAGAATTATGGAGTATTTCCACATCTACTATAGAGATAGAAGAGATAGAAGAGGTCCTAGATACCCTTGTAGGAAAAAACACAAGAAATAGGCAGTATGCAAAATATCTGGTTAAGTGGAAGGGCAGGCCTATTGAAGATTCATCTTGGTTGTCGAAGGCTGAGGTTGAACGCCTTGGTTTTATTCCAACAAAAAAGAAGTGAAGGTCACTTATCAATTTACCCTGGGTGTCTAATGCAAGAGCATCCAATGGTGTAAAAGTGATCTTGCATCACCCAAAAAAGATTGTAATTGTTTAATTTTGTAAAACTAGTAAAAACTAGTAAAACTAGTTTTTCTTGCAAGAGATTTTTAAAGGTATTAGAGGTCCAATTTGAGGATTTTTGGCTAGAAAAAAGCCTTGGCACGAAAATCCAATGTTTGTCCCGCTTAGCTCATTTCATTTCATTTTCAAAAATATGATGTAATAGTCAATCGGGTCAACGAGCGCGAAGTTATGACCTCCGCAAGTTGCCCCAAATTTCAAATTTGAAATTTCAAGTTTTAGGTGGGAAAAAGGGGAAAATAAGGCATAAGTAGGAATTTTCGAAATTGTAAAAGGGCTCTTCTTTTGGGATCCTCATTTTTAGCATGAAAGTAATGGAAAGCTTTGGCTCCTTTTAGCCTTTCTGGTTTTTTATGGATTGTATGTGTTTTTTTTATGCAAATCTGCTTCACTCAAACAATTTTAAACCTTAAGCCCATGCTAGCAAGGTATAATATTGCCTCAACTACCATCAAGTTTTCCTTTTGCACTGAGCTCCCTTCAACTCTCTTCCATTTTCTTCTTCCAAGCTTTAGCTAACATGCATCCTCCTCATTTGCTAACCCCTTGTACTAAGCATATAGAGAACATATGAAGTGTAATAAAAAAGTGCTCAAAGCGAAAGTTCCATCATCTATTTTCATGCAACTAGCCGCCCACTACTCAAAATTCTAACCCGCATTCTCATGTTCTCAAGATTCAACATTTCAAAGAAAAGCATGACTTTTAAAAAAATATTTACTTTAATAATTATTAGCTCCTTAATAATATAAACTTGATATTTCTGACATTAGAACTCTAAATAATTATTATAAATTAAGATTAATTAATCTAGTCTTTTTATTTTATTTGAAGCTTCAAAATATAAGCAATTAATCTAATAATTCATCCAAAATATTATTACCTTTTAATGTTAATTACTAACAATAAGGTAATTAGATTAATTACTTACCAATTAATACCAGACGTTAATATTAATTATTAACTTTGATATTAATATTTCAAGTATTAATATTACTAACCTTATTAATACTTTATTGGATCAATCAACTAAATCTATGCTTCCAAAACTCAAGCAATACAATGAATTTTCAAATCAATAATACACCATGTTGTTTTATCCTTAAGTAGATGGTTTTTTAAGATAACTAAAATGTTATCCGCTACCTATCAAGGATGACTCTTTTTCCAAAAGCAATCTCATGGCCCAATTGTGTATTCAAACAACAAGCATATATGAAATGCATCTATATGAAGGTTATTCTTTTACCCTTGAGCTTTCTATGAACAAGTCATCCATCATTTTCCAAAATTTCTCTCAACTCTAGTGGTTGTCCCATACCAATCCACTAGTGAGAGTACCTAGTATTGCAACCACAAATTCATCAACAATACCATTTTCCAAGTATTCAAACCATAAAGTGTTAGCTTTTGATGCTTAATACTTAAATAAAAATAACCACAAGATCTAAAATAAAGTTGTAATAAATATAAGTCAATGGCAATATTCTAAATATATAAAACTCATAAATAAATTATACAATAACTCATAAAACTTCCATTAACAAATTCTCACAAAAATAGTATCTTGATAGAATAAATATCTCCAATACACCATACTTCCACACACTCTCACTCTACATTGTGTCACACACACACACACACACATATATATAATGGAATGTGACTCTTCATATGGAGTACTCTTGGCCTTCACTCTTATTGAGACTCTTCACTTTCCTACTCTATGGACTTATGTACACATGGACGATTATGCACATTTGCATTAGTAAATACTTTGCACACTTTAATAATACTTGTCCATTTATTACATTGCATAAAGTAAATACTCACACTCTAATCTAGGACACTCTCCTAATCTAAATATGTACCCAAGGTGGTACATTAGCATGTTCAAAATAATGTAATAAATGCTTACACCCCATGTATTACATTATTTGGTTATTGAAGACTTTAGTCTTAAATATGGATCTTCATGTTTCATAAGTCCTTCAACTTTATCGGGTTCGTATTCTTCTTATTTAATCTATAGACGACCAAGTATTCCATAGTATTGGTGTCCTCTCATATTTCTCATTTCGAATATTTGATTTGCTTGTTGATTTTTATGATAAATAGGTTTTTCAATTCTTGCAATTTGTTCCTTAGAAAATCCATTAGTATTGTTTTGAACTACAAATATATCTTGTGAAATTCCAATTGAGTCTAGAGGATATATATCATTGTAAATTGATCTCGTAGCTTCTATCTCATTTTGATTTATAATGAGATATTTATTGACTCCATTTATATATCTAAATTCAATAATCCTTTTGCTCTGAACCAATTTGGCTAGTGAAATAAGATTTAATTTTAATCCAAGAACATACATTACATAATTTAACAAAATATTTGGAAAATATGTACTAGGTGTTACACACCCATATCCATGCTTAATATAGGTTTTTCCATTTGCAATTTTCAACCCAAGATTATTTGTGACTTCAAGGTAATCAAACCATTGTAAATTTCTTGTCATGTGATGACTTGCACCAGAATCAATAAACCAAAGGTCTTTACCATTTTGGCTTGTAGAATTATTTGTGCTTGAAGTAATTTTACATTTTTTATATGAAATATTGTATGGACTTTGATCTTGTATCCTTTCATAATGTACTTTGTGATGATCTATTCCTCTTCCTAGCTTATCCATTACTATCTTCTATAAATAGTCTTATTGTTGTATTTCTTATATCTCGCTTGTGTTTGTATGAATAAATTAAAGATAATTTTTCAAATATATAAACCTTTGAGTTTGACTACCTTATGTCTCCCTAGTTTTGAATATATTATCCCACCTTGATAAAACATTTTTTAACTTCTAAATTTAAGTTGAATTTGAGTATATGATCAAATACTAACTTTCAATTCTTCAAATATTGTAGTATACTTTGTATTTCCTAATGTTTGGATAGTTATCGAAAAATAGTTTTTGACAAAGGTATCAATTATTCAAATCTCTAGGTTGAATTCCTTTTATATCCTAAATTTCAAAAATATAATTTCTCAATTCTAAATTTCACAAACCTATGTTGGTTTTGAATTCCTTATAACTCCCCAATTAGAAATTTAGAAAACAAAGGTATTTGCAAATTTAATATTCCTATTTTTATGTAGAAATCCTTATTCCTCCAAGTTAAACTATTTGCAAATATTTCTATGCAACTTGAATTTCAAAATAGAATAAAGTAATTTCAAAACCTTTCAAATTAAATACTTCTTACTTCAACAATATTCCAAATTATTCAATAGAACTTCTAAGGTTATAATTCATCAATTCATTAGCTTATTTCTCCATTCATTCAATTAATCTCAAGTATCATATATTAATTAAACTTAAACTTATTAATATTATTCCTTATACCTCCTTAATATTTGCAAAGGGTTAAATCAGTTCAAATATTCTATACCTCCTTGTATATGGCATGCTAAATTTGGGTCTTCAAATCTTTGACCTCCTTTTGTGTATTCAATGGCCTCTCTATCCTCTAATATTGGGTCTTCAAGTCTTTGACCTCCTTCTACGTATTCATTGATATCTATATTCACCAATATTAGGTCTTCAAGTATTTGACCTCCTTCTATGTATTTTTTGGTCTCTTTGTCCTTCAATATTCCCCCTTTATTACACACTCCATGTTCTTCAAGAACTTTAAAATCTATCACACTAAGCTTGGATCTCATGCATTAATGATGCGTAGGAAATATTTCCTTCTCCCATGAAGGTGGTTGGCATTCCTTCTATGATGTGACATGTGGAAAACAATCTCTTCACTTCCTCATAATATTATTACCAAGTGGTGCTCAACATTTGAACATTACAATTTTTATTATTTTTTTGCCTTAATGCTATGTATGACCCTTGCAACTTTTAGCACTTGATTTTCCATCTATGATGATGTTGTTTTAGATCATCTCCAATAACTATTCAACCAACACTCTTCCTTGACACTCTCTTCAATGAAAGTGTTTTCTCTCATTTGTGGTGGTTATAAACATAAATCTCTTCACTATTACATGCTCAAACAATTCGACCTCCTTTCATGCTTCTTTCAATGTATCTTCTAAATCCTAATGATGTCTCATCGACTATTGCCACTCAAACTTACGTAAATGGTGATTCAACTTCTTCTATCAATGCTAATGCTTCCTCCTCTTTACTTGGTGGCTCTATATTTCAAGCTTGGTGGCTATTATACCTTGCATGATGGCTCTTATCCCTTGCATGGTGGCTCTTCTCCTTTGCATAGTGGCTCTTCTCCCTTGCATGGTGGATCTTCTCCTTTACATGGTGGCTCTTCCTAAGTAACTCTTGTATGCTTACCCCCCTGTGCTATGACTATTCATATCCATTCTAACAAAACCTTGGTGTATCTTCTATGGTGCTCAAACTTCACTTTTTTATGGCCCTTCCTCATTTTACAAGCTTTCTATCCATCGATGATGTTTTAGATTTCTTTTTATATTACCTTCAATGCTTGTTTGCTTCTCTCTAGACTACCCTTTTTCTTGCTTTGTAACCTTATTGTTTGGTCATTCTTTCACCATGCTTATACTCCTTTATTTTGTTATTTATATAACATAGCGGTGGAGTATTCCCGGTGGGGAGGTATCTTCCGATGGTCAGAATAATCCCTAGGATGAGCTTGATCTTAAGTACCAAATCGAACAATCTTCCAAGTACCCGAACTACCCTCGTACGGACTGTCAATCTCTTGTACGACCTTCCACACATACACTGTACGATCTGAGATCGTACAGTGGCCAAGATGGTATGATATTGCACTCAAAAAAACTGATGGATGCTATTTTGGAGGCTGTCGTACACAGTTTTGTAATCGTTCAAGCCGATTACCAAAACTGCCAAATCGGGTAAGTTTCTATCAATCACCTGTTTTACCAAATCGGGTAAGGATTCTGTGTACGATTTGTACGATGTACGATCTGTACGATCCAAAGGTACAAAAAGATAGTATTTGCAATGCTCTTCTACTCCAATCTCTCTCCGAAAGGTTTTGTAAGGTTTTAACAGTCCAAACAAGATGATTCCACACACAAGCAAAGCATCCAATCCGGGATTATAAGTGATTCCGTTCAAGCAATTACACCCAAAAATCATACAGTCTACTTCAATACATCCTTGAAAATGTCCTCATGCTCCTAGATCATTCTCCATGATTCCCACCAGTAGCAATCTGCTCACAACCTGCAATGAAGCCTAAAACTAACATATGACAATAAGGAAGAAACTCAATCACACAATAATCATCCACAATGCATCAACCATACACACAGGATCATACACTGTCATCCACAATGTCTGTTATTTATTATTAATGGTGATCAACTCAGTACAATGTGGAAACTCTATCCATACTATAGCAATAACTCAGAAATATGGCTAACTCTCTATCCTAGCAACTATGAACCAGTAAACTAGTAGCCAGACTCATAAATTCGAAAATGGGGCCTTATATAACGTTGCCCAGGCCGTTCCAAAGTGGTTCCTGAGACAATCCATTATTCACAACTACCCAATTACAACTGAATACATTATTTTGGCCTTTTCCTAAGTTTACACCTTAGGTTAGCAAATCCATGCGACATTTCATCCCGAAATTGCATTTCCTTTACATTTCAGTGAATTTCGGTGTGCCCTGTATGATTTGCCACTGCTCTGTATGGTTTGCCACTTCAGTTGTATGGTCTTATGTATGATTTTCTCCCTACTATACGGTTTCACAAAACTAGAGCAAATCATCTCCAAAATAGTCAAAACTTTAGCAAATCACTTCTTCTTTCTCTGGGAGGTGGATTTGCTGCCTACATCTGCCCTCCCCTTTATTTGAGTCGACATCCTCGATGACTCATTCTGCTTCTTCTGTAATGTTTCCAGTCGAGCTACCTCAGCCTCCAAGTCCTTGACTTGGGTCTTGTACATTTCTCTCTCATTTTTTAGCTTGGCTGCGTAGCTCCCCATCTCGACGGCTTTGGCTCCGTGAAGGTTAGCCTTTTCCTCGATGGCTTTCATGAAGTCCATCATCTATTTCTCTCGGTCGGAGGCACTCTTTGACAACTTATCTTTCCAATGAGCCTCTACTCTAGCAGCCGCTTGAAGCTCTTCATTCTTCTCATCAATCATCTTCAAGTGATGCTCGATGTCAGCTTCGAGAGCTCGTATCTGGTCTTCCTTGGTCCTTATTTGAGCCTGCTTGTCCAAGACCATCTCATTGAGCTTCTTGTCATCCATCATCAATTCCTCTATCTTCTTGGCCTGCATAGCTATTTGCTTATCTTTCTCGGCCAACTGAGCTGACATCTGCTCATCCTTTGCTTTGAGTTGTGCCTCCAACTCCTTGATCCTGTCTTCTATCGTCTGAGCGATCTGTCACTTCTCTTCCTCAAGCATTGTAATCTTGGCTTCAGACTCTATTCTAAAACCTGATAGATCCTCCTCCAACTTCCTTATCTTTTCTTCTACCATTGCCCTACTTTTCTATAGTTCTTCCTCCATTACGACCAATTCCTTTTGAGTGGTTGCAGTCTCCTCTACTTGCGCCTCCTTGAGTCGATGGATTTCTATCAACCCAATGCTCAACCACTCTATCCAATGAGTCAGGAAGTTCAACTTCCATAGGGTAATGGACACACCTATGGCAACCCATCTATACTCCACATCTACCATATTGGTTGGGCAGGTTGGATGACTCACTCTATCCAGGTAAATCCTCGGGTCCCTCCTATAGTTTGTGATCATCCCTTCTAGCAAGTCTTCTCTTCCCAACATCATTGTTACCTCTTCCCTGGGTAACCTCCATGGATGTTGTGCATGGATCTCTTCTGTCTTCTTTATCCGCTCCGCACTAATCACCCATTCCGTTATACGCTCCAACTCGAGAGACACTTGTTGTTCCCATAGTGCCAATTCTCCTACATGGCCAATACAAAATGTCATTCTTGCACTATTCATCACATGGCCTAATTGACTGAAGAAGTGCTCCACCTTATCCTCTACACCTCGTGCCTCCTCTTCCATCGTAATTCTTTTGAACCGCGGTATCTCCAAGAGATAACTGGATTGCATTCCCCGTCGTTCTTCCTCTGAAGGAGTCCTCAGTTTGTCTTCTTCTCTAAGGTGGCTAGAGCTTCCTCCAAGCTCTCTAAGTGCTCTCTCGGTATCAATATTTTCTCGAGGTGGAGACTATTTCTCTTGTTCCTCCTCCCCCTCGTTATCTACAATGTTTATGATCTCTTCTTGAGATCATTGCTCATCCTATCCCTGAGCCTTCTCTACTCTAGATGAGCCTCCCTGTGGCTCCTCCGTATTGTCTCGGCCTTCCTCCTTGCCCTCCACTTGTTGCTCTTCTACCACTCTTTCCTCCTACAGCTTTTGTGCATCCTCCATTGTGACCTTCGGGGCAACAAGTGCTTCACTTTCTTGTGGCACTTCCTTCTCCGAGACTTCATGTCTGCTAGAGCCTCCTGATACAAATCTGTATCGCGTCTTCTTCTTCGGCTCTACTACTACTTCCTCTTGGGTAGTGGCCACTCCATCGTGCCCTACCTCAAATCCTCTAAAGAAGTCAGAGGCATCCATCTTCTCATATTGAGAGAAAATTTTTGGCGAGCATACTATTTTCTCTGCCTCTACCCAATACACTTCATCCAGCTCCGTCACTTCTAAATCTGACTCTTCCATTCTCCGTACTTTGAGAGCTAGTTTTCCTACCATCCTCTCTCTCTGCCTTCTCATCCTGATTTGAATCGGACTACTCTCCCTTTCTTTCTCGAGAGGCTGCTCCTGCTGCCTTCTAGCAGGTACTTGTTGTTCCAATTCTGGCTCCAACCATCTTGGGCATTTCCTTTGATGATGTACATCGACATCCTTCTCTGGAGAAGTATCTTCTTGAGCTTCACTCTTGTGTCACTCACTCCTTGTCCATGGTTTCTCCAGAGTCACCTTACCTATGGGTACAACTTTTACCCATCTCAATATTGTTGGTTGATCTGGCCTAATTTCTCTAGGCGATGTCAACCCTAGGAACTGCATTCCCACTTTCGTAACTACATTCAGAAGCAATCCTATAGCCTGAAAGGCCATCCCAAAGTTCTTTGGTCTCTTCATCAATGCTTCATGCATTCTTCGCTCTAGATAGGTACCCCAATCATACGGGATCCCCTGGGTAATACCTTCTATGTACTGTGCCATCCACATTGGCATCTCTGTCTTGTCAGGCTCCTTTGGCTTTCGATGATTCCAAAGGTCTACTACAACTGGCATCTCTTCATTATGTAGCTTACACCACCATGTGGCCTTAAACATGCTCAATATGAATAACATCATCAACATGATGGGTAACACCCATCTCCACCTATGATGGGGGTCAAGGGGGTGGGAACCCCCTTGTAGGGTCAAGGGACAACGTCCCTTGCAGGGTCGAGGGATAGCATCCCTCACGTGCTCCCTCATGGGTTTGGGGTGGAGCCCCGAAACCTCAATAGAAAAATTGCTAAGACCTTCACTGTCAAAGTCAAATTTTTCCCTTCATGAGCACTTTGGGTTTCTTTACTCAACCTCCTTAAACAACTCAACATTGACTCCCTTTTACCCTGTCTTAACCACTGATGGAACACTTTGTATGGTTCTACTCTGTATGATTTCATCTTGTATGATTTCCTATTGCACAATCTCACATTGTACAACTTGACTTGAAATCGTACAATCTCTGCCAACCGTACGATCTCACCCAACCACCGTACAGTTCCCTCTTGTAAAATCGTACAATCCCATTCTTCCTTAGGGAATTTTGAGTGTATGATGGGTTGTTCTATTTGGGAAACATCTTCCATAACAACATCTTCCATCAAAACATCCTCCATGTCAACATCTTCCATGTCAACATCTTCCATGACAACATCTTCCATGTCAACATCTTCCATGTCATACCATATTCTGCATCTTTTATTACTGTGAGGAGTGTCACAAACTACATCACTAGTGACAACCTTCCTCTTTACACCATTTTCCCTCCAAATGGTTATGCAAGTTCCTACATGCCATGTGGGGTCTTCCTTACCCTCACCTAAAAATGGTGGACATCTTTGCTTGGCTGCTCTATTAGCCATCTTGGGAGAGTCGTCACTCTCACTCGAGGTCTCCCATGGAATCTCGATCGAATTCCTCCTCGGAGGTGTCTTACTTCCATTGTCATCAAAAGAATCAATTTGAGGTATCTTATTCTGTCTCATCACTCGATGACCAAATTCTCGTGCGTCCTCACTCTACGACCTTCTTCGCTGATGTGATGGAGATTGTCTTGGTCTATCTTCCTGAGTCCCCATGTCCTGTTGCCTTGGTGACTGACTCCCATCCTCTGCACCCTCTCGCAACCCCATTGCCACTTCCTCAGGCCTTACCATCCACTCTCCATCATCGTGCACTTTCTCTTTGTCACCCGTCTCCTCTATGATCGATGGGTTTTCCTCCTCGTCTTCTATCTCAATCAACAACGTCTCAAAGTCTCCTTCTTTGGATGTCCAAACTTGCTCTATCTCTGGTTCATGCGTACTCTGATCTGAGTTACTCATGTTTCCTCTTTGATAAATCCTTATGCTCCTTCTTACTAGAATGTTCTCTCATGGTTCTCTTCTCCCATGACTTCGTGTACTGGTGTCTGTCATAAGAAATCACCTCCAATTGTTTCATCAAATTTGACCCATTTTAACAAAAATGCCAAATTCGATAAGGCAATGATGCCAAATGTAACATAGTGATGGAGTATTCTTGATGGGGAGGTATCTTCCGATGGTCAGAATAATCCCTAGGATGAGCTTGATCTTAAGTACCAAATCGAACAATCTTCCAAGTACCCGAACTACCCTCGTACGGACTGTCAATCTCTTGTACGACCTTCCACACATACACTGTATGATCTGAGATCATACAATGGCCAATATGGTATGATATTGCACTCAAAAAAACTGATGGATGCTATTTTGGAGGCTGTCGTACATAGTTTTGTAATCGTTCAAGCCGATTACCAAAACTGCCAAATCGGGTAAGTTTCTATCAATCGCCTGTTTTACCAAATTAAGTAAGGATTCTGTGTACGATTTGTACGATGTACGATCTGTACGATCCAAAGGTACAACAAGATAGTATTTGCAATGCTCTTCTGCTCCAATCTCTCTCCGAAAGGTTTTGTAAGGTTTTAACAGTCCAAACAAGATGATTCCACACACAAGCAAAGCATCCAATCCGGGATTATAAGTGATTCCGTTCAAGCAATTACACCCAAAAATCGTACAGTCTACTTCAATACATCCTTGAAAACGTCCTCATGCTCCTAGATCATTCTCCATGATTCCCACCAGTAGCAATCTGCTCACAACCTGCAATGAAGCCTAAAACTAACATATGACAGTAAGGAAGAAACTCAATCACACAATAATCATCCACAATGCATCAACCATACACACAGGATCGTACACTGTCATCCACAATGTCTGTTCTTTATTATTAATGGTGATCAACTCAGTACAATGTGGAAACTCTATCCATACTATAGCAATAACTCAAAAATATGGCTAACTCTCTATCCTAGCAACTATGAACCAGTAAACTAGTAGCCAGACTCATAAATTCAAAAATGGGGCCTTATATAACGTTGCCCAGGCCATTCCAAAGTGGTTCCTGAGACAATCCATTATTCACAACTGCCCAATTACAACTGAATACATTATTTTGGCCTTTTCCTAAGTTTACACCTTAGGTTAGCAAATCCATGCGACATTTCATCCCGAAATTGCATTTCCTTTACATTTCAGTGAATTTCGGTGCGCCCTGTATGATTTGCCACTGCTCTGTATGGTTTGCCACTTCAGTTGTATGGTCTTATGTATGATTTGCTCCCTACTATACGGTTTCACAAAACTGGAGCAAATCATCTCCAAAATAGTCAAAACTTTAGCAAATCACTTCTTCTTTCTCTAGGAGGTGGATTTGTTGCCTACACTTTCTATCTCTTCATTTTGCTACAAATTATAAGGTGGTGAAGATGCTTGATTTCAACTCTTATTCACTACCTTCAATGTTACAATATAGAGCTTCCAAATCTTGCTATAAATAAAATCTTTAATGCTTAAACAAAATACTTTTTAGAATATTAATTTGTAGTCCTCTTTTAATATTCTTACTTGATTGCTTCTTTGTTGTCCAAACTTAATGCCCACAAACTCCAAAAATTGTAACTTTACTCCTCCAAATGCTGCTCAAAATCTATCCTTTTCTTCTTCAAAGTATGTTTTCTAAAACTTGATAATTTGTAGTTTTACTCCACAAAATGCTACCAAAAACTATCTTCTTCTTCTTCTTCTTCTTCCAATAATGTCATTAGGAATTCTGCCATTTATCTTATCAAATACTACCCAAATTCTCTAAAACTCACAGATGATTTCCTTCTCAAAATGATGTCCAAATTGAGCTCCTATATCCTTCAAAATATTTTTTCTGGAACTCTATAATTTGTAACTCTCAATGCTTCCCAAAATGCTATCTCCTTGCTATCCAATTTTTGGTAAGTTAATAAACTTTCATTAAAAAAATAAGGCATTTGAAAGGCACCCCAACGCATTGTACAGCAAAGGAAAAAAAGGACAGAAACTAAGGAAAGTATAGAAAATACAAAAGAGGATGCAAGAGAGGATCAAAATGCATATGCAAAGGAACAACAAAGAGGAAACCAAAACTGACCCACAGGAATGGTCAAAATACAAAAATGAATTAGAGAATAGCAAGCTGAGAAACAAAAAAAATTGGAACTTTAGTTTGGTGCATCATTCTGCATAGGTGAGGCAGCTATTATCTCCAGATCAGCATCCTTGGCAGCATCCTTGGAAATATCCTTAGGGATATCCTTAGAGAATTCCTTTGCAATCTCGACCACATCATCATCCTTAACATCGAAAACTACCATGATAGTAGATATGGAAGGGACCTCTTCATAATTGTCATAGAAAAAGAGTAGGATGAGAGCATTACGTTGTTCCTCGAGTTGAGCAATTCCTTTTCCAAGTGCCACATAGAAGGTTTCTAAATGGTCAATGGTGGTAGAGGTGGACTAGATAATAAGCTTATAAAGGTAACTTCTCCACCACATCAAGATAATCAGAATTAGATTTGTGTTCTTTCTTGATGGTTTTAGGGGTGGGAGTATCCTTAAACTTAAGCCTCTGAGAACATCTAACAGGAGTTTTCTTAAGTTTGACCTTATTTTTGACAATTGAAAAAGACTAGGGTTTATCAGTTTTTCTTTTCCTTTTGGATCTTTTGGCTTTAGGGCTAGGTGTAGAAGAGGAATTTTCTTCAGAAGATTTAGGGTAAGGAAGGTTTCCTTTAGGGAATTTCTGGAGTAAATAACCATAAAGGATTTTGAAAATGCCCTTATGGGAAGGCCATACTTATTTCTTACCATGGATAGATATGATAGCATAGTCAATAGACCAATACAAAGCAGTAAGAATGTTTAACATTTTAGCATCTCTTAAATGATTAATTAAAGACATATGGAAACTACATAACTAGGATTCAGGGTCTGAAGAACACAAGCTTATACTGAGAGGGGGGGTGAACAGTATAAGACCACTTTTTACTTTTCTTTCCCAAATAGTATTAATCAATATAATCAATGGCAATAACCAATGCAATGCATAAATTATCACACATAATAGAGACACCAATTTTAATGTGGTTCATCCAATGTGGGCTACCTCCATAGAGAAAATATTTCTTTTAAATATTTCTCAAATAATCTCATGGGAATCCTTCCTAATTACAATGTTTATGGACCTCTGTCCAAAGGATATGTTGATCCCCTAAATCTCAAGTTCATGGATCTCTTACATAGGATAACTCTTTCCCCTTCTTGCTCTGGCTAGTGATCTTCTAGAAGACTCTATCTCTCTATTGCACTGACTGGTGAATCTCTCTCCACTTTAAGACTCCTCACTCAGATCTATATTCAATTATCCTGGCTACTAGATCTCTATCCACTGAGACTCTATCCTTTGTACTCTGTTACCTCCAAATATTTATCTCAATAGGTTCACTCAGAACCTTCTCAAATCTTCTCAACAAGCTCACTCAGAACTTGTCCAAATATACTCAACAGGTCCACACAGAACTTGCTCAAATATTCTCAACAGGTCCACATAGAACCTATCCAAATCTGCTCAACAAGTCCACACATAACTGGTCCAAATCTGCTCAACAAGTCCTCTTTAGGACTTGGTCAAATCTTCTCAATAAGTTCTCTCTAGGACTTGTACAAATCGGCTCAATAATTCCTCTCTAGAACTTACTCAAATCTGCTCAATAAGTCCTCTCTAGGAATTTCTCAAATCTACATAGCAAGCTTCCACAAAAGCTTACTCAAAATCAGTCCACAAGCCTTCTCAAAGACTTGTCTCAAATATTCTTAACAAGCTCCCAAAAATGTGTGCTCCCCTTCATGCTTCACAAAAACTAGTGCCGACGGGATTTGAACTTCGGATCTCCTAGCGCTAAAAAACTTTGACTGCCTCCCTCTTGCTACTAAGCTGCAAGCACCTACATGGCATAGAAGGGTCCTTCCTTCCTTATTCAATTCACTCTTTTTTGCACGTTTTTTATTGTGCTCAAATTCCTTTTCACTCTCTTCGAACGAAATGCCCGATCACTTGATTTTCTTGCCAAATGAACTTTGGCAATATTATTTATACACATTGCCTTTGATTCTCATACATCGGCCCTCCAATCGAATTTGATGATGTCGAAGGAATTTCCAAATTGGAAATTTTAATTTTAAAATATTAAAATTTAAACTTAGACTTCAAAGTTGAATAACTTTGTCATCGGAGCTCATTTTTCAATGAAAAAAATGCTAACTTGGGTTTCATGAAAAACCCATATCAAATATACCATTCGTGGTTTTGAATAAAACATTTTATTTTTCTTGCCTTGGTTTTGATGAAAACCATTTATTTTGCCTTGGTTTTAATAAGAACCTTTCCTTATACTTTTGCACTGATGAAGCTTTTTCCTAGATGAATTGGGCAACTTTATTTCTTGTCGAATTCCTTAATAAGAGTGATAACTCTATCAGGTGACATCAATGACAACTTTGACTTAGAGGACTCAAAATGTCCAACAATATTCCCCTTTTTCATTGATGGTAACTCATATCCTTTTACTGAAACCTGACCTTCTTTTATGCTCCCCCTGGGAATTTGCTCCCCTCAAATCGATGCTCTCTCAAATATCAAATCTCTCTCCCAATACACAAATATCTCCCCAATACAAAAATCTCTCCCCCTTTGACATCAATGGAAAAGGGTCACCTTTGGGGCTTGGGGCTAAGAATGAGCCTCTTAGCTTAACCCCTCCCCCACCTCCACATGAGGTGGTTAATTCTGGGGTGGGAGTATTTCTACTCCTCGAAATAATTGTTCTTTACCTTTATATTTTTCTCTTATTTTCTGAATTTTATGAATCCTCTTTCCCAAGTCATCATCTCTGTTCCTATAATCACTTTTGTTCCTATTCCCATTCCTATTCTTGTTCTCATCCATGTTCCTGTTCCTGTTCCTATTCCTGTTCCTATTCCTGTTCTCATCCATGTTCCTATTCATGTTCCTATTTTCATCCATGTTCATGTTCATGTTCCTATTCCTGTTCATGCCCATGTTCGTGTTCCTGTTCATATTTCTATTCCTGTTCATATTATTGCTCCTATTCATACTTGTTTTTGCAAATGTATTAGGATTTCTCCTAGTGAAGCCATATCCTCTCCTATCATGAACCCTATAATTCATTGCCTTGTGACCAAAATCATTACATGAGTAGAAATACCCATGGAAAATTTTCCTTTCCCATATTCCTGTCTTTCATGTGTCCTACACTATGAATCCATGTGCCCAAACCTATGACATAAAAAACATCTTCCATTGAAGAAACCTTGCCTAGAACCCATTGGTCTCTTAGTCTCTTCTACATGTTTCTTGTTCCATCTGTTCCTTACTTGTGCATTGTTCCTTTCCTTGTTGAACTTTATATTGTCCAACTTATCCTTAGAATTCTCACTATCTCTTTTACTTACTTCTTTTGACTCTTCTTATTTTTTGGTGTTTGATCTTGACTCTCCTTTTTCTGCTTCCTGTTTCCCTTGTTCTTATTTAGAACTATGTCCTGTTATGGGGACTGATGACCTTTGTGCATTGATAGTCCTTTCCAAGGTCTTTGAATTTTCCTCAAACTTGTGTAGATTTTCTTGAGAACCTTTTACTTCCAACCTTAGTGAAACTATCTCATGCTCTAATATTTCACACTCTAGATCTTTTGTTTTTAATTTTTTGGCCATACCTTCTTCATTTTTTCTTGTCTCTTCAACTTTGATTTTGAAGTTAGTGAGTTCCTGTAGAAACCTTGTTTTTTCTTTCTCATTTTCTTGAGCTTGATCCCTTAATCCTGATTTCTCCCTTTTTAGTTCTTCAAGAGTAATCATAAGCCTTTCACATTCTATATCTTTTGCCTTTTACTGTTTAATCATACCTTCTTCAACTCTTCTTGCTTTTTCAACCTTATATCTCAAGTCAAAGATATCCTATAGAAGCTTTATCTTACATTTCTCATCTTCTTGTATTTGAGTCTTCAATTCTAAATTCTATCTTTTCAATTCAATAAGCTCCTTAAGAGTGGATTCCTATTTTTATTTTTCTGAAGCATCTTCTTTTTCTTCTATTACTAAAAGTAGAGTTTCTTCTTCATACCTATTTTTATTGTCCTTGTTATCCTTTCTTGAACCAATCTATAGGATTTAATTTTTGAGAATATCATATTCATATTCACTACTACTAAATCCATTACAATATCTTACATCATGGCCAATTTTGCCACAAACAAAACATTCTTGTGGATAATAACCTACACGGTGACCTGTGTTCCCACATCTGGAATAAAACTTTATCAGTCTGGATATTTCTCTATTACTTGATTCATCTATTGAATCTATTTCTATGTCTCCTCACAACACAACAATATTAAACTCATCTTCCTTTTCTTTCATGACCATAGGTGTTCTTTTCTTCTTGTGTCTCATGCTTCTACTCTTGCCTTTATTTACCATTTGTGTTCCTGTAGGATCTTCCTTCAAGCTGTTAAACTTCTTCCGAAGGAACCGAATTTGATACCAATTGAAGAACACAAGCTTATACTAAGAGGGGGGTGAAAAGTATAAGACCACTTTTTACTTTTCTTTCCCAAATAGTATTAATCAATATAATCAATGGCAATATCAATAGTAATAACCAAAGCAATGCACAAATCATCACACACAATAGATACACCAATTTTAACATGGTTCACCCAATGTGGGCTACCTCCATAGAGAAAATATTTCTTCTAAATATTTCTCAAATAATATCATGGGAATCCTTACCAGTTATAATATTTATGGACCTCTATCCAAAGGATATGTTGATCCCCTAAATCTCAAGTTCATGGATCTCTTCCATAGGAGAACTCGTTCCTCTTATTGCTCTGGCTAGTGATCTTCTAGAAGACTTTGTCTCTCTTTTTCACTAATTGGTGGATATCTCTCCACTTGAAGACACCTCACTCAGATTTATCTTCAATTGTCTTGGTTGATGGATCTCTATCCATTGAGACTCTTTCCTCTATACTATGTCACCTCCAAAGCTCTGTCTCAATAGGTTCACTCAGAATCTTCTCAAATCTGCTCAACTTGCTCCCTCAAAACTTGTCCAAATATGCTCAACAATATCACTCAAAACTTGACCAAATATACTCAATAGGTCCACACAAAACTTGCTCAAATATGCTCAATAGGTCCACACATAACCTATCCAAATTTGCTCAACAAGTCCACATAGAACTTGTCCAAATATTCTCAACAAGTCCTCTCTAGGACTTGCTCAAATCTACTCAATAAGTCCTCTCTAGGACTTTTCCAAATCAACTCAATAAGTCCTCTCTAGGACTTTCTCAAATCTGCATAGTAAGCTTCCACAAAAGCTTACTCAAAATCAGTCCACAAGCCTTCTCAAAGACTTGTCTCAAATTTGCTTAACAAGCTCACACATAACTTGTCCAATCTCATATAATCATAAAGAAAATTGTTAGAGACTCAATATGTTCTATACTTAATGCTCAATCAATATCTCAAATCAATTTCATAGAAGCATGAAGATAATTTTTAGAGACTCAATATGTTCTATACTCAAATCCCAATCTCAACTCAAACGAATCTCATAGAAGCATAAATATAATTGTTAGAGACCCTATATGTTATATACTCAAATCCTAATCTCAACTCAAATTAATTTCATAGAAGCATAAAGAGAATTGTTAGAGACTCTATATGTTCTATTCTCAAATCTCAATCTCAACTAAAATAAAGAATATAGAATAGTTTGTTTTATGGAACTTGAACAACCACATGCATCCACTTGACTAGGCTCAATCAACTCAACTCAACCAAACACCTCAATGAACAACCCTTTATCACAAACCCTAGTCTAAGTATGTATCACTCAACTCAAAATGTTTCCAATAATGCTCACCAAATATCACATAACAATGATACTTATGTTCTCTTATAACTCAAGTTCAAGTTCTTTGCATAACCAACGGGCTCCAACAACAATACTTATAAAATAAGGTTTAATCACAACTCTCAATCCAGAAAACCATGAAGAATTAAAACAATCACTTTCGAAAAGGAAACCACAATAAATCCTTTTCACTTCAAAGATATTTTCAGAAATCAACCACCATAATCAATAGGATAATGTGCCCATACCTTTTATGAACATGAAGAAGCCTCTTTGTAAATCTGCCACAATCACAATATTATTTTACCAATCTTCACAAGGGTTAGAAGATCACAAAATAATCAACATTACTCCACTTCACAATTATATTCACCAAGGCTTTTAATTAGAAAAACTTATTAATAATTAATGCACAACTTACTTATCACTCCAAAAACCACTTGTACCATAAAATGAAATAAATCAAAACATTGCATAACCTTGTCACTCCATAAACCACTTATACCATAAAATAAATAAAATATTTTATATCCTTCCTTTCAACACTTTTGCACTGAAAAATAATCACAAAGATTTCTTATGCAATATCTCACATTAAACAAATATCAAAATTTATTAAAATATTAAAGCTTGCTCAACCTTATATCTCCCACAAAAATCATAATCAAACCTTAGAAAAATATTAAAGCTTGCTCAACCTTATATCTCCCACAAAAATCATAATCAAACCTTAGCAAGAAAATATTTTAATTAAAATATTTACCCCCACAAATATCAGATTCGGAGTGCATACCTCAAAGTATCCCTCAAAGGGATTTGGCATTTCGAACCTCTGCCACCGTGCTACCAAGTGACAGCTAAGCCGTGTGAGCTAAGACTGCTCATGTGAGTGCCTTGGACACTCTCTTCCTTAAACTATGTGCGCTTTCCTCACAAGGCACCAAAACTTTGACCATCCATGAATTGACTACCCATGTCACACTCCATGAATTTTTGTGTGCAATATTCAGATGCAGAAATACATTGGATTTTCAAAAATCATGCGACACTGACTTGCTCCAATTGTGCCCAAAATGACACATGCGCCAAAAAGGTGCGCTCCCCTTCATGCTTCACAAAAACCAATGTCAGTTGGATTCAAACTTCAAATAACCTAGTGCTCAAAGACTTTGATTGCCTCCCTCTTGCCGCCAGGCCACAAGCACCTATGTGGCATAGAAGGGTCCTTCCTTCTTCAACTCACTCTTTTTTGTACGTTTTTGATTGTGCTCAAATTCCTTTTCACTCTCTTCAAACGAAATGCTCGATCACTTTATTTTATTCCCAAATGAATTGGAAATATTATTTATACACATTACCTTTAATTCTCATATTTCGGTCCTCTAATCGAATTTGATGACATCGACGGGAATTTCCAAATTGGAAATTTAAATTTATATTTAAATTTTAAAATATTAAAATTTAAACTTAAACTTCAAAGCTGAATAACTTTGTCACTGGGGCTCATTTTTCGATGAAACAAAATGCTAACTTGGGTTTCACAAAAAATCCATCTCAAATATGCCATCTGTGGTTTTGAATAAAACCTTTTATTTGCCTACCTTGGTTTTTATGAAAACCATTTATTTTGCCTTCCTTGGTTTTAATAATAACCTTTCCTTGTACTTTCGCACTGGTGAAGCTTTTTCCTAGATGACTTGGGCAACTTTATTTCTTTTCAAATTCCTTAATAAGAGTGATAAATCTATTAGGTTACATAAATGAAAACTTTGACTTAGAGGACTCAAAATGTCCAACAGGGTCATCTACAGTATGATATTGCATAATAGGCTTGAGAATTTCCTTTTAGGGAGAGGATAAATGGTGTGGGTACAAACCTTTTTTGTGGATCTTATACACCAAGGACAAGATATAAAAATGCATTAACTTAGCTTCCCAATTATTATTGTTTTTTCTAACCACACGACCCTCAAGGCTATGGCCAATTAGCTCAGCAAGAATATCTAACGTGAGTTGGAACTCAACTCCATGAATTGTGATAACTCCATTGTCCCACGTACTTGCAAATACCATAGTCACATCCCAGTTGGTACCTGTGAAAATTTTGAAGAAAAAAATGAGACCTCATTTATCCTTCAGTATGGTTTCAGTAGTGGTCTCGATCTCAAAAACCTCAGGCTCAATATACTCAATATTCCCTTCATATTTACAGGGCAATGAAACTCACTAAGGATAAAGAAGGGTAGGGAAAAAATAGTCTGTAATGAGGATTGGAAATGAGGAATGCTCATGAAGAGAGCATGCAAGATATCATATAAATTGAAATTATAATCATTGTCCTTTGGAAAAGAAATAAACCTTGAAAATGAAAAACCAGGCTATGGATCATGGATTGGATAAAACTTGGGTCGAAGAGTATTTTCATCCAACGAGGACTACCAGAATGGATTGGAATGTGCACAACTAGTGGATGTCATTGAATTATTTGATCACACAATAACTAGGACAAAATAACCATAGAGTTGGCACAGAGACCATGAAAATTTGAAAAACCCAACTGGACACATCTCAGAACGGAGCAGAAGGATATCTGTCTTTGAAATTTTTTTGAAAGGGTAGACGAACGATTTATGAGGCACACGGGCAAGTAATTATTATGGGTAATTTTTGAAAAGGCATTGGAATTCCAAAACAAAGAGGTTAACTAAAAACCATTAGGATCAATTTGAAAATGTGGTGGATTGTATAGAAGCAAATCACAAAAGGTGATAAGGATGTAATTCGAGGTAATACATTTTAAAATATTTATCTCCTTCAACTTGTTGCCTTAGATTGCAATCAATTTATTCTTCAAAATATCCTTCAAATTGCTATCCAAAATCACTTCCAAATATACCCTAAACTTCTCCAATTTGCAACTCTTCTATCTCCTTCCAATGCTGCTCCAATAATATGATTTATCCTCCTTTATCTTGTTGTCCTAAAACTTTTCAAATTCTGCCTCAAACTCTTAAATCTCTTCCTTCACAAATCAACCTTCAAAATATTAATGGTTGTATTCAAACTTCTCAATGTGGTGGCCTCTTCTATCCTATTTCTCCTCCTTAGCTCTCACTAAATTATGTCTTCAAATTTGACCTCTTTGTTGGCTTCTTCTTCAAGAATTTGAATGTCATAAATTCTACAAAAAAGACTCAAATTTGGAAAAATTCTTTCCAAAAATATTCTCCTTGGATCAGTTTCACAAATCCTTTTGGGATTGTTGTTGAATGATAATAATTTTCCCAAATTTGATGTGATTACATCTTTTCAAGATTTTATTCTTTTTGCAATCTTCTTCCTCAAATTTTATTCAAATATTTTGCAATGGCCACTTCAACTTTCTCTATAGGGCTTCTCTAGCTATCTTCTTACTCCTTCCAAATTCACTTGAAATCTCTTATCTTAGGTTTCTAAATTCTTCAATCTTATATTTCCTTTCTAAAATATACAATGGAGACCTCTTCTATCGAGTCTCCTCTTTCTTCAATCTTCAATAGAGCTTCTTTGGCCTCTTTCTCCCTTATTCCTTCAATTTTCTATGGGGACATCTTTCTTGGATCTCAGTATTCAATATATATTCTTGAATATTCAATGGGGACCTATTTCTTAGGTCTCCTTAATCTTCAATGGGACCTCTTTCTTGTACCTCCTTAATCATCAATATCTACTCTTTCATTGCAACTCAAAACTAATCCCTGCATGAGTGATGAGGCCTGAATAAGCCTCATTTATAGCATGTTTTAAATAGTTAAAACTACCTAAAACTGCCTAGAACTCTTGTGAATTATCTTATATGCTAGTTAAGTTGATTTAATATGCTCTGTATTAACTGTTTGAATGATTGCAGTGTTAAGGACATTATATTCTAATTTTTAATAGTTCTTGTATAGTTTTATGTTATATTTTCATGATTAGGTTGATAGCAGCATTTCAGTAGTCTTATTTTGATGATCATTAAGCATTAGTTTCTCTAAATTCAGTAAATAGTACAAAGACTTATTACTATGCAGCAGAAAACTAGTTTTTCCATATAAATTCCAGCAAGCTGCCAATGAATGATAAGGCATGGAATTCACATCCAAGGAAGAATGAAGACTATTGCAATATGATCTTGAGGTCTAATACACCTGAGAAATGCAGCCAAAACCATTTGGAGTCAACACAATTGGTCATTCTAAAGATCTTCGGAATGAACACAGTGTCTTCAAAATGAACAGATATCTTCGGAATGAGAAAACATAGTGTCTTCGAAATGAGAATTGCAGTATCTTCGGAATGAGTGGATCTTCAAAATGAGAATTGTAGTATCTTTGAAATGAGCGGATCTTTGGAATGAGAATTGCAATATCTTCGAAATGAGCGGATCTTCGGAATGAGAATTGCAGTATCTTCGAAATGAGCCACTTATATTCGAAATGAAAACAGAATGTACTTTTTGAATTGTTGAATAACTTTTGGCAGTGGAAAAGGGGATAATAAGGTTGAGAAATTTAAGGAAAAATATCTCCCATATAACTTTGCCGTCCTTGCCGTCCAAACCCACCATTTATGGAAAAGATCAAATTTGATCTTCTTCTAGGATAAAGCCAGGAAATTCTGTAGGATATCAGGACAACATATTTTATGTTTGTAATTAGATTTTAGGCATCTATAAAAGATATCTCCTGTACAGGTTGAGCTATTAAGAAGATTAGATATTAGAAATATTAAATTAGAGATTAGATATATTAGAGATAATAGACCTGTAACAAATTGCAGATCTGTAACAAATTTTAGTAGAATTGTAATTATGTTTCTGAAGTAATAAAAGTGCAGTTTCATTCCATTTAATTTGTTATGTTTGAGTGTGAGTAAGACTTAGAGAAGAAATTATACCTTCTTCTAGAAAAGGAGGCCGGCCACTTTCAGATCTAGTAGAAGGACTAACAAACAAGTTTTCAGTCCTGATTTTGCTGTAGCAGAATAAGTAGTGGAACTTGTCAATTTCAGCATTTTGTGGTATTTGATTTCTGTTTTAGTTTTTATCCATCTATTTCACATTTTTGATGTAATCAGCAATAGATATAATCAGTTTCTTTATTTTTTAATAATTTTCCAATTCCCTGCAATTTACATTTTTAGCAATTTACAAGTTTTCTATAATTTCCTGCATTCTTGTTTTTGCTGTCAAACACTACATAGAAGATTGACGACCTTCTGTTTCAGAGTATTGATAGAAGTTGATTACTTGTTTTATCTCATCATTGCAAAAGTAAATAGGTTTCTCATTTAGCAACTGTAATTAGGATTTTCCTTCTACAAATCAATTAAGTCTCAATTTAGCAATTGTAATTAGGACTTTATTTTGACATACAGCAATTATTTTTTCATTCTTACAAATAGATTAAAGTTAAATTTATGCAATTTAGGGGTAGAAGTGACACAAAACCCCCACACAATCAATTCCACCAATAAGACCTACTGCTTCCAAATGAACTGAACTACAACCCTGCTTGAACTTTCTATCGTAGACAGCCTTGGACACCACCCTAGATTGACAAGATCTTTGAGATTTAATTATGGTATAACGACTACTCATCATTTTGATGCCATTGTCGGGGAACACGGTGTTGTTAGAAGGTGAAAAGCAGTCCAATAATTATTAAATATGCTAAGTTGTAAATTTTAGAGTAAAATCTGAATGTAATGACTGGTATAAGTAATTGTTATTGGTAAATTATATTTCAGTCCATTTAGGAAATAAGCAAGAAACCACAAGAAGAAAAATTTCACAAGAGGTTGAAATTATGTCAAAAATGTCTAAATTTTTTATTTCCAAAAATGTTGGAATTTTCAAAGAATCCCAATCATCCACTTCTAGCACTGCAATATCCTTTGAGAAATCATTACAAGGAGGAAAATTAAGTAGTTCAACACCATTTTCTCTTGACAAATCCATACAATAAAGAAAATTTGACAAGATTTATAATTGTTTTTGGGAACCTACAATGGAAGGCTCACAAGAGATTCAAGGTAGAGCCAACAATGTGCTCCACCCTAGTGCAACTAGTGCACCTACCAAAACTTTCAAAATCCCATCCAACTAGATCTTAATCAAAATACTCCAATGAAGGTCATTTCACCTGCAGTATTACCAACTTTCAAGGGAATTACATCCGAAGATCCTGATATGTTTTTGTTTGAGTTTAAAATTGTATGTCAAGCTCATGATTACACTAATGACAATCAAAAGCTCAAACTATTTCCTTCCACTCTTAAAGATTTAGCTCTACGATGGTTTATCACCTTAGCACCTTACTCAATTAGAACTTGGGATGATATGGAAAACATATTCTTGGAGAGATACCAAGAATATTATCAAGTCAAGAATCAAAATGATGAAATTCTTACAATGAAACAAGAGGAAAATGAAATCTTAGAAGATTATATAGACAAATTTTCTTTTGTTCATAAGAGATGTGGAAGTGTTGAACCTGAAATTTGCAAAGTCCTATTCTTAAGGGGACTACAAGATGAATCTAGGGATGTATTGGATATCTTGGGAAGAGGAGATACAAATGCACTTAAATTTCAAGAAATTATTAAACTCTGTAAAAATTACTCTCATTCAAGGCATAGAAAACACAGAATTGGTAATGAAAAACATGATTTGAAAGAATGCATAAAAGAGGCTGATGTTGTAGTACATGATAGAACATTAGATAAAAAAATTGAATCTACTGAATCTTCAACCATCTATTGTTCAAAATGTAAAAAGCAACACTCTCTTCATGATTGTCCTTTGAACAAAATATTTACACCTGCTACATGTAGCATTTGTCAATTAGGACACCCCACAAATTAGTGTAGTTTATTGCCATAACTTAAAAGTGTCTTTGAAAAACAATCTCAACCTATGAAAAAAATCAATTTTGTAGGGCAAGGACAAGGGAATAATTTTCATAAATTTCCATATCAGAATGCTTCTCAATTTCCTACACATTGGGGAAATAATCCTTGGTATATGCCATGGTCTGCTTCAGGTCCACTTCAACAACGTTGGAGTCAACCACCATGGGCATACTCCCAAGCATGGTCTCAACATGGCTGGATGCAACAACAATGGAATCAACAACATCCACAATGGTTGTAGCCAAAATTACAGGGATATCAATGGGTACAACATCAAAATCTATACAAAGGGCAGCAACATTGTCAAAAACAAAAATAAAATTTGTTGCCTAATCATATCCATAATTTCTATCATGGACAACAACAACAAAAATTAAAACAACCTTTTTTTTCAACTCAACCTGTGGTCAGTCCAAATCATGTTAAACAGGTAACCCCTGTCTCTGTGGTTGAATCAGAAAATACGACCCTAATAAATGTTAGTGATTGTGTTAAAACTCAGTTGTGTTCAGGTGAACCTATTCCACTTATCAGTGTAGAAAGTGAAGTTAAAAATAATGAACATGAAAACAAATCCACACTACAACATCAAGAAGAACAAGATACCTCATCAAATAAAGTATCATATTTTGAACAGTCTAAAATTTCAAAAACAACATCTTCACAATCAGATTTGATAAAGGAATTAGAACATTTAACTGTTACAATCCCTTTACCTCAAGTTGTACCAATCATTAATAGGATTGTTCAAGAAATATGTTTTAGAAAACCAAGAAAAAAGAAGAAAGTATATCCTAAAACCATACAAAAAGGTGGAAATTAGTTAACTTGCTTTCAGGTAAACTTATTACACCTAAGTATGATTGTACAGAAAGCCCACGCTTTCTTAGAACACATAAGGAAAATGAAAATAATACTTTAGTTTTGGCCTCCATTGGTGTAAATAAAAATGTTTCTCCAAGAACCAATTCAAATAAGCCTGGTACAAAACAAACTGAAACACAGCCAAAACAACCTTTGAACAACAATAGTTGATTGACTAAAAAGCAAGGAGTAAATTTGTTTGATATATTGGTGCAACATCCTAATGCTTTACTAACATTTTATGCATCTTTAGCAGTTGGATACATTTGATGAACTTTGCAGTTGCAGTTGATGAACTTTGTAGGTACAGAAAAAACAAATTTTGCAATTGAATACATTTGATGAACTTTGGTTGGAAGCACTTCACCAAATAGAGTTCACTCAACAAAAATGGAAAATGTGGCATGATGATCACATTAAGAGCAGCAAGGATGAACCAGGGGAGTTTGAGAATGAAGTTGTTCAAATTTCTTTAGTTGATGATTTAAGGAGGATATTAGTGGTGAATGGACATCTTTTACAGTTGTACCATAAACCACTAACGAAGGTGGAATTTGCTCGATATTTCACACAGTTACACTTGACAGAAGAGGCTTCTTCTTCTGATGAAGATTCCAAATGATCATAAAAAAAATAGAAAACAAAAAGATGAATAAATTTTGGCTGTGAATTTCTTCATGGACATGATTTCAGGGAATTCATGAATTCCTTCACGGGCACAATCAAAATCAAAAAGACAAAAAAAAAAGAGAGAAAAGAAGAGGTTAAAGAAAAAAGAAAAGAAAAAAAAATAGAGAAAAATGAATAGCTCAGTAGTGAAAACCTTTTCTAAGGTGCTACTGAGTTGGTATGCATGAAAACCAATTTTTTGGCATGCATAACCTTAAAATTTTTGAGTCACCATTGTACAAATTCACCAGCTGCACTTGTTTTTGAAGTGTTGTAGGAAGCCTCAGCAGAATATCAACCGAAGCAGTCATCTTTCAAAACTTGCACTAACTTTTTTTAACCAGGTATATATGTTTCTTGCACTTTTCTCATTGTAAATATTTGATATATAGTATATGACAATTAACCATTAGTATAAAAGTGTTCATAAGAGTTGACATACACAAAACATGCTTGGAGAAAGAGAAAAATGTTGGTTTCTGCTGTCTTCAGAATGACTGCTGTATCTTCAAATAACCGTGGTATCTTCAGAATGAAGCTTTGTCTTCGAAATGAAGGTGTGTCTTTAGAATGAAGATTTAACAAACATGCCACCACTATTCATTGCTAATAACCACTCATGTGGGAAAATTTGCATGCAGAATGGACGAGCTAAAAATAGTAAAGAAAATTTGATGGCAAGGATGTCCAATGGCTAGGTGTTCAGAGCACAGAATAAGGAAGTGTGCCATATTTTATTTCCAAAGACATATTTGCTAATGATTACAAGGAAAAATACAAAAAAATTAAAAGTTCTTTCTGAAGAAGAACAAGAGCAAATCCTGTAATTCTGTAGCAACCAAAAATTAGTGACCTAACAGATACTGTAGATGTTATTGCAGAAGAAGAAATAGCTGCTATAGATGCTATTGTAGAATAAGAAATAGGAACTACTGCAAAGGCTGTTGCAAAAAAAGAAACACACCCAGCAGCAGCAACAGAACCATCAAACTCACAGACTAAGAAGAGGGTCCGAAACTGACAGCAAAAAAATAAAATAAAAGAGGGTTCATTTTTCTAAAGATGTTATTTATTTGTTAGAATAGGAGAGTGAAGTTCCCAGTGAAGAGCCTGACGCTATCCCTACAGCCTCTGTTGCCACAAGAAAATAGGGCAAGAAGAGAAAATATACATTAAGGACTAGGAGGTCTGTAAGACTCCAACAAAAAGAGATAAAAGAACAAATTATTGAAGAGAAGACCAGACAGGATAGCCCTGATGTCATAGAAGTGCAACAAGCCACTGAGAATTTGGATGTAAGCATATATAATTTCATGGAACCTCCTGTACAGGAGTAGGGGTATGAAGTAGAGGATGAGATCATTGTTGAGCAGCAAACTGCAGTCGATTTGTTAGTATTAGGTTCTGAGTCAAAATAATAAGAGAAGGTGGACATCACAAAACAACTAAGAGCAGCCAAGAGTGTTATAAAAATACAAATGAGATGGATTGAGGAAAGAGAAGATGTTATTGAAAAACATGAAAATAAAATTAGAGAATTATAGCAGAAAGTGGAGTTCTCAATCCAGAGAAATACCTTTATGCAACATTATTGGGTAGGTCTCAGATTCAGGCCTCCAACCATCATTACTCTAGTTTTCTTCTATTTTGAAGAGGATTCCCAAACAGATGATCAGTTTGAATAATGAATCAGAAATCTTCATGAGAAATTACACAGGCATTAAATTGTTCTATGAAACATGGAATATGAGTATGGACATCCCGTGACTCCATAGCCCATTACAATGCATGAGGGCATGCATTAATATAAGTTGGGGGGAATGATGAGGCCTGAATAAGCCTCATTTATAGCATGTTTTAAATAGTTAAAATTGCCTAAAACTCTTGTGAATTATCTTATATGCTAGTTAAGTTGATTTAATATGCTCTGTATTAACTATTTGCATGATTGCAGTGTTAAGGACATTATATTCTGATTTTTAACAGTTCTTGTATAGTTTTATGTTATATTTTCATGATTATGTTGACAACAACATTTTAGTAGTCTTATTTTGATGATCATTAAGCATTAGTTTCTCTAAATTTAGCAAATAGTACAAAGACTTATTACTGTGCAGCAAAAAACTAGTATCTTCGAAATGAGCGGATCTTCGGAATGAGAATTGTAGTATCTTCGGAATGAGCCACTTATCTTCGGAATGAAAACAAAATGTACTTTTTGACTTGTTGACTAACTTTTGGTGGTGGAAAATGGGATAATAAGGTTGAGAAAGTTAAGGGAAAATATCTCCCATATAAATTTGTCGTCCTTGCCGTCCAAAGCCACCATTTATGGAAAAGATCAAATTTGATCTTCTTCTAGGATAAAGCTAGGAAATTCTACAGGATATCAGGACAACATATTTTATGTTTGTAATTAGATTTTAGGCATCTATAAAAGATAGCTCCCATACAGGTTGAGCTATTAAGAAGATTAGATATTAGAAATATTAAATTAGAGATTAGACATAGTAGAGATAATAGACCTATAACAGATTGCAAATCTGTAACAGATTTCAAAAAAATTGTAATTATGTTTCTGAAGCAATAAAAGTGTAGTTTCATTCCATTTAATTTGTTATGTCTGAGTGTGAGTAATACTTAGAGAAGAAATTATACCTTCTTCTGGAAAAGGAGGCCAGCCACTTTCAAATCTAGGAGAAGGACTAACAGACAAGTTTTCAGCCCTAATTTTGCTGCAACAGAATAAGTAGTGGAACTTGTCAATTTCAGCATTTTGTGGTATTTGATTTATGTTTTAGTTTTTATCCATATATTTCACATTTGTGATGTAATCAGCAATAGATATAATTAGTTTCTTTATTTTTCAGTAATTTTCCAATTTCCTACAATTTACATTTTCAGCAATTTACAAGTTTTCTATAATTTCTTGCATTCTTGTTTTTGTTGTCAAACACTGCACAGAAGATTGACGACCTTCTGTTTTAGAGTATTAACAGAAGTTGATTACTTGTTTTATCTCATAATTTCAAAATTAAATAGGTTTCTCATTTAGCAACTGTAATTAGGATTTTCCTTCTGCAAATCAATTAAGTCTCAATTTAGCAATTGTAATTAGGACTTTATTTCTGCAGACAACAATTAGTTTTTCATTCTTGCAAATAGATTAAAGTTAAATTTATGCAATCTAGGGGTAGAAGTGACACAAAAATCCTACACAATCAAGTCCACCAATAAGACCTGCTGCTTCCAAATGAACTGAACTACAACCCTGCTTGAACTTTCTATCGTAGACAGCCTTGGACACCACCCCGGATTGATAAGATCTTTGAGATTTAATGATGGTATAACGACTACTCATCAATGAGTAAAGCACATAGAATTTTAGGCAATCGAAGATGAAATTATTCTCTATATTTGTAGGAAGCTTCTCAAATTCTAAGAACTAATTTTTACAAAAAAAAATTAGATAGTAGCAACCAAATTTCTAGAATTTTGGAATTAATAAACTTCACTAGTTATATTTCAATCTAGTGGAAAGACATCTATGTTGAGTCCTACTCTTCATGAGTTTTTATGTAGCCCTTTGGAAAGACTATTCAAACTACAACTTTCAAATTTTGAAAATGAAATCCCCCTATCTCCTCTCAATATCCCTTGTGACTCTCCCTATCTCCTATCAATCTCCCTTGTGGATTTGATACCATTTTTCACTTTTGATTCTTAATACTTAAAGCAAAATAATTACATGATCTTAAATAAATTTATTGTAAGAAATATAAGTCAATGGCAGTATTCTAAACATATAAAACTCATAAATAAATTCTATAGAAACTCATAAAATACCATTAACAAATGCTCATGAAAATAGTATCTTGATAGAATAAATATTTCCAATACACCATACTTCCACACACTCTCACTCTACATTGTGTCACTCACACACACACACACACTCACATAAACACATATATAATGGAATGTTACTCTTATTATGGAGTACTATTGGACTTCACTCTTCTTGTGACTCTTCAATTTCCTACTCTATGGACTTATGTGAACATGGAATGGTATGCACATTTACGTCATTAAATACTTTACACACTCTAATAATACTTGTGTATTTATTATATTACATAAAGTAGATACTCGCACTCAAATATAGGACCTCCTAATCTAAATATGTACCCAAGGTGGTACATTAGCATGTACCAAATAATGTAATATATGCTAACATAAAGTATAGCTACCAATATATTTTAGTAACATAACATAAGATTATGCATTAGATATCCACCCATCAATACATGAATCAAATGTTAAGAATAAGTCCTACCAAGGAGGGTTGTTACATAAAGCTACATTAATATTAGAAATAATAATGTTTTAATAAGGTTTAAGGGGATAATGTTATTTAAAAATTAAACCTTAGTTTGATCTCATGCTATATAAAGCACATTATGAGGTATTAGCCTTTAGCTCTTAGCAATGTTTAATGAAGAACATGCTAGCTGGAATGTCATGGTCGACTAGCATTCGAAAGATTCTTGAGAAAAACCTATGCCTTGGAAGAAGCCAAGCTATAATGGGAGAAATAGTTTCTATAGTTGGGGGTTAGCATTGAAGGAGAAACGAGAAATTAGGAGTAGAGCATAGGACCATTTGTGCTTTCAAGCACCAAAGCTTTATATTTTTGTAGTGAGTACCTTATTGTTACTGCCTTTGTTGCTTGATATTTTTATCTTGTAACTGGTGTGTGGCATATTTCCTAGAGCTCTTCTCAGTTTTTGATGATGTTTGGTTGCTTTCTCATGGCATAAGTTTGATTTTATAGTTTCTATTGTTTAGCTTTAGTGTTTATTTTGGTCCAATCCCATCTATTACCTTGTGCATATTATAACCATGTAGTCAGTTAGAATTGCTCTTTTGCATGTTGTTTTAAGTGTAAATTTGGGACATATCATACACTATGAACGTCGACACTTTATACCCTCTTGTAATGACACTTGAGTTCATTATGGTTGTGCATTATGTCTTAGCATTGTCTTATTCATAATTGTTGTGTGCTGAGTTTTCCGTTTTGGCTTGTTTTTGGTCCTAGACATAGGCATTTAGGATCTTGCTGGTAGTAGGAATCTTAAATGTGTTGTAGAGCTAGGGGAGTATAACTTTAGTAAGATTTAGTATTTTTGTTTTGTGCCTTAATCTAAGCATAGGGTTATCCTTGTTAAGGTGTTGGTAGTTTTTTTAATTGTATGTTTAATACTTTTCTTGGAATAAAATATCATCGAAAGTTTTACTACATTAGAAAACTTTCTAGAGATTTCCTTTATTTAAGATTATTAATGGAATTAAAAGGAAATCTTGTATTTAGAATATTAGCTTAATGATTTCTTTAATTTTGTTGAAAGGAAATTGGAAATGTTGTTTTGAATGCTATGTATATGATGTCTTATTTATTAAATAAGTCTTATATGGAATGTATTCTTCTCGTTGAATGACTTGTTAATAGTTTGAAACTTTTGGAAAGAATTAAGACATCAAATAGATGGGAATGAAGTTTAATAGCAATGCTTTAGCAATTTTAGATTGAGGATTTGATATTAATGGGCATGTTATTTATTAGAAGGTGATGAACTAATATGTTATGGTGTTCTTTAAATAAAAAAAAAAAGACAGTTCTTTTTTAAGAAATAAAGTTAGTGATCTTCTTTTAGTTGCTTGTTTTAAAACTAGGTTATGGGCTATTTTTTAGACAAAGAGAAAAAAAAATGGTCTGATATAATGATTTCCAATTTGGGTAGATAGGAGAATTATTACTGAGAGAAGTATGGGATTCTCTCCTTGATTGATTGCATTTATGAATGGCATATTTTAGGATGCATTGCTTGATTTATTGCTTAGTGCAAAGTAGGATTGCATAAGAAATCTATGAGTTGTCCTGATCCCTAAGCTTTTCTTAAAATCTATGAGATAATCCTTTCGTGAAGAGGATCATAAAAAGAAGGTGTTCCAAGGGTAAAATTTCTCTAATGTACTTGGAAATGAAAAGTTGTTATGTAAATGAAAGTTTTGTTATGTAACACTTGGTTATTTTTATTCTTGAATTAATAAGGCTTGGAAGTCTTCATGTAAATGTATGGAATATTTGGTTTTTGAGAAAACAAAATAATGAGTTGGTTATGAACTCTTTTGAAGATGTTTTTCATTGTGGAAAGAAAATAAAAATTATATGTTAGCATTATGATCTATTTAAGCTTGTTTTACTAGATTTAATTGAATAGATGTTTTATGCTAGCATTATGTTTAGATGTTAGCATTATGATTAATTTAATCATGATTTAATCTAGATGCTTATTTCATGCTAGAATTATGTTGGAATTTATGTTCTATTAAATCCAATATATAGTCTGATTTTTTAATTAAGCATGTTATTTCTGTTATAGCACTTCAATTATTTTCATGAGAGATATGCTATATTATTTTTATGTAATTCTTGGGTTTGGTGGGGGTTCTTGGGAATGGATCTAGGACCTTATTAGGACCCTTGAGTCAAGGAGACAATCCAATCTTGATAGTATTTATGGTGATGTAATAACCAGGTAGTTGTGAGTCCTAGAATGAGTTATGATGATGCAATAGCTAGGTACTCAAGAATTTAGAAGGAGTTATGATGATGTAATAACCATATATTTTTAGTTGATACACCTTGAATGGTGAGGATTAGGCATATCGTAACTATAAATTTATTGGAGTTGTGGAAATATTATCGTCTAGTTCTTTATAATCCTTTTATTGATTAGTATATTAAAGCAACTAATAGTTGGAAAAATCCAATTGTCGATTAATGATGTCCCTCTACTACATTTTAAATGTCTACTCAGTTCAATTTTTTTCACTCAAACATATTCTAGGATGGTCATACTCCTCCTCTCATGCATGTATTTGTCAATTTGTTCACACAAAAATATTGTTGTTGATGCCTATAAAATACAAGTGCTATTAAAACTAACATTGGCATTTGTCTCTATGATATTTTGGTCATGAGAGTGACGCTTGTTTCTATGCATGTCAAGAAGCCAAATGTGTGTATTTTAGCTACAAGTTGCTAGAGATAAAAGTACCTATTTTAATCATGATGTCTATCCTAGAGGAGTGACAATTGGTCACATGCAATATTTTGGAGCTATAAACTTTGAATGTATACCATATTCTATTTTTTAGCTATTGCTACATGTTTTTTCATGCATCTGATAAAGTGATGTCTACTCATATTTGACTATGTGTTCATCAAGACATTGATATGTTGCTAGAAAATACACTAGTAGTTGTGAAATTCTAGCATGACAAAAGTTATTCATGTTTTTGAGTGTGTTTACACAATTCAATTAGGTCAAAGCTAATGAAGACATTTTCAAAAGATATTTTCAAGAAGCCAACACAATAAAGTTGATTGATTTAGTGTGATGTTACTAAACATGTTTGATGTGCATTTAAGTATTTGAGACATGATTTTTGTTGATGTTATTGAAGACACAATAAATTGATGGTGACATATACCTGAAGTCTTAGTTTAGAGCCACTTTAGTCACACAAATTTGATTGGATGACATAGCCCCTTGAGAGTTTGAAGAGACATATGTGGGAATACAAGCCTTTGGAGAATATTTTGGCATAATAGAATTAAATCCATAACTCCAACTGAGTTACATGTGAAGGCATGACTTCTTTGGAAATCTTTAGTTTAATAGTCATGGGCTTTGCAATTATAGAATCATAACATTAGAGGATATTTGTGCCAATTTTAAGACATGTATATACCCAATAATGACATATTTATGGTTGGTTGATATTTAGCACCATTTTAGAAATAGTAAACATGTGGTTCTCTTAGTACTGTGTAGCATGGTTGCCTCCAATATCACCATTCTCCAATTCATGGTATTTCATAGTCGCTTCATCGTTTGGTAACTAATTTTTAAACACGACTTGGTGTTGGAGTATATTACATTATTGGGTACATGCTAATGTAAAACCTTGGGTACATAACTAGAGTAGGATTTTACCTTAGAGTAAGGTTTGAGTAGTTACTTCATGCAATATAATAAAATTATAAATGCACAAGTGTTAGAATGTGCAATGATGTAAATGTAAATGTAGTCCACATGTACATGAGTCATAGGGTAGATGAAAGGTCAAGGGATTTATCTCCCTATATATATATGCCTTTGAGGTAGAAGAGTGAGTGATGGATATAGAGAGGTGATAGAAGATACAATAGTGACTATTTGCATTAGATAGAGTGAGTACAATGTAGTTTCTTCATGTATTTATAAAGTGTTCATGTCCTCCATTATATCACACTGTATTATTTTCATGAGATTTCATTAACGATATATTTATGAGTTATTCCAAAAGTTTCTCTTATATTTTTTCTATATATTATAGTGAAATTATAATATAGTTATCATAACTTACTCATTTTACATCTTATGGTTGCATTTCCTTTAATATATATCATTAAAAGCTAATAGTGGTAAAGCACATGGTAGATCAATAAGAAATAGAGAGAGATCCACAAGAGAGATTGAGAGGAGATCAAAAATCACATTTTTAGAATTTTGGAAATTTTATTTGGCTAGATTTTTTCCACAGAGTTGAAGAAAAACTTGTGAAGACTAGGACTCAACATTGATTCCACTAGATTGATAAATCAACTAGTGAATTTTATTCTCTCTAGATTTAAATATTTCTCCATTATAGTTTCTAATACTTTGTTGTAGAAAAAATTGATTCAAAGAAATTTGGGAAGCTTCCTACAAAGAGCTAGGAAGAATATATTCTTTGGAATCAATCCAGTACCTTAAGCAACAAGTTGGAGATTAAATATTTGGAGGCCTTAAGAAAAAAGTCCCATTGCAAGAGTTGTAGACCTGCAAATTGTATAAGAAAGGAGTTCAAAGAAGACACATTTAAGATTATAGATCATGAAGGAGGTCCAAGAAAGAAGACCCTATTGAAGAAATAAGAGACTCAAAGAAAAGAGTCCAGGATAATATTGGATATTAGAGATCTCCATTAAATATTGAGAACTATAAATTGTAGAGTGAGAGAAGGATAAAATAGCTCAAGAAGCTGAAGAGACCGACAAGAGGTCCCATTGAAGAACTTTCAGATTTGGAAGATTGAATATAGAGAAGGAGTACCAAAAGTCATACTAAATATTTCAGAAGCAATAGATTTCAAATATCCAATAAAGAGATCTCATTGTAAAACTTCATAGTTAAAATATTGAAATCAAAGGAAAGTCTCATTGAATTTTTGAGAAGACTTGAGAAGAAACAAAAATTAGAGACCCAAGAGAAGAGGTCTCAAGGAAGAATTTGAAGGATAAATAAGGAGAAGGTTAGGAAATCCTCATTGTAAATTTTAGAGAAGACCATTGGAGGATATTTGGAGAAGTTCATTGGAGAAGTTTTTAGGAGAACTCATTGGAGAAGATAGCTAGAAAGGAGAAGTTCCTGATAGAATAAAATTTGGGATAATTGTCACCATCCAATAACAAGGCCAAACAGGAGAAATATTTGGCAAGGATTTAGCCAAATTTTGGAGGAGAATAATAAAGACCTCAATAAATTTAGATTCTTGAGAATAAGTCCACTAGATAGGTCAAGGTTGAAGTCAAAATTTAACAAGGAGGTGAAAGGAGAAAGGAGTTAGAAGAAGCCACAAAATCTGAGATATTTGGAGATTACCATTGAAGGCTATTTCGGAGAAAGGAGTTTGCTAATTTTATAGCAAAAAATTGAAGGTCTCTGTTACAACAGTTTTATTTTATTCAAATGCAGTAGAGAATTACTGTTACAACAAAGTATTACAGTCACAGAGAATATTCATAAGTCGTAGAAGAGTTGCACCTTTACAGAATTTCTCAATTCTCAAAATAAAAAAAAATTTATCATTCTCGCCCTCCCCTATGCATGCCTTTGCTCTCCTTTTTAAAGGTTCTCAGGTGACGCTCCATTTCCAGCTGGTGGCCCTTCGTTTCCTCTTCCAGAACCTTTCGTTTCGCCTCCCCGTGTCGCTTTGTCATCCAGATATTCGACACGTCTCCCTTTTCGACTCTTCGTCTTTGGCTCATATTTCGGTGCAAAAATACGACATGTCATGATATCATGACATTTTGGCTTCCCTGCGCTCCTTCTCCCTTTTGGTCACGATATCATGACATGTCGCGATATCACGACATTTTCCTTCCTCGCTGCCTTCCTCGCCTTCGGGTCATGATATCGCGACATGTCGCGATATCACGATGTTTTCTCTTCATCTCTGCCTTCCTCACCTTTGGGTCATGATATCGCGACATGTCACGATATCGTGACATTTGCCTTCGGATGCCCATGCTTATCTGCTCTGGTCATGATTTCACGACAATGATTTCGCGACATGTCACGAAATCATGACATTCTTATTGGTGTCTTCCCCCTACTGCCTCCTTGTCATGATTTCATGATATGTTGCAAAATCATGACATTTCCAACGATGTCTTCTCTCGGCTACCTTTTATCGCGATTTCATGACATGTCACGAAATCGCGACATTTCCAATAGTGTCCCCTCTCGCTGCTCTTTTGTCGCGATTTCACGACATGTCGCAAAATCGCAACAATTTTTTGCCCTGCACTTTCTCTCCCCTTTCCTGAGTTGCGACAACTTAGAAAAACTTTTGTTGATGCAAGATTGTGCTGCTGCCACCGGATGCTCCTGCATCAGACACCCGAGGTTGATTCGAGAAGTGACCCTCACTTCTGTACAGCTAGAGGAAGACCCAGGCGGTCGACCTCTATTTTTGACAACCAAGTTGCATCTTCAATAGGCCTGCCCTTCCACTTGACCAAATATTCAGAGTATTGCCTGTTCCTGGTGCTTCTGCCTGCTCGGGTGTCGAGTATTTCCTCGATCTCGTCTACGGCTAGAGTAGACGTTGGAATACTCCATAACTCTGTACTTGGTGTCTCGCTACTACCCCCCTCATGGTATTTCACCAAATCTGAAATGTTAAAGACAGGTGATATGTTAAGCCCACTTGGCAATTCTACTTCATAGGCATTGCCTGAATCTCGTTTTGCTAGGATTCTGCATGGTCCAAACTTCTTCATCTTTAGTTTGTTATAGGTTTTAGCAGGAAATCTTTCTTTTCTCAGATGGACCATCACTTCATCTCCCACTTCGAATTCCTTAAACCGCCGCTTCTGGTCTGCTTTCATCTTATATTGCGTATTCATTTTAGCAATATGCTTCTTCACTTCTTCATGCAGTGCAGGTTCTTCAGGTGCTCTGCAAAATCCTCAGCCTCGGCACTGCACTTTTCCCCTGTATCCAGCTTCCTCAACTCAGAAGCATTTCTTGGACTGCTTCCATATATTATCTGGAATGGAGATTTGTTGGTACTCCTATTGATAGAATTGTTATATGCAAACTCCGCCTGTGGCAAAATCAGATCCCATCCTTTGGGCTTATCTCCTATCAAGCACCTCAATAGGTTACCCAAACTTCTGTTTACCACCTCTGTTTGCCCATCTGTCTGTGGGTGGTATGCTGAACTAAATTTCAAATCTGTCTTTAGTTTCTTCCATAGGGTTCTCCGAAATACCCAACAAACTTGGTATCTCTATCGAAAATGATACTCTTAGGTAGACCATGCAGTCGTACCACCTCTTTGAAAAACAAACCTGCAATATGAATCGCATCATTAGTTTTCTAACAAGGGATAAAATGTGCCATCTTTGAAAACCCATCAACTACCACAAATATGGAATCATTTCCCCTCTATGTCCTTGGTAGACCAAGAATGAAATCCATGCTGACATCTTCCCATGGTTTCTCTGGTACAAGTAACGACTGATATAATCCGGTGTTCTGTCTCACACCTTTCGCCATCTGACAGACTCTACAACTCTGCACAAATTTCCGCACATCTTGCTGCAATTGCGGCCAATAATAATTCTCGCTCACAAGGGCAATGGTCTTATCTCGACCAAAGTGCCCAGCCAATCCTCCACTATGTTTTTCTTTGACTAGGTTTTCCCTCATGGAACTTCTTGGAATGCATAACTGGTTTCCTCTGAACAACATTCCATCTTGGATCAGAAAATCCAACCACTTGGTTCTATCCAGGGTAACTGGTGCCAAGCAAGCCTTCCAGGCTTCTACAAAATCAAGATCTTCAGGGTACAAACCCTTCAATTCACCAAATCCCAACACTTCCACCTTCATTTCTATCAGCAAACTCTACCTTCTACTCAAGGCATCTGCAACTCTGTTGGACTTTCCACTCCTGTGCTTCAACACAAAGGAATAACTCTGCAGAAACTCAACCCACTTCAAGTGCCTCTGGTTCAGTTTTCCCTGGCTATTTATATACTGTAAGGCCTGATGATCAGTATATAACACAAACTCTTTTGGCAGCAAATAATGTCTCCACTTCTTCAGGGCCTAAACTATAGCATAGAATTCTTGGTCATACACTGAATACTTCTTCCTGGCCTCATTGAGTTTCTCATTGAAGTAAGCAACAGGCTTGCCTTCTTGACTCAACACAGCTCCTATGGCACTGCCACTGGCATCACAATCCACCTAAAATACCTTGTTAAAATTTGGAAGTGCTAAAATAGGTTGCTCAGTGACCTTCTTCTTCAACATATCAAAGCTCTTGTCGGCTCCTAGGGTCCACTTAAAGTCTTTCCTGTCCCCTCTCATTGTTTTCGTAAGGGGTGCACAAATACTGCTGAAATTTTTGATGAATTTCCTATAAAAACTGGCTAGACCATGAAATGATCTCACTTCAAAAGTGCTTCTTGGAGTAGGCCATTCAATGATAGCCCTCACCTTTTTTGGGTCCATTTTCAGACCTTCAACTGAGATGACAAATCCCAGGTATATCAACTCCTTCACAAAATTGCACTTCTTCAAGTTGATCAACAACTGTTCTTCCCTCAGCTTCTCAAAAACTTTCTTGATATGCACCAGGTGCTCTTCCAGGGTTTTGCTGAATATCAAAATGTCATCCAAATAGACAATAATAGATTTGCCTAAAAACTCCTTCAACACTTCATTCATCAACCGCATGAATGTGCTTGGTGCATTGGTTAGCCCAAATGGCATGACCAACCACTCATACAAACCTTCTCTGGTTTTGAAAGTAGTTTTCCACTCATCTCCTTCTCTGATCCGAATCTGATGGTAGCCACTCTTCAGGTCAATCTTGGTGAAGTACTTGGCTCCACTCAAATAGTCCATAATATCATCCATCCTTGGTAATGGAAATCTATATTTTATGGTGATCTTGTTTATAGCTCGAGAGTCCGTACACATCCTCCACTCCCCATCCTTCTTTGGTGCTAGTACTACAGGTACCGCACATGGACTCAAGCTTTCTCGAATCAGTCCCTTTTTCAACAACTCATGGACTTGCCTGCTCAGCTCCTCACTTTCCACAGGAGTCATTCTGTGGGCTGCCTTGTTGGGTAAACTAGATCCAGGTACCAAATCAATATGGTGACTGATTTTCCTCATCGATGGTAAACCCTCAGGCACATTATCTGATATGATGTCTGGAAATTCTTCTAACAGGTGTTCGGCCTCTACTGGAACATCTGTGTATTGTTCTTTCTTAATAGTAGGGATTAATGCATAACACATTGAATCCCTCTTCAGACCATCCAAAAATTGTCTTCCATCCACCAGGCAGATTTTGGCACTACTACACACTTTCTCATCCACTTCCTTTAGTGGCTTCAATTTGTGACGTACTCCATCCTTCGTCAGAGAGTACGTATTTGCATGCCCATCATGCACTGCACGTCTATCAAATTGCCATGGTCTTCCCAACAACAAATGGCAAGCATCCATCGGAAAAACATCACATAGGACCTCATCTTGATAATTCCCAATGTGAAATTTGACCAAGCACTGTTCACTGACAAGTGCTCTATGGTCTTTCTACAACCACGCAATCCGATATGGATGCGGGTGCTTCCTCTTTCCCAATTTCAACTTAGTAACCATCTCTTCTAAAACTAAGTTGTCTGTGCTACCATTATCAATGATAACACTGCAGACCTTCCCTGCACATTTGCACCTCGTGCGAAACAGACTCTTCCTCTATTCTGGTTCTTTTTCGTCATTCAATAGTGCTCTTCTCGTCATCAGCACTTCTCCTCCTTCTGCTTCTTCAGAGTGTTCTGACTCTGCACCTTCATCTGCCACAGTAGCTCTGGCATGACCCTCAGGTCTCTTGTCCGTCCTTTCTTGGTGTTGAGGACACTCGTATGACCGGTGTCCCTCTTCTCCACACTGGAAATAGGTTCCACGGAATACCCCTCTTCCATACCCACGTCCAGGTCTACCTCTTCCTCTCTGGTAGTCATTGTTCTGATCATGCGGGTGGTAGGTATTCTCCTTTTTCTATTCTTAGGGTTTGCTTGTTTCCCCAGTCTTCTTCTGGTCTCGATAATTTCCTCCATCGGTTCTTCCATCGGTTCTTCCACCATGATCCCTTCCTCTCTGGTTGCCTTTGAATCTTCTATTCAGTTTCTCTTCTACCTTCAAGGCCAACTGGTATGCATCTTCTATGGTGGCTATTCTGATCAAGTCGAGTTCTTCCTGAATGTTCATTCTCAACCCGTTGATGTATCCGGCTACTTTCTCCTTATTAGCCCCTGAATGGCCGATTTGATGGAGATCTTGTAGAATTCTTCTATGTATTCTTGGATAGACTTGCCTAACTGTCTCAAACTTTGCATCCTCCTCAATAGATCCAACTCGTAATCTACGGGAATAAACTGTCTCTTTAGTTTCTCCACCATTCGGTCCCATCTGGTTATCTTTTCTTTTCCATTTTTATTTCTTTCGAGTTGTACTCCTTTCCACCATAAGCTAGCATGGCCTTTCAATTTTGCTTTTGCAAATTTTATCCGGTCTGGATCTGCAACCTCTTCATACTCAAAGTATTCCTCCATATCATTGATCCAGTCAATCAACTCTTCTGGGTTGAGATTCCTAGAATATGTAGAGACATCAAACTTTGGTCTCTTCCCGGCCTGAGATAGAGCTTTCAAAAATCTAGCTTCAGAAGGATCCAATGCTTCTTCATCATCTGATGGATCCTCAGTTTCCCAGGCTTCATCGTCACTCTGGTCTTCTCCCTTTGGTTCGGCCCTTTTTCGCAATTCTTCCTACAGGGCTTGCACTTGCCTCTGCAACGCTCTAAAATCTTCATCCTGTGCCACATTTCTCCCGTGACCATGATTTCTTTTTGGAGGCATACTGCTCACCTCTCTCTCGTAAATCTCAACTGGTCCTGGTGCAAACTGCCTCACGTTCGACGCTCTGTTTACACACTTAGGAACTCCCGCTCTGATACCACTTGATAGCGAGCCAAAATTACAGAGAAGAAAAATAGTTTTATTTTATTCAAATGCAGCAGAGAATTACTGTTACAACAAAGTATTACAGTCACAGCAGAATATTCATAAGTCGCAGAAGAGTTGCGCCTTTACAGAATTTCTCAATTCTTGAAATAAAAAAAAATTATCGTTCTCGCCCTCCCTTGTGCATGCCTTTGCTCTCCTTTTTAAAGGTTCTCAGGTGACACTCCATTTCCAGCTGGTGGCCCTTCGTTTCCTCTTCCAGAACCTTTCGTTTTGCCTCCCCGTGTCGCTTCGTCATCCAGATATTTGACACGTCTCCCTTTCTGACTCTTCGTCTTCGGCTCGTCTTTCGGCATGAAAATACGACATGTCATGATATCGTGACATTTTGGCTTCCCTGCACTCCTTCTCCCTTTTGGTCGCGATATCACGACATGTCACGATATCATGACATTTTCCTTCCTCACTGCCTTCCTCGCCTTCGGGTCGCGATATCGCGACATGTCACGATATCGCAACGTTTTCTCTTCATCTCTACCTTCCTCGCCTTCGGGTCGCGATATCATGACATGTCATGATATCGTGACATTTGCCTTCGGATGCCCATGCTTATCTACTCTGGTCATGATTTTGTGATAGTCACGATTTCACGACATGTCACGAAATCGCGACATTCTTATTGGTGTCTTCCCCCTGCTGCCTCCTTGTCGCGATTTCGCGACATGTCGCAAAATCATGACATTTCCAATGACGTCTTCTCTCGGCTGCCTTTTGTCATGATTTCGTGACAGTCGTGATTTCGCGACATGTCACGAAATCATGACATTTCCAACAGTGTCCCCTCTCGTTGCTCTTTTGTCATGATTTTGTGACGGTCGTGATTTCATGACATGTCGCAAAATCGCGACAATTTTTGCCCTACACTTTCTCTCCCCTTTCCTGAGTTGCGACAACTTAGAAAAAATTTTGTTGATGCAAGATTGCGTTGCTGCCACCGGATGCTCCTGCATCAGTTGAAGCCAAAATTTAACAAGGAGGTGAAAGGAGAAAGGAGTTAGAAGAAGCCATAAAATCTGAGATATTTGGAGATTACCATTGAAGGCTATTTCGGAGAAATGAGTTTGCTAATTTTATAGAAAAAAATTGAAGGTCTCTAGGGGATAAGTCTCAATTACAATTTAGAGGAATTTCCTACCGAATTTGATAGATTCAAATATAGCATATCGGAGAAGACATTGACTAAATTATGTTGAAAATTTTGAGTAGTTATGTTGTCATTGATGTCAAAAGTCAGCTCATCTCAGTGCAAGGGAATTGACAAAAAGAGGGTTTAAAATATTTATATTTTAAGCCCAAGATATTTGGTTTAAAGCTTCACATGGTTGGTCAAAATATTGTCTAAATACCCTAAAGGAAGGAGATACCTAGGCCCAAAGGAAATAATATTATAATATTTATTATTATAATATTAAAGTATTAAGAGAAAGCCTAAAGTTAATTATAAAATAATTATAATATTTATATTATAATAATTTTATAACCCTAAGTGGGTTTGGCGCTAAGAAAAATTTAATTGTCTAATTTCCGTTGATGTCCAAGCAAGGAAGAAAAATGGTATTTATACCATAAATTTTTAAAACCTAAAATAAAGTCTCTCAAATGCATGTGTGAGTGTTTGAATTAATTTATTAATGTGAATTTTGTGAGCAAATAAGGTCAAAGGTTTTAATTTTAAAGGCATAAAAGAAAATGTGAAAAATAAAGAGGCAAGGGTGCATGCCTCTATCACCAACCACGTGGTTAGTCTAGCGAGAGGTTTACCAATGTTAAGTCTTAGCGAACGGTAGGTCTCGCATTCAATTATCAATGACAATAGAGAGGGAATATTTTTTTTTTACATGAGTGTGGCATCAACGAAAGGAATAAAGGACAACAGGTGTGTTAGAGGTTTCAAGTGAGCACTTAGCTCATGTGGTGGCTAGGTTGTAGCTAAGGCACAAGCGACAGATGAGTGGGGGTTCAGTTCCCATGGGTGGCAACCTGAAAGGATTAATTTTTGGTTAAATAAATTGACACCTAAGGTATGCAACTAACTTAGGAGGTATAAGGTTTGAAGATTAATTTTTATTTTTTCCATAAAAAGGGTTTGAAACAATTTGGATTTAGTAAATTTTTAAAGTGCTTTGGAATATTATTTTGAATGGTGGTTATATTTCTTTTGGAAATACATTTATGATAAGTGGGAGATATAAGGGAATAATTTCTTTTATTCCATGCATTTAAGTTTAAGTTATAGTGAATTAGTTTAAAAGTGAATTATTGGAGTAATAAGAATTCTTGATGATTTTGTTTTGAATGTGCTAAGAGGGAGTTAAAAGGTGTGTGAGGTATTTTGATTTTTTGCTAAAATATTTTGAAGGGTCTAATTATATGAGTTGATGCAATAATTTGAGAAAACAAGAGAGTGGTTTGGAATTTAATTGGGCATACATATTGAAAATTTGCTAACTCATAAAGAAGTGTTGTGCTAACCTTTGATAGTTGCAAAAGATATTATGAGTAAGACATATTTTGAAGACATATCTCCATCAAAGAAAAAAGGTATGCACACATCATCCTTTGTTTGAAGTGTTGTTGGATTGAATGTTGTGAAATATAAGGTGGAATGAAAATTATTGTTTGATAAGCATTATTGGAAATATTTGAGTGAGTTTTTATATGCTTCATTGGTGAATTTTTAGAGAACATTTGAGATAGAGATTGAAGATTATTTGAGTTAGGGTTTGAGACCCACATTGTGCTCTTTGGTTGAAGAAGTATGAAAATACTTGTTTAGGGTTAATGAACAAGTTATGTTTCATTTATTGAATGATTGAGTGAAACTTCTTGAGCATTGGTTTTAAGTGATATTGAAAGTGAATGTGCAAACATTAGAAATAAGATTTGTGAAAGTGACAAACTTAATGTTTGAGTAGAACATATTAATTTTTTGATAGAGTACATCATTCTCTATATGTTCTAGAGATCAAACGAATTCTAAATATAATAAGTCTAAACTGCTTCAAGTTTCAATATTAGACAAAGCATTTGATAGTATTGTGTGCAAGATTTGAGATTGATTGAGCATATCTTGTGATATATTTTGAGCATGTGTTTGAGCAGATTTGAGCAAGTCTTTGTAAAGGCTTGAGAGTAGATTTCAGCAATTCTTTGTGAAGGCTTGAGAACATAATTGAGCAAGTTATTGAGAGGAATTGAAGATAGATTTGAGCAAGTCCTTGAGAGGACTTGAGGGCAGATTTGAGCAAGTATTTGTGAAGGCTTGAGAGTAGAATTGAGCAAGTTCTTGAGAGGAATTAAATATAGATTTGAGCAAGTACTTGATAGGACTTGAGGGCAATTTTGAGCAAGTCTTTGTGAAGGCTTGAGAGCAGAATTGAGCAAGTTATTAAGAGGACTTGAAGGTAGATTTGAGAAAGTCTTTGTGAAGGCTTGAGAGAAAAATTGAGCAAGTTATTGAGAGGAATTGAGGGCAGATTTGAGCAAGTCTTGGGACTTGAAGGTATATTTGAGGAAGTCTTTGAGAAGACTTGAAGGTAGATTTCTTCAAGCTTTGTGTTAAGTCTTGGGTCAAATCTAATCAGAGTTGATTTGTTCAAGCTTTGTGTTAAGGCTTAGGAAAAATCTAAGCAGAGTTGATTTGTTGATTTGTTCAAGCTTTGTGTTAAATCTTGGGGTAAATCTAAGCAGAGTTGATTTGTGATTGGATCAACCTTTGTCTTAAGGCTTGAGGATAGATTTGAGATAGATATTTATGAGTAGATTTTTACTACACTTGGGATAGATTTTGATGTAGATCTAATATAGAGTTAATAGAAAGCTTTGGAGGTGATAGAGTAGAGGATAAAAGTCTCTAGTGGATAGATATACATTAGCCAAGGTATTGAGGATAGAGGTCTTATGTGGATAGATATCCACAAGCTAGATCAGTGGGGGCAGAAGTCTTCTAGAAGATCATCAACTAGAGTAGAGGGGAAATAGTTCTCCTGTGGATAGAGATCCACAAAATAGAGCAAGGGTAATTATTTCTCCTATGGATTCTGATCCATGAACCATATAGGAAGATAGAGTTCTTCTATGGAGAGAGATCCATGAACCAATTGAGGAGAAAGAGTTATCCTGGATCAAGTTCCATGAACCAAAGAAAATGGGAAGAGTTCTCCTATGGAGAGTGATACACAAATTAGAGCATTAGGGGATTGGTGTCTCCTTTGGAAAGAGGTCCATAAACATTGTAATAGGTAAGTGATTCTCAAGATATTTGTTGAGAAAATTTAGTAGAAATATTTTCTTCATGGAGTAGCCCACATTGGGTGAACCACGTTAAATTGGTGTCTCTATTGTGTGTGATGATTTGTGCATTGCTTTGATTACTGTTGTTGATATTACCATTGATAATATTGGATAATATTGTTTGATAAATAAAAGTAAAAGCTGGTCTTATACTGTTCACCCCCCCTATCAGTATAAGCCTATTTTCTTCACATTACAATCTGAAAATTTCAGATTTGAGAACAACAAAAGGGTAGAATCAATAGATACTAAGTTTTATATTTCAAGGGAGAATTCTAAAGGATATTTAAAGCCACAAAACTACATTTTAGGGCAGAAAGTTAGAGGAGTTTCAATGCTGAAAATAGTTGAGTTAAAGAATTTTTTTCGACAGCCAAGAAGAGATGTAATTTCATCTAGTACAATCAGAATTTAGGTGATACAAATCACCACAAATATCATCATAAAACCAAGGTTAAAAAGGTATGCAACTTAGGTGCAAAAGGTTCATTATTTGAACACTTATATTAAGTTCATTATTAAGTTTCATTAAGCACCAAATTAGAGTTTAAAGTTGCAAAGGAGAAGGGTTCATATTTAAGTCTTCAAGGAAGTGCAGAAGATAGTTATTACAAGGTTAAAACCTACACATAAGAAAGAGGAGTTAGATATATTTTGAAAGAAATAAAAATATCAACATCCTACCTTCTATTGAAAGCAAATAAGACATTATTCTAAAGTGAAGGTTGAATAGACTTTAGTGCTTAATACAAGTTAATTTTCCAAGAGTTATTAAAGTGCATTAAATATTTAGAAAAGGAATAAATATTAGTACAAAAGAAAGGTTGAGTTGGAGTGTCAAAATAAACCATTAAGAATTGTAGATAAGCCAAAAAAAGGTGCATTATAACCACCAAGGAATAGAGGAGAAGCCACCATACTAAAATAAAAAATATATTCAAAAAGGAGACTTAAAGGTCTCAAAGTACAAGGTGCAAGTTAAGGTATTTTATCTTAATTATTATAGAATTATTTACATTCAATAATTGCACCATACTAATCCTTTCCAAAGTAGAAAAAGGAGGGATAGAAACTAGAGTGTCTTAAGACAATATAACAATAAGTATATTACAATCCTAAAGTGGTTGAATCATCAAGTTTCAAGAGCAAGATATGAAGCAAAATAAGAGAGTCAACTAAGGTCTCAATAGCATAATTTTCAAGTTGTCTAAATAAACTAGATTCATAGTTGTAGATATCATGAAATTAGCACTCAAGGGGCAATAAGAACCTACAATAGAGAATAGACCAATTTGGGTAGCATAATGGTATTATCAAGTCAATATAACACATCGCTAGTTGCAAGAAGAATAGCATTAAAGAACAATACAAAAATCAAGGTGTAAGTAGCAAGACATGCTATCCAAGAAAACAATGATAATATCTTGGATAAAGCAACCACCTAGACAATAATATTGAATCACCTTAGAGTCACCATCACTGAAGTAGAACCACCTTCATGGGAGAAGAGCACCACCATTCATTGGAGAAAGCACATTGTAAGCCAAAACAACTTGCAATAGTTGTCAAGAATGTTGAAGAAATAAGATGTTGAAAGCATAGTTACATGCAAGGGAAAGACCTTCCACTTGCCACCTCAAGCAAAGGAATATCATGCCACTTGGCACAAGGGAGAAGATCATCTTCATATACACAAAAATACCTCTACAATTTAACACCTTCTCAGAGAAAAGAGCACTCATCCTAAAGTAACGCTCAATCATTATTCAAGGCCTAGTATAACATCTACATTATCAAAACACCTACACTAGTATAACATCATCTAACATTCACACCACCTAGCAAGAAGTCTCAGGCTTGAGGTAATGGAGGTGCCACTTGGCATACCTTTCAAGGAGGACAAAGGTATTAATAACCACTACACAAGAAGAGCGTGAAGAGAGAGCTTTCACAGAGGTCAACAACATTGAAAGAGGAGGTAATATAGTCCAAGGCATGCAAGAGAACAAATCTCATTTAATGTGCAACATCATACATCGTAGACTAGAATAGATACAACACCCAAAGCTTGAATAAAGGAGTCAAAATAGAAGCCAATTAGCGCACACATTTCACATTGCAAGGAAGGTATAGTTTTTACATGATTTAATACTTGCTTTCTTTAAGTATAAGGAGTTATAAGGTGCATGATATAAGGTTGAGTTTATTCAATTATTGCATTGAGAAATTACAACCTTAGTTGATTAGAAAGCAATTAAACAAGGAGATTATATCCTTAAGAGAAATTTCAAATTGCATTAGATTGAGAATCAAATATCATAGTATTTACAAATAATTAAACTAGGAGATATAAGGTTTTCTACCTTTGAAAATTTGAAATATTATTTTGCAAATATTATCATTTTCTAAATTTCCAAATTAGGGAGATATAAGGAGTACTACATCAAACTTTAGATCATTGGAATTTAGAAAATTGAACCATTGAAAATTAAGGATAAATTAAGCAAAATTATTGATTGCTTTAAATTTGGAATTTATTGCTTATACTTGTCTCATATATGAATTAAAGGGACAAAAGGAATCCAACCATAGAGTCTTGAAAAAATAGAGAACTTCATCAAATTGAAAGTGCAAATATAAAAAAGGAGAAATAAGAAAAAATAGGAGTTGAACAAAACATTAGAGAGTCAACTCAAAAAGAAATTTAAATCAAGCACTTAATCAAGACCATAATTTCAATCACTTGGGAGATATAAGGAATTCTACAAAACCTAAGATTTGATAAAGTTTTATCAAGCTTGATCACTAGGGAGATATAAGGTAGCCTACAAGGACCATCATGACAACAAACAAATTCATTCTCACTAAATCCCAACTTCTTAAAGGTCCAAATTACTCATCATGGAAAAACAAAGTGAGGGCAATTCTGATAGTTGAAAAACTTTGGGATATTGTCAAAGGAACAAAAATTAAACCTACTACAAGTGATAGTGAGATTCAAAATTTTGAAGAAAATGAAGCAAAAGCACTAATGATAATAACTTTTTCTATTACATATGAAATACAACCTTACATTAGTTCAACAACATCTACAAAATATTGGAAAACCTTAGCCAAAATATTTGAAGGAAAGAATAAAACCACTATATTAAATCTTCAAACTCAATTGCATTCTTTGAAAGTGAATAGTGGTGAAAGTATAGAACTATTCCTAAGAAAAGTAGCAGATATAAAAGGGAAATTGTTAACCTTAGGAGAACAGGTAGAAGATAATTTTCTTGTTCAAGTAACCCTGAGAGCACTTCCAGATAGCTACAAGCATTTAGTTACATCTTTACAAATCCTAAGTAAATATACATCTTTTGATGAGTTAGTCAATATTCTTCAAGAATATGAGGTGGAAAATACAGTTAAAGATGAAATGACTAACAATGCATTGGTTTCAAAATATAATCCACAAGGAAATGTTACCTCATCCACAAAGGTGAGACCATGGAATAGTTGTCAAGTATGCAGGAAGAAAGGACATAGTACCAATTATTGCATATTTAATCCTAGAAACCAATATCAAGGAAATCAAAGCCAATCAAATAGGCCATTCCAACCAAGATAATATCAAAATCAATATAGTCCACATCAACAACAATTTCAACATCCATATACTTCTCAGAACCAATACAATTATCCTCAGTTGCAAGAAGGGAAACAAAAAGGTAACTTGGTTCAAGAGATTCAAGAAATTCAGAAAATGGAAGAACCTACAAATGAATATGAAATCAAAGCTCTCTTAGCAAAAATAGTATTTTATGAAGATACTACTAGGAAACAAAATGAAGAGGAGCTCAAATTTTAGAGCCAGGAGGAAGACATTATTGAATACTAAAGTCTTCAATACCCAAATAATGTAATACAGGGGGTGAGTATATTACATTAACATTTACCCCCTTGGATACATAACTAGAGTAGGAGTTTACCTTAGAGTAAGGTTTGAGTAGTTACTTCATGCAATATAATAAATGTGCAAGAGTTAGAATGTGCAATGATGTAAATGTGCATGTAGTCCACATGTACATGAGTCATAGGGTAGATGAAAGGCCAAGGGACTTATCTCCCTATATATGCCTTTGAGGTAGAAGAGTGAGTGATGGATATAGAGAGGTGATAGAAGATACAATAGTGACTAGTTGCATTAGTTAGAGTGAGTACAATGTAGTTTCTTCATATATTTATGGAGTGATTGTGTCCTCCATTATATCACATTGTACTATTTTCATGAGCTTTCATTAATAGCATATTTCTAAGTTATTGTAGAAGTTTATCTTATTATTTTTCTGCATATTATAGTTACATTATCATATACTTATCATTGCTTTATCACTTTACATCTTGTGGTTGCATTTGCTTTAATATATATCATAAAAAGTTAACACTCAGGATATGTGACAAGGGGCATCATTCCTAGCTTGTCATATCCATTACTTGTAGAAATGATCAACATAATTTTTTATTTCCTTTGTATGTACCACATAAATCTAAATTGATAGGCTACTTATAGACTTTTAAAAACAAAGAATATCCTAAATATTTCATTCAAACATCTTTGGAGGATAAATTAGTTAATTTTTTTTCTTGGAGGGACTTTGTAATTTTTTAATTTTGAGGCACCTATTTTTCTTGAGTCTACCCTTATTTATAGTTATCTAAAAGTGATAGCTTTTGAAGCCTAATACTTAATATAAATATTACAATAAAATAACTATAGAATCAAATATAAAGTTGTAATATAATGAAATAAATCAAGATAATAATAATCACAAAAATAACTCAAAATAACTAATAGGATAATCACATAAAAATGCTCACAAAAATACTAAAAATAATATAGAATAATGTTCTACTAATGCATGCAATAAGCAAAATGTTTTCAATACCAATTACAATTCTTAGTCATAAATATATAACAAGTGACTCCTCATATGGTGCACTCTTAACGTTCACTCTTCTTTGTAAATATTAACTTTCCTATTCTAAGGATACATGTGCACTCTTACATAATGTACACTTGTGCACATTTACACTCACAACACTTGCACACATAGTTACATGACACTTGTGTATTTCTTGCACATTATTACATTATTAGAAATATAAACTCACACTCTAATCTAATACACACACCTAATATAATATTGTACCAATGTGGTATATTGGCATGTACCAAATAATGTAATATTCTCCAACACACCTCTGTATTACATTATTTGGTTATTAAAGAATTTAGTCTTCAATATAGTATTTATCCTTCAATCTTCATTCTACCTCCAATAGATTAATATGTGGATCCTTTATGTAAAAGTCTTTAACATGACCTTCATATTTCATGTTTTCTTGACTCTTATATTTCCCCTATTAACATGACCTTCATATTTTTCTTTTCCTTGCTTGATCTTGTCTTTGGATTTAGATTTCTAGTGATTCCTTCTCTTCCTCTTCTTTTCTTTTTCTGCAATCTCATTTGTGATATCTGAATATATATCTTCTATGCATTGAGTTAGTAAATCATCACAATAATATGATTTTGTTTTCAATGATTCTTCTTTGAGACTATCATATGTATCATTTATTTCAACTTGTATCTTCCCTTGAAAAAGCTCAAAACTAATTAATGAAAGATAAATCATTAAACATTCTTCTAAAGTAAGTATAATGGTGTTTTGAGAATCCCACCATGACCTAAAACGTTTTTCATGAAGATAACCTATAAGAGTTGTAAATTTTCCTTCTTTTGCTTCTTTAAAAAAAAAAGTTAATTTGTCTTTTAGAACATCAAATATTTATTTTTCTCCCTCAATGTTATTTATTAAGTTGTGTGAGTAAAATATGAGTGCATGAAACATGTCTTCACTATATTCATTACATACATTCTTGAAAATTTCATCCATGAATATACTTTGATGTAGTTTACCTTATGTCTCCCTAAGTTTATGAATGAAGAAGAATGTTTGCAAATTAAAATATTCCTAAATTTGAAGTAAAATTCCTTATCTCTCCATAATTAAAATATTAGCAAATATTCTATGGATTTTGAAAATAAAATAAAGCTTTCAAAAAGTAACTTTAATAAATATCTCACTAACTACTTATTTCTCCAAGAAAATGCTTAAAAAAATTATTATTCTAATAGCACACTTATCACTCCAAAATAACCTTTAGAAAAACTTTAAAAATAAAAAATAAAAAATTAACTCCTTATCACTCCACTAAAATTTAGACAAATCAAAAATTAATTTAATTTATCCAATAAACCCTAATTATACCTCCTTGAAATGCGTCGCTTCGAATGATGACTTTTTCATTGGCAATTTCAATAAAATTTTGTTGTGCTTCTTGACTCGAGCCTGTGAGAATTAGTTGGAAGGCCTTTGCATGGACCTCTATTTGTATTCTCCTGAATGGATGTGTCAATATTTTTTTCTTCACCTTCTATTCTTCTACGTGTCACCTTGGCTCTATGTATGGAAAATTTGATTGACTTTCCAAATGCTTGTAATATTTGGGTTTCTTGGGCATGCACGAATGAGACATTTCATTAACCTTTTTTTCAATGAGCATTAGAATTTCCAACACTTGGTTTCTACCAAGTGGCTCTTAGTCTTGCACTTCAACCAACATTCAATTTTCTAACCTTGTGCACTTCTCTAATGCTTGGAATTCATATTCATTTATTCACCTTCCTCTAATGCTTCAACACTCTTTTCCTAAGTGAAATGGATGGCATCTTAGTACTCCTTTTAAACTATGACCAAGGATGTTCCAATGCTCCTCTTTTGAACTATGATAGGTGGCATTTAAGTGCTCCTTTCATACTATAATGAATGATGTTCCAATACCCTTATTTAGACTTTTATGGGCAACATTGTTGTGCTACATTCATATGCTCCTCTTTATTTCTATGAGATGTTACTTTTAGGAGCTTCTCGATGGCTATGATGGGCTCTGTAATGGCACTATGAAATTATGCTACATCTTCCTTGTTACATTCAGCTCTAGGATCTAGGTGATTATTTGTATTCATGATGCCTTGAGTGTAGCTCTAATAAAGGCTATGTCTTTATACTATTTTATCCCTCTTCTTACACTCTCTTATGCTCTTTATCTATCTATGTTGTTAACTTCCCTTTGTAGGTGTAATATTTGTATTTTAAAGCAGGTGCAGAATGCTTACAAACTTGCACTTCAAACTCTTACGCTATCTCCTTTGAATAACAATCACACTTTTTATTATACAAATGAAAGCTTACAATATTTATTTTACTTATTAATTTGTTTGTAGATCATATAATATTGCATTAAAGATAGCTCCTTTGAGCATTGGATGTATGGCAACACTTGCACTCTAAAATTTACCTTGACTGTAGTTTTCAAATTTTATCAATACTTTTTATCTTCAAATTTATGCTTGTTGTATTTGAAATTTAGATTACTATATTTGGAAATTAACTTATTCAAATCTATCCTCTATTCATAATCTATTCTTTCACTTTGGTCAAATATGCTTATCTTCTAGACTACTTAATCATATGAGCAATGTAGTAATCTTGTTGTCTTCCTTTGTTGTTCTTCTTGCAGGTGCAAGATACTCATGCATTGGATCACTAGTGTAAGGTGCTCTCCAATATTTAACTCACATTATGCTATCCTCTTGAATACCAACAACCATTAATAATTTAAGTTTCTTAAAAATGCACTTGATCACCTTTAATATGCAACATTCTCTACCTTGTATATAATTCCATTCTTCTTTATTCAAATCTATTTTTGAACAAGATTTTTCTTTAGATATTCAATTTTTCTAGTGCTCTCTAGCTACTCTTGATTCCATCTTTAATATTTTTTGTTTTGACTTCTTTACTTCTTATAGCTCTTTTGAACCTTCATTATTCCCACTATAATTAATTTAATTATTATTATTATTTCTCTATATCTATGGGCTTGTAATTGAATGGTGATAATTGTCCTAATATTGGTGTAAAGAATCCTTCTAGAGTTATTTTATCTTTGTATTCTTTATCTCTTGAAAATATCTTCTTATATTCAAGGTTGTTCTTCTAAATTTCAATATTTTTCTTAACTGAATATGTTGCCTTCTCTGGCTTCAAGCCTTCTTGTTGTAAATCTATTATGACACTTCACGTGCTTATGGAAATACAATGAATGTTTCCTTGATTTATCTAAACTTGTTGTTCCTTTTATTTAAAACTATCCTTATGGCTTTCAAATGCTACCTTTCTCTTTTGTTGTCCTGAATTCTCTGATTTTCTTGTCTAATGTGGACTTCTAATATGTTTCCCTCTATGTGCTATGTGTTGTTCTTTAACTAGGATTTTCCTCAATAATTTTGGTTATCTTGAATTTTTCTTGCTACCTTTAACTTTTCCTTAATGTTCTCTTTTCTTGATAAGGACCAATAAACCTTTATCAAGGACCTTTTCCAATAGGTCTTCTTCAATATCTTTAATATTTAGTAGGACCTTCTTCTTAGATCTATAATTCTACCTTCAATGGGACTTTGCTCGAGTCTCCTAGCTCTTATCAATCTCAAGGTCTATCTTTAAGACCTAAAACTATGTTGTAGATTGTGTTCTATTTTGAATATATTTTTATAACGGGTAAATTCAATCTATCTAAAACTTTTCAATAATGACCAAATTTTCTTCTTGAGTTGGTTCTCTAAAAATGGTATCCTTAATCTTCACTAGTTGTTCTTCAACCTAGTGGTAAAACTTCTCTTCACTAGTTTTCCTTCAACTAGTGGTATAGGAAATACCTTAACATCATTGGTCTTTCCTATCCTTGGACTATTTGCAACTTTTAAAAACCTATGCAAGTAAACTTGTTGTGGCTCTAATACCACTGATAACTTTTGAATCCTAATACTTAATGGAAATATTACAAGAAAATAATCATAAAATAAAATATAAAGTTGCAATATAATGAACTCAATCAAGATAATAATAAACATAAAAATAACTCAAAATAACTCATAGAATAATCACATAGAAATGCTCACAAAATACTAAAAATGATATAGAATAAAGGTCTACTAATGCATGCAATAAGCAATGCATTTTAGATACCAATTACAATTCTTAGTCACAAATATTAAATATTATGTGACTTCTCATATGGTGCACTCTTTACCTTCACTCTTCTTTGTAATTCTTCACTTTCCTATTCTAAAAACACATGTGCACGCTTACATAATGGATATTTGTGCACATTTACACTCACAACACTTGCACACATAATTATATGACACTTGTGTATTTCTTAAACATTATTACATTACATGAAATATAAACTCACACTCTAATATAAGACACACACCTAATCTAATATTGTACCAAGGTGGTACATTAGCATGTACCAAATAATGTAATATTATCCAGTAAAAATCTTGTTTTGATCTTGGTCCATTGGAAGTGATATTTTTTAGTTTTGTAACTATTTGGTGTACTTAATTGATGAGTGTCATTGATATCATCATTTAATTTCAATGTTTGTCAAATCTAGGATAATGTCCAAGGCTATCTACGATAGAGGAGGTTTGGGATTCTACAATTCAGATGTCATAACACATGCTTATTTAGTGGAATAGAGGTTCATAAAATTCTTTCATGGATCACACTATCTCTAATTTATAGAATTGAAACTACTTAAATTGCAGAAATTGAAACTACTTAAATTGCAAAACTTGAAAACTACTTAATTTGCAAAATTTGAAATATGCCATAAATAAAACTAAATTATGTTTTATAAATGAAATAACATGGAAGGAAAATTAAAATAAACTAAGTTAATCAATGCTGAAATTAAAACTGTTGAAACCAAATTGCTTAAATAAGAAAAATTGCTGAAAATTTGTAAAAGTTGCTGAAAATTATCAAAAAGTTGCTAAAGCTGAAATTGCAAAAAAAAATAATAATAAATGCACACATAAAAATAGGTTAGCTAGCTGCAAATCCACTCTTCACACATCACATTTAAAACATAAGAAAAAATAGGGAAAAAAAGGGAAAAATCTATCTACAATAATTGAGCACTAAATTGACAATATCTAGCAAGAATTGCACACAAAATATAAAGCTAAAAATAATTGTAAACTACCTCCTTCCACCAACATTGAGAGTGGGCAGTTGATCCTTGGTCTATAAAAATGCGTCAACACACACTCCAAAACTAAGTCCTAAACACTCATTCACTCATAAATCATGCAGTTAACAAATACTGCATTTTATTACTTTAATACTGATGTTACATTCTACAAAACATAGTCCTAATACTTGACTATTTTGACTCTAATATCTAAATATATTGACTAATTCCAACCAATAGGTGAGTAGTATTATTTATAATAGTTTTTACATTTCTATTTGCAAATACAAAATCAACAATCTATTGTGCATGCTTGATTTGATGTTTTATTATAGCAGACAGTCCAATTTAAGATAGAATCCATGTTGGTAGCCAGATGTGCACTTATCCGTGCTTCCAAAGTGGTAGGAATCAGCCAAGAATAGGTGTAAAAAAATTTGATACACTTATCTACACACAAACCCATTTTCTCCTTGTCAATTGGATGATAACTCCATTTTTTTGATGTAGTTGATTGTTCCTACTTGTCATTACAGAGCAACTCTGAAATATCAGGGTGAATTCTTGTCATGTATTGTTTATGCAAGTTGTATCATGTGGGAGTATTTCCAAATGTGTGGTAAGTCCTCCCTTGTAACGTTTAATATTTTACAACCAGTTTTAAATTTACCTCTTGACTTTATCTTGTTCCTCCTTTAATGTTGTAGATGGCTACCATATATATGTTGTGTACAATTGTCATACCCCGTTTCATCAAAAAAGTTTCTGATTTGGTACCACACCATTGCAACAACTTGTTTTAGGTATGAAAACCATACAAAATAGATTATCAATCATAAATTACAAAAAAACTTTATTTGCTACTAATTTTCCTATGTCGTTTTAGTACTAAAAACATGCAAAAATAGGATAGAAAATGCAAAAAATAATCAAATTTGTGGCATAATATATCTTAACACTTAATCATACAAAAAACAACAAAATAATATACTTTAATCAAATATTTTTCATATATCTATATTATGTATTAAAATATGACAATTTTTATGTCAAAAAGTAGTGCAAAAATGAGGCATTATTTGGCCTCATCATTCCTCCCCAACTTAACCTAATGCATGTCCTCATGCATTTTGTTGGGCTACAGATGCACTTTGGTCTAGTTCCTTGTATCAATTTACCTAAATGTATGATCTCCATCATAGTATCATCTATTCTTATTTATCTCTACCATCCATCTTTAAAAGTGCTACTTTGGCTCAGGATCATAGTCAAAATAAATAGTCAAAATAAAATGGTATAGGTGTGATAATAGTTGATGGCCTAAAATTTAGACCTATCCAGTTATGTTTTTATTCCAATATTACATCCATAAATGCATATACCCTTCTTCATGACCATAAAATGTTTTTTGGTGATATAGGTTCCCTCTTCCGCAAAGATATGGGCAATTCCTCCCATTTGCTCTTGCATGCTGCCAAAGAGTTATTAAAATTGCTTATGCATAACTGCTAAAAATAGATCAAACTCTCCTTGAGGTTCCTAAGATATGTAGCTCTAATTTTGGGCTTTTCCATAAAGGATAAATGTACACTACTCAGTGCTACAGGTTTAGGCTAGACATGTCTCATCAATAGACCAAGTCCTATTTTAACAACTCTATTTTATTTCTTTTCCCGATACCAACATATTTGATTTTTTAATATAGAAAGGAAAGATCTAATATGGATATAACCTGTATATATGTATGGCATGATTTGTACATCCTCTTCCATTACAAACTTGTGCAGATAAAACTCACATAACATGTTCTTTTGCTCTTCTAGACTATGCATATATGCATCAAGAAAATCCTAGGTAGAAGATAAATCGTATGATAGGCCAGATTAAATGTGCATTACCTACCATAAGAGTAATATATCCTTGAGTAATAGACTGTATAACCTAGAAGACCTTCTGCATTACACCAGGTGTTCTGTAATTGAGCATAAATCCTTCACCTTAGTCTGCAATGTTGCAATTCTACAATCTATTTCTTGTTATACTTCTCCAAAGGTTTTATTATTGTAAAGTGCAACTCTAAGGTATGGTAATGTTGCACCCATCCTAAAATGGCCTCATTATGTGCTACTAATGGCACCATGTCCAATTAATACACTACCACTGGTGGAGGTTCATGTATTGGGAGTAAATCAACTTGAATGCCAATTTTGTAGTATAATTTGTTTTAATAGATTCTATAAAAAATTATTTTTCCTCTTCCTTAAGTGATGCATTTACATGCATTGAAGTATTTTTTGGTCCAAGAACTTTTTTGGTTGATGTGCCTTGCTCATCCCATAATTTTGGAGCTTCCTCTAGATATTTTGGCACTATTTCTAGATGTTTTAGAGCTTCTCTGAAATGTCCCTGTTCATCTTTAGAATGTTTTAGAGTTGTTTCAAAATGTACCTGAGCTACATCTGAAAGCTTTAGAATGTATTCTATCATAAGATTCTAAACATTTTGGTGTTTCTCTAGCTTTGAAGTGTCTCTCCCTTGGTGATAACTCTCTCTAACATCCATTATTATATTACCAACCTTCTTCATAGATGTAATTCCCTCTTCTACATGTTGTTGTTATGTTGAAACAACAACCATGGTAGCAACAAAAAGATGAGGTCCTTAATCTAAGGTGGCTTCTTCAATTGTATGGAGAAAATATGGGATTTATTTCTATGCTGCCACCTTTGGAATCTACCCTACCAATTCCAATAAGATTTTTGTTGCCTCTTCCCTTGAATCAGGAATTCTAGGTAGACTTTCCAATTGTGCCACTTTCCCCTTCAATTCATTTAATTCATGCAACAATTGATAAATATATTCATCCTTCTCTTTAATTTTTGCCTCCCCATTTTCAATATAGGTTTTTTAGGTCTTAATGATCACCCTAGCAGCCTTCATTGGGTCATCTAGCTCATATGCCTCATATTCTTCAATTTTAGAAGAATATGTGGATAGATCCATAATTGGTAAGGAATCTAGCTTATCATGTTATTCAGTATCTACAAGAAATTCTTCCATATGAATAGGTTTTTCTTAGATAGGTGTTTCCTCAATAGTATCATCTTCATCCTCCTATAAAATCAACTTCCTTCTTCTCCTTGGTCTGGATGGTGTGGGGGTTTTTACTTGTGTTGCAATAGTTTCTTGTTGCTTCTTCCTTGAGCTTCTTCTTATAAGATGGGGTGAAGGTGGTTTGTCCTAAGTTTCAACCTCTTCTTCCCCTATTTCAATAGGTTCCTTAGCAAAAACTTTCCTCTTCTACCTAGTTGACCTTCTTAATGGTTGTGAACCAGTATCTTGTGTCCTACTAGTCTGCTTTGCTTCTGTAATCCCTCTCCCTGCAAACCTATAAAAATTTAATTTTGATGATAATAAATTTACTACTTCAGTCTATGCCCTAATTTTTTTATAACTATAGGGCTTTAGTTATGTATATTATTCTTCATAAGAAGTGATCTCAGTAACTTCATATTTAAAACTTACCCTTCTAGTCCTAGGTTTTGTTGCAAGACTACCTTCAACTCTTCTCTTTCTTTATGCACTAGTTCTGGTAGCTAGTGAACCATGGGAGAATAATGAATTTTATTTAGAATTAGGAATAACTCCTTCATCAACATTTTTCTTAGGGATATTTGCTCCATTGGTATCTACCCCTTCTAGTGCCTCTTCAGTAGGAACCTACTCATTCTAGGGTGCAAAGACCTTATTGAAACTCTGATGATTACCCCTAAAATGATGCTTGCAAATTAGTTTGATGAGGCCATGGTGTCTAGGAGAGCCCTAGCCTCATTGGTACCTTTTAGCCATGTTGTGTAGCTCTTGGTGCAAATACAAAGGGATTTTCACCCTCAATTTTGGATATTGTATACCGTACCTAATATGAATGAAAATTTTCATGTCATTGTCAAATAACACAACATATTACCCCTCATAGGTTAAATATCTGAGAACCCATTCTAAAACTACATCCCAAGATGGTTGTAAACTAACTAATTTGACCCCCTTACAAATATTATTATTTATTTGAATTTTGGGTTGCACATATCCCTCTTTTAAAAAAGCTTAACTATCTCAGGGAGTGTGTCCTTAAGTGTCTTAGTAATCTCTACTCCTTGTAATGACAACTTAGTAATTTGGCTCAAAATTAAAGGGGTTAACTCAATTATCATGTTATTTATGATTGCTCTGTTATTTTGGAGAGTATGGGTAAATTTAGTTGCTAACCCCTCAGAATAGCCATTGAATTATTTCAAAAATGGTATTAGCCCAGCTTGTCAAAAAATGTGCATCACCTTAGGGTATCACTGGAGTTCATCCAAGGAGTTTGGTTTGGCCTTCTTCTTCTTCCCCATGTTGTTTGAAAATAATTCTCTAGCATTCATTGTCCTTGTTAATCAAAAGTTTATTTAATGGTAAGGATTGTGTACCCACAGACCTTGACCAACGTTGAATGGTCTCAAAGCTAAAATATCTAAGACAAATCCCTGGAGAAGGTCAATTCCTAAAGGGTCCTAGCTTCAAGGGAAAAGTGATATGAGGGAAACAAGGAAATTAAATCTAGAAATTACAAGGATGGATTCAACCACATCAAAATACAGATAAAATATAAATATCCAACCAACACATGTAAATAACCTAAAAAACCATCAAACGCTTCTCATTTGCATTCAATGCACAAATTTCAATTATAAATTCCAAAATTAGAGAAAAAAAAGCATGAAAATAAGGATGCAAAATTATAGCACATTCATTCATATAACTTCATAAATAAATAATCAAAAAATATACAGACAATGATCCACTTGTATTGTGTGTATTTCAAATATTACATGTAAGTTGTAATAGCCAAAGAGCCAACCATTTTTGTACCTTACATTCTTACATATATAGCCTTTGATAGAGCTCCCTCCTACAAGTGGATACAACATCAATAACTAGGGTTGGCCAACCACCTCTACTGCATATCATTAAGACATTTTAATGAGTGGCAAAACTAGGGAGAGCTTAGTCGAATGCACCAACCACATGCCCTTCCATTAATTTAAGTACAATACCATTTACCAGTTATCTCTGACTTCCCTTGTGATCACTGCATTATCCTTCTGATTTAGGGATGGGGATGGCTAGGACCATTAATGTGATCAGTAGCCTATTGTCATGAATGTACTTACATCATATCACTTCTGATTCACTAAGTAGATACACTTTGATTTTACACAGGCATCTAGGCATTAAATTATCAAACCACCTTTGTTATTTTTAACATGGTGCCTCCTTGTTTGGGTGGGAGATTAATGTTTTCAAAATTTTGTCCATATTTTTTGGTTGGGTAGAATTCAAGGCTGAATGTAACCCACTATTGCTTATTATACCGTAGTTATACCGTCTTCTTGGTTTCCACCCTATCCATAGTGAATTTCCTTATGACGAAGTTTTAGGCTCAACCTTGGGACCACAACTCCCCATTTTTCCACCATGCACTTGCCTTCAAAACATTGTAGAAGAATTTTAGGAGCATCAATAGTTTTTTGCCTTCAAATTTCCCCACCCCTTATGTTATTGAGGCAGATTTTTGAACCCTGATATTATGTTATAGCATCTTGATTTTGCACCTACCCAAATACTTATCAAATTTCTAAACACCTTTGGGAAAATAGTGAGGATGGCTTCAAAAGGTAATCATGCCTGATTTTTCACCTAGTACTTTTCCTTTTTCTTTATGCCACACAACCTCCTAGTATTCCTTATTAATTATAAGCACAATGTGGGTGGGGAAAAACACCCATAATTTTGGTGACTTATGAGGATTTTCAACAAAAACAAATCAAATCAAGGAGTGAACCTCCTTCAAAAAAAACAAATTTTTGCCATATCCATTGGGCCACGAAGTCAATATAGAGTGCAAAAAACAAAATTGCATATCGAGCCATTTCTAAAATCTTCCCTATATAGCATCTATGCCAACCATTCAGGTTCCTTCTACTACTGCTCTTGAGTCTTTGAGGTTTCGCTTTAAGAGGTAGATGTTGAAGTGGCATGAACTTTAAATTTTTGATAAATCTAATTCCTTTTCTCTATAGGAGGGAGAAGAATGACTTTGAGGCTATCTGATATGGTGCCCAAGTGGTAGACATCCTTGTAGTGAGGATGATCACCATATTTCTTAACCATTTCCTCCATCTTGGTGAAAATACTTGACAACTAGAGGATCATGTCCAACATTTGATTTATCGTCACTAGTTCATGCAATGCCATAATTTCATTTTCATCTTTCTTGAGACCTTCGAAAAGCTTATTAAGATCTTATTCTATGTAAATCTCTCCCTTACTATCCTAAAATCTTAGGAAGTTGAGATCTTTAAGTTTTGCATTGTCCTTGCTCATCTTCTCAACCTTCTTCTTCACTACAACATGACACTTTTTCCTTGATAGTAGAGGTCCACCAGGGTTAGCACCTACTGGTGGACCCAATGCATTCAATGTATCTTTCTAAATATCTAGTGATATATGATTCTCCCTTTCTGAACAATACCTTCAATTTTAAGGCTTACCCACCCATACTTTACACCATGCTTGATTTCATCTCAATATCCTTATCCACCATATTATAAGTTGCTAAGCCTTCCTCTAATTTCTATACAAATATAGGGATCATCTTAAGAATTGCTTCTCTTATCTTATCCTAGTAGAAATTTTTTATGTCTTTCACCCATTTCGTAGAAATCAATGCTCCTTTCCTCCTGCAATTGGGCCATTGCAGTGTTCAGGGTATTCTATCATTGCTATAGTTAAAATTTGAACTCAACCTCCTTCTTCTCAAGCTCACTCCTTAAATGCAGCAATCTCTTTATTCTTTTGCTTCAACTCCTATTGGGAGGGATCTTTATCCAGTGTAGCCTTTGCTTGTTTCAATTCATTTTCCAAAGCATACTTTCTTAGACCTGCTTTGTAGAGTTGCGCTTATAGCGATTGCACTCTTTTCTCCACCATTTTGAGCTTCTTCTCAATGCCCCACCCTTTTAAAAATAGTATTTTAGCATCAGCATAAAGCTCCTTAAGATTCTATACTTGAGTGATATCAACCAAATTTATGGTCTCAATGTCATACTACCAATCCTCATATTTCATATTGGCAACAACCTTTTTCTCCTTAGGATGAGTAGATATATTATACTTCTTTCCCTCAATTGGATCAACTTCATAAAAAGTATGTGGAGTGGTTTCTACTTTTTCATCATGTAATTATTGCAACTTCTCATCCACCCATAACTTCTAATTATCCTATGCTACTCTTATCACATTGAAAACTTTAGGCAGGGTTTGATCCACTACCTGATATACAAGAAGTATAGTTAGAAAGGCTAGCATTAAGGTTGAGCTAGAGTTATCCCAACTACATCACATTGAGGCCCAGACTCATTTGATGATGGGGATAGTAGAAGTTGCTCATATGGAGTCTGGGCTTGGGATGAATGGGCCAATGAAGTCACAAATGAAACTAGAGCAGGATGAGGGGAAGGCATAGTGGTATGTGGATTGGGTACAAGTTGCAGCAAAGGATACTCCACAATCCTCCGAGGAGAATTATTCTTAGGGTTCTTATTCTTATGCATAAAAGCTATGACCAAAATTATTCTTGAGGCCTGGGTTTAGGAAAGGGTAGGTGAATCCTCAATTATTTCCAATGAGGGAGTATGTTGAGGAGAATGGAAACAAGAATGAATTTCAACCATGCTCTAATTTTGCACATTCTTATGGGGTTGTTCCACCTTTTGCTTTCATGTGCTCACCTATGCGACCGTCCCTACTTATTCTAAATTTGGTATCTTTAGTGAGAGATTCACCCCCTTGAATTCTATCTTACTTGCCTTTGTAGAGGCATTGGGCCTAGTGGAATCCTTTCTATTTCTACTTGTCTCAAACCTTTGTCGCAAAGACACAAATATTTTTTGTGTTTCTATTCCAAAAGGTCTAGATGACCTAGTCCTCCTAGTATCCTACTAGAGACATGTAGAATATACTTTCTATTGGGTCACATACTCTCATATTTAACCTTATTGCTTCTATGGTAGATTATAAAATTCTAGCTCCTCCTCCTCATCTTCTTAATTTTATTCTACTTCTTGATCCTCATCCACTTCCATGTCTTACCTAATTTGCACTATATCGGTTTCCCTTAGAACCAGGAGGGTGAGTTTAACAACCCCAATTGTTACTACTCATCCACTAATTTTTTTTTGTACCTATAATAATCTTTGTCCACCTTTCAATGAGTCAAGAGTATAATAATGATCTAAGACAAGGATATCCCAAATGAAAAGTAAGTAATCCGAGTCACAAAATATTAATCCAAAGTCACATTTAAGTAGAAGTACCAACTTCTACAATTCATTCAAAGCCATTCACAAATAGGAGCACCAACTCCTACAATTCCATCATACCATCACCAAGTGGTTATGAGGATAATACAATGGCTATGTCCTTCATGAGGACATCTCAATGGTTATACCATTAATTGGGAGTTTTACCCAATGGAATTCATCCCCTCCTCTCCATACTATCCATGAAGACTAGTATTAAGGAGAGAGCCATTAATCTTGTTATTTCTCGTGAAAACTTACAAGTGACTTGGAATATTGTCTTAAGCACCATTATAGAATTTACTCATTTACTAGGTGTGATGGTGTTGGTGATTATTTGTCTTATCCATTTGCATGGAGTGAATGGTTTGCTTCTAGCTATCTTAGGTGGATGGTGTAGATATTGTTTTGTCTCATATTATTGTGGAGATTATCATGAATTTCCTTCTACACTATTATAGTCCTTGAGAGAGAATTTAAATACATCCATCTAATCTACTAGAGCAACATAAATCTCAATGCCATACACTTGACAATGTGCAATATCCAAAGTAGTTCCAATACTTGCTCATATTCCAAAACATATATCACCTAACATTTATTAGAGGTGAATACTACAATATGAAGTCTTTATCTCTAATTTACAAAGCTTGTAATCAAATACATAAAACATTACAAGTCATAGCTGATTTTACATAAATTATATCAGCCCTGCATAATTACATTGGATCTATATCAATACAAGCTTGTACATGATGAACATTGCAATAGTCTTCAAAAAGTGTTGTCAGACTCTTCTCTAAAATATCTCGAGTTCTTCATGGTTGGAAGAGATGATAGTGAAGGGATCAGGACAACTCGGATGCAAAGTATGCCAAATGCATTACAAGCAAGCCATGCTTATCAATTTTGAATGCAATCATGCATCACACATTTGCCAAATGTATATCACATATAGAGAAATCATCAAGCATGAATTTCAAATTCATCCATATTTAATATTTTCATAACAAGGATTAATTCTTAATCCCATTCATCATTCATTTGGATTACCACCAAACATAAGGAAGAGTCCCATACCTCTTTCCAAAGAATGGACACCAATCCATTCCTTCCCAAAACTAGAAAATATTCCATCCTTCTAGTTGAGATATATTTATTTACAAAATTTATCAAACACATAATAGTTTACTGTTTGTTTTCTAGAATTATACAAAGACTATGATTTCACTTGTTCATTCTACTAGACCTCAAATCATAGTTGTTTTTCTTATTTTATAATCCATACAAATTTTAATAAAACAAAACCAATATTTACAAATCTAATTGATTCCAATTTGATTTTCCAATCATTCCAAAAATAAAGGAAATTGCTTTAATTTTAAAGTCATCATATTTAATTTAAATTAAAATAAACCAATTAACACTAGTCTCCTTATGAAAATATAATATAATCATAATTCTCCAATTCAGTTTTGTCATATATTATGATAGACTAAGATTTACAAATATTCTCCATATAACTAAACATGTATATTCTAAACTTAAAGGAGATTTATTTTAATCAGGATTTCATAAAGATAAGTAATACAACCTATTTAAAATATCGATATATTATATGATTTTATTGTCCATAGCATAGTTTCATTTGATAAAATCACTCATACATTTTAATGTATCATGCTTTAATTCAAATGATAAAATCTGAAAGCATTCCAAATCTTAAAAAAAAAAACTTTTAAGGTTAATTATTGTTTATAACTGATGATTCAATGCACATAGACATAAAGAGAACAAGGCCTGAATAATACATAACATTGCACAGTTGTAATGATTATTTGTCTAAGTGACAAGAGATCATTCCTAGAAGTACCAATGTACTATTAAATAAATTTGATGGTTGTTGGGCTTTGTAATAGATAATCCAGTAATAGTTTGATAGTCCATTGTTGGGAAATAAAATCAAGGATTCGGCCATTGGTAGACAATAATAATGGTTCTATTTTAGAAATGAACGGAGGACTGAATCTGATAGATCTATATTAATGGAAATCAAAATATACATGGGAGGCTTTTAACCATAGTTGTATGGGAAATATTTTAACATTGCATAACCTAGCCAAAGCTATATTACATAATGCATTACCAACACATCATTATGGAGTTTCCAAAAGCCATTCTATATCATAGATGCCCAATAGGATTGTATATAAGCTATTGAAAGCACATAAGGTTAATTAAATATCAGCTCTATAAAATTTACATGACTCCCCTTTCGTAGAGTATGCACAAAGGATATCCGAGTTGGACCTAAAGTCGTCAGAGGCTTCTCTTCTACGTGTTTAAGCATGACCGTATTCTAGCCAATCAATGGGAAAAGGCTAATCTATGAAGGCTTCTACTTAAACTTCGAAGGAAGATTATATATTAAAACATTCTATATAAGAGAAGCAATCGGATAAAGTAAAACATTCAACACATATAACTAGATTTCAATTCATTATGGCAAGCATTAAAATAAAATACAATGGACAGATCCAACCTAGAATTCTCCAGCAGTTGAATGCTTCCCAAAGCTTGTAAATCCCTTCTCCTACCTTCTTCAGTTCAACATAACATAGTATAATATAACATGTTTTTTTTCTCAACCACAATGGCAATTTATAGCTTTCTTTCTTTTAGAAAAGATGCTTCTAAATATATATTTTTTATCTTCTTTTTCTCACCTCATGTGAAGGCTTCCTTTAATATATATTATTTTAATGGAAATGGAATCCATAGAGATAAGAGAATAATCTTATCCACCATTTCAACCTTCCCAAAGTAGCCATGTGTAGGAAAGATTGATTATTTAAATCTACAAGGTAGTTTTTTTTCATGTTTTGGTCCAATCAAAATTGAACAAGTTCATAAAAAAACAAACTACCTAATTTCCTTCTAAAATAGGATCAACTAGATCAAATAAGCATGCTCAAAAAAATAAATCCTTTACTTTAAAAATTGCTCAATTTAAAGATTTCACAAAATCATAATAAATTGCATGATATTCTTTTCAATATTTTCTAGAATAATTTGTAAAATGCAAAATATTATTAATGTGCATTTTCAAAGTAAAATTCAATTAAACCAATCTCATGCAAATTAATCATGAAATCAAATATAAATCACACACAAATGGCATACAAGCACTCGATGCATGTGCTCAGTATCCCCCATCACCATTTTTCCTTTGATTGGGTGGGACTTTTAGAGTAATACTCAAGTAACACCACCATCAGGGAGGTAACTAGTGATGATAGGAATATGAGCTTTACCTGTTGAGTTGTCATAGTCATCATTTCCCTTCTCATCTCTTGGTGGTCAGTCTTCCACCTATGAGAATAAATGTTCCTACAATCAAGCAATGCAACATCATTTTATTTTAACAGAAACAAATACAATGCAAATATATTAAGCATTAAAACCAGCTATCATTACACAAATAACATCTTAAAAATAGTCCTCCAAGGTGGGATGTGACATACTCCCCCCTTAGATTAAACATAGTCCTCTATGTTTTCCTACAATATTACATAACAATCAATAAAACATAGTTTTTGGCATAGTTTCCACTTTGCATAAGTGGTCCATAGTTCAACTTGTATTATTACATAGCATCATTAAATAAATAAGGAAAGTGTCTTTTCATATCTTCCACTTTTTCCAAGTGGAATTATTTTTAGAATATTGGTCCCACTGGACCTTACACTGATCAATATTACACTTCCTCATAGTCTTGGAATGAAATTCCAAGATCTTCATAGGTCTCACTTCAAAGGTTGTCGGATCTACCATCTATAAATTAGAAACATCTAACACATGATCAGGATCAACAATATATCTCCTAAGTAGGGATACATGAAAAGTATTATGGATCTTTGATAGGTTAGGTGGTAAGTCAAGTCGATAGGCTACAAGACTTATCTTCTCCACAATCTCAAATGGACCAACAAATCTAGGATCCAATTTTGTTGATTTAATGGCACTCTTCTTAGGTTTTACCCTTAGAAACACTCTGTCACCTACGAAGAATTCTCTAGGTGTTCTTTTCAAATCTACATAACTCTTCTGTCTATCCATGGCTTCCTTGAGCCTTTGATGGATTAGTCCTAGCTGCTCTTCCATTATTTTGACCATTTTTGGTCCAATGACAACCCGATCCTCAGGATTATCCCATGATAATGGAGTTCTGCATCATCTTCCATACAAATATTCGAAAGGGGCCATCTTCAAGGAAGAATGATAGCTATTATTATAAGCAAACTCAACCAGATACAAATAATCTTCCCAATGAGACTTCTGGTCCATGCAATACATGCGTAACATATCTTCCAGAACTTGGTTAACCCTTTCTATCTATCCATCCATTTTAGGATGATATGCATAATTGATATTCAAAGTTGTGCCAATTGCATGATGGAGAGCCTACCAGAACTTAGAAGTAAACCTAGAATCCTTATCAGAGATAATCATCTCCAGAAATCCATACAACCTAAAAATTTCTTTTGTAAATTTATTGGCAACAATTACAACATCATCTGTAGTACATCCTGGTATAAAATGTGCAACCTTAGTGAGTTTATCTACTATAACAAATATTGCATCATGATGATATTTTATCTTTGGCAAATCGATAATAAAATCCATTGATATTACTTGCCATTTGTGAGTGGGTATAGCATGTGAAAACAATTTTCTTGCTGGATGTTGATGTTCAACTTTCACCTTCTAACACTGTAAACATCGTGCCACAAAATCAGTGATATCTTTCTTCATGCCCGACTAGTAAAAGGTATTTTTCATATTTTCCCTCATCTTGGCTCCTCTAGGATGAGCGGAATAAGGAGAATTATGAGCTTCATGCATGATCAATCTCCTCAAATCACCCATTTTAGGTATGACTACTCGATCTCTAAAGCATAAAAGTCCATATTTCATGCTATAATCTTGGTTTTCATTCAATTTTTGCTCTATCTTAACCCAAATTTCACTACATTCAGGATCCTGACACTGCATCTTTCTGACTTGCCCCATTAAATCCACATGACTACGAGTCAATGCAGCTATGTGCTTCCTCCTACTTAAGGCATCAATGACTTTATTTTCTTTTCCTTTGATATACTCAATACCAAAATCATATTCTACTAAGAACTCTATCTATTTTCTATGATATTTAGTAATGGTTGAGTGAAGATATACTTCAAACTCTGGTGATCGGTTCTTAACTCAAATGGTCTACCAACCAGATAATATCACCAAATTTTCAAGGCATGCACAACTACAACAAGTTCTAAATCATGAGTAGCATAGTTAACTTCATGCTTTTTGAGTTTCCTAGACTCATATGCTACTACAGAACCATCTTGGGATAGGACTCCTCCTAACCCTTCCAAAGAGGCATCGGTGCAAACTAAAAAATTTCCTATGGGATCCAAAATCTTCAGAATAGGAGCTGAGGTTAGTTTCTGTTTAAGCAAATTAAATGCTTCTTCACACTTTTCTATCCATTTAAACTCCTTCCCTTTCTTCTGAAGGTTGGTTATTGGATAAGCAATCTTAGAGTAGTCTTTAACAAACCTCCTATAATATCCTGACAAACCCATGAAGCTTCTTACTTCTGTCACATTTTTTGGAGGTGGCCAATTCAAAATGGCTTCTATTTTCTTTGGATCAATAATGATCCCATCCACTGATATAATATGCCCCAAGTAATGCACTTGTGGAACATAGAATTCACATTTAGACAAATTCCCATAGAGTTGGTTCTTCCTTAAAATTTCTAGCACTATCCTCAAGTGCTTATCATGTTCCTCTCTATTACGAGAATAAATCAAAATGTCATCCAAGAATATCAACACAAATCGATCCAACTAATTTCTGAACACACTATTCATCAAATTCATGAAATTTGTTGGTGCATTAGTCAATCCAAATGGTAGGACTGTAAATTCATAGTGACCATATCTAGTCTTGAATGCGGTTTTATGTGTGTCTTCTTCTCGGATTCTCAGTTGATGATATCCAGATTTTAGATCAATCTTTGTGAAAATGGTGGCATATTTTAGTTGATCAAATAAATCTTCTATCCTTGGCAATGGATATCTATTCTTGATAGTTGCCTTGTTTAGCATTCTATAATCTATGCATAGCCTTAATGAACCATCTTTCTTCTTCACAAATAAAATAGGTGCTCCCCAAGGTGATACACTTGGTTTTATCAACCCTTTTTCTAGCAACTCTTGAAGTTGCACTTTCAATTCTTGCATCTCGATGGGGTTCATTCTATAAGGAGCTCTATGGATAGGCTCAATACCTGGCATCAATTCTATGGTGAAATAAAATTCATATTTAGGTGGCAATCCAGGTATCTCATCAACAAAAACATCATGAAATTCCTGCAATAGTGGAAATTTTCCAATAATTTCTTCCTTTGGAATTTCCTCTTTTTCCTTGAGTTTAACTACATAAACCAATCCTCCTTTTCTAATAGTTTTCTTCAGTTGCATTGCTGAAATTAGCATTGGTTGAAATTCTCTTGGTTCACTATACATCCTTTGCCTTTCTTTGTCTTCGTTGGTAAACTCAATCCATCTCTCTTGGAAATTTACCAAGGCTTCATTCCTAGGATAAATTTGTGTATTTTCATCTCATTATTCTGATTATAGGATGACACATATTTAAGGAGTCTCACAAATTGTTCATAGTATTCCTCCACAGATCTTGATCCTTGTTGAAATGCGAAGAATTCCTTAAATTTATTCAAATAAAATTGCTTTGTAAGGAATCTATCCTTAAAAGCTTCCATAAAAACTTCCCACTTCAACTTGTTAGGTGAGATCTTATGTTCATATTTATAAGCATTCCACCAGTCAATTCCTATTCCTCCCAGATGAGAAAGAGCAAATGTTATTTTAGTTTCAGAGGAGTAGTTTCTTATGGAGAAATGAAGTTCTAGTTCATCTAACCATGACTCAACTGCATCTTCTCCTCCTTTTCCCATGAACTTAGTCACTTTAATATGCTTTATGTCATTGCCCATTTCTTTCTTCATGCGGGCCTTGTTTTCACGCTCTTCGGGATCTTCATCCTCTCTAATCTCAACCTCTGGATTTTCCATCTCATGATTGTTGTTGTGGTGATGTTGTGAATTTATAGCTTGCAAAATCTATTGAATTTGATCTTACATTATGGAAACCATGGCATTAAGGTTCTCCATATCTTTGTCTAAATTCCTAGAACTTTCTCCTATCTATCTAGCTTCAGGACTATCGGGACTAGCTTGTTGCAAGGTTCCTTTCTTCTTACTTCTCAAGCTTGTCGCCATGTTTACCTGGAGTAAAAATTTGTATTAATTCTCACTGATTTTCATAGTTGAAATTCTAGACAACTAGATTTCATCATAATTTCTCAAGTAATCTATTACTACTAGGTTCATTCCCTAGTTTAGTCCACTAACTCTGTTGTTGTTCATACACACTTGAGAATAAGGAGTAAGTAAGTCAAAAGACATAGATGTCAAGTAATTTTCCCAAAAGAGTCTAAGGTACACCACTTAAAACCCATAGAAGGAGGGTTCACTTAGCTCTTCCACTTTCGAATGACTATGGATCTATTCGTGGGGGATAGGAACTCAGACATCGATAATCTCAAGTACTGACCTTGTCCTTACCAAGTGTGCATCATTTAGAGTTATGGAACTTATGTTTGAGTTGTTTTGTTTCATGCCCAAATATTTTTCTAACCTAGATCTAGCTAGAATCCACTAGTTAGCCTAGGGCTCTGATACCAACTATAACAACCCCAATTGTTACTACTCATCCACTAAAATTTTTTTTACCTATAATAATCTTTGTCCACCTTTCAATGAGTCAAGAGTATAATAATGATCTAAGACAAGGATATCCCAAATGAAAAGTAAGTAATCCGAGTCACAAAATATTAATCCAAAGTCACATTTAAGTAGAAGTACCATCTTCTACAATTCATTCAAAGCCATTCACAAATAGGAGCACCAACTCCTACAATTCCATCATACCATCACCAATTGGTTATGAGGATAATACAATGGCTATGTCCTTCATGAGGACATCTCAATGGTTATACCATTAATTGGGAGTTTTACCCAATGGAATTCATCCCCTCCTCTCCATACTATCCATGAAGACTAGTATTAAGGAGAGATCCATTAATCTTATTATTTCTCATGAAAACTTACAAGTGACTTGGGATATTGTCTTAAGCACCATTATAGAATTTACTCATTTACTAGGTGTGATGGTGTTGGTGATTATCTATCTTATCTATTTGTATGGAGTGATTGGTTTGCTTCTAGCTATCTTAGGTGGATGGTGTAGATATTGTTTTATCTCATATTATTGTGAAGGTTATCCATGAATTTCCTTCTACACTATTATAGTCCATGAGAGAGAATTTAAATACATCCATCTAATCTACTAGAGCAACATAAATCTCAATGCCATACATTTGACAATGTGTAATATCCAAAGTAGTTCCATTACTTGCTCATATTCCAAAACATATATCACCTAACATTTATTAGAGGTGAATACTACAATATGAAGACTTTATCTCTAATTTACAAAGCTTGTAATCAAATACATAAAATATTACAAGTCATAGCTGATTTTACATAAATTATATCAGCCCTACATAATTACATTGGATCTATATCAATACAAGCTTATACATGATGAACATTGCAATAGTCTTCAAAAAGTGTTGTCTAGCTCTTCTCTGAAATATCTCGAGTTCTTCATGGTTGGAAGAGATGATAGTGAAGGGATCAGGACAACTCGGATGCAAAGTATGCCAAATGCATTACAAGCAAGCCATGCAATCATGCATCACACATTTGCCAAATGTATATCACATATAGAGAAATCACCAAGCATGAATTTCAAATTCATCCATCTTTAATATTTTTATAACAAGGATTAATTCTTAATCCCATTCATCATTCATTTGGATTACCACCAAACATAAGGAAGAGTCCCATACCTCTTTCCAAAGAATGGACACCAATCCATTCCTTCCCAAAACTAGAAAATATTCCATCCTTCTAGTTGAGATATATTTATTTACAAAATTTATCAAACACATAATAGTTTACTGTTTGTTTTCTAGAATTATACAAAGACTATGATTTCACTTGTTCATTCTACTTGTCTATCTAATAGACCTCAAATCATAGTTGTTTTTCTTATTTTATAATCCATACAAATTTTAATAAAACAAAACCAATATTTACAAATCTAATTGATTTCAATTTGATTTTCCAATCATTCCAAAAATAAAGGAAATTGCTTTAATTTTAAAGTCATCATCTTTAATTTAAATTAAAATAAACCAATTAACACTAGTCTCCTTATGAAAATATAATATAATCATAATTCTCCAATTCAGTTTTGTCATATATTATGATAGACTAAGATTTACAAATATTCTCCATATAACTAAACATGTATATTCTAAACTTAAAGGAGATTTATTTTAATCAGGATTTCATAAAGATAAGTAATACAACCTATTTAAAATATCGATATATTATATGATTTTATTGTCCATAGCATAGTTTCATTTGATAAAATCACTCATACATTTTAATATATCATGCTTTAATTCAAATGATAAAATCTGAAAGCATTCCAAATATTTTAAAAAAAATTTTGAGGTTAATTATTGTTTATAATTGATGATTCAATGCACATAGACATAAAGAGAACAAGGCCTGAATAATACATAACAACTTGCATAGTCGTAATGATTGTTTGTCTAAGTGACAAGAGATCGTTCCCAGAAGTACCAATGTACTATTAAACAAATTCAATGGTTGTTGGGCTTTGTAATAGATAATCCAGTAATAGTTTGGTAGTCCATTGTTGGGAAATAAAATCAAGGATTCAACCATTGGTAGACAATAATAATGGTTCTATTTTAGAAATGAACAAAGGACTAAATTCGGTAGATCTATATTAATGGAAATCAAAATATACATGGGAGGCTTTTAACCATAGTTGTATGGAAAATATTTTAACATTGCACAGCCTAGCCAAAGCTATATTACACAACGCATTACTAGCACATCATTATGGAGTTTCCAAAAGCCATTCTATATCATAGATGCCCAATAGGATTGTATATAAGCTACTGAAAGCACATAAGGTTAATTAAATATCAGCTCTATAAAATTTACATGACTCCCCTTTAGCAGAGTATGCACAAAGGATATCCGAGTTGGACCTAAAGTCATCAGAGGCTTCTCTTCTATGTGTTTAAGCATGACCGTATTCTAGCCAATCAATGGGAAAAGGCTAATCTATGAAGGCTTCTACTTAAACTTTGAAGGAAGATTATATATTAAAACATTCTATATAAGAGAAGCAATCGGATAAAGTAAAACATTCAACACATATAACTAGATTTCAATTCATTCTGGCAAGCATTAAAATAAAATACAATGGACAGATCCAACCTGGAATTCTCCAACAGTTGAATGCTTCCCAAAGCTTGTAAATCCCTTCTCCTACCTTCTTCAATTCAGCATAACATAGTATAATATAACATGATTTTTTTCTCAACCACAATGGCAATTTATAGCTTTCTTTCTTTCAGAAAAATGCTTCTAAATATATATATATTATTTATTTTTTTTTAGAAAAGATGCTTCTAAATATATTTTTTTTATTTTATTTTTATCTTCTTTTTCTCACCTCATGTGAAGGCTTCCTTTAATATATATTATTTTAATGGAAATGGAATCCATAGAGATAATAGAAGAATCTTATCCACCATTTCAACCTTCCCAAAGTAGCCATGTGTAGGAAATATTGATTATTTAAATCTACAAGGTAGTTTTTTTTTTATGTTTTGGTCCAATCAAAATTGAACAAGTTCATAAAAAAACAAACTACCTAATTTCCTTCTAAAATAGGATCAACTAGATCAAATAAGCATGCTCAACAAAATAAATCCTTTACTTTAAAAATTGCTCAATTTAAATATTTCACAAAATCATAATAAATTGCATGATATTCTTTTCAATATTTTCTAGAATAATTTGTAAAATGCAAAACATTATTAATGTGCATTTTCAAAGTAAAATTCAATTAAACCAATCTCATGCAAATTAATCATGAAATCAAATATAAATCACACACAAATGGCATACAAGCACTCGATGCATGTGCTTAGTATCCCCCATCACCATTTTTCCTTTGATTGGGCGGGACTTTTAGAGTAATACTCAAGTAACACCACCATCAGGGAGGTAACTAGTGATGATAGGAATATGAGCTTTACCTATTGAGTTGTCATAGTCATCATTTCCCTTCTCATCTCTTGGTGGTCAGTCTTCCACCTACGAGAATAAATGTTCCTGCAATCAAGCAATGCAACATCATTTTATTTTAACAGAAACAAATACAATGCAAATATATTAAGCATTAAAACCAGCTATCATTACACAAATAGCATCTTAAAAATAGTCCTCCAAGGTGGGATGTGATAGTGAGATCTTCATATTTTCTCTCCTTCCAGGGTTTGTAATTAGCATCAAACCTAGTGGAAAAGACATCATCAGCCCTCCTAGGGAAGGGTTTTATAATATAATTTGCCTTGTAATGCATTATCCACCACTACTAAATCTTGTCTTCTTCCCATTTATTTTTTCTTATGATTTTCTAAACAAGTTGTTACCTCAGGTGCTAATCAGGATTTCTTTTAGGGTCAAAGACACATTGATATTGGTAAGTATATCTCCATGATGGTCACTCATGCATATGGAAGTAGGTGAATGGCATCATCTGGTCCTACATTTGATTTCTATAATTCAGAATATCTTGATTGGTTTCATTGCTCTCGTACATAAACTAGTGTGACATGGCATTGAGATCAGGGAGCTACACTTTGAGGATATTATCTAGGTCATAATATCATCTAGAAGGCACCATAGAGAGCCCTAGGGCAAAAAAATTTTCATCCAACCTTTGAAATGTATCAGGATCCTTCTTTGGCATGATAATAGGCTCAAATGATACTATCTTAGGAAAAATAGATGTCCTTTTTGTCTTGACACCCAACTTCTTCTCAATAGAAAAAATCTATTGGTATATCTCCATGCCAAAAACCTATTCTATTTCATAATATGGTAGCAAGAATGGAAAACTAGAGAACCTGTACAACCTTATGTAGGTTCCCTCTTCCAGGTAATACTAGTCCCCTATTTCCAACTATTATCTCCTTATAAATTGTGTCGCCCTACCAAAGAGGCATGTAAAAACTTCATAAATACATACAAGTGCAGTCCCCAAAAACCTTTTGTTAACTTCCAAATATGAATTACTCCTTCTAATAACATGTGCCAAATCTACTATAGGGTGCTTCCTACCCTAATCATCATTTTCCTTGCACTGGATGCCATGCACTTCGCGAGGCATGAAGTAAAAGAGCAACCACACCAAGTAAGATGCATACCAAAATTTAGAACTAAACATCCTTTGGTATTCCATCAACTACCTCTTTATGTTTCTAGCTAAGAAATCCATCCAATATAGCCTTACAAAATGGTGGGCCCACAACACAACATGGGCCATTTCCATATGATGGGGTTGAATCATATTTTCGGTTGGAAGGTCTAACAATACTACTAACATTGATAGGATGGGATGGAAAGGATCTCTAAAGTCCATGAGCGGCCACTCATTTTGCATATAGTATTTTTGTATCTTACCCAGTGCTTCAGTTGCCCAGCTCCTAGGACCATCTTCTTTTAGCTTTCCTCTTTACTTCTATAAACTTATGATTTTTTAGTTCCCTCTTGGTATCTTCATCTCTTCAAAAACAAACACTTCCCTGTTGGTCTTTGTGTTTACATGGAATAAGACCTACAACCTCTTATTTTACACTGTGTTAGTGGTCACATCATAAAACTTGGATATCTTATGAACCAATTCAAGGTATGGATGAGAAAACATTGGCATGAACTGTGCCAGCTGGGTTCTCCATGCAAGAGCCTTGAGGCTATTATAATTTAGGTTCTCTACCATCTATATCGTGCCTTCTTAGGTAATTTACACCTTGGCCCTGAGAGTGATCTGAGTATCAAACAAGCCCTCATATCCATCTCCTAGCTACTTTTCAAGGTTTTCTTTTATCATATTTGTGCTTTTATCTTCAACCTCTATACTCCTCTTCTCAAAACATATCACCACCAATCTTGTAGTACCAATCATTGTTCTCTCTTGATACCAATATTGTAAACTTCTACTTTTAGTTTGCTCAATATGATAGCACGGGCAGAGAATATTTTAAATTATCAAAATCCCATGTCTTACTTAAAGTGCCCAAATTAAGTGCCAAAGGGGAAATTTATAGGATCATTTAAGGAAATTTTCTAAAACCACAATGATCTAATCGATGCACGATGTTTCTAACCTATAGTGTCTATTAGTATTCTTGGGAGGTGTAACTTTTCATTAACCAACATTACCATGCATGCCATTTACGATGCTTGGGTAGGCTGAAATTAAAACCCTTTCACATTCCTTGAGCCTTTTTGATCATCGTGCCCTCGATAGGATTCATGGTCGCATAGCACCTAGTAGATCTTACCTAATATCAGGCCTCTTAAACAGTGTGCCCAACTCTAATGCTATCTAAATTTACCCAACCAAATAAGTTGCCAAGTGGAAGGTCAGACTACATTGACCATTATCTCTATTATAGTGCCCTTAAAATTTGTATTACTTTTTTAAAATTATGCACCAATTGGATCATATCAACCTGGCTAAGGAAATGCTCAACATTTTCCCATGTGTCTCATTAATGATATTCTCCTTTAGCAGGTTCAAGAAATGATGATATTTCTATTCTTTAGGATAACTGAAAAGTGTCTTGGATACTTATATGCTTTCATATGGTGGAATTATATCACTCACCAATAAACGGTTGGAAATATTATGTCATAATTAAATTTTACCATGGGAAAACTTTTGGGAATGTATCTAATTCACTGCCTCTCTAATTTTTTATCTAAATAAGGGCAAAATTTCAAGAAATATAAGTGATCATGTGTGTCTCGATTTCCCACCTTAGGTGAAACTTGATTCATATTATCATGGTAGCTAGATAATATATGCACCATCAGTTAACACTACTAACTAAGATAGGGGATCAACTGAAGACTGACATATAAATTGAGCCCAACTAAACTCTAACTATGTACAAATGAAACAATAGAATGAAAAACAATTATGTACATATATGCATGCCTACCACCATTAGGGCTACGTGTAGTGCTTAAGGTACTGGCCATTCACTGGGATTAGAAGCAACTACTCTTCTAAATCACTTAATGGATAAGCATTTGCATATCTACAAATTTCAATAAGGTATGGGATTGACCACAATGATTCCAATTTGTCATGCGCGCCTAGCTTTGCTCGATTCACATCCTATTTCAGGACCATATCACCTTCAAGAAAATATTTTGGTATCACTTTATTGTCAAACCAGTGCTTTATTATATCTTGATGTAGGCATGAATTATTGTATGCCTTCTCTATTTCCTCCTCTAACTGAATCAATTGTGCCATTCTCTTTTCCATGGCTAAAAAATCCTCCATATCCATTTTTCTCATGAATTTTAACACTGGAAGCTCCAGATTAATTGGAAGGACCACATATTTCCCATAAACCAAGGTGTATGGTGATGTATTTAGGGTATTATTAGGAGTAATATTATCTGCCCATAATGCTTTATCAAGCAAGAGATGCCAACTTCTAGAATTATGCTCGATATTTTTCTTTATTATCTTGAGCAGATTCTTGTTTGTAGACTCAGTTAGACCATTTTCTTGTGGATAGTATTTTGAGGTAGCATTCCAATAAATACCATACTTTCTAGTAAATTCCATTATTTTGGCACCTATAAAGGTTGTGTCAATGTTTGATACAATGGTGGTGGGGATTTCAAATCTAGTAATCAATCTCTCTAGGAAGTCAATGACTATTTGTTGATCAACATGTTTGGTGGCTTTGACCTCATTCCACTTTGCAAATAATCCATTACTATCAGATTGTATTTGTGCCCTACTAATAAATTTGGGTTTATAAATACAATAAAGTCAAACCCCCATTATTGAAAGGGTTCTTCTACTATTAATGGCCTCAAAGGCATGGCATAGTGCTTTTCCTTTCCAACAAAATTGTGACACTTATCACACACCCTGACCAATTTGAATGTGTATGAAAACATGGATGGCCAATAAAATCTCACCCTCAAGATTTTTTTTGGTAAGTTAATTGTATTAAGATAGGGGGCATTTGAAAGGCACCCCAACGCCTTGTACAAAAAGAAACAAAAGTGAAACAGAAGAAAAGTAGAGAAAGAACTAAAAGAGGTGACAAACCCTTATCAGGACAAAAGGGAGGAAGGAATCCTCCAGCAGAAAGGAACAACACAGAAATCCTCTAGAAAAGAGGAGCAGAAAAGGAAGGAACACCAAAGGAACCCAGAGTAGAGCAACAACCCCTAACAACAAGAAGTTAAAACAAAAGACTACAACAACGAGGACCTTTCTCAGAGAGGAGTTTCAGTCTACATGGGCGAAGTAGCACCCATGGTTAGAGCAGTGTCCAGTGCAGTTTCTTTAGTAGCATCCTTCAACATATCATTCGGGTCTTCCTTAAGAGCATCAAGACAAGCTTATTTGGCAATTTCAACCACCTCCTCATCTTTGGCAACTCCTTTAGCATCCAGAGGAACATCAACATTGTCGATAGGAGTATTATCAAAGGTGTCACAGAAGAATAGTAGGCTAAGAGCCTGCCTCTATTCCTTTAAGCTCAGAATAGCCTTCCCAATAGCCGCATGAGCAACCTCCAACTGATCAATGGAAGCTGAAGTAGCATGGACCGCCAACTTGTGAAGATATTTTTCAACCAAGTCGGGTGAATTGGACAGATCCTTTGGAGTTTTGATAGAGGAGGAAGGAGGGGTTTCAGTCAGCTCTTTGAGTTTGAGATGTTGGGAGCATCTGACAGGGGTACTCTCGACTTTGACCTTTTTTTTGGCATTAAAAATAGGATGAGGTTTATCTTTTTTATCCTTTCTTTTGTGTTTAGAAACTTGGGGGCTTGGTGTAGAGGAAGAGGTCTCCTCATCGAAATCAGGGGCAAAAATGTTGCCTTTGGGGAACTTGAGCAGGAGGTATCTATATAGAACATTAAAGAGCCCTTGATGGCAGGGTAAACCTTCCTCTCTTTTGGTTCAGGTGGAAACAATGGTATAATCGATGGACCAAAAAATAGTAGCAGGTATATTCATCATCTTAGCATCACAAAAATGATTAATATAGGCAAGATGAAAACAAGTCAATTGGGACTCAGGATTATCACAAGAAAGATACTGCATTATGGGTTTCAATAATTCTTGCCAAGGAGAGGAGAAGTGACTGTGATACAAACCTTTGCGGTACATTTTGTGAACCATTGAATTCTTTTCAAAAAACACCAGCTCGGCATCCCAATTGTGTTTATTCCTCCAAATTACTTTACCTTCCGTAGGCTGCCCTATCAAGTCTGCCAGTGTCTCAATGGAGATTTGGAATTCAACCCCATGAATGGTAACCATACCTCTTACCCAGGTCTCCATAAAGGCATTCATGATAGCCTCATCCGTGCCAGCAAATAGCTTGAAAAAATCAATAAGGGTGGTCTTGTCCTTCCAGACATCTCTAACCAGAGGATCAAGTTCAAGACTTGTCGGCTCGATAAAGATAGTTTTAGGTTCTTTCATAGTATCTAAAGGAAAACAACGAAAGGGATAATGATAGAAAAATCTTAGGCTGAGCAGGATAAACATGGGGGAAAGGAACAGGTGAATAGGAGAAGCATGCATCAGAAGATAAAGGGAGGGGGAAACACTTCCACCATTTAGAAATCCACTAGACAGCCAGAGAGTAAAAATTAGAAAGGATAAGGGCCTTGTGGAGGAACGGGGTTGGCTGGAGCACAAAATGGAATGGTTTCTGAGGCTTTGAATGTCACGCCACAAAATGAAATGGGTCCAGATTAGAAGGGGAGGATGAACATTAAAAATGCTTAGAAAAGGAGACCAATGAAGGGTCCAGACATGAGACACATGAACTGATGGGAATTTCACCATATGAATTCTCAAAATGAAGCATTTGATAGGAAAAAGGAAAAAGGTTCTCGAAAAAGCAAGATTACGTGAATCAAAAAGCACGGGGGAGAACTGAAAAACAATTATAATGAAGTGTGCCTTGGGATGCCAAAAAGAAACATTGTCAAAGAAACCAGCATTGCCGAAGATGAAGGCAACGATAATTTTTCTTATGGGGTATGATGGGTTAAAATGCCAATTTTCAAGGAAGAACAATAGTCTCGGAGGGAGCCCATCCCAACAAATAGAAATTTGAGCCCAATGAATCATGTGAAAATGGGAATATTGGGGTCTAAAATAGAGCGGATTATTGTTTGTCACCATGATCAACATTTTTTTGATCAATTTTAGCAAGATTATCCACCTTGGGAGGCAGCGAATCAGTCCATGTCATCATTCCTCGGGTAGTGGTACCAATATTGGCCAGACTATCAGCAACAACATTAGCCTCTCTGTAGACGTGTTGAACAATGGAATTAAGTTGTTGACTAATGATTTGTTTGCTTTCCTTGATGATGGATCTTATCCTCCAGCTGCTGGGTCTTGAGGTTTTTAGATAGTTGATTATATTTAGTGAATCCCCTTCGATGATGATATTACCTGGAATGTCCTTAATGAATTGGAGACCTCTCCAGGAAGCTCTGGCCTCAGCTGCATGATTGGACATGATACCTAATGGTTCAGAGTAAGCAAAAATAGACTTGCCAAGATGGTCACGAAGAATACCTCCAGCACCAACTATTCTAGGATTTCCTTTGGCGGCTTTGTCAAAATTAAACTTAACCCATCCAGGTGGGGGGGATGCCATTTGATGTTGGTCCTCTGGCTAGAAGGATTGACTGGTTTTAAATTATCCAGAGATATGTTACAAGAATTAAGTATGGATTTTTCAAAATGGGAACAAGACAGAGAATCAAAAGGGACTATGAGAACATTTTCCTTTGCAAGGAGGATGATTTTATGGGCAACATAATCAACATCTAAGGCCTTTTTGTCAAAAATTCTTCTATTACGTTCAAGCCAAATTTTCCAAAGGAAATGTTGAAGACAAAATTTCCAGAGTTCTTTGAGCACAGGGTTTTTGAAAGGATTGGGCCATTGGATGAACAACTCAACAATGGAAGGGGGCTGAACCCAAACCAACTGGAAATGACATAGAAGTTTACATAGCACCTTTCTTGAAAAGGAACAAAACAAGAAAAGGTGAGAAGTAGACTCCCAATCTGAGAAGCAAAGATAACATCTATTGGGAAGAGTCATACCTCTTTTGATTAGATTTTCAATGGTCAGAATGCGGTCTTGAATGCACATCCAGGAGAAGGAAGCAATTTTGGGAATTAGGTACTTAGTCCAAATGAGCTTAAAAGGAATGGGATTTTCAAGATTGTTAAGTGAAAGCAAGTAGGCAGATTTAACAGAGAATTCTCCAGACTCATTGGGTTCCCAAATTGGTAAGTCTTTAGTGCCAATAGTTGGGATTCTGATAGAAGCCAGAAAAACTTGCAAACAAGATATTTTATCATCAAATCCTGGGATATCAAGTCTTTTCCAGCTCAACCTACCATTAGAAAGAGATATAAAATCAGCCACAAAGGGTCCCACTTCTTGCTTGGCTATGTCAATAATCCTTTGGAGCATATGATTTTGGATGAGAGGATTATCACCAATCCATTTATCTTCCCAAAAGGAAATAGATTTTCCATTTCCAAGATGCCATATGAGTCCTTTTTTTAGTAAGGAGCGAGCTTCGCATAAGGATTTCCAGAAGACAGACCCATAGGAAGGAGGCTGGCCATGTAAGAAATTAGAAACCTAAAGATACTTCCTTCTGATGATATTAACCCATTCGACCTTATCATTAGAGATGAGTCTCCAGGCTTGTTTGGCAAGAAGGGAAAGGTTGAGGAGAGAAATCCTTCTCAAACCTAGGCCTCCCTGATCTTTTGGTTTGCACACTTTGTCCCAAGCCACTAAATGGAATTTGTGTTTATTTTTAGTCCCTATCCAAAGGAAATGCTTTTGAATTTTTTCCATATTTTGGTAGACACTCACAGGAGCTTTGAACAAAGAGAGGAAGTAAATGGGAATGCTTTGAAGGCATGCCATGGTGAGGGTGATTTTCCCCACTTGGGATAGAAGATTGCCCCTCTAGGTAGAAAGTTTTTTTGTGAAGTCTTTCAATGACATTATCCCATAAGCTTTCTTTGGCACTTCCAATGAATAAAGGTAGGCCTAGATAAGTAGAATGTAGATTAGCAATGGAGCATTCCAGAATATTAGCAATCAAATTTTGCCTTCTTAAAGGAGTATTGAGGAAATACAATTTACTTTTTTGAAAGTTGATCCTTTGGCCAACTGCCTCCTCGTAGAGATGCATAATTCTTTTAATGATTTTGGCTTCATTGACAGAAGCAAAGGTGGACAATAAAGTATCATCAACAAATTGTTGATGGGTGATTGGGTTACATTGGGAAGTAACCTAAATTTCGAAGATAAGGCCTGCTTCCTTTGTTGCTAAAATTGATCTACCAAGAGCCTCTGCTACAATGATAAAAAGGAGAGGTGACAAAGGATCACCTTGTCTTAACCCTTTGCTACTCTGGAAATAACCAGTAGGGAATGATGGAGAGTAACAAGGTAAGACTTAGTTAATCAACCAAATAATCAACAATAAAACCTCATACTCATTAACCTAGCATAGGAATAATGCATAGGTTATATAGGTTATAAAATAGTCTAATTAACAATAAAGACTATTCCTACGCTAACAACTAACGCATATCCTAGAATAGAAGATAGCGTAGAGTTAGGATAGGATAATAGATATTCTACCCTTAGGTAAATACTAACTAACCCTTAGATATTTTAGAAGAAAATATCTATGTGGTAATAAGTAGAAAAGTAATGGTAATAATCTACCTATGTAGTATAATGCAATATACTACCTCATTTTACCCTAACATCCCCCCTTTATTACATTACTTTGATATACAAAGTGTACTTCGGAACAACTCAAATTTTACACGTCCAAGTGCCTTTGTGAAGATATCTGCAACCTGTTCGTCGGTGGGAATGTATTGGAGCTGTATTCTGTGTTTAGGAACTTCATCACGAATGAAATGACAATCTGTATCAATATGCTTTGTTTTTTCATGATGTACTGGATTTTTGACCAAGTCCAAAACACCTGAGTTGTCGCAAAACATGTGAATGGGAAGATTCTTTGGTAGGCCCATGGTAGCCAAAATGCGACTTAACCATATCGCTTCACACACAGCTCCACGTGCAGCGTGATATTCTGCCTCTGTTGAAGATAAAGCAACCACCTGTTGCTTCTTACTATGCCATGAGACAAGACCAGATCCAAGATGAAAAACATAACCTGATGTTGATTTTCTCTCATCTATAGATCCATCATAATCAGAGTCAGTGTAACCCTGTAAGAAGAATGAGTTATTCTTCTTATATTCTAGACCATAATCAACACTACCTTGAATGTAGTGAAGAACTCTTTTAGCTGCTTTCCAATGGGAGACCTTTGGTTCTTGCATGAACCTTGAGAGATAATTTACAGCATATGTAATATCTGGTCTAGTATTAGTCAGATAGATGAGGCTTCCAATCATTTGTCTATAAAGTGTTCCATCTACCTGTGGTGAGTCTTCATATCGTGATAACTGTAACCCTGATTCCATCGGTGTTGCTTTGGGTTTACAATCAGTCATACGATATTTTTCTACTAAAGTCTTAGCATACTTTTTCTGGGTCACCCTGAGATGATTCTTTTTCTGTTCTATTTCAAGGCCAAGACAGTAGTGGAGAAGTCCTAGGTCTGTCATATCAAATGACTTTTTCAAGTCATCCTTCACGGCTTTAATTAAATTCTCTCGAATTGCCGAGTGATGATCGGATCATCTACATATAACACAAGAATCACTATCTCATAACCTGTGTTCTTGATATAGAGATTTGCGTCTGATGGACTTCTCTTAAATCCGTGTTGCAATAGGTGACTATCCATCTTTATGTACCATGCTCTTGGGGCTTGTTTTAGCCCGTATAATGATTTTACCAATTTGCAAACATGTTGCTCATGGCCTTCCTCTGCAAATCCAGGAGGTTGAGTCATGAATACTTCCTCTTTTAAGTCACCATTAAGAAAGGCACTTTTTACATCCATCTGATGTAACTTCCATCCGAATTGTGCTGCCATAGCACAAAGTACTCGAATGGTGGTCATCCTTGCTGTAGGAGCAAAGGTTTCCTCATAGTCCAGTCCTTCCTTTTGAGCATAGCCCTTTGCCACAAGTCGGGCCTTATGCTTATCTATAGTGCCATCTGCCTTATATTTTATTTTGTAGACCCATTTGCAACCAATGGGTTTCTTACCTTTAGGCAAATTCACTAGCTTCCATGTTTTATTTTTAATGAGGGAGTTATATTCTGCATCCATAGCTGTCTTCCACTGAGGCAGACTAAGTGCTTCATCAACTGTAGAAGGTTCATTCTCATCACATGCTGATAAGTAAACCCTCTCCTCATCTATCTCCATCTCATCTTCCCTTGGTAACTCTCTATCTACGTAAAGGTCTTGAAAATCTGCACAAAGATCATCAACTGAAGTGGATGCTTTACCCTTTTCTTTCTGTGACATGCTTCTTGTCTTTGGACGATTGAGAGTAAGATCTGGAGGGGAAGTGAGTTTAGAGTCCTTCAATGTGCTTGTATACCATTTGGGTGGTTTCTTCTGTTGTGAAGAAGAAGAAGAAGGAGGAGGAGGAGGAGGTTGTTGTTCCTCCTCATCATCTAGGTATACTGATGTAGTGTTGGATGTGAAAGCTTCATCAAACACTACATCTCTACTTATATATATCTTCTTGGTATATGGGTCTATCAAACGATAGCCTTTTGAACTTTCATCATAACCAAGAAATATACAAGGTAGAGATTTCTCATCTAATTTCTTTCTTTTCTCCTTAGGTATATGCATAAATGCCTTACACCCAAATACCCTTAGATGAGTTATGGAGGGTTTCCTACCACTCCATGATTCCTGAGGAGTCATACCTTTAAGTGCCCTTGTGGGAGCCCTATTCAGAAGATATACCGCAGTTTGAACAGCTTCAGCCCAGTAAGTTTGCTCAAGGTTGGCCCCCTTAAGCATACATCGAACCATTTCCATTATGGACCGATTTCTTCTCTCAGCAACCCCATTGGATTGAGGAGTGTAGGCTGTTGTTAACTGTCTTTTTATCCCATGTTTCTCGTAAGAATGAGGAAAATTCTTTTGATGTGTATTCCCCCCTCGATCCGAACGGAGGGTCTTTATAAAGCATCCCGATTCCTTCTCAACAAGAGTTTTAAACTGCTGAAAATAGGAAAATGCTTCAGACTTCAACTGCAAGAAGAAGACCCACATTTTGCGTGAATGATCGTCAACAAACAATTGAAAATACCTTTTTCCTCCACAACTTGTAGACATAGGACCACACAAATCTGTGTGTACTAACTCCAAAGGTTCCTTAGCTCGAAAAGAGCTAGGTTCAAAAGGTACTCTATGTTGCTTGCCTGACAAGCAATCAGAGCACACTGGCAAAATAGACGAAAGGGGAGGAAGTCCTTTCACCATTTGATATTTACTCAGCTCTAGTAAATATCCTGAACTCAAATGCCCAAATCTCTTATGCCAAAGAGAAGTGGCCTCCTTTGTGGTCACTGCAAGTGCAGTATGAGTGGAGGTAAGTGCATCTAAGACAAACAATCCATGTTTGTATGAGCCTGTTGCTATTGTTTTTCCCTTTTTGGTGATGAAGCAACGTTTCTTGTCTTTGTCCACAGTAAAATTGACATTCATGTTATTGTCCAGGATTTGTGGAACTGACAAGAGATTATTTTTTAATCCTGGAACATAAAGAACTCTTTCAATATTACATTCTCCATCTGGAAGGGAGACTGAAACACTGCCTTCACCCTGAACTCTATAGGTCTGATCATCAGCAATGGTGACCGGTCTACCTACTCGAGCTTCAAAAGTAGCAAACCATGATTTATCGCCAGTCATATGTTTACTAGCGCCTGAATCTATGTACCACAAAGAATCCTTGAGGGAGGAATCTGTATGGGTCATGAGCACCTTGTGTGCTCGTTCGAAATCGAAACTAGAATCTTCGACTGCTATGTGACCTTGTTGCCGTTTGTTCTGGTTCTTAGATTTGCCGTTGCCCTTCTTATTTCTTTGTTCATTGGGCGGTTTGTTCTTAAACCAACATCGTTTGGTTTCATGAGTGTCTGTGTCACAAATTTTACAATGTTGTTTCTTCTTCTGACCCTCTTTGGCTTTACCCTTGTCTTGTCTAGAAGAAGAACCCTTTTGTTGATTCCACTTTTTCTTACCACCTTGTCGTTGTGAAAAAAGGGCATTGTTTGATGCCTCATCTCTCTGGAGTTGGGTAGCCTCTTCTCGTTTGAAGCATATTTACCAACTCGACAAAAGTTACTGTCCTACCAGAAACTTGTAAGGAGGTGATCAACATTCTGTAGGAGTCAGGAAGAGCTCTCAAAATGATTGAGTTTAAGACTTGGTCTTCCAACTTTTCTCCTAAGGATTGCAGCTTTGTTTTTAATTCTGCGACTCTACAGAGGAATAGCTCTACTGTTTCTCCTGATCTCATATGTAATGTATGAAGCTGTGTTTGAAGGTTAAGAATTGTTGATTGATTCTTGCCCTCAAAAATGGTACTTAAGGCATCCCAAGCTGCCTTACCAGTTGTAGCTTCACTGATATGAGGTTGGATATCATCAGTAATAGCAAGCAAGATCATTAAGGATAGTTTCTTATCCTTTTTATCAAAGTCGATTTGATCTTGTCCAGAAGATTGAGGTCTAGTGACTGTTCCATCTACTAATGACCACAAGTCCTCTACAGTTAAGATAGCCTTCATCTTAGTCTTCCATGCTGAGTAATTTGAACCTTTGAGCAGTTGGCTCTCAGTGAGATACTTGTGTATCATGGCCATTGTTTAGGTTTCAAATTTGTGGAGAGGACTAATATGATACTATCTTGCACTATACCCTAAAAAAGTATAGAGTAGTTGTTTCAATTTGCTTTCTATAAGGTATTTAATGGCACCTGCCTTAACACTCTTAGCAAGAGATGAAAAGTTTGAGGAATATTGAGCCAAACAAAATAGAGCAAATGAAACAAGGGAGTGTTTTGTCAAACTTTTGATATGTGCTCTCTAAGATATTTAATGGCACCTGCTTTTAACACCTTTGAAAAAAGATGAAAAAATTTGAGGTTTATTTAAGCCAAACAAAAGAGAGTCTTATCAAGGTGATTTGAAATTTTTATTTTTTTTTTACCTTTTGATGGGGAGAAATTACTTGTTTGAACCTATGCAAAGTTTAGCATGGTTTTTGAGTGAAGTTTGGGTGTTTGTGAAAAGCTCCTTGTAATGTTGTATTTGTGACTTTGTAATTGCAAAAAAAATGTTTTTAGTGCAATAATAAAAAAAAACATAAGAGCACCCAAATTTATATCACTCTAGGTGTCGGATTCCACCGAAAATGCACCTAGTACAAGCAATTTTGAAAAGTAGGTGTCGAGTAAAATCGAGAATGCACCTTTCTTTAAAACTGAAATAGCCCCCCCTTCATCTTTACAATTTTGAAAACTATAGAATTCTGAAAAAAAATTCTATCCCCCCTTAATGTTTACAAAATGTAGAATTTAGAGCATATCTTTCAAGACAAGTCGACACACGACAAGCTTTTGAAAGACTTTCCAAACCAGCTTGACACACAACTTGGTTTTCTATCTCCCGTAATTATTCAATACTCAAAAATAGGAGGTGCATCAGGATTAAAGGGTTCTCTAATCCTCATGGGACCATAACTACGATCCAAACCCTTCCAAGGATCAGTGTAAGTATTGAAATGGGGTAAGCTCCTTCTATGCTCTCTAAGCATACGACGAAAATGAGATCTTGTCGTCTGACGTCTAAGTTCGTTCCTCTTTCGAATAACTCTTAGACGACGAAGGGCTTTTCTGATCCAAAGCTTTTTCTTCATGAGACAAAAAAATTTGTTCTCCCAAAACAATTGATTAGAAAATTTTGGAGAATTTAAAAATTTATTAGAAGTCTCAAAGCTGCAAAAGGAATGTGTTTCAAGGATTGTCTCTTGTCTCCCTCAGTTTGATTAGGAGAAAACAATACAAAAAAAAAACTTTTGCCTTTCTTTTTTTTTAATAAAATTTTTATTTCAATGCATCAATTAATCTTTTAACTTAATGGAATTTAATTAATAAACAAATTATTTAATAGAGAAATCACTTAATTAAAAATGATTTAAATAAAAAATAAAATATTAATTAAAAACCTAAGTAAAAAAAATTAAAGAAAAAATGCAAAGAAAAAAAATAATAAAAAAAAAATTACCTGTTCAGCCACCGCGCTCTTCAAAAAAATGTTTCTGATGGCGCCGCCGGGAGTCGAACTCCCGATCCCGCGGCTGTCAACCGGCCGACTGGCGCTCCTGCCAGTCGGTCTACACCGCCCGACGAGAAGGGAAGGGAGCTCCTTCCCTTTCTACCTCCTCGCGGCGGTTAACAAATAAAAAAAATTAATTTTCGATCCCCTGTGGGGATCGATCCCACGATCCCGCGGGTGTCCGACTGGCGTTTAGGCCAGTCGGGCTATGCCGCCCGACGGGAAGGGAAGGAAATCCTTCCCTTTTGGATTCCGTCGGCGGCGAGAAACCCAAAAAAAATTGGGTTTCCCCGCTGGGAATCGAACGCGGTTCTTCCGCGTTGGGGAGCTCCCTGGGCTGGCAGATTTTTGCCAGTCCAGCTCCGTTGGCTGATCCGTCAGCCAACGAGAGTAAGGGGCCCTTGAATTTTTTTTTTTTTTTATATATATATTTTTTTCAAATACGTGGGACTTATCCCACACGCGCTCTGCGAGCGCGTTTACTTTGTTTAAAAACAAAGTTCGCCCAACAGTATTTGATTGCCTGCGGGCAATCAGCAAGCTTCGAAAAACTTTTGCTAATCGTTCCAGCCACGCGCAGGTTGCCTCGGGCCGCGTGCCACCATGCCAGATCGGACCGCCACCTCACCAGATCGAACTGCCTCGGGCCACGTGTTGCCTCGGGCTACGTGTCGCCATGCCAGCAGATCGCCAGGAACCATGCCAGTCAGCCTACGGGCCGCCTCGAAAGGCGTACCGATCCAGACTACGGGCCACCTCGAGAACCGTGCCGATCAGCCTATGGGCCTCGAAATTCGAGCTCCAGGTCCAGGTCGGGGGAGCAATTGCTTGCCTTCAGCCACCCGACGCGATGATACCAATGATGGAGAGTAACAAGGTAAGACTTAGTTAATCAACCAAATAATCAACAATAAAACCTCATACTCATTAACCTAGCATAGAAATAATGCATAGGTTGAGCAATTGATAAGAATAGAGAACCAAGCTGAAGAAATACATCCTTTGATTAGGGAAATCCATTCAGAGTGAAAGCCAAATTTGTGAAGGACACCAAGGAGAAAATCCCAACTCAATCTGTCGTAAGCTTTGTTCATATCGAGTTTGAGGAGGAAGGCTACTTTTTTATTGATAGAAATAGAATGAATAGCTTCATGAACAAAAATGATGCCATCCAAGATAGATCTCCCCCTGACCGAGCTTCCTTGGCACTGATTGATGATTTCAGACCAATCATCCTTTGTAATGTCATTTAGAAAATCCTAAAAAATGCTATCACCATACGTATGAGAGAGGTAATGCCAAATAATGGTTTGTGCTAAATAGTGGCCACTATGTTTTGTGCTAAATAATGCCCTCAAGATTTTGGCCACTATGGTTTATGCTAAATAATGGCCTCTTGAAAATCTAGAGTGGAATTCCTTAAGTATATTTTGAACCTTTTTTAGAGGTATGCAGTGCAAAAAGACTCCATCAAAGTTTCTTTAGCAGAGAATGCCATTGACTAGTGCATACTTTCTAGCTCACAACCTATATCTGCACCTTTGAGATGTTAACCAGGTATTAAAATAGTAAGTAAAGTCAGTGATCCAGGAGTCAGGTGACATTTTCACTTGTCCTGGCTCGGTGTTATCTATTTCTTCCATGCATAAGTTATTTTTGTACAATGATCAAATTATGGATAAATAAAAAATGAAAACATGATGGAAACTAGTTTTCATGTAAGCTTAATTCAATAGCACTTTAAAAAGGTTTTCACTATTAAAATATTTTTTCATCTATTTTTCTCTTTTTTTCATCTTTTTTTTTTCAAAATTGTAAATTTGGCTTGATTGTTCCCATGAAGGAATTTCACAACCTTCCTCTAAATTATTCCCATGAAGGAATTTCACAATCAAGATTATTCTTCTTTTTTTTCTTTTTTCTTGTTTTTTTCAAATTTTTAAAATTTTCAAATCATTCTAAATTTGTAATGGGAGAGAGAGTCTCTTCCATCATGTGTAAATCCAACTGTGCAATTTTTTCTACAAACTCTTCCTTAGTTAATGGGTGATGGTATACTTGAAGGTAGTATCCATTTACCACTAACTTTCTTCTTGAATCATCAATGGGAGAGATACAAACTACTCCATTTCTAAACACTTCTTCTATCTAGTATGATCCAATTCACCTAGTCTATAATTTGCCAATAAAATATTCATAACGAGAATCAAACAATAAATCCCAATATCCTTGATAAAATTTTCTCTATTGAATGTGACTGTCATCCCACATCTTTCACTATTGTTGGATAACTTCTATTTGATTTAATGCTTCTAATATAAGTTCATTTAATGCATTGATTTGTATAATTTTATTTATTTGTATCTGTGACAAGCCAATACCAACTTCCAAACATGTGTGAAGTGTATGTAACTCAAATTCAATGGGAAAAAAATGTTTCTTACCATAGACTAGTTCTAAAGGTGTGAAACCCGTGGTGGATTTTCATGTTATATTATATACCCAAATGACTTTTGGTAATTTATTTAACTAATTCCTCCTATGTGAAGCTACCATTTTGGTTAATATTCTTTCCAATTCCCTATTGGTAACTTCAACCTGACCATTCACTTGAGGGTGATAAGGTGATGATTTTCTATGTTTGATTTCATAAATTTTAGTAAAAGCTTCTATGAATTTTGATGCAAATTGGATTCAATGATCTATGGTGATAGATCATGGGGCTCCAAATATATGAAAATTTTTAAAATACAAAAATTCAATGACCTTCTCTTCATGTGTATGTTTAAAATATCGCACCTCAACCCGTTTGTTTACATGATTAGTACATACGAAGATATGTACCTTTTCTTGATAAGGTGGGTCAATGGGTCCAATGAAATCCAACCCCATTTTTCAAAATGTTCTAAAACCACTTAAGGTTGCAAAGATATTTCATTTTTATGTGTTGGTTTTCCCATTCTTTGATATGCATCGCAATGTCATATGTACATTTTCACATCCTTATGAAGATATGGCCAATAATATCCAATTCCTAAAATTTTCCTAATGGTACTTTTAATTGAATAATGTCCTCCTAAAGATTCATTGTGACATGCATGGATGATATCATACACTTCATATTTTTGAATACGTTAGTATAATATATGGTTAGGTCCACATCTAAATAGTAGACTGTTGATCCATTTGAAGGATGATCTTTGCTTTATCAATTGTTTCTTTTGTTTTGAAGTAAAATGAGAGGGAATTTTACCTATTGCTAAATAGTAAGTAGTATCAACAAACCAAGGTGATGTTACTAATATGGCAAACAATTTTTAATAGGAAAAGTATCCTCTACCAATTCCTCTTCTCCTATGTTATTTAGTCTAGATAAAAATTCTGCTACAACATTAGCTTTTCTTGGTTTATTAACTATTGTGATATCAAATTCCTATAATAGTAATAACCAACAAATTATTCTCGCACTAACCATAGGTTTTTTCATCAGGTATTTAATAGTTGCATGATATGTATGGACAAATACTTGATAACCATTGATGTAGTGACAGAATTTATTTATAGCATATACTACCACTAGAAATTCCTTTTCGGTGGTAGTATAGTTCTTTTCTGCTCTAGTGAGGTTTTTTCTAATGTTGTAAATGGAAGAATGCTCCCCATTTTCCATATTCTCTAATGCTACTCCAATTGTAGTATTGGATGCATCAGCTTGGATGTGAAATGGTAAATCCTAGTTTGGACCTCTCAACATAGGTGAAGTGATTAATTTTTCTTTTAAATAATCAAAAGAATTTTGGCATTTTTTGGTCGATTTAAATTCAAAATATTTTGTTAACAATGCAAACATAGGGTTTGCAATTTTACTAAAATTCACAATCAAATGTCGATAAAAGCTAATATGCCCCAAAAAAATCCTAACATCAATTTGAATCTAGGGAGGAGGAAGGTTCTTAATGATCTATACTTTCTTAGGATCTACCTTAATTCCTTCAAATGATATATTATGGCCAAGGACAATTCCTTCTTCCATCATCATGAAGCACTTGTCAGGGCTTATGGCCAAATGATAAGTTTTACAATAGGTTAAAATTTTGTCAAGATGTTCTATTATGATGTCAAAATCTTCCCCACAAATTATGAAGTCATCCATATAAATTTCTACACATTCAATAGTCAAATCATAAAAACAGCTAGAACAACTCATTGGAAAGTTTTTGGGGTGTTACAAAGACCAAAAGGTAAGACCCTGTAAGAAAAATTTCTCCATGGGTAAGTAATTGTTGTTTTCTATTGGTCTTCAGGTGCAACTTGTATCTAGTTATATCCACTAAAGCATCAAGAAAAAAAAAATATTTCTTTCCATGAGTGTGTCTAACATTTTATCAATAAATGGCAATGTAAAATGGTCCTTGTGTGTGAATTTATTTAATTTTTGGTAATCTACACACACTTTCATATTTCTATTTTTATTTGGCATAGTAACCAAAGGATAAATGAATCCCACATCCAAGATTTTTTTATTTTTTCTTTGACAATATCTCTTGAAATAGGATTCAATCACCTTTGTGGTTGTCATACATGTTTCACATCTATTGTATATATCTGATGGGTACATAAATTAGGATGAATCCCCATCATATATTTGTATTCCCATGTGAAGACATTGATATATATTTTTAACACAACAAACAATTTTGCTTCCAATTCATTGGTCAACCAGTTATTAATGTTCAAAAAATTTCTTGGTTGTACCTCAAATTTCTATATTCTTGGATGAATAGAATTAACTCTTTTGAATTTGGTTACTAGGGAGTTAATAGGATAATGATGTGGTAGAAGAGAGTGAAAAATGAAGAACACAAGCTTATACTGAGAGGAGGGGTGAATAGTATAAGACCACTTTTTACTTTACTTCTCAAATCAATATTATGTAATGTATAGATAGCAGTATAAATAGCAGTAATCAAAGCAAGCAAAAAACTCCACACATAATAGAGACACAAATTTAACGTGGTTCACCCAATGTGGGCTACCTCCACAGAGAAAACATTTCTTCTAAATATTTCTCAAATAATCTCTTGGGAATATTTCCCAAATTACAATGTTTATGGACCTTGATCCAAAGGAGATGTTGATCCCCTAAATCTCAAGTTTGTGGATCTCTTCCATATGATAACTATTTCCCCTTATGCTCTAGATAGTGATCTTCTAGAAGACTTTATCTCTCTGCTGCACTAACTTTTGGATCTCTCTCCACTTGAAGACTCCTCACTAAGATCTATCTTCAATTGTCTTGGCTATTGGATCTCTATCCACTGAGACTCTGTCACCTCCAAAGATCTATCTCAATATTGTACCAAACACAGTTCAGTTGGTCTAGCATAGTTCTACTCAATATCTTGAACTAAACATAGTATAGTCAGTCTAATACAATTCTTCTCAATAGGTTCACTTAGAACCTACTCAAATCTTCTCAACATGTTCACACAAAAACTGTCCAAATATGCTCAACATTTTCACACAAAACCTTTCCAAATATACTCAACAAGTTCATATAGAACTTGTCCAAATATGCTCAACAGGTTCACACAAAACCTATCCAAATCTACTCAATAGGTTCACACAAAACCTATCCAAATATGTTCAACAAGTTCACATAGAACTTGTCCAAATCTACTCAAAAAGTTCACATAGAACTTGTCCAAATATGCTCAATAAATCCTCTCTAGGAATTTCTCAAATATGCTCAATAAGTCCTCTATAGGGCTTGTTCAAATCTGCTCAATAATTCATCTATAGGACTTTCTCAAATCTGCATAGAAAGCTTTCACAAAAGCTTAACTCAAAATAGTCCACAAGTCTTCTCAAAGAATTGTTAGAGACTCAATATGTTCTAAGCTCAATGTACAATCAATATCTCAAATCAATCTCATAGAAGCATAAATAGAATTTTTAGAGACTCTATATGTTCCTCAAATCCAAATCTCAACTCAATAGAAGCATCAAGAGAATTGTTAGAGACTCTATATGTTCTATACTCATATCTCAATCTCAACTCAAATCAACCTCAATCTCAACTCAAATCAATCTCAACTCAAATCAATCTCAACTCAAATCAGAATATTGAATAGTTTGTTTCTAGGAACTTGAACAACCACATGCATCCACTTTAAAAGGATTAATCAACTCAACTCAACCAATCACCTCAAGGAACAATCCTTTGTCACAAACCCTAGTCCAAGCATGTATTAACCAACTCAACTCAACCAATCACCTCAAGGAAGAACCCTTTATTACAAACCCTAGTCCAAGCATGTATTAACCAACTCAAAATGTTTTCAACAATGCTCAATCACAAGTCTCACATAGCAATGATACTCATGTTCTTTTCTAACTCAATTTCAAGTTCATTTCATCATCAATGGGCTTCAACAACAATGCTAATAAAACAAGGTTTAAATACAACTCACAAACCAAAAAACCTTGAAGCATTCAACCAATCATTTTCTCAAAGGAAACCACAATCAATCATTTTCTCTCTAATGATATTTCAGAAATCAACCACCATAAACAATCAATAGGAGAATGTGCCCATACCTTTTTGATGCCAATAAGTTGTTCACAAAATCTGCCACACTTAAACACAAATTTCCTTTGCAATCTAAACAAGGGTTAATGGACTTCAAATAATCACAAAATAAAGCATTACTCAAATTACACCCTTTTTACTCCAAGTTAATAAACACATCCACCAAAGTCCCTTTTATTAAAACCCTTATCAAAAATAATAAACCTCTCAAAATTGCTTTTAAAAAACAATTCCTTATTTCTCCTAAAATTAATTCTCCATAACCATAAAATAAATCATAAACCAATTATGCTTTGCAATAATAATCACGGCCCTAATAACAAACTTTAATTTCCATTAACTACCTTATAACTCCAAACTTTAGGGCTAATAAAATTATTTAAATGCAAAACGTAATTACCTCCTCAAGGGGATACAAAACCCCAACTTACCACACCGCGAGTGTCTTAGCTGCGGCTAAGATTCCACACAAGCTAGGCACTCATTGGAAAGGCAAATGCCCAAAGTGCCTTAAACCTTCCTCCACCTTCCACAAAATATAAAGTGCCAAAGTGCTTTTCACACGCCTTCCAAAACACCGTCCAAGGGATTCTATCCCTAGTGTTTGTGTTACCTTGTGCCTTAAACCAAAATTATTTTCCAATGCGCCATGCTTCCCACCATGATTTGACTTTCCAAGTGCTATCATTTTCTTTCCTGCTTCTCTTCTCAAAATTTGCACGATCTCATAGACTTATTCGAATGCCAAAAATTTATCACAAGAGCAAGGATAAAACTTTGATTCATTTACCACCCCTTTATATAGTGTTTAAAACACTTCGAAGACGTCGATGGAAATACGAATTTATATTTGCTTGATGATGACGGTGGGGAAATTTACATTTAAATTTAAATTTTAAATAAATAAAATTTAAACCAAATATTAAAACTCAAATAACTCCATCATCGGGGCACATTTTTCGATGAAACGAAAGCCCAACTTGGGTTTTAAGAAAAAACCAGATCAAATATGTTGTCCATAGTTTTAAATAAAACATTTTATTTTTCTTGCCATGGTTTTGACAAAAACCCTTCATAGATCCTTTTGACATTAAATGCTCTTTTGACATCAGTGACAACATTTAGCTTAGGGACTCAAAATGTCCAACAATCTCCCCCTTTTTCATTGATGGTAACGCAAATCCTTTTACTAAATTTTGACCTTCTTTTCTGCTCCCCCTGGGACTTTGCTCTCTCTGGCTCAATGCTCTCTCAAATATCAAATCTCTCCTTATATCCAAAAACTCTCCACATAATACATAAATCTCTCCCCCTTTGACATCAATGGAAAAGGGTCACCTTTGGGGCTTGGGACTAAGAATTAAGCCTCTTAGCTTAGCCCCTCCCCACCTCCACATGATGTGGTTAATTCTGGGGTGGGAGTATTTCTACTCCCCGAAAGCATTGTTCTCTGTCTTTGTCTTTTCCTCTTCCTTTTTGTTGAATCCTCTCATTGTTTCTTTCCAAGTCATCATCCCTGTTCTTGTTCCTGTTCTTGTTATCATCCATGCTCCTGTTCTTGTACCTGTTCTTGTTCTCATTCTTCTCTGAGTCTCTTTTCTTTTCTGAGTCTCTATTCCTGTTCATATTATTGTTTCTGTTCATGTTCCTATTCCTATTCTTGTTCATATTCCTGTTCCTGTTCATGTTCATGTTCCTGTTCTTGTTCATGCCTGTTTCTAGAATATTTGCTCTACACCATATTGCTATGTGACCATAATTATTACACTTATAACACTTAATGTTATTATTCCTTGGATGTGCAACAGTCTTAGGATTTCTCCTAGTGAAGCCATATCCTCTTCTATCATGAATTTTGCAATTCATTGCCTTGTGACCAAACTCATTACATGAATAGAAATATCCTTGGAAAAGTTGTTATCTTCCATATACCTGTCTTTCATGTGATCTACATTGTGAAGCCATATGCCCAAAAATTTGACATGAGAAGCATCTCCCATTGAAGCTTCCTTGCCTAGACCTCATTGGTCTCTTGTTCTAATTGTTGTTCCATCTGTATCTTCTTTGCCCATTGTCCCTGTTGGACTCACTGCAATCTAACTCATCCTTAGAAGTTTCATTTTCACTTGCATTTGAGAATCCCTCTTCTGAAGTATCTTCTTCTAATGTTGTTTCTTCTTGAATACTTGAAGTAGACTTTGCTTTTTCATGTTTCTTTCCAAAACCAAGACCTGTTGAACATGATGTTCTTTTTTGTCCACAAATGAACTTATCCAAGTTCTTAGAGCTATTTTTGAAACTCTTCATCTTGATCTTGGAGTCCTGTAAATATTTCTTTAGAGTAGTCACTTCTTGTGCTAACTTCTCACATTCCAAAATATTTTCTTCTAACTTATCCTTGAACTTACTTGCCTTAGCATTTGACTTTTATAAGTCCTCTATGAGCAATAATATTTCTTCATCACATTCTTGAAACTAACTTTCAAGCTTAGAGTGTTGATTTCTCACCTTCTTTACTATGTCAACGGTATGAATAAGTTCTCCCTTGAGATCATAACCATTCTCTATTGAGTATTCCTCTATTTTTTTGTCTTTGTCCATATCATTTCTTTCTTTTGACTTTCTTTCTATAGGATCACTCAATTCTTCATATTCTAAAGCCTTTAGAAGATTCTCATATGATCTATCAAGTGCATCTTCAAAATCATCATCATTAAAACTAAAACCATCTCTTGTGCAATCATCTTCAAGGTGTCCAAATTTACCACATCTAAAACACTTAAGAATAACTAGAGTCTTTTTCTTAGTTTTATCCTTTTCTTCAATCATGAACAAGACTTCATCTCTATCATTGTATTAAAAACTAGCATCACTATCAAATGAGTACTTACTTGCATTATCCGCATAGTAGCTTTTCTTTTTCCTTTATAAAAACTTCTTTCCTTGTTTATTTTTTCCATCCTTGCCTTTCTAATTCCCTATACTTGTGATCCTATTTTTCCTCATCATTGTTGTACTTTGGCTCTTTGCACTTTATTGCAAAATTTCCAAACTTGCCACAATTAAAGCACTTAACTGATCTCATATCTTTTGGTCTTTTGAACCCTTTATCTCTTCTACCATAGTTAGCTTCTTCATCACTATATGACTCACTACTTGATTCTATTTTCTTTCACTTTTTATTTTTGTCCACTTTGAAAGTAGTTTCTTTTGGATGAATAGGATCTTTTGTTCTTATCTCAAAAGTAGTAAGCATACCAAGAAAATAATTCCTTGTCAAAGAATCACTATCAATTGATGTTTCTATAGCAAAAACATTTTCACTATACCTTTTTGGAAGAGTTCTCAAGATATTATCACAAGCATCTGATTCATCAACCTTCATTCCAATACCTCTCATATCATGTACAAGTTCATCAATATTACTGAGATAATCATGAATATTTTCATCATCTCTCATTCTTAAGTTCTCAAATTCTCCTTTAATATTTATGATATTAGGTTTCCTAACACCTTTATCACCCTCATATATATCATGTAGTAGATCCTACATATCTTTTGTTGTTTTACAATCCATAACCTTCATAGATTATGATCTACCCAATCCTTTTATAATTGCATTCATAGTTCTTGAATTTGCATGCATTAGAAGCTTAACTTCCTAATTTTTTAGAGGAATGATTGTAGAATCATATCCAGGTTCCACTACATCCCAAACTTCATTTCCAAGTACCATCAAGTAAAATCTCATCAACATACACCAATACAATAAGTCACTTCCATTAAATATTGATACTGCATTATTGAAGGACCCATCCTTTTGATCTATGTGATCCATTGTGTTCTTAGACCAATTTTCCTTCAAGCTATCAAAATATTCTAAAGGAACCGGCTCTGATACCAATTGAAGAACACAAGCTTATACTGAGATGGGGGTGAACAATATAAGACCACCTTTTACTTTTCTTCTCAAATCAATATTATGCAGTGTATAGATAGAAGTATCAGTAGCAGTAATCAAAATAATGCACAAAACTCCACACATAATAGAGACACAAATTTAACGTGGTTCACCCAATTTGGGCTACCTCCACAAAGAAAATATTTCTTCTAAATATTTCTCAAATAATATCTTGAGAATCTTTCCCAAATTACAATGTTTATGAACCTCGATCCAAAGGAGATGTTGATCCCCTAAATATCAAGTTCATGGATCTCTTCCATAGGATAAATATTTCTCCTTATGCTCTAGCTAGTGATCTTCTAGAAGACTTTGTCTCTCTACTGCACTGACTTTTGGATCTCTCTCCACTTGAAGACTCCTCACTTAAATATTTCTTCAATTGTCCTAGCTGTTGGATCTCTATCCACTAAGACTCTATCCTCTATACTCTATCACCTCCAAAGCTCTATCTCAATACTATACCAAACATAGTTCAGTTGGTATAGCACAATTTTGCTCAATATCTTGCACTAAACATAGTATAGTCGATCTAGTACAATTCTACTCAATAGGTTCACTTAGAACCTGCTCAAATCTGCTCAATAGGTTCACACAAAAATTGTCCAAATATGCTCAACAGGTTCACACAAAACCTATCCAAATCTACTCAACAATTTCACATAGAACTTGTCCAAATCTGCTCAATAGGTTCACACAAAACCTATCCAAATCTACTCAATAGGTTCACACAAAACCTATCCAAATTTGCTCAACAAGTTCACACAAAACTTGTCCAAATATGCTCAACAAGTTCACACAGAACTTGTCCAAATATGCTCAACAAATCCTCTCTAGGACTTTCTCAAATCTGCTCAATAAGTCCTCTATAGTACTTGCTCAAATCTTCTCAATAAGTCCTCTATAGGACTTGCTCAAATCTGCAAGCAAGTTTTCACAAAATCTTAACTCAAAACAATCCACAAATCTTCTCAAAGACTTGTCTCAATAACATAGAATCAAAAAGAGAATTGTTAGAGACTCAATATGTTCTAAGCTCAATGTACAATCAATATCTCAAATAAATCTCATAGAAGCATAGGGACTCTATATGTTCTATACTCAAATCCCAATCTCAACTCAATAGAAGCATCAAGAGAATTGTTAGAGAATCTATATTTTCTATGCTTATATCTCAATCTCAACTCAAATCAACCTCAATATCAACTCAAATCAATCTCAACTCAAATTAGAATATTGAATAGTTTGTTTCTAGGAACTTGAACAACCACATGCATCCACTTGACTAGGCTTAATAAACTCAACTCAACCAATCACCTCAAGGAACAATCCTTTCTCACAAATCCTAGTCCAAGCATGTATTAACCAACTCAACTCAACCAATCACCTCAAGGAAGAACCCTTTATTACAAACCCTAGTCCAAGCATGTATTAACCAACTCAAAATGTTTTCAACAATGCTCAATCACAAGTCTCACATAGCAATTATACTCATGTTCTTTTCTAACTCAAGTTCAAGTTCATTTCATCATCAATGGGCTTCAACAACAATGCTAATAAAACAAGGTTTAAATACAACTCACAAACCAGAAAACCTTGAAGAATTCAACCAATCATTTTCTCAAAGGAAACCATAATCAATCCTTTTCTCTCCAATGATATTTTAGAAATCAACCACCATAAACAATCAATAGGAGAATGTGTCCATACCTTTTTGATGCCAATAAGTTGTTCACAAAATATGCCACACTTAAACACAACTTTCCTTTCCAATCTAAACAAGGGTTAATGGACTTCAAATAATCACAAAATAAAGCATTACTCAAATTACACCCTTTTTACTCCAAGTTAATAAACACATCCACAAAAGTCTCTTTTATTAAAACCCTTATCAAAAATAATAAACCTCTCAAAATTGCTTTTAAAAAACAACTCCTTATTTCTCCTAAAATTAATTCTCCATAACCATCAAATAAATCATAAACCAATTATGCTTTGCAATAATAATCATAGCCCTAATAACAAACTTTAATTTCCATTAACTACCTTATAACTCCAAAATTTAGGGCTAATAAAAATTATTTAAATGCAAAACGTAATTACCTCCTCAAGGGGATTCGAACCCCCAACTTGCCACACCGTGAGCGTCTTAGCCATGACTAAGATTCCACACAAGCTAGGTGCTCATTGGAAATGCAAAGGCCCAAAGTGCCTTAAACCTTCCTCCACCTTCTACAAAAGACAAAGCATCAAAGCGCTTTTCACACGCATTTCGAAATGCCATCCAAGGGATTCAATCCCTGGTGTTTGCATTACCTTGTGCCTTAAACAAAAAATATTTGCCAATGTGCCATGCTTCCCACCATTATTTAACTTTCCAAGCGCTATCATTTTCTTTCCTTCTTCTCTTCTCAAAATTTGCATGAGCTCATAGACTTATTCGAATGCCAAACATTTATCACAAGAGCAAGGATAAAACTTTGATTCATTTACCACCCCTTTATATAGTGTTTAAAACACTTCGAAGACATTGACGGAAATATGAATTTATGTTTTCTTGATGACGTCGGTGGGAAACTTTACATTTAAATTTAAATTTGAATTTAAATTTTAAATAATTAAAATTTAAAACAAATATTAAAACTCAAATAACTCCATCATCGGGGCACCTTTTTCGATGAAACGAAATCCCAACTTGGGTTTTAAGAAAAATCCAGATCAAATTTGTTGTCCATGGTTTTAAATAAAACCTTTTATTTTTCTTGCCTTGTTTTTCACAAAAACCCTTCATAGATCCTTTTGACATTAAATGCTCTTTTGACATCAATGACAACATTTAGCTAAGGGACTCAAAATGTCCAACAAAAAATTTGTCTTATCATTAAATGTGCTTCTTTATGAAATCATTTATGATATGGGACAATGAAAGAATGACAAAATATGATGATGTCATCCATGTGGTAATTTTAAGGAACTTTCTTGTAATGGAATGAGTGCCATTTGTTTAGATGTTTGACCTTCATCATTCCATAACAAGTGATGAATAGTGATTGGTTCATCCTCAAGTCTTGATTCATGCATTGTATTATCCAATATGGTTTTATCTTCAAAGGGATCTCTTTCTAACTCTTCTACATGTTCTTTCACTATTATGATGGCCAGTTTTGAGATGATCTCTTCATGTTCATCATCAGACTTAGGAAACCATAAGCGACTTGAAATGTTTACTAAAGGTTTTGCAAGAGGATATAAAGAGATATTATTTGAATTGATACCATTTAAAATGGTAATTTATCCTTATCTACAGTTGATGAAAGCAGTTGCCATAGCAAACCAAGGCCTTCCTAATATTATTGGATAACCATTCATAGAATTATAACATTGTAGTACCAAGAATTTTACTAGATATTCCCATGAGGAAACCATCATAAGAATATCTTCTATGATTCCTTCTAGTTTTTGCTGCATAACTTTATTATTATTAACATAAAGCATTCACCAATATGCAAAAATATCAAATCATTCATCCACAATACATTATCCACAATAACAATCCACAAATGAGAGAGAGATAGATAATACCCTTAAGGTAGGGCAACATCAATAATAATCCTTAAGGAAGGAATAACTCCACAAGATCTCCCAAGATGAGAGGCCACTTTGTGCACACGATGATTACATAAGATTATTTTTCAATGATATGAATATTTACAATGACAAACATCTCTTCTTTATATATCTATATTATTATTCTACTTTGGAGAGCCTACTACTAATATAATATAATATTGTAATATAATATAATATTATAATACAATCAACCTTGGGTTATGTGTGGCCCATGCCAACCCTTATACAATATAATAATATATCCCCAAATATCTATTCCTAGGCACCCTACCATGCCACCCTCCTTAAAAATATTTCTTCCTCGAAACATATGAAGAAACATGATAGTATGATTTGCTAAGCAATGTTAGCAATTGGTACCAATCTCGAGCATCCATCCATCCAAGTGAAACCTGATGATGCTGGTACGCCATTTTGTTACTTGAGTATCCAAATCTACTTCGTTGGCTCCATGATTTTGCTGCTATATTTTGATAACTTGAATGATGGGTCCACTTGTTACTTGATGCTGATGAACCATGCTAAAAACCATGATTACTATGCTTTCTTTACCAAACACTGCCATAGTTGGTGCCCTTCTGATTACATGTAGAACCATAATATTGTTGCCTTGAACCATACCTCCAATATTGTTTTCACTCATGGTGGTGTGGATGGCGATATGGTGCAACCTTTACTTGATGTTCTACCTTCTTTGACTTTTCAACCTTTGGCTCCATTGTTTTAAATTCTTCTACACCTTGTTCTTTCATGTTATCTTTGTTTGGTGTGTCCTTGTGCTCTTCTATCAAAGCTTCCTTGGACTCTGTTACTATTATTTCCACTAAATTAGTTATTGCTACTTCTTTCATGGACTCTGTTGCTACTATCACCTTCTTGGATTCTGTTTCATGTTCTTCAATTTTTTATTCTACAACCACTTTTTGATTTTCTTTGTATCCTTGCTCCTTAAGCTAAGAAATATCCTGCAATGTTATCTTTTTGTTCTTGTACCATAACTTCATAAACTTCTTTTCCACATTAATGTTAATAGTACCTAAAGATTCTAACCAAGGATAACCAAGAACAATATCCTCCTCATCCATCTAAATAGCATAGAAATCTGAATATAAAACATATTTATCCATGGTGATCTTCAAATATTCAAAAATCTAAACATGCTCACCCTCTAGCTGTATGTCCTTAATTTTTGTTGCTTGAACTTGCAACTTCTTAGCCAAAGCAATATTAATAAAATTATATTTGCTACCAGGATCAATGGAAATAATAACCTGTTCCTTTTGAATGCTTCCATGAACCTGCAAAATAGACTTTTTAGATTTAAACAAATTCCTTTGTCCATTTTATAATTTATCTTCTACCAAAGGTATGGTTTCCTCTGTCTGCATACTGACATCTTTTTTATCTTCCCTGACCTTTTCCTCTTTCTTCTTGAGTAATTTTATTTCTTTTTCATAGTCTTCATTTTGTTTATTTAAAAATTCCCATTCTCCTTTTATTGCATTTCACTCATTTTGAATTCCTTGTAGTTTCTTTTCAAGATCTTCATTGAATTCGTGAAGAAAGGTTGTTTTGAAAGTATCCCAATATAATGCATATTGGGGCTCCTCATGTTTATACCATGTAAACCATTGATAAGCTTCAGTGCCAAATTTGGTTGCTACAAAAGGGACTTTGTCCTTATCCTTGAATTGATAGAACTTGAAGATGTCTTCCATTTTGGCTATCCACCCACGTGGATTCTGACCTTCAAAGGTAGGCATGTCAATGCGTGGATAATTAACTCCAGTAGGGCCTCTTGGTTGGTGGTAAACTTCGTGTCTCTCTTGGTCCTCATTATTCCTCTGTATCTGGAGGTGATTTTGGGTAGATCTACCAAAATCCGCTTGTAGTATCATTGTTCATGCCCCGAACTAAACAAATTTCATTTTTCAAGAATTTCACGATTTGAAAATTTGTCACTTTCCTTGTTCCATATTGTTGACTTAAAAAGGTCGTATCTCCCTCAATACTGCTCGAATTCCTTCATATGACCACTCATTTTAAATCTCTTCAAATTTTGCACAATATTATCTAATAATCACCTAAATCGTATTAACTATCGCAAAGATATGGCTTCTGAAAGACAAGATGTTTTTCCAAAAAAATCTGCAAAATTTGTCACTATCTTTGTTTCGTATGACTAACTTCAAAAGGTCATATCTCCCTCAATACTACTCGGATTACTTCATATGAACACTCATTTTAAATCTCTTCAAATTATGCATAAACTAATCCAAGAATCACCTAAATCAGATAAAATATCATAAATATATGGCTTCTGAAATCTGAGACATTTTTCAAAAAAAAATCTATGAAATTCGTCACTATCCTTGTTTTAGATGACTAACTTCAAAAGGTTGTATCTCCCTCAATACTACTCAGATTCCTTCATATGACCACTCATTTTAAAGATCTTCAAATTCTACACAATCTGATCCAAGAATTGTTTGAATCAGATAAACTTGCACAGATATATGGCTTTTGAAAGATGAGATGATTTTTCCAAAAAAAATTGCCCTAATTCTAGGGTTTCACACAAAAATCTCTACTTTTCCAAAATCATTGCTCTGATACCACTTACTACATAAATTTAATATAATATTATAATATAATCAACCTTGGGTTATGTGTGGCCCATGCTAACCCTTATACAATATAATAATATATCCCCAAATATCTATTCCTAGGTACCCTACCACTCCTCGTGTAATTCTCTTAAGAGATACACTTCCTAATGATGAGGATGGTTATTATTTTTTAAAAACTTTAGGAATTTCATGATGCAGGAGCATCCAGTGGCAGCAGAGCAATCTTACATCAACAAAAAAAATTCTAAGTGTTTTGCAAAAGAAAAACAATGTGTCGCGATATCGCGACAGAAAAAGTGTCGCGATATCGTGACATGTCATGTTTTTGTGACTCAGGAAGGAGGGAGAAAGTAAAGAAGAAAAGTTTCACGATATCATGATAGAAAAAGTGTCGCGCTATCGTGACATTTCGCGCTTTCGCGACTCAGGAAGGAGAGAGAAAATAAAGAAGAAAAGTGTCACGATATTGCGACAGAAAAAGTGTCGCGATATCGTGACATGTCAGAGGAGAGAGAAAGAAAGAAGAAAAGTGTTGCAATATAATGACATGTCATGATATCACGACCAAAATAGGAGAGAGAATACGGGGATGAAAAATGTTGCGATATCGTGACCAAAATAGAAGAGAGAAGACGCGGATGAAAAATGTTGCGATATCATGACATGTCACAATATCACGACAAAAATAGGAGAGAGAATGTGAGGATGAAAAAATGTCACGATATCATGACATGTCGCGATATCACGACCAAAATAGGAGAGAGAAGGCATAGATGAAAAAACGTCATGATATGTCACGATATCGCGACCAAAAGAGGAGAGAGAAGGCACAGAGGAAAAATGTCACGATATCACGACATGTCGTGATATCGCGACCAAAATAGGAGAGAGAAGGCATGGAAGAAAAATGTCACGATATCACGACCAAAAGAGGAACACGTGCTCCAGGCTGAATATTTCATAAATGCATTCCTTTGTGCATGATAAGCTCACGGCAATGAAGCATCAGTCTTAGAGGAAGATCCCAGTGAACAGGTCGGCCACTCGTGCACTGGAGAGGAAGCATCAGTCTCAGAGGAAGATTCCAGTAAGCTTGTCGACCACTTGTGCACTACATCCAGAGGCACATTTATGGCAACTAGGGATGAAGCAACAGTTCCTGAGGATGATTCCGATGGTTATGGTGGCCACTCGTGCACCACACTAAGAGGTTCATCAATGCATTGAGTCGGGTGGCAGTTTGTAGTTCGTGAACAAATTTGAAAACTCAGAGGGTCGAGGCCTCTATAAAAACCCAGGTATTTTAATGGGAAAGGTGTTGGAAAAATGGAGACTGCTGCTGTATATCTTCTATAAAATTCTTCTAAAGCTATTGAATGAGAATTTGGCTCTTGTTTCTTTGTGTTCTATTATGTAGTTTTTAGATCTCCACCAAGTGGTATCAGAGCCAAAAGTTCCTGAGTGTGCAAACAAATCATCGAAAGTGAGGCAGTTTGCACCAGGATCTATGGAAGGGCTTGTGAGAGAAGTGAAAAAAATGCCTCCATGAAGAAACTGAGAGATATGGTGACAGCAAAATATTTTTGAGTTTTGCAGAGGCAAGTTCAAGCCCTACAAGATGAGCTGCATAGAGGATTTGAGCCAAGAAGAGATGAAGGTAGTGAAGAGGAAGATGACGAGGAAGAGGGCCAGTTTGAGGAAGAAGAAGAGGCAGTAGATCCTGCACAAGCCAGATTATATAGAGCCATATCCCAGATTGGGAAGAGACCAAAAATGGAGGTTTCTACATATTCTAGGAATCTTGATCCAGAGGAGTTGATTGACTGGATCAATGATCTAGAAGAATACTTTGAGTATGAGGAGGTTGAAGATCCTGATAGGGTCAGGTTTTCTAAGACCAAGCTAAAGGGTCATGCCAACATCTGGTGGAAGGGAGTGTAGTTGGAAAGAAATAAAAGAGGAAAATAAAGGATAACAAAATGGGAGTGAATGGTAGAGAAGCTGAAGAGGTAGTTCATTCCTGGTGATTACGAGTTGGATCTGCTAAAGAAAATGCAAGTTCTGAGGCAATCAAGTAAGTCTGTCAAAGAGTACACAGAGGAGTTTCATAAAATTGTAATAAAAATATGCCACTCAGAGGCCAACAAGGATAAGGTAGCCCTTTATATTAATGGGTTACGAGCAAGTATTCAAGAGGAATTAAGCCTGGTCAGGATGACCACCATAGAGGACGCTTACCAATTTTCCCTGAGGGTGGAAGAGAAGTTGAATAAAAGTTTTGAGAGCAAGCAAAGAGGAAGGGGTCATGGTGGAAGAACTGGAGGAAGGACCAATGGAGGACAAAATGAGGATTATAAGAAGAATGGAGAAGCTAGCAATAACCAAGACCAAAAGGGAGAAAATACCTACCACCCCCACAATCAGAACAATGAATACCAAAGGGGAAGAGGTAGACCTGGATGTGGCTATAGAAGAGGAAGGTTTCGTGGAACCTGCTTCCATTATGGAGAAGAGGGACATCAAGCCTTCGAGTGTCCACGGAACCAAGAGAGGACTAATAGGAGTCTTGAAGGTAATGCCTGAGTCGCAGTCACTGATGAAGGTGCTGGATCTAAGCACTTTGAAGAAGCCGAGAGAGGAGAAATATTGGTCACAAGGAGAACCCTACTGAATGAGGAGGGAGACCCAGATCAGAGGAAGAGTTTATTCTGCACAAGGTGTAAATGCATGGGTAATATTTGTAATATTATCATAGACAATGGTAGCACAGATAAACTAGTTTTATAAGCAATGGTTACAAAGTTGCAATTAGAGAGGAAAAGACACCTACATCCATATCAGATTGTGTGGTTACAAAAGGACCATAGGGCTTTGTTCAGTGAGTAATTCCTGGTAAAATTTAATATTGGGAATTATCGTGATGATGTCTTGTGTGACATCCTGTCGATGGATGCTTGCCATTTGCTATTGGGAAGGCCATGGCAGTTTGATCAGTGTGCATTTCATGATGGTCGGGCCAAAACCTACTCCATGACAAGGAATGGAGTTTGCCATAAGTTGAAGCCCCTAAAGGAGGTGGATGAAAAGGTATGTAGCAGTTCCAGAATCTGTTTAGTTGAAGGGAGAAAATTTTTGGATGGTTTGAAGCATGAGCATATGTGTTATGCCTTAATTCCTAGAGTTAGGAAGGAGGAATGCAAAGATGCCCCAACAGAAGTCCTAGACCTATTGGAGGAATTTATAGATATTATATTTGATAATGTGCCTGAGGGTTTACCACCAGTGAGGAAGATCAGTCACCATATAGATTTGGTACCAGGATCGAGCTTACCCAATAATGACTCCTATAGAAACTGAGGAGCTAAACAAACAAGTCCAAGAGTTGCTGAAGAAGGGACTGATTTTGGAGAGCTTGAGTCCATGTGCAGTACCTGTAGTACTAGCACTAAAGAAATATGGAGAGTGGAGAATGTGTACAGACTCTTGAGCTATTAACAAGATCACCATAAAGTACATATTTTCATTGCCAAGGATGGATGACATTATGGACTGCTTGAGTGGAGCCGAGTACTTCACAAAGATTGACCTGAAGAGTGGTTACCATCAGATCCATTTCAGAGAAGGAGATGAGTGGAAAATAGCCTTCAAGACCAGGGAAGGTTTGTATGAGTGGTTGGTCATGCCATTTGGGCTAACCAATGCACCAAGCACATTCATGCGGCTGATGAATGAGGTATTGAAAGAATTTTTAGGAAAATTTGTCATTGTCTATTTGGATGATATTTTAATATTCAACAGAACCCTGGAAGAGCACCTGATGCATATCATAAGGGTTTTTGAGAAGCTACGAGAGGAGCAGTTGTTAATTAATCTGAAGAAGTGCAACTTTGTGAAAAAGGACTTAGTGTACCTGGGATTTGTCATCTTAGCCGAAGGTCTAAAAATGGACCCATAAAAGGTGAGAGCTATCATTGAATGGCCTACTCCGAGAAGCACAACTGAGGTAAGATCATTTCATGGTCTAGCAAGTTTTTATAGAAAATTCATTAGGAATTTTAGCAGTATTTGTGCACCCCTTAATGAAACAATGAGAGGGGATAAGAAAGAATTTAAGTGGACCTTAGGAGCTGATAAGAGCTTTGATGTGTTGAAGAAGAAGGTCATAGAGCAACCTATTTTGGCACTTCCAAATTTTAATAAGGTATTTCAGGTAGATTGTGATGCTAGTGGTAGTGCCATAGGAGCTGTATTGAGTCAAGAAGGTAAACCTGTTGCTTACTTTAGTGAGAAACTCAATGATGCTAGGAAGAAGTATTCAGTTTATGATCAAGAGTTTTATATTATATTTTAGGATCTAAAGAAGTGGAGACATTATTTGTTGCCAAAAGAGTTTATTCTATTTACTGATCATTAGGCCTTACAGTATATTAATAGCCAAGGGAAACTAAATCAAAGGCACTTGAAGTGGGTTGAGTTTCTATAGAGCTATACCTTTGTGTTGAAGCACAGGAGCAGAAAGTCAAACAGAGTTGCAGATGCCTTAAGTAGAAGGTAGTGTTTGTTGATAGAAATGAAGGTGGAAGTGGTAGGATTTGATGAACTGAAGGGTTTGTACCCTGAAGATCCTGATTTTGCATAAGCTTGGAGGGCTTGCTTGGCACCTGTTACTTTGGACAGGACCAAGTGGTTGGATTTTCTGATCCAAGATGGAATGTTGTTCTGAGAAAGTCAATTATGCATTCCAAGGAGTTCAATGAGGGAAAATCTAGTCAAGGAGAAACACAGTGGAGGGCTGGCTGGAAACTTTGGTCGGGATAATACCATTGCCCTGGTTAGCGAGAACTACTATTGGTCGCAACTATAGCAAGATGTGAAGAGATTCATGCAAAGTTGTAGAGTATGGCAGATGGTGAAAGGTGTGAGACAGAACACTGGATTATATTAGCCATTACTTGTACCCGAGAGACCATGGGAGGACGTCAGCATGGATTTCATTCTTGGCCTACCAAGGACATAGAGGGGAAATGACTCCATATTTTTGGTGGTTGACAGGTTTTTAAAGATGGCAAATTTTATTCCCTGCCAAAAAACTTGTGATGCAGTTCATGTTGTAGGTTTATTTTTCAAATAGGTGGTACGACTTCATGGTCTACCAAAGAGTATCGTTTTTGATAGAGATACCAAGTTTGTTGGGTATTTCTGGAGAACCTTGTGGAAGAAATTGAAGACGGACTTGAAATTCAGTTCAGCATACCACCCACAGACTAATGGAAAAATAGAGGTGGTGAATAGAAGTTTGGGTAACCTATTGAGATGCTTGATAGGAGATAAGCCCAAGGGATGGGATTTGGTTTTGCCACAGGCAGAATTTGCATACAAAAATTCTGTCAACAAGAGTACTAACAAATATCCATTTTAGATAATATACAAAAGCAGTCCTAGAAATGCTTCTGAGTTGAGGAAGCTGGATACAGGGGAAAAGTGTAGTGTCGAGGCTGACTTTGTAGAGCATTTTAAGAGCTTGCATGAAGAAGTGAGGAAGCAAATTACTAAGATGAATACTCAATATAAGATGAGGGCAGACCAGAAGCGACGGTTTAAGGAGTTCGAAGTGGGAGATGAAGTCATGGTTCATCTGAGAAAACAAATATTTCTAGCTAAAACCTATAACAAGCTAAATATGAAGAAGTTAGGACCATGCAGAATCATAGAAAAATGGGATTCAGGCAAGCATATGAAGTGGAATTGCCAAGTGGGCTTAACATATCACCTATTTTTAACATTTCATATTTGGTGGAATACCATGAGGGGGATAGTACTGAGACACCATGTGCAGAGTTATGGAGTATTCTAGCATCTACTCCAACCACATACGAGATCAAGGAAATATTAGACACTCGAGAAGGTAAAAGTACCAGGAACAAACAATATTCTAAATATTTGGTCAAGTGGAAGGGCAGACCTGTAGAAGATGCAACTTGGTTGTCGAAAATAGAGGTTGACCGCCTAGGTCTTCCTCTAATAGTACAGAAGTGAAGGTCACTTCTCAATCCACCCCGGGTGTCTGATGTAGGAGCATCCAGTGGCAGCAGAGCAATCTTGCATCAACAAAAAAAATTCTAAGTGTTTTGCAAAAGAAAAAAAATGTATCACGATATCGCGACAGAAAAAGTGTCACGATATCGCGACATGTCACGTTTTCACGACTCATGAAGGAGAGAGAAATTAAAGAAGAAAAGTGTCATGATATCATGATAGAAAAAGTGTTGCGATATCGTGACATGTCGCATTTTCACGACTCAGGAAGGAGAGAGAAAATAAAGAAGAAAAGTGTCGCGATATCACGACAGAAAAAGTGTCGCAATATCACATGTCAAAGGAGAGAGAAAGAAAGAAGAAAAGTGTCGCGATATCATGACATGTCATGATATCGTGACCAAAATAGGAGAGAGAAGACGTGGATGAAAAATGTCGCAATATCGCGACATGTTGTGATATCGCAACCAAAATAGGAGAGAGAAGACGTAGATGAAAAATGTCATGATATCGCGACATATCACGATATCGCGACCAAAACAAGAGAGAGAAGGCACGGATGAAAAAATCTCATGATATTGCGACATGTCACGATATCATGACCAAAATAGGAGAGATAAGGCACGGATGAAAAAATGTCACGATATCGTGACCAAAAGAGGAGAGAGAAGGCACGGAGGACAAATGTCGCGATATCGCGACATGTCACAATATCATGACCAAAATAGGAGAGAGAAGGCACAGATGAAAAATGTCATGATATCATGATGTCATGATATCGTGACATGTCATGATATCGCGACCAAAAGAGGAACGCATGCTCCAGGCTGAATATTTCATAAATGCATTCCTTTGTGCATGGTAAGCTCGCGACAATGAAGCATTAGTCTCAGAGGAAGATCCCAGTGAACAGGTTGGCCACTCGCGCACTAGAGAGGAAGCATTAGTATCAAAGGAAGATCCCAGTAAGCATGTCAGCCACTCACACACTACATCTAGAGGTGCATTTATGGCAACTAGGGATGAAGAAACAGTTCTTGAGGATGATCCCGATGGTTATGGCGGCCACTCGCGCATCGCACTTAGAGGTTCATCAATGCATCGAGCCGGGTGGCAGTTTGTAGTTCGTGAACAAATTTGAAAACTCAGAGGGTCGAGGCCTCTATAAAAACCTAGGTATTGTAATGGGAAAGGGGTTGGAAAAATGGAGACTGCTACTGTATATCTTCTGTAAAATTCTTCTGAAGCTATTGAATGAGAATTTGGCTCTTGTTTCTTTGTCTTCTGTTCTATAGTTTTTAGATCTCCACCATTTCAAATGTAGGTAATTCACCCCCTTGGTATGAATATCATATTCTTGTGGTAGGTAGAGGTTTTTTTAATAAATCACCATTTTTCATCCCTTAACCTATTCATTAATTCTATGCTTGTGTCCTAATGGTCTGAAATGCAACTGTTAGCTACACAACTATATTCCATGCAAGTTGTTATATCAAAAAGTATAATCAATTTTTTTTGTTACAACTTGACACAAAGATAATTGTATGAATGTTTTATCCTCTAAAAAAACCTATTATATCCTTGGCAATGACATCAAAAATGATGAGTGTTGTTAATGTCATCATTTAATTTCAATGTTTATCAAATCCAAGGTGGTGTCCAAGGCTATCTACGATAGAGGAGGTTTGGGAGTCTATAGTTCAGATGTTAGAACACATGCTTATTTAGTGGAATATAGGTTCATAAAATTCTTTCATGGATCATACTATCTGTAATTTATAGAATTGAAACTACTTAAATTGTAGAAATTGAAACTACTTAAATTGTAGAACTTGAAAACTACTTAATTTGCAAAAATTGAAATATGTTGGAAATAAAACTAAATTACGTTTTCTGAATTAAATAACATGGTAATAAAATTTTAAATTGAAATAAAATAATTTAATCAATTCTAAAATTGAAACTTTTGAAACCAAATTGCTGAAATAAGAAAAAAGTGCTGAAAAACTGTAAAAGTTGTTGAAACAATCAAAAAGTTGCTAAAGCTGAAATTATAGAAAATAGAAATAATAAATGCACACATAAACATAGTTAATCTAGCTACAAATCCACTTTTCACACATCACACTAAAAACATAAGTAAAATCAGGGGTAAAATAGGGGAACTCTATTTACAATAATTGAGCAATAAATTGACAATATTTAGCAAGAATTACAAACACAAAAAAAAAGCTTAAAAAAAACTTGTAAAATGCATCCTTCCCCTAGTCCCAAGAGTGGTTCCTTACTCCTTGGTATATAAAAAATTTTCAAAACTCCAAAACTAATTCCTAAACACCCATTCACTCATAAATCACACGACTGACAAATATTGCACTTTATTACTTTAATACTATTGTTACGTTCTGCAAAACACAGTCCTAATGCTTGATTATTTTGACTCTAATATTTGAATAGCTCAACTAAATCCAACCAATAGTTGAATAGTCTTATTATAATAGTTTTTACATTTCTATTTTCAAATACAAAATCAATAATCTATTGTACATGTTTGATTTATTGTTTAGTTATAGCAGATAACCTAATTTAATATAGAATCCAGATTGGCAGCTAGTTGTGTTCTTATCCATGCTTCCAAAGTGGTAAGAATCAGCCAAGAATAGGTGTAAAATTAGTTGATGCACCAATATACATGCCAACCCCTTTGATCCTTGCGAATTGGATGCTAATTCCATTTTTTTGCTATAGTTTATTATTTTTTCCTATCATTTCGGAGCAACTTCAGAATATCAAGTTGAATTCTTGTCATGTGTTGTTGCTACCAGGTGTATCATGTGGGGCTATTTCCAAATACATGGTAAGTCCTCCCTTGTCACCTTTAATTTTTTCCAACTATTTTTAATTTTGCCTCTAGACTTTGTCTTGGTCCTCCTTTAATATTACAAGTGGTTGCCCTATATATGTTGTGTAAAATTGTCATACTTTGTTTCATCAGTAGAGTTGTTTATTTGGTACCACACCACCTTAAAAACAAATTTAGCTAGGAAAACCATACAAAATATCTTACCAATCACAAATTACAAAAAACCTTTATTTGCTACTAATTTCACTATGTTGTTTTAGTGCTAAAATCATGCAAAAACATGATATAAAATGCAAAAAATAATCAAAATAGTGGCATAATATCTCTTAACACTTAATCATGCAAACATCAACAAAATAATGTACTTTAATAAAATATTTTGCATATATATACTATGTATTGAAGTATGGTAGTTTTTATGTCAAAAAGTAGTGCAAAAATGAGTTATTATTTGGCCTCATCATTAATTGTGCCTTGAAGTATTTCTTGTAAAAAAGGAATATATTTTTGGTATTAATAAAAACTCCTAAATAAAATTAGTGGTCTACTTGTAAATTTGGTCAACCACCTTCACTATAATTCACTAGACAAGCTATGGTGCATTGGAATATAGAACAAATGATGGTATTAGCTAATATAGCTAGTAATTTGGCTACTAAAGTTAATAGTATGCAGGTCCAACCTCCCTCACCTAGGATACACACTCTTGACACCCATTCTCATATCAAATGTGAGGTTAGGATCTATGATGGGTCTAGGAATCTTAAAGTTTTGAATAGTTGGATTCTAGACATGGAAACTTGGTTTGCATACAACCAAATACCTGATGATGATAAGGTTCCCTTTGCTAAGTTGAAACTTTTTGGTGTTGCTAAAATCTTGATTACTAAGCAATAAAATACATAAAATACCATCACCACTTGGGATCATTTGATCATAAACTTAAAGACTACATTATATCCATCTAATTAATATGATTAATTGCTCATATAATGGCTTCACTTAATGCAGGAAAGTCACATGTCTATCCAATATTATATCCATAAGTTTAACTATCTGCATATCTTGCTTCAAGCATAGGACCCTGTGCCTACTCTTATTTCTATGTTTAAGAGTCGCCTTTTGACACATCTATTTTGAGATTTGAAATATACTCCTCTTGACACACTTATGTAACTTTTATTCAATCCTAGATTATAGAGGAGAAACGTTTTGCTCAATCTCATGCACCTTGGTATTCCTTTTCACTAGGTACTCATTGATATTCTTTTTTAGTAGCTCCTAAGTCTTATTATTAGCAAGCATTTCCAAATGTCTATGTTATCCACATTAGAATCATATGCAAAATTATTTTATTTCTTCTCATTTTCTTCTCCTTCTTCTACTTCTACTGATGTATTTTTATATTATTGTAAAAATAAGGGATATATGAAATATGTTTATCTAGAGAAGAAAAAAACAATTTCTTGTATAGTCTCCTGAGGAGGGAACTCTTGAAGAGATAATTATATAAAATCCCATCAATACTTGTGGAGAATATCATACCTATCCCAAATTAGAAGGTCAAATAAATAAGTCATATTAAAAAGTCATTAGTATTTTGTAGGAGGTCTTGAAAATTTATTTTTTACTTGTGCTTACCTTACACATAATTTCTTTATGGATTGTCTTAATGACTCACATAAAAACTTAATTGTGAAGTCCATTGTTAAAAATTTGCATCTACCTATACATCCTCATCCTCATCCATACTCACTTGGATGGAAAGATAGTGATACTTCTTCTATGATCACACACACTTGAACCTTGTCTTTTGCTTTTGATCCTAAGTATGTTGAATATTGTTACCTATAATTTCACTCCTATGTATTATTGTGTTTTATTTCTAGGAAAACCTTATCAATATAATAAAAAGGCTCAGTACGATGCATATCATAATACTTATACCTTTTAACATGAGCATCAAACTTTCCTCCTTCATTGTACTCAACAAACTGTACGTCTAGCTCATACTAATTTGCATCAAACACAAGATTGCATTATTTTTTAGTAGACCATAGTCTCACAATACCCAAGCAAAAGCTCTTCTATCCACTCGATACACTACACCTTTTTTTTTATATACACATAGAGTACCTCCTCTTGCTATTTATACTCTTGCTTCTACTCCTACTGCTACTTTTGTTGTTGCTCCTACTCCTATTGCTATTATTCCTAGTCCTACTCCTATTGTTTCTCTTCTTATTGCTACTCTTGTTTTTACTCTGGCTCTAGATCCCACTCTAGTTGTTCTAGTTCTATCTTCTCTAGTTCCAATTCTTGCTCCTTTTTTGGTTCCAATTATTGTTCTTGTTCTAGTTTTTCTAGTTGCTACTACTGGTCTAGTTCCAATTGATGTTATTCTAGTTGTTCCATGATTAAAATAGATACTTCACCAAATGATCTATTTCTAGTAACATTATTAATAAGTTGTATCTATCTATACATCCTCATCCTCATCCATACTCACTTGGATGGAAGGATAGTGATACTTCTTCTATGATCACACACACTTGAACCTTGTATTTTGCTTTCAGTCCTAAGTATGTGGAACATTGTTACCTATAATGTCACTCCTATGGATTATTATGGTTTATTTCTAGGATAACCTTATCAATATGATAAAAATTCTCAGTATGATGCATATCATAATACTTACACCTTTTAGCATGAGCATCAAACTTTCCTCCTTCATAGTACTCAACAAACTGTACATCTAGCTCATACTAATTTGCATCAAACACAAGATTACATTAGTTTTTAGTAGACCATAGTCTCACAATCCCCAAGCAAAAGATCTTCTATCCACTTGGTACACTATACCTTTTTTGGTAGTACCTCCTCTTTCCACTGCTACTCTTGCTCCTACTCCTACTGCTACTTTTGTTGTTTCTCCTACTAATCTTGTTCCTATTATTGCTCCTACTCCTACTACTATTCCTATTATTATTATTGCTACTATTCCTAGTCCTACTCCTATTTTTTCTCTTCTTATTGCTACTCTTGTTGTTACTCTGGATATAGATCTCACTCTAGTTGTTCTAGTTCCATATTCTCTAGTTCCAATTCTTACTCCTTGTTTGGTTCCAATTGTTGTTCTTGTTCTAGTTGTTCTAGTTGCTGCTACTGGTCTAGTTCTAGTTGATGTTGTTATTCTAGTTGTTCCATGATTAAAATAGATACTTCACCAAATTATCTATTTCTAGTAACATTGTTAATAAGTTGTATCTATCTATACATCCTCATCCTCATCCATACTCACTTGGATGGAAGGATAATGATACTTCTTCTATGATCACACACACTTGAACCTTATATTTTGCTTTCGGTCCTAAGTATGTGGAAAATTATTACCTATAATGTCACTCCAATGGATTATTATGGTTTATTTCTAGGAAAACCTTATCAATATGATAAAAAGTCTCAATATGATGCATGTCATAATACTTACACCTTGTAGCATGAGCATCAAACTTTCCTCTTTCATTGTACTCATCCTACTGCACATCTAGCTCATACTAATTTACATTAAACACAAGATTACATTAGTTTTTAGTAGACCATATTATCACAATCCCCAAGCAAAAGGTCTTCTAACCATTCATTACACTGCATATTTTTTGGTATATACAAATAGAGTACCTCCTCTTGCTACTGTTACTCTTGCTCCTACTCCTACTACTACTTTTATTGTTTCTCCTACTAATATTGTTCCTATTGTTGCTTCTACTCCTGTTGCTATTGCTATTATTAATATTGCTACTATTCCTAGTCCTACTCCTATTGTTTCTCTTCCTATTGCTACTCTTGTTTTTACTATGGCTCTAGATCCCACTCTAGTTGTTCTAGTTCCACCTCCTTCTCTAGTTCTAATTCTTGCTCCTCGTTTGGTTTCAATTATTGTTCTTGTTCTAGTTGTTCTAGTTGTTGCTACTGGTCTAGTTCCAATTCTTGCTCCTCATTTGGTTCCAACTATTTTTCTTGTTCTAGTTGTTCTAGTTGTTGCTATTGGTCTAGTTCCAGTTGATGTTATTATTCTATTTGTTCCATGATTAAAATAGATACTTCACCGAATGATCTATTTCTAGTAACATGTGTTTGGATTCTTGACATACATAGAAATAAGCATTGCTCTAATGACCAAATCGGTGTAGAGACAAAAAACTAACATTAGTATTAATAGTACCTATATTTCATAGCCCCAAACAACAATATTTTTGTTTTAGAAAAATTGGTGAGTACACACACAAGAAGAGAAGTACGACTATCCTAAAAGGTGGTTGAGTGAAATAGATTGAACTAAGTAGATATCTAAAACATAGAAGAGGGATGTCATTAATTGACAACAAAAGGTATTTTCCAATAATATTTTTCTTTAATGTACTAAGCAAAAAAAGGATTATTAGGAAGTAGATGATGGTATTTCCATAACTACACCATTATTACATAAAGATAAGGCTAAGAGAAAATCCAAAAAAACTTTAGACTAGTTTTTAAATATGAAAAAAATACTTACATACCAAATAGATAAATCTCATGAACCAATACCAAGATTAATTGGAGAAAGGTTTCTCATTCCTCTTCTAAATTAGAATAACCTAGGGGAAGAGTATACTCCCCTTCAACCAAATTCATTGCTATGATACCAAACTAATGCAAATAGATAGGAATATAGATAAATTTAGTAATATCAAGTTGATTACACTGCTAATGAAATACTCTTCCAAAAGGTGTTGGATAAGATCATATGTATGACAAACCACCTAGAAGACTAGCTATTAGAAATTTATCCCACAGTCCATATAATAGTTTCATCTAATTAAAATATGGCCCTATTACATGTGTGATTAAAATATGGTCACGCATAATATTTTAAAATATTACATTTAATGTTAATCAAAAAGTGGCCAAAGGAGTATGTAATCCCTAACACTACCTCTATTATTCTTATGACATATGACCTTATTTCACTCTCTTTCTATCTCTCTTGACCTTGCAAGTACAACCAAAGCCATAAACCATTGGTTTATTGCCTTCCATAGAGGATTTTGGTATATTTTACTAGGATTTGTATCCAAAGGTTGATAAGTATCGCTCAAGGAATAGTATCCAAGGCATGTTGTACCCTTTGTATATAGTCCAAGTGTGATCTCTCCTTTTTTATTTTGGTGATTATGCAAGTAGGGCATAGTAGAAATGAGTATCTCATTATGATTGTTTTATGAAGGGAATGACCCTTGATGTCTTAGGCATCAAGTAATTACTTGCTTTTATGGCTCCCTCTACTTATTTCAAAGACTTTAGAATTATTAATAGGTCTAGTAAGAAGTAAATTTTAAATTTTCTAAAAATATAAGAGTATATCACCCAATCCATTGCTCATAAAACTATACTATTTATCCCCTAGCACTTAATCATGATCATGAAATCCAAATTAGAGAATATATGGATATAGAATTTTATTATGAGGAATAAAACGACCCCACTATCAACTTTGATTTACCTTATTAGTCTACCATGGGGTCCAAAATGGTTTTTGGAGCATTTGGATTAGGAAGCAATAATGAAATATTCATTGAACCATGATCTATACTTAATGTAGCAATCATGGAGAAGTAGCTAAAAATAAAAATGATGCACATAGAATGCACTCCCCAAAATCCCATACCTATTCTGAGGCTCATGATGAAAAATTAGTCATGTATATGATGACCCTTAGGGAATATTTAGCTTATTAGTTAGATAGTCATAGGCATGATATTTATAAGAAAATGGAGGCCTTTATAAGAGAAACAACCAAACAAATGTAGGATATGATGACCAATACTACTCAAAGTTTGAGTGCTAAAAGAAATCCAATGATGCAAGTTGTTATCCCTCCTTCAATCTTGAATCCTAATTCTTCTTCTCCTTCACCTTCCCCAATGTTTTTACCTATGTCAACTAATGCTACTTTGAGGAATTATAAAAGCCAATATATTTCCCCTAGTATAGAAGCAATAAATTTTCTAGGCATGTACCTAAATTATTTTATGATGAAATAAATAAATCCCAAATATTTATTGATAAGTTCATAACTTATTATAAGGATTGGCTACACAATAAAAATATTTGCTAAAATTAAAAAAAAAATGGATTTGGTTGGAAATGATCTTGATTGGTTTGCATCATTACCTAAATACTCTATTAACTCCATAGATAATTTTGTCAAAAAATTAAAACAATAATCTGATGATGGCATAACTATGATGGAGTTAATCGATATTTTTGTGAATACTAAACAAGGCCCTAATGAATCCATTACAATTTTTCATAAAAGGTGGAAAATACTTAAATGTCATTCTAACATAAACTTAACTAAAGAGGCCATAATAATAATATTTTTAAACAAGCTTAGGTTATATTTTAAAGCTAATATGGAGGAATAGACCTATTATGGATTGCTCTCCCTTGACAAGGTTATACACTCTATTAAAATCCTTGAACATTGGGAAAAAAGAGAAGGCTAAAAATACTTGAAACCTAAAAACCCTAACAAAAATTCCATAGGGGAAGGGATTTGTAATGTAGCTATCCAAGACACCTTTCATGAGTTAGAGATGGTTGGATCTCCCACGCATATGTTGACCAAATATGGGGTGGCCCAAGACCTAAGAATATTTTGCGTCAATGGATCCGTGAAGATATTATCAAAATATGTTTATCACCTAAGCCTAAAAACTACCATATTAATGATAGGTTTGAATCACTTCTATGGAATGATTCTAATAATTTTTTATTTTGGCATGGAAGTTATGGTCATGATACTTCTACTTGCATGGAATTATATAGATTATCTGTCAAGCAAATATTTAGTCCTAACTTTAACATTGATCAAGTGAACAATGATAGGATAATTTGTTTCAATAAAAGAAATAATCTTCATAAAAATAATAATCACCCTCACTATCAAAGGTCAGGTATATATGATACTTATTATCCAACTATGAATAAAAAGCTCCCAATTAAAGCCAAGGGTTTAATCTGGATGACGATAAAATTTATCAAAATCAAGGATACAATTCTAATTAGGGAAACCAATGAAGGGGCTAGAAAAACCAAAATCATAATGCTAAATACCCCTAAAACCATAATATTGGGGCTAGAACTTCTTATCTCAAGTTAATCAAGTCTTTACCCAACCTAGCCCAAATGGAGAATGTATTTGTAGTCATACAAATGTGGCTCATTATGTCAATATTCTAGAGGTGCAAAGAGAAACAATTACATTCATAGAACAAAAAATGCTACTATCACTAGGATTTCATCTCAATACAAAAAAGAGAAACCTTCTAAAGAGGAAAAAGAAAATAAGGATAAAGGAAAAGGACATATCCAAATAATAATGAATCCTACCATAGTTGATAGGATTCCAAAACCTCCTTTAATCATTTGGGAACTTATGACAAACACTTCCTAAAAAGGCCTTAATCCATTCCATGGAACCTATAATTTATGAAAATATTGAAAGACAATGATCATCACTTAAATTGATGATCTTGGAAACCATGACATAAAAGCATCAGGATATTACTCAACCCAAGGAATCATTACCTAAAGTAGTCATGAGCAAAACCAAATCATGGGATGTTGTTGAAGAGTTGTATACAACCCCTTGCAAGGCTCCTATAGGTTAAAATATTTTCCATATTGTGATTTATATCAAATCATGTCAATTCATCAAAGTCTACCTAGATTCACTAGACAATCTATTCTAATTTGTCTAGGTTGTATAATGAAATAATTTGGGCTATATTTAAAAAATACGTTAGAATAGGTTTAAAAATAGGTTACTAGCATAAGTATGATTTGAGGCTTGGATAGACTAAGTCTTAAAGCTTTGGTAATGATCAAATATAGACTTCTACAAGAAAAGGCATCAATCGCACAAATCCAAATCGATGCATAAGTTTGGACGTGACCAATTTTAAAAGTTTGTACTAATGATACCAACATCATGCACCAAAATCAAATAGTGGATGATGATGATGAGCAATGGTGATGTGGTGAGTGTGAGCGATGTTGGTGGCAAAAATGTTGGTCCTCAAAAAGATGATTTTATCACTGGTGGGTCTTCTAATGCATATCATAGGCACCTCATGATCCACCACAGTCTGGCTAATAGCGTGGATGTATCAAGCATAGTGGAAAACCCTCCTATGGATTATTCAAATTGAGAAACCTTTCTCAACTATGGTGGGGACCCCCTTTGGATATCATCAAAGTGGTTTCTTTTGGTGTATTTGGTAGCACTCTTTGCTCCATTGGGGATGTACTCTCACCTCTAATGGGTATTGATGGTAATGAAGCATTAATAGCCTTTGGTATATATTTCAAAGGTTAATCTAGAACATTTACAAGATCTGGTGTGCCTTTTAGAGGTGGATATATGACCCTTGTTGGTGATGGGCCATTGGTGGGCTCTGGTATACCTATTAGAGATAGATCTGTAACCCCCGTTGATGGTCAGACATTGGTAGCTTCTAACGAAGATGGATCTATGGCCCCCGTTGAATTGGTAGTTTCTAGAGGAAGTGGATCTATGATCCTCATAGATTGGTGGCTTCTAGAGGAGAAATATCTATGACCCCCAAGCAACATTTCCCTTCTCACTCTTTTGTAGATATTTTAAAAAATAACTATTCCCCATACCTTGGAATTTATCTACATCCATCCCAAGGCTCCCTTAGGATTTTGGTCAATATTATGACTTTTATTGTGGCCTAGGACTCCCACTCCTTGGTGGGAAAATCTATTGGCTCACAACCTAACATGGATTCTATTTGCAAATGGACCCTAACCAACTAGCATCTTCTTGGAACCATGGAACAGGTTGCCCTCCCTAGAGGGTTTTTTCTAATCTGGCTTAACAACTCTAGTGACTCAAGCCAAATACTCACAAGTGGCCCTTGGTTATTTGGGTAGAGGGATCTCTTTCTTAGGAAGTGGAGGGTGGATTTTGACCAAAAAACTCAAAATATCAATTTGGCACCAATTTGGGTTCACCTTCTATTTCTTCTCGTATAGTTTTGGTATGAATACATCCTAAAAGGGATTGCCTAGGACATTGGTGAACTGATCATATTTTATCTAGCTACTAAAGCTAAGATGTGCATGGTCCATGCTCGTATGTATTTCAATGCTAACCTATATTTTGCACTTCCTTTTTCTATTAAGCTTACTTTGGATATCAGTAGCAAGACTCAGATCATTGAGTACAAAAATAAGCTAGGTTTTTGCATCGAATGTTCTAAGCAATGTCACCTCAACTCACAGTTCCCGATATTAAAATATCCTAAGGTGCTTCCTAGAAGGAAACTCTATGGAGAAGGGTTTTGGTAGCAATAGCAATTTCAAAATCATTTTAAATCTTCTTCTTAAATCGATGTCCATAATCCTCTACCTCTTTCCAATGGTGGTGTTGGGGCAGTTCCAAATCAAGGGTTTCCATATTTATATTAAAACACCACCTCTCAAGATCCATCAAGGGTGGTTATGACAACTTATTAGGCTCCATCTATTTTTGTTAGTTTATTGAGTGACCTTTCGAAGAAACAACCCCCTGAGGCTACAAATTTCCAAGGCAACTCTCTAGTGCAAACTAATATCTCTTCCTCCCTTTAGGTATGCCCTCATGTTTCTATTTCTAATCCATTTTATTATCTATCTATTGATGAGCCTCTCCCTACCAAATATAAATTCATCCTTGACCTTCTCCAAACCCCTTATCAATCCCCCAAAGGCCTCCTTGGCCCTTCCTCTTGTAAAACCCTTCTCATAAACCTCTTCTCCTCTAGCCCTCCTTTTACTAGGAATAAAAAAAAGCTTCATGTTGATGTAGGTTCTGAAAATAAAAGAGGTCACCCTTATGCCCAAGACATCATAAATAGAGAATGTTCTAATGAGATTTCTAATGGTACCTAGTTCACCTTATACCTTTCTTAAAAATAAAACCTTCCTTTAGGGCCTCACAAAGATGATAATAAATCCAAATTCCCTTATTCTCAAGGAAGAGGTAAGAGATCCTCTTCCAGAAGTAACAAATGAATATCTTCTCATGGAATGTAAGAGGTCTTAATGGATGTAATAAAAAATGTTTGGTTAAGTCCATAAGGAAATATCTAAAGCCTACCATTTTACTTCTACAAGAGTCCAAGTTGGACATCCAAAATGCTTCCTACATCTCTAAATACATCCTCATAGCTCTTACCAATGGATCTTCTGGTGTATTATTATGCTTGTGGGATCCTTATATTTTTGAAGGAAGACTCCTATCTATTGCAAAGAATTTCATGAACATTCTATTTTTAAGCAAAGATCATGATTACAAATGGGTTCTTTCAAATATCTATGCACTGAATTCCCCTTCTAGGAGATTTTATCTCTGGAATACCATAATTCAAATGAGGGAGGTCTTCTCCAATGAGTCATGTATGTTGGTTGGAGATTTTAATTCTCCACTATTTGCCACTGACAAGAAAGGAAGCTCTAAAATTATAGCAAATTATTATGAATACTTTTATTCATTTATGGATGATAATGAGCTCATGGATATCCAACTAAGAGGACCCAATTCACTTGGAGCAACTGTAGAAAGGGATATCAGCTCATCCAAATAAGGCTTGATAGATTCCTCATATCCATTAATGACATATACCCCTTTGGTGATGTTTTCCTTCATTCTCTTCCAAGAATTGGATCTGGCCATAATTCCCTCTTTGATTTCTTGCTCCAAGCCTCCCAATTCAAATACCCTTTTATATTTGAGGTGATGTGGTTCCAGTATCTTAATATCAAGATACTCATCTCCTCTTGGTGGTCCCATAGCTTTTTTGGGTCTATTGGCTCTTCGATTAGCAACAAAAACAATTTTGTGAAAGAAAATCTCAAGTAGTGGAAGAGAGATGTTTTTGGTAATATTTTCTCTAGAAAGCAAAACATTCAATATCATATCATTAACATTGAGCTCTTAGCCCAGTAAGTATACCTTGATCCTAGTATTTGGTATTCTAAAAATATCGTCCTAACAAAATACCACAACATTCTCAAAAGTGAGGAAGTCTTTTGGAAGCAAAAATCTAGGGTTATTGGTTGAAGGAGGGTGATTCCAACACTAAATTTTTCCATGTCATAACCATGAGACACATAGGAACTAACACGATCAAAGAAATCACCAAGCTATATGGGATAGTTATAAGAGATATATTTGATATCAGGTATGATATAGTTGCCTTCTTGGAAGATTTGCTTGAACCAAGCCCATATTGTAATAAAAAAACTTTTGAGGATCCCCTGAGCAATATTCCTAGGTTAGTCACCCAAGAGCAAAAAAATATCTTGCTCTAACCATTTTCTACTAATGAAATATGTGTAGTATTCTCCATGCAAGGTGCGAAAGCTCCAAGCCCCAATGGATTTCCCTTAAAAAAATTTAATGCTTTTGGGACATTGTGGGAGGTAGTGTTTCCTTTTGAGCTGGATGTTCCCTCGTTGTGCATCTTGTTGCGAGAGTTCAATGTTGATGATGAGTATATTGTAGACCATTTGCACCAATTAGATCTATTGGATGAAAAGCATATTCATGCCTTAGAGCATTTAAGAGCCTATGAGGATAGGCTCTGATGATCTTAATCTAAGAAAGTTTGCAACCATTATTTTAAGGTTGGGGACCTTGTCCTCAAGAAAAACTAGAACACCAATGCTTATGCTGATCTTCGAGGTAATATTTAGCCTAATTGAATAGGGGCCTTTGTCATAACAACCAATTTTGGCTTAGGTGCCTATCATTTGGCTTCTTTGTATGGTAAATAACTTAAAGAACCTATGAATATAATGCATTTAAAAATATATTATGCTTGATTCATCATCTGTATTACATTTTATATTTAACTTAGATCATATTGCATCTGCTTGCCTATTCATATTGCATTACTATCTATCATACTTTGCATGATTTCCTGACATTTTTTGTCTCTTACATTTTGCTTGTCATAACTGCATCGTTGCTTGCTCATGACTGCTTGTTCATATAGTTTCTAAGAATTTGTGATAATGGCATGTGATTATTCCTAGTCAGTTCATAGCTCACATGCATTTCACTTTCATCAAGATAATGCCTAGCGAAGTCCCAACATAGATCCCATGCACTTTCATCCTTTCTTCTCTTCTCATCTATTTTTTGTTCTTATTTTCTTCTCTTCTATCTTCTTCTTGTATTCCTTGACTTTGAAAAGATTTACAAATACTATCATTTTCACTCCAAATTCAAGGAATGCAACCCTCTTTTGGTATATCCTTGTCCTTTGCATGATTCTTATTTCTCCTTTATTTTATTTGTTCAGACAAGGATATCCATTCTTCTCTCCTCTTCTTGATTGCACATTTCCTCCCTCTTGACTTTTCACTAGCTGAAACTTCAAGTTGGGGGTACACACACAATTCTTTTCTTCTCATTTTCTTCCTCTTATATATTATAGTACATGCACACATTTAAATTATGTTATGCTCAGATGAATCGGTCTATTTACATATTCTTACACACACCTATCGGGTAGTACTTGCTAATATATCATTCACATTAGCAATAACATATTACCCCTATCGAGTTACGCTAATTTTGACTTAGCGGGCTCAACACCCTATTACAAGATAAGCTCCTTAATAATTTTAGTAGGTCTCAGCATACATCCTAGTGGATAATCACCCCACAATAGTCACTAGTGATCAATCATCCATAGTGGGTTATGCTCCATCATTTTATTTGAGCAATCACCAATAGAGGGTTATGCTCCATACTTTTACCCATTTGTCCATCTTAGGGAGTACTACACCCATAGTGGGTTTTCACTCCACATATGGACCATTATCTTAAGAATAACACCCTTAATTTAGGGTTCTTAATCAGCCTCTCTCATTTTCTATGGTTGACCTTTCGATCTTCTTCTTATTTTTCTCTTCTCTTACCTTCTTCTTTCTTTCCCTTTCTTCTATTTCATTCATGCATTTCATGCTAGTTGCACTAGATTCATGTTGTGCCTAGTAGTATTTGCTCTGTTGTTTCTTTGCTTGCTTTGTTCTCTGTGTTTTTCTATTTTTAGTTTTCCTTTCTTTTTCTTTTTTGAGTTTCTTAAATAATTTTCATTCCTTCTAAAACTTGATGGGGCACCCTAGCCATAAAGGCATTAGTGGAAGTAATGTCTTGCCTAGCATGCAAAATTATAGAGTATCCCTTGTAATATACCTTTTGCACCATCCATTTATCCAAACCTGGCCATCTCTTTTGCACAATTCCTTTATCCAAACCTGGCCACCCCTTCTCTATGTTTTTTGTCTTTTTTCCCATAGAGGTATACATATTTATTTGATTCATTTACTTGGCCATAAATACATCAAAGAGGGGGTAAAATGTAGACACATAAAATTGACGTACTTTAGTGGTAAATCTTCCTAGAGTACTCTAGAAGAATCCTTAGAATTTCCTAGGGCAAGGGTTAAGCCTCTCCTCCCCTCTTTTTCCCTTTTTCCCTCTCTATGCAAAATCATGCTCACCCTTGAAAGAGCATAATTTTGCATAGGTGAAATCGCAGTAGGCCTGGATGGGCCATGATTTTACCCTTTTAGGTTTTTGTCCAAGGAAACCCTAATTATTTAGGTTTGGCATGTGATACAACCAGAATAAAGGTATGTTATATAAAATTTTAAATCTTAATTTAATTTTTTGATTAAATTCAATAAGTAATTTATATTTTTGTTCAAGATTAATTTTTATATTATTTTAGTTAATTTTAATTTGTTTGAAATAATTTCTAGATGTTGATCATGATCATGTGATTGATTGTAAAATTGTTTTTAAAACCAAGGATCTACATTTTTAAAATGCACCAACTATTCACAATGGATAGTTCAAGTTATAAATTATTCTTGATACTAGTATTACATGTTGTGAACCATTGTGTACATCAATAAGAGGCATCTACATGCTATATAATTTGCTTAATTACCCTTAGCCAAGGACATCCATTTATTCAATAATTATTTAATATAATATATCATGAATATTTTTATTCAAGTGCACCCACCATAGGTGGTATCATAGTATTCTTTGCTAGAAATTGTTTTTCACTAGTGAATACATATTACCATCATATTCATATATGTGCACTCATGGTACAAAAGCAACATCATCCAAAACTAATTTAATCTACTACAAGCTTGGGAAAATCATCCTTGGTAGGCATGAAAGCTATAAAAAATTTAATGAGTGGTTAAATTTTGCTTGAAACCTTGAATGTGCGGTCTTACAGAAATGACCTCATTCTAAATTTGTAGCCTCCCTCTTTTATTGGATTAAAAAGAACAACATTGTAGTTACCGCTTTAACAACATTGAAAAAATGCACTCACCTCTCATTCTTGTAACCCTCTCTCCTATCTTACCCCTCCCACTTAGCCCCCTCCCCATTCTCATCTCTCTTCTCCCCCAAGTGTTCCCATTTATTTTATTTAAAAATAAATAAATAATAAAACATGAATGCATACTAGTCCACACAACATGCATCCCACCCATCCTCTCCTCTACACCCCCCTCCCCCCCCCCCCACAACAAAAAAAAATGCTCCTCACCCCACCCAACCTCTCCTCTCACCCACGTACACCCCTCTCCCAACCACACACATAACCAACCCCTTATATAAAGTAATTCCCCGCTTAAACTTAATATATAGTACAAATTTATATTGTATATATAAATTATATTATATATAAAATATAATTATATACTTTATATTATATATAATAAATAATAATAATAAAATAAATACACAAAATAAAATAATAATTGTTGGAGTACATGTAAATTGTAATTTTTTTGAAGATAAATAATATCTAATTACAAGTAATGGTAAAGTCATTCCAAAATTATATAAATCAAAAAAAACAAGATATGGAAAAAATAAATGAAATATTCAACAAGATAGATGAAGGTAAAAATATTGAAGCCAACATCTAGGCATTGATCACTAAGAGTAGATTCTCAATAGTCTTATATTGTCTAGTTACACAATCATCAAGGGAAGTTCCTAACTAGATAGCAGAAATTATCATTTTTTATACTCGACAACAATCGAATCAACATTATAATATATAAAATCAATAATTCAAAACAATTTTTTTAATAAATGTGCCAAATTTCAATGGTGAAAATATACATAAATTTATTGAGTGGGTATAAGCTTTAAAAATTACCTTGAAATAAATCTTGTCAACAATTAGGAGGATGCTATTAAAATAGCATCCCTCCATTTCAAAGTAAAAGCATGAAAGTGGTAAACATGTGTCATGAAAAAACACAAGGGATTACATGAACATGGGAAAGATTTCTTATAGATTTTAATAAAATATTTGAACCACAAGAGACCTATTATTTCAATCAATTATTTTGAATAAAATAATAAATAACAATGGATAAATAAACCTCTAAATTTGAGTTATTAGCAACATTAGTAACTATTATAATAGGCAGTCAATAGTTCAATGTTATGTAGGTCAATTGAAAATTAATATAAAACATGAAATTCAAGTTAGGGATCATTTGACCCTACCTCTAGCTATAATATTAGCTCAATAATAAAAAAATAAAATATAAAAATAAATCAAAACACATGGTTTCAAACTAGTCATGATGTAAGTAATTAAAATATGATAGAAGCAAAAATATATAAACCTCACCCACGTGTTGTAGGTAAGTTGGAGAGGGTAGGGAAATCCTCCAAGGGAGGTCCCTGGTTCGAATATCCACCCTACCAAATGCACATTGGGTACCCAAAATCCAATGATAATGCTAGTGCAGTCAGAGTAGAGCGCGACTCCCAGGAGATTTTGACGGTGTAGAACTCTCTAGTCATAGTTTCTTAGAACAAGGTAGTCCCGCAAGGGATTTTTTGCTAAATTAAAAAACAAAATACATAAACCTCCACACCAATTAAACCCTAACTATGATAAATATCCAAACAAGGGAAATAAAGAGCCCCCTGGACTAGGAAATGTTAAAGACTTGAAGAAAATTTATAATTGTGAAGGAATCCTAAAGAAGGAAACTAGGATGCAAGCAATATTAGTAGCAAGGATGTATCTAAAGTAGAAAGAGGATCTCCATCATAACCAAATTATCCTATAATCTCCATAGTTTTGCTAATAGGAATAAAAAACCCACAAACCTTTAAAATACAAGGAAATATTAAAAACCACCCAATTATGGTCCTAATTGACTCATGTAGTACACATAATTTTATTGTTTAAACACTACTAAGTGACTCAATTTATTTATCTAAAAAAGGATTTGATGTTGCAATTTCAATGGGTATTCACCTAAATTGTAAATCAAAATGTCACAAAGTGGAGCTAAGTATGAATTATTACAAATACCTGAACAATTTGTATGTTATGCCATTAGGAGGTTTGGATGTAGTACTTGTAACATAATGGTTAAATCCCCTAGGATTTTTCAAATGCAGTCTTGAAAAATGAATTTTTAAATTCAAATGGCAAGATAAAATACACCTTTAAATGATTCCATGCTTCTTCATCATAGTTAATGTCTTCATATAAAATAGAAAATATGATTAGAAAAGGAGCATCCATAATTATTTCTCAATGTTTTACCATCAAACCTATACCCACAAATGATGTCTGAGATAATAAAATGAATCAAATCATCAATAAATACGCTTTGATATTACAATATTTTACCTTAGGAATACCTCCCAAATGGGATACTAATAATGTTATTGAAATCAAACTAGGCACAACTCTAGTAAATATCAAATCATATTGTTATCCACATCATCATAAAACTAAAATCAAACATTTAGTCCAAGAATGATTAAAATTAGGTGTTATCACACCTAGTGAGAGGCCATATTCAACACTAGTCATACTTGTTTAAAAGAAGTATGGATCTTATCACCTATGTATTGATTTTATAGGCTAAAATTATATTACAATCAAGAATTGATTTTCTATCCCATTTATCAATGAAATGCTAGATGAACTTCATGGTGCTAAGTATTTTACTAAATTAGGCCTAAGATAAAGATATTACCAATTGAGATAGAATATATTTCAAAAATAGCATTTAGAACTCATGAAGGCCACTATGATTTCACAATTATGTCATTTGGATTAACTAATGCACCTACTACCTTTTAGTTCGCCATGAATAAAATCTTCCAACCCTATCTAGAAATTTGACCTCAATATTCTTTTATTATATTCTAATATTTAGATAAAATTGGAAGGATCATCTTAAGCATCTAGAAGAGGTTTTAGAAATCTTGAAAGAATATACATTTTATGCAAAAAATCTTATTTTTTGGAAAGACAGAGCTTGAATATTTAGGTCATATCATATCAAAAGATGGTGTTAAAGTTGATCTTGCTAAAATAAAATCAATAATGGAATGGCCTAAATCTAAAACCATATCCAAAATTAAAGGATTATTTGGTTTAGCAGGACACTATTATCAATTTCTTAAACATTATGCACATATTAGAGCTCCATATCAAATATACTAAAAAGATGTTCATTTGAATGGTCCCAAAAATCTAATTAAGGTTTTCTAAAATTTAAGAAAATGATATCTTTGACACATATATTAATAACTCCTAATTTTCCAAACCAATTATAATCAAATATGATGCTTCTAAAGTGGTTCTTAGAGTCTTTATCATGTAATATGATCACCTAATTGCATATGAGATTCAAAAGCTTAAACCACACAAGCAAATCAAGTCTTTATGATGAGAAAATAATTGCAAATTATGCATACTTTAGAAAAATGAAGACTATCTAATTGGTAGCAAGTTTTCATTTTGAATTGACCATGATAGTCTTAAATATCCACTCCAATAGAAAATATTAATGACTAAACAACAAAAATGGGTAGCAAAATTCAATAATTGTATTTTGAATTCCTACATAACAAAGGTAAATATAACCAAGTCGTTGATGCCTTATATAGAAATGATTAAGAAGTAATTACATATGTAATTTCAATAATCATTCCAATATGGGTTAAATATATTCAAGTTGAATATGTCAAAAGTAATGAATGTCAAGAAATCATTATGAATATTGATGAATATCCACTATTTACATGGAAAAATGATATCTTATGGATCAAGAATCATATGTGTTTACCCTAAAATTCAAATTTTATACTAAAAGTTATTGTAGATAGTCATGATTCCCTAAATTCATGAGATGACATTTTTTTTAAAACATATTGTAATGCTCAACAATTAATATTTTAGAAAGATATGAAAAATGACATTCAAAATTATGTGGCTAAGTGCTATATGTGTCAAAGACATAAAAGTGATAATGTCGCATACCCAAGACTTGTAATCATTATACATACCATAAAAAAAACAAGAATAAATATCCATGGATTTTATCAATGGCTTACCTATATACAATGGATATAATAGAATTTTTGTGGTGGTGGATCATCTCATAAAGTTCACCCATTTCATTTTTATGACACATGTGTGTTTTGTATATCAAGTGGTAGAAAAATTTATCAACCATGTTTATAAGCTTCATGGGTTTCCAAAGGTAATCATAAGTGATCATGACCCATTATTTACTAGCAATTTTTAATAATAACTATGCCAACAAAAAAGGATCTTACAAACAATACATTTAGCATATCATTCTCAAACTAATGGACAAATAGAGATTGTAAATATTGGGTATAGGGACCCTCAAATCAATATATGTGCCTAACCAAAGGACTATAACCTTTGTGGTGGTGCCCTCATTGATAATTCAATATTTTGGTATATTAGTAGCCAAGCCATGTCAACAAAACTAGTTTTGTTGTTGGGATTGAGTTTGATTCCCATGCATAACATCTACTCACCTTAAGTCCAACCATGTCCACCTTGGACCTCAGTTTTGTTTCCATATCATACCTCTTAGCTTGAGGAGGTCAAATGTTGGGCAATGGGACCTTCAAATCATTTTTTATACCCAACAAAATACTCTAACCTTTATGGTGGTGCCTTCACCAATAGTTTAAGCTTTTGGTGTAGTGGCAGTTGCATCATGTCAATAGTAAATAAGTGCTTATAATGTTACTTATGATGTTATGTATCAGATAAACACAAAAAATGGGATAAATGATTATCTATAGCTCAATGGTGATATAATAAAACTTATCATACATCAACCAAAATGACTCCCATCACTGCCTTATATGGTTACGAACCCTAATGATCTAAAGACCTTATGCTTAATCAAGTAAAGGTTCCAGCTTAACATGATTATCTTGAAGAATCCAATACAATTGTACATGCCTTAAAGAGTAACTTGGAACGTGTTAAAAATATGATGAATGAATAGGTTGATAGTCATAATTTTGAATGTGAATTTCAAAAGAATGATTGGGTTTGTGTGCATTTTTAACCATTCAAGCAAATATATTTTAATAATAGTAGAAATAATTTAAAGTTGTCCCATAAATTTTATGGTCTTTATTGTATTATAAGAAAGATCAAACCTATTTTATATGCTCTTGAACTTCTAAAAAAATGTTGCATCCATAATATTTTTCATATTTCATGCATAAAATAAAAATTAGGTACCCTTACTCTAGTTCAAACTAAGCTTCCAATCTTGGATGATGAAGGTTGACTTATACTTGATTCTGAAGGTATTTTAGATACCTATACATGGTCCTTACGTACTTGGGACATCATAAAAAACATAATTAAGTGGAAATGTATCTCCTAAAAAGAATATTCAATGGGAATTATACTCATTTGTTTACACTCATCCTTCCCATCATGTGCTTTGAGGATAAAGCATTCTTAGCCAAAGGACTTGTAAATAATTGTGTCTATCCATAAGGGGTATCCACATGTTATATAATTCAGGTACTTACCCTTATTCAATGGGATCCATTCATTCACTAATTATTTATATAATGTATAACAAATATATTTATTCAAATGTATCTGCCACATTACAATATTAGAGTTCCTCTCTTTATTTGATCAAATCAATTACAAAAACAAACATAATGGATACATTGATGTTGGAAGAGATAGCATCCTTAACATAAATATAATAAAGGGTAGTATAATAGAAGAGTTCAAAGTTCCATAAAAAGAGCTTTAACTCTAAATAGCCTTAGTAGCTTAACAATTGAGATTTTAGAACTCTGAATAGAGGTTTAAGATTCAAATCCTACTTGGGGTAGGGTTGTACACCATGCTTCAATAACTAGAGTATGGTTGTATAATCATATAGTAGATAATACAAGGGTTGTCTCATATAGCCTATGGCATCCTAGACTTATAAAATACTTTACCCTTTTACCCTTTACATTATTATAAATGGATTTCAATATTAGTTAAGATACTTAATTTTAAATGGATATTAATACAAGTCAAACTCTTTCAACTTATTAATTTTAGTGAAGTAAATTTATAGACACCAAAATATAGGCATTTGCATTTCACCACATAATTATGCATAATAAAATATATGCCTAGGTCTAAACTTAGGCATATCAATTACTATATATTTCACCCACATTGCACATCACAATTCTGCATAATAATATATGCCTAAGTCTAAAATTAGGCATAAAAATCCTACACATTATCCTATTTTCTATATTTTAATAAATTTGTAAAATCCCCCTAGGATACCTTGTCTCCCCATGTGACATATGTCCTAGCCACCACTACCCCTCACCTTGCCACATCTCACACACATCACTCCACTTCCACCTACCCACTAGCCACATCTCACACCTCACTCCACTTGCACCTATCCACATGCCACCACTCCACCTAAGTGGGACACTCTAAGTGAATCACTAAAAATACCCAGGATAGGTGGTTTTCAGTCCCCACCACTTGACAACCCTGGCTTTCCACCTATATTTTTCCCTCCAAAATCCAAAATTTCGTATAAAAGCAACACCATTCCATCAAACAAAGGGGGCTAGAAAAGACACCGCTACACTACCAAAATCATTGTAGGGAATCATCAACGTTCATGGAGTTCATGTCATTGAGGTCTCATATCAGAGTTTCAAGATTTTTGTCATTTTTGCATAACCATGCATCCATGGTTACACAGTTCCAACTGCCTTCCCGTGGTTACATAGTCACAACCGTGGGCCCGCATTTGCGTATAAACTACCAAACTTGTTTTGAATATATCTCACTCATCTAAACTTGGATTGAGCTAAAATATTGAGGGTAGGTTCCTAACATCCCCTATAACATCTCAACCAATTTTTAGGCCATTTGGGGTAGCAGAGATTAGTATGATTGTAATTGTTTAGAAATAAATTTTGGTTTTGATTTCTACGTTTTCTGCAAGCACCCATTCAAGGGTTTTATTTGCATTGGTTTTTAATCATGTATGTAGGTTCTACTGGCCATTTTTTGACTTCCATGTGTGAAGGATATAGGTACTTGAAGAGCTATTAAATCTATGAGTGATCCTACATCCAGGATACAAAATCCCACTCACCTTTGGAACTGTAGCAAAGGAGCGAAGAACACCCAATACTTTGCTAAAGAGTTGGAAGACCATCATCCAGAGCATTGTATTTATAAAAAAAAGAGTATTGTAATATCTATCTTGAAACATTGGGACAAAAGCATTGTAAATTTGGAAGATTCATGCTCCCCTATATCAATAATACAAAGAAATATCATTTAGCACATTGAAGTCTCTCTTTTTATTTTATGTTTTTGGTGTTCAGTTCTTTTTTCTACAGGAATGACGATCAAACATATAATAAAAACCAAAAACATCTCATCCATATAAACAAAAATCTGAACAATCCATCATTACACATATACATAAATAAATACAAAAACAACCAAATGGGGGGATTCAAGGTCTTCCACCTTCCCCAATAATCATGTCATAAACACCAACTAGCGGGGTTCAAGGTCTCACACCTTCCCCATAAATCACATCAAACAATAAATCAATAAAATTTGAAGGGTTTACTATATCACGCCTACCCCAACAATTACTTTAAACATTCACATTTCAAATTATCTGCTAGGTTCAAAAAGTTGTACCCTTTTGTCAAAGGTTGTGCTCTTTTCCTCGCATTCACAAACACAATATATCTAATTCTATTTGATTTCTTGCATTTATAAATTCAATTCACTAGCTTAGCCTCGAGTGAACCTCGTATCTAGTTATATAATCTAGTCACCTAGCAGTTGCAGTGATTGGTTATCCATGAAATCTGGTAGGATGTGTATATTACCATAAGGACACTCATCATTGCATTAATTCAAAAGGCTCCAAAGAAAACCAAGCTCGTTTTGGTCAATTTCAATTCAAAAATATCTAAGGGAACCAAAACTCCTTTGGTCAAAATCAATCCAAAAGGCTCCAAAGGAACCAAAACTCCTTTGGTCACATTCAATTCAAAAGGCTCCAAAGTAACCACATCCCTTTGGTCAGTTTAATTCAAAATACTCCAAAGGAAGAATCCCCTTGGTCAATTCAATTCAAAATACTCCAAAGAAACCACACCCCTTTGGTCAAATCATTTTAAAAGCTTCAAAAGAACCAAACCCCTTTGGTCAAAATATCCTTGAGTGAACCTCGTATCTAGTGATATACTCTAGTCACCTAGCGGTTGCAACGACTGGTTATCCATGCAATCTGGTAGGATGAGTAGATTACCATAAGGACACTCATCATTACATAAATTCAAAATGCTCCAATGGAACCAAACTCCTTTGGTCAAATTCACTCTAAAAGGATCCAAAGTAACCAAAACTTCTTTGGTCACATTCAATCCAAAATGCCCTAAATATGCCTAATCCCTTTGGTCAATTTAAAAATGCTCTAAAGAAACCAAAATCCTTTGGTCACATGCAATTCAAAAAGCTCCAAATAAAAAAAATTCCTTTGGTCACTATCAAATTCAAAATGCTCCAAGGGAAGAACACTCCTTTGGTCAATTCAATCCAAAAGGCTCCAAAGGGGACATCCCTTTGGTCAATTCAATCAAAAATGCTCCAAATGGGGTATCCCTTTGGTCAATTCAATTCAAAAGGCCCCAAAGGAACCTAACCCCTTTGGTCAAATATCATTTCAAAATGCTCCAAGGGAGGCACCCCTTTGGTCAATTCCATCCAAAAGGCTCCAAATGGGACACCCCTTTGGTCAAATCAATTCAAAAACTTCAAAGGTGTCGCATCCCTTTGTTAAAATTAGTTATAAAGGCTCCAAAGTAAGCACCCCTTTTATCAAATATCATTTCAAAATACTCCAAGGGAGGTACCCCTTTGGTCAATTCCATCCAAAAGGCTCCAAAGGGGACACCCCTTTGGTCAAATCAATTCAAAAGCTCCAAAGGTGCCACACCCCTTTGGTCAAATCAATTTCAAAGGCTCCAAAGGAAGTACCCCCTTTGGTCATATTTCAATCCAAAAGGATCCAAAGGAACCAAAATCCTTTGGTCACATGCAATTCAAAAAGCTCCAAAAGAACCAAACCCCTTTGGTCACATTTAAGTTCAAAAGGCTCCAAAGGAACCAAACTCCTTTGGTCACATTCAATCCAAAAGGCTCCAAAGGAACCAAAATCCTTTGGTCACATGCAATTCAAAAAGTTCCAAAGGAACCAAACCCCTTTGGTCACATTTTAGTTCAAAAACACCTAAATAATAATAATAATAAAACACAAAAATATTTTCATACACATTACATTTTTTTATACATCGCATTCACAATCCCACTTTCATTGCATTCACACATTCCACTTTCATGGCATTTGCATAGTCGTACCATTTGTATTCATTAAAGTCATGAATAATTGTTAGTACTATGTCTTGTTGCCTTCATCAAGGGCACCTTCGGTTTAGCATTAGTCACCAATCCATCAGTCACAATTATTTACAACTTTCTAAGTGGTCCTTTGGTCATTAACATATTTGTAGAACAAAATCTAGGTGTTTTTAGTCACTTAGCCATTCCTAGTGTTTCAATGTAGATACAAAAAATTCACCCACTTTAGTGGAAAATCTTCCTTGAATCCTTCTAGAGGATCCCTTAGACCTGCCTAGGGCAAGGGCTAGGTCCCTTACCACATTTTCTTCTATTTTTTTCTCTTTATGTGAAATCACGATCGCCCTTGATGGGGAGTTATTTTGCATAAGGCTAAATCATGATCAGCCCTAATGGTGTGTGATTTTTCATTTTAGGGATTTCTTCTAAGGAAACCCTAATTTCTCGAAGTTGGCATGTTTGGCATTGGCTCTCCTCATTTTTCCCACCCATTTAACCTTCAAATCTACTACATAAGGAGGGATTGAAATAATTTTTAGATCATCATGAATGATAACAAGGCAATACAATGACTCAATAAGTGATTTTAAAGTGCTCGCTAAGTTTTCTACATTCTTCTTCCTTTCTCGTAAGCAAGCTAATTTGCAATTGTGAAGTGTGATTTATTTTTCTGCTGCATTGGATTATTTGTTGTTGTTGCTCACTTTGGTGGATTTGTGTTGGAGCCTTAAGGAGAGATCGACTATCCAGGAGGTCTTAACTCTTATATCTACTTTTGCACTATATTCTAGGTGATTTCATTCTTCTACATGCATGTTTTAATTTTTTGTACCATGTATTTATCATTTTGCACTCATCTGAGGCTTTTCATCTCACTTCTATGAAATCATGCCCGAATCTTTGTGGGACATGATTTCACCTATGTGAAATTTTGGTCACCTGTTATGGGGTGCGATTTACCCATACTATGTTTGGGAGCAAATTATTATTCCTAGACCCTAGATCTACATCATAGGCTGCATATAGGACATATTGCTATATTATGTTCTGTGGTTTTGTCATTTTATTCTATTGTATTATAATATGCTTATTTTCTTCCAAAGGTCAACTTCTGCTTCTATTTTTAAACGTCATCTAAAAGGACCTAGGGGGCTTGACTATTGTGCCTCCAAGCATTATTGTACATCAGCCTAAGCAAACCCCCTAACACTGATTATATTTTCCAAGTGTTTCTTAAGTTATCTTACAAGAACAAGAATTGTTGATATCACTAGATAAAAGGATAAAAGCAAGGATCAACCACCAAATAAGATAAGTTCCCTAAGTTAATATTTAGATTGTTTGTTGAGATTTTATTATATTTGTTATAAAACCCTAGATCCTATTTAAAAGGAAATAGATTTAATTGATTTCTAGGCATTTAAAAGATAAATAGCATAAAGTGTGCACTTAGGGTTAATATTGTTTGTGCATCTTCTCTTGAGCCCTTACTTGAATGTTTTCTATTTTGAAATCCTAGGGTTAGAAAGCATTCAAAGAAAGAATCATTCTAGGATTAGCTCTTGTCTTCTTACATACTGTATTTTTCCATTTTCCTTTATCTTTCATAGCATAGATCTAAAAAGGCAAAACATAGGTGATTGTCTTGAATCGAATACATCAAACATTCTTAAAAACTAGAGAACTTGGAGTGAGTCCTTAAACCATTCCTGGTGAACCGTTCCCCCCCATTTTACACCAAGTGTAGAGAAAAACGTAGCCCCTATGGTTCACCTCAAGGCTCTCTATCTCTTTGTGGATACAGCCTTAAGAATCATACGTGGTAGGGTGGTTTTCCCCCTCTAAATATTTGGTGAACCCAAAGTGAACTCCTTATTTTTCTTTTAAAAATTTAATCAATATCATTAATTATAAACATTATATCAGAAAAAATTAAAAACATAATATCATGTGCTTATTTTTTTTGGTCTTAGTTCCTTCCTTTTTTCCCTAATCCTTCTCTCCTTTTCCAATGGCTTCCAACCTTGCAAATGGACGAAGTATTTTTAGGTTTGATGAGATTTTCCAAGAGAATAATCAAATTGATAGAGAAATCATAATATTGAAGAAAAAGAGGTATATAATAGTCTTGATCCTATTAAGGGACCCAATGGGAACAATATATTAAGATACTTTGAACATGTGTGGACCTCTTACAAGCATCACAAGCAGGATTATGCATAGTGGCAAATATTCACAAATTGGGCGAATATTAGGATTTTCAAAATTTAAAATTGGTGAATATGAGGACCCTCGACGATAGCCCAATCGTCTAAAATTTAAGTACTAATTTTTTCTTAGGTTCAATTTTCCATAATATATATCCAAACATAGGCATATTTGTACTCTTTGGAAAGCTCTTTTCAAGCCTGATCTAATGGTGGTATTTTTATGAAGTTATAATATGATTTAATAGGTCAAAAGGGATCTAAAATATGACCTTATATTTTAGGGCTTGAAATACCCCATATTTTGGTGCGATGATGCTCAATTTTATTTGCTTAGGATTATCCATGATTCACCTTGATTTTGATTAGGATTTACCATTTTTTTACAAGTACATTTTGAGTCCAACCCCTTATGCATAACCTTGATCACAAGCATGCATTGGATGTAGATTTAGAGGAAGAAGCCCTACTTGAGGAAGTTATACCATCTCATGATAACTCCTTGAGTGAATATTTGAATCATGGTAATCTTATTCATCATCCAACTTATGCCACTACTGTAACCACCAATATTGGAAGGAATTTACAAGTCCCTCCAACTAGTAGTGTCATTCAAAATGGTTTTCAATTTTCTCCTCAATCTTCTTATCTCAATATTGTTGCCTCTATTTCACCAAATTTTAGTTATCCTCTCCAATATGATACCATATACCATAATAGTATCAATATTTCCAACATCCTTCCCTTAAAAAATATAAGGACATTGCTTCATAGTAATCCAAAAATGCAAAATTTGGAAAATATGGTAAAGCAGTTTGTCTCAAAAGTTGAGATGATTCAACCTTCAAGCTTCACTTACATCTATAAGGAAATATGTAACCAACCATTAGATCCTATTATTGCTTCTAGGCCTTATCCTAAGCATTTTTCTATGCCAATTTTACCCATATATAAAGGGATAAAAGATCTAATAGAGTATTTAAGAAGATTTAGAACAACTTGTCATGATCTCATATATGATGATATGTTGTTGCTCAAAATATTTCCTAAGAGTCTTGGTAGCATGACATTAGAATTGTACTATCGATTACCTAATTATTCCTTGAAGAGTTTTGAAGAAATAGAAAATTTGTTTGTTCAACAGTTTGGTGCCTATATTGAAAAGGAAGTAACAATGAGATATGTTTATAATTTAAAACAAGGTAAAGAAGAAATATTTTTAGAATTCTTGGCTCATTGGAGAAGTCTATTTGGATGCTTGAGATATAATTTCTCCTAAGGATATGCTTGAAACATTCATTAGAAGTTTGCAATAGCAATTATCTTATGCATTAGAGACTACTACTATCACATATTTTTATCAAGCAATTGATTTAGCAAGAAAAGTAGAACAAGCTCTTATCAAAAGAGGCCAAATCAAATTCAAAGAAGAGAAACCTACTAGATATCAACATAAGAATAATCATACATGAGGTGATGGAGGAACAGATAGTAGGTATGTTAACAATATTACTAAAAAACTACAAAAGACAATACTTTAGAAACCTCCACAAAGAAATTTTACAAGGCTTCATATGTCTATGGAAGCAATTTTAAAATAGCTTTTAGAAGCTAATGCAATTGAATTTCCTCCCATAAGGCAACCCGATACTACATCTAATTGTTAAAAGGTAGGACAACATTATGCATATTACAGAGTAGAGGGACATTGAAAAAATTCTTGTAGAAAGTTGAAACATGTGGTTCAAGATTTGATTGATGCAGGATGTCTTGATGTGGGAAACTTTCAATATTAAAATAATCAACAAAATT